>OX439431.1:13098414-14348414 GCA_949319885.1 Mecyna flavalis | reverse complement strand
TTACGCAAAAAAGTGACTGATTTGGGTTTAAAAATCATTACGTCATGGGCTCGATTCCTGGTAAAGGTCTCGCTGGTAAAAGAACTTTTTGAGGGGAAGACTGGCTACCTGCTATAAGCCGTGTCAGGCGAATGTCAGTTAACTTAAGATACATGAGTTACGCGTAACAAGTGCTTTTCGTGGTTTTTATGGGTCTTCTATCCCGCGTATAAAATATTATTTCAGTATCTCTTACCGTTATCCCCAAAAATGCTCTAGAATAAATTACGATTGACTACGATATTATGGTTAAATTCTGTATCTTAAGTTACAGACAACGCTTGACGAGTCGACAAGACGCGATTATGGCAAACTCAGTTAAGTATCTACTAAAATACATGACTTAGCCACGATAGACGGTCATGTTTACTTATATTTATACTGTTAAGGGGTTTTCACTAAGACATAAGCAACTACATAATATTTAGACTGATTTAGTAGACCGGTAGGTGATGTTTTTGTTGATAAATGAGAAAGAAATACATTTTAGTTTATTTGAATACCATTTCCAGTCTTGTCATAATATACTTGTTATTTGATTACACCTATATTCCTAATTAAAATATGACTGATTAAAATTAAGATTCTTATTAAAACCTACTTTTATTCTACCTCTCTAAACAAAATAATGCAGAAATGCATGTATAACAAAATAATTAATACTCAAATTGTCACGGCTAAGTCATGTATCTTAAGATACTGCCCTTCGCGTAACAAGATTTGTATGAAATTCCTATCACGCCTATCTCCGTTTTTGGAAAAAACATAGAAAATAAAGATTAAACAAAAAAAATAATTACATCACAATAATATGTACATCTTTACAATTCTTATGATATGAAATAAGTTTGGAAAAATCTTTTGAAACATAGATATAATAGCAATAAATGCAAAAAAAAACTTTAGGAGTCGTTTACTCAAAACTAGGTTTTTTGAGATAACGGAGATAGGCCTGACACGGCAGTATTTTCATAGATTATAGAGTTAAGTCTGCTGCCACCATAGCTCTGACTGGTATACAAAATTGGTTTACCTGATTGTAAACTTAAGTTAAATCTTATTTTTCAGTGGAAAAACAGTACTATAGTTTTAATCAAATTGCTTGAATTTTCTTAAGTAAATATAGTACCTATAAGACTTTCAGAATTTTTGTTGTAAAAATGTTTATATTTTTTTGTGAAAAATATATCTATTATGTTAATTTCAGGACCATATTAGAAAAAAAGGACATATCTTTAGGTATTTATTTGTAGGAATAGGTATACAATTTATTTACGGTAAAGTTCCGCTAAGAGACCCTTAGACCATCAGAGTTATTTACCAAAGTATTAGGCCTAATTGACAAGTGGGATAGCGCCCTATCCAAGGAGCTACTTGATCGCTAATAGTGTTAAATCCCGGCGAAGTGGTTCGCCTGATATTACGAATAACATAACTAGGGTTGCCAATTTGTTGAATATTAGTATTTCTAAATTATAAAAAAATTATAGAAATTGATCGCACGAATTGTGTAACGCTCCCGGATATCCATGTATCGTTCCTTTTTTTTGCGACGGGAAACACATTTACGTGTACCGCTAGCCGCGGCTAGGCGGTTATGTGGGGTTCCCGCAGACAGAACTGCGTCCTACCCACTAAAACCCGTCGGGTCCCTCAAGGTCGCATTGGTAGCGCCGCCCGGTACCAGACACTAAGCCTATTGACCGGGCAGATCCATGTATCCATCCTACCCATCTCATTAGTGATATGATTCTCAATAGAAAAAATATATGGCCACGCTACTTACAAGCGTAGCAATTAAATGAATAGATTTCTGTGGTATGTTTTTGCTTATGTCAAGAGCCGCGAAACTTCTTTTTAATTATTTTTAACTAAATCCGTTGGCTTGCAGCCAAATTGTTGGTAAATGGCCACTGCGGCCTATTCCATTAAGGGACACTCAGCCAGTAAGAGTCGCTCAATGTGCTGCGAACACACAATGCGAATGTATACTTCTCTGGTCATCAAGCCTCTGATTTCAAGTGTTCTGTTTCTCACATTACATTCATCGCTTAATTAACACTTTTTGTCACTGTTTATCATGCGTTTGACAACTCTGTTACTTTTTATGTAACCGCTCTGCCACTGCAGGGGCTTTGCTGTCGGCTATAAGGCAACCCTACTAAAGTATGTCACGTGTTTATTAGGTCCATCTAAGAGTCGTCCCAATATTAACTGTTTATCAGATATATCTCCAGCCAAATGCCGTAGATTGAGACCACGTAATCTGATGGCAGTAATTTAGTAACTTATTTATGAACCGGTCCCGGCAAACATCTTGAAATCGAGTGGGAATTGCGCAGAACGCGAATTTTGAGATGCGTGCGCGCTATTGGTCAGAAGCAAACCTCTGATCAATAGCGCGCGCGGGCGACGACGGCAGATTTGCGCGCGCTATTGGTCATTCGCTAGTGCATTTCTCAAACCTCTTTAAACGGATGAAAACTCGTTAGGCGGCCCGTACACAGTCAATTTAGATCGCGATCCGCGATCAAAATCAATGATCGCGATCCAGATTGATTATGTACGAAGTTGATTGACGGATTGAGACGTAGGATCACAAAATATCTAGATATTTTGAAATCCTGATCGCGATCCGTGATCACGATCGAAATTGAACGTGTACGCGCAGGATCGTGTCCAGGCGTCAGCAGCGTTGCCAGAAGGTTAATTTTGTAACCTTTTAGGTGATTTTTGACTCCTTAAGGTTACTTTTAGGTTACACGACATAAATTTGTTACTCTTGGTGTTTTTTTGGAGTTAGCGTGCGGAAAGCATTTTTCAAATTGAACCGTCCGTCCCGCTCGCCCGGTCAATCGTATTCGTTCGTATCTTGTCGACCTTTTTTATGCTCACCAAAAAAATTGTGAAAGGTTACTTTTCCTACAAAAAGGTTACTTTTTTGTACATCTCAGGTGACTTTTGGCAAGACCTCGCTGGCAACACTGGTCTTGTACGATTACGATAACACGGACTGACGAAATCAAGATTGAACGTGTAATGTGGTAGCGCAATCCATCAATCTGCGATCGTGGATTTTGATCGCGGATCGCGATCTAAATTGACTGTGTACGGGCCGCCTTATAGATATTAGAAATCATTATTAAACAATTTTAAGCTTTATTTAATCTTTTCAAACCTTATTTCAAATAAACTACAGAATACGTTTTCTTTTTTCGAAACACCAAAAGATTTGGTAGAATACGTTCCATATAAAAAGTTATTTCCTGCAAAATAATGGATGTTCTTGTTAATGTCGTATGAAAGACCGTAATTACCCTGGAAAAAAAAGAAGTGGAGTATTAAATGATTGATTATAAAATAATAATAATATTTTAAAATCCAGGTTAAAGCTTGTGATAAGCAACCATTTAATTTACCTCATTCATTGAAGTTATAACTGTTAAACATATTCTTACACTAGCGGGCGCCCGCGGTTTCACCCGCGTGGTTCCCGTTCCCGTGGGAATATCGAGATATCCTTTCTTAGCGGATGCCTACGTCATAACATCTACCTGCATGCCAAATTTCAGCCCGATTCGTCTAGTGGTTTGGGCTGTGCGTTATATCTATCTATGTCAGTCAGTCAGTAGATTAAAATCTTTAAAAAATACAGTTATTTTGTTAAGCAAGTCTTACCACTGCCAGTTTAAAAAAAGTATACCAGGACAGTCGGCAGACAGGCAACGCAGCCTACCTGATGGAAAGCGGCCACTGCGGCCTATTCTATTGAGACACACTTTAACTCAATCTTCTACTACGTACACTCATCTGATCTTCGAGCCTTTGATTTCAAGTGTACTGGATACCACATTTAATATTTTCATCACAAAAAAATCAAGATAAGAAAGACTTTACCTTCTTTTTTTGGGTTATTCCCAGTTGCACCCGGTGCCTCCTTTGACCCTTCAAACTTCTAGTTATACTTTACGGCGTTTTAAGTGGGGGAGACGTTTCAAAATTTAAAAATTATACTCCCAGTTGCCCCTTTAAAGGAGGCACTGGAGGCAACTGGGACATATTTTTTTCACAAATTCCCAGTTGACCCCAGTGGGGGCGATGCCGGTGGGGCAACTGGGAAAAAATAACCCCTTTTTTATTGATGAAAGAGACAGCATTGAATTTATTCGTAAGACAGATAAATGATCATGATCTTATGTGACAGCTGGCCCCTAACCTCAGAAATTTTGAACTATTTTGGCATAGGATCATTATTCATAATAAGTTTTATCTACATCCATACCATAATATGTCTATTTTATATTCAGGAGCGATGAGCAAACGCCCTACATTTAGATATAAGTATCTGTGGCTGCATTGAAATGTTTACATTTTAGTGTCGGTAACCGATACTTAATTTCGTTCAAATTTCGAACGTCTTCTTTAAAAGTAAAAATTAATAGGTTTTTTCGATTATCGAATTAGTCGATTAGTAATTTTATGTTCCATTCCTATACATTTAATTCGATGCTGAAATTATAACAATCGATTTGAGAATCGAAATCAACTCGAGTCTAGATTGTTTATGGATTTTAAGAACTACAAACGTCAGTCATTATGTCAGTACTAACTTTTACATACAGATTATGTTGGTAACTAGGGCGTTTGCTCATCAATCCTGACTATAAAATAGACATATTATCGTATGAATAAAGATAAAGTTATGTATGTGACTGTACATAATTAGTCATTAAAATACGAATGTGATTCTTTTATGAAACTCACTTCGTTCGTTTCATAAAACCACATTCGTATTTTAATGACCCTCATTATGCAGCAGTCACATAAATAACTATTTCAATTGTGACATATTTCATCCCATACCTTTTCTAAAATACAATTCTTCGAATGAAAAATACCGCCCATGATAGTTTCTACGAAGAAATGATGACACGGGTTTTTGAATTTGTACAGTAACATTTTATCACTCTTCTTCCCTCCCCGAGGCCATACTGCAATATTCATCTGAAATATTTGATTTAGATTAATTAGTTATCAGTGTTTTCTTATAGTAATTTAGTTCTGCACGAAATAAGCATAAGGTAGCTTTTTGATTTCTCGTGCGCTGGCTTGTATGTACCAACATTGCTGATTTTTTTATTATTGAAAAGATGGTTTTTTGTTCCATAACCGCAGGCTACTAGACTCGGAATTTAGTCCCGAGTCAGTTGACTAAACGTCAGTTAAAATATTTTTTTATAAAAACTTCAGACAAATGTAACTCACTCACCTCTTCCATACGAGTTTTGATTAAAATCGTTAAATTACCCTTCAAATAAGCACTCTTTCCGGAAACGAAATGCATTGTTGCACTACTAGCATTGATCGCTTTTGGACCTTTGCATTCAATGACTTTAGATGCCCCAACCACGACATAAGGTCCCTGAAATTGTAAAACATAACATGGATAATTAACTGCCTCCGTGGTACAGTGGTTAGAGCGTTGGGCTCTAAACCTGGAGGTCGTGGGTTCGAATCACGCGGGTAGCATCACTTTGTGTGATCATTTCAGGTGATTCAAGCCTGCAATGTCCTAACCAAACTGGGTTAGGACATTGCAGGCTTGAATCACCTGAATATCTGAAAAGAATGATGATTCCGTGCTTCAGAAGGCACGTTAAGCCGTTCGTTCCGACTATGTTCCAATTAAGTCTGGTTTTCCTTGTAAGGGTTACGGTGGTCAGATGGCAATCGCTTCATAATAAAGCGAACCCTGAGCTCTATACTGGATGCAATCGGGAATGTGCTGGGATGATGATAATGTATAATGAGATATAAAAACATTCTTGAATCTCTCCTATGTAAACGCAGGAATGTTGGAAAATGTTGTTACTTTTTTAAACTATGATGTACAATATTCAGCCTAAAACAGTTTAAAAAGTTTTATTGTTGAGCGATATCTTTTTCAATTTCCACTTCATAAATCGAATTTCTATGCTAAAGTATTTTATGTTGATTTTAGTAGGCAGCACACAGCCCATATAGGAGTTTTTCCCATTTATACAAGTACTTGTTGCAGTCGTTGCAGTAGTAAGCGGCTACTGCTACCTATTCCATTGTGAGAGATTTAATCAGTACAATAGGTTTTTGTTATCTTTGAGCCTCATTACATGTTTATTGGCCCTCTGTATTCATTTTGGTGGAACACAACCAAAGCTTTCTATGGGGTTTATCGGTCCAGTCAGACTCTGAAAAAGTGGTACCACCAACTATACCCAACTCTCTAACCATTGTAACTATGGTGTAGCTATTTTTTCATTTTCTTTTAACAGAAATATGTTTTAGGCACCATATCCGCAGGATAGGGATATCTGCGGACGTGAGGTCGTCTTAGGAATAAAGACATTCGTCTCCACCACCCACTAAACTACATCGGTTTCCCCATCACGCCGAAAGTGACGAGAAGATGTCCGCCTTGTGGGGATTGACCAGCCCATCGAGTGTAACTACTGTTTCCGGAAGGCAAGTTCCGGAAGGTTTGCTTCTCAACTGCAAGATTGGATTTCGCCAACTCAGTTCCATCACCGAACGACTAGACTCGGACAGAGACTCCATCTATATGCAGTCGAGATATCGCGCGTGCTAACTAAGCGATTTGCTTCGTCTTTTTTGATGCGGACTGCGTGGGAGTGGAACATTACATTTATTATCTTGCAATATTACTTCAATTCTTCTTAGGGTTATCGTAAAATGTTTGAAGTAAAATAAAGATGTTCTATTTTTTTTTGTTGGTAAAGTTTATTGCAAGCCGTACGAACGAATACAAAGACCCGGCCAACTAATTAAAGACATACTCATTACGTAACTATAAAAAATCAACTTAGTAAATTTTGAAACGAACTTAATTTTAATACATTTTGGACGTATTTTAAAAACATAGAAACACGACAATAATATTTTGTCGCATGTTTTTTAGCAGCAATAAAAGTCCAACCCCGCCTAGGCATTGATGCCTTCAAATTATTATAGGTTTGAATCGAAATCTGCACCCATGCCGTTTTAAACGTCGAGTAAAGTTGATGAACATTACTTGTATGTTTTTTTTCCTTTAATTTTCTTCACATTAGATCACATGTTTTCGATCGGGTTAGTGTCGGGATAGTACGGTGGCTAATCTAAAACTGTTACTTATTGGCTCCTAAGCAATTCTTTGACTCCTGCTGAAGTGTTTATGGGATCCTCCGTCCGACTAACCTTTGATATTATTTTTTTTTAATTTTCTTCCTTTACTAGGGAGAATCGCAAATTTTTCCCTTTCCCATACTAATTCATTTTTGTTACAATAAATACTTAAAGCAAGTTTTTAAACTAAGCTAGTTTTTGTTTGTCAGGATAAAATTAGCATAATAGAAAAAGTTAAAGTGCTCCTTTTACGGTTATGCTAACTTTAGAACATGAAATACGCTGACCAGCGAAAAATGTATCGACAAAGTTT
This sequence comes from Mecyna flavalis, assembly GCA_949319885.1. Classification (NCBI taxonomy): domain Eukaryota; kingdom Metazoa; phylum Arthropoda; class Insecta; order Lepidoptera; family Crambidae; genus Mecyna; species Mecyna flavalis. Next base: position 14,340,901 of record OX439431.1, on the reverse strand, counting down.
GTGTTAAATTTAAAAACCTGCCAAGTGCGAGTCGGACTCGCCCATGAAGGGTTCCGTAGCAGCAAGTATCATCATAATATAAAAGTTCTTGTAGTTCTTTGTAAGTTTGATCGACGTTTTTATATTTGAGTTGATTGAATGAGAGGAAAATTGCGGTTTACGATTTATGACGTTTTAAAAAAATCTAATTACTTGATCTCGTTCAAACCAATTTTCAATGGAAGTTTGCATGGTAATGTACATCATATATTTTTTTTAGTATTATCGTTCTCTTATTTTAGAAGTTAGAGGGGGGGGGGGACCAACATTTTACCACTTTGGAAGTGTCTCTTGCGCAAGCTATTTCGTTTAGAAAAAAATGATATAAGAAAACTTATTATCATTTTTAAAGACCTATCCATAGATACCCCACACGTAAGGGTTGGATGAAAAAAAAATTTTTGAGTTTCAGTTCTAAGTATGGGAAGCCCCAAAAATTTATTATTATTTTTCTATTTTTGTATGAAAATCTTAATGCGGTTCACAAAACACATCTACTTACTAATTTTCAACAGTATAGCTCTTATAGTTTCGGTAAAAAGTGGCTGTGAATACGGACGGACAGACAGACAGACAGACAGACATGACGAATCCATAAGGGTTCCGTTTTTTGCCATTTGGTTACGGAACCCTAAAAAGGAAATAAGACTAAAATGTTGCTTTAATAACTTTTTTTCTGTCCACATTTTAAAAATACGACAACAGTGTACGTATGAAAACCAATAAATATGGAATTAATACTTATCTGGGTCTCTAAATACCGTTTATTTTGTTGTACGTAGTCAACATCAAGAGTGTCCACCACTGTATATATATACTATATAATATAAAAATATACATAAAACATATATACGTACAAAATATATAAAAATACATAAAAAATCAATAACGAAATGTATAAGTAAATCATTTGAATAGAAATAAGTGAAGCTCTAGCGCGAGCAAAATTAGTGTAAATATTAAGTTGATTCTCTAACTCACTTTATTCTAATACTGCTCTTACCATCTATGACATTAGGTATATTATAATTTATTTATTTATAATTTATACTAAGTTTCAAAACTTAGGACAGCATACATAACAAAAAATACCAACAAAGCAAATAATAATAAAGTAGGCGTAAAAAAGACACTGACTACGTCAGGGGGCCGGTAGTATATAAGACAAAAAATATATATATATATAAAAAAGGCAAAATAGGCTTTAAATTATGGGCTTCAATGAAAAATGGAGAGAGATTTGGTCACCCAACACTTACAAAAGAAGACCCATTTAATATAGGGCTAGAAGAAACGAATGCAATACCACATAATAATAAAAAAACTGATTTCGTAAGACACATGGTTGTGCGGAAACTTGCAGTTTTCGAGAGAGTGACGGGCTATTGCAAAGGGAAATAGGTTGCTATTATAGTACTGATTATACTAACGAGCTTATAATGTCAGGGTGACGAATTAAGGCTAATTTTAGCACATCCCACAATCATAATCATGTGTCGAGTGTTTTATATGGTTTTGATTTGAACTTGAACTGATCAAACCAATCCCCGACTTTATTTATCTTACTAATACTTACTTACTTACTAATATTATAAATGCGAAAGTCTGGATGTTTGGATGTTTAGATGTTTGGATGTTTGGATGTTTGGATGTTTGGATGTTTGGATGTTTGGATGTTTGTTACTCAATCACGCCTAAACGGCTGAACGGATCAAGATGAAATTTGGCACACGTATAGTTTATAACCCGGAATAGGACATAGGCTATAAAATTTTTACGGGAAGCGTCTCATTCCTGCGGGAATAAAAATTTTGAAACTACTGAACCGATTTGAATAATTCTGTCACTGTTGGAAAGCTACACTGTCCCCGGTGAACATAGGGTATTTTTGATCCCGGAAATGTAGGGGGAAGGGGGGATATTTGTAAAAAGAGATTAAGCGCGGGTGAAACCGCGGGCGGAAGGCTAGTGTAAACATATTATTATTATGCTATATGACAGTGTTGGGCAAAATGTAATTAATTACTAATTACAAATTACAATTACAAAATGTAATTGAAAACTTCAATTACAAATTACTTGTAATTGTTAAAAGTAATTCAATTAACAATTACAATTTGTAATTGTAATTGGTAATTGCAATTACTCAATTACTTTTTCGGTTCTTTTAAAGTTTAGCTAGTATTTAAATAAAATAATTAAGTAATGATTCATCAAAAGTATATTTACGGAAAACAGATCAAACCAAGGTATGTTTTCGAAAAATTAAATGTGATAATTTCTTCAAACATCTGATCAGTTGTTGATTTTGGTACATTTATTATATCGCTATAGTATACGAAAATCCACCTCATCTTCCGAGATCGGATCTGAAAGTATTTGATTTGCTCTGCTACTTGTACATACTTGTCTGATTAAAGCAACAGCTTCATCTCCTTCGGATTCAGATCCTTCGGCAATAAAATCAGAAGATTCTTCGTCTAAACCAAATTCTTTAAAGGCTTTTTTTTATACTAGGTCAGTTGGCCGACAGGCACGCAGCCCCCCTGATGGTAAGCGGCCACTGCGGCCTATTCCGTTGAGGGACGCTTCACCTAGAAGCGTCCGTCAATGTGCTGCCAGACTGTAGGCTCATCTGATTTTCGAGTCTCTGATTTCTGGTTTAAGATCTTTATTCTCACAAGAATTACATATGTATTCACTTAGGTGAGATAATTGTTACACTAAATATTTAAAATTAAGCGTACAAAACATAAACATATCGCAGGTACAGGCACTTAGATAGAAATATATTTAAAAGGTAAGTATACAAGTAAAAACTAAATGCTACAAATCGAACACAATAACATCAATACAAAAAAAAAAAAATAACAAACAATTAGACGGTAGAAGAATATTAACCAACAGCAAGCCGGCCGGCAACAAGTAAAGATCGACTAACGTACGTAGTCGCATAGACCAAGGCGCGACTAGAAGTAACATTTCTGTTAAACAGTTCAGGTATTATTATTTTTTTTAATTGTTTTTTTTTTTTTAGTGATTTAGAATTATTGTAGAAAATATATATATATCGTATTTTACTTGTTTGGTTTATTGAATAAATTATTTGCCCCTTTTGTTAAACTATTTATTTACTTAATATGACGTGTTCTTTTAGTTTTCTTTTGAAGCTCAATAATGATTTTGTTTCTTTGATATTTTTTGGAAGTTTATTATATAGTTTTGCACCTTCAAATATTATGTTCCTTTTTCCATAGTTTGTTCTTGGTAGACGTAAGCATAGATCATTTGCGCTTCTTAAGATTTTTGTGTGTACATGTTTTTTTTGTGTAAAGGTTATTTGACTATGAATTTCTTTTTTAAATATTTTACGAACGAGTATACAAGTGTAGTAGTGATATGTCTGACGAATATTCATAATTTTGGTTTCTCTGTATAGTTTTTCGGAAGGTGTCAAAAAATCGTAATTAAACATTGATTTAATTAATTTGTTTTGTGCTACTTGTATAATGTTTATATGACTCTTTGCTGCGGAACCCCACACTTCTATGAGATAATCGATATGCGGTTTGACTAGGGAATTATATATTGTATAACGAACTTTCAATGGAAGACATCGGACAATACTTCGTATTATTCCCGTCAGACGTGTTAATTGTATCTTGATTTTTTCAATGTGGGTATTCCATGTTAAATGACTGTCTATAATGAGGCCAAGGTATTTCTCGTACGGTTTTTTAGTAATGAGTTGGTCGTTAATTTTTAATGGTTGGTAACTTTCAATTGTTTTATTTTTTGCGGAGAAGATGACATAGTTTGTCTTTTTAATGTTTATCGTTAATAAGTTATATTGGAACCACTCATGTAATAGATTTAAGTCATTTTGTGCGTCAGCAATCATACTATTGATATCGTGTCCAAAGTAGAATAGACTAGTGTCGTCCGCGTACAAAGTTATGTCGCCTACAAGGCCTATGTTTTGTATGGTGTTAATGTAAATTAGGAACAAAAGAGGTCCCAAAATTGAGCCTTGTGGGACTCCGCAGGATATGGACATGACATTACTTTGATTTTGACCAATTTTTACTACTTGACAGCGGTTAGTAAGATAAGACTCAAAAATTTTTAAAGCATTTTGAGTGACTCCTATATCATGTAGTTTTTCGAGTAGCAAGTGGTGGCTAACCGTGTCGAAGGCTTTTTGTAGATCAATGAATATTCCAAGAGCGATTTTTTTCTGGTCTATGTTTAGTTTAATTTTTGTGACAAGGTCTACTGTGGCTGCTAATGTATTTGATTTACGTCTAAATCCATATTGTTTTTGATACAAGAAATTGATTGAATCCAAGTAATTGTTTAGTCTAATATATAGAACCTTTTCAAAGACTTTTGACAGGACTGGTAATACCGAGATAGGACGGTAATTTCCCGGATCGTTTTTACATCCAGATTTGAATATTGGGGAGACTTTTGCGATTTTTAGGTTATCAGGATAAATTCCTACTTCCAAGCATTTATTTATACAAGCAGTAAGTTCGTCTAGAATAATATACTTTACACATATTAGGGACTTCATATTTATTCCATCAATACCTGAACTAGTGTTAACGTGTAGACTATCAATTATTTTACTTATTTCGTCAGCGGTAGTTAATGGTAATTCTGAGAGTCCACCACTACTTGCTTTTGGTTCTGCTACAGAAACTGCAGGATAATTAGGGTTGCTATGGGTTTTTTTAAGAATTTTATTTGCTAGCGTTTGGCCAATAGTCGCAAAAAAGCTGTTGAAGTAATTACATATTTCAGTCTCAGTCATAATCAAACCTGTAGGAGTCTGTAACTTAGGGAGTTTTAGCGAGTCTTTGTGCTTATTGTTGGCAAGACTACCTATTAGTTCCCACATTTTTTTAGGTTTATTTTTACAATTTGAGAAGGCTTTGTAGTAGTATTGCTTCTTGCATTTGTGAATGTTTAGAGTTACTTTATTCCGTTCCGCCTTAAATATTTGTTCCATCTGCCTGTCTTCAGGATTTCTTTTGTATTCGTGCCATAAGTAATTCCTTTTGTTTATTCCTTCAATGATTTCACGATTTATCCACTCTTGCTTCGGTGGGTTCAGAATTTTGGTTTTCGTTATTTTACTTTTTCTTAGGCTTGATATTAGTTTTTCTTCCAGTACGTTGTATAAACTTTCCTCATTCGCAATACCATCCTCCTTAACAATTTTGTACAGCTTATTATAATCTATTGCTTCATACTCTTTCTTCACTCGGTATTTAGGTTGATAATTTTTAATTTCAAAGTAGATCTGTTTATGATCAGACATTGAGGATTCAATTATTGCTAAGTGGAAATCATGACCTTTTAAGTTGGTACACACATGATCCAGGATAGTTTTAGTCGTATCTGTTTCACGAGTATTATAATCTTCATGGATTTTGTTTAAGATGGTGAAGCCGTTTTCAGTTAACATGTCCTGGTATTCCTTTGTAGAATTGTCGTGACTTAAAAGATTATAATTAAAGTCACCAAAGATAACTGCCCTCTTTCGTTTTGGCAATTGTTGTGCATACACATCAATAAAGTCTTTATTTTTGGTACTGCCTGGCCTGTATATGGCGCCTATATCTATAGAAAACTTTTCAAGATGTATCCACATGTAATGAATTCCGTTCATGCATTTTTCTTCAATAAGATTGTGTTTTAAATTATCATGGACAAAAATAGATACTCCACCGCCTCTGCCACTAGTTCTATAATTATAATAGTGCGCGTAACCAGGCAGTTTTACTTGTTTTGCTTCAATTTCAGATTTTAACCACGTTTCAGTGAGTATGACAAGATGGATGATGCCGGAGAAAGATTTTATGATACATCGTAGTTCGTCTAATTTACCAGGCGCCACTATACTTCAAGAGATTTCAAGTGTACTTGGCTCCTCCTCTTCTTTTTACGCGTGTCGATGGCTAATTTATTAGCCATCGTGGTGAAAAGATTAGTAAATCTGCGTTACCGATTGTACTATATTCCGCAGATTTAAAGCCATGCCATGGTGCGCCGGGCGTATAGGGAGGGCGTATCCCATATTAATATTGCCGGAACACAGCCGGAGCTGTTATGGCGACAGATTTCACCTGTGGTGGTTTCACCTGTGGTGGTGGAAGTTAGCCAGTCGGACTCTGAAAAAGCCCTACCACCAACCAGACCCAAGGCGGGAATCAAACCCAAGACCTCTGTGTTTTTATACCCGAGCGGCTTAGCCACTGTTCTACGGAGGTGGTCAGAAATGTGCCATTATAAGAAACATTGGCAAAATAAATGCTCTTTTATAACAAGTTATAAGAGACATTGGAAAACTAAATGCTCTTTTATAACAAGTATAAGTGTTTAGATTGTTTGTTGTTTGTTAAAGTAATTGAGTAATTACAATTACAAATTAATGTAATTATAATTACCAATTACTTATGTAATTCAATTACAGTAATTGCAATTACATGTAATTACAATTAAAGTAATTGAATTACTTTTGGTTCAATTATTAATTAAATTACAAAAGTAATTAATTACGCCCAACACTGCTATATGATACCTATGCTACCGCTCCGGTAACAGACGTCTCCGGTCTACACAACTATATTTACACGACTGACGGATATACAACCTATAGTCGAGTCATTTTAATAGGTCACATTTGAATGTTCATTTATGCAAAGAAATTTTTGACTCTCCTGAAAAGTCGGGTTTTGTGCATTACGTCAATTGAGATTACAGGTATCGATTTAATAGTCATTAATCTGCATTTGGACAATTTTCTTTTATACTTTCTCTTCTATGCTACTTTCAGATACGCATCAATTTGACCGTCCGCGCGTCCCCTAAAACGCTAAACCGTTCAAATCCGTTGCTTTCGCAACCATGATCACAAAAGTACTACTACAAAACTAACTATGTGGTTGGGGTAACCCATCGTACCCCCACCCGTTATGTTCTGTTTTAAAAAAACATCTTTTATAAAAATTCTGAGTCTTTTCAGTACTTAAACTTTAAGGAGTATATTTTTTCCTAAAAATCTGAAATATCTATAATGAATATTAATCAATGAGGATTAATTAAAAAATACCATGCAATATATTAAAACGTGTCCACTTTATTTTTATTCTCTCTTATATTATGACATAATAAATTAAGGTTTAAGAAATTGCAGTTTAACCAAAATGCAAAACATATTTTCTTTCCTAGATGTTCCAATACTTTTACTTTGAAATGATCCGTAAGAAAAAGTATTCCCTCTAAAAAGATGAACATACCTATTTAAATCTTGATCTGAAATGACATAAAATCCCTGAAAAAAAACAGACTTTTTTTAGTCTCTAACTCTATACAGGAAAGAGTTACATAAAACGTATAATAATATTTATAAAAAGTAATATTTTTTAAATTAAATTAGGTATTATATCAATGGGCGATTTTCTGACAGGCACTGCGCGGGAGTGGAATTTTCTGACAGGGACTGCGCGGGAGTGTAATTCTCTGCCGGGATCTGTCTTTCCTACACAGTACAACTTGGGGCTCTTCAAGGCCAGAATTAACGGGCTTTGCCTAAGCAAGCGCGCTCCATCGTAGACCGCATAGTTGTTTAACATCAGACAACTTTGTGGTCAAGTGCTGGCTTAGTAAAAAGATAAAAAAAAGGCTATTTAAAAAAAAGGCTTCCAAAAGCTTTACTAGATGGGGTTGAACGAAGTATGTACATCTATTGTTACCTCTGGTTTTGTATCTAGGAGCCATAATTAATCTTTATTAATTTTTACTCATTCTTCTTCTTCTTCTTAATGAATGGCTTGCTTTGTGTTTTTTATCAACAATTCCGCCAAATGTAATTTTATCGGGAATGAAAATGACATCTGACATAAACAAAACGTTCCGTTTTATGAAATAAAAGTCATGTCGAAGTAAACTTTATAACGTTCCGTTCCTTGTGACTGCATAGGTGGAACGGCGCCATCTTTTGTGAACTAACATAACGGGCTGTCAGAAAATCGCCCATTTCAATGTACTGGCTTTCTAATTCTGTGTGTTTTTATACGAGTAGAACTGTTTAACCCATAACTAATAATCCTAATAATACTAATTAGATTGTTAATCGGGTAGGAGTTAGTAAAAGTTAAATATATTGGGAGCCAGTACACTTGAAATCTGAGGCTCGAAGATCAGATGAGTCTGGCAGCACATTGATCGACGCTGGTGAAGTGTCCCTCAATGGAATAGGCCACAGTGACCGCTTACCATCGGGTGGGCTGCGTGACTGTCTGCCAACTGACCTAGTATAAAAAATAAAAATTGTTAATCTAAGAAATCTAAGAGTTCAGAAAGTTTCCGGGGTAAAATTCGTTGACGTAAGCAATGGTTAAATATAACTTGCCTTTTCTATAACACAATTCTTCATTCGTAAAGGATTGTATATGGTTAAAATATTTTCCACAAAATAATGTTGACAGGGATTTTGAAATGACATTTTTTCTACTTTAGCATTTTTATTCTTGGCATCCCAGGAAAAAATGTTGAGCTGTAAAAACAAGTTAAAGTTCCTAATTAGGTAATGAATCCCTCAATGGAATTACAGAATATTTACATAAATGCATCAACAGAGTCCATATAATAATGCATAGATTTTGGGCAAAGAAACCAGAATCAATAAAAAAATACGCATTACAATTGGCCAGCGGCTTCTGTTTGTCGTCGTAGAGCCTTTTTTAATTTTAAGTTTTCGCATAATTCCTTTTTCTAAAGGAGAGGAATCCTTAAAGTGGAGTCATTTTAAAGTAACATTTGACAGTTCATTTATGCAAAGAAAAATATAACTTAGGCTAAAGGAATAAAACTCACGAAAACAACATCAGATTTTTTAATACAATTATTTTATTTAGAAAATAAGACTCTACTCCTGATGTACATAAGTAGCACTTTGCTTTGCATAAATAAACTGTCAAATGTTATTTATTAAAATGACTCCACTATATTGTCCCACACTCATTTTGTCGTTTGTCTGTCGGATTTGGGACTCGTCCTACTTCAATATACTGAACTCGCAGCCTTATCTCGGGGTCCTGGGTTCGATTCCCGGGTAGAACAAAATTTGTGTTTTTCGGACATAGTTCGGCTTTGTGAACACCAATCCGCACTTGGCAAGGGTGCTTATTAAATAAATAAATAAATAAATATCTCTGGACATTATTCACACAGCGCCATCTAGCCCCAAACTAAGCATTAGCTTGTACTATGGTTGCTAGACAACGGATAAATTACTTATATACTTTTTTTTTTTGTAAATACATACATATTATACATAGAAACACCCAGACCGATACAAACAGACATGTTCATGCACACAAATGTTTGTACCGTGCGGGGATCGAACCCGCGACCTCTGGTGTAATAGCCGACTTCTCGACCATTACACCAAATGGCTCGTCAGTATTACAGTTCGTATTAAACCAGTACTCATAATATTGTAACGATGACTGAATGCCCTGATGTGTGGGATAAATAAAAAATAATAATAATTGGGAAAATTATGAAATAAAAGAAAAACAATCAAAGGAGATTGTTAAAGATGTTTTCAAATATGATACTTAATGATGTTCTAAAAAAAGACAGAGTTAGTAACCTCTTCCAAGCGCATTCGAGTAAACACCGTCATATTTCCCTTTATTAAAGCAGTGCCTTCAATGAATTCCAACGACAATATAGAACCATTGATAGTCTTGGGGCCTCTACATTGGCCAATTGGAGATGCTGGTCGCACGACAAAGGGACCCTGAAAAATATACATGAATATAAATTATGATAAATAGCATTTTACTAATTGAATTGTAGACTTATTACAATAAACAAATTTCATTAATTTAAGAATAAATGTAACTTCTAATTCTAAGTTACTTTTAACAGTTAGCATCAGGCATTAATTACATCTATGTAATATGATATGGATACTCAATCCAATTAATATATTCAGCTAATAGTTGTAAACTAAAATCTTGATTTTAATTATTGATTGATTTGACGACCAAATTGGTGTAAAGTTTGGCCATTGTATCCAGAGGTGGCAATTTGGACCACCGCACGCAATTAAAATCAATAAATACTTGGACGTCTAAAGTGCGGCCTACCTACGCTGCTTTTTCTGAGACTGCACCATGGCATCATCATCATTAACTTTTTGCTAACATGGACAATAAAATTATTTTTACTCCCAAAAGTGCCAAAATGATATTTAATAGCAATACTAAAACGAAAAAAGCGAAACCGCCACCAGAACAGAAGTTGCCACCGGAACAGAAGTTTGTCGCACAATACGTGTCCTTTAGCTATTCAATACTTAATCCTAATCCTTTATTAATTTTTAATGTCCTAAGTAATAAAAAAATACTTACACGAGACTCAGGATGTGATTTTGAAAACAAAGACGCTACAAACATTGAAATGATAATAGCATATTTTTTAATATACATCACGGTAGCCGTTGCTAAAGTGTGATGCAAATTTAAACTAGTATCATTGCGACTGCTACATATTTTCAATTGGTATAGGTATTTCTAATGAATAAATAATTGTTTTCAGTTTTGGATTTTTTATGGAAAAAACGGCGAGAGCTAAATGCTTGTAGCTAAATGTGCCAAATAATTACCCTTGAGAAATAATTTTATAGATGTCCAATATTATAATATAGAGGGTGAGGGGATTCACGGTTCCGGAACTCTCACCTCTCACCAAACTCTCACCAAAGGAAGTGCAATTAAAATTAAAAATTGTTCTGTTATTTAAATAACAAAATAACATTAAATTAAATAAGACGGTTCAATTAGATTATTTTATATTAAAGTGAGATTTGTCATTTTAAAACTGTTTCTGCCCACGAGATATTGTGTGAAGTAAAGTTGTGGATTGTGGATGTAATGTTGTGTACCTATGTAAAACTGAGTTATCAGCATAACCTTTTTAAGATAATCTCTGTTTCAGTGTATGTTAGAGTTCGAAGCCACTCACTCAAAACTAAGACTTGGTTGATGGCAATAGAGGTCCCTGTGAAAGATATTGGCGACTGGCAAAATCAGTGCGGCAGAACGGGGCGTTTACCACATTACCTTTTCGACGCTTTTGTGATTTGGTAGGGTTATAATATAATTCTTTGGATAGTGTTTAATATGTATTTGTATAACTTCCTAACAGACAGCAAGCCACTCAGTTGATAAATACATATTCTCGGAAGAATACCTTTAGGGTTTGAGATACGTTACTTTTAAGAGTAATCTTTTTGCCCTTTCCAGATTTGGTTTTTATAACACCTCCCCATACTGGAATGCAATACGTAACTACAGATTGCGCTAAAGCAACGTAGATATTGTTAGTTTGCGCGTCGTAATATTATCGCAGTGAGTTGAAAATAAGATTTCAAATAAGTTTTCTAATTCTGCCAATAATCATTTCTATGTGCGAATGCCATGATAGTCTATGATCAACCAATATTCCAAGGTTCATTGTGTGTTCCTGCGGGCGGGGGTAGCCCCCGAACGCCCGCATTGCACAGGTCGCTCGAGCCAAGTCTTAAAGTCACCTAGTTTTTTAAGTTCTACTTACTAGCCACTGCTCCACAGAAAAAGTCGATATAGAATATATATAGTCGAGTCATTTTAATAGGTCACATTTGACAATTCATTTAAGCAAAGAAACTTAAACTTTACGCTAAAGGAATAAAACTCAAGAAAACAACATCAGTTCTTATTAATACAATTTTTTTATTTAGAAAATTAGACTGCACCTGATGTACATAAGTAATGTCGAGTCAATTTAATAAGTCACATTTGACAAGTTCATCATGCAAAGAAAAAAATTCCATACGCTAAAGGAATAAAACTCAAAAAAAAACGTCACTTCTTTTAATACAATTATTCATTTAGAAAATTAGACTCTTCTCCTGATGACATAAGAAGCACTTTTCTTTGCATAAATTAACTGTCAAATGTGGCCTATTAAAATGACTCGAGTGTAGCACTTGTCTTTGCATAAATGTACTGTCAAATGTGACCTATTAAAATGACTCGACTATAGACTATTTTGCCATAAAAAGGTTATAAACACTACTGTTTAATTGTAAAGAAAAGAAAGATAATCGTCTTCAACTACATTAAATATGTATATAGGTTAGGCATCAGTTTTAAAGTGTACAATGAGAATTTGGTTGAGAGACCGAATTCTTATTCCCAGACGAGATCTTCGGCGGGAATTGCCCCTACCGTCCGACCCCTGAATGCATGCGAAACTACTGTTCTTGGGAGGCGATCGAAAAGGAATAGCTTCATTCAAGGACATGTAATGGAACATCTTTACATCAGTAGGTAGTTAAAGACTTTTAAAACAGGATGAGGCAATTCTTTTAATATAAACTTGAATTCATGATCTTCATTCATCTTTGACACATTCTATATAAAAGTAAAAACAGTAAATATTTTCTTTTTTAGATATACCAAAATTTTTCATCGAGTATGTTCCATATTTAAATGTATTTCCCATGAATAAGTGTGTGTAGTAATTTAAGTCCATTTCTTTTATTTTGTAAGATCCCTGTAAGCAAACATAATTTTACTCGTAATTATACATATAAGACTATAGTACAAATATTTTTAATAGTACACTCCCTTTTCCATAGAATATTATGAACCGGTTTAAATAGTGACTATATTATAGTAAACATTTTAATTTAACGTAGGTATCCAATATCTAAAAGCATTGGCTCTGAATTTAACCCATAGATTTAGTATGTTCTTTAATTTAACCTACCTTTACAAATACGCAGTTTTCATTTTTGAAAAAATCGTTGTAAATGTTTTGTACAAAATGGTACTGGCAAGGATTTTGCAGGTTTTATTTCCAAATTAAATTTTTACTGTGGTTTTGGTGACTATACATCTCAGTAGTAATCTGAAAAATAGTGAGTGACTGATTCCAATGGTTTAATTAAACTGAAATACCTACCTATGTATTTCTTGTATGAAATAGTGTCTTGTAGATGACTAATATTGCATAATATGTAGGACGATAAATAATACCACAGAAAATCATACAGTGGTAGTAAAAAACGCCGAAGTAGTGGTAGAGCCATGCTCTTTTACAGTACGAATGGGCCAGCTCGTCCGGGGAAGTACCACCCTCTCACATAACACCAGCGTGAAATAATAGTGACTACTATTGTGTTCCGTCTGGTTTGTGAGAGTGCCGGAGCCCCCCCCCCCCCCCCCTTCAAAGCCCGGCAACGCATCAGCGATCCCTCTGGTGTTGCAGATATCCATGGGCGGCAGTGATTGCTTACCATCAGGCGACCCGCTGGCTCGTTTGCCGCCTCTGACATAAAAAAAAGATTTTTTAAATTTATTTATTTTAAACTCAAATAAAAAGTTTTATAGGTGCTTACCTCTTCTAATCGAACTCGTGACAAGACAGTCAAATTTCCTGTATATGATTGTCTGTTGTGTCTTTTAATAAAAAGCTGGAATAAAGCTGCATCGGTAGACTTTGGCCCTTTACATGGCTTACTTCTAAGGTTGGTCACTTTGAATGTGCCCTGTAAGACAAAAAAGTATAATACGTAGGGCCAGTTTCACCACTGACGACCATCTTAGTTATCTAACAAATAATATTCACAAACTTAGAGTGGTGCCACACGGGCGTTGCGCCTGCGCTGCGTCGTCGCAACGCAATTATTTTAACGCAGTGACTGCCACATTAAATTACACACATTAAAAACTGCCGCTCCGTCGTTTCAATGCATCTCTTTCTTTGCGTTGCGCGTGCGTTGCGTCGCCGACCGTCATTTCAACGCATCGTGTGTAATGTCGTTCAGATTTATATAAAAAACGACGGAAGTCGGAACGTCTCCGCTCAGTCGACGCAGCGCTAACGCAGCGCAGCCGCAACACCCGTGTGGCAACACCCTTATCCGTGAGTAGTGAAACTGGGCCTTTAATGTTTTGTTTTTGACTATTATAGATAGTCGATAATCATCAAATCCAAAATCAATGTATGCATTTGATATTTCATTAGCCTATCGTAACTGTGAGTTTCTTTGTCTGTCGGTCTTCTGATTAGGACGGAGATTTTTTTTAAGTTTTTATTTGCTGTTGTTATATATTCATATTTCATTATTAAGATAGGTACTACCAGATTTCTTCTTCATACCCAAAAAGGGACGGAAAGTGCCCGCTTTTGGCGACTGACCAGCCTACCTATCGGCCTTATAACGGCTATTATGTATAATCAAATATAATAAGGTTCAAAGGGTATAACAGGGTACTTTTTTTGGTATCGCAGTCCCGTCTCCCGTCTGGAAAGCTTCATAAAAGATGTTCTCTAAAGGCATACTCACTAAAACCTCTGCGAAGCTCCCTTATCGTCACAGTGAGGGGGGGGGGGTGAACCACGATAAGCGGCACGAAGCCTTCTTCGCGGTTCTCCATACTGGGCAGTGGTGGAGACCGGTGCTATACGTCAGCGCTGGTAGACCCGTATACCATTCGCCAACTGGCTTGCTCCAAGGAGAAGAGGGAGATATGATACTTACATAATCTTTACTTCTTCCACTCATTACAGCATAATGAGATATTAACAATAATAGAAATGACAGCACTTTGACTAAATTGTCAAAACACATCGTAATTCCTCGGAATTACCTATTTCAATGATTCGTCTCAATTACCTACTACATATTTAGATGCTAATGTACATAATGATATTCTGAGCATATAATTTCTACTCGATGTGAAAAACGTTCAAATCGCTTCTAATATTATATACGATAGACACCCTGTCTTTCCGTCTGGTTAAGCTTTCAGGACCAAAATCACAGAACTGATTTTGAAGTTTCTCAGTTCCCATGGGGTAACCGAAATAGAAAAGAAGTGTAAGTTGGTATTTGTTTTTTTAGTATAGAAAAGTTTGTGAGCTGGAGAGTTGCTACTTTTTATTTCGGAAAAATATATTCCTTGTTTATAAGTAACGCCGATTAAGCAACGCGGGCGCAGCCGCGGGCGGAAGGCTAGTCTCTGCATATTATATTTAAAATGTTACTGTCTGATTGTAATGTCCGGAAAAAACATATTTTGTTAATTGCTTTTTTATGAGCACCTGGCCCTTTTTTCATTTTTTTTTTTTTAACAAACGTCGATATCGGAACAGACGCACCAATTGTATTAATTTTGGCTCGTCCCAATTGGGTGTAGGGGAATAGGGAGAGTTTAGTGGGTAGTGGACGCTTTAGTCTCGAGTCCCACACACGGCCGCAGGTTTGTCATTCAGGAGCTAATTCAGAAACAGGAAACCATTATCTCATTTGACAAAGACTTCAACAACACCCCTAGAGGATCAAACCTGTAATTAATTTCATCATAAATATTATTCACCATCTTAATTCATCAAAATATACATTTCATGCACATGTAAAAAATAATAAGTAAATTTTAAAAGGCGGGCAACGCGCCTGTGACCCTAAGGGGGTCTCGGGTGCTTATGGGCGGCGGTGATCACTTATCATCAGGTGACCTACTTGCTCGTTTGCCCCCCTATTACATAAAAAAAAATGTAAATATTCTCATAAAATTCATCTTATTCTCCGATTCTTATCCTTTAGCGGAACGGCTATCCCCAATTAATCTTAAAAAAAAAACAGAACGCATCTTAAAAAAAAAACAACTAATCCTGCTGAACTCTGGGCGGCGATAGCCAGAGCTCAAAAAAAAAAACTTGCCTGCGATTATGATGCCTAAATGCATTCTCCTCCAAAATAGACTTCTATTAGAGATAACCCATTATTTATCAAAGTAAAGTAAGTATCACCCTATTAATGTCCCACTGCAGGGCAAAGGCTTCCATCCTTAAAATCAAGTTATCGCTACTTATTATAGGTATTGGCTTAATCACCACGCTTGCCAAATGCGGATTGGTGATCACAAATCCGAGCTGTGTCCGAAAAACCGACACAAAGTTATCTCGACCCGGGAATTGAACCCAGGGCTCTGAGATCTTGCACTAGACCATCGAGGCGTTACATACTCACTAAATAATTGTAAATTGATGTCCTAGAATCTAGATGTACTCAATCGCAGTCACTCTTACTAAGTTTGATTGAACTGTGTTATTTATCTGTGATCGGATAGATAATTATGTAAATTACTTACATGGTCTTCTGATCTGGAACGTGATTTTGAGTATTAAGGCATCACAAACATTGCAATAGTAATTATAATTTTAGCTCCGCTAATTTTGACACTGTGTGTACTAGTTTTAACGCCATTTTTATTATCTCTTGGCTACAAATGACTATACTTACTGGATGACATTTTTTACCGTCAGAAAATTTGCGTGTGAGATAGGTAAATGATAAAGGCGACGATAGCATGATTACTTAAATTTTTTTTTAAAGTTTTTGCGAACCAGTAAGCGCACGCGTAAAACTTAGGCTAATTCATTGATGTTTATCCATTGACATTTGGTCAGTTTCTTGTTTTTTCATATTCTTTTACAATATTATTTTTAAATGTTGTGTTGATCAAAATTAACAAAGAATTAGATGGTTAATGATAATGGTTAATTAATTAAAAAAATGTTTTTTTTAAAGTAATCATGCTGTCGTCACTTATGTATATCATTTACCTATCTCACACGCAAATTTTCTTGACGCTAAAAAGACAAGTCATCCAGTATAATTGTTGAAATTATTTGTCGGGAATTATGTTGCATGTCAGGTCATTGAAAAACCGATTTTGAAGAAATGTGCTCAGTTCCCATAGGGTAACAGAAATAGAAAAGAAGTATGAGTATCTGTTTTTTGGTAATAGTTGTTATTAATATAATATAATATTGGTAATAAAATAATTTGTGAGCGTAGAGTAGCTACTTTTTATTTCGGAAAAATATATCTCATTCCTTCGGTATAACGCCGACAGCCACGCAGGCGCAGCCGCGGGCGAAAGACTAGTCTTTGCATATATTTAAAATGATATGGTCTGATTGTAATGCCCGGAACAAACTTATTTTGTTAATTGCTTTTATAAGCACCTGAACTTTTTTTCTTCTATTTTTTTAACACACGTCGATATCATAACAGACGCACCAATTGGATTATTTTTCTGCATTGCACAGACTTCTATTTAAGATCTCTGGGGATGGGCTGGTCAACAAAAACGCTGGCACCGGCTCGTCTCAATCGGGTGTGAAAGGGAACCGGGAGACTTTATTGGGTAGTGGATGCTTTATTCTTGAGTCCCACACACGGCCGCAGGTTTAGCTTGCCTGCAATTATGGTACATAAACGCATTGTCCTCCAAAAAAAAAGAATCCTATTAAAGATAACCTATTATCCCAGTATAAAAGTAGCATAAGTTCTTTTCGAATGTCTAGTCTATGTCGGTACCAAATTGTGTCAAAATTGGAACCGTCATTAAGGCGTGAAGGTAACACGCAGACCCTAATCAAATTCATAATAAAAAGTTAAAAAATATTGACGACGGATCTTGATCCTTGTACATACTTTGGACGACAGCATAATAAAAAAAGTAAAGTATCCAGCATAGATAACAGAAACTATTATTTAGATCTCTATGGTATCCAGCCTATTAATGTCCCAATGCAGGGCAAAGGCCTCCATCCTTGAAATCAAGTTATCGCTACAATGATGGGTATTGGCTTAATCACCGCGCTTGCTAAATGCGGATTGGTGATCACAAACCCGAGCTGTGTCCGAAAAAACCGACACAAAGGTAGCTCGAGCCAGGAATTGAACCAAGGACAACACGATCTCGGCCCGGTACTTAAACCACTAGACCAACGAGGCGTTACAAACTCAGTAAATAATTGTAAATTGTTTTCCTAAAATCGTACGGGAAACGCAGCCGTGTGGTAGGCCTTCCACAAGGTGGACCGATGATCTCATAAAGATCGCCGGAATCCACTGGATGCGGGTGGTGCAGGACCGATCGGTTTGGAGATCCTTAGGGGAGGCCTATGTCCAGCAGTGTACGTCATTTGGCTGAAATGATGATGATGATCCTAAAATCTAGATGTAGTCAATCGCAGTCACTCTTACTAAGTTTGATTGAACTGTGTAATTTAACTGTGATCGGATAGATAATCATGTAGTATACTTACATGGACTTCTATTTTGGAACGTGATTTTGAGTGTAAAGGCATCACACACACATTGCAATAATTATAATAACGCTCTTAATGCATTTTAGCTCCCTTTGTTAATTCTGACACTGTGTGTACAAGTTTCTCTTGGCTACAAATGACTATATAATTGTTGGAATTATTTATGAAAATATGACGACCGGGAATTATGTTGCTATATAATTATGTCATTAAAAAATATGGCTGTCTGCTAACTAAAATAACATAAAACATGAAAATTCATGGTAAATATTCATGGGTAGCATAATTATATTGAGATAGCTTTCTATCAGGGTATAGATATAGCGAATTAAACAACGTAACAATTATATGTTTTGTTTAATCAAGAAACGTCAAATACAATGAAAGAAAAGTTCAGGATTACACTTATTTGGGGCCTTTTTGAGGCGGAAAAAAAACATACGTTTCGATATCGCTTCCGCATTTCAGTTGGAATCCATAATTATACTCTCCTCACAAATTCTACATTAGTGATATAGCAGAAAACATTTAGTTTTTTAGACCCACCAAATGTTTTTATTGAGTATGAGCCGTATTTAACCGTGTTCCCAATAAGAAAGCGCGCTAGGTAACCTAAGTTCATTTCAGGTACACTGTAAGATCCCTGAAAGCGATACATAAAATTTGTGATAGAATGTAACCAAATCGAGATTATTGATATTTTCGTATTTTTTTTTTAACTTTTTCATAATTTAAAATGAGAGAGACAGAAAAACGTTCCCTTCCTTATTGAATAGTCGGGTGTAAAAGAGAGTTATGAGACAGATAAATATTTGCCTCAATTCTCATCAGCCTATATAATCTCAATTGTGAGATAGTGTGGGCCATACTCCACCACGCTGGCCTAGTGCGGGTTGGTGGAGGGGTGCGTAAGGCAAGTGACCAACCTTAATGTCAGATGTTATCAAGCCGCCAAATGGCCTCTAGTAAATATCAGCCGGGACCAACAGCTTAACGTACCTTCCGAAGCACGGAGACGCTCGAAATAAATGTCACTAAATGTGGTCAGAACGGTCACCCATCCATTAACCGACCGCGGCGTGGGTAGCTTGACTTTCGTTATCTCTAACGAACCACCACTGTCTCAGCTGCGCCACGAGCGCCTCATTTGACTGAAGACGATTGTTTAATTCGTCTGAATCTTTTAAATGAAAGTACATTGGTTAACTATCTCACAATTGAGATAAGGCATGTGTCCCAGCAGTGGGAACGTATATAGGCTGATGATGATGGCAAGTGTAACTATGGTACCGCCCATGGATACCTGCGAATAAAGTCTTAGATGTTTCTCCCTTGATAAAAGGATATGGTGCTAGGAGAAGCGTTATGGGGAATTTTAATGGCGACAAGGAATGGAACTGGAGTGGGGTTGCACAATAAACAAACCTTTTCTACCATGCAGTCATGATTTCGAAAAATTGCATTAAACACATTCTGTACAAAATAGTACTGGCATGGATTTTGAAGTGATTTATTTGAAACTAGTGTTTTACTAAGGTCCTTATTGTTTCTCCACATCTCTACAAATACCTAAAAAATTGAACGGTATAAAATAATTATGCTTACAATAGTTACGGTATGTACGCTCTTAGAAAAAAAGCCTTTAACAATAATCGCCTTTAAAAAAAATATATATTATAGAACACAAAAAAATACTTTAATGCATAGCGCCGATGCCGAGATCCTTTTTTGTACCAAAAAGTATTTAAATAGAGCTCCACAAGTAGTATTTAAATAGAGATAGTATTTAAATAGATTAACACTGAATCTTGCTGGAAGTGCAATCATTTTTCTTTCGGAAATTTTAGTGACATACTATTCAGGCTACGCTTGCACTATAATCCAGGATTTGGCCAGTCCAGTTAAAACAATATAGCGACTGCCATTTGACCTCCTTACTTCTTATCCTCTATAGGGGAACTAGACCAACTGCATCAGCCATTCGGCTGTACAGGTTTCCCACGTATTTTTCGTCATCGCAGAGCCACTGTCAAATACGCACCAAGATCCTAATGTGCGCGCTAAGATTCGAACTACTCGCGTATCGGTCTCACACATCCGAAGCAACATTTCATACCATTTGCCTGCAACAGCTCTTATTATTATTATTTATCTTTCTGTAATGCCATGAAATGCCATGCCATTTCTTGAAACAATCATAAATACTTATTACATAAATTAATTGTCACAAAACAATATTTGAAGTTCTGTGAGATATACGAGTACCTACTCTGATTTTTGAAAGATTACAAATTATAAACAGTAGAAAGTTATTTTATACTAACTTCTTCCAATTTAGTTCGAGACCAAACAGTCAAATTTCCTCTGAATGATGGTCTATTGTGTTTTCCAGGAATTATCTGGAAATAGGCTGCATCGGTAGGTTTCGGGCCTTTGCATTGACTACACTTGAGGTTGGTCAGTTTATATAGACCCTAAAAAACAAAAAGATTATATTAGGACCCGTTGGTCTATCCTCATCCTATGGCCACCCTAAAAGACAGACGTCAAACTGTCAGCTGATATTAATTTATTGTATCTAAATAGGAAATAAGTGCTAAAATGTATTTAGTTACGTATATTTAGTGAAATAAGTGGACAAATATCCAGGATAAGTGTTATCAGCTCAGTACCTATTGAATTAACAAGTTTGTAAATCGACTTGTTTTCACCGGCCGGCTGTCAAAGTGTACAACTTAACAACTTCAAATCGACAACGGATTTACCGGGGGAGTATTGCTTTTATATTTTACGCCTCTTTTACTCATTACTAGAAAGGAAAACTGTTTATTAGTAGTATAATATCATTGTACCGTTACATGAATTTTCATAATCATAGGTTATAAAAAACATAACTAAACTTTTTTACACTGACCCAAAACACAATTTAATAATTTTACACATTCATTACACTCAAAAGTCTTAACAGCAACACTAAACATTACAAATATTTGAATTTGGCGACTCTTAAACAAGAGATTTGTCAAATTCTAGAACACCTAGTGCCTGTGTTGTAACTCCCAATACTTTACATGAAGTTTTGTGGATGTTGAGCAACCATTTGGCCAAAAACACACACTGTACACCTGACAAAATTTATTTCATATTTACTTTTTCAAAAAATACTTGGTCATTATTTATTTATTTATTTTTGTTGGTCCTACCCTCTTTTGATAAATAAGTAACTGTTTACAAAATTTCTGCCTTAATTCATTTATAAATACCAAAATATATAGTATTTATAATAATTTTGCTATAATTAAAAATATATTAAGCAGCCCAATCCGGTACAATCTTAGTACAATACAGTTGTTGTACACTTTATAATTTATTTTTCCAGAAACCAGTACAATTTTAAAGATGATGACCAGGAAGGCCACATCCCAAGACCTGGAATTAAAACTAAGACGGGCACTGCATGAAATCGCTGAGTTAAAGAGGGAAAATAGCCAACTCCTACAGGAACATGCTGACAATGAAACGGAATCATTGAAAATAATAAATTATAATTCCTCGCTGAAGACTCAACTGGCTGAACTTCATGCACTGCATATGGACACTCTTGGTGAGCGGGACCAGCTACTCGGAACATTGAAAAACCTTGACGAGTGCAGTGATACCTATGAACGGGCTCTGACACGGATCCATGAGCTCGAGGTTGACCTGCGTGATGCAAATAAAAGACTACAATCCTATGAAGAGGATAGGCTGTGTCAGTCGACACTTCACACCCACAGCCTGTACGAGGAGCTGCTCCAGTCGCCAGGTGGACATAGTGTAGTTGAAAACCAGTGCTCAGTTAATAGAATTAAGCCTATTAGTAATAATAAACTAAAGAAATATTGTAGGATTAATAAATTTATAAAGAAAACTAACAAAATTATAAAAAAACAAAAATGTTTTTATAACAATGTTGTGCTTAGAAAACAACGTGTAGATTTAGTGGATAGCTTAGAGCTATTTAGTAAAAAGTTGGATGAAAGTAGGGCACGTCATGAAATCGAAACCCAGGAGCTTCAGGACGAAATCACTAGGCTGAAGAAATCCTTGGAAGTTGTGACATGCAAATATACAGCTGCACAGGCCCAAATTAGTGAGCACATTTATGCTGCAGAGAAACTCTTAAGCCAGTGTAGCTGTATAAGTGCAGGTCCCACTGAGCAGCAGCAGGGTGACAGCTCACAGTCCCCTTTAAATGTAATCGACACAAGTGACTTATCCAAATACATTGTATCATCATCAGATAAAAAAGAGGATGTTTACCTTTTTTCTGATGGGTTCGGGGTTGGCTATGGGCCTCTTCTCAAGTATAGAATAAATGGCAATGTTATCAACTATTGTTTGCCAGGTGCTCCTCTTAGTCAAATAATTGAGAGGATATTACATTGTAATTTAAATGAGAACTCCATCATTGTATTAATGATGGGTAACGGACTGAACACCTGTAAAAGGGAGATTATAAAGTCACTTTCAGTATTGGATCAAATTAATGTAAAGAAAGTTATTTTGTGTGGTTTTCCCTTTTCCAGGTGTTACACAAATAATCAAAATAACAGTATTCACATGTTGAATACTTCTTTATACAATTGTACATGTCATAGTGACAAATTTGTGTTTTTTGACACAAACAAATTTATTAATTTTAATTTTATTGTGACTGGCAAAAGTTTTTATTTGCCTTATAAAATAAAAATTGAATTAGCTAATTTGTTAGCATTTAATATTAAGGACATTTTTAATAAGACATTGGAATCCATTCCAATTAATCATTTAAATTTAAGTCCAAGACAATAGAGGATAACTCTTGCAAATTAGTAATTAAGGAAAATCAAAATTATTTAAATGTTATTCATCAGAATATACAGGGTGTCTCTGGAAAAGAGCTGGAACTAGAATTATTTTTAAATGATGGGAATATTCATGTGTTTTGTGTTACTGAACACTGGTTAAAGCAACATGAGTTAATTATAAGTATAAATGATTACAAACTCGCTAGTTCGTTTACCAGAGGCACGGCCATTAGAGGTGGGTCACTTATATTACTAAAAAGCTCAATTGAATTTAAAGAACGTAAAGATATTGTGTCTGCCTCAGTTGAGCGAACTATTGAGATAGCGTGTGCAGAGTTAGAGCGGCATATTATTGCCTGTGTTTATAGACCTCCATCTGCTAATTATAATGAATTTGAGTCTGTTATGGAAGATGTCTTAAGAAAGTTATGTACCACCAATAAAAAAGTTATAGTGTGTGGTGATTTTAATGTTAATATTTTAGATGTACAAAACTCTAGTAGATTTCTTAATCTTTTCCAATCTTTTGATTTATATCCACTTTTTAATGAACCTACGCGAATAACAGCTACCTCAGCTACGTGTTTAGATAATATTTTTTGCAATGACAGTGTAAATAAAAAAAGTATTATAAATTTTATAAATTCTGATCACAGCGGACAGTTGGCAGTGTTTGAGTGCCCTCTTGCTCGTTCTCCGTCGACTATTGTTTGTAGGCCTATTACAGTCCACCGCAGAAATCTATTTAAGGAGCGTATAGACAATAAATTGTCCATGGCAGATTTTAGTGGTGCCGATGGACACAAACAGTATGAAAAATTATTTGATATTGTAGAAAAAGAATTTAGATCTGTATTTACTAAAAAAACTATTAAAATCGATAGTAATAAGACTAACTTTAGTGCCTGGGCTACCACGGGAATTTACAAAAGTAGAAGAAGGTTATTTGAATTATATGAAATGAAAACACAGTCAAATAACCCTGCTACTGTAGAATATGTACGAAAATATTCTAAATTATTTAAAAAAGTATGTGCAGTAGCAAAATCAAATTACTTAAAAGATAAAATATCGAAAGCCACTAACAAAAGCAAAGCTACGTGGAAAATCATTAATAAAGAGACTTGTAAAAATAAAACACAAACTAGCAAGATCTCTTTAAATATTGACGGTATTATTCATGATTCTAATGCGAATGTGGCGAATGCATTTGAATCGTTTTTCTCAAACATTGCAGTCAAAACTACTTGTCAATTAAATTCTAGCCCACATCTTGCCAACTCCCTCCTCAAATCTCATGTGGATGAGTGTGTAACATCCTTTAAATTTACCCATGTCAGTCCTGAAGTTATCTATAAAACTTTCAAAGAACTGAACATGAAAAGAACCGAAGATCTATGGGGAATCTCAATGGATATATTAAAAAATATAATCCATTCTATTGCACCTCACTTAGCTATTATTTTTAATCAATGCGTGGATGATGGTGAATTTCCGGATTTAATGAAGCACAGTAAAATAATACCATTATTCAAATCAGGCGAAAAAAGTGACCCATCCAATTTTAGACCAATATCGATTCTCCCAACATTAAGTAAAATATTTGAAAAGCTTATTTATTCTCAATTGCTTTCTCATTTTAAAGTAAATAATTTATTACATAGTAATCAGTTTGGGTTCACTAGAGGCAAGTCTACTACAGATGCAGGTATAGCACTCATCGAACATATTTTTGATGCCTGGGATAATAAGCAAGATGCTATAGGCATATTCTGCGATCTGTCTAAAGCTTTCGACTGTGTTGATCACGAGACATTGTTGATGAAGTTGCGGCATTATGGCATCTCTGCCAACGCGTTAAGTCTTATAAGATCGTACCTATCTGACAGAATCCAGAAGGTAAACGTGAATGGTATTGATTCCAAAGGAGCCCCTTTACTGTTGGGGGTCCCTCAAGGCTCAATACTAGGACCTTTGTTCTTTTTAATTTACATTAATGATCTTCCATATTATACAGAAAACCTGTGTGACACAGTGTTATTCGCTGATGATACCTCCCTTATATTTAAAGTTGACAGACGAAAACAATCATTTGACGATGTGAGTAATGCTGTCTCACAAACTTTACACTGGTTTACTGTTAACAATTTGTTATTGAACACCAATAAAACGAAATGTGTTAAATTCACAATGCCGAATGTGCGACAGGTGGTTCCTGAGATCACTGTAAATGGAGAACTCATTGAAATTGTCAATTCAACAGTGTTTCTGGGGATAACCCTCGACTCTAAATTGCAGTGGGGGCCTCATGTAACTGCTCTTGCCAAAAGACTTAGCTCAGCCGCATATGCTGTCAGAAAAATAAGAAATCTGACTGATTTGGAAACGGCGAGACTAGTTTATTTCAGTTACTTCCACAGTATTATGTCATATGGGCTGCTCTTATGGGGATCTGCCGCTGACATAAACAATATATTTATTTTGCAAAAGAGAGCCATCCGCGCTATATATGGCCTCAAAACCCGTGACTCGTTAAGAGAATTATTCCGGGAAATAAATATATTAACTGTGCCATCACAATATATACTGGATTGTGTTATGTATGTACAAAAGAACATACAAAATTTTTCAAAGAAATCAGATCATCATCAATTTAACACAAGAAATAAACATAGGCTTGCTATTCCAAATATTAGACTTCAAAAGATTGGAAATTCTTTTAAAGGATTAAGTATTACAATGTATAATAAATTGCCAATGGATGTTGTTAGCTTACCCATAAATCAATTTAAGTCGTGGATCAAGACCCGTCTGATGAAAAAAGGTTACTATAAAATTGAAGATTTTCTTAATGATGGAGATCTGTAGATACTGGTAGTAGGAATGCTTCGCTCCCTGTTAGCGCAAACTGTATTTTAATCTGTTGTCATTTTTGTTATATCTACACTACGTCCTACAGTTATAATTTTTTCTTTATTATTATTATTATATCTACATTCACACGAAAAACTGTATGGCTTAGTATAGATAGATTTATTATCATTGTTGTATAAATTATTTGGCGATTAAAAAGAGTAACTGTCGAGTTTCTTGCCGGTTCTTCTCGACAGATGACTGCATTCCGATACCGGTGGTAGAGTCACTCTGTAATTGACGATTCATAAATACTTGATACAAGTTTACATGAATAAAGAATATTTTGATTTTGATTTTGATTTTGATCAGACGGAAACTAGTCTGGAAACTTAAAAAGAGGTGGTGTAAGTTGAACATGCTCCTGTGAATTATATGTAAAATATATCCTGTAATAATTATCTTCCCGAAAACATTTTCATGTAAAATGTTGCCAAGCTCGCAATGTCAAAAAGTTATCAGATCTCATGTAGAGCCAAGCTTCTAACTCTACAAGGCCTAACTTCAGAAAACTCGACACCTTAGTCAAGATATATACCTATGTCGTGGCCATATCGTTGAATTGCTCACTTCATAAAATGCTCGACCATTTCGTGAAATGGTTGCATTTCATGATGTGGCCAACTCAATTTGGCCAGATCGTTAAATTGTCTACGTTTCACGATTTTGTCATCCACGTTTGGCCGGATCGTGAAAAAACAAAGTTGACGCAAATATTTCAGAATGAAAAAAACCTATCGGAGGCGGAAATCGACTCGGATGGATATAGGCTCCCGCCTTAGCCTTCGTGGTTATTTTTTTTATAAACCCGAAAGAAATTAATTTGACTCAAAAACCGATGATGTCCAAATTTAAAGTGAAAACATTAAAAATAAAAAGTGTCAATTCAGCCACTGTGTCCGAATATAACGTGTCCGAATCTTCAATCAAACATGTCAAGTGACATATACATTCATTTTTAGTATTATTCCGTCCGCGGCTCAGAACATTATGGTCCGCGGCCGCCACCTTTTACATTTATACAAAGTACTTGCAGCGCCTCTACCGGCACTTAATGTAACTATTTTACGATATTATCAAAATAATCGACCACATCATGAAGTAGTCGCCCGTATAGCTGCCCAAATCGAGAAACGATTTTCAATCATCGATCTGACCAAACCATATCATGATGAGGCCAATAGACAGTTGACCATTTCACGAAATGCAACCATTTCACGAAATGGTCGAGCATTTCATGAAATTATCAATTCTACGATATGGCCACGACATATACATGAAAATGTTTTTGGGGGATTTCTTTTCTTTTTGTAAGTTCATAATCATCATTATCGGCCTGTCTCAGACCACTGTTGGACATAGGCCTCTCCTAATGCTCGCCATCTTGTTTGATTATTGGCTACTCGCATCCAGCTCCTGCCAGCCTTCCTGCGCAAATCGCCACTCCACCTGGCCTAAGGGCGTTCTACACTGTGTTTGCCGAGACGCGGTCTCCACTCCAGAACCCGTTTACCCCAACGGTTTAATAAATCATCATCTAGCTTAAAATATGTATGTAAGATATGGTACTTCTTTTTGGTATCGCAGCCCCGTCGGGATGCTGTGGGATGCTTAGCCCACGTTAAGCGGCACGGAGCCTTCTTCGCGGCTCTCCATATTGGGCAGAGGTGGAAGCCGGAGCTACGTCAGCGCTGGTAGGCCCGTACGCACCTTTCGCGAACTGGCTTGCTCAACAGAGAGGAGGGAGATATGATACTTACCTCATCTTTACTCTTTCCACTCATTACAGCATATTGAGCTATCAACAATAAAAGGAATGACAGCACTTTGACTAAATTGTCAAAACACATCGTAATTCCTCGGAATTACCTATTTCAATGATTTGTCTCAATTACTAGATAGGTACTAATGTAAATATAATATTCAAAGCATATATAATCTCTACTCGTTGTGAAAAACGTTCAAATCGCTTCTAATAATATAATTATATGCGATAGACACTCTGTCTGTCCGTCTGGTTACGCTTTCAGGACCAAAATCACAGAACCGATTTTGAAGAAATGTGCTCAGTTCCCATAGGGTAACAGAAATAGAAAAGAAGTATGAGTATCTGTTTTTTGGTAATAGTTGTTAATTGGTAATAAAATCATTTGTGAGCGTAGAGTAGCTACTTTTTAATTCGGAAAAATATATCTCATTCCTTCGGTATAACGCCGACAGTCACGCAGGCGCAGCCGCGGGCGAAAGCCTAGTCTTTGCATATATTTAAAATGATATGGTCTGATTGTAATGCCCGGAACAAACTTATTTTGTTAATTGCTTTTTATAAGCACCTGAACTTTTTTTGTTCTATTTTTTTAACACACGTCGATATCATAACAGACGCACCAATTGGATTATTTTTCTGCATTGCACAGACTTCTATTAAAGATCTGGGGATGGGCTGGTCAACAAAAACGCTGGCTCCGGCTCGTCTCAATCGGGTGTGAAAGGGAACCGGGAGACTTTATTGGGTAGTGGATGCTTTAGTCTTGAGTCCCACACACGGCCGCAGGTTTAGCTTGCCTGCGATTATGGTACATAAACGCATTGTCCTCCAAAAAAAAGTATCCTATTAAAGATAACCTATTATCCCAGTATAAAAAGTAGCATAAGTTCTTTTCTAAATGTTTAGTCTATGTCGGTACCAAATTGTGTCAAAATTGGAACCGTCATTAAGGCGTGAAAGTAACACGCAGACCCTAATCAAATTCATAATAAAAAGTTAAAAAATATTGACGTCGGATCTTGATCCTTGTACATACTTTGGACGACAGCATAATAAAAAAAGTAAAGTATCCTGCCTATTAATGTCCTACTGCAGGGCAAAGGCCTCCATCCTTGAAATCAAGTTATCGCTACAATGATGGGTATTGGTTAATCACCGCGCTTGCTAAATGCGGATTGGTGATCACAAACCCGAGCTGTGTCCGAAAAAACCGACACATAGGTAGCTCGAGCTAGGAATTGAACCAAGGACAACACGATCTCGGCCCGTTACTTAAACCACTAGACCAACGAGGCGTTACATACTCAGTAAATAATTGTAAATTGATTTCCTAAAATCGTACGGGAAACGCAGCCGTGGTAGGCCTTCCACGAGGTGGACCGATGATCTCATAAAGATCGCCGGAATCCACTGGATGCAGGTGGCGCAGGACCGATCGGTTTGGAGATCCTTGGGGGAGGCCTATGTCCAGCAGTGTAAGTCATTTGGCTGAAATGATGATGATGATCCTAAAATCTAGATGTATTCAATCGCAGTCACTCTTACTAAGTTTGATTGAAGTGGGTAAATTTAACTGTGATCGGATAGATAATCATGTAGTATACTTACATGGACTTCTATTTTGGAACGTGATTTTGAGTGTAAAGGCATCACACACACATTGCAATAATTATAATAATGCTCTTAATGCATTTTAGCTCCCTTTGTTAATTCTGACACTGTGTGTACAAGTTTCTCTTGGCTACAAATGACTATATAATTGTTGGAATTATTTATGAAAATATGACGACCGGGAATTATGTTGCTATATAATTATGTCATTAAAAAATATGGCTGTCTGCTAACTAAAATAACATAAAACATGAAAATTCATGGTAAATATTCATGGGTAGCATATATTGAGATAGCTTTCTATCAGGGTATAGATATAGCGAATTAAACAACGTAAGAATTATAAGTTTTGTATAATCAAGAAACGTCAAATACAATGAAAGAAAAGTTCAGGATTACACTTAGGTATTTGGGGCCTTTTTGGGGCTGGAAAAACATACGTTTCGATATCGCTTCCGCATTTCAGTTGGAATCCATAATTATACTCTCCTCACAAATTCTACATTAGTGATATAGCAGAAAACATTTAGTTTTTTAGACCCACCGAATGTTTTTATTGAGTATGAGCCGTATTTAACCGTGTTCCCAATAAGAAAGCGCGCTAGGTAACCTAAGTTCATTTCATGTACAGTGTAAGATCCCTGAAAGCGATACATAAAATTAGTGATAAAATGTAACCAAATCGAGATTATTGATATTTTCGTATTTTTTTTTTTAACTTTTTCATAATTTAAAATGAGAGAGACAGAAAAACGTTACCTTCCTTATTGAATTGTCGGGTGTAAAAGAGAGTTATGAGACAGATAAATATTTGCCTCAATCCTCATCAGCCTATATAATCTCAATTGTGAGATAGTGTAGGCCGTACTCCACCACACTGGCCTAGTGCGGGTTGGTGGAGGGGTGCGTAAGGCAAGTGACCAACCTTAATGCCAGATGTTATCAAGCCGCCAAATGGCCTCTAGTAAATATCAGCCGGGACCAACAGCTTAACGTACCTTCCGAAGCACGGAGACGCGCGAAATAAATGTCACTAAATGTGGTCAGAACTGTCACCCCATTAACCGACCGCGACGTGGGTAGCTTGACTTTCGTTATCTCTAACGAACCACTGTCTCAGCTGCGCCACGAGCGCCTCATTTGACTCAAGACGATTGTTTAATTCGTCTGAATCTTTTAAATGAAAGTACATTGGTTAACTATCTCACAATTGAGATAAGGCATGTGTCCCAGCAGTGGGAACGTATATAGGCTGATGATGATGACAAGTGTAACTATGGTACTAAGTGTAAATATGGTGCTAGGAGAAGCGCTATGGGGAATTTTAATGGCGACGAGGAATGGAACTGGAGTGGGGTTGCACAATAAACAAACCTTTTCTACCATGCAGTCATGATTTCGAAAAATTGCATTAAACACATTCTGTACAAAATAGTACTGGCATGGATTTTGAAGTGATTTATTTGAAACTAGTGTTTTACTAAGGTCCTTATTGTTTCTCCACATCTCTACAAATACCTAAAAAAATGAACGGTATAAAATAATTATGCTTACAATAGTTACGGTACGCTCTTAGAAAAAAAGCCTTTAACAATAATCGCCTGTAAAAAAAATTAATATTATAGAACACAAAAAAATACTTTCATGCATAGCGCCGATGTCTTATCATTTTTATACCAAAAAGTATTTAAATAGTCAACACTGAATCTTGCTGGAAGTGCAATCATTTTTCTTTCGGAAATTTTAGTTACATACTATTCAGGCTACGCTTGCACTATAATCCAGGATTTGGCCAGTCCAGTTAAAACAATGTAGCGACTGCCATTTGACCTCCTTACTTCTTATCCTCTATAGGGGAACTAGACCAACTGCATCAGCCATTCGGCTGTACAGGTTTCCCACGTATTTTTCGTCATCGCAGAGCCACTGTCAAATACGCACCAAGATCCTAATGTGCGCGCTAAGATTCGAACTACTCGCGTATCGGTCTCACACATCCGAAGCAACATTTCATACCATTTGCCTACAAGTCAGCTCTTATTATTATTATTTATCTTTCTGTAATGCCATGAAATGCCATGCCATTTCTTGAAACAAACATAAATACTTATTACATAAATTAATTGTCACAAAACATATTTAAAGTTCTGTGAGATATACGAGTACCTACTCTGATTTTTGAAAGATTACAAATTATAAACAGTAGAAAGTTATTTTATACTAACCTCTTCCAATTTAGTTCGAGACCAAACAGTCAAATTTCCTCTGAATGATGGTCTATTGTGTTTTCCAGGAATTATCTGGAAATAGGCTGCATCGGTAGGTTTCGGGCCTTTGCATTGACTACACTTAAGGTTGGTCAGTTTATATAGACCCTAAAAAACAAAAAGATATTAGAACCCGTTGGTCTATCCTCATCAGACGGAAACTAGTCTGGAAACTTAAAAAGAGGTGGTGTAAGTTGAACATGCTCCTGTGAAATATTATGTAAAATATATCCTGTAATAATTATCTCCCCGAAAACATTTTCATGTAAAATGTTGCCAAGACCATACATTAAGACTCGCAATGTCAAAAAGTTATCAGATCTCATGTAGAGCCAAGCTTCTAACTCTACAAGGCCTAACTTCAGAAAACTCGACACCTTAGACAAGATATATACCTATGTCGTGGCCATATCGTTGAATTGCTCACTTCATGAAATGCTCGACCATTTCGTGAAATGGTTGCATTTCATGATGTGGCCAACTCAATTTGGCCAGATCGTTAAATTGTCTACGTTTCACGATTTTGTCATCCACGTTTGGCCGGATCGTGAAAAAACAAAGTTGACGCAAATATTTCAGAATGAAAAAAACCTATCGGAGGCGGAAATCGACTCGGATGGATATAAGATAGAAGGCTAAGGCGGGAGCAGAGATCCCGCCTTAGCCTTCGTGGTTATTTTTTTTATAAACCCGAAAGAAATTAATTTGACTCAAAAACCGATGATGTCCAAATTTACAGTGAAAACATTAAAAATAAAAAGTGTCAATTCAGCCACTGTGTCCGAATATAACGTGTCCGAATCTTCAATCAAACATGTCAAGTGACATATACATTCATTTTTAATATTATTCCGTCCGCGGCTCAGAACATAATTATGGTCCGCGGCCGCCATCTTTTACACTTATACAAGCGCCTCTACCGGCACTTAATGTAACTATTTTACGATATTATCAAAATAATCGACCACATCATGAAGTAGTCGCCCGTATAGCTGCCCAAATCGAGAAACGATTTTCAATCATCGATCTGACCAAACCACATCATGATGTGGCCAATAGACAGTTGACCATTTCACGAAATGCAACCATTTCACGAAATGGTCGAGCATTTCATGAAATTATCAATTCTACGATATGGCCACGACATATACATGAAAATGTTTTTGGGGGATTTCTTTTCTTTTTGTAAGTTCATAATCATCATTATCGGCCTGTCTCAGACCACTGTTGGACATAGGCCTCTCCTAATGCTCGCCATCTTGTTTGATTATTGGCTACTCGCATCCAGCTCCTGCCAGCCTTCCTGCGCAAATCGCCACTCCACCTGGCCTAAGGGCGTCCTACACTGTGTTTGCCGAGACGCGGTCTCCACTCCAGAACCCGTTTACCCCAACGGTTTAATAAATCATCATCTAGCTTAAAATATGTATGTAAGATATGGTACTTCTTTTTGGTATCGCAGCCCCGTCGGGATGCTGTGGGATGCTTAGCCCATGTTAAGCGGCACGGAGCCTTCTTCGCGGCTCTCCATATTGGGCAGAGGTGGAAGCCGGAGCTACGTCAGCGCTGGTAGGCCCGTACGCACCTTTCGCGAACTGGCTTGCTCAACAGAGAGGAGGGAGATATGATACTTACCTCATCTTTACTCTTTCCACTCATTACAGCATATTGAGCTATCAACAATAAAAGGAATGACAGCACTTTGACTAAATTGTCAAAACACATCGTAATTCCTCGGAATTACCTATTTCAATGATTTGTCTCAATTACTAGATAGGTACTAATGTAAATATAATATTCAAAGCATATAATATATGCTTTGAATTATAAATATTATAGATAAAAATTATATTATAATCTCTACTCGTTGTGAAAAACGTTCAAATCGCTTCTAATAATATAATTATATGCGATAGACACTCTGTCTGTCCGTCTGGTTACGCTTTCAGGACCAAAAACACAGAACCGATTTTGAAGAAATGTGCTCAGTTCCCATAGGGTAACAGAAATGGAAAAGAAGTATGAGTACCTATCTGTTTTTTGGTAATAGTTGTTATTAATATAATATTATATTGGTAATAAAATAATTTGTGAGCGTAGAGTAGCTACTTTTTATTTCGGAAAAATATATCTCATTCCTTCGGTATAACGCCGACAGCCACGCAGGCGCAGCCGCGGGCGAAAGGCTAGTCTTTGCATATATTTAAAATGATATGGTCTGATTGTAATGCCCGGAACAAACTTATTTTGTTAATTGCTTTTTTATAAGCACCTGAACTTTTTTCTTCTATTTTTTTAACACACGTCGATATTATAACAGACGCACCAATTGGATTATTTTTCTGCATTGCACAGACTTCTATTATTAAAGATCTGGGGATGGGCTGGTCAACAAAAACGCTGGCACCGGCTCGTCTCAATCGGGTGTGAAAGGGAACCGGGAGACTTTATTGGGTAGTGGATGCTTTAGTCTTGAGTCCCACACACGGCCGCAGGTTTAGCTTGCCTGCGATTATGGTACATAAACGCATTGTCCTCCAAAAAAAGTATCCTATTAAAGATAACCTATTATCCCAGTATAAAAAGTAGCATTAGTTCTTTTCTAAATGTCTAGTCTATGTCGGTACCAAATTGGGTCAAAATTGGAACCGTCATTAAGGCGTGAAAGTAACACGCAGACCCTAATCAAATTCATAATAAAAAGTTAAAAAATATTGACGTCGGATCTTGATCCTTGTACATAGGTACTTTGGACGACAGCATAATAGAAAAAGTAAAGTATCCTGCCTATTAATGTCCCAATGCAGGGCAAAGGCCTCCATCCTTGAAATCAAGTTATCGCTACAATGATGGGTATTGGCTTAATCACCAC
The DNA here is from genome assembly GCA_949319885.1 of Mecyna flavalis. NCBI lineage: Eukaryota > Metazoa > Arthropoda > Insecta > Lepidoptera > Crambidae > Mecyna > Mecyna flavalis. The sequence goes on along the minus strand of OX439431.1, from coordinate 14,306,404 downwards.
GCTTGCTAAATGCGGATTGGTGATCACAAACCTGAGCTGTGTCCGAAAAAACCGAGACAAAGGTAGCTCGAGCCAAGAATTGAACCAAGGACGACACGATCTCGGCCCGGTACTTAGACCACCGAGGGCTTACATACTCAGTAAATAATTGTAAATTGATATCCTAAAATCTAGATGTAGTCAATCACTGTCACTCTTAAAGTTTGATTGAACTGTGTAATTTGACTGTGATCGGATGATTGGATAGATAATCATGTAGTATACTTACATGGTCTTCTGATTTGGAACGTGATTTTGAGTGTAAAGGCACACACATTGCAATAATTATAATAACGCTCTTAATATACATTTTAGCTCTGACACTGTCTGTACTAGTTTCACCGTCATTTTTTTTTCTCTTGGCACAAATGACTATATAATTGTTGGAATTATTTATGAAAATATAATATGTCGACTGGGAATTATGTTGCTATATGTCATTAAAAAAAGATGGCTGTCTGCTAACTAAAATAACATAAAACATGAAAATTCATGGTAAATATTCATGGGTAGCATATATTGAGATAGCTTTCTATCAGGGTATAGATATAGCGAATTAAACAACGTAAGAATTATAAGTTTCGTTTAATCAAGAAACGTCAAATACAATGAAAGAATAGTTCAGGATTACACTTATTTGGGGCCTTTTTGGGGCTGGAAAAAACATACGTTTCGATATCGCTTGCGCATTTTAGTTGGAATCCATAATTAATACTCTCCTCACAAATTCTACATTAGCGATATAGCAGAAAACATTTAGTTTTTTAGACCCACCGAATGTTTTTATTGAGTATGAGCCGTATTTAACCGTGTTCCCAATAAGAAAGCGCGCTTGGAAACTGAAGTTCATTTCAGGTACAGTGTAAGATCCCTGAAAGCGATACATAAAAGCAATGACGTTCAATTATTGAACGTCATTGCATAAAAGGTATAATTAGTGATTGAATGTAACCAAATCGAGATTATTGATATTTTCATATTTTTTTTTAACTTTTTCATAATTTAAAATGAGAGAGAGACAGAAAAATGTTACCTTCCTTATTAAATAGTCGGGTGTAAAAGAGAGTTAACTTATGAGACAGATAAATATTTGCCTCAAGACGATTGTTTAATTCGTCTGAATCTTTTTTTATAAAAGTACATTGGTAAACTATCTCACAATTGAGATAAGGCATGTGTCCCAGCAGTGGGAACGTATATAGGCTGATAATGATGAAATCGGTAAAAACAAGTGTACTATGGTAGCGCCCATCGATACCTGCGAATAAAGTCTTAGATAGATCTCCCTTGATAAAAGGATATGGAGTTAGGAGAAGCGCTTTGGAGAATTGTAATGGCGACGAGGAATGGAACTGGATAGGGGTTACACAGTAAACAAACCTTTTCTACCATGCAGTCAGGATTTCGAAAAATTGAATTAACCACATTTTGTACAAAATGGTACTGGCATGGATTTTGAAGTGATTTATTTGAAACTAGTGTTTTACTAAGGTCCTTATTGTTTCTCCACATCTCTACAAAAACCTAAAAAATAAACGGTATAAAATTATGCTTACAATAGTTACGGTAACGCTCTTATAAAGAAAGCCTTTAACAATAATCACATTTAAAAAAATATAATTATATATATCGAACACAAAAAATACTTTTATGCATAGCGCCGATGTCTAATCATTTTTATACCAAAAAGTATTTAAATAGTTAACACTGAATCTTGCTGGAAGTGCAATCTTTTTTCTTTCGGAAATTTTAGTTACATACTATTCAGGCTACGCTTGCACTATAATCCAGGATTTGGCCAGTCCAGTTAAAACAATATAGCGACTGCCATTTGACCTCCTTACTTCTTATCCTCTATAGGGGAACTAGACCAACTGCATCAGCCATTCGGCTGTACAGGTTTCCCACGTATTTTTCGTCATCGCAGAGCCTCTGTCAAATACGCACAAAGATCCTAATGTGCGCGCTAAGATTCGAACTAATCGCGTATCGGTGTCACACATCCGAAGCAACATTTCATACCATTTACCTACAACAGCTCTTATTATTTATCTTTCTGTAATGCCATGAATTGCCATGCCATTTCTTGAAACAAACATAAATACTTATTACATAAATTAATTGTCACAAAACATGTTTGAAGTTCTGTGAGATATACGAGTACCTTCTTTGATTTTTGAAAGATTACAAATTAGAAACCGTACAAAGTTATTTTATACCAACCTCTTCCAATTTAGTTCGAGACCAAACAGTCAAATTTCCTCTGTATGATGGTCTATTGTGTTTTCCAGGAAATATCTGGAAATAGGCAGCATCGGTAGGTTTCGGGCCTTTGCATTGACTACACTTAAGGTTGGTCAGTTTGTAAGGACCCTATAAAACAAAAAGATATTAGAACCCCTTGGTATATCCTCATATCTACGGATGGAAACTAATTTGGAAACTTAAAAAGAGGTGATGTAAATTAAATGTACTTCTGTAAAATATATCCTGTAATATTTAATATTTTATTAAATAAAAATAACTGTTACTAAATATTTATAACTTACAGAATCACTATTTTGACGTGTCAATACGGCATATTCAAATATAAATAACAATAGATATAAAAACACTATGATTGGATGAGTAAAATACATTGTGACGCACTGGAATAACTTATTTCAATGACAATCCTCTAAAAATAATCCCTCTCAATCACTATCTAGATGTCCCTAATGTGCGTTTAATTTGCTGAACATAAAATTACTACTTATACAATGAAATGGATTATGTTTGTAGTGTAATTTATTAAGGTAACTAGCGACCCTCCCCGGCTTCGCACGGATGCAATGGTTTTCTCTACTATATTAAGCATGTATTATACATATAAACCTTTCTCTTAAATTACTCTATCTATTAAAAAAAACCGCATCAAAATCCGTTAGTTTTAAAGATCTAAGCATACATAGAGGCACAGACAGCGAGAAGCGAATTTGCTTTAAACTTTGTAGTGACTGCTGGCCCCACTTTGCACGCGATAACAAAAACAAACACAACAAAAATAATTATCTTATTTTGTAAGTGTTTGATTCTGAAACGGTTCACCCAAAAACGTTTGATTCATGAACGGTTCCTCCACAGAATTTTTAATGTATGAAGTTACGCGCGCACATTATATTCATTTTTATAATATCAATAAAACCGGGGGCATGGTGTTATAAAATCCAAGAAGCTATAGAGGTAAGATAGAGAAATAAGAAACCTTGTCCTGACAGTATTAAAAAACAAAAAAAAATCTGTATTCCTTTAGTTGTTCATGCGCGCACATACATTTCGACAATTCATTTTTATAAATGTACTAGCTAACCCGATGAACTTTGTATCACTTACTTTAGTATAGTATATATTCCTCGAAATTTTTCTATATTTTCTCATCGTTTAAACCTTCCCTGAACTTCATAAATATTTCAAGATTAAAATTAGTCAAATCGGTTCAGCCGTTCTTAAGTTTTAGCGAGACAAACGAACAGCAATAATTTTTTATTTATATATGATATGAATAAAATGTTTAATGTAATTAGGGCGTTTGTTTGTAATGTCACAGACATCGTTTTTTATTTCATTTTCATGAACATTCGTTCCTAAACAAATATTAATTAAGTAATAAAACACAAGAAAAGGAAAAAAGCCGTATGTACAAACTATTAAAGGACAACGCAAGAAGTTGTATGGGCCCTGTCCCCACCCACCAACAGACTTGGCACTAGTTTCAATATTATTATGACAATCCATATAAAGACAAATAACCATTTTTAATCCAAAAAATGACGGGGTATTCAAAAACAATAAAACCGTGCTTATGCCGTACGCCTAAGATTCAGAATTGCGCTGTAAGTGTCTAGCTTCAAGTAGACTCGACTGTAAAATATTTTTTAAGATTATATTTAGATTGAACACTTTTATTTAGGCCAGGGGGGATACTCTTGATCGCCTGCACATTATTTTCACAATTAACTGTGTCAAAAAAATACTTGAAAAATACAACATTCAAATTCGATTTGCGTGAAATCCCCATTCCTACGGCGAATGTCGTCATACAAAAAAAAAAGATCAGTATGGCAAGAGGTATAAATAGAGATACGTTTGAAATCTGTTGGTGGGTGGGGACGCTGCTTTGCATAGTCCTTTATAAAGAAAATAAATAAAATAAGTTTTTATTTTCTTTTTATTTAAGAATTTATTTTTCTTTTTGATATTTCAAGGATAGTGCAACACAAAACACGTTTTCTTTTTTAGAAACACCAAAAGCTTTAATGGAATATGTTCCGTATATAAAAGAGTTTCCTGCAAAAAAATGTATGTCCTTGTTTATATCATGTTCTGCAATTTTGTAAGTACCCTGCAAATAAACATACACATTAGCAATAGTTACAGTCATACTCTCTCACTCGGGTATAAAACAAGGTGATTGTGGGTTCGATATCCGCCTTAAGCCTGTGGTGGTAGGATTTTATCAGAATCCGACTGGCTAGCTACCTCACAGGTGAAAGCTGCCGCCATAACAGCTGTTGCTATGTTCCGGCAGTATAAATGTGGGAGCCAGTGTACACTTGAAATCAAATTTTCGAAGATCAGATGAGCCTACAGTCTGGCATCACATTGAGCGACGATTCCTGGTTAAGTTTCCCTCAATGGAATACACCGCAGTAGCCGTTTACCATCAGGTGGGCTGGGTGCCAGTCTGCCAACTGATGTAGTATAAAAAAACTTAACTAACACAGTCATGTGTAAAATTACGTGAAAATTTAAACTGTATTTGGTTTTACCTTTTCTAAAACACAATGTTTCGATTTAAAAATTGTATTAAATGTACTTTCTACGAAAAAATGCTGACAGGGATTTTTAAATTTATATAGCAATTGTTTATCATTTTTCTTTCCGTGTTCTTCCCACGCCGCTATATTCATCTGAAACGCAAACATTGTTTAATTAAAATAAACCATCCCTGGCCAAGTAAGAGCAGGTGTTTTATATTGCTTCCACCCGTAGCATTGTCCAGGACTCTGCCTCGAACTTTATGGACACACACAGGAATGTACTTGTTTCCAGATTAAATAGCATATTATGTTACTTTCCAGCTCCCATTAAACTACAATACGTAGTATTTTTAACTTAATCCCAGCTCCGTACCAAAAAGCACGTCAATTCATTGCTCCTTGCAAAAGGAAAAACAGAAACACTTTTATATTTGTTATCTCATGAAAACTTAGCCTCGTCCTTTCCTAACGTCTAGGCAACGTCACAAACCTAGTGGTTTAGGCATATTATGTGTAAAAGACAAACAGACACAAAGGGGTTTGAAGATTTTTGTATGGAGGTTGGCTTACCTAGTGGTCCGCCATTTTGATTTTTTTTTCAAAATTAAAAATCGGTACCTTTAATATCAATACAATCATAATACGTTATAAGACAAAAACCCGTAAAGTGTCACATTTTAAAGATATAAGCAACCAAAATGGCGGACGCATAGGAAGGCCAAAATCTTCCAACCCCTTTAATGTTGCGAAGAATGTTTTAGGTGCTTGTTCACGTTAACTCGCGGGCGCGATGGTGGGCGCGGTCACGAAATATCAAATGTTCAAGAACGTACCGTCACGTACAAAACGCGTACAGTCTGTAGCGGGCAAACTAACGACGCGTCCGCGTGTTCCTACGTGAAAAAGCACTACCTACATGCTTTGCTTACATGAGAAAACCAGCTCTTCATTGGATAAAGTTTGTCCCATTGTTTAATCTCAATGGCACTCAGGATTGTCAAAAGTATCCTATCACGAATATAATTATTTCATAGCGTTGACTGAATGCTGTATAATACCCACCTCAATAATACGAGTTTTTGTTAAAATCGTAACGTTTCCATAGACTATAGCGCTGTTTGGATTCAAAAAGTCCACCGCCATGATGCTCACATTGACTGCCTTTGGGCCTTTACAGGTTTCGATTTTAGACGCACCACGTACCACATACGGACCCTAGAAATTTGAAAATAATTTAAATATTATATTTGGTCTTATGTTGAAACGCCTCGATGGTCTATGGTTTTAGTACTGAGCCGAGATCTCAGGATCCTGGGTTCAATTCCCGGGTCGAGTTAACTTTGTGTTAGTTTCTTCGGATACTGCTGGGGTTTCTGGTAACCAATCCGCATTTGGCAAGCGTGGTGATAAAGCTAGTACCCATCATTGTAACGATAACTTGATTTCAAGGATGGAGGCCTTTGCCCTACAATGTTTGTATGCTGATACTTTCCTTTTATTTGGTCTTATCATCGCAATAATTTGTGTTGAGTTAAATAGTCTAACGTCGCAGTTATTTTCATTTAAAAAAAGTATTTTTATATTAAATATGAGTATTCGTATGAAAATATCTTAAAATTGTTAGGAAATAAACAAGATCAGGTATTATACTTAATTATAAATTTAGATATTCAAGGTATTCATAAATGACAACTTTAAACACTTGACTTTACTTGGCCTATGATAAAAAATAACAGTCTCTTGATCTGCTAATTTTATTATAATAAGCATTAATGGGTAGGTACGTTTGGCAGAAAAAAGCGCTAAGAAGCGCTTGTAAGCAAAATGGCGTATCTACTTCAAAACAAACAAAATAAATAAGCAAAATGGCGGATTATGTTAGCGCTATGAAGTTAGCAAACGTGTCCTGGCCGAAAACTGTTTTCAGCGCTAGCGCTCACAAACGCTTTTTTCTGCCAAACGCACCCAATGTCAAACCAATTTGATGTTTCAATACTTACCATCACAGGATTATTGGCGGGAGCTTTCGAATCTACGAATAAAATGAATAAAAAAATATTAAAATAAATACAGCAGAATGCATTGTAGTATTATAAACGATCGCATTGAAACATGAATGAAATATTATTTCTGACCATTAAATTGTCATTTTTCTTAATGGTATTGTAATATTCGACTGTCACAACAAATCGAATATTTATCACATACTTCGATCAAGGATGAAAAAACACGTGAGGGTAATGATATATCGTGTGGAGACCTGATTAATTTTATATTAGCAAAGCTAATATTCTAGCCCAGGTTAGGTTTAAGATGATAACAACAATAAAATAGTTTTTTTTTATACTAGATCAGTTGGCAGACAGGCACGCAGCCCACCTTTGGCGAGCGGTCACTGCGGCCTATTCTACTGATGGACACTTCACCAGGAAGCTTCCCTTAATGTGCTGCCATACTGTAGGCTCCTCTGAACTTCGAGTCTTAGATTTCAAGTCTACAGGCTCCCACATTATTATTGCCAGAGAACACAACCAAAGCTGTTATGTCGGCAGATTTCACCTGTGGGGGTGGTGGCTAGCCAGTCGGACTCTGAAATAGTCCTAACAGCAACCAGATCCAAGGCGGGAATCGAACCCACGACCTCCGGCTTTTATATCCGAGCGGCTTAGCCACTGTCCCACGAAGGCGGTCAAAGGTAGGTAGGTGGGTAGAGCATATTGGATTTTACACTCGAATGAATCGCTCGTCTAAGGAAGTACCTCCTACTTACAGAGCACCACAGCACTTCATAACTGTTTTGTTTCTGTTGGTGAGTAAGGTCTCCAGAACTCATCATCATCACCGTCATCAGCCTGTGATAATCCACTGCTGGACATAGGCCTCTCCAAATAATCGCCACGCTGATCGATCCTCGGCCACTCGCATACAGCTCCTGCCAGCCATCTTGCGCAGATCATCGCTCCACCTGGCCTGAGGGCGTCCTACACGACGTTTACCAGGATGCGGTCTCTACTTTAGAACCCGTCTACCCCAACGCGGTTATCGGTTCTACGGCTGATATGGCCAGCCCACTGCCAATTCAGCTGGCTAATTCGGCGAGCTGACTCTGAGCTGTGACTCCAGAACGCAAATGGGGGGAAAGCGACTTTAGCCATATAATACTAGCTAATATTTATCTCGGAATAACGCTTGGTTCCTATGGGATAACACTTTTTCACGATTGTTCTTTGCTCTTGTTCAACGTCGCAACTGATCGATGTGATTGGGTATAATAGGGTTCGTTTGGGGGCTCAAGAGTTATAAACGCTAATTTATATCCCGGAACAATGTGACATTTCATCACAATCAACCTTGGATAGTTTACGCGGGCGAACACTCAGGCGGAAGGCTAGTATACTTATTTATGTATTATAAAGAGGAAAGATTAATTTGTTTGTTTGTATTGAATAGGCTCCGAAAGTACTCAATCGATTTGAATTTATTTTTCACTATTGGAAAGCTATACTATCCCCGGGTGACATAGGGTACCTACTTTTGATCCCGAAAATGTGGGGGGAAGGGAGGATAATTGATAAAAGAAATCACGCGCGGGTGAAACTGCGGAGGCAACTGCTATTAAGTTATATTCATAATACTCTTCAATTTGAAAACAAAACATTCATTATTCTTAGGGCTTCAGTTTAATTATTAGATACAAAACTCATTGTTATTGTAGATCCTTCAGAATGAACAAGTAACGACCCTTTTCAAATTCTGAGGCTATGATATTAGTTGTTGGTATTCTAATTAAAATTGTTTAGGTAGCAAAACGCTTTTTGAATTTTAATATCATGTTACTGTAAATGTAGGTCTGATGGCTGAGAGAAGTGGAAGGAAAAAATACATGATTGGCTGACCCTACTTAACGTGGGAAAAAGGTAGAAAATTATGATTATATTTAGAATTTTCCTCTACCTTAAGGTTGACTGGAAGAGATTGCTATTAGCAATAAGTCCGCCTACATTGTATCACCCATTTTTGTAACATATTTTCTTTTATAATTTTGTGCAATAAAGAGTATATCTATCTATCTATCTATTATAGTGATGAATATGTTTTTAAACAAAACATACATTGGTCTGTCCCAATGTACGTAGCTTAAGCAATTTTGTATGCATACGCAATTGCTTAAGCTACATACGCATACGCATGATACTATGCGTATAATTGCATTACAACACATGTTAAAAAAATGTTTGTCATGGGTGGGATTCGAACCCACAACCTCTGGCACATAGAGCAATTTTTAATATTTTACTGTAAATCTGTCATACTATGTAGGTATATTAGAGTTTTAGTATAACTGGCCAAAGAGACCTGCATTGTAATTGTCTTTCGAAGATAAACGAGCTTCCGTGATTAAGCTTGCACCGGCTCCACTGGCCATGCATAAACATTTGTCTGCACCTTGACTGCAGGTAGCGGATTTGAATAAATGGATAATAAATTTGACCTTTCTACTCGGGGATTTGCGATCAAGTATTGATTGGAATTTCAATGCATTCCGTTTTCGTTTCGTTTCAATTCAATATTGTGTAGCGGCAGCTGTGTTATTTTATTGTCATCATAAAATAACACAGCTGCAGCTACACAAGGATCACGGTAGGAAGGAGTCGGAAGGTTAGTTTACGCGCGTGACGGCTTGACCTATTAATAAATAGATAGGGCAACATTTTTAATTTTTTTTTTAAATTTACCTTTATTAAAATGTGGTTTATTGGATCTATTTTCAAGTTTTGCGCATTTAACGTAACGTAACGTTGTATATCTACATTTTTAGTATTGACGAGCCATTTGGTGTAATGGTCGAGAAGTCGGCTAATACACCAAAGGTCGCGGGTTCGATCCCCGCACGGTACAAACATTTGTGTGCATGAACATGTCTGTTTGTATCGGTCTGGGTGTTTCTATGTATAATATGTATGTATTTACAAAAAAAATATATATGTAATGTTTATCCGTTGTCTAGCACCCATATAGTACAAGCTATGCTTAGTTTGGGGCTAGATGGCGCTGTGTGAAGAATGTTTATTTTATTTATTTTATTATTATTTATTTATTTATTAGTTGATTCTGTGATATCAGAAATAAGTCGGCATTGGTTATATACTTTGGGATTAGATCGATGCATGTCGTGTCAATGTAGGTCTTCTCCCTTACCGAAAAACGGTAAATGAAAGGATTTTGTATGTATTTTAATGTTTTAATAAACTTTATTGTATGATAAATTGATTTCCAAACAAAAAATATTTTCTTTTTTAGAAAATGCTATAGCTTTACTTTGATATTTTCCATAAATCACATTACTTCCTGTAAGATAACGTATATAATTGTTGACGTCTACTTCTGGAAGTACGTAAAATCCCTGAAATAAGTCAATTAAATTTATTAAGATCCTTCGTCCATGTTTTTATGTACCAACTTGAGATGACAGGTAGAACAAAAATTGAATTGAACCTTTTCTAAATAACAATTTTTCATCTTTAAATTTATTGTTAATAGATGTTCTAAGAAAAATGTTTCACATGGGTTTATCAATCTTATCTTCTTTGGTGTCCCTTCATTAAGATTCCGGCGAAAAACAATCAACTGAAACGTCAAAAGTCTATTAATTAAATATACAGGGTTATTGGTAATGTGTCTTGATCCTTTTAAGGGCATGTAGAGGAGGTCCCCAGCTAGCAATTGACCCATTAAAGTGCAGGTCAAAAGTGAACCAATAATGAGATATTTTTTTTAAATATTTTTTCGGAAAATTAGGGATTCACAACTTTAAAAATTTATTTAAAAAAAACTACAACATATTTTAATGTAATTATTTATGATTAAGTTAGAGCTTAGTCTAGTACATAATAAAACACACTAGGATAACTGAAAGTTTTGTTAATTTTGAAATAAGAGATCAAAAACTAGAATTTTTTTACGACGCTTATAATTTTGTTTACAATAAAGTATCATTTTCTTCAAAAAATCACCTAATCACTTGGACGGCAGAACATTTCAAAAACATCTGCATATCAATGGCTATCCAACAAGATACAATGTACACTTAAAAAAATGATAACAACTGTAAAAACAACTAACGAGCATAAAAGGGTAATAAATCTCTATACAAATTTTTTCGCTATATCGGTGTATTTTTCAACCAGATGACAATCAATAGACAAACGACACTTGATTTAACCATGAATGGATGAAAGAGAACGGTCGAGATGACTCATCATCAAAAAAAAAATCCGGGAATTAGTTTCATATCTGCTTTTGTTATGTCAAAACGTTTTACTCCAATGATGTCTTAAGGACACTCACTTGAAATTTTGCAATGCACTTAAAGAAGGTTCATTCCCGCCTGATCCCTCCAATTCTACCTTCAGTGGGGGCAGTCGAAACTTTCAAGTTTTGCCTGCCCCCCCCCCCACCCTAGGGGCAGACGAAAAAAAAAGACGGAACCTAAATTAGTAGTTAGTTTAAACTAAAAAGTTTCGACTGCCCCCACTGGTACAAACATGAATTTTACAATGCACTCAAAGAAGGTTTATTCCCACCTGCCACCAGTGGGGGCAGTTGAAACTTTTTAGTTTAAACCAACTACTAATTTCGGTTCCTTCTTTTTAGTTTCGTCTGTCAGGGTCAGGTGGGAAGAAACCTTCTTTAAGTGCATTGCAAAATTTCAAGTGAGTGTCCTTAAGACATCATTGGAGTAAAACGTTTTGACATAACAAAAGCAGATATGAAACTAATTCCCGGATTTTTTTTTGATGATGAGTCATCTCTTGACCGGTCTCTTTCATCCATTCATGGTTAAATCAAGTGTCGTTTGTCTATTGATTGTCATCTGGTTGAAAAATACACCGATATAGCGAAAAAATTTGTATAGAGATTTATTACCCTTTTATGCTCGTTAGTTGTTTTTACAGTTGTTATCAATTTTTTAAGTGTACATTGTATCTTGTTGGATAGCCATTGATATGCAGATGTTTTTGAAATGTTCTGCCGTCCAAGTGATTAGGTGATTTTTTGAAGAAAATGATACTTTATTGTAAACAAAATTATAAGCGTCGTAAAAAAATTCTAGTTTTTGATCTCTTATTTCAAAATTAACAAAACTTTCAGTTATCCTAGTGTGTTTTATTATGTACTAGACTAAGCTCTAACTTAATAATAAATAATTACATTAAAATATGTTGTAGTTTTTTTTAAATAAATTTTTAAAGTTGTGAATCCCTAATTCTCCGAAAAAATATTTAAAAAAAAATATCTCATTATTGGTTCACTTTTGACCTGCACTTTAATAGGTCAATTGCTAGCTGGGGACCTCCTCTACATGCCCTTAAAAGGATCAAGACACATTACCAATAACCCTGTATATGAAACAGAGGCTCAGTTCGATGCCGGAATGATTAGAAAGATGGAAAAAGGGAACAATAGGGAGAAGGGTCAGTAAGGAAATAGTTCGGTAAGATCATGAGGTCGTGTAAGAAACACGAACTAACTTAATATGCCTCAAGGAAGGAGTTCAGTGGTGCTAAGTTTCTTTTTGCGATAACAGTACTAAGATGATCAAACATTACACATAATTTTTTTATTTTAAGGCACTTTAACACATAGCAGTATTCATGTCAAAGGAGCCTTCAGTTTGCCAGCACATTGATCTATGCTTCTTGGTTAAATATTCCTCAGTGGAAAGGCAGCAGTCCAGACAGCGAGTCTGTCCTCCAACATCTATACTAATTTTATAAGAGGAAAGATTTGATTGTTTGTTTGTATTTAATAGGCTCAGAACGGGAATGAACCGGACCGATTTGGAAAATTCTTTCACTGCTGGAAAGCTACACCATCCCCGGGTGACATAGGATACTTTTGATCCCGGAAATGTTGGGGGAAGGGGGATAAATGGCAAAAGAAACTACGCGCGGGTGAAACCGCAGAGGCGGCCGCTGCCGCTGGTAATAAATATATTAAAAAAATAATTTAGTTACTAACCTCTTCTAAGTGCATTCGATATAGAGCCGTGACATTACCTATAAGAATACCTGTATTCTCTTTAAAGTCCAGGTACATTATAGTACCATTAATAGGTTTTGGACCTTTGCATTGCCTGACTGGCGCAAAAGGAAGTACGGTAAATGCCCCCTAAAATAAAATCAGATATAGATAAACAATTCAGAAAATTAAGTTGAATCATTGTTCAATGTTAAGTTTTATGATCTTCTGAATTCAGTTCAGTAGAGTATGGTTGCCTGCGTCACATAGCGATTTTAATGGAACGCAGGCACGCCTTCAACCTGAAGGTAAGCGGTCACCGCGGCCTATTCTATTAAGTGACACAAACTTAACTAATCAGGAAGCATCGTCCAATATGATGCCCCCATTCCGGGTTGCCCCCGGCCGGTATGCCCACGGTGCAACGGCAAACCGGAGTAAAAAAAATTTTCAAGGTGGGGGCATACCGGCCTGGGGCAACCCGGAATGGGGGCATAACGGCCGGACCCAATATGATTCCATGCTTCTCATCTTTTAACATTTTATTTAAAATGGCGCCAACAAGTCATAATTATACAGTGTTACTGGAAATGTATACCGATCATTTTAAGGAAATGTGGAGGAGTTCCTCAGCCATCAATTAACCCGTGAGAATGCAGGTCAAAAGTGAACCAATAATTTTTTTCGGAAAATTATGTTTTCATTATCAATTAAGAGCTTAGTCTAGTACATAATAAAATACAGAAGGATATCTGAAAGCTTCGTTAATTTTGAAACAAGAGATCTAAAACTAGAATTTTTTTACGACGTTTACAATGTTGTTTACAATAAAGTATCATTTTCTTCAAAAAATATTGGTTCAATTGTTAGCTGAGGACCTCTTCTACCCTTTTTTCAAGGGAATGTTCCCTTAAAAGGATTGGTACACATTTCCAGTAACCCTGTATTTGTTTTGCAATGAACTACTACTATCTTGTATTAATATAAAGCACAGGCTTTGCAGAATACTTATTGCACTACTGCATAGAACATTTCTTTGTTTTAATGATGCATTAAGTGCATCAATTAGAAGAATATTGAGAGGATATCCTTATGAATCTGACGACATAAATAATTTTAGCGTAGGTAATACTTACATTAGGTTTAGGTGCTTTGGATTGAAGAGATTGAGTAAAAAGAAGAAGCAAAACTAGCGTTTGAATACAGATCATTATAGCTTTGTCTACGCATGAACGTTTGTGTGAGCTTGTGGCGGTCATAAAACATAATAGTCGTACAAAATGGTAAATGTACCAATTACCGCACTATACAAATCGCCATCAATCATCTATGGAGCACTAGTTGTTCACCCCGACTATGTACGGCTGATATATCTAATGATTTTTTTTTATAAAACTTCTCTGGTCATAAATCAAAGACAAGAACATCTTGTTTGGTCCAGTCGTTCTCAAGTATAGCGCAAACATAAATTTGGCCGATTCATATATAATGGTATTGATTTCCATATTTCCAAAAATAAATATATAAATAAATATTAGCCTTTTTTGCGCAGGAGAATGCGGTTTATGCATCATAACTGCAGGCTACCTAGATTAGCGGCCGTGTGTGGGACTCGAGACTAAAGCGGCCACTACCCACTAAACTCTTCCGGTTTCCCCTTCACATCCGATTGGAACGAGGCGGTACCAGCCTTGTGGCTATTGACCAGCCCATCTCCTGGTACCTCGACTTGAGAGGCCTCAAGTCAGGGTGGCGCTTAGGGAAATAAATATCAGCCTATTTAATATCTCAAAATATTAGTCAAGTAAAATTAAAATTTGGCCAAGTTTACTTTTATTATGAAAATATTATTTTCTACTAAATACATCTAGACAAAATGTTTCGAAGCCGTATGAATACATTTTCAATCGAAGGCATCCCTTGTGCCTATTATGGCGTGTACGTGACACTGGGGGACCTTTATGGTAGGGTTGCGACTCTAAGTAATACTTATTGGAATGTTTCCCCCAACATTTGATATGGATCTCATAATACTCGAATAAAAGGCCCTTGTAATAAAAAAAGGATTTTTCTACATATTTTGCGACATGTGGTGGCCAGAGAATGCTAATACCACTTTACCATTTCAGGGCAATTGACAATATAGCTTGTTTTTTACAATAGTTATATCAATGTCATCATAAAATGAATTGCTAAAATGATGTGCACGCAAAACTTCAGAACGACTGCAACAAATAACATTAAAATCTTTTTGTCTTTTTAAATATAAGGACTAATTTTGTAAACATTTGCGAGTTCGACCCCCGCACGGTACAAACATTAGTGTGCATGAACATATCTGTTTGTATCGGTCTGAGTATTTCTATGTATACTATGTATGTATTTACAAAAAAAAGTATACAAGTAATGTTTTTATTCGTTGTCTGGCATAGCATAATGCTTAGTTTGGGGTTAGATGGCGCTGTGTGAATAATGTCCAGGGATATTTATTTATTTATTATTCTTCTCGTCTAAACAGGGGTGATCACGCTCGAAGGATGTCTCTGGCGTTACAAGTGTACATACGCAATGGCAACTGTTATGCCTGCGTATAACTGTGATTGGAAACCAAACAACTGAATCTTGCATGCCCGTTTCGTTCGTCATCCGATGTTGTATTTCGTTCAGAAACACAATATCCGCATTCGATACTGTTCGTACACTAAGAAGGAAATAGAGTTCTGAAAGCCCAAAACAGCATAACTTGAATGCAGTAGGTACAGTTATAATATCCGCTTCGCGGGCGTGGGACGTTTGCGCATGCAATCACCGTGAACAGAAAGTTAACAAAAGTTAATAAATGCAAACGAATCTGACTGGTAATTGTGTAGGTACAATGTTTACATGCACATTCTTGCAGACTCCTTTTCTTGATACAGATGATGTGTTGAATTTTCTTTCTCTCGCATGATGTTAAACAAAAATATTTGTTTATGTCACTTCAGTTGGTACACAGACTCCCACCGATGGTAAGCAGTTTTTAGTTATCGACAAAATAACACTTCTATTATCATAACCAACTATTCGCAACAAGAGTACAAAAAAACATCCTGAGGGCTATCTATCTTAATGCTCAATGAACACGTTCAAAAACGTCCTACCCCCAGTGTCACTGTGAGGTGTCATTCTTGGGACATCCTGTATATGGTTTAACCAATCGCCACCTATGTGGCCTATCAGTGGTACTGGTACCTATTATCAGTAGGGTGCTATCTTTTTTTCCATAATTATATTATGGAAATAAAGATTCTTTACTCTTTTAGATTAGATTAGATTTAGATTTCGATTTCTTTATTTGCATAAAACATGGTACATTTTAAGATCTTATAAAATACGAGTTTGGACATGCATGTTTTACCGATTAAAGATAAGCAAACATTTTGTCGTCATGCGATTAATTTAAATTATCAGGTCACTTAACAAAATCATTAGATACAATTAAATTTTAATATTTACAATAATAATTCACATATGTAATTCATTCAATAATTCACATTCTTATAAAACATACATACAGTCACCCCTTTTTCCTACCGGAGTAGGCAGAGCCACATCCTTCCACTTACACACAACTTTCGGTTCCTCCATATTCATAAGTCTCTTTTACTCTATATAACACGTAGGTAGTAAAAAGTTTTTTTTTTCACCAAGCTAAGTTCATTATTATTCTTGTCTCGTTTGTTCGTCGCGTCATTTTCAGTGAACATAATTCCCACCGAGAAGAAAAATTTATATACGCTAATCCGATAGAGAGCCATTAAATTTTCTTATGAATATTGTGGAAAACCTGACATAATTGAGAAATGAAAGATTAGAACGGCACCGCGAAAAATGTTGCTCAGACTGTATTTTTCTTGACTTTATCATAAAAATAATGAATGTTTTCGTTGTATGCTTATTTTACTTTAATTATTGAGAATGATGCATTTAACTAGGCTTAATCTTATGAAACCTAGATAATAATAATGTGAATATTTGGGAATTTCTATGAGCAAAATACTATATTGTTTACGTGCTTCCTATCCCCGAGAGGACCCCGGCCTATGTGCCTATGAGCTCAGAAGAATGAACACTTTTCAAGAAAAAAATGTTTTGCCTAAGTTATTAATTAGAGAGGGCTTTTTGAAAACGAATTCGCCGCAAGCCTCAGATGGTTAAGTTAACCATTATCAACAAATAAATCGTTTAGCTTTAGGTACTCAACAACAATGTAAAAGTTATTGAAAATTATATAATTATAAAAAGTACAATAGAATGTACCCGAATGATTCAAAATTACGGCTAAATAACCCAATTCAGATCTCCTAGTTACAACTCTGCGTATACAAGTGATTAGAAAAACCTGGTACCCATCTTTCAAAGCTAATTGGTGTACGATGCAAATCCAAAGCAGAGCACGGGAACAACCACCAGTGTCGCAATAAATTGCAGCTAATGTGTATTTTGCATGGATACATTTATTTGCATACAAACATAATTCTAACGCTGTTATAGTCTTAGCAATATTTTGCGTAAATTGATACAGTAATTTGTTTTACAGTTTGATAACTAAACGATACATATTATATTGTTGAGTGCAAGAAGTACTAAATGACACAATATTTTAATCGTGATAAAGGCCAAGTAACCGTATAAAGTGGAAGTATTAAAAAATTGGAAGAAGTCTCCGGGATATAATGTATAAATACATAGTTCGTTATTGTCAATATATAAACATGTCTGCCTAATAGCCAATCTAAAAGCATTAATAATGCTCCAAGATTAATGTAATAATGTTTTTTTGGAATATTATTAGTCATCCAGTTTTCATACATTCCCTTTTTCCCAAGAAAATCAAAAGTTGGACGGAAAACGTTCCTCCGTAAATCACAAGTTTTAACACGCAACAAGCTAAAATGTTTCATTAGGATCTCAAACATCACGCTCGACTGTGCGATGGTCGTAATATGAAAAAGTTGCTGAAATAAAGTTTAAAGTTAGCTAATAAAGTATGATATAGAGCAGAAGTTGTGATGGCTCCAACGCGGATTGCAAGCACGATCTCACACTCACGTTGCTTGTGCTGGATTCTATACTTTCATAAAATGTCTTAGCCTTTTGATAAATTAAATCTTCTACTTGCGACAGAGCTCCCGGTTCACATTAATATATCACACTGAAGGAGTAAAATCTCCGTAGTTTTATTAGTTAATTAATTGTTTAGCTAAGAATGGGACTGGATGCTGCAGTCAACATTTTGTTTGAAGAAAACTTATTTTTTGTATGAATACACGTACATAAATCGCATCGTTACAATCAGTAAGAGCCAGTTTCACCAGTGTCAGATAAGTTCCTGATAATATATCTGCTAGAAATTATTAATGACTGTGTCTTTCCTTTTTGAACAATAACAATAAACATCAGCATAATGCATAGAAATATTATAATAATAGCTCAATGGCATATTGGGACATAATTATGATCTATCTAGAGCTTATCTGGAAAGGTGGTTTTGTTACTATTTCAATGTCAACCAAAATTACTCAACGGATTTGAATGAAACATTACAATAATATAACATAACTATCAGATCTGTGTCCACATGACTACCATAAATGCATTGTAAACTCGATCGCAAGTTGAACAACCTTGAGTTTTCATATCACCTTCGTCGATTAGCGCATCGATCACTCCAAACTAAACTAATAAAGTAAAATAAATCTCCCCCTCACAAACAGTCTGTGACCGATGTGGGTTAAACTCACGTCGAAAAGTTAACCGTATCGGGTTCGTGGGTCCCTCTGGACCCGCCGAGAGCTGTATTGGAAAGAAAAATGGTCAACACACATCGGCCCGCATCTATAAATTCTAGCTAGTGATTGACAGAGAAAAATGATCGACCGGCCGCTCGGGAATAAAATACGCTTGCTTTTTTAAGTCTGGAAACTTGGTATACTAATCCTAAACTATGTCTATAAAGCAATTTATTTCTTGCTTTACCTTTTTCAAGACTGTGGGCGTCAAGGATTGAAGTAACTTTATCGTTTTGCGACGTCCAAATTCAAATGCATTTACCTATTTCACGAGATTGCGGTACATTGTTGATGAAAATCTTTCACGTCAATTTAGCTATTTTTGTTATGTAATATTTGGAAATATTGTTATTTTAAATATTACTCTATCTTATTGGTAACAAACGCAATGATACGTTTTTTTTTTTAAATTCAGCACTCCACCTCATGTTGGAAGCTCTTTAAGTAGTCGTTAATTTAAATGACTTTATTGTTGTTCACATACGGAGATAAATAAGTTATAAACTTTAGGAAACGTGGCCAAAAACAAAAACACAAAATTTTTGTTCAAACGTTTCCTTCCTCAAAGTTTAGTTTTTCTCCCTAAAAATACGGGCAATACAGATTTACAATGGTCAGTTAAAATCCTAACGATTCATAATGAATTAAATACAACATAAAAGTGTGCTCACGCTTTGCACTTCAGAATTCGTCCATTCTGTTTTTATTTGCTTAAAACCGCCTGCCTGTCGGCTCAAACACCGCGGTCCGGTTTGGAAAAGCCATTAAATCCTGACGGGCACTAATAATAAGTTATTGTGTCAGCGGAGGCCTGTTAAAACATTTCCAATCTGGGAAAATGGGAGAATCAGAGGCTGGAAAAGGCTTTTTTCATACGCTGAATGTGCGAGATAGAATTAATCTAAAAAGTTTAGGGTTGATTCTGCTGTGAGTTTTGAAATACATGCGTGGATTCGAAATGCAAAATTATGTTTATTTGTTCGTCTGAATTGACCAACGTGGAGCAACGGACCGACTTAGTTTTTAGTAGGTATGGAGAGTTTTGGAGCTAAATAATGACGAATGCTATGATATTCCAGCGGGATCACGTCGTATAGTTAATTAGGGCGAAGCCACAACGGAATGCTTGCTCAAAATAAATTTGTTCTTTTTAGTGACATACACCTAAATGTATGACATTTTTTTTAAATATCAGCAGACGTATTGGGGTATCGCAACATTGTAACTGTAATTTTATTTTATATCTGTAGCTTTGCAGCTAAATAACCATGCATTTAAATGCATGGTTATTTTTGCGGTCGAAAAAAGAAGTGAACGCAGGCAGGCTGAGAAATTAAAAAACCTTTTATGTATATCGCTACTTGTGTACGAGTATGTTTGAGGATTACTTGACTTAAGAGTAGTGCATGAGAAGTAATTAATATCAAGCTTATTGTTGACTCCTTCTTTAAAACCAAAAGAAAAGCACCCAACATTCACCCTAAGGGCCTGTCCAGATGACGCGTTTTCACTCGCGCGTTTTGAAACGCGCGATCGTGAGGTACTAGAGCTCCATACATCCCGTCCACATGCAGTCGCGCGTTTTGCGGCTCGCGCGTGAAACGCTTTCAAAACGCAAGAATCTCGACTCGCGCGTGTGCTGAGCGTTCTGCGCGCGAGTCGAGGTACAAGGAACAGTATTGCTGCGTCCAGTACACGCGCGATAGTTCAGGCGAGTGGACGTAACAAGGACTCAAATCTTCTTTAATAATATCGAGCAAATCACCAAAAGACATCCGGAAATAGTAAAAAAACTCTTTTTGATGTACTCTAAGCTTCGGGTACAACGATAAAAACATGCTTTCAGTCACTCTGTCCTGCAAAATGGGATGCACTTTATACTGTCTTTTTTCTCTTTGCTTGCGTTCGTTTCCATACGGTACGCAAGCCATAAGTAGCCATAACACAACCAATTTGTCGAGAATTCGAGATTCATGTCGCTGACTGCCTGAATCCGTGCAAAATTAAACGCGTGCTACTCGTGTCATCTGGACGCAATGAAATTTCAAACGCGCGAGTCAAAACGCGCGTAAAACGCCTCATCTGGACAGGCTCTAAAAGCTAAAATAAAAGTTGTTTGCCACTTATCCTTGTCCGTTTTCATTTCCGAGTACCGCCCAGACTTTCGGTACACTTAGGCATTAACTCAAACACCGAATCCCTAGAAGGTGAAAGCCCCTTAAGCCGGCTCTGTGGCATGTAACCGCGTGAATAATGATTGAGCGTCGCCGGAAAGGACGACTTTGCGTCCGAACAAGCTACCTGTGTTTACTTTGGAACAAAGTTAAGAACTATCTGCATTTTAGGCATTGAATCGCATCCGCTGTTTATCTACTTGTAAACCTTTTAGAATAATAGTTAAGTCTTGGGCTTCGTTTTTTTTTTATGACTTCACAGTCCCGTCGGTCACTAGGCTTCTACGACTCCACTTCTATGGGAGTCTAGAGGAGTAAAAATTTATCCCTAGAGAGAAAGAGGGACCGGTATTTAGTTGGCTTGCAGATATACGTCTGATGAAAAGCTGTCATTGCGGACTATTACACTAACGGGTCCTTAAGTAAGAAGCATCGTTCAATGCGCTGCCACGCTTTATCTGTATCGTAGCATTAGTTGTTTTCTGACAACATTCGAGACAGTCAAACAGCCCGGTGCCAACGTAAACATTTTGTTACTTTCGAAGTAGGACATTAAATATAATCGTCTCTTCCCAAAATCATAAAACTGCGGAAACACCAAAATACCAAAATTCGGCTACGAGAACATCATTATTATTGTATTAAAATATCAGTAATTTGGTCTCAACGTGATAACTTGTTTGTAGCTATTGTATTTGGTTCGAGCGTGATCTGAGAAAGTAAAATACTCGTATTTTACAATGTGGATTGTAAAATTCGTGATTTCTTCAGTTGAAGTGCCAACAGAGTTTACGACACGCTCGTTTTTGTCAGACATGAGCTTCTGTGTTTTATAGGACACTGAAAGTATGTGTAAATTCTGAATCTAAACACAATATCTATGACTTTTTAAATGTCCTTGATCCCTGATGTATAATAAAGTCAACTCAGCAGTTAAATAAATCATTCGAAAATCAGAGACAAAATTATCCTTTGCCAAAAATGGTTAAAAGTTAATCTTAGTCTTATCATAACCCAATTTCAAGGTGGGTAGATGAACAGGAGATAATAAAATAATCATCAGACCATTTAATATGTCCCCTGGGGTCAGTTCCAATACTGGCAGATAATCCCAGAAGCAGGGGACTGCTGAAACACCCCCCCCCCCTTATAAGGCCGGCAACGCATTAGCAATCCCTCTGGTGTTGCAGATGTCCATGGGCGGCGTCGATTGCTTACCATGCACGAGGCGACCAGCTAGCTCGTTTGCCCAAAAAAGTCCCTTTTTCTCATTTTCTAAAAAAAGAAGACACACTTAATGTTATCTGACAAATAAATTATCATGAATTAATTTGTGGTGGTCTGAACTTAATTACGTTTTAAATGCGCTTGAAATTATTACTTTTAAAAAAATCTACAGGTTTTATACTAATTAAATGCTCAGCCTATAAAATATAGTCAGTCGTCAGTCTGTTTTATTGTCAGAGGAAAAGTAATAGCTGAATTAGTTAATTGGGTACGTGTTCCAGATTAATGGTTATTCATGTCTAGGACACGCGTTCTATTTAGCGATGTACAACAGAAGTAGGTTCTATAATTAATAATTTATAATTTATTATCTATTTTTGGTCCGTTATTTTAGGAATGTTTTACTATACTATTTAAAAATCCCACTTTAAAGTATAAATTATACTTTTTAGTGGGATTTTAAAATTGGTTCGGACACAGTTAAAGTTTTTGAATGGGTGAACGATTAACAGGCGTGGAAATCAATCTCTTTACCTTTATAATATTTTTCTAACATAAAAATTATGATCAAACAAACGTAACCAAACTATCCCCTAAAAGTGCGACGACGACGACTACTAGTTGAGCAAACCAAAAAGTTCATCGATTCAATTCCTTTCCTAGAATTAGGGAGTGCGAATTGATTTATCAAGTAAACATTACCTACAACTTTTCTTTCGGAAATATTGTTATAAACTTTTATCGGCTGGGAAAAGTACGCCACAAACTACGAGTTAACAATTTGTAAAACGTTTATTTTGTGGCTTCTGAATAAGTTCTTAGTTATTTTAAGAATTTGGTCGAAATTATTATGAAGCCATGTATCTTTCATGGGTGGCAAATAGCCGGCCGGATTTTTAGGTTTTAGTTAGCATCAACTGGGTTCAACGGAATGTACCCTGGGATCCGTTTCCAGGATCAAATCGGATTGATGATTAAAAAGTACATCGATTCATTCTTTTTCTCAAAAAACTGAGTGCAAATCAAGTTATCGAGTAGAAGACATTACAACTTTTCCTTTCGGAAATGCTGTTATAAACTTTTGTCGGCGTTCAATTGTTTGAGGATGGGGAAGGCGCGCCGCAAACTGCGAGTTAACAATTTGCAAAAGGTTTATTTTGTGGCGTCTGAATAAGTGCTTACAAAGTCCAGTGTGGGTCGGGTTGCGTGCGAAATCGAGAGTTTATCGAACTTTGAAGTACTGCAAATTGACGATGTGTAGATGTGAATACCAAACTTTCTTTTGAACAACTTTTATTGTGGCCGGCACGTGTTTATCGGGGAGCGGCCTCTGCGGTCAATTCCTTTGAGGAATACTCCACCAGTAACAGTAGTAGGCCTTAGTTTCTCTTATTATTGAGTTATTTCAAGTGTATTAAATACACTTGACAACAAGACGAAATACGGCTTCTTATTTCTGGTTCTCTTAATTTATAGCTTACTACTATTTACTGACTGGTTAGATGCCACATTTAGTTAGCTTTTAGCACGTCACAACCAAACGTGCTAAAAGCCAAGTCTGAACCCAGGATAAACATGTCAAGAACGTACCTAATGAAAATTTTCACTACATAAACACCGGAGTTTGTTTATTTTTTTTTTAAGAAAGAAAATCAGCAGCACATTTCCCGTTTAGTGGCTCGATTTTCATTTGTATTCATGTCTACTTAGACTTTTATTATGTGATGTGTGATGCATATCTTCGTATTCATTTCTAAGTATATAATTATGTGATAACATTATCTTATTTTCTGATAGCTAAAGCACAAGCAACAAGTACTTAAGCTAATTAGTGATGTGTTTGATCTATAAATTATTTAGGTATGTACTTCCAACAAAAAAACCTGGACGTAACAATGTAAATTGTCCATCCGCAGGTTAATTGTAAATAAATGTTAATGTCTACTTACCGACCTTTACTCCTTTGTCATTTCGACGTAACGACAGGGACTTACGTTAATTAAAAACAACATTTTGCCAATTGAGTTGCATGGAATTAAAATTGACATTAATTGGAACCCAACCCTAATTATACGAAGAGTAAAGCAATGTTCACAATTTGTAGCTTTTTAAGATTTATTATGTGCACGTTAATTGGTTTTCCACGGTTTTCTTTTGAGCTGGATTTACGATCAATCAGTATAGCGAGCGTTTGGAGGTCCTGGACTGTAATAGGCTGATGTTAAAGATCCGCTGTTGAGGAAGGGACATTCTATGGACAATGATTATGATGGTATTAGAATATAAATAAAAATGAAGATTTAAATGTTATAATGTAAATATCTTATACAATATACCATTATTTAGCAAATCTTTAAACTTCCACTCGCAGTGAACTTGCTTTAATATTCTCCTAGCCGAATTCGGGCCACGGCGGCTAATTCTTTCAAACAACTAACTCCTCAGGATATATTATTTATAGTTCACAAGCGAGTGACATCAGGCGCAGGATCAATGGCTGTACTATTTGCTAAGGCTAAGTTCTACTTTCCAACTTCGCCCTTTTTAGGGCTGGAAGGTTAATGTGCTTCATATCTATATATATATATAACACTCAAAGGTGACTGACTGACTGACTGACTGACATGGATAGATATCAACGCACAGCCCAAACCACTGGACGGATCGGGCTGAAATTTGGCATGCAGGTAGATGTTATGACGTAGGCATCCGCTAAGAAAGGATATCTCGATATTCCCACGGGAACTGGAACCACGCGGGTGAAACCGCGGGCGGCCGCTAGTTCCTAGATAAATTTTATATTTATAAGTTCATACTCGTGTACGAGCACATCGTACTCATGCATGTGTTAAAAATGCCACAAAAGTTAATAATTTTAATATTTCCAACTATTTCCAGTGAAAACAAACATTAGTTAAACTGAACGGTCCCTGCAATGTTTAAACAAACATGAATGATAGTTCAACCAACCCGCCAGGGAAAATAAACATTTGGTTTTAGAGGAAAGCTGTTGTTAGTCGTTCAAATTACAATGCAGGGGTGATATATCCGACACATAGCAATTTAACATACGAAACGAATGAGCAGTCGAATGTTTTTTTTTTATATTGCGCAAATAATAAAAGTTGTGCAATTCACA
Organism: Mecyna flavalis; assembly: GCA_949319885.1. Classification (NCBI taxonomy): domain Eukaryota; kingdom Metazoa; phylum Arthropoda; class Insecta; order Lepidoptera; family Crambidae; genus Mecyna; species Mecyna flavalis. The sequence continues at coordinate 14,281,173 of OX439431.1, read as the reverse complement.
AAAACAAACTAATGGTTAAAGTAGTTAGAAAAAGTTTAAATTGGCAATATTTTGAAAACCGAGTAACTTTTACTGAGGTCATGTTAGGCTTGTTCGATGCCTCTTGTGCTGGCTTACCTCCAGTGCCACTGTGACGTGTCATTTTTATATGTATAAATTATAATAAAATACACTTAAAAATGAGAAATATTTTTAAGGGTTCCACTTCCTTGTTAAGTTTTGATTAAATAATATACTTTTTCCCTTTCAATATTCTCTCATTTCCTTCAATATTATCGAATTATGACCTCCCTATTTATTATTTTTGAGTGTGTTCCGTATTTTTAAAAATAAAACAAATTTTAATACCTTGTGGTCCTGGCTCTTTGGGTTGGGGAACCCCCACAAGGGTTATTTGGTATAGGTTAATGTTTTCTACCAGGAATGGCAGTATAAATATAGTTGACGCAAACGAAAAACAGGATTTGTTGATTGTTTAAACGGCTTTAGAGATGAGTTTCGCCTCAAATAATCCTTAAGATTGTATGATTTTTATGATGGCTATTAACTCTCTGATTCGGGTCATCTATAGTTGATAAAACGACTACACCCGAGATGATGGACTACACCCATTTAGAACATGTTGTTGCTTTGAAAAATATAATATGTTCTTTGACCAATTTATTTATGATAACACCAACAGGTCAAAGAACCATTAGGCTGAGAACTATTGCACATAAAACTTAAAAAAAAAAACAATAGAAATAAACAAAATAATGTATAATCACACATATAACATAATCTAAATATATAAAATATATACACAGTACATGCGGCTAACGACTTTGACAGGTGAGCCACGATGTAGAGGACTTCAGGAGAAAATATTTATGGAGTAGGAATTAAAATGCCATCCGACTCGGAGCTCGTCTAATGTTTTCGGGGAGAGCATTCCGAAGCCCAATAGCTTTAACACGAAAGGAATTTGAGACGAAACCGGATCGGTGAAAAGGAGTGGCTAAGATAGAATTGTATAGTATGAGTTCAATGCTATGTAATATTTATTTATTGAAAATTAACAAAAGCAAAATACGTATAAAGTAACCGTGATAAAGACCCCAATTTACGTACGCAAATTCAGAATGTTTTCTCTATTTTCTTAGTTCCAAAGGGTGCACTTACGATGAAAGTGGTAGTGAAATAGCGCGCGTAAAACAATCCAGTAGGCTGTAGGGGCGTTGATAGTGGCTATTAATCTTGACCGGAGCAGGGCATCTAGTTGACCGACTTGGATAGTTTAGATTGTATGTAGTTCAGAATTCGGCTACTTCATCCAAAAGGCGCTTTTAAGTTTCGTTGATGGAGAAAACTCTGTTGAGTTTTGCATGCATGTAATCAAAAAGTTGCTTTACTAAAACAAATTGTGACACAATTCACTAGAAAATAAATACTGAAAATACTGAATCATTAAGGGTGAATAGATTTCTGCGGGGGCAATTGTGTTTTGGGTATCAAAATCAATGCCAAAATGTCGAATAAAATTTTAGAGTTACTATCAGATTCACCATTTAGCCAGTCAAAGGTCATAAAATTTTAGGGAGCTAACAAAAAAAAAGCTCAGTTGATAAGCAAATTGGAACGTGTTCTCTCTGTTCCAAAGAAAGTGTCAGTGAAATAGCGCGTGTAAAACAATCCAAAAGGTCGTAGGGCGTTGATAGCGGACATCAATCGCGGGTAAACTAGACCCTAGACTAGACTAGATCTACATGATAAAAAATGTACCAGATAAAGCAATAAAACGAAAGAAAATATATTTAGTTATTTTAAGAATATTTCGTGTAAGAATAACTTCTGTTTTAAAAAGGATTTTGCACATCAAAAATACTGAAATGTACATCAAAAAAATTTAATTGCTGACCTAACCTAACCTTTGGTGTGCAAGTATTTTTTTCTATGTACATTTCAGTATTTTTCACTTAAATATTTTCCTTTTAAAAATAGCCCATTTATCTTGTTTCTTAAATATGTTGCCCTGATAATAAGGGAAGAATTGTTGCGCGCTAACGAAAAAGCTGATCGGGTAGCTGGATACTGGCTAAGTCTTGGCGGTGATAGCCTTGACCGGTTATCACTTGTGTAAGGTGAAAAGAGTGATCCGTCATTTTGTACAGCTCTTTGATGCTGTCAATATTTGGTAACCATCTACGCGTGCAGGCGCCAGTGGAGGAGGTAGTGTACCTATTATTATGAGTAGCATGATGTAGGGATTTAGTGTTTTGCTTAACATAGCCAATGGGACAATGAGCATAGTCAGGAGCTCTGTCGGAGGCAGCGGCCTGTTTTGCAGCAAGGTCAGCAGCTTCATTGCCGATCTTTTATATTTACAGCGGATGGAATTGGCAAAGAGACAAACATTTTCAGAGAGAGATAGAGAGAGAAAATTTTAATGATTGGTCATAATGTCATCTTGAGTAAAATGTGGATAGCGACTTTTTGTATTTTTACAGTAGGCGTGGTCATATCTGGGCTATAATTAATCCTGTGCCACTAGCACTAAGGAATCATTTCTCTAAGATACACTTTCCTCGTAGATACACTTTTGAAAAATTCCCGCTTTTGTTCCTGTAAGATACACTTTGGCCAAGTACAGCAAACTAGAAAAGTATTACTGAAAGTTTTGGGAAATAAAATATTTCAAGTACCGTAGTATTGGGCGTACCTATACTTTGGGTAAGAGAGAGAGAGAGAGAGATTATGTGGAATCCTCAGTAGGGTGGTACTGTCGCTTTTCGCCGACACTATCCGGCCAAGGGTATGCGTAACTCATTCCCCATAGTCTAAGATCCGAACCTAAGTCGACCTTCACCGGGTTGATAATAGAATGAAACCCAACGGCTGCACATTCTATAAGTTTTCTGCGATAAACCAGGACTACATTTTCTTATTATTTTGATATAATTAAAAATAATCTGTCCAGATTTTTCTTAAGCAACCTTTTTTAATATTTTTCTCATATATTATATTCATAATAAAATATGTTTTATTCTATTATCGACCCGGTGAAAGTCGATGTAGATTCGGATCTTCTACTACCGCGAAAAAAAGGCGCATTCAAATCTGCTTCTTTTTATAATGTGGTACCTATAGTGACCTGTTTGTTTAAACAACTCGGAAGGCTGTAAACGTTGGTAACGATCATTTACCCCGGCTAGTGCAACACTTCATTTACCCTGGCGCCTTGTCCGCGAGGGTCCGGCGCTCTGCTCCGGGAAATAAACCCCATTTACATGATAAATAGGTAGGTACTGGTTTGAGTAATAACCACAATTTGTTTTATGGACCCAAGTGTATCAGGCCGTGTGATAACATCTCATTTGTTTTGAAAAAAAAAATAGATTAGTGTTATGCTCATTGTAGGGTTCTCCCGAAATAGGAAAAAGTATGTATCAGTAGTACAATATTATAAACCTGATATTCCTTAACCCATACGGCCAAGCTGCACACAATATGTACTTATGCGGTTCAGATGCTATTAGGATAATACTATTTGGAATAGAGCAAAAAATTACAAAATGACGTCAACTGCGCTTGTCCGTAACGTTAACAACGCAAAATAATATCTGTGTGTGTGTAATTCATTACGCAGTTGACGTAATTTTTCGCTCAAATTCAAAATGTATTATCCTAATAACATTTGAATCGGTTAATACATATGTATACTAAAAGGGTACATAACAATTTCCAAACTACAGTGGCAAGGGGAATCAAAGAAATGGTCGCTCTAATAACCATCTTGTAAATGAACCCGAATCACGCTAAAGTATTATTAGATTGCGGTAACTAACTATAGTAGTTTATATAACAATAACCTTTAGCTTTGTAGAGCTTACTAATTTGTACCTTTCAACTACGTAACTTGTAATTTTTTTTAAATAACGATGTAATTCAATGATAATTATGACTTACGAATCAAGCATATCAATGCAAGCCAAATGGTCAAGTTGACATTTTGACCAATTATTGATATTACCTATAACTTTCTCTTTCTCATGGTCATGGTCAACAATGGTTACTGCTCAAATCCGTAAAATGCCTGTTTTCCAACTGCAGTGCCCAGCATAAAGAAAAACATTACGATAACTTGTTAACTATATATATAAACTATAATTGAATAATCAAGTACCAATTCGTTCCACGACACAGAATTGTAACAACCTCAGTCCGACACTGGGCCTTGAAGATTATTGGTTTGCTTCACGTAGCATGAATGGACTCAAATATAAATTGAAAATTGCTCGGCTGAAACGTTGAAAGGACTGAAGGGAGGCAACCAATTTGTTCTGAGCTATCGTCATCGTTACTGACTTTCATAAAGAACCTTGTTATCGAAATATCCGATAGGATTCCTTTAGGTGAATGGTGTCTGTCTTATTTTGTTCAATAGAGTCGGGCGTTCATTGAAAAAAATGTCTTTAATTTATTGTTTTATTCTTATTTTTTTAATAATGATTTATTCATGGACTTCCTTACTTATTATCACAGAACAAGATTATTTTTTTCTATTTCTATGCTTATTATTAAGTTAAGTTTTGGTAACAAAACAAAAGAATATTCATTTATGTAACAATTTGGAGTAAACTTTTTTTAAAATATTTCGTTACTTTACTTAATAACAATAAACATATTATTTTGAAGTGATGGCAAGCCTCAATGGCATTTAGCTGAGCATTGGGTGATTCATATTGGTATTATTTTCAAATATAATTTAGAGGTATCTTTGACCACAGAGGTTAAAATTATGCGGCATGCCTGCTATGTCCTGGGACCCGTCATTATACGTTCCCACTGCTGCATGGGACACAGGGCTTTATTACAATTGTAATTAAGGCCCGGGTTTCGGGACATACCAGGCATGCCGCATAATTTTAACCTCGGTTGTCAAAGATATGTCTAAATTATATTTTAAAATTATACAAATTACACGTGGGTGACATTCATATTTACCATTGGGTGAAATATGAATGTCACCCAATGCCAAACTAAATGCCATTGTGGCTTGCCTTCACTTAAAAATATGTTGGTTACTTTTTACTCCGTCAAATAACTTCGTTTGAGACCACGTCCCCTAGAGAAACTTCAGGCATAGCTCGCTTCGGTGCTTAGCGGGCTACTTTCAGTTCGTTGGCTAGTTCTCTGTCAATGTACAAGTTTCCGTTTATTCCGCCTAGTCCGATTAGTAGTTCGATCGTCGAACTGTTCGGACATTTTTTTTCCAAATAGTTCGACTGGAGGATCGAACTATTTGGAAACGCGTTTATTCCGCCAGTTTGTAAGACATAGTGGTTAAACGAATTTTATTTATTTAAACGAAATATGCGCTTAATGCAGAAATAGTTTGTAAGATATAGTGGTTAAACGAATTTTATTTATTTAAACGAAATATGTGCTTAATGTAGAAATAGTTTGTAAGATATAGTGGTTAAACGAATTTTATTTATTAAAACGAAATATGCGCTTAATGCAGAAATAATTTATCATCAGATACTAATGTATATTAGAAATTGGTCACCATGCATTATTAAGCAAGATTCAATATTAAACGAGTGGTTTGATAAAGCTCGACCATAAAAATAAAAAACCTTCCTTATTGCGGAAAAATATCGGAACTAATTTCTTCAAGTGGCAAAAATTTAATGAAAAACAATAAGATGTAATTCATTATTGTTGTCTTTCAAAGTGTGATGTCAATTGTCAACCGTGACTTGTCTGTTTCTTGGATATTGTGTTATTTGTGAGTAAACTGTGCTATAACCACATCTTATGTGGCGCCTCCAGAGCAGGTTTTTTATTTTCCTGGTAAAGCTATATAAAAATAGACATCAAATATCCTGTATCTGGCATCTAAAGGAGTCGTAGTTTGGGGCTAGATGGTTTTGTGTAAATATTTCTCGAGGACCCTAAACGAAATATATCCTTGGATATTTTGTCTGGAGGCTTCGAGTAGCAAATACCTAACTATTTTAAAATGGGGGCATTTTCAACTTGAAGTCGCTTTGACTCTGTAATCAGATACAAAATGTTATATAAATTTATTCAACTTTAATATTATTATAACATTAATTTTTCGGTTTCTTTGTGGTGAGAGTATCTAGAAACCTTCATGAAGGAGGACTTCTGGCCGCAGGGTGTCGTTTATCGAAGATTTCGTGGACGGCTACCAACTGACACCGCAAGACTGTTAAATGATATATTTTGTTTTTATGTTTCTATGTATCTGTATGTATGTTAGTCTGTAAGGTATTTATAATATGATCCAGTAATTATTTGTAATTGTGTTGCCTGAAATAAACGGTATATTATTATTATTATTTCTATTTTCCTAGAAAAGATTTAGAGATTTAACTTTCTCTCAAAAACGACCACTTTTAAGGTTGTATGAGTAAAAGGAGCTAAAATTCAAAGCATTGTAATTGCCAAATTATCTTAGAGCACGGTATTAGGCTGAATACGTGTATTACTGCAGAAGCTATATTTCCAAATACGACCCAGAAATAACTATTCTGCAACACTTCCTTTGGTTCCGATGCATTTTCTAGTGCACGTCGCTAAGTGATGCATTATGCTCCTCTTAATGCATTCTGCTCTGGAGACGTGACTACATACTTAAGTGGGAAGTCTAACAAGTTTCACTTAAACTTCAAGTTTGTTGTACATTATAATAGTTTGAAATGTTACAGGCCGTTCCTAAATAAAATTAATATTAGGAACATCATAAATACATAGATCAGATACCAAATTAAGTTGCTTTAGCGCGTGTGTTATGGGTATAAGGAACAACGCATAATAAACGAGTAGATATTAAGTGTGTGCTTCATGCACACAAATGTTTGTATCTTCATTGTTTGTTTGTATAACATGTATGGTTTTTCCAAAAAATACTCTATAATATAATATTTATCTAGGTTGGGCTTAAAAGGCGCTGTGAGAATAATGTCCAGGGATATAAATTAATTTAACGTTTACATCGACACTAAAGAACACAGTCAAACCCAACAACCATACTGAATGTCTTGATCGTTCGTGACACGCGAAATTGACCTCTGTGGTTTTTATATTACCGTGAAGCCGCGGACGGGATAGCTCGAAGCCATGTACGAATACATTTTCAATTGAAGCTATCCCTTATGCCTATTATTGCTTGTACGTGACACTGGGGGACCCTTACAGTAGGGTTGTGCCTAAAATATTACTTATTGGATTGTATCGCCGAACATCTGATCTGGATCTTATAATACTTGAATAAAAGAAACACTTAAATATATATTTTAAGGCAAATTTGGAAAGGATGCTAATAGGTATGCTTTTTATTTCGTTTTATTTTCCTTTATGCGCGGTGCACGTAATAATTATGATTTTTATTACTCCGTTTGTTATGGATCAGCTGTTATTTAGCAAAAGCTTGATACATTATTTTATAAAGGCTTGCCATAAGCGCTTACTTTTATTTATTTCTTATTCTTTCAAGGTTAAAGAATTTGGTTGTGAAATTAAAATTAAGGAGGTCAAATCTGTATAAATAAAAATTAATAGCTGTTCGTTAGTCTCGCTAAAACTCGAACAACTGAACCGATTTAACTATCTAATTTTAGTCTTAAAATATTCGTGGAAGTCCACGGAAGGTTTAAACGATGAGAAAATATGGAAAGTAAAAAAAAGAAAATGATTTTTTCATTGTTTGTTGACATTGAGTATTACATAATATTTCTATGTTTGTTTGTTGTATGTATGACTTGTCAATATCATAATTTTATTATAGCATCTCGGACAGCCTTTTAGCACAGTTTTTAGTGAACGCTGATAAACAATAAGCTAAATTGCCTTTGTAAAAGATCGTTCGTTTTAGCCACCTTCAACTTTGCCAAGATTAATGCAATATAGATTTTCGGAATATTTAGGTATTCTTGGTAACCTGTGTCAACCCTGCCGCGACAAAAGTGTCGACACTTGTGACGTAGGTACAAGCACCTTCAATAAGGTATTATTAAGGAGATTCTCGAGGGTTTCTATTCTATTCCCTTGGTTCAGTTTGTTGAAAAATACGTTGACGTACGTGTGGCTGGAGTTAAGTAGATGGAGTTCTTTATTGCAAGGTGACCCGACTTTGTTGAACAGGGCACAGATTTTTCTTCCTTCCTCTGGATTTTTTGTTTCGCTGTTATATTTTATATTTCTTTGAGAAACCTAGTTGGGTTTTTGGACTTAGTTTATTATATTTTTAAAAGAATACTAAAGTTACCTGGTTTGGCGTAGAATAGGTATGATTGATGAAATACATTACTCGTGTATTAAATTAATGTCGCATATAAAATAAATCTCGCAACAAAAAATTGGTAAAATAAATATACTTTTTAATCACAAAGAGTATTTAAAACCCACGCAGACCTCTGTCTGACTAGCAGATTCAAATACAAATTTAAAAGAAAAGAGACCGCAAACATTTCCCAATAATAATGAAAGTCAAATGAACCATGCTCGTACATCTGTACTCAATATGCATACATACATATGCAGGAAGCCTGGACTGTTTGTACGTGTTGTCGTTGGCCCGGGAACTAATTGGTTGCATGGCTTTGGCTTAATCCGGGGCAGAAGCGCCAGACAGTTGCCTAATAGCATCCGATTAAGCACGGAACATGACTGGCCTTTGTGGAAGATTAATATTTAATTTGCAGATAACGGCTTTAAAATATAATACGATTCAAATAAGTGTAACTTTATGTCATTGACGTTTTGTCATGTAAGTACAACAAAATATATATTATTTTTAATTATAATTCTATTTCTTACGTCTGGCGTAAGAATATTATCTGTATTTTAAATCGTTTAACTGACCCCAAAGGGTCATGCTGTCTTCTTTTTTGTAATAATTATGATAAAATTAGAGCATCTAAGATATCACATCGTTACTATACATTTCAAAGGGACAAAACCCTAAAAAATAATGGCGTCTTTGTTCTCCAATGTAATTTGAAACACGGTCATTGCCCAGCAAACAAAAACAAGGAAATGTAAACAACAGCAATTACCGATATTATAAAATGTAAGCAGAAACGTTCATAGGCCATCCCGAAGCTAACGGCCAACACAATAGGGACAAACAGATGACACTGGGGACAGGAAGTTTATTATAATGATAATATCCTTGGCTCCCGTTGAGTTATAAGTAGAGCGCTTTCACATTTAGGGCCCTCGCCCACGGCGACTTTTTGTAGCGATGCTGTCGCGCGTTTGCTAAACTCACGACACCATCGCTACTAACGCGTGTTAATCGCATTTGCAACGCGCTACTGCATTGCGACTGTATCGCATTAATAGTTTCCTCCCTTGTATTAAGTTTAGGGTTCAGGGTGGTTTGTCCTTTTTTATATATGTTACAGCCAAAGTGATCAATCTGGATATTATATATAATAACTAGCCATTATATATAATAACTACTCAATTTGGTCAAAGTGATAAATGACACAGAATTGATCACATTAACCAGCCATTATATATAATATCTTCATAGACTTGGATAATGTAATAAAACAATGCCTGAATGGTAATTTTTTAAAGAAATAGTATTATTTATTTAAAGGAAACAAAAACAAGGAAATGTAAACAACAGCAATTACCGATATTATAAAATGTAAGCAGAAACGTTCATAGGCCATCCCGAAGCTAACGGCCAACACAATAGGGACAAACAGATGACACTGGGGACAGGAAGTTTATTATAATGATAATATCCTTGGCTCCCGTTGAGTTATAAGTAGAGCGCTTTCACATTTAGGGCCCTCGCCCACGGCGACTTTTTGTAGCGATGCTGTCGCGCGTTTGCTAAACTCACGACACCATCGCTACTAACGCGTGTTAATCGCATTTGCAACGCGCTACTGCATTGCGACTGTATCGATGCAAACGCGCGACCGTGTCGGACGGCATCGGGGGAAGAACGGAGGGAGGGTGACGCGTGAGTGGAGAAGCATCGAGACAGAAGCGCGACAGTATCGCATTTCGACACCAGCAATTAAGACTACGCTAACTTAGAAAAGTCATATTTACACCAGAGCGGATTGAAAGGAAACTTGTGATAACTTTTTTATTTATCTACAGATTTTTATGAAATTTTACACACTTACGTATCTTTTAATGCTTAAGGGAATGTTGTTTGTTAATTTTAATAATCATTATTAGTTTAAGTTTTAGCTCGAGTTAGCTTAGTGTTCACAAGAAACCCTGATTAAGTAATGCTTTAAAGATTAAGCCAACTTATACTTAGCTTACTTTTGTATGAAATGTAAAAAATCATAATACTAATAATTTTAAATAGAACTGTGGACAAATTGCATAAATAAAGAATGTCAATTATGAAAACATTAACTTTATTATTAACTTAAAGTTATACAAAGTTAAATAATTAAATGTAAATCATATTTTTACGAGTTAGCTTAGTCTTTCAGAAAAATGTAATGACTACGTAAATCATATTAAATGGCGCTAAATTACACATAGCATAGTTTTTTATCGTCTTGGCTAGCTTATTCACCTGGTTTAACGTAATTTTAAATATATAGGAAGATACTAATATGATATAAAAACACATTTATTTTATTTATTGTTTTTTAAATTATTTGGTACCTATAACAACCAATCATTATTATTGCTAGGTACTTAATAGAAACAACTTAGTAGGGAAATATGTACACAAGCCCCGGACGTATTAGCTATAAAATACGATTTGGAAAAATATTTGAATAAATTCGCGCGCATCTTCGGGCAGCACGCGCAGCGTGCACTCCCGGCTGTTAATTAGAGATTGCAAATATTCGATGATTTTTCTTTTCGAATGTTCGAATATTTTTTCAGTGATATTCAAATATGATTTTCAGAACTACTTAAATTATACTTTTATTGTTTTAAAAACTATATTTTTCTCAATTGTCCGGTTTAATTGCTATGAACTATTTTTTTAACAGTAGAGAGAGCCTGTAACTTTACCTATGTCTCGATCGAATTAAAAGACTTGTCATAGTCCACAAACGCTAAACACAACTTTTCGGAAACTTACTTGTTAGTTTGGCTGGAAATCAGCAAATCTGCGTGCGAGACGATTCGTGATGACCCTTGCACAAGCTGTTCTCAAACAGCTTGTATATGATGCACTACCACACATCTGATCCATACCTGTGGCGTGACACTCCCGAGCAAGACGAAATTAAAAAGCTTCTGAAGTAACTACAGCACGGGTTTTTTTACCTGCTTTCAGGAGCTCGGAAGTAATACCGTTTTCATTCGGCGCCATGTTCTTAAAGGCCATCCAAATCTCATACAGACTGATGCCCAAAATGCCTTTAGTGTAGTGACGGGTAAGCTTGGCTCTTAGGTCTTTGGCCTAGTTACTGACTGGTTTTGACACCGAGGTATAAAGCTGTCCATAGAACCTCTCGATCTCCTTCAAAACCTCAGACTTTGTAGCCACCATCAGCCGTCCCCAGTTGTTAGCTTTCTCAGCTGACTTAGCTCAATAGATAAGACTTTTGTAAATGCTTTGGAACCTTTTTTTCCGCTCTATCGCGTCTGTAATACTACTTGTATTCAAGTCTCGGATATCATGTCGCAGAGACTTATCAATCCGTGTAGGTATTGAGCTACCGATATGCCTCAGCGTCATCAAGAGTATGCAGCATCATAGTACAACGCTCAGCCATGAGCCCATGAGGTTAAAGGGTGTGATCAGTTAGTTTCTGAGGTTTATACAGTTCCCACCGAGTGGACAGTTTTTACAAACCTGTCGTTTATATCGTCTACCGTAACGCAATTGTCAAGGCTAGCAAAGCGATTCGTTAATTCGGGTTGGAAGTTTTGAGGGTTCTATATGTGGACCACTGTAGGCCCGAGTCAGTCGGAGGGCGTCAAGCAGTGTTGCCAACAACAATTAGTTGGCGTAGTTTTTCTGGTAATATTCGAATATTCGTATTTGTATTAATTTCCTATTCGAATACAAATTTGGAATGAAGATTAAAATAATTCGAGTATTCGATTGCAACCTCTACTGCTAATAAATTAATTTATAATGTATCATTCCAAATTGTTACGATCATCTGTTAAAACTATTTACTATTTTATTACATTCTTACATTATCAACAATAAAAAAAAAAAAAACTTTACAAAATAGTAACAAATCAACAAAATTGGGCGTTTTGGACCATTTCTATGCCATTATGACAGACAGGATAAAATTTCAATTGTTCATTATTTGGCACTTGACAATGAAACCCTAAAAATATAACATTATCAGTTAAACTAACGATTTTCGGAACTATACGATAAGCTAAGTTGTACGTGTTAGAACACGTACGCGGCATTTGAACGAATAAAACAACGCTAAGTAAGCATAGCGTAGTGTTACGCGGACAAGATGCCAAGCGCCTAAATTTTTCTTAATTTATTATTATGGCTACTTAAAAGTATTTGCATTCATTAATTCGTTTCAAATGTAAATATTCAATATCAATACTTACCTCTCTCATCATTCCTACTTGACTTTTAAGTCATTTCTTCACGAGTCGTCAATTGGCAATTATTGTTTTTGCTTAATTCCACTATAAAATGAGCTCGAAATTGAGACATTATTGTTTTATGATTAACTCACTTATAAATACTTTTATCAATGCATCACCACTAATCCCGTGAATATGAATATTTAATTTTCGGATACTTAAGGCGCGGTTCCCGACAAGACGCCTCCAACCAGTGTTAGCGTAGTCTATGTCGGGTGATTTTAAAAAGTACATACATTTACTTAGCGCTTTCTTTAATTTGTAACTTTGTTATTTTTTAGAATTTCTATATGAATTTTATGTGGTAGATTCTACTCCATATATTAAGCAGTATGGTGTAAAAAAGTGAAATTTGCAAAATTTCGAGTTAGCGTAGTCTAATTTGCTGGTGTCGATTTGTATTGCCCCGCTTTGCGACTGTATCGATACGGACGCGCGACAGCATCGCTACAAAAAGTCGCCGTGGGCGAGGGCCCTTAGGCGACTTTAGCAGCACCGTGGTCGCGCTACAATCGCGTTGTCGCGCTACAGGCAACATACTTTCATACTAAAAAGAGGAGCGTGACAGTCCGATGACCTAGGTGACTCGTGCGGCAACGCAACGCAATGAAAGCGAAAATATAAAGTTACCGTTGGGTATGGACTTGTTTTTTGCGCGACAAGATGCGACGACGCGACGATTTGAAGAGTTGCTGTCTAATTGCAAGTAGCTATAGGCTAAGTGTTAAAAATAAGATTTTTTTAGCAACAACACAGTATATTTGCACGTCGCATTTGTCGCGTTTGTCGCGATACCTCACGGGCCTCGGATAACGTAGGACACAAGTCGCGTGAAGTATTTATTGGCAGCTTTACGTCGCATCGCGTCGCTTTACTATTGTCGCATCCTTTCGCTCACCTAGGACATTGCCATAGCGGACGGTAGTGAGCAGGGGCAGCCGCGTGCAATCGGCTTCGAGCTATTGGGACAAGTCGCGCGGTTGTATTGTATTTGTAATAAGGAGGTATCCGGTGACGACCTAATGTGAAAGCGGCCATGAAGGTCAAGACCGGCGAAGCGACAGGTCTATATCCAGCCTCTTTGACGCTCCGCTGAAGCGATACTGTGGGGTATCGCTACTTGAGATTGACCGTGAAGGATATTTTTAACCTCCATCTAAAAAAGGAGGAGATTAAATCCCTGTCTATCCTGAATTTCGGTATACTTGATTCGTTAAACTACGTGACAAATATTAGCATATTTATTAAATATTGACATTTAGCAATAGAATAAAGCCCGCTAGCAATTTTATTCTCTTGTTACTCGTGTAGGTCTTTCACAGTCGCCCTAAATAGAGTTAGCCATCAAATGAGTTCAGCTATAAGTAAGAATCTATTTTAAATGGGGTTATGACCTTCAAAACTATATATGAACCCTTTTCATGGGACAAATGTTACAAAAATTCATGGAAAGTCACCTTGCCCCTAAATTCCCTAAAATAACCCTCCAAAATGTAGGTATAAAACGTTTTATTGCGATATCACTGCGATGTTATGGGTTGCTTCAATCGCATCGTATTTGGGCCCTTATTTCCCGCCCGTTAACTCCATTATGACCTAGCGTTGGAAATCATTGCGCCTATTACCTTATTTCGGTAATAAATTAACAATAAAAAAATATTTTGCATGACCGAGGCCTTTGTTATAAAAAAAAACATGTAAGTATACAAAAACGATAGCTAGCAGGATCATTAAAATATCATTTTGAACGACATTGTAATACAAGTTAGAAGTGTAATGACAATTCGAATGTTTATCACATACCATTATACAAAATATTATATACAATGAAATACAAAAATGCGTTCTACTCCGACAAAAAAAAAGGTAGATGCATTTGAAATCCGAATTTCTAGCGCGTGGTAGCATTTAAATGGAATAGACCGCAGTGGTCGTTTACTATAAAGACACGTGACGCTGCCATCTGTCGTGAAATAAGAAATAAAGTTGGACAACCCTTTCCTCAGCCATGTTAAGTCGTTCAAGCTTCTGAACACTCTCCATTCTTGTCAGATTGCTGTCTCACCAGGCTATATAGGAAAGTGCAGTGTGCACTTTAATATGCATACGTAGTTACTCGTTGTTGGTTGATTACTTTGGCTTATATAGCCGAAATTATAGATTCACCAGCAAAATGGAGCTATGTTTTGAGAAAGCTTAGGCGCAAGATCAATTGGAATCAATCAATTGTGGTGTTTGTTAATTGTACATGTGGTCTAAATAGTAGGTACCTAACCTACCTTTATCCGACTTAAACTTATTTAAAAAAAATTTTTTTTTGATGCTCTATTGTTGTGTAGAAAACACTCAAAGAAAAAAAGGCTGGATATTACAAGTTATTAAAACGGATGCGAAAACAGCTTTTCATAAAAAAAATTGCTTAATATGCAACTTAATATACCTACGCAAGCGTTCATTATTTTTATACACATAACATCCCAAGTACGAGTATTACAATAACGAGAGGATAATGATGACAGCCAAGAAACAAAACATACATTATTCTCAGGGTTTGAGTTTAATTAACAGATACAAGCGCCATCGTTTGTTTGTTAAACCTTCAGAATTAACAAGCTATCAAACACTGAGACCCTTTTCAAATTCAGCTTCTACGATGTAGGGTCTTGGGTCCTGTAATTGAAAATTGTTTTGGAAACAATATTCAGCATTGGCATAATATTTCACATACTTTTATATTAGGTATAAATGTTAGTCCCGCTTGATACCGCGATATTATTAACAACGGTGTCAAACGGCCAATTCAAATAGAGTCCTTGTGCCTTTGACACCGAGGTGTATTCGGGACCGGGGTAAAAAGACGGGGGCTTCGTCGTTTGACCCCGGTCCCGAATACACCGCGGTGTCAAACGCACAAGGACGCTTTTTGAATTGGCCATTTGACACCGCGGTGTCAAGTGGTGAACAACTTTTTTCGACTTCGTCACTTGACACCGCTGTTATTATTCATGTACAGTTAAAGACAAAATTGCATCGAAAAAAATACCCCAATATAAGTATCCGTTTTTTGTAATGACAACTTTGTCGCATAGGCCGCACCAATAGAACGCTCGTATTTCAGCTCTTTACTTCCAACCACTATCAGCCACTTTTTGGGATATGGTCACTTCATCTAGCTTCATTTCAGCTTGTTAACACGTTGACTGCGAAAAAGACACACCCCTGTGTTTTTAAAATTGCAACTCCAGTGCGGCATTACACGTTTGACGCGAGCGCAAAAATGTCCATTTGACTGTGCGGCCCAACACAAAACGTGTGATCAAGGCAGCCGCTTCGCGTGTGGCCGCACACACCACCAGTACTTAATGATTTTATGCTTTTATATTGTATTATTAGCTATTTATACATAATATAGATAGTTAAATTTTCGTTAATACACAAAGCGACAAGTAATTCATTTATTGAAACATTAAATTCGTTCATATTATTAAACACATAAAATTTAATTCAGACCAAAAATAAGCGTCTTATGTCGTTATTTTCTATTTTTTTTACAAACAAAGCAGTGCACGACACCTGCAGCTTTCATTTACACGTAACCATCAAATACTTAAAACTACTACTAAAAAAATACCGACAAGGCATGCTTCCAGGAACAAGTGACCTTACTAATTAAACCATCTTACCCTTTTGGCGATAAGGCTATTGTAATAGCTACTCGTTTATTACTTCTTTTGCAAAAGATACAAATTTCTAACGATTCCGATATCGCAAACGTGTTCCATGCAAAAACCAATACACGACACGTTAATGCTTCCTAAAAACAAGTAACTTTTTAGAAAAAAATATAACCTACTCACTAAAGGATCCTTCAAATCTACAACTTACTTGTGTACTCAACTGTACAAAAATCAAAAATAAGATTTTTATTGGCGGTGTCAAATGACGAAGTCGAAAAAAGTTATTCCCGCTTGGAACCGCGATATTATTAACGGTGTCAAACGGCCAATTCAAAAAGAGTCCTTGTGCGTTTGACACCGCGGTGTATTCGGGAC
The DNA here is from genome assembly GCA_949319885.1 of Mecyna flavalis. Lineage (NCBI taxonomy): Eukaryota > Metazoa > Arthropoda > Insecta > Lepidoptera > Crambidae > Mecyna > Mecyna flavalis. The sequence goes on along the minus strand of OX439431.1, from coordinate 14,264,539 downwards.
CGGGGTCAAACGACGAAGCCCCCAAAAGACGTAGCCCCCATCTGAATAGTACCAATTGAACTGTAAAAAAACTCATTTTTTAAATTTAAAATATTGAAGGTCTATAAATATGTCGCTAAGCTGATGTAATTGTAAGTGGTATGGAAGTGTGTTTCCCCTGTGTATAATAATAGTTCTATAGAACGACGATCAACTTTATCCTCGAATCGAATTAAGGTACGAATCCTACGTGTAAAATTTCTAATGTGTAATTATTGACATTTACTCAATGACGTTCAATATACAACTGAACGTCATTGCATTTACTTTACGAATTAAAAAATTAAAATGGAAATAAAATGCACTAAAAATCCAATCAATACCCAAACGGAATAAATCAAGTAAAAATGTAAAATTTACTGCCAATCTATTCAAATCGCTTGCAGTCGATACGGCGACGGGAGAAAAATGTTTATGCATGGCCAGTGCAAGCTGCAAGTTTATTAACAGAAGCATCTAAAATGCAATACCATGCAGATAACCTTGCCCAAAGGGGAATGGTTATTAGGCCAGTCAAATTACACCCTGAAATCAAAGTAATTAGCGGCATTTTGATTTTTAGATATGTTGTTAGGGACGTTAAAATGTACACCTATAAAAATTTTCAACCCTCTGGGGTGAATGCTAAGGGGTGAAAAGGGGTAAAATAGGTTTTTGTTTATAACATTGGAAATAAAATTCTGAATCGGTTGAAATTTTAAAGGAAAGTTTAATTAGTTAAAACGTACACCTATAAAAAATTTCAATCCTCTGGGGTGAATGTTATGGGGTGAAAAGGGGTAAAATAGGTTTTTGTTTATAACATTGGAAATAAAATTCTGAATCGGTTGAAATTTTAAAGGAAAGTTTAATTAATAGTTTCCTCCCTTGTATTAAGGTTAGGGTTCAGGGTGGTTTGTCCTTTTTTATATATGTTACAGCCAAAGTGATCAATCTGGATATTATATATAATAACTACCCATTATATATAATAACTACTCAATTTGGTCAAACTGATAAATGACACAGAATTGATCACATTAACCAGCCATTATATATAATATCTTCATAGACTTGGATAATGTAATAAAACAATGCCTGAATGGTAATTTTTTAAAGAAATAGTATTATTTATTTAAAGGAATGGATAGATTTGTGTTAGGTTAGGTTAGAACTGCGACCCCAAATGCACGAGCCGAGCGAGCGAAGCGAGCGTGCCGCGGCAGCGGCCGGCGAGTGCCAGAACCGAATTCTACCCATGTTACTTCGTCAGGGCAGAGAGATAGTATTTTGTTTATTTACTATTAATCATCAAATGGTCTATATGTTACGCTCAAAGATCGAAAACGCTCATTGAGCGGAAAAATAGCTCACAAGGCGTTGTGGTCACAAAAGTTTTTTTCAGGTTTAAAAAAAAAAAAAACCACGAAGGCCAAGGCGGGAGCTCCGCTTCGCTCCGCTCCCGCCTTAGCCTTCCGACCTATATCCATCAGAGTCGATTTTCGCCTCCGACGTTGTTTTTGTTCAAAATATAGTCTCCGCTGTGTGTCAGTTACGTTTGATGTTTTACTGTGACCGCAATGCGTTGTAAACTATTTTTCCGCTAAATGAGCGTTTTTGATCTTTGAGCGTAACATATACATAGTTTGTACAACTATTTATACACTTTATATGTCAGTAACGTACGCATTGATCACTTTGGCTAACTTGGACCAGCTATTATAAATAATATCCGGATAAAGTGATCAATTTATCACATTGTCTAGTCAATTTGGTTATTATATATAATGACCAGTCATTATATATAATAGCTAATTGATCACTTTGACTGTAACATATACATCAGTAGGCAGACAAGCACGCAGCTCATCTGTTGTTAAGCGGCCACTGTAATCTATTCCATTGAAGGTCACTTCACCAGGAAGAGCCGCTCAATCTGCTGCCATGCTGTAGGTTCCTTTGATCTTCGGGCGTTTGATTTCATGATTTTTTTGTTTAGCGTGCCAGATCGATATGTGGAGCGGCGGCGAGCGCCGCGCCTGCTGGGGCTGCCGCGCGCGCGCACGCAGCTGCTGGCCGAGGCGCCGCTCACGCGCGCCCTCAGACTCATGAACGTGCTGGCAGAGCAAATAGATATATTCTCGTGTTCTCTGAGTGAATTCACAAGAGTAGCATTGTTTTACATTAGTTATAGGACAACTTAATTAAGGCCAAATATAATAATAATATTAGTTATATATATAAGATACACTATCGCATTAGGCTAAGTTCTGTAAAGATAGTTGTAAGTTTGGAAGAAATAAATAAATAAATAATAAATAAATGAGTACTGGATGCCACATTGGTATTGCTGGAACACAGCCAGCAGTGGCAGATTTCACCTATGGGGTTGGTAGTTAGCCAGTCGGTCTCTGAAAAAGTCCCACCACCATCCAGATCCAAGGCGGAAATCGAACCTTTGACCCCCGAGTTTTATGCCTGAGCGACTTATACACCGTTCCACGGAGGCGGTGTGTGGGACTACTACCGCCTCAGAGAGGGTGAAGCTTACACGCTAAACTCCTTGGTGCTCCTCCTTGCCTGGATGTGTCGTGGGAAATCAGACGAGGTACGAGTAAGACGTCGATAAACCACTGGCTAACAAAAATTGCCTTGTGTCTTAATTGTAATATGGTGATGATTTTTGTTTGACAGATGGGATTCACTTCTTCTTCAAAGGTGGGTGACAGACAATCCACACCATTTAATTCATACTATGTGCTGTACTTTACTAACACTAGTTGTTACGAACTTTTATAGGCCAAGCTTGAACTAAACATTTGAGTTTGAATTTGAATTATAAAACTAATGTGCGGCTAGCTGTCAACCGAGGGTCCACCTTAGGAGTTTTCGGCACGGCCCTTTTTTACATTGGACCTAAACTAAAGATAACCGTTAGCTGGAAATTAAACACTGTCGTTACCAAGTTTAGTATGAACATAAGTAGGTACTTTTAGATATAAAATGCATTTCTCTTGTTAATTACAATTTATTATACTTGAAATAAGTAATCGGCGTTAACATTGCAAGCGCGGTAAAAATCTATCTGCCATCTCTCGGCTAGTGCGGGGCACCGTACGCGGTGACCATAGTGATGTGTAATTCGATTCTACTAATTATTCGTCTAACAGTACATACAACATTTGCAAAAAACACTATTTTAATGAGGAAAATAGATTTCATTATTAGTAGTTTTTGCTAGTTCATAGCTTATAACAATGATTTTACTGTCAACAAAGAGCTTGAAAATTTGATTATGGTTTTCGATATTCTACGGTAAATACCATACAAAATATATTTTCCCTGTGAGAAACTGCAACAACTTTTGTCCTATATATTCCATAGGGTATTTCGGCACTTGTCATATAATGAATATACTCATTAACGTCTCGTTCTGGTATTTTGTAAATTTCCTGAAAAAAGGCAAAATAACCATATTTTGCTACGCTGATAACGTTATTGAAATGAATTAAAATAAAATAGTTTACTTTTTATATGCCATAGTAGAAAGAGTACACAATACGTCATCTTCATACACCGCACATCGCGCGGTTTGTATGTGTGCGCTATTAGGCCTCGAATTTCGCAGCAGCGGCGAGATGTTTTGTATGGAATTCCATAGACCCGTTCTCGAACACACCGGGCGGGAGCAGAAGCGGCAGCGCACGCAGGCACATTGCGGTTCACCGCTTGACAGCATTGTCCCGCTCTTGACGGCCCGCGTCAAGCGGTGCTGCCGCCCCGCTGCCGTGAAATTCGAGGCTGAGGCCTCAGTTCCTAACTGCGTTAGCTATGGCACAGTGGGCATTGTAGTCGGGTTTATTTACATCGCAGTAGCGATCACCGAGAGTAAACGGGGAATCCTTAGTTAGAATACCTAGTTGGGTTTTACTCACAATGATAGTTAAATGTCACTCACACTCAGTTGCAGAAACGTCCATTAAAGTTAATATTTCATTAAAGCTATTGCTGTCACTTTTTATTTCATGACAACGAAGAGTGACAGCATTAGATTTAATGAAGCATTAACTTTAATGGAGCTTTCTGCAACAGGGTGTTAGTCCCAAAGATTAATTACTTACACAGATGAAGTGATAAGGTATTACTGTGGGTCAATAAGTTAATTTGACAAGTTTTTATGACTTTTCACTTAATTAGTTGAAGATGTTTCACGTTTACATTTAATTAAAAATAATATTTAATCCTTACTTTTTCAAAAAGGCAATTTTTTAGTCCATATTTGATGGCCAGTATATTTTCAAACAAGAAATTTTGACATGGATTTCTGAACTTCATTACAGTTTTTTTATCCGATTTTTCCTTAAGATTCCATGTTACTATATTAATCTGAAAAAAGTTTTGGATATTAAAACAATGGTATATTATAACATATGTATAAATCAAAACACGTTCATTAGTCCTTTATTAATTATGAACTTGCGAGTCCCATCTTAGAGATTTTATGATTTTTTAAAACAAACTACTAAAATAATAACAATAATAATTAGGATGTGACGACCCCATCGCCCACTGGTTTACCAGTGCAGTCAGTCTCTGCGCAGGGCAGCTTGTGGCGAGCTGTTGGTGAGTAGCGACACCACCTGAGATCCTCCGAGAGTCGGTTAGGCCCTCCATCTCTGGATTGCCTTTGTTGGCCGTCCGGATTGGACCCCAAGGGGGGCCGAATGACTCTCACCTCTGGCTTGTCTTTACTGGCCATCCAGAGTGGGGCGTTAGAGAGCTTTATGCATATAAATCGCAGAGTGGAAGTGAAAGATGCATAAGTCGCGAGTTGGTGAGGTGGGAAACCACCTCGCAGAAAGCGGTGTACGTACACCTCTCGACACCCTGAGACGCCGATATTGCGCCCGTGCTGCCCGCGACCCTGGTGGCCGCTTAGAGTGGTAGCTGTTTTCGGGGACCAATCCAGTGGGAGGCGAGTCACCGTGTGCCAGTGGTAAAATTTTGAGATATTTTTCGTGGCAGACGTCCGTAGTCTCAAGCAATAGCCCAGTAACCAGTCCATCAAAAACACCTACATAAACCTGGTTCTTTTTCTTTTTATTTCTGCAATAGTTCCTGCATCTGCCGAGTATTGTCTTCGGACAGATTCTATATCTATGCAGAGATAAAACCCGGCAGATGTACACATTACTCATTAGATAAAATGGTACCAAAAAGCCTCTGCGTGTTGGCTTTGGCCCGCCGCATGCTTCATAGGACCGGGTCCACATGCCTACATAATATAATATATAAATATCGTTTATTTTACACACACACTCACAAAGTTTACTAAAGCTGACATTCTTTGCTATTATGACGTATCAAGTTTAGTTAGGTACTGGAAGTTATCTTCATAAAGCTTTATGGAAACAAAAATACAAAAAAAAAACACACTTTTTGTGTTACAGCTGTAGCGATTTTTGCCTTCCTTCCCGTTGAAAATGATAATATGTATAGATATATAGAAAAAAAGTTATAATAATAATTAAAAGTTTAATACTGACCTCTTCTAAACGCATTCGTCTTAACATAGTAAAGTTTCCTTCAATTTTAGCAGTACCGTCTATGAAATCAATCCAATACTTAGAACCATTAATAGTCTTTGGGCCCTTACATTGAAGAATTTTATCGACAGGTACAAGGATAAAACGATCCTGAAATTTCAATTTCATAAGACATTAAATAAAAAACAATACAAAAATGTATTAACATATAAGTACAAGTCATAGTGAAAGATTAATTCAGAATGGGCTGGTTAATAGCCACAAGGCTATATCCAGCTCGTCCCAATCGGGTGGAAAGGAAAAGGGTTAGGGCGCGTTAATGCATTCGTGGCAGTCCATGGGTCTCGGAGTCCTACGGCACCACCACTCAGGCAAGGCGAGCGAGGGAATATCGCGGAGGGTTTTAATGGGTGAAACCCGCCCTCTTCATCCTGGGGGTGGAACAGCGCTCTTTTTAGGGCACCGGGAGTCCCACACACCGCCCTGCCCCCCGGCAGGGTGACGGCGCGTAAGGCGTTTCCCTCCGCGAAAACAAAATAGAAGAGCGCGTAAATGCGTTATCCTCAAGCTAGGTAGGATGTACAGTCAAAAGCACGTCAGACTATACACTTTGGACTTTGTACCACTCTTATGTCGAGGGCATAAGTGCTATTATCGAAATGCAATTTGGTTGGTGGTAGGGCTTTTTCAGAGTCCCGACTGGCTAGCAACCACCCCCACAGGTGAAATCTGCCGCCATACTAGCTCTGGCTGTGTTCCGGCAATATTAATGTGGGAGCCAGTACACTTGAAATCAGAGACTCGAAGATCAGATGAGTCTACAGTCTGGCAGCACATTGACGCACGCTTCTAAGTAAAGCGTCCCTCAATGGAATAGGCCGCAGTGGCCGCTTACCACCAGGTGGGCTGCGTGCCTGTCTGCCAACTGACCTACTATAAAAAAAAATGCAAGTGTTAACCGTGATGTGCCGTTGACGATGTGGAATGTAGTAGTCCACTGCTCCTCTTGGGATCAGCGTCCCTCTTACTGTGACGCTGACTTCATTTCGATGATAGAGGTTGTTTAGCTTTTCCCTGAACAGGATTAATTTAATAGCTCACCAGAAACAAAAAAAAAAACTTACTTTAGAAGGTCGTGATTTTGAATGAAGACATCTGACATATATCGAGATGAGAAGAATAATTTTTAAAGTGTGCATTATTAGGATGTTTCAGTCAAATATTATACGAGTGACGCCCGACTATTTTTAAACTATTTTATATTTCATGTTCATTTCTCCAAATGACATTTTAATGATATATTATGTTACATATTTTAAATATTCATAAACAATTAAAATCTGCTGTGCTAGTTGACCTTCTATTTAAAATAGCGCGTAGTATGTACTGTTAAAATATAATAGTATACAAATTGTCGTTGATCATTATATTTATGACCGGTTTGTTGTAATTGTCGAGAAGTCGGCTACTACGCAGAAGGTAAACTTGTAATATAAATGCAAAAATTTTATAAGACTATCACAGAAGAAACTCGTAAGATATGAAAGAAAAAGATTCAGTGGCACTGGAAAGTCTGACCACACCCACCAATCACTTGATATAATGCTGTACGATGTCAGACGGTAGCGGTTTAACCGCCTCCGTGGATCAGTGGGTAAGCCGCTCGGGTATGAAACCTGGAGGTCTTGGGTTTGATTCCCGCCTTGGATCTGGTTGGTGGTAGGACTTTTTTAGAATCCGACTGGCTAGCTACCTCCCCCACAGGTAAAATCTGCCGCCATAACAGCTCTGGCTGTGTTCCGGCAATATTAATGCCAGTACACTTGAAATCAAACGCTCGAAAATCAGATGAGCCTTTAGTCTAGCAGCACATTGAGCGACGCTTCCTGGTGAAGTGTCCCTCAATGGAATAGGTCGCAGTGACCGCTTACCATCAGGTGGGCTGTGTATACTGTATAAAAACACCCACTAAAATATCCAATGAATACCCAGTCGTAATAAATCAAGTTAATACGCAAAATTGACTACCCATTTATTCAAATCGCTACCTGCAGTCGACCCGGCGACGGAGGAAAAATGTTTATGCATAGCCAGTGCAGCCGGTGCAAGTTTATTTACGGAAGCAGGTTTATCTCCGGAGTGCAATTATTTCCATGCAAATCGCCTTGCCCAAAGGAAGATGAGGAACTTATTTAAGAACAGAGACAGAGTTCAAGAATATTGTTCTTAACTTTTATTCAAATAAAATTATGCCATCACATCACGCCTCCTTGGTCTAATGGCATAAGTGACGAACCATTTGTTGTAATGGTCGAGAAGTCGGCTATTACATCAGAGGTTGCGGGTTCGATCCCCGCACGGTACAAACATTTGTGTGCATGAACATGTCTGTTTGTATCGGTCTTGTTTTTTTTATGTTTAATAACAATATGTATGTACCTACTTACAAAAAAAGTATATAAGTAATGTTTATTCGTTGTCCGGCACCCATAGCACTAGCTAATGCTTAGTTTGGGGTTAGATGGCGCTGTGTAAATAATTCTCGGGGTCCTGAATTCAATTTACAGGTCGAGCTATCTTTGTGTCGATTTTTCGGCCACGGCTCAGGTTTGTAATAGCCAAGCCAGTATGCGTGGCAAGCGTGGTGATTAAGCCAGTACCCATCACTGTTAATTTTTTTCAAGGATAGCCTTTGCCCTGCAGTGGGCAGGGTCGGTTGATCTGCTAGTGCTGTACATCTTGCCTGTACTAACATACTATCGAGGTCGTTTAACGTGTTAAAATGAGGAGAAAATGATATCTTAAAAAATCCCATAAGCACATAATATGGTTTTATTTACAACAAATTGCTTGAAAAACATATCAAGCTTTTCGATATTCAATGGTAAATAATAAACATAATATATTTTCTTTGTTAGAAACTGCAACAACTTTAGATCGATATGTTCCATAGATGATGTCGTTTCTAGTCAGATAATGGATATACGTAGTTACGTTTTGTTCTGGTATTTTATAATATCCCTGAAAAATATAATTTTACAGATTGTGAATTATTTTAGTAAATCATAGTGATTATGATCTTATTAATTATATAAACACCTTGGATTAACATTCACTCAAATTATAAAATATTAAAAACATATAAAAATAAGACTTACTTTTTCAAAAATACAATTTCTTGCTCGATAATGCATATCCATTATATTTCCCAAAAAGAAAATGTCACATGGATTTCTGAATTTCAGTATAAATTTTTTATCCGATTTTGCCTTCAGATTCCACGTTGCCATATTAATCTGAAACGCAATAATCCAATATTAGTTGCTAAATTGTTTTTTAGCAATTTATTTTTCTATACAAAAAACTTCAGTTACTGACTACATTTATAAGCAGTCACCACGGCCTATTTTATTCATGATCGTCGTTTATTACCACAACATCATCGTTATCCTAACACTCGTACTCTAAAACGAGCTCGAAAGTAGTAGACGAAATCATGGATTGTTAATATTAGTAAAGCTATCAAGTTTGGATTATTCTCACATTGGTGGACGTATAAAGTCCGCTACATGAGGTAGGCATTCGATTATGCTATAGTGAACTATTTATTTCACTGCCACTATGGCGCATTGGGAACACCAGGGGGCTTAGGTGGGCAATGAAAGTTTTTGGTTGGTGGTAGGACTTTTTCAGAGTTAGCTATCTACTAACAGCTACAACCCCCACAGGTGATAACTGCCGCCATAACAGCTCTGGCTTTGTTCTGGCAATATTAATTTGGGAACCAGTATTACTTGAATTTTAGGGCTCGAATATCAATCACAGGAGCCTTAAGTGTGGCGGCGCATTGAGCGACTCTTTCTGGCTAAGAGTCATGGTTGGCAGGCAGGCGTGCAGTCCATCAAAGTATTTTATAAAATAAGAAGAGATAATTACTCACCTCTTCCAGACGCATTCTTTTTAATATTGTAAGGTTTCCCTTAATTACAGCAGTATTATCTATAAACTCTATCCAATATTTAGAACCATTAGCGACCTTTGGACCTTTACATTGAACTATTTTGTCGACAGGTACAATGACAAAAGGGCCCTGAAATGTTTCTCTTATAAATAAGATGTTAGAATTAAAATAGTATTGTAATAATATTATAATCACTTTGTAATTTTATACTGTGCTGTAAAATAAAATGATTTTGGTTATAAAAAATCATTTTCACGAGTTGTTTTAGACACCAGACTAAATACATCATATTAATCTAGTATTGCCTTAATTATATTATTATTATTATATGCCTTATGGTTTACTTACCGGGCAGTGATCTCGGGGTACTGGTTTCAATTCTCGGATTGGGTATAATTATGTAGGATTTTTCGAATATATTTATATTATCAAGTGTATGATCACCAATCCGCATTTGGCAAGCATGGTGGGTAAGTCAGTATCCTTTACTGATGATGAATTGATTTCAATGATGGAAGCCTTAGATTTGTACAGCCCGACCATTAAAATAAAAAACTTCGCCATATTGCGGAAAAATATTAGAACTAATTTCTTTACGAGTAAGTGGCAACAATCAAATAAAATAACATATAACCATAGCAACCAAGTGTTGCTATAACCATAGCTAATGTGGCGCATCCAGAGCAGATTTTTTATTTTCTTAGTCAGGCTTTAGTATGATATAAATAGATCGATATATTATTTCACTTATACCTGGAATTATGTTATAAAATATTTTAGTAAGATAAATAAATACAAGCTTACTTTGAGAGGGCGCGGTTTTCGACATCTGACATAGCAAATTATTGAAATCAAAAGTATTATTCTTAAAGTTTGCATTATCTTATTTAGTATATAATTTCGAATTTGATATGAGTGTAGGCTGTAATATTCTACGAACTAATACCTTTTCACGTTTATTAGTAAAATATTGCTTTTTAATGGTAATATTTTAGGTACATATATAAATACTAATTGTAAAATAGATGCATATGTTCAACCGATATTGTGCTTAGCTATTACCCTTTTAAAATGCAAAATTATATAATTTGTGGTATGCTCATGTTAAAAAATGATATAATGATCATCATGATAATGATCATTTTTGACCACTGATTTAGAGAAGGTGGCTACTGCACCACTATAATATAATTGAGTACGGTCAATGGCACATCACGGTAAACACTTGCAGTTCGATAATAGCACTTATATGTCCCCGACATAAGAGTGGTACAAAGTCGAAAGTGTATAGATTGACGTGCTTTTGACTGTACAATGACCATTGTATATATTGACATTAATTGAAATTGTAAGTAATTATGAACTCCTGCCTGTCATATTACGCTTAGTTTTAAGTTTTTCAGAATTGTTGAACACAATTTGGGTTTCTGAACATCAATCCGCGTTTGGTAAGCGCGGTGATAAATCAGAACAAATACTTATCACTGTGAAGATGGCTTTTTTTTTCTACATCATTTGGCAGATACGCGGCCCCCCTGATGGCAAACGGTCACTGCGGCATATTCCATTGAGGGACACCAGGAAGCGTCGCTCAATGTGCTGCCAGACTGTAAGCTCATCTGATCTTCGAGCCTTTGATTTCTAGTTTACTTTATGTCAGCGGCGAAGCTCTTTGCCCTGCAGTTACACATTAAATAATAGGCTGTTATACGCAGCACATTGAGTGTCGCTTTCTGGTAAAGTGTCCCTCAATCGAATAGGCCGAAGAACCCGCTTACCTTCAGGTGGGCTGCGTGCCTGCCTGCCAACTGACCTAGCATAGAGGAAAGATTTGATTATTTGTTTGTTTGTATTGAATGGCTTCACTATCTCCGGGTGACATATGGTACTTTTTATTTCGGAAATGTGGGGGGAAGGGGTGGATATATAAAAAAAGAAATTACGCGCGGGTGAAACCGCGGAGACGGCCGCTAGTATTATTATAAAGTTATCACAATTTATACCGACCCATATAACTATACCTGAACTATCGATTAACGCGGTGACCGCCTCGGAGGCTAGTCAGTGCACTGGCCGTGAAACTGCCAACCTCAGCGCACGCCAACTCATTGTGTACCCTACCACTCTAACAACTAAGTATAATATTGTATACAAAACTACTCTGCACTTGGGGGAGAAACGCTAAGGTCACAACCCTCTTGGAAAATTACCTTGTACACATGGATGGGACATAATGGTGCATCTATTTCGAAACTGATGGCGGCGCGTTGGCGTATAAATCAAATGGGTGTATATTGTATAATCGAGTTTGTATTTGGAGTGCAATAAGACAGAAGTTGTGAACGGGAATGAGACGTGAAAGAGCGGGCATATTAATACTTTAGGAGAATTGGGTTTCGTCTCCTTATCGTGTCAATAACAATCGATATTATTTCATAAAACCAGTAGTGTTGCGATACGATGTCTGCTGTGAGATGTCAGCTACGAAATCATACCTTCATATCTCAAAAGTACCACTCTTGATACCTCCTAGTTTTTTTACTTAATGACAGCTTTGGATACGTTTTGTCAATATGATTGTGAGAGCCAGTACACTTGAAGTTTAAGGCTCGACAATCAGAGGCGCCAGAGTGTGGTGTACATTGAATGATGCTGAAGTGTCTCCTCAACGAAATAAGTCACAGTAAGCTGCTCTTAGGCTTAAATAGGCTGCATGCCTGCCTGCCAATCAAAATAAAAGTAAAATTGATTTCATAATAGATCTCTATTAGGTACGCTGTTTCCAAGTTATGACGTATTTTTTGCCAAAAGCTTACCAAATACACTAACAAAAAAAAGTTCATGACTCGGGCAGTTCTGTTTTAATAGTAAATTGTATAGTTACATAACGCTCGTTCTCAACCGGTTCAGTTTCAATATCCGGCTGTGCTATTAAACGAAGCCGGGGCAATCCCGCCCTGGAAAATATTTCACAGTTGGCCCATTCTGTTGGGACTGGGAGGACCGTTTTGTAGACAGAAGATTGAAAATTCTAAGACTAGGGTATTGGATAATATCGGAGAACAATATTCCGGTCTTGAAAGTTAACTGTCTTTAGTTTTTTTTCACCAACTTGTGCACTATTTGTTGGTTTAGCGAAAAGCAGCTATTTTTTTACAAGATTAATTTATTTAATGAGTTTGAATAACTAAACGTTACTAACATTAATAAAAATAAATTTGTTTCGAAATCTGTGCGATGCTTAAAACTTATGTGCCCATATCAATATCGACATGTTTCAATGACGACGTTAATGATCTATTCCAAGTATAATTATGATCAATCACATGTACTCATTTGATTGATGCATTTAAGAGTTATTTCTCTTTTTAGACAAAAAAACCCTTGATGTTTTCCCTCACTTTTTGAGCTAGCGTAACGAAAAAGTACAAACAGAAAAAAAATTATGCACACAGTAGGTATAGAAGTTTTTGGGGCAAACAATCAACTCTAAGCTTTGAAGCAAGATTTGTAAATAAGTGCTATCAAACTTCTATTGATATTTTATACATACAACAATTTATTTATGATAAATTACCTGATGTTTTTTTTAAGAAATTGGGAGGCCAATGTACATGGTGGAACCCGGTGACAAGTTATCATTATTGCCCTAGGGTCCCAGTCCTAGCTTACCAAAATGGTTTGGTAATCACAATCCAGAGCTGTGTATTTTAAAAAACTGACACAAGAATTGAACCTAGAATCCTCCAGTCACGACCCGGAACTTATACAACTTGGAGTTTTATTGATGTCAGAATAAAGGCACGGCATACTATAAGCTGAAGTGCTTAATTACGTTGTTAGCTTTACGAAACACATTTACACTCTGTTCAGCGTCTTCCAATATATACCGAAGCTTAATCCTGCTAAATTAACAAGATTAACATAGTGATGAGATCCAAGTCACTTACAAACACATATGAGCTACTATTGCTACAGTAGCACCATTATCTAAGCTAATATTATAAAGCAAGCAAGCATTAGCTTGTGCTATGGGTGCCAGATAACGGATAAACATTTTTTTAAATACATACATAATATTATACATAGAAACACCCATACATACAAACAGACATGTTCATGGCACACAAATGTTTGTACCGCGCGGGATCGAACCCGCTACCTCTGGTGTAATAAAATAACCGACTTCTCGACCAAATGGCTCAAATAATAATAATATATTATTAAGTCACACAATTTTTTTAATTAGAATTAGTAATTATTATTGCATTTTGTGTAATGTATTGAACGATTGGGTTCCGGTTAGGTCAAGCCAATGAATCTCCAGAGGGAATCTCCTATCATATTCCTATTGAATGTTGCGTTTATAAACTACATAGGTAGTTGCCGGTAAAGTAAAATGATGTCACAGGGATAAAGCCTTAAGAATGGATTGTTTTTGGGATTTTTAAAAAATGTGCTCCGAAAATAGTTATATCTTAGGATTATTTTTAATTAAAAAAATGTAGTCAACACTCTATTACAGGTGACAGGCAAATAGGATAGCATGGACTGCCTATCTTTCTTACTATCGACATAAACAACGTCGTTACGAAAAGCAAATGTCGTCGCTCGTCAGATATATCAAGAACATCTTGTTATTGTCCTTAACAAGATTGTTTATATGTAGCGACTGCTTATTTTATAATGGATATTTGTACTAACTTAATAGGATATCGCCCGTGGCTTTGCCCGTTTGCTTTCATCATCATCATTTTCAGCCGTTCTCTGTCCATTCCTGAACGTAGGCCTCTTCCATATCCCTCCATGCCAGGCGGTCTTGTGCTCTCAGCATCCAGTCTATGCCTGCGTGCCGTCTGATGTCATCCCCATCGCTTCGGGGGGCGGCCACGCGGTCGGTTGTTCGCACGAGGTCTCCATTCGAGAAGCTGTTTTGTCCACCTACTATTATCCATGCGCGCAACATGCCCGCGTGGAGTATTTATGACGTTAAAAATCTAGCTTATTTTCATTCCTAAGGACTGGTATATTGTTTTTAGCAAATTTAATCAGAATATGTAAATTGATTTAGTCAAAACAGCGTCAGAGACAGAGAGATTTACTTTCGCATATTTTGCAATATTTATATGGATCACCTAAAACGGTACGGTAACTAATGGCTGGTATAAATGGTATGAATTTAAACTTAAATAAAATAATTTTTACGTGAATTTATAATTAACTTACATTAAATCTTGGATCCGAAATCATCAAGCATTTTAGTTGATCGATTGGCAGCAGCAGAAAGAGCCAATGTTTTATCTTATTTTCAATTTATCTTGGTGTGTCTTATACAGAATTGACTTAAAACTTATTTTTCCTTTTCCACTAACGATCGTCTTTCTCTTCAACATTATTCCCGAAACGCACTTAAAGCCCGTTAAGTCAAAGACAGACATGTCCCTTGTATCATTTCAAGTGTAAACAGGATTTCTGTCAGCACACAGTTCGTAATGGTCCTTTCGTTTGTTTTCGCATCACCGACGTTACAAAATCCCTCACGTGACGAGGTTTCACTTTAGAACATTGACATCTGAAAAAAGAGCCACCGAATTGCTGTGGAATGTGGAATTTGGTCTTCAAACGCTAGTTCGTAAATCAGAGGAGTAAACCTTCAAAGGGACATAGCCCTGAGGGCTGGGTATTTAAGACGACCTTTGTTGCTGTTATCAATTTGAGCGTGCAAATCCGTTCGCCTTCTATCTCCTTTAACGATCGGTTGATTCGACCGATAACGCAGCCGGACTAAATTCAATTGTTAGAAACACACAAGACAAGAATAGGGATGTTTATTTCACAAAATATTGTTGTTCTTTTGTTTCCACTCGGGCGGTTTAACGAACTCGTATTTGCATTGTACGTGTCTTTGTTGTTTTGAAGAGTGACAATGTCATTTATGGGTTCCGACTTATGTTTGTCTTAATTATGTGTATTTTAAAATACATGTCTTGTTATTAACTACACGTTATCTTGTCTCTGTTTTAGTGGGCCGTAATGTATATCCAGTTAGAGTAAGAAATACACGGATTTGCGTTAACGTATTCCCACATAACAAAGTGTATATATTTTTTTGTAATATTTGTAAACAATACGCAGATTTTTGATTCAAACTTTTAAGAAGCTTCAGTAGTCCAATTAAATTAACAATGTGCCGTCAAGTTGAAAAAAATCTCCTCACGCTTCGTAGCAAGTTCTGAGCCGATTCTGTGTTTGTCATCAACTTACTTAGAATTATTTTCATCAAGCTGAATCGGGGCAGCGTTTTTTCACACATAGATTAATCTTAAGTCGCAACGTTTTTTTTGGACGCCTTATAGATAAATAAATATTGTAAGTTCACCATTTTAAACACAATCATTTTAAAGTTCATTATGTTAGTAAAAACACTTAATTACTAAGGTAGAACTTAATTTTTATAAATAAAATGTCCCTTATTCCGTCATAAATTGACAGTTTATAAATGTAGATTATAATTGGAGGGGCTATCAACCGATTTATCTATGTATCCTTATGTGCAATGTTTTTCTGTGTATTGTTCCAATGTTTCATTTCTAAAATTTGAATTTCTTCAATACAATAAGCATACTACATTTTTAATAAATTGCCCGAGTCTCTTATATCACTAGAGGGTCCTAGATTTGAGAAAGCCTTAAAGCAGTGGCTAATAAATAAATGTTTGTATAATTTAGAGGCGTACTTTACTCTATAATTATTAGCTACCTGTATCTTAGATTAGATATTACATGAGATATGTAATTGAACATAATTATATTAATTATTATGTAATTATTTCAATATTGTACGTCCGAAATGGACAACCTGTTGTGTCTACCCTATTTGTAACACCTATTTATACACAGTTTTATACAATAAATATTTTACTTACATACATTGGTGGCCGTGGCTTAAACACCAGCTATGCATAGCTGAATAGACAAAAAGGCCAACATTTAAAAATATTAGTGTTCTTTTTGTCCACGTTTAATTAGCTTCTGTGTTTCTCCACATTTATTTCCGGATTTGTATCATCCTATTGTATTTGTTTTTGCGGGTAAAATTCGAAAAAGTCCTTTACGTTACTCTTTTACCCGCTGAATTTAGTGTTTAAACAGTAGAATATAAGGTTAAATTATGTGAACAATAACGTTTTTAATGAAACAAAACTGATTAAACAATTCAGAATTAGTATTGTATTGCAAAATAGAATGAAAAATTGTACAGTACCTAATCGTAAAAATAAGCGCGCTCCATCGTAGACCGCATTGTTGTTTAACATCAGGCAACTTTGTGGAGTGCTGGCTTAGTTTTAATATTAAACAAAAAACCATTCAAGGTTGTATTATCCTTTACTATTCAGCCATTTGGCTCACTAGGCCACAATCCAACTAATTGGTAAATTGAAAAGTACTACGCATATACTGCCAATTGATTCTTACCCAATTAATTTTTCCTTCCCTTTTTTCAATCCAATAATACGAATGTGTCGGCTTTATAATGAACTGCTGGGGGACGATAATTATTATCGTGAACTCGATATTTTTGACCCCAAGCACGTTCGATTCCGACATATAGTAAAGCGAATCCTCAACTGAGCTTTTCCTTCTAGTATTAATTAATGTAAGTATAGTATGTACCTACTGTATTTGTGATTACCATTGGCTTAAACTTTTTAATGTCTGAGCTATTTTATTGTTTACGCAATGTTTTTAACAATGCTGTGTGTACACGTTTTTGAGTAGCGATCTAGTTTTTAAGTACATCATTGTTACTTGTTGTGTATGCCATAATAAATAAATAAAATAAATAAATAAATTAAATTGGAACTCCGCGCTGATATGTTGGGTTGCTCATAATTAAATGTTTGGGTAGGTAATTAACCTGACATTAAATAGTGATGAAGAGAAATCATTAATGTGAGTGATGATTAAACATTACAGTAGAATAGACAGTTGATATTTATACCAGGAGCAGTTGAACTAATCTGGGGGGATTCGTCGTTTGACCCCGGTCCCGAATACACCGCGCTCTCATAGTCTTTATGCGGTTGAAATAAGGACTATGACACCGCGGTGTATTCGGGACCGGTGTCAAACGACGAATCCCCCCTAATCTGAATCTAAACGTGAACATTCTACGAATTACCGAAATAACATGAAAGCTGACGGAATGAAGAAGATTCTGAGCTACAATAATTATGAAGACTTATAAACTTTGTTTGTAAGCTTGACCGTTGAATTTATTTTATGGATTCAAAGATTAACGGAATAAGTTTTCCGAGTATTAAAAAAGAAAGGAATCCACGAACTCTAAGGCCTCGGCCTCGAATTTCGCGGCAGCGGCAGCGGTAGAGGCAGCGGCGAGATGTTTTGTATGGAATCCCATAGACCCGTTCTCGAACACAGCGGGGCGGCAGGGAGCGGCGTGTGGTTCACATTTTTTATCTTTACTAAAAAAACCTTCTAGGATGTTGTTTTTAAGATGATCATCAGAAAAAAAACACTTGTTTCACTTATGAGAAGTAAATTAAAATAAGTGTCATCACGCTGTCATCATAAAAAAATCACCCACCAATAGATTCTACGAGTAGGTCATAGAATTCAAACGTTTCGTGAAAATGTAATATCATTCATTCCCATCAAGGGCCACCAGCTATGAAATAAAAATCCATATTGCTAAGTAGCTATAAACGTAAAGGTGAGTACGCACTTACGTTTTACGCTGCCGTAAAATCGGTTATCAGTTTTCAACAAAATTCTCGGAGCGATGTAAGAGTTTATCGCCAGCGAAAGTGTGTTAATAATGTTATGGCGCACTTGTAAAAAGGCAGGGTGGCCATTTTTATTTATTTAATATTAGCTTCCGCAGCTGTTGTTGTTAAAAATAGCCTGTGAGCATCGATCACTATTCTTTATTAGTGATCGATGCCTGTGAGCCATTCTGATGCTTAAACGATATTAAGTAAAAAATAGTAGGGATAGATAGAATAGATCCATTAGATGGATTGATGTGTTTTTGTGTCACTTCAATTGACAGACAAGCACTCGGCCGACCATGCTAAGTGGCAACTAAGACCTTTTCCATGAAGTGACACTTACCCAGAAAACACAGTTAAATATTCTGTTAAACTCCAGGCCTTACCACCAACCGACAAACACACTAATCCATAGAGGCGTTTAAAATTTGTCCTAAACCTAGTTGATTTATTCCCTAGATTTGTTGATGCTGCCTTATTATCGAGCAATTTATTAGCAACATAATATATCAGTTAACAGAACATTGGCCTAATTCAACCAGATTAAGCATAGTCACTGTTACTTGAATACATTTAGGTATAACAGTCAGGAACGTCCCGATATTTAAACCACTAATCATCTCGATGGCTACTGTATTGCAGTCTTTATGATTATCATTTTCTTAATAGATGTTTACTGAGCGAGTCGATTTTGAAGATTTATTTTTTAAGACTGGTCCATGTGTCGTAGTCCAATTTTTAATTTGTACGACGAGTCGTTTTTGAGTTATATCTATCTGTATTTTATTGACTTTTGTGTTGACGACGTTCTTATTTTTAACCGACTTCAAAATTATTTGCAGTCGGTTTATCGGTTTTCCACCTATGTGGAATTATCTTTCTTACGTTTCTGTAGCCTAAAGTGTTTATTCTTGTAAGTAAACCAGACATCTATAAACTCAGAGCTCTGTCTCTCCAAAATATTTTTAGTCACGTCATGTCCCACTGTCTGTGTATCACTGTCAGTATCTTTATACCGCATTTTATGATGAAATTTCGTAAAATAACTTCGTTCATACTGCTCAACGCAGACGTGAGGAGAAATTAAAAATTGTTTCGTAAATCTTGTACGTGAAGTGTGGTGGAAATAAAATCCCACTACTTCTCAAGTTATATAAGTATGATATAAATAAAAATATAATATCGTACAACATTACAACCATTAATCATCATCATCATCCCAGCGTATTCCCGATTGCATCCAGTATGGAGCTCAGGGTCCGCTTCGACAATGATCCTAGATTTGACAAGCCTGGTTATTACAATGGAGCGATTGCCATCTGACCTCCGTAACCCTTACAAGGGAAACCAGACCTACTTGGAACATAGTCGGGACCAACTGCTTAACGTGCCTTCCGAAGCACGGAATCATCATTCTTTTCAGACATTCAGGTGATTCAAGCCTGCAATGTCCTAACCAAACTGGAAACAATCACACAAAGTGATGTTCCCCGCGGGATTCGAACCCACGACCTCCGGGTATTAGAGCCGAACGCTCTAACCACTGTACCACGGAGGCAGTTACAACCATTAATATGACCCCAAATTAAGTAAGGTATTATGGGTATAAAAACATCGAAGATACTTTAATATACATACTTAAATACAAAATATTCAGAAACATGTTCATAACACAAAAGTTTATTCTAGGTGGGATTCAAACCTACAAAAAAATGCCCCATCCGACTAGTCGACAAATAAAATGTGTTACGCAATTATAATTGAAACACCACGATGCAGAATTGGCTGAATATGTGGAAATGCTAGCTATGAAGAAAGAAATTGAATAAATCAAACCCACGATTCCAACGTTTAAAACCTTTTGGACGCCAAAGTTGACAAAAACCCTGCCCTACCCTAAAAATATGAAATAAATACGTTTAAATTTTTCAATTGTTTCAACATTCGACAAAAAAGAGTAACCCAGCTCTGGCGTACAGGACACGACAATGCATTTGTAGCTTGGCGTTCAAAAGGTTAACCTGACTGTTCCACGGAGACAGTTATTATTATATCTCATTTTGTCATTCCATCTTCTAAGTCAGTGATTTCCTATTATGTTTTAGTAGTATAGATGAATAGTTCAGACGCCGTAAATAATACGTTATGTCTTTCGTAGATAGATGAAATTAATGATGTTGACACTAGAGCTCACGCTTCGGTTCGCAGAGTTGATTGGTTCTGTGTCTGGTGATGTAAAGTGAATTGATTTTTATAAATAATCAACACAAGCCGTGTTAAATTGTATGACAATGTATTTTAAAAACGCTTAAATGCCTAAATTGAAAACCAATTAACGTGTTAAGGCCGAGATCGCCAATTGGCGCGAAGTTATCATCGTGATTTTCAAAAATCACGTACCGTTATCATGATTGTAATCTCAGTGTTCTGTTTCGTTTCGCGTCCACTTCGCATTCGCTGCAGTGTGCTACAGGCGTAAAGTTTAGGTACTGTTCGGACCTAACGTATCGTTGGCATTGAACTACAATTACTAGCGTAATCGTCAGCCGCTGACTGTGAGCACACATTCATTACACAGCCGCTTTGCCGAAAATTAAAATATATGGAATAGGTATGTGACAAGGAACTAATGAGAATAAAAAGTATCACTAGTTCTGCCGGAACTTTTTTGACTGGAACTAGTGAGAATAATCCAAATTTTCGAAAACACCGTAATCACACCGCACCTTATTGAAATTAAAAAACATGGCTGTAGCGCCAAGTTATGATTCGATTGTAGCTCCATTAGTTCCGTATTTGTTACTACAAGTACATTTTCACATGACAATGTTTATCGTCGTCTGCAATTACTTTCATACACGATTTCAAAAGCGTTAAAGTCTTGTAAATCACTAAGTTATTCGAAAGCGGATCCCCAGCGCAAGATAGGCACTTAAACTTGGTTTAATGCAGTTGCTTGTATTGCCAGTAACGATAACTTTGTTGCAAGTTGCTCTACGCTCTGCATTCGTATCGGAGACTTTTTGAGGCTACTTTAGATAGGTGTTACGTATACGAGTATTTTTCTGCAAACCAAATATAAATACAGAGGTCATTTGGCGGCTTGATAACATCTGACATTAAGGGTAACCAACCCGCACTAGGCCAGCGTGGTGGAGTATGGCCCACACTATCTCACAATTGAAATAAGGACATGCCTCGCGTCGCTGCATGCAGGCTTTGACGCTACGTCGACAGAGTTACATAGTTTTGTATGAAAGCTGCAAGCAGGCGTACACCAAGCGTATAATGACGAATACGCGTCTATGAAGCTACGCCGCTGTGGTGACAGTGGGCCTTATTGTGACGCTTTCACGCGTAAACCACGGTACCGATTTTGATAACATTTAGCAGAGACAACTACCTTGACCTTGACTTGAGACCTTGGTAAGGGACATATCTAGTTTGTAATCTTGGAACAATGCTCAGGTTTCATAAGATTTAGAAAAAAAAAATACAGAGGACAAAGCCATGGGCAGAAGCCAGTCTATCTACTAATATTATAAAGAAGAGTAAATATTTGATTGTTTGTTTGTATTGAATATTATGCTCCGTAACTACTGAACCGATTTGAATAAATTTTTCACTGTTGGAAAGCTACACTATCTCCGGGTGATATAAAGTACTTTATCTACATCCATACCATAATATGTCTATTTTATAGTCAGGAGCGATGAGCAAACGCCCTACATTTAGATATAAGTATCTGTGGCTGCATCGTAATGTTAACATTTTAGTATCGGTAACCGATACTTTAATTACGTTCAAATTTCGAACGTCTTCTTAAAAAGTAAAAATTATAGATTTGAAGCTAACATAATTATGTAAGCAAAACATCTTGATGTATTTTCAAAGGTACCAGGAGAGCATAACCGCAGCGTAACTATTCATTAAATCAAAGAGTTTGAAAGACGCGAGCTAGCCTAGCTTCTTGTTCTTCTCTGCTCTCCTGGTACTACGGATTATATTCCACACGGTTTCACATCGATCCTGACTTTAAAATAGACATTTATCGTATGAATGTTATGTATGTGACTGTACATAATAAAGTTATGTATGTGACTGTACATAATTAGGCATTAAAATACTCATGTGATCCTTTTATGAAACTCACTTCGTTCGTTTCATAAAACCACATTCGTATTTTAATGACCCTCATTATGCAACAGTCACATAAATAACTATTTGATCCTGGAAATGTGTGGGAAGGGGGTGATATTTGAAAAAAGAAATTACTCGCGGATGAAACCGCGGGCGGAAGGCTATAATTCATAAATATTTAAGTATCATCTGAAACCTCAAACTCCTCTGTCTATACCGAGACGATGGCACTCAAACAGTCCTTAAAGTTATGAAGCCGCTTACACAACCGCTTAAAATATATGACTCGTCATTTAGCAAATGGTAGTGAAATGGAAAAAATATTCCAGTTCAAAATGAAGGCTTTTGTGGAAAATTTTATGTTCCACCTATGTTTACCGTGATCAGATGAAAAAATAAAAAATTTGGTAATGATCACAGAAAACATAATAGAAACTAATAGCTTAAATTTAGATTTCCCCTTTTTTTGCCTGATGACCTCAGAAAAATTAAATTCCATAAATATAATCAATGAAACGTATTTTTCACTTGTTAATAAGTTTTTTTTGAGAATTTTGGTCCCGTGCTATGGACATTTGTAAGATATGGTGTAACGAAAAATAATGCTTTTAAGTGTAAACCATGATATACTCGTAGAATTCCATGATGCTACCGCACAAGAACATTTATTTTGATTACTCTGTACTGGTAACAGTTAATGATGCAGAAACTTAAATACAACATAATAATATAATACGCTGCAAATATTTTTATATAAAAAAAAATTACTCAATCGCTATCGCGATTCAATTCAAGATCATCATAAATAGCATCCCTATTGATCGCGTATCACTGCTTCCTAGTCGAACACATTTCGAATCGTTTCCATACTTTAATATTCTATCGACAGTCGCAATAGTGACTGTGACCTTATAACTTTGCCTAGAGCTAGGCATAAAGGTTTTTATAACAGTGAGATATCTGCATCGCGTCTTAAAGCATTATTGGTTTAATGCTCTAAAAATCGTGTAAATAAAATATGAGATTTTCAACGCCACCATAATGTTTTTCGCGCCAGTTGCAGTTGCGATATCAATATTTTTTTAAATAGTGGCTTCTTCAATAATAACAATACATCAATCGAGTCAGTTGGGCAAAACTCACTAGAAATAATTAAAAAATTATCCTGTTCCCTGAAATAAGTATTTTACATTTCCTTTAGTAATAATAAGTACCAACTGCTACATCAAAATCTACAAGTTTGATTCCCGTGCAACACAAACATGTTTTATGCATGCATATGTATAAAAAAAGCTTAGCTTTGTATGTTTTCTGGAAACTATTGTACAAGACTTCCTTAATTTTTAAGGTAAAACATTGTTTTACTACTAATACAAAAATGAGAAAGAAAAAAAATTAATTTCCTTACTGTTCTGTCCTATGACTGTGCTGTTGGTAAGCGTGTCATGTCAAACTTTAAATTGCATTTGAAATGATAATAACTTGCCGTTCCTCGGGCACGGTCGGCGACTGATAGGTATTATGGTTTAGTAAGTCTGCCAGGATTTCAAATGTTGGCATAGATAGTTTTGTATAAGTTTGTAAATGTGCTGCCGTTATGACGACTGCAAAGGTTGAGAAGTCGGCTACAGAGATCGAGAGATTGATTTTCGCACGCTATAGCCCCACAATTAATATAAAAAACCTCGCCATATTGCAAAAATATATTGGAACTAATTTCTTCAAGTAGCAACAATGAAATAAAAACAATAAGATGTCATTCAATAGTGCTGGCTGTCAAAGTGTGATGTCAATTTTCAACCCTGCCTTGTTATTATTGGATATTGTAATTTATTTGTGAGTTTAACCATAGCAACCATCTGTTGCTATAACCATAGCTAAAGTGGCGCCTCCAGAGTTTCGGGCCAGGACAATGTGCAAGGATAATCGTATTGGCATTTTGGAACATCTCATTGTTTTAGTGTTTACTTGGTTTTGATGTGATTCCAAAGGGCCTCTATGATAATTAATGCCTTACTACCTATGTATTACTGACATCCAATTATTATTATACTGTGAATAAAGGTAGAAATAACGCAAAACGCTTGTCAAATTGCGTAATGGTCATCAAACACGAGAACTGAACCCAAGACGCGACAAGCTTTCGAATTGGCTTATCCGGAAATCGATCCCGCGACTTAGAGTTTACACCCATACCGAACTTCCAGCCCAACGAAGCATGACCTAACAGCGTAACATTATAAGGCCGAGCACGATGTGAGTATCAAGTACAGCAAAGTTGCAAGTGAGTTAGCTTACTGCAAGTGCAGTGTAATGGAGCTCATGGCACTCGGGACCTTTATCTGCGGCCATTGCGGACTGCAAGAACTATGTGATGGACGTTTAAACTTTGAATATATGTTTAGAATAATATTGTTATGTGCTAAATGGGCTGCAGGCTACTACAGGTAAAATCTTTTTAAAGTGAAAACTTCTTTAGCGGCGATGTACACTTTTTTTTGTATGGGGAAAAAATGTTAAACCCGCGTCAGGTGTCACGTGACTGATCGAAAATTCGAAAGACGGACACGTGTATTCGCCATGCTCGTCCCCTAGGAAAATTTCGCAAATTGGTGGTTTTTGTATTTGCGTTAAAGTACCTACTAATGTGCGAAATTTTCCTGGTGGACGCTAGCATGGCGAATACCAAAATATTCAAGTTTTCACTACTGCCTGCACTCCCGGAGTGCAACCCGTCGTTTTTTTTTTTTATATACTATTACAGTTGGCTGACAAGCTCGCAGCCCATCTGATGTTAAGCGGCCACTGCGTCCAATAACATTGAGGGATTCTTAGAAGAGAAGAGAGAAGATTTCATGGAAGAGTTGCTCAATGTGCTGCCACGAGTTATTCCGGTTGGATCCCCTGATCTGATCCCCTGGCGATTATTATTATGTTTTAATTCCCGATTGATCCACCGCAAACTGGGTCATTCCGGTATGATCCCCTTAGTCTTTTTTACAGGCAAGTACAGTCAATAGAAAAACAGTTGTTAATGTAAATAATATTTTGTTTTATTTGTTTAAGTGTTTAAAATCATCTCAGATAATTAGACTAATCGACTTTCTACTTGGACAAACCTTAATAATAATAAAATAACAAAAGATTTGACCATCTTAACTACATAACAAAAATATTACTTAAAATTACGATTGAAAATCATCACAGACAATTAGACAACTGGTGTTTTTATTTCAAAAAACCTTAATAATAATAATAAAAGATTTTGACTATCTTAATAAAATTACTTAAAAAACAGAACTTAAAATTACGATATAAAATTATCACAGACAATCAGACAATCGGTCTTTTTATTTCAAAAAACCTTAATAATAATAAAAGATTTTTAGTTAGTTCTCAATACCTAGATGGCGCCGTTCTACCTATGCACTTACAAGGAACGGAACGTAATAGTTTACTTCGATGTGACTTGTTTCATAAAAAAAACGTATTGTGTATGTCAGATTTCATTGTCATTCCTGAAAAAAATTACATAATTACATGGTATTTATATGACATTGGCCGAAATTTTAATAAAAAACCCAAAACAAGCACATAATTATGAAGAAGAAGAAGAATGAGTAAAGATTTTGGCTCCATACACTATGATATTTATATTATTATTGTCCTTATACTCGTAGATGAACATACTTCGTTCAAAGCCATCTTGAGAAGCTTTTGGAAGACTTTTTTTTCTTAAATGGCCTGTCAGAAAATCGCCCATTGCCCCGCGTGCAGCGAGACACCATTGCATTTACTAACATTTTTAAACCGGTTGCGGTGACTTGGCCAAAACGTTTCCGTTATATTTATTTATTTGAAACTTTATAAAATAATATTCAGTTACAACAATATGTTTTGTTAATGACTGTTCCAAAAATATATTAATAGATAACTGGGGTATCCAACCGGAATATAAAATTATAATTTATTTGTGATACCCTGCACGGTGGATCAAAGTGGAATAGAAAATATTATAAAACAAAATTGATCCCCCAGGGTATCAAATACGGGGTATCCAACCGGAATAACTCGTTAAAATTTGGCACATACCTATTGTAGTTACGTCCGTGCCATCTGGATAGGTGGCGGTTTAGTTTCTTGATTGCTCTTAAAACATTTATATGGGTACAACAGCAGCTGGTTAATCCCATGGTAAAGTATACTTTTTATTAAATACTTATACCGGTTGTATCCACGGTTTCACCCGCGCGCAATTGCTTTTGTTAATTATCCCCCCTTTTCCTCAACATTTCCGGGATCAAAAGTACCATATGTCACTTGGGGATAGTGAAGCTTTCCAACAGTGAAAGAATTTTACAAATCGGTATAGTAGTTTCGGAGCCTATTCAATACAAAAAAACAAATCCATCCTCTTCATAAATAAGTATAGAAAACAACTTAAAATGGATAAAATATACATACATATCTACATTTTATACACTTTTTAATCAGTTTTTATATTTAATTAATCGCTAAGATTTAATGGCTCATATGTATTAAGAGATAAAAAGAAAACCTATCATTCCCAACTTAGTCTTTCACAAACAAAGATTCTTTTAAATCCGCCAGCTAAAGCAGGGATTAAAGACCGACCTATCTGCAACTTTCAAGACGGCTGCAGTTACAGATAGATTATTCTCAGTAAGAGTGGTGCCACACGAGCGTTGCGGCTGCGCTGCGATGACGCAACGCATTTGTTTTGAAAGAAAGAAAGAAACATTTATTAACTATCATACATTGGCTGTTACACAAATGGCTACAATTTTAACATACACAAGAAAAACTAAATGTAAACATTAACAAAAATATAAAAAAAATAGCAGATGGCCAATTGGATCCGCCTCAGCTTGAGCTGCCACGTCATTGGTTACAATGACGCGACAGCGCTGGTATTCTGGCGGAGCCAGAGTGACTATTTTTAAAATTTGAAATTTTAAACACAATTAAATGCAAAACATGATTACAAAACAAAATTTAAATTACAGAACAAAACATATACCCACTTATTACAAAAACCAAAAAAAAACCAAAAGAAAACACAAGTAAAAGTGAACATAAGAAACACAACAAAAAAAAAATAATAATAGAAGAAATACAGAATAACAAAAACAAACAAATGACCGAGGTTCAATACAAACCTCTACTCTCCGTTGCGTTGCGCGTGCGTTGCATTACCGTCCGTCATTTCAACGTATCGTGTGGCATGTCGTTCAAATTTATATGAAAACGATGGAACGTCAACGCTCAGTCGACGCAGCGCTAACGCAGCGCAGCCGCAACGCCCGTGTGGCACCACCCTTACTTTAGCACGCCTCACCAGTGTTATGTGAAGTTTTATTAAAGCTAGCAACGATTAGAATCTGATCGATTTACTGTGTATTCTTAACTTAGCTTAACCGAGCTTTTCATTTTAAGTACACTCTTGTAATTTAACTCAGGACCAACGGCTTTCTGTGACGTAGAATTAAGAATAAAACTACACAGCGATACTAATACCAACAGAAGTTTTATTAAGCGAAAATAAACGTCGTAAAATACAATAAAATATAAAATACAGAAAAGTAATACAAAGTTTCTCCCTTATGAGATTATCGAGACGTTTTTCTGATGTCCACAACTAAATAAACCGCTTAAACAAAAGTTGCATGTTCCATTCGAAAGACTAGCAACCAACCTTTAATGTACAGTCTGTTATTATTGTGTTTTACAAAACACTTCAGCAAATAAAAGAGATAAATTCGTACACTCAACTACAGGCCTTTGTCACGCCATTTTCACCAGATTCGTACCTTTTCCACCAGACTCAGACCGAACGTGTGATTTTTGGGGCCGGGTGGATTTGAATTTCCTCTTTTGTTTCGATCGTGGAACAGCTGTCGACTATTTTTGATTAGATTTTAGTTTTTCGACGAACTCTTAACCTAGTTTTTCTTTGTGTATTCCGGAACTCGATGTTTTTGGCTGCCTTGTAGGTGGAGCACAATACTCTGTGAGTTTTATAGATTGGTTTTGTATAGCGATTGGGAAAAAAGATTGTAAAAGAAAAGTATGATGTTTTTGATTTTAATAAGACCGATTTTGATTTAAGCGAACTGTTACTACTGCAGCAGAGCGGTGCAAAGTGCGCTTGATAAATGTACTAACAAAAAAATATTATAGTAACAATCGAAGACTTTCTGTAATACTGTTTTAAATGGTCATCATCATGGTTATCAAAATTACATCATTACTTTTACTAAACATAATATTAAATACTTGGTTAGCTACGAGATCTTGATCAAGGCATGTCTACAGAAGAATTCAGTCTGTTGCGCTTTCTTCCACACGATTGACCGCAGTCCCACTCTCGGCACTTGGAGTAAAGCTCGGCAAATATTGTCTGAAGGCATTTCCACCCCACTAATGGTGCGGAGGAGGGCTCATTAAAGCCGCTGAGAAACCAGCTACAATGTGACTCGGTTGAATAAATAAAAATAATAATATTAATTTACCAGTTTCTGGAAATCTGATTGTTATGCTACTTGTTTATTGAATATTGTGATTCGTAACATAAAATTCTGTATAAAAAAGGCCATCTGGCTGAGCAGGATAAAAAAGCTTACCTAATTTTTATTGACGTCAAAAAAAGGATGACTATTGAACAAAGTATTCAGAGGACCTTAATCCTTCTAGCCCCGGATTACTAGACACAATAGAAAATCTATTGTTATGCGGCACCCGAGTGCCGGTTCGGCGTTGAGTGGTTAAAAGAAGAAGACTAAAGAAAATGCTGGATTCGAAAAACTTTATACTCTTTTTATACCACAAAGGTGGCGGTATAGCCTGCGGGTTGAGAATACTGGTAAAAATATGCCACAAAACACTTTTTGTAAAATAACTTATTAGAAATCAATATACTAGACAATAAAAAATCCACAGCCAATGCCGATCGTAACTTTGCATAATTAAAATTCCCACCCGTAGCCGTCTAGTTATCGCAATTAGAATATCTTAGATAGTTCCGTAATTAAAACGAGGTAGAATAGGAAGCCAGAGGTCGACATTCCGACAGATTCCTATCGCATACATTAAATATAGACTCGTTCTCATCTATTCAAAATATAGCGGGCTCGTGGAGAATATTAATTCTGGGATAACTTATTTAAGTTATCCCAGAATTAATAGCGTATTAACATACGTTATTGTGAATTCCAGCCACGAAATTTTGTATCTTATCTTCCTCAAGGTGCTTATAGAAACTGAATTCAATTCGCCAGGTAATGCATACCAATCATGTCCTCTTATATGGTACAGAACATCAGCGATTATGTAATTTATATAGGGTTCAATGAACTTTGTTTTTGTAAGAAATTGCGTCTTTGGAAGAGGAAACATTTTGTGTAACGCATGTTATATTAGGCTTAAATGGATTTCCCTCAAAGGTGATAGCCACCTTGTGGCAGTGGGGGTGGTTTAGTAGCCGGAGTGTGCCATTATTTATTTTTTCCTGAAGGAAGTAGCTAGAAGAGTGGTCAATTGAGGGGGTATGTCAGTACACGTCTGCATGCGACATCGGGGGACACATTAACCCTTTCAACGCCAATGTCTGATATATCAGACAAACCATTTTCGTGCCCACCACGCCAATGTCTGATATATCAGACAAAAAAACATGATCAAGAAACGTTGTATTTTTACTTGCCTGAATGAGTTGAGTATTTTTTTTTAATGGTCGTGGGCTCGTGGCGTGTGGGGCACCATTTTCGGAAAATGCGTGGCGGGGAAAGGGTTAATATAGTCGTAACACAGCCAGAGCTGTTATGGCGGCAGATTTTATCTGTGGTAGTGCTGGAGATCAGCAGTTTCTTCAGCAGAGCTTAAGAAATCAAACGCCATTGGCTATTGATTTCAGTCACCCGTAAAGAGAAGCGACCTGATGTCAGTGACGAAACTGGCGCTAATGTCATTTCATAAGTCAACTACCTACATAAAACAATAAGGCATGGAATCATTGAATGTCATGCAGCTTCTCTGTTTCACACACTAATAAATCAAATATTCCTTCGCAGAACAATTATTATTTTAAAATTCAAAAATTAATAGATAATAACGGCCTGTTTTGGGGTCTCCAAAATTGTTTGTTGCATAAAACCCTCAAAATGTCACGAGTAAATAACATTAAAGAATTTACGGTTGAGCGGGAACAAATTTGTTTACGCTTCCATGTTTCTGCGGTTTATGTCTATAATATTAATTTAGTAGGTTTAGCGTACCGAGTTTTTGACTGTAGAAGAAAACACTTTATAACAAAACAATATTCATTACTGGGTAATAAAGCTCTACAAGAAGACGCCTATTACCCGTGGTCCCACGGCTATGACCCACAGTGGGTCCACGGGCAGTTTTTTTTCCCCGTGGACCCACTGCTCTAGAATGGGACCACGGGTAATTGAAACAAAACTGCTTTTTACCCGTGGTCCACTGCACTGCGGTCTTGTCAAGAAGATTAAACAGGTTGGATCATTAGGTATAATACAATCTCTTTGCATTTCCCAGTTTATGCCCTACGTCATTATGTCATTTGAAAGACACGTAGTCTATAATAATTTTATTATTCTTAAAAATACATTTTGCAAAATGACTGCGGAAATTAAAATTATACGGAGAAAAGGTGGAAATGTTATGTTACATAACGGATACCAATTTTATAAACATAAAGATAATAAAAATACTCCAACATCTATTTGGACTTGCAGTAAAAAGCGGAAGAACAAATGTAGTATTATTTCGGTATCCGTAAATCACCGAAACATTTTAGTAGTTTTTAAACAAATGCATTTCGGGAAAACAAATGAATTTCGGGAAAACAAATGAATGTCGGGAAAACAAATGAATGTCGGGAAAACAAATGAATTTCGGGAAAACAAATGAATGTCGGGAAAACAAATGAATGTCGGGAAAACATTGTTTATTGATCTGAAGTAAAAAAAACAGGTGCAAGCGATTTTCGACCTTATCGACATTTACCAAAATAACTGATTTTAATGAACTAGCAAAGATAGTCGACAAGCGGTTGCGAAAAAGCAACAAAATTTTAAATGTCAATAAGGTCGAAAATCGCTTGCACCTGTTTTTTTACTTCAGATCAATAGACAATGCTTTCCTACCTTCACTTGTTTTCCCGACGTTCATTTGTTTTCCCGACATTCATTTGTTTCCCCGACATTCATTTGTTTTCCCGACATTCATTTGTTTTCCAGAATTGGAGTTCCATCATGGAACTGTATTATGGTATTAGTGTCAACGAACCTATTATTTGACTCTCTCTCTATAACGGAACGAGTGGGACGAACGAAGCGTTTTTTTCCCAGTCGTATCCAGTGGGGACGACCGGGAATAAAAACCATTTAATTACAATCCGGTGGAGACAAGTAGAAAAAAAAAATGGACATGTCTATACCGACAACACTTGGTAGGGACAAGTGGACAAAAAAGTGGACTTGTCTATACCGACAACACTTGGTAGGGACAAGTGGACAAAAAAGTGGACTTGTCTCTACTAGTGGAGACACTGGTAGGGACAAGTGGACAAACCGAACGTTTGGACCCACAAGGCGAAACAAAGATGCATTTATAATTTTGAGTTAGTAGTGGGTCCACGGGGAATGTGATTATTTGCAGTATGACCCGTAGACCCACGAAAACTCGCGAACTAAAAATAATTAATTATAACCTGGAGCAGTGGGTCCACGGGGAAAAAAAATTGCCCGTGGACCCACTGTGGGTCATAGCCGTGGGACCACGGGTAATAGGCGCAAGAAGATAGGTATACGAGTAAGTTAAGAATTATTTGTCAAGAGTGCGGTTTTTTGGCATTCCTAAAAAAAATATTTTTGTATTTTGTGCCAAATTAACATTCTTAGTACTAAATAGATAAAATACATGTCTGTTGAGTGATCATTGTTATAAGTTGTGTTTTTTAATAAATAGGCATCGAAAAACTCGTCACTTTGTTTAATTTAATTTAAATCACACATTTATTACCACAAGTCTTACTTAAGTTATAAATTTTGGCAAATATCCGTCAGATATCTATCCACAGTGGTTCAGCGAGTGTTCTTGTTTACAAATCCTCAGCCTCAGCAGGTACTCTCTACCATTTTCCATAAGTCATTTACAAGTAACATTATAGCTAATGAATGTCACATCGTATTTCCGACGTAATATCGCCCATTGTAGGCCGTTTTCTCTGACAAATGGCAGTCATTAATACCCGTAGCTGGTAGATGAACGTGATATGTCAACGTCGATTATACCAATTTACCTCTAAAATATGGAGTATTAGTAAATCATAACGGTTGCCTTTAAGTGGGGCCTATTGAACTTGTTAAATATGCCCAATCATTTTTGTTCTTGACGTCGGAACTTGATGTTTTCTTCAAGGACAAGGATAGTTTTGGGTTAGTATCAAAGGAATTATATATAATCTGATGTAACATATACCGTAATCAAGTCGAACTATTTTCTGTCTGTTACTAAGATTTTTTTGTTTTATAAAGCACGAAATATGCAAGAGTTACTTATTTTTAGCCGAAATAAAAAAGACAGTGTCTCAATTCGGGTATACACAGATTATTTTAAGGGAAAGATGAAGTTTGCTTGAAATGTTTTAACAAAAGTCCCAATAAAAAATATAGAAAATAAGTAGGTATTAGAATTTAATGAAAATCTCTCACTTCTCGCAATTGCCACTGCGCGGAATTGAGACGGGTCGCTGTTTTATTTAAGTAAGTCGACGTTTGCCAGGAAGTTTGTATAGCTTGTATAAAATTGACACTTTTCTAAACCAACAAATAAAATACAAGTTGAGTTGAATTATTTTTAATGTAGGTACTAATATATTCCACAGATAAGCACGCTGCTTAAAAAATGTTAATATACAATGATAAAAAAGGTACAAACTTATAAATTATTGCACAAACTCAAAAACTTGGCTCTGGTCCTCGTCCATGGGGAAGATCCCTAGGAAACTGGCCACATTTCCGTGTTGCGTGCCTAGGCTTAAACGTTGTTCTAACAGGCCACTCGGTTCGTGAAGACTTAGTTATGTCAGGAAACAGCCTGTGAGAACTCAGTCCCCTGGGTCTCAGTATTTCCACGTAAAATATGTTTAATATGATATTGCAAGATATAAAAATAGTTTTCCAAAAACGGATTTCATGGTAAAAGAAGAAAAAAACTTGCTGTCGTCTTGCTTAAGCTGATGATCGGCTCAACTGATGTCAGAGTTTTCTAAGTTACCTACTCAATGTATCACAGCTTTATTAAGTGTCATAAATTTGATGAAAACTCATTAATTTAAAATATTGAATTACTTTTAAAAAAAAATTCATCTATCCCCGTACCCCATAAAATTTTCGACCTTTGGCGATATTACGAAGCACTAATAGAGACAGCTAAAGATTAAACTTCATTGTTTTCACTACGGAAACAGTCGTATTTGTCTATTCACCCGGAAGGTTATAAATCAGCTTCTTTGTTGCGATTTAGCTGTTGATGCTATACAACGTTATAAATCATTGGCATTTGCATTTCAATTGTATCACTCACGCACTGTTTTGATTTAACGTTACGAGTAATTTCTACGTAGCTCGTTAGTTAACGTTTAGTTTTAGATTTTATGGTTATATTTCTTTAAAGAAAATTAACGAATTTCTTAAATTCTAAGCCATCAGAAATATTAAGTATGACTGCTTGTGATGACGAAAAAATAAGTAAGCTTGTTCTAGATTGATAGTTTAAACAAAAAATATTCAATGTTTGTTTGCTGTTGGAAGAGGGCTAAATAAAAAACAATAATATCAACATTCAATTTATTAGACGTCATAACTGTACTTTTGGATAACACATTTCATAACATATGTACGTAATTATTTCTTCAAAAAGTTGCCTTTAGTAAAATATTAATTAAGAAAGATGATGCAGCCTTAAAAGATAAAAAAGGCAAATGATCATATACGTCTCAAATGTTTTTTGAGACTGTTATTGTAAGTAGATTAAAGAATATATATTCTTTATAGAAAAATATATTTATTAGTAAACCAAACGCAGTTGGATTAATATGTTACTTGAAGATTTTGACAAACTTTTCAACTGTCGTAGATATGTTTTTGGCTGATATTATTTTAACAGGCTTAATTTTGATTGCTACATACATAATCTTTGGATAATCTGATCACTCCTGCTCATAATCATTTTATTTACAAGCGATAAAAGAAGCTTTTTATCGGCGTTTTGAAATATACATCTATATTAGTTTATATACAAATCTTTTTCTACAGCTTAATGGATATTTACAGTTGTAAAATAAGCCAGAAATTAATACCATAACTATTTATAAGCACAATATGTACTGCTTGGAAAAATAATTCGTTGAGAACTATTTACTGACATAAACAACTATTTCTGCATGACATCATTGATGACATCCTATTTTGAAATTGTTTGGAATGGCATAGTGTGAAGCCATGTTATGATTTCAGATGTACTATTTATATTTTACAAAAATATACTGAACGTATTATACATAATAACTATTTATTTGACAATATGAAAGACAAACAATTCATCTTCACAAACAATGTTTTAATTATACTAAATATTAGTGGAAGTGGCTGAAAAAATTAACAAAGCTAATACATTCGGTCGTCTTTAATTTAGACTAACATAGTTAAAATTGTGAATTATGAAATAAATAAATATCTCTGGACATTACTCACACAGCGCCATCTAGCCCCAAACTAAGCATTAGCTTGTGCTATGGGTGCAACGGATAAACATTACTTGTATACTTTTTTTTGTAAATACATACATAATTATACATAGAAACACCCAGACCGATACAAACAGACATGTTCATGCACACAAATGTTTGTAACGTGCGGGGATTGAACCCGCGACCTCTGGTGTAATAGCCGATTTCTCGACCATTACACCAAATGGCTCGTCAAATAAACCAAATATAACCTACATATAAAAATTATGGTTCTTGTTTATGAAAAACAGAAGGAACAAACCACGATAGCACAGGAAAATTGCAAATTACATTTTCCATTTTCCCTTTTACTAACCCTTGATAATTTAGCTTGAGCTTAATGCTATTAGTTAGTTTATGGTTCATTTTCAACCCTTTTGAATCTTTTGTGCTTCCTCAGTCCCCTGCATTTCATTAGACCCTACAGATTTATCTTATTTCTATCTTCAACTCTAAAGTTTCAGCTTTATACTGTCTCCAAAAGTCTCATTTTAATCTTTAGCAATAAGTCCCGACTATTCATCCCAACCAACTACAGAGTGTAATATATCATATAACCAATAGAAACTGCTGAAACGTTTATTACAATATTGATCTGCTTATATATTGAGGTATTGATTTATTGACATTTTATGAAGATGAATTATTTCAAATTACATATTCGAGAACATTTTTATTGTTCCTTTTCTTTTAAGAAAACAAGATTCAGGCTTTGCCTCACAAAATGTTCCCATACAAGGGTCTTAAGAATGTACATACTACAGATAAATTACAAAAGTATCAGCATTTGATATTACAAAATGCCTCAATGAAAACACGATTATACAGGATGTTCCAAAATGACACGTCACAGTGACACAGGGGGTAGGCCAGCACAAGAGGCATCGAACAAGCCTAACATGACCTCAGTAAAAATTGCTCGGTTTTCAAGATATTTCCAATTTAAACTTTTTCTAAATTTTCACGTTTTTAACGTGTTCAGTGCTAGCATTAAGTTAGATAGGCTTGTTCGATGCCTCTTGTGCTGGTCTACCTCCAGTGTCACCGTGACGTGTCATTTTTGAGACAACCTGTATAAAAAGATATAAAATTATAAGGCCAGCACACTGAATAATATTAGTTTAAGAAACAAAATTTGTAAACTAATCACAACATTATTGTTTGTTTGGAGACGTTATTATATTTCTGCCAAAAAAAAAAAAACAGGCGTTCACTTCGATGTGAAATTCTCGAATGATTTTTTATCTTAATTCGATAAATGATTGTGCTTACCAAAACAATTGCACTTACGTATCTACACACGTATTAAACAAT
The DNA here is from genome assembly GCA_949319885.1 of Mecyna flavalis. Classification (NCBI taxonomy): domain Eukaryota; kingdom Metazoa; phylum Arthropoda; class Insecta; order Lepidoptera; family Crambidae; genus Mecyna; species Mecyna flavalis. The sequence continues at coordinate 14,227,934 of OX439431.1, read as the reverse complement.
TATAATTATTGTACTCTTTACTTATATAACATGGAAGATTGATCAGCTTCCATTGATAGTATTCGTGTAACCATTTCACTTTTTGACCATAATATGGTAATTTTGATCTCCATTTGTAGAATATTGACTAAAGGCACCTTTGCGTAATAAATGAATACTGTACATTTTATATACAAAAATAAATATCTGAAATAAACTAATGCATTTTTACAAGGAAAACGAATTCATGAGACCATATCGATATGTCTCGATTCAAATAGATCCCTAACTCTAAGGAAAGTGTTTTTATATCTTTAAAAAAAGACTCGTTATTAAGAAAGCGTGAACTTTTTTAGCCTTAATAAAATAATGACGTGTAAGTGCATTATGACTGCTACATAGAAAAAACTTAAATTAAAATTTGAAGTAGCGAAAAGCAGGTCGGGTCACTTGACGAACTATAGAATGATAGAAACTTCACATATGAGGTTGAGGAACTCTTGTGCCGGGAGTCGCGTAATTATATTCAGAGCATTAACAATTGAGTCTTATTCCTTTGAGCACAGGAGTCAGATTTATGTGTGCTTGACTCGGTAGCGCTGCCTATGCCTGGACGAGAGGGAACGAACTTTCTTTAATAGATGACAAACTACGGACGATATTATAATATAACCACGTGCTAAAGTGCAAAAACTTACACCGTGCACTATCAGTAATATATTATTATTTAATTCCTTTTTTCGTAAGGTCTTATGACGCTTAGACATTGGGATTTTTTAGAACGCACAAGAATATACATATAACACTAACCAACATTTTCAACACTGACTTTATTTCGCATTCAGAATAGTAAAACAAAATTACAAAGTAAAAAATGCAATAATGTAATTAGACAAACACATTCCCTGTTCGAATTTTAACAGTATTTTTACTAAGCTACTATCAGGTCGAAATATTTTTATGAGATCAGTTGTCAAAGGAAAATATAAAATATAATTTGGAGAATAGTTACCCAAATACCATCAGTGTAAGTAATGCCACGTCAAGTTGACAAGTGGCACACGTTCATTCAAGGAATCGTCGACTGATTACCATTCATCGGGCTCCCCTGAAGGGCGACATGTACAATAACCCGAAATGTTCACGTTGGCCGCCCCAGTCAGCAAAGGCAGCTTCTAGTCCCAACAGTTACGAAAACAGAACGCATCAAATACGATTATATCTGTGATGCTACCCGTAGATTCCAAACCTGCTGCGCAGCACCAAACGTTCGTTTATGTAACTGCGCAAAGCCTCGCGCTAACATCAAAGCCGCAATATTTTTTTTTTTTTTTTTTTTTATTATAATTTTTAAAGCATCTTCTTCTCTTCTTCTTTAGCCTTTTTCTACCGCTAGGGTGTAGGCCTCCTTCAGTTTATGCCATTTTTCGCGATCTTGAGCAATCTGCATCCACTTTGTTCCCGCCAGTGTTTTGATATCGTCATACCAACGCATCTGTGGTCTTCCTCGTGGGCGTTTCGCGCTCCACGGTCTCCACTCCACTACTGCCTTGCACCATGAGCCTTCCTTACGGGCGACATGGCCAGCCCACTCCCACTTCAATTTTGCAACCCGTTTAGTTACATCACTCACTTTACTCTGTGATCTAACCCATTCATTTCTTCTGTGGTCTCTCAGCGTAACTCCTACCAGTTTCCTCTCAATAGCTCTTTGAGCCACCTGGAGTTTGTGTAGGATCTCCTTGGTGAAAACCCAGGTCTCAGCTCCGTACGTGAGGATTGGCAAGATGCACTGGTCATGAATGCGAGCTTTTTGTTCGGTATTGATTCTCATATTAAATGCAAATTCAAGTTTGGAGTAGGCTGCCCACGCAAGTCTTATGCGCCTGTCTATTTCATTAGCCTGGTTGTCTTTTCCCATTACGACCTCTTGACCAAGATACACATACTTATTAACTTTCTCTATGACAGTGCCATTTACCCTGATGTTTACGGTAGTATTCGTTGTGTTTGTCATAACCTTGGTTTTGTCAAAATTCATTTCTAAACCACACTGTTCAGAGGCTTCGTTGAGTTCTTGTATCATAGACTGTAGGTCGTCTGGGTTATCCGAGAACAATGCGATGTCATCTGCAAATCGTAAATTGCTTAGCCTTTTGCCTTCTATATCAATACCGCGATCTTTCCAGTCCAACTTCTTAAAAATGTCCTCCAGTATGAGGGTAAACAGTTTCGGAGAAAGTGTATCTCCCTGTCTTACTCCTCTCTGAATCGTAACTGGGTCTGTTTCTGGTGGTAAGTTAACCTTCAAGGTGGCATTTTGGTATATCTTTTGTATTAGGTTAGTGTAGCGGTGATCAATACGGGCATTCTGTAGTGATTGAACTACAGCCCAAGTTTCGATGGTATCAAAAGCCTTCTTGTAGTCAATAAATGCAATCCAGAGTGGTAATTGATATTCAGTGGTTTTTTCAATAATGACTCTCATAGTTAAAATATGGTCCATTGTGCTGAATCCACCTCTGAATCCGGCTTGTTCGACTGGTTGGTAGTAGTCAAGTTTCCTAGTCAAACGGGTGGTGATAATCTTTGTAAATAGTTTATAAAGCTGTGATAATAAACTAATGGGGCGGTAATTGTTCAGATCTGATTTATTCCCCTTCTTGAACAATAAAATGACTAACGCACTTTCCCATTTTTCAGGTATTTCGCATTCTTCGAGACATTTATTGAACAGTTTGATGAGAAGCTCTAAGACCACGTCCCCACCCTCTTTGACCATTTCAATGATGACACCATCTTCCCCGGGGAAAAAAAAGCATATTGCCTGCTTAATGGCGATATTAATACAAATATATTAGAAAAAATTCAATTTGTCCGTGTCCCGCCTGATACCTGGACAAATTGAATTTTTTCTAATATATTTGTATCAAAGCCGCAAACTAATGTGCTGTATTCGTTGCATTCTAGTTGTCATGCCAGTTGCAATGTAATTATAGGGATAACAACTAAGAGGCCAACAACAAAGCCACCTACACTGTAGGTGTACTTTATATTCAGATGGTGTATTCAAAGACTTGCTCTCGTGGCAAGTTAGCCACGAGCAGTTATAGTTTAAATATAAATAAATAGGCAGTAACTTTATTCACTTTTAATATCATAACCAACTGACCATTCACGAAGGTAAAGTAATTCTGTCTGCCAACTAATTTAGCAAAAAAAAATGTCAGTTTCAATCTCTTTGATGATATAGCCCTAGTTGCTTTTATTCGACCTTTTTTAAAAATCGGAATTTATAGAGAATGTTCTCTCTACGGTGAGGCACAACATGGACTTTCAAGGTACCATAAACCAGACATGACTGTCCTGTAACGTTGGTTTTGATGCCCACCACTGAGGGACATAGCAACTCGTTTATAAGCGTCCACTGGTAGGTTCCAACGGGAAGATTTCAGTAGTGTTGTCCCGCACTGGTCTGGATGTCCACCAAATAGTGAACAACGGGAATAAATGAAAAGTAGTAGTCTCGATTCCTCAGAACAACGCGGCCTCAGCTAATAACAGAGCTACCACTACGCGGCTTATCAAACACCCCAGGCGTCATAGCGAGTGCAGGCTGGCGTCCGTGTCGCTCTCGGCGCCGCCCAGGAGCAGCGTGGACTCGCAGGGCGCTGGCTGGCCGTCCGCCGGCGCTGCGGGCAGTAGTCACAGCTCGATGGCCGCAGCGCCTTTCCACGTCACCCCGGCGCGGAGGAGGTGGTACAGTCGGAGCACGCACCATATACATAGACACTAGGGACAAAGGTACATTATGTAAAATCTAACTCGCACTGGGCTGCCTAAAAAAGAAAAATTATCAATGACTGATATTATTTTTGACTTGATGATAAAGGTGCCTGCCAAGTAGAATTTTAGTTTGGGCTTGTTTAGTTTACAAATCACGTATATACAATTCTGTGTAATAAGTTGCCAAAACATTACATTTTCTACATGTATTATTATGACTTTCCCTTCACTTTCAGCAGTTTTAAAAATGTTTTAAACCGCCAAGGACAATACAAAAAGTTCTAAACAATTGAATAATAATTTGTGTTCAATTTACGTTAAATCGGTATACGGTATTAAAACCTAGTGTTATCGAAAACGGCGTCATTGTGACAGTGAAAAGATTTATTAGAGCAGTATCCATCTACATGATACAATATAAAATACTTACATTCAAGAATATTCTTGGTATTAAGAAAGATATTTCTGCTTTGCACATAGCGTCGAATTGCTGAAACAAAAACATCAAGTTACTTCACAAAATAAATAACAAACTTGAGGTAAGTCCTTTTGTATGTAATGTTACGAGTATAAATACCATCAAATTATTTTAACCACTCAATCCCGAACCGGCACTCGGGTGCCGCGTAACAATAGATTTTCTATTGTGTCTGGTAATCCGGGGCTTGAAAGATTAACCTTTGATAAACCTTTTCTCGTTGTTTAGGGTAGAAGAGTTCTTCAGATATTGATAATGTTTTGTGTTTACACCGGTCGATCTAAAAGGGATTTATTTGTAAAATCAAATAATTTTATTATTAATTTATACTGTAACGGTTCCGTTCCTGGTCTTGATTAAATTTAGATGCCCAGTTTTTAATCTAAAATAAAAGTTAAACTATTACCTAAAATTAATATTTACAAAGTTAAAATACTTAAATCTAAATACAGTACAAACTAATGACTAATTAGTATACTTATTACTAACTTAATAATTAATAAACATTAATCAGAATTTGTTATAAAAGTCAGCCGCGGATGAATCTATAAGCTTAGTGAATCACGCTGCGCTGCGATCGTGTGAGACGGGTTCGGTTCGGAGATGCTCGGGCGCGACACGACGACGGTGCCGCGGTGGCCGGCACTTGTCAGTGAACAGCTCTGTGATCGAACGTTATTACGCTACGCTAATTTTAATTGATGGTTTTTATGGGACCCAATTCTCAGTTCATGTGATATAAAATCGAATTTGATATTATATCAAGCGTCTTTTATCGAACGAAAATATCACAAAAATATCCATTCATAGAGAAAATTGTATTCTCGGGTCTATACGATATAAAATTCGATATAATATCAAATAGTAGGTGTTCGTTCATTCGTTAAAACGTTCCATTTTCTCGATTATACTTATGTTATAATCGAGGAATACTTTTTTAACTTAATTTATTAAATTTACTGTATAAACCAGTGTTTATATTGTTGATTAATGTAAAATACTTGTAAAATACCTTTGATACTTTATTTTACGAAAATTAATAAGCTGCAATGCAAAGAAATAGAAAAAAAAATCAGCCTTCTTGGGACGAATGGAACGCAAACAAACTTGACAACTTTTTATCTATGACGTTATAATAATATTTCACATTGATGTCAGTTGTCAGCTGTCAGTAGTGTCAGTCACAAAAAACCAAACAAATAAACATTTTTATTACTCAAAAGTCGAAAAATAATGGATCCCGCGGCGAAAAAAAGAAAAGGATACCCAACAAATCCACAAAAGATAAGACTCATCCAACTTTTAGAGGCGGATGATAATCTGCAAGGCGGAAAATTAGCTTTGTTTGACACTTTCGATAGTTTATATCACACACGATAATGATATCGGTTACTCTTGACCACTCGTTGCGTATCGAATGCTAGCACTGGATAAATATCACATGTGATATCACGAGAATAGCGAATGTGGAAATTAGTTGATATTCGCCATGTTTTTTCGATAAATATCGGGATCGATATTTTATCAAAGGCGCGAGAATTAGGTCCAGCTTTGTGAACCTTGGAAACGATTCAGTTAATTATTATTTCTTCTAAATACAATTACTAGTGTGTTTCTATTCCCCGAATTGGGTAAGTGTTGCAAAGTATTATTTAGTAGTAGTAAGATTTTCACCCTAGTAAATAATTTGTAATAACTTTCATATTTAATCTTGCGTGGATCAGTGTCATGTAATATTGAATACTGTCTTTGCTTAAATCACATAATATTAAAACCAAATAATTAGTGCGACGAGTGTTCAATAAATTCAATGACATTGCTTGACCTTGATGGCTATAGAATTAATAATTTGTTGTTCATATCATTAGTTAGTAAGTGTTATGTGTTTTTCATCTCATCATCAGCTAAATAATATCATATTTTTATATAATAGGGATAATGATGAATGTTTATTTTAATTACTTAATTCAACTCGGTGTGTTATATTTTTCTACCCTCGAATTTAGCATCACTAAATTTAATTATTTTAGGCCTCATCATTGATCGCTATTCTATGCTTAAATTCATAACTCCCATCTGTCTCGCATATTTATCATCTCAGCATCACATTCACCCGCTTATCACGCTCATATATCATCATCTGCCGCTTTGCATCGAGCCGTCACCGAACTTGCTACCGCGCCGTTAGACCGAACATCGGAATAACGCCCACGACTTTCGTGATTCCAGGGACCTTCCTACCGGTGGATCTGCTGCGGTCTGACCTGTCAACCTGTGCGACCTGGCTACGCTCCGTGTCATCTTGCAGGGCAGTGGGGTTTTGTAATTGGGACTTATCTATGCCTGCGGTTGTGATATATATTGTAACCCACGTCTACCCTCAATATTAATTATCTAGCTAATATTATATCTTTTGTACTACAAGCAACAGTTTGTTTTATTAGCAAGTAGAACTGTCACAATGGCGCCCAACTAGAGGATTTATTCACAACCGTATGTGTATTTGAGATCTCTTCGCATCTAATAGTTATCTCTGGTGTTGGCTTTTAACTTCATAGTTTTAAGGTTGATTTAAGCTAATTTTTTTAGTGTCTGGCATAAACTTTGTTAATCTTAATTCTGCCATACTCTAAACATTATTTATAACGCTTTGTAATTAATAAATATTGTAGTACTTGCCTACCTTGCAACACTTGCGTAATCATGTCTTATCCTATCAAATATCTCTCACTTCAAAAAGCAGAATTACAGTATGAGGTTGAACTGCGTGGTGGTAGCGGCGAATCAGTACAAGATCTCAGGAGACAAATAATAAAATTGGCTACTCTTTTACCTCCAGAAGATATTCTCGAATCACATTTGGATCCTAGTGAGGATCTAAAGGAGGTTAAAGAATCTCTTCTGAAGTCACAAAATAACTTGAGCGGGCTTCAAAAACAATTCGACAAAAACCTATTTATTAGAACTGAGACGTTGCTACATCACATTTACCATCGCATAAATAGAATCGTTAATTCACAGGACGTTGCCGACGTTTACAAAGTCTGCGTAACTAATTTTAAGGTACAATTCAATGAACTGTCGAAATTTAAACAGAGCGGTTCACAGGCCGGTGCTTCCACCAGCACTGATTGCAGCTCTGGTCCTCTACCAATATCCGTCTCATGTGACCGCGGTTTATCTGCTGATATCCATAAACTAAAATATTCAGGTCAGACTTGCGTTCACTCTTTCATACAAAGAATCGAAGAATTTATTGAGTCTAGAGGGATTTCCCATGATAAAATTTTATCTCTTGCTTATGAGATTTTCGTCGATGATGCACTGCATTGGTATCGTTATAATAAAGAAAAGGCGAAATCCTGGAAGGATTTGTGCTCTTTGCTTAGAAAAGATTTCGGCAGTGAAGATTTTGATTATCGGCTAATGGCAGAAATTCGCTCTCGAACCCAGGGCGAACATGAAAACATCATAATTTATTTATCAATTATGCACGGTATGTTCTCGCGCCTAAGCAAACCCATGTTGGAGGCTGATAAATTAGAAATTTTGATGCACAATATTCGACCCTGTTACGCAAATACGCTAGCTGCATCACCTTCTATTAAATCTATCCAGGAACTTGAATCTGTATGCCGTAACTACGAGACTATTATGTCTCGATTTTCTCATTTTCAAGAACCACCTAGAGTTACTACTAACACTCTTGCCCCTGAATTTGCTTACAAACATAAATCTTTAAATTATACTAACGATAAAACTAAATCTTATAACAAAAATTTTAATAACTATACTTATAAAACTAATCACTTAGCAAATAGTAACAATAAAATAAACTCAATTGACATCTGTGATACACCAGATGATGAGGTCGCTGCACTTAGTTTAGAATCATCAAGATCGTCTTATTGCCCTAGGTGCCGATCCAGTACACACTCGCTGGGAAAGTGTAGGCAACCACGTTATCTTATATGTTTTAAATGCGGAAAAAAAGATGTACGTTATCCAGATTGCCCTGATTGCCATTCTACAAAAAACAAGGCTACTAATTCAAAAAACTAGTAGGGTTCGATTGGAACCACCGCTCTGAAGAATGGAAGGAATGGCTTTTGTTCATAAATAAATTCTTCACCTTTAATTCGGTAGCTTCAATCGCTGATAATAAGAAAAGTATCGAAAATACTCGTCCTTATATTACTATTAAAATTTTAAATGATACATTTTCGGGTCTTCTGGACACCGGCTCCTGTGTTACTATTCTGGGCAATGGGTCACACAAAAATTACTACATAAAGGATTTAACTTGTTAGAGTCTGATAACGCGAAGTTTGTTACTGCTGACGGGAATAAACTGAAATCGATAGGGCTTATCAATCTTCCAATCGAATTTCAGAATCAGACCCATTCCATTAACGCTTACGTGGTACCTGATGTAAAGAATTCTCTTATCTTGGGCATTGATTTTTGGCGAACATTTGACCTTTTGCCTAAGGATTTAAATGCTGTTAATTTTTTTAAGGATTCAGATATGGATAAAAATTTGTTTACTAACCCTATAGATAGTCCTTCACTATGTCCTTACAATCATCTATCATATGATGAAAAGATTACTGCTGACAACTTAATAGCAAAATTTTGTGAAATTTCATATGAGAAAAGAGGTCTAGGTCGTACATCACTAATTGAACACCCAATTGACACTGGGGATGCTGCCCCCATACGTCAACGCTACTACCGTATGTCGCCGGAAAAACAGAGAATCCTTACAATGCAACTCGACGAGATGCTTAAGGACGATGTGGTTGGGCCTTGTGAAAGCCCATGGTCTTCACCCGTTTTACTAACGCCTAAAAAGAACGGTAAGCTTAGATTATGTCTAGACAGTAGAAAACTAAATGCTGTAACCAAGAAAGATGCGTATAGTTTGCCATACATTACTGAGATACTTGACAACCTCCGTGATGCTAAATACCTTAGTAGCATAGACTTGTCAAAAAGTTTCTGGCAAATTTTGATAAAAAAAGATGATAGGTGTAAGACTGCCTTCTACGTTCCTGGCCGCGGAACGTTCCAATTCAAGTCTATGCCGTTTGGATTGACTAACGCTCCCGCAACACAGCAAAGATTGGTTGATCATCTGTTTTACGGTCCGGAATTCGAGCATAGGGTGTTTGTTTATATTGATGACGTCATAATAGTTTCAGAAACTTTTGAACACCACATATCGCTACTGACTAGGGTTCTCGAGAAGCTAAAGTTGGCAAATTTAACGATTAATTTGGAGAAGTGTCAATTTTTCAGGCAACAATTAAAATACCTGGGTTATGTTGTTGACATAAACGGATTGCACGCTGATCCTGAAAAAGTGGACACTATCACTAAATACCCTACCCCTACTAACCGCAAGGAAGTTCGTCGTTTTCTTGGCACAGCATCCTGGTATCGTTGGTTTATCCCAAATTTTAGTCAATTAGCATCCCCTCTCAATAAGTTAACTACGCAAGGCAAAAATGCTCCCCCTTTTAAATGGTCACAGGAGGCCGACGATGCATTCAAAAACTTAAAAAATCATTTAGCATCTGCACCTATTCTTTCTTGTCCCGACTATTCTAAACCTTTTCAAGTCCACACTGATGCCAGCGACTATGGTATAGGTGCAGTCCTAACTCAAATACAGAATGGTCAAGATAAGGTCATAGCGTACATGAGCAAGTCTTTAAGTAAACAAGAACGCAACTATAGTGCCACTGAACGCGAAGCTTTGGCAGTTCTGTCAGCCTTAGAGCATTGGCGTTGCTATTTGGAAAACGGTCTTAAGTTCACCGTTTTCACTGATCATTCATCACTGAAGTGGTTCCTTAATCTTGATAACCCTACAGGAAGACTTGCCCGTTGGGGAATCAGACTTTCTGCATTTAATCTGGAGATCAAACACCGCAAGGGTTCAGAAAATGTTGTCCCTGACAGTTTATCAAGATCCGTCCCCGTTTTGGTGATCAATGAATCGACAGACAGCTCTAATACACCATTTTATAAAACAAATGATGTTTGGTATAAAAATCTTTTTGAGGGTTGTTTAGAAACCCCTACATCTTTCGCAAACTACCGGGTTTCTCATGGAAAACTTTTCCGCTACATAAAATCTTTAAACCCTCTGACTAGGGAATTCGAATGGAAAGAAGTGGTACCTTTGGAATATCGCCAAGATCTCATAATTAAAAACCATTGTGAAGCCACTTCTGGACATTTTGGAATCTTTAAAACTTACAAGCGCTTGTCACTGAAATATTTTTGGCCTAGTATGCATCAAGATGTACGTAAGTTCGTTGTTAGCTGTGACACCTGCCTGTCTTATAAACATTCTAATCATACTACCCTTGGAACAATGGGCCGACCAAAAGACTGCTCCCGCCCGTTCCAGATGATTAGTATGGATTTAGTTGGACCTCTTCCCGTAACCAGAAAACAAAACACATTTTTGCTAGTTATCGTTTGTTGTTTTTCCAAATACTGTCTAATGTTCCCTATTCGCCGTGCAACTGCCGAAATCATAGCCAAAATTTTAGAAGAGAATGTCTTTCTAGTGCATGGAATACCAAGCACTATATTAATGGACAACGGTAGACAGTTCGTAAGTAATACGTTAAAGAACCTATTTGCTGCATATAAAATACCTAACGTTTTCTACACTCCTTTATACACCCCACAGGTTAATACTGTTGAAAGATACAATAAAACTATAATAACAGCTGTATCAACCTTTATTGAAAACGACCACCGGTCATGGGATGTACAAATTTCGAAAATTATGTTCGCTTTAAATAGTGCTGTTAACGAGGTGACTGGTTTCACACCATCATTCTTAGTGTTTGGTCGTGAATTGGTTAGTTGCGGTTCTCATTATATAGATCCAGATCTTGAGAATGACATCATTTTTGTTCCCCGCGATGCCTACGCTGAAAATATTGGTTTTCTTGGAAAGATCTTCGATAAGGTACAAGTCTCTCTAATAAAAGCACATTCTAGGAATGGCACTAACTATAACCTCCGTCGTAGAAATATTGATTTTAATGTTGGCGATATTGTTTGGAAGCGAACATTTTACCAAAGTGACAAGGATAATAAGTTCTCGAAGAAACTCGCCCCTAAATTTATAAAGTGTCGCATTATAGAAAAGAAATCTAAGCTCGTCTACAACCTGGAGGACATGAAGGGAAACAAACTAGGAGCTTGGCATGTAAAAGATTTTAAGCTAGGCTAAGTGCTCAAAGCGGATTTTCCTACGAAAAATCCTAACCTAAAAAGGGGGGTATGTAACGGTTCCGTTCCTGGTCTTGATTAAATTTAGATGCCCAGTTTTTAATCTAAAATAAAAGTTAAACTATTACCTAAAATTAATATTTACAAAGTTAAAATACTTAAATCTAAATACAGTACAAACTAATGACTAATTAGTATACTTATTACTAACTTAATAATTAATAAACATTAATCAGAATTTGTTATAAAAGTCAGCCGCGGATGAATCTATAAGCTTAGTGAATCACGCTGCGCTGCGATCGTGTGAGACGGGTTCGGTTCGGAGATGCTCGGGCGCGACACGACGACGGTGCCGCGGTGGCCGGCACTTGTCAGTGAACAGCTCTGTGATCGAACGTTATTACGCTACGCTAATTTTAATTGATGGTTTTTATGCAGCTTTGTGAACCTTGGAAACGATTCAGTTAATTATTATTTCTTCTAAATACAATTACTAGTGTGTTTCTATTCCCCGAATTGGGTATGTGTTGCAAAGTATTATTTAGTAGTAGTAAGATTTTCACCCTAGTAAATAATTTGTAATAACTTTCATATTTAATCTTGCGTGGATCAGTGTCATGTAATATTGAATACTGTCTTTGCTTAAATCACATAATATTAAAACCAAATAATTAGTGCGACGAGTGTTCAATAAATTCAATGACATTGCTTGACCTTGATGGCTATAGAATTAATAATTTGTTGTTCATATCATTAGTTAGTAAGTGTTATGTGTTTTTCATCTCATCATCAGCTAAATAATATCATATTTTTATATAATAGGGATAATGATGAATGTTTATTTGAATTACTTAATTCAACTCGGTGTGTTATATTTTTCTACCATCGAATTTAGCATCACTAAATTTAATTATTTTAGGCCTCATCATTGATCGCTATTCCATGCTTAAATTCATAACTCCCATCTGTCTCGCATATTTATCATCTCAGCATCACATTCACCCGCTTATCACGCTCATATACCTATCATCATCTGCCGCTTTGCATCGAGCCGTCACCGAACTTGCTACCGCGCCGTTAGACCGAACATCGGAATAACGCCCACGACTTTCGTGATTCCAGGGACCTTCCTACCGGTGGATCTGCTGCGGTCTGACCTGTCAACCTGTGCGACCTGGCTACGCTCCGTGTCATCTTGCAGGGCAGTGGGGTTTTGTAATTGGGACTTATCTATGCCTGCGGTTGTGATATATATTGTAACCCACGTCTACCCTCAATATTAATTATCTAGCTAATATTATATCTTTTGTACTACAAGCTTAGAGTAGAACACATGGAGATGCCCTAAGTAGGTACAAAACGTGTATACCTAAAGTTGGAACACAAAATGGCGCCACCAATGATAGCGTCCGACCGTAGTGCAACCAATATTGTATATCGATATATTTATCGATACAAGTTTACGTGTCGATCATAAATGCACATATTTTGTTAGAAATCTATAAATAGTTTCTTATTTTCCTATCACAAAATAATGATGATGCAGTGCCTTAATATAACAATAGGTTAGTTATATATATTATTATGGAAATTTCAACTTCACATGGTTAATAAACCTATTACATTTTTCCAAAAATCTTAAACAGAAGATAAAGTGAAGATACTGTACTGTTTCATACTACCATCACGTAATCTTGTTATGTCGAGAGTTCTGTAAAACCAGTTTTCGTTGAAGTGTAGCGAGCAAACGTGCCTTATTTTATGTCGCGGATTTATATTTTCCCCACCTATTAACTCTATCTATTTCTTCTTTAATGTTTCACTAACAGGAAATCTGCAGAAATATACCATTGCAGAATATAACTATCTAAAACGTATCGATACATAAAAATATTGTGCCACATCACTAGCTGGAACACAATATGGCGAAAACGGCACGCGTCAAAAACTGTGTGACGTCACTAAAAAGTGTTGCCAAAATGGGTACAATGCAAAGATATCTGTCTCTTTTTTCATACGCAACAATCACTTAGATGAAAAGAGATAAGTATATATTTGTAAGGCAAGTGTCGATTCGATGTATATTCATATAAGCAATTTTTTGTATAGATCAATAGGGCATCTCCATATGTTCTACTCTAAGACTACAAGCAACAGTTTGTTTTATTAGCAAGTAGAACTGTCACAATACGAAAATGTTTGGTAAAGATTTTAAGTAGATCGAGTACTCATGGTAATGAGTATTTGGAAAGTTAAAATAATTCTTAAATCTTGAATTCAGTAACATGTAATAAACTGATCTCAAGAATTTGTGATTCTTTCGAATCTTTTAAATTGACCCAATACCTTTACAAAATTATTTACTGTTTTATTTTGCTTAAAATTTACTGCACTTCAATCGAAACAACATGACAGTAGTTGCATTGAAGCAAACTATACTCGTAGTATCGGTCGATATTTAACACATCTTTGATAAACTGTACAGTTTGAAGGACAGACATGATCGATCGATAAATACTCTTTACAAGGTGTTAACGTGAGAAACTAGACGAATGTCCACAAAACAAATTGAATTAATAGCCCTTAATGAGGTATAATAACAAATTAAGGGAGACCCGTGACATAACTATCACCTATTTTTATTCGTAATTTATGTCTCACTTCATGTTTAAAAATGTAAAAGTATGTCTGGCATTAATAGTAAATTTTTAAATCTATTAGTACAAAAAAGGCTGTATAGCAATGAAGTCTATTTGGTCTAGTTATCCTATCAAGGGTTATGGAGTTCAGATGGCAGTAGAAATGTTATAACTGGACATGCCAAATCCTGGATTTGCGTATTCTGATAGGCTTGGAGAAAGAAGATTCTTATGCCAAGAGATTTTGTACGACGGAAAAATGTCTCCGAACAAATTATGTCCTATATTTCATCATCAGCCTTTATACGTTCCCACTGCTGGGCCACACTCCACCACGAGGGTTAAGGCAGTTGACCAACCTTAATGTCAGATGTTATCAAGCCGCCAAATGGCCCTTGACTAGGCTTGACGACTAATATTTACATTATAGTATCTACTATAATGTAAATATTAGTCGTCAAGCCTAGTCAAGGGCCATTGGCTCGGAAAGCAGTGATATCTATCAGTGCTTTCCGAGTCACGGAGACGCTCGAAATAAATGTCACTAAATATGGTCAGTATGGTCACAAATCCATTAACCGACCGTGGCATGGGTAGCGTGACTATCGTTGTCGCTAACGAACCACTGTCACAGCTTCGCCACGAGCGCCTCCTGTCTTGTATTTGCCTAATTTAATTATGAAACCTGATAATGAATTCTGATAAATGATGTTTAAAAAGAAATAATGATATTTTCTGATAGAATATTTTATCAATAAATATATTTTGAACTGATTAAACCAATTGTTTACCTGCAACTGAAGACAACTTTAAGCTCGGAACAGATTTGGACACAAATTACTATGGACTTTTATCATCATCAACATTTCAGCCAAACGACATCCAGAGCTGGACATAGGCCTCCCCCAAGGATCTTAATATTTTTTTTAATAGGATTTTTGTTAAAAATCTAATTGCCTGTAAAACATTTCCAGTACAAGTCATCTTCTAAACACGTTTAAGAACATTGTAGCTGTCCTCGTGCCGGGACTAGCCGTGGCCTTGGCACGTGTAACAAAGACCTTGATAGGTCGAGGTCAATGACTTATTTTACATGTTATTTGATACGAGAAGTAGGGACAAGGACGCTATAATCGAGACATTATGATCGAGTTGAAATATTTGACAAGGGTTCAAATCTTACCCTGGGAAAATGTTAATGTAATGAGGATTTTGTTTGTCTAGTTTTACACAGCGAATTTTTCTTCAAATTTTGATGTAGTTTTAGTGTTTTTTCATGATCATGATAGTTTTCTTCATTGTTGCAGGTCGTGCAACGTCTCTCACGAAAGCTGCTTTGATATAACTTAAGAGCAATCTGCTTCCATAACTCTGTGTGCAATGCAAAAGTTAAATTATGCTCGTTATACTAACTAAACTTCAAACCATTAGGTAGGAGAATGATAAGTGATCATTCACCTACTTAATGGTTTGAAGTTGAGTGCTTCGAAAAAACGATAAAGTAATTATGGAAGTTTGATATAAAGATGTGTTTCCTATAAAAAAAACCATGTATTATAAAAATCCAAGACTTTATTCGAGAACACTTATTACTCTTTTTACACTTAGTATTTTTTAAGAGCTGCAATCAAAGCAGAAC
Organism: Mecyna flavalis; assembly: GCA_949319885.1. Classification (NCBI taxonomy): domain Eukaryota; kingdom Metazoa; phylum Arthropoda; class Insecta; order Lepidoptera; family Crambidae; genus Mecyna; species Mecyna flavalis. The sequence goes on along the minus strand of OX439431.1, from coordinate 14,212,153 downwards.
TAAAAACACCTTGTAATAACTCACATCCGCCATATTGCGTGCCGCCTGAGAAGTTATATTTCCACGTCATTCAGAACTCGTAAAACAAATGACGCGACTTTTCTTTGCAATTATGGTCATAATTTTACTTAGTCGACGTCTCTATTTGCAAATAATCTCAATGTTAATCAAGTGACCAACTTTTTGCGGTCTAGTTGTGAAAACTTTAGTAGCGGCTATCGAAATGTAGCAATAGACTGACTAACTAAAATGTAGTCAGCAAAATGCGCACATGTAAACCTCGGCTTCAAGATTCGTCACGCGCATAATTTTCTCCGAGCAATCAATTATTTAAAACTGATTGGCAGTAGCTAAGTAATTGCCTCTAGCATTACACAATAGACCAAAAAGTTATTTTAGGCTTCGGCACATACACATAGCTGACACCATGATAAGTGATATGACACCCGCCTTTTAAATAAGTTATAGATTTATTATAATGATCGCTTCATGAGACCAATTGATTAAAATCTTTCAAAAAGTAATTTAACAACCCTTATTTTACAAGTTCTAATTAAAATTATGTTATTTTATCCTTGAAAAATAGTATAGATCGGGACAAAGTTCAAAGAGAGGATTATTTCATAAGATTTTGCGACATAATTTGCCAAATACATACCTAATGTTGCATGCAGGCTAAAATCCACTAAAAATTAACTTAACACTTATTTAAACAATTTAACTCAAAAAACGGTCATTGTGTCAAACAGTCATTAAATAACTTAAATCGGCAAAAGCTATTAATTATATAAATAGAAGGGCCACATTTGTAATTTCAGCGATTAAAGACGTATCAAATCGAAATCGGTTTAAACTGAGTTTGATAAACTGGATCCAATTACAATTTGAATTTGATAGAATTGAGAGATTTATACTGTATTTGAATAACTGGGGCTCGGCAAAAACAGTACGCGGCCTGTTATTTAAATTAAGACCATTCCTCACAGTCGATATATCACAATAATCGACAGAATACCTTCGGACTCGCTCCGGTGGCATGTTTTATAAAAATGCAAAATTATTTCATAAAATACTATAGGCTTTAATATTGTTGGAGTTAAAAGTTTCAATATTGTTGGAGTTAAAAGTCCAAGTGTGATAGAACCATGCTGCAGATAGTTTATACGGTAAGGCCTCAACCTCGAATTTCGTGGCAGCGGGGTGGAAGCGGCAGCGGCGAGATGTTTTGTATGAATCCAATAGACCCGTTCTCGAACACATCGGTGCGGGAGCGGGAGCGGCAGCGCACGCAGGCGCATTGCGGTTCACCGCTTGAGAGGATCGTACCGCTCTTGACGGCCCGCGTCAAGCGGTGACCGCTTGCGCATGTGTGGGCCGCCGCTTTCGCTGCCGCCCTGTTGCCGTTAATTTCGAGACCGAGGTCTCAAAGGTTGGGCTGGCTCAACCGGGGAATTACTATCTCAAAGAAGGTCGAAGTATGAGTAGTAGCTTTATTATTACGCTCCGTTTGATGAGTAAAGGTGCCATAGGTCCATACAATGCCTTTATTAGGTACTTACTGGGCACGCTTGTAGAATGCAGATTAATGATCAAAAACCCAAACTGTGGTAGCAATCCGACACAAATTTTGCTTAACACAGGATTGAATCCAGGACAAGGTACTAAAGCCACTACATTATCGAGGCGTCAAGGGAAATAATAATAAAAATTAATTTAAAACAGTCCACGAAAAGATAATAACCATGTGGTTCGAAACTCTAACAATCATTTGAAATATTCTTATAGTTTAATTATTATTTCCTTAATCATTAGTGTATCAAAAACTATCAGCTATTATTAAAACATACGTAATCTAATCATACATTAATGGAACTTGTATTTACCATACCTTTGAGTTAAATATTATATTCCCAATCATTTAGATTTTTATTTGTTTCTATTGAAGGCATTTACTTAGTGTCATTATTGTTTTGGAACTACATATTTTCAGGTTTTCTTAATACATAAAATAAACGTCGACCTACGTCTTTTGCCCATAGAGACATAACGATCAGCGTAGACAATAAAGTATCAACACATTTATGACACACCTTATAAAATAAAGTAATAAATTACTTTTGTTGAAAGGACGGCCCATAATAATGCCATTAGACTATTGTATCCCAAATTTCACATCGACTATTATTTATAGCGCAAGAAAATAACAGTTGCGTGCTTGTGTTACGGTACGCTATTCATCACGGAGCCATTGCACGTTAGGCCGTGTTCCCATTAATTATTATATTTATTTTTTTATGTCAGAGGCGGCAAACGAGCCAGCGGTTCACCTGGTGGTAAGCAATCACTGCCGCCCATGGACATCTGCAACACCAGAGGGACCGCTGAATAGGTGCCGGCCTATGGAGGTATGGGGGTTGTGGGCCTCCGGCACTCTCACAAACCAGACGAAACACAATAGTAGGTAGTTCACTATTATTTCACGCTGGTGTTATGTGAAAGGGTGCTACTTCCCCAGACGAGCCGGCCCAGCCCATTCCTACTGTAAAACAGCATGGCTCTACTACTTCAAAAAAGCTAACAGTTTAGTTAGCGTCTAACTATTGGCCTCTGGATTAGTTCCCTGTATATTATAAAGGGAGTGTGACGTATGAAAGACACGTATCATATCGTCACATCAACGAAAAGGGAAGATCTTCCACCAAGCTGGGTGTAGGTTTTAAAACGAAATAACTACGAGTATGTTACAAAAAACTAATAACTATTTACCCCCAATCTTCTTTTAACTTTTTTATTAAGTAAAACAATAGAAACTGTATAAAAATGATTGCGGCTAGAATAAACTGTGGGCGGGGGATTCCGAAATAACCTTAGCCACATAAAGATCCATTGAAGATTTTTTATACTTAAAATCGGCCTGGTACTTAAACAGCATTTAAGAATAAGCAGTGTGAAAACCTTAATAATCTAATTAAGTTTCACAATCACTAGTACAAATTTAGCTGTAAAAGTCATTTTAACAGCAGGTGAATCGAATTAGTGATAAAATACTTCAGATTTAATTAAATTAATTAACACGAATTCAGTGAGCTTTAATAATTTTGCTGTTGGAAAGACCGTTTCTGCTGAATTACATTAGTAAAATTTGTTTTGAATTTACAATTAACGGTACTTAATGAATTCTTGTTATCATTTAAATGAAAATTAAACACGTATGTTCACATGTCTATAGCATCAGTTGATCAGTTATTGTAAACAGTAAAGTAGTTAGTATTAACTTATCTTCAGTCCTCACACTTAACAAACGAAGCGAATAATATTACAGCAAAGTTACTCGTCATACGTCGGTCTTATGAAATAAATAAATATCTCTGTACATTATTAACACAGCGCCATCTAGACCCGAACTAAGCATTAGCTTGTGCTATGGGTGCTAGACAACGGATAAACATTACTTTTATACTTTTTTTTTGTAAATACATACATAGTAGGTATACATAGAAACACCCAGACCGATACAAACAGACATGTTCATGCACACAAATGTTTGTACCGTGCGGGGATCGAACCCGCGACCTCTGGTGTAATAGTCGACTTCTCGACCATTACACCAAATGGCTCGTCAAAAATTCCTAACTGACCACCTAGGTGGATGGATTGAGTGGTCCGTTGATAACAAAGGTTCTTTGAGAAGGTGGTACATACCCGGTCGAGTCGGCTCATTTTGACTGATAGACAGGAACTCTCTGCAGCATGCCTTTGCCTCACATCTTTGCCGACTACACAACGTCATTATACAGGAATGTAATATTGCCCAGTAATAAAAAGTTCCTTTCTTTTACTTTTGATTCTCCCGAACTACTTATCCGTTGCTCCGTTGCGGTTTTAAAAACAGACTGTATAGTGCCTAATAAGTGCAGCACAGTGTTTGTGGTGCAAGAATAAGCCAAAACCGGCAAAATTTAACTTTTCAGCGGTAAGCTATATTTTTGCTATTTACGATATCTTTAATTAACTGCAGTTTTGGGATTGTGGTCCCGTAGATCATAATAAATCAACAGTTAAAATCAATAAACGTAGTATTCAGTATAGTTTTCTTTAAAAACAAAGCATTTTTTTGTTTACATTGTGTTTGTTATGTTTTACCCGCCATGTTTTGACGCGTGTAGGTAGGGCATTTCATTGTTTAAACAAGGTTATTAAACAAATGTCTTATACTCAAGTAATAATTGGATTCGTCTAGTGTTAATCCAATTTGGTTATATCAGCTATCATTCAGTATCCGCCTATAGAAACAGGTCTGTCAAGACGAACAGACGCAATACCTGAACACTGGAAATACACTAATTGGCTCTGTTGTTTATGCAACGAATATCCACTGGGGAATGGACTTTCGTAAGCGATTGTGGTTACATTAGAGACTGGTTTTTATATTGAAAATATTTTTCCTTAGGATTTGCAATTTCAGCTTAATAGTGTATAATCACGATGACTTTATATTTACCGGCCAAACCCGATTCCTAGCTAGCTTAGATAATGTCCTTATTTATTTATTTATTAAGGTACACATACAGGTTACAGTCAGTAATGTGTTAGTGAAAGAATAGCATTTCGGTAAAGACTATATTCTAAAGAATACTTTAGCATAAGTTTACGCAGGTAGAAGGTTTTACGCAGGCTAAACGAGGCCTGATATAGGATTAACTGGAATTGTCTAGACTTCGTACTAACTGAGGGTTATCTTGTTTGGTCTAGCCTAACAGGCTAGACCGAACTAGATAATCCTCGTATAAATACGCCCACGTCATAGACTACGAGACATTCAGTTTGTTCGGAAGCACACACTCGTGGCTATTTACGTAGCATTTGGTATTCGTAGCTAACCACGTAGCACTTAGCATGTGCTACGATTACAATTTAGAATACTAGCGGTCGCGCGGTTTCAACGGCGCGTAATTCTTTTTGTCAATTATCCCCCGCTTCCCCCTACATTCCCGGGATCAAAAGTACCCTATGTCATCGTAAAATAGTGTAGCTTTCCAACAATGAAAGAATTATTCAAATCGGTTCAGTAGTTTCGGAGCCTATTCAATACAAATATAGTTGACTTTAGGTACTATTTAATAATTAACTAGTTTTTCGCACGAGGTTTTGCCCGCATGGACTATGTCGTATGGACTAAGGAATATGATTTTTTTACGGAATGAAAAGTAGCTAATGTCAAACTCCAGCTGCCTGAAAGATGCTTCTTTAAGGAAGTCGAAGTTCTTTTTAGGGTGCGTCCACATATAACGAATGCGCCGCGAATGTGCAGCTCGCGACCGGTTCGCGAACCTAAAAATGACTGTATGATGTAATGATTGTGAGATGCACATTCTTGGTGCATTCGTTAGATGTGGACGCACCCTAAGAAGAAACATGACTGCACCTCATGCTGAATAAAATTACGAAGCACTGTCCCGAATTGATAATTATACTTCTGTTTCCACGGGGCGCTATGAGAACGCTCTTGTTAATGCAAATAAATACATTACAATTCTGTCCTTTGTGTACTGGGGCACTAAATTAAGTGGGCCCACTGGCAGCGCTGCGAATCTCTTGTTTGGAACTGAAATTTATTGTGGTATAATTGTTTAAGTAGCTGGAAAAACAGAATTTGGAACTTCTGTGTTTAACATTTCTAAAGGTCATGTAAATACATGCCTTAAATATACACAATAAAACAGGCAAGTATTTATTGGCAAAGTAAAAAAATACACAGATAAATTTTTGTATAATTGATTTTTTTCCGACCTGGGAATTGAACCCAGGGTCAAATAAAGGAGACTTCACGGTCACACCACGTGTGCTACCATATTAAAATATTTATGTATGTCACTACACGTGAACATATTATATTATTAAGCAAGTTATTTTACTTCTGATTTTGCCTTAAAAAATAATATTTTCTAACGAAAAATTCAATCCTGAAGTAAATCCGGTAATGCTCATTAGCGTAACTGTTTCCCAAGTAAATACAAAAATAGAAATACGAATAAAAAAATTATATCCAAACAAAGTTAGCTACATCTAATCCACAAATCGCCAAAAAAAACAAAATAATGATGTCCCGCAGTAATTCGATATAATGTCTACCTTTGGATAATTTTTCATGAGTTTCTTTATCGTACAGTCAACCGCAAAAGTAGCTACGCAAATCACATTATTAAAAACCCTTACTGCCATAGTATTAAAGTCGTTCAATAACTAAAAATGTGCAGCTATTTTTGCGGCTGGCTGTACGTCTTACGTTCCGTACATTTACGAATAATTGAATCAATTTTGTTTCTTGGCAGTCGTTGTTTTAGCTAAAATACCCGAAAGGCTGACGTTATGAAGGAAAAACAAAGCAAAATTCCATTATGTATACCTAATATTTAATTTTATACTACGGTTTATCGAGATACAGTAATTGTGTAAAAAAAAGTAAAGCCCCAAATCAAAATATCGTCACAACAATATTTTTATTTTTCATCAATCATTTTTTATATTTAATTGAAGTAATAATTCAAAGTAATAGAATTATTACTTTGAGGTCTATGAATAAATTATAACCCTCTTATCATAACTAACGCTGACAGTACCACGATAGTGCATTAACGGAAAAAATGTTTAATGCATTTGGTGGCATAGCAGCAACGTAAATTGAACCTTATTTCCTTAAAATAGAGTTGAATCGAATTAAGTCCAAAAATTCAAATACTCATAAAAACTTAAACTCTACAGTCAAAATGGAAATAAACTGTATTACGTTTGTTTGTAATTTATTGCTCTCGATCCGACTTGTTTTGCTGTAAACAAGTTTTATTTACTGGAAATATTTTACGCCTGTTTTTTCTCCTAACGGGCGATTGAATTGATTAGCGTGGAAAGGTCATTAACATTCAATTTGGCAGACACGACCCATAGGGAAAACAACTGAAAGCAATTTAAGTAATATACGAACACTGACTTTTACTTTAACGACGCCTCAGTCTGAATAATTAATATGAATATAAATCTATTACTTTTTAAAATCGGTAAACGAATAAATTTTTCGTTCACCACTTCAATTAATTCGGACATAGGATTATTCCTCAATTGTTTAAAAACCATTAAGGTGCCTCGGTGGTCTAGTGTACGCAATTCATCGTTATCTCAAGGACCTAAGATCGATTCCTTCGTTGTGTCCATTAAAAAGTGTTTACGTCAGATCCAGAATGATGAAGTTAATGTTGTCCGAAATAAATGATTATTACTTATTTTACGAGTAAATAATTAATTTAAAACAATTTTGAAAACTTTGACAGAGTAGAATTAGATAAGAAATATAAATGAAATGGAAAGCGAATGAACATCTATCTGCAGCGTTAACTAAAACACAAGAAAAATCAGGAAAATATTATATTTCTCATATTCTAGTCTCCAAGTAGAATTCCAAAAGAATTTCTACCATTGCAACATCGCCAAAAGTTTCATCGCGGTTTCATAGCGACAACACAGGCACTGGCGTAAATGTGATGATATTACTGCCTTCCGATATGAACACAGTCCCAAAGGATCTTGCGGTCATAAAAAGTACAAGTTTCTTAAGATATATTTCTACAGTACAAAAGCATTTTCTACATACCTTTCTATTACGATACGAACTTATTTAAAAAAACAAAAAAAAATAAATACAAGACAGCATTTTTTTTGTTTGACAATGTAGACGACACTGAACGACACGGTATACAAATGATTTATATAATATTAATCTCTGTATGTATTTAAGACACTATAATATTATTTTATTTATTCGCTAGTAAAGTAAGACTAATAAAATCTGAATCTATTATATTTGATAAAAACAAAATGTAAAAATATATTCGTAAAAACCGATAATATTTAAAAATGATACGTTAACGCTCTCTGAATCAGTAAACAAGCATGTGAACACGAATCAAACCTTTTTACACTAGAAAAACTTTGGGTAGTAAGCAGTCTACCAAAAGAATATACAAATAGATACAACCCAAAGAGTAACAGCAATGGAAACATTGGCTCGAACGTGATAGAACGAGTATCTCTCGATATTAACAAAATCTGAAGATATTCTTCGGTCACAAAAAGTATTGCGACCGTATATCTTATGAGCAGTTCGCTTCCACGAGCAAGCTCTACGACCGCGAGAATTTCTTTAAAGAATTTTGAAATGTGTAAGAAAGTTAAACTTTAAATCTTGGGAAGATTGAGCACTTGCACGCCACGTGAGCAGTAAAACGTATTTTGTAGCTTATGATATTGTAATACGGTTTACAATATAGTGCAGGGCAGGGTTCCGTGCAACAAATTGAAGTATTTGTAATGCAGTCCGGCCGGCAACTTCGATCAGTAATTTGCTTTAGCTATTTGAATAGTTAGGCACCCATAGAACGAGATGAGAGATGCAACCACTAAAATGCAATAAAAAGTTTAAGTTCGATCTCAGGCTTTGAGTTTTGAGAGAGTTTCTTATACAGCGGCGATTTTAACAACGTTCTAATCAATTAACGAATTACGAGTAGTTAACAAAAAATGTCCTATTGTACAATATTGAAAATCATTAAAAACATTGCCTAAGTACACACAAACTATCAAAAGGAATTAATGTGCGTTAACTCATATATTGATTTATAATTGTCGAAATTTCTATCAATTGCTTTATTGAGATTGTGATTCAGTCGTAATAGGCAATCTGCATGCTGCAAGTGCTTATCTTTGTTCACGTAACTGTGATTCTGGGCCAGTCATCAGCGCTTTGCATAACCTTTTGTTGTCGCTGTCAAAGCCATGCGTGACCAGAGTGCAACTAATGTTGGCAATATAACCCTTTTGACTAACTTTTAAAAATCAAAAGGCCTTTTTACCATAACAATAAGGCATACTGGCACTTTGGAATACTCAGCTTCATATTTCTGCTATCAATTATCAGTGAAAAGTGGAACATCGTTCATTTGTATTACTTTCAAAATCAATATTATAAATTTTATTACTAAGCCTCATTATTATAAAGGTAGTGTCAATTTATTTGAGCCAAGATGTAAAGTAATCTGTAACTATTATTAAACTTGGCAGTTTTTGTAGGGTCTATTCATGTTATTTACAGAAAATGATGAATGACTTCTAAAATAATAAATGAAAATAAATAAATTAACACAAAATAGAATGAAAATAAATTAAATAACATATTATTTTTATTTTTATAAATTAGTTGAACAAGCTTGACAGAAAATGAACAACATTTTAAAACAGTGTCTCCTTTTTATGAATCACTCTAACATTAACCGTTTGAGTGGCGAAAAGCCAACAAAAGAATGAAGTCAACATTTTTAATGAAGTCGCTTGTTAGACCTTGAGAAAGAAAAAATATGAAAATCATACAAAATAATACCGACGATGAACATGGCGGGTTTTTTCAACGTTTTTTTAAATACAAAAAAAACTGGACGTTTTAAAAAAATTGATAACTGTTTTACAAAGTAAAGTCCGCAGTAAAGTTTCCATCTGAATCCGTCTAAAAGTATATTTTAATTTAAAGAAGCTTTTAAACTTAAAAAATACAGGGTGTATTATTAGTTTTACCATTTAACGTAGTCTTAAAAAGCTTAAAGTCTGAAAAAGCTTGTGATCCTATAAAGATCGTTTTCCCTTCAAGTGTGCGGGTCCCTAAACTGTAAAGAAAAGACACGAAATAGAATAAAACTCTGATTTAGCATATTCTCAGAAGTTTTTGATAGTCAAGTGCATCCAAGAGCAGGTTTAAATCTTATTGCACCAATGAAAATTGCACCTTACGCCTTTGGAATAGAGTTATTGCTCAGCACGACAATGTACTTGCAGTGAACAACGGACTGTAATGGGCTATTTGCCTCGGAGCACTTAGGGATTGTTCAGTCAGATGTAGTCATTTGTCAGTCCGTATTGTGTTTGGATGATAGCAAGGTCACATCTATGCAAAAACCATATAAAATGGCTTCGCCACAAGAGACGCTGCAATTACCTGCCGCACATAGTGGTGCCACTGGGGAAATACCTATAGAGAGTAGTTTTTGACTGCTACTACTAGGTTGCACTTTAAAACGACGGCCACAACAGTGGTCCTAGGCTCGAATTCCAGGTCGTGCCAAAATAGTTATTTATGTGACTGCTGCATAATGAGGGTCATTAAAATACGAATGTGGTTTTATGAAACGAACGAAGTGAGTTTCATAAAAGAATCACATGAGTATTTTAATGACTAATTATGTACAGTCACATACATGACTTTATCTTCATTCATACGATAATATGTCTATTTTATAGTCAGGATTGATGAGCAAACGCCCTAGTTACCAACTTATCTGTATGTAACAGTTAGTACTGACATAATGACTGACGTTTGTAGTTTTTAAAATCCATAAACAATCTAGACTCGAGTTAATTTCGATTCTCAAATCGATTGTTATAATTTCAGCATCGAATTAAATGTATAGGAATGGAACATAAAATTACTAATCGACTAATTCGATAATCGAAAAAACCTATTAATTTTTACTTATAAAGAAGACGTTCGAAATTTGAACGAAATTAAGTATCGGTTACCGACACTAAATGTAAACATTTCAATGCAGCCACAGATACTTATATCTAAATGTAGGGCGTTTGCTCATCGCTCCTGAATATAAAAAAGACATATTATGGTATGGATGTAGATAAATGTGTAATTGTTTTTGAAGTGAAAACTTCTTTAGCGGCGTTGTACACTTTTTTTTGTAATGGGTAAAAAATGTTAAACTCGAGTCAGAACACGTGACCTAATCGAAAATTCGTAAGACGGATGGAGAGTAGACAGCCGGCGCGGCGTAGGAGAAAATGCACAACGTTAATATTCAAGTTTTCACTTCTGCCGGCACTCCCGGAGTGCAACCCGTCGTTTTTTTTGTTCGGGAAATACTTAGTCACAGTTCGGAGTTTAAAAGTTGCCATAATAAACACCACCAAGCGTCGAAATGTACAGTCTACATCAAAAGTAGATAATCAAAGTCAGAAGATCGTAGTGTCAAGATGATTTGAAAGTACATATATTATACTGTACGTCACCAGTGGCAACAATCGGGATTATTTTTCCCATTCATCCCCAGTGGTGACAAAGCCAGTGGTAATGACTGGGAATAGACGATATTGACGACTTCTTTGGCTTGTTAGTCCTGATATGAATTTCAGTTTCAACTTTTGAAATCAACATTGATCAGGCATAGTTAATGCTTGGAATAATATAAAGTCACTTACTTTAAAATTATCTTGACTTGACAGTTTTGACCCGGACTACCTTCATTAGTATTGAACTGCGGACTTTGTTAATCTACATACTTTTTCGTAAAGCCGTCGGGTCCTGCACCTGATCTTCTTTAGTCGTATCAGACAAATGTTGTTAATAGATTTATCCATAGTTTATATGTGATTTTACCTCATATAGCAAGATGCCTTGGAAGAGTTAAATACACGCGGCAATCAAGAATTCTTCTCTAGTGGATATTTACTCGTATTGTGCGTACTAGCTGTGAATATTTATTCTGCCTTTTCAGTATTTGTTCATTCAAAGGCTGCTAGTTGACACGTGACCGCCGAATTTCATGCATGCATGGTTAAGCGCTTTGTCATGTAAATGTTGTTGTTTGTAATATAAAATTGGTGAAACCTTTCAAGTAATACCAATGTTGTATTTGCCAGATAAACAAAAGTTACCTAGGTAGTTAAAATAAAATAAATAGATTGCTATTTATCTAATTTAAAAATACATATTTTATTGTAGTCAATTGTTATGTTTTGTTAGAGAATAGAGTGTTAAACCATCGATTTTCAGTGTATAAACCGCAGTTATGAATTACACATAAACCCTGTTTTACTGCTATCAGATAACTTCGCGATAATATACAACTTAATCCTTCTAGCCCCGGATTACTAGACACAATAGAAAATCTATTGTTATGCGGCACCCGAGTGCCGGTTCGGCGTTGAGTGGTTAACTCTTAAACACCCGACCGAAAGCCGGGTGTCGCGTAAACAATAGATTTTCTATTGCGTCTGGTTTTCCGGGGCTAGATGGATTAAAAATAATAATGCTGTCATATTTTTTGCGAACTAGTAAAAGAGACAGCATCATTGTTATTTGTCAGACAAATTATACATCTGACAGAGGTGAAACTGGGCCAAAGTATTTGTTATCAGCAATGACGTTCAATATAAAACTAGACACCCAATCTCTAAGAAAAAATCCTCAAAAAACGTCCGAGTGGCGTTGACACAGATGACATTAACACATTCGTTCAAATTAACACCTTATCTCGTGGCAGTTAGTGTTTAATGTCAATTGTATACAACTAAACGAAAACTCTGCCCAATAGTTGCGTGGGCAGACTTTTGCTTCGGACAATATTTGAGCGTGAATGGGAGTCTAGTTGTATATTGAACGTCATGTTATCAGTTGGTTATTTTCTCTTTACTGCACGTAATGATCACACACACCTAGGGAATGCAATCTCGATCTCGCGAGATCTCGTTTTCGCGAGATCTCGGCCTTTTTTTGCGAGATTGAATCTCGGTCGAAAACAGGACGAGATCTCGCGAGATTAACGAGATTGCACTCGAGCACAAAAACCTCTTCGAAGCCCGAACTGACACGGTCGAACTTGCCATCTGTCGGTTTCGTTTGGTGCGGGTGAGGCGGCGGCTTGAGATAGTGGTCGTGGGAGGAGGTGTCTCTCAGTTTCGTTCGTGTCGAGCGTTCAACAATGAGGCTTAAACAATGTTTGAGCCTCGATCATCGAAGGAGGATTGCTTGCCTCTTTGTCTTTTACAGACTCCACTTTGGCAAGTGTTTTTCTCAACTGCACGACTTAATTTCGCCAGCTCCGTTCCATCACTGAACGACTAGACTGAGAGACTCCATCCGTATGCAGTCGAGAGAGACTCAAGACCACGAAATAAGCGATTTGCTTCGTCTTTTTTGACACGGACTGCGCAGGAGTGGAACTCTCTGCCTGGGTCAGTCTTTCCTACCTATCCATTATAACTTGGGGCTCTTCAAGGCCAGAATTAACGGGCTTTTCCTGAGCAAGTGCGCTCTATTGTAGACCGCATAGTTGTTTAACATCAGGCAACTGTGTGGTCAAGTGCTGGCTTAGTTCAAACATTAAAATATATTGAAAAAATATCGTAAAAGTAAAAAAAACTGGTTTCTGATGTTTACGCGGTTACTACTCATTAAATAAAACAACTTAAAACGGATAAAAACTCGCAATATTATATTAAAACCCGACGTTTCAACCACTTTTCAACAGTCGTGATCACGGATTTTGAATGAAGAATTTATCGCTAGTTTATATCCGTTTTAAGTTGTTTTATTTCGTGAAAATAAGTGTTTATCTTATAATACTTATGATTTTTATTATAATTTTATCCTAATGTAATCAAATATTGTGATTATTTGCAAAAAAACACGCAAAACTGTCAATCTCGCGAGATCTCGATTTTAGCGAGATCTCGCAGCACTGATATTCATAATCTCGCGAGATCTCGCTTGAGCCCTAATCTCGCGAGATTTGCATTCCCTACACACACCCCTCCAATGTACGAAAACGAAACGATCTTACCAGACCAAATACAGTCACATGCATAGTCTTTATGTCAACGTCATAGGGATTCTAATCGAAAGTCACAAATATTAGCGTTTGTGGCTAAATTGCTGCGAGATCGTAATGTCTTCGATTTGACTGCGTCATCGTTGAGTCAACAATGAAAGGGCTTGTGTACACGAGCAACAATTTAGCCGCGCCGAAACATACCGAGGTCAAACACATCGCAAATTAGTTTGTTCGGTAACAAACTAGTACCAACACAGTCGTGACGCAAAAGCTGTACCTACTATCTAAAACTGAGTGTAAACAAAACAACATTAGTTTTAGTTACATTCAATTAACTTGTTTTGATGTCTGAAGTGTAACAGGTCACTTTTTAATTCGTAAAAATATTACATTCCTTTTCGATAACGTTTGATATGCAAACACGGGCGAAGCCACATACAGAAGTCTAGTAATGTATAATACGTTTTAAAAATCGGAGCGAAATTGATTTCTAACTTTTGCTCTTACATCGGATACTGACTACGCTGAAAGTTCTTTAGTTTTTGGGACCTTTATTTATATCTTTCCCAAGTCGTCTGAACGCACCCAAATTACAGCGAATCACAATATCTTCGATTCGACTACGCTATCGAGTGAACAGCACACTGGCTTCTGTTTACACTTGAGCAATTTTGCCGCCGAGGTCGGCAAACACATCGCGAATGGTTTGTTCAGTTACAAACTTGTCATTTCGACCACATAATGGGCTAGCTGTGACGGGAATTTGATAGCTGTTATTATGAAATTATTATACAGGGTGAAAGTAGGAAATAATGTTGGCTTAGTTGATATTCGCGCCTTGACAGCCCCCTTCGAGCACAATACAGCCGTATACCTACTTAGGTTCTTGCGGTAATAGAGCAGGGTGGGAGATGTTTGTGTGACGTTTTTGTTAAGTCAAATGTTGCAACACTTCATCTTCATCACTACCTATCAAACAGCTTTACTACCGCAAGAACCTCTTTAGTTAAACGCATAAATATAGGTCGTACCTTAAAGCGACGAAATTTTACCCGAAAATTAGTGATTGCTTTTTCAAATTAAAAATAAAAAAACGAAAAATACTCGGTTGTCAGGAGTCGGTATGTTGGTGGTGTAAAAAAACTCAATGCTTTAGAAAGCACGTAAGGCTATTGGGCGCAAGCCCGATCTCGTTTTGGTCCTACCGTGCTATAAGAAGTTGCGCACTTTTATGGGCTAGGATATTATCGTGTGTAGTTGATTGATCGTAACGATAAGCTGCCCTAGCCGGAATCCAATTAGGAGACCTTTTAGCATTTTCAATATAATGAACTGTTAACTTTGGTTGCTATGTAATGATAACGGTTCAGGGGCCCTAGACAAACGGCACTTATGACCATAGAAATATTATGTACTGACGTACTAGAACAGACAGCTCGAACAATGTCTATGCGCCAAGCGCGGTGGGGTGGGGCGCGCGGGGGCGGCTAATAAGTCATAGATGCGATGACACCGTCAACAGGCAACAATTTGTTTATATTCTGCCTATTCAAACAGGTACCTACGAGAGGCTAGATTAATAAACGAAGTCTGTTACAAATTTTATCCTAAGTTTTGATTTGATACAAAATTAAAAGCCGTATAATTTTGAAGTAATATTACATTTATTTAGTTACGAAGTAATGAAGTATTCCAAAGACATTAATTTAACTGAAATTGTATTAGACTAATTCCACCACTTTTTTTTAAAAGGTTTTGTATTACTGTCTCTGTAGCGAGACATAATAATATGTATTTTATATAGGTACATCTTCTGTGGAGTACGACAAACCACCCATATCTTTGATAGTTATTTTCTAAATAAGCGTATAAATATTATTTTCCGTTATACAGAGAAAAATCAAGCTAAATTCTACCTATACTTGTTACATACAAAATGGCACATCTTAATTTTTAGTCTTTGAAAAATGACATTATGGCGTCTCCGATAAAATATTTTATTTTAATTAAGTTTGAATTTGATTTTCTAGTTATTTAATAGTAGAAAGTTATTCCTTTGCTCTTGGATGTAATTACTAGAATTATTACTGCAATATCTCAACACACACGAGGGCATATTTAGGGGATTTTGACGTATTTTCGTATATAATCAAAACAAGACTTTGGCGCTGGGGAGCTAGCAAGTGACTAAATGCAGTGCAGTCATCTGGCCACAGTTGATCGGAACATGTCAGTGATGACTGATGTCTTCTCTATACGTAGTAATAATAGCTCAATGCTTATGACGTTCGTTATCGCTTAATTTGTGACAGTGAATGTCAAAACCCGTACTTTCAATATCGATTGACCACGTGACTTTTCTAAGGCACCTGTCAAATCCATACAATTTGACGTTGGTGAATTTCGCTATCGCTATCAAAATGTTACTTTGACTAGGCCCCCAGACTTCTTCCATTAACGTTATGTTCCCCATGAGACATGGATCCTATTGCTGTGTAAATTTATTGTTGCCTGGCATGATTTATAACGTACCCCACCCCTGTACAAAAAGACTATAATTTTGTAAAGTATTTTCATAGTCAATGAAACTTGGAGGAGTCAAGACAAAATTCACCCATTATATAACATAGTTGGCATTATTTACCACTACTGTTCTTTTTTTGGGGCAAAATGGCGCTGTGTTTGTAATGTTAAAATATATTTCATTATTGTTATTGATGCCACAATCTTTTATGTTTCAAATGAGTTGCAGCATGTTATAAATGGAAAATTGGTTCCTTTCTTGATTGTACAGGAGCAGTGATATTTTATTTTATTGAAAATCGCTCGGTTCGTAGAAAAAAAAAGTAAAACAATGACCGCCTCCGTGGAACAGTGGCTAAGCTGCTAGGGTATAAAAACACGGAGGTCGTCGGTTCGATTCCCGCCTTGGGTCTGGTTGGTGGTAGGTCTTTTTCAGAGTCCGACTGGCTAGCTACCACCTCCACAGGTGAAATCTGCCGCCATAACAGCTCTGGCTGTGTTCCGGCAAAATTAATGTGGGAGCCAGTACACTTGAAATCAGGGGCTCGAAGATCAGATGAGCCTACAGTCTGGCAGCACATTGAGCGACGCTTCCAGGTGAAGCGTCTCTAATGGTTTAAGCTGCAGTGGCCGCTTACCATCAGGTGGGCTGCTTGCCTGTCTGCCAACTGAACTAGTATAAAAGAAATATATTATGAACTAACTTACCTTGTTAACATGATCTCTAAGTATATTGGAGTACACCATGGCCATCGCCTCCAACGCCATGAATGTCATGCATCCCACCACCCATGGCACTAAGAATGCGATATTTTCCTGAAAAAGAAAAAAGCTGGTAGAAAAAACTAACACATTGACTTCTCATTACTTGAAGTGAGATGGACTACATCAATATGCATAGGTATTAGGTAGGTACACGTATTGGGAAGTAAAGCCGTCTTCTCGGTCAGTCGAAATGAGGCGACAAACATCCACCCCTATGTTGATCGGCCATTTCGACTTCAGGCTTTGCTATAGCGTTCGATGGAAGTTTGCTAAAGGTCCGACCACTTACTGTTCCACCTCCACAATCTCTCCCTCATATTTATTTTTCAAAAACGGGCAACGCTATTGCTAAACTTAGTTGAAGGTGTCTATGGGTGATAGTAACCACTTACCATCAGGTTTCACTCTTAAAATTTTTGTCCCTCTTTCACAAAAAATATAATAATGTACGTCAAACTTGCAAAGTAAATCTAATCTACACGGACATCGGTCTAATGTACCATCGAGGACACCCGCGCGTGATCACTTTTGGGAAAATATACCGTGCACGCGCATCATGACTTGTTAGGAGCGGCGCTTGTAACCGTGAAAATACTGCACAGGATTTTAGCCTTTATGGTGATCACGCGCGGGTGACCCCGATAGTACACGGACGAAAATAAATGCCACTCGTATGCCAAACGCCGCCCTCATATTTTATTGAAAAGTCATAACTAGCATTAATATAAAGTTCACGGAATCCTATGTTGCATTTGTTACAAAGAGGATAATGTTTTGGATAGTTTTAAATACAATTAGTACAAAAGTGAAACATTTTAAATAACGTAAAAATACCTTTTCCTCTTTGTAGCAAGCGCAAAACTTTATATTACCTAGGTATATGTGTTCTTATTTGGTGGTTCTGCTAGAATAACAGCGCGTAACCGATAAAGTGGCAGCTCAAGCTGAGGCGGATCCAATTTATCTATTTGTGAATGTGTAATGAATGTTTCTGTCTGTATCTACATATACTTCTTGGTCTATGGTCCACCTGAATATCAATACAATTTTTTTTAGAATAACTTTTGCGGATCAGAGGGATGTTTTTTATTTCTTTAACACCAAACTTTGTTATTATCCATCAAAAGTACAATATTGCACGTGTAAGCTAGTAACATACACAACGGAATATCTTTCTATCACGTATTCCAGGTAACGTACGTCCATAAATTTTGCCGAGTAACTTTTCCTAATTTGCTTAAATCTCCTTAACTTTCCATACGAACTCGATCAGGTGTTTGGATGTTGTTAGAAAGTTTTGAAATTTTTCAACGAATTAGAAAAACTTGTTCTGTTGAACTCGATGTTATGGGACGAAACGTTAGATCCTGTTCACTAGTATTCGTTATACTGGGTGACTTTTTTTACCGTCAGGAAAATTTGCGTGTGAGATAGGTAAATGATATATGTGACGATAGCATGATTAGTTTAATTTAATTTTAAAATATTTTTGCGCATTTACTATGGCGAATCCGTTCGAGATTTACGCGGTCGCCATAGTAAACGCGCAAAAATATTTAAAAAAAAATTTAAACTAATCATGCTGTCGTCATCTATATCATTTACCTATCTCACACGCAAATTTTCCTGACGGTAAAAAATGTCATCCAGTATAAACAGTTTAATGGATAATAGTATCTGCTCGCGAATTTAAGACTTCATGGGAAATTATTTTTTGTGTTACGATTACATTCGTTCAGTAGTTACGTGGCAAAATATAATCAAATCAATCTAGTTATCAATAAAACCCGTCGTCATAACAGAATGACGATACTAATTTGGAAAGATTAATCAAAACATTGTTTGTGTTTTTCGTTGGATTTGATATTATCGCAAGGTGGCTTTTATTTAATGGAGAGTTAAAATAGTTCTATTTTGACCGTATCCAACTTTTAATTAGTTTCATATCATAGTATACTTATTTGTGTATGTCATGATTTTCTGATTATATTTACCAATTTACTTAGATTAGATAAAAGAAAAAACATAACTATTTTTAAGACCGGCCTTTTTTTCATTGCAATTTTGCCTTTGTAACCTTTTTTTTATTTGTGAACTATATGTACAAAGCGTCATATCAAAAGAGAATCGCCAAATAAAAAAAAACTTAGAACTTATGTCACATGACCTTTTGCGACCCGACGCATTTCCAAGACTCAATCTAGTTTCCTCGCGACACTTGGTATGGAGAGGTATGTCAACTGCGAACCGTACTAATAATAAAGCGTTGACTCGAACCACAATCCTCCGATAAGAGACCGGCCTTAACCCACTTTACTCATTCTACTGAATTCCTGTCCCGAAGTATTGGCGTCGTAAAAGGGACGCCATCGCGCGCCACTCGGGAATGAAGACCATCCATATTATGCCATTCGATTCTAGCCCTTAGATAGCGGAGATAAGAATGCGATGGCTTTCTTTTCGCCATACGATTCCTAATATTTTTATGCCCTTGTGAATATTAAAAAAAGTCATGTATGCTGGCATTTCGGAAGAGGTCCTTAGAAGTAACGGAAATTATGACTATGCTTTAGTATTTTCACGAAACTGTCCTTGTTATAATAGGGAACATGCACTATTTTTATTTTTGTCTTCATTTTAAAGAATTCCATGTAGAATAAACCACAGTTTAATTAAAAAATTAATACATTGTAATTTATCGGAAAAAATGCGGTTTTAAATTGACCGTTTTAATTTTCGCGCGAAAACGGACCTATGGTTCCGATGACATGAATGACGTCACTCAAGTCTTGTCACTGCCTCACTAGTCGAGTGGTCGTACTTCACTGTACTTGTTCGTCGCTGGCTTTCATACTTTTGCATATTTTTTCGAGTTTTGAAATATTTTTTTGTAAAAAATTTAAAATGGACTATCTATCAACATCAGGTGATCATAACAATACCACTAATATTCCGAAAAAAACCGTGTTTTATGTCAATGTGGACATTGGCATAAAACACGAGTCAACACGGTCAACACACATCTATTTCAACAAAGTTTCCAAATTAATTGTTTTTGACAGGACCTTCTGACCCAAAACTGAGAAAAAAGTGGTTTCAAGCTGCGAAAATACAAAGTTTAACAACTATGATTTATACATACCGTAGTAATTTAGTCCCTTTCATTTCTACCCTTGAAAACTCTGCACTTTCGACAAATAAAGTTAGAACCATGTCAACACTAACTCTTGGTAAATTCCTGGAGTCTGCTTTGATGAACCCAACTTCCATATTTATTACAAAAACGCAATTAATATTCCGATAAAATAATATTTACTTTTTCAACCATATAGACCGACAAACTTATGTGTTCCGGTGGCCAAAATTGGAACTACGTGAAATGCAATGCAAAAGCGATATTTATTGACAGTTCTATACTGACAATAGCGACGCCGCCATCAGAACAAATAAGTTTGTCGGTCTAACGTCAAATAAGTTGATTGCTGTTTTAAAATACGTTTCGTTTCAGTTATTTTTAATTCGTAATTACAGTTAAAAAACAACACTATGTAAAATTAAAATGTTGCAGTGACCTTTCTTTTATATTATTTTAACATTTTAGTCATAAAATTTTCATAATTATTATATATGCATCTTCCCTATTATGCTACTATAACTGCCTATGTGACGTATTCAGGGAGAGCACGTTCATATCGGGCCAAATTTTAAACATGGACAAACAATTAAAACCGCTTATTAAATTTCAAAATTCTAGACTTTAATAATTTGTACATAAAGGCACCCTTGTGTGAAGTGTGTCCCTCAAAAATTGTCTAAGTAACATGTCATATTATATTATTATCTACTCGTATATTAAGAACTTTGATGATTTCGAAAAACAATCAATTAGTAAAACTTCTAAAATAGGCATTATAAACAAAACAAAAATACATACTTACTTTATAAATCCCGTAGAATAAGAATATGCTTAGCACAATCATGAACATCTGTGTTCCTATAATTGCAAAATACGCTATCTGTACACCTGAAACAAAAAAAAACATTTTAGTAAAACGTGGAAAATGAACGGTACATATTACATGAGGTCTGGTCCGTCCCGGGAATTTGATGTGGGACAGACAGACGGATATAAGTTAACGCTATATCACTCCCTGGCTGGGGCAATTAAAAGTTAGCACTTTGCTCCCGAATTAAGGAAATTAAAGTTGGGAAAACATTCCTGATGTTGTTTTCAACACGTGCAACAGTTTCTTTGTACATATTCGGATGTATTTATATCACTTAATAGCGGGACCGAACGCGTTACCTATTATTTTAATTTATTAATTTTATAGAAGGGCGATTTCAAGAAAAAGTCTTCATTTTGGGCTATCCAGAGGACTTGGAGTAGGACTTGAGAAAGCAGTGGTGGACATCAGGCCACAACCATGGTTAAACCCACAACATTACAAAAATATTCTTTTGGGGCGCATGAAGAAAGAGAATGTATAGAGGATAAAATGTGTACTTTTCACGTAACATACGTTTTGAGCGTTCCACAAAAAACATAATACGTGTAATATTTATTTTACAAAGGAATTTACCCTATTGACACAGCTGGCTTTGTGTAGCGATCTTTTTTCGCTCACGTATCCATAATATAATTTAGCCTTAGCCAGGTACAATGGTTCAAAAACGAGTAAATTCATCTGGCGAAAAATGTTATGTAATGATTCGAAACATAAAAGCACTAGATTTACAGCTAATAATTTTAATAGCCTTATTTGGTCAGAAGACAATAATGCTGTCTTTTTTTGTAAAATGTCTAAAAGATACAACATCTAAATTGTCAGAAACTTATTTAACAACGGTAAAACTAGCCCTGAATATGAGTAATTATGTAGGCAATTACTACAGTCGATTAGAAAAGTAAAGTTTTTGTCTTTTCTTCTCTGAATTTTATTTCACATTGATTGCATGAACTTATGAATACGAATTTACGTTACATGTACTCGTAGTTGTACACTACAAAAAACCTATCCAGCCTAAAACTGTTAAGCAGAGCAATAAAATTACTCAGTTAAATTATTTTGTTACAGACAATGGATTAGTGCCTTTATTTTATATTTTATATATTACCTTTCCAAAATTTATCCTCCCACGATTGACGTGAAAAATGCATGATCTGCGAATCGTGAAAATAACTCGATCCTACCGCTCCAATAAAACCGACAATAGAACACAATAAGTTATATCTGCCGTTTGTGCAGTGACTCACGCCGCAGAATTTTCACGACTACAAGTAACTGCAGCGTATCGGTTTTATCGGCTTGTGGCGCAGGTTATTTTTTGTCATACCGACTAGATATCATAAAGTAACATATTGTGTTGACACTCTCTATTCCAAATGTTCAAATATCTTCGCTTCATAGTTTCTGTTTTTATCGCAATAAGTTACAATTTGAAAAAAAAAAAGGAAATAAAATTACTTCTCATAATATTTATAGCCAAATAAAATAAAATAGATGTTTTTAGTTATGGGTCAAATAATTCCGTACTATTAGATTCAAATGCTATTAGGATAATACCTTTTGAAATTGAGCGAAAAATCAAGTCAACTGCGTGATGACTTACAGTCCTGCCACACTGGCGGATTGCAAGCGTTTCCAAAGCGGCGTGTTCGCTACGCGTCCGCTCTGTGTTGGAAACGCTTGCAATCCGCCAGTGTGGCAATGCTGTAACACCATGCACAGATATTATTTTGCGTTGCTAACGTTACGAACAAGCGCAGTTGACGTCATTTTTCGCTCCACTGGATAGTACTGTTCTCGAAAGTCACGATGTCAAAACTACACTAGACTGAAATTTTCAAACGCCCGCAGTAAAAAAGTACGCACAGTGCGCATCGTAAAAATAACTCGATCCTACCGCTCCAATAAAACCGACAATAGAACACAATAAGATATATCTGCCGCTTGTGCAGTGAACTATGAGTGAACCGCTCACTCGCTGCAGATAATATTCGTGTGATAACTACAACGTATCGGTTGCGGTATCGACTTGTAATCGATTTGGAACTCAATACACAGTGTCGCATTTCACAAGGACACATAATAAAAGTATTGTTGATTCTTATCTATAAAATAAACGAGGATAAAGTATAGGCTCCATTTAGAATTGTTATCAGTAAAGCGGATGGAAAAATTTTGTTCCAAAAAAATAATTGCTTGAAATAGGAGGACACGATAAAAGTAAAAGCATCTCATTTTAAAAATAGAACCTAATATCTCCAATGAGTCCATTAGTCGAATATGTACGCACTTATGTATATGCAAACATAATTTTATTACTGTCGTCGGCGTAGCAGAAAATTATTTTGAGTAGTCGAATTTTCTATAATAGAAGGCAATTTTATATAACACTCACTCACGCTTTAAAAATACTTTTACGAGGCATCGACGCAGAAAATAAACTACAGCGTTTTTCTTTCTCAGAGCGTTTTAGTCCCGATTTAGTCGGGGTACACTTGCACCAAGATCCAGGATTTGGCAAGTCAAGTTATTACATTGTAGCTACAGTCATCTGACCTTCTTTAGCAGTGGAACTTTACTAACTGGATCATAGCTACACGTCACCCAACTCTGTAGGCTTAGAGCGCGCGAGCGGTTACGCACTTCTTCCGATCCGAATTCGATCCGTCTCCGTGAAATCAAAATCACAAAAAACATCGGTTGACGGATGACGGATCTAGTGCGTAAATCACCTAGAAATAGTTCTACGGCTACTCCGGACCGTCATTTCACGGAGACGGATGGGATTCGGATCGGATTCGGATCGGACGTAGTGCGTAAGAGCGCTTACGCACTACATCCGATTCTTATCCGATCCGAGTTCTTAAAAATATTGATCTAGAAAACTGGGACCGAGTTCGGATAGTGCTTACGCACTAGTCCGATTTCTCTGATAGGTACAAATTCGGAGCGACAGCATTGGACAGCATTTTGTCAACTTCTGGAAAAACCTGAGGGAAAAACACGTCCAATAGAAACCATGCTAAAATAAGAATAGGGTATTACACACCATGAATAAAAAAAACTAAAATTATGATTCTATGATAGATTAATGAAAAAGTAAACAAAGAATAACAAATTCCATTCATAAAAGTGAAAAATAAATTTAATATTTCAATTTTAAAATTAATGTTTTTTAATCTGTCCTTCATTTGACGAAAACGCTGTACGCCATGTTGGCTACCGATGTGACGTCACTCGACTTGTAAACAAATAACCTCAGTTTTTGTAAGTACTGTGTTTACTGCATTTAATTGTTATTTCGAAGTTTCTTAGTTATTATTATCACGTTTCTCGATATTCCAGCACTAAAATATAATTACATCATGGAAGACGGTTTTGTAAAAGCAGAAAGCACTAATCTTCCACGGATAGATACATGGATGGTGGCGAAATTTTTTGCTTGCAATCCCGATTTCTGTTCTGCGGAATTGAGAAATGTTTAAACGTCTATGTAAGTATTGATATATTGCCAATTTTTGTTTAATATAATATAATTCTCCATGTCGTTTTCCAGCTATGCATAAATTTCAAACACTTTAAAACATAACCTATGAAATATTAGTTTTGTAATGTTATGAATATAAATTTGCATGTATAAAAGGTCTATTATTTTGCATACTTACATCATGATGATATTTACAGAAATAGTATTTAGTCTTTCTTTGTGGACAATGAATTCGGATCTCTTCATGCTACTTTCAACATCGTATTTCTCATTTTTAATTCTGTTGGCACATGTATCCATAACTTTCCCGGCGTTTTAACACTTGTATTCTTAGATTTAGACACAAGACCCCAATGATATGGACTATAATTCTTTATTTATTGGCGAACATTACTTTATTCCCTCAGTAAAGCGTCATGTTTACACTGCGAGTGACGTCACAGCATGGCGGCCTAGGATTTGAGGCGTTTTCGCGCTAATTTTTAAATTGAAAAATGAAAACTCGTTTTTATTAATTATTAGGTACATAAAAAATATATTTCTATTTTTTCGTGCTATTTGATCACTAAAGGATTAATTTAAATTACTTTTTTAATGAGGCTATAATACCCTATTGAACACTTGCTATCTTACTCATTTAACTTCATTAATTCGGCGATAGGAGTGAGTGAAACAACATGATCCGAATTCGTTTCTGTTTTCTAAGGGTCGTCACTAGTCAAATGTCACTAGACAAATGTCAAACGGATGATGACAAATATTTTTGCACAAAGTTTGATACTCCTCTCAGCCAAATTCAGTTATTTTGGTAGTATTGTTCAGTAAAAGGCTTGAAAATAATATAAAACGTATTTTGTGATAGATACTCTGTGCCTGTGTAAAAATGTCTTGTGTGATTGAGGGCTGTAAATCCCACACTGGAAGAAAAGAAAATACGCAAGAAACCGTAACCTTTCATCGGTAAGTTTAGATTGTTTTCGATTATTTCAGTTAAGATAATAGTGTGTAAATTTTAAAATATGCTTAAAGTTTGCGATAATAGTTGTTTTTGTCCAATTCAGTATCGATTATTGCTTGAATCAAAGAAATTTTGTTCAGATCTTAGAGGTTATATTATTTCGCATAGTGATGTGCGTTTCTATATCGATAAATCAATATTAATGTTTCATTGGTAAAAACGAAACCATTATAGGTCTTGATTGGATCATTTATCTTTCAAACAATATAATATTTACTAACTTTTTTAGGAGATCAAGGTCATAGTACAATTATTTCTTATTTCAACATTCCTACTTTTTGGTTACAGGTTTCCAAAGAATGAAGACATGAAAAAATATAAATACAATGTTTAAGAAGAGCATGGACATGGAATAAACGTAGTCATATTTGTTCCAAACACTACACAAGTTTTTTAAATAAAACATTTTATTTTATTTTTGATTTTGCGACATTCAAGATATGATTGAATTAATAAACTCTTTTATATATTATTAACCTATGTTTTATTACCTTTCTCCCTAGTCTATCGCTAGCGTGCTAGTTTGCAGAGGGCCATACTCCAACGGACAAGTGACAAGTCATCCTGTCCTGGTAGAAAAGTTTATGATCTGATTATGAGATTTAATTAAACCTAAGTCTTAACTTTATTAGTTAGGTTTATTTTTATCGACTTAAAGTGCCGACAAGGAACGTCACTACTTTCCAAAACCTAGGGACAACCTACCATCAACCTACAGAAACTGACACAAGACAAATATTTATACATCCCTTTCTAACGCATTATTGTCATCATATGAATTAAAAAGATAAGTATATGTCTTTGCTTGCTATTTTAGTAGATATTGTTCTGAGACACGTCACGCACGTACCCCGCCCATAGAGGCCCATAGAGTATATTGACCCCGCCCACCCCACTGCCTGCTCGTAGGGTGGAGGCACCTTCTATCGGCCCACTCCTAATATCGGCCGTCTAGAGAAAATGCGCCATAACTTAAAAAAAGTGTCCTAAAATCATAACTGTTTTTATGCAAATAACAGCTGTATACCCTTACGCTTAACCTCTCGTAGTTATTTTTTTATGAATATCTCAAAATTTGAACGAATGATAGTGCGGGAGGTGCGTCGTTTGGCGGCATTTTCAAGTCAAATTCCTGCATCGACGCATTGCGTTGGGAATTATTTAAATTGAAATACATAAACATACCAAAGTTATTTTATTTTAATTCTTCTTAAAGATAAAGAGTCAAGGTACCGTGTAAGAATTTGTTTATTTTTTTATGGTATGCCGATATAAGGGTTATAGACGGCGGATATTTGGGTGCAAGAGGCCGATATCAGGGAAAATCGGCAAGTTTGGAAACAAACATCTATATATTCAAATGTAACAAAGAATTCGTTATTTCGCAAATGTAATAATGAAGTTTCATTATCCCTTAACCTAAAAAAGTAGTTGAAAGAAAGCAAAAATTATTAATTATTATGTAAAAATTATAAGCAGTGAAAGGTGAAAAAAAGTTGAGGGGGCCGATATTTGGTGCCTCCACCCTACGCAGCTCGGATTGAATACGGAATGGAGATTCACGGACTCGGATCGGGTTCGGATCGGACGTAGTGCGTAATTCACCTAAGGAATAGTTCTACGGCTACTTCGGACCGTCATTTCAAGAACTCGGATAGAATAAAAATCGGATGTAGTGCGTAAGCGCTGTAAGCGCTCTTACTCAGGATATTTTCGGTCACCTCCGAGCTAATGGTTAATAAGCACATAAATCATCCATTTGAAACGTCGACTTCAAGCGAGGAAAGCGACGCTTGAAACCACTCACCACAGCTTTTCGGCACGCAATCGTTTCGTGGTTCGTTCGATAGTACAAACAAATCGGACCGAATCGATCAGATTATTGCACGTGGGTCTTTTGCTTCCCGGTCAAGGTAGCTGAACTATTGTGATTGCCGTTTCTATTCATCGTTTTTTGTCAACCCTTTCTCTTCCATAAAGAGTTCTAGGAGGGATTTGCTTAATTTTCTCTAGTTTAAGGATACGCCTTACGTTTGTGCATAGCTTGCAGTTCGTGAGCATATGCAAGGTTTGGTCACTGGACTGACAGAATCTGCACCTACTTGACAAGTCTATTAGTCAAGACTTATTCCCGAGTATAAAAAATAAGATGGTTTATTTGAAGATAAGACATTTACTGCTCACTTCAAAAATACATTTACAAAGAATCGACGCAGAAAAATAACTACATCGTATCGGCACGTAATCGGTTCGAGATAGAACAAACAGATCGGGCCGAATCGATCAGATCGTTGCCGCGGGTGTTTTGCTTTCCGGCCAAGATTGCGTTAGATATCGCTAAACTATACCTAAGTTTGTCAAATTAAATTCAGATTACGGCCTCGAGTGTCAGATCTAACTCGGTGAAACACCTTTCGTGCAGTATTTGGTCGTAAATTAGTTCTAGATTTACCTGAAAAGCTTTGTACATAAAGATCACTCTTTCTTTTAGGTGAGAAGGCAGCGGGCCTACCATCCCTTTCCATCCTTTAAGGTAGTGACCTGTATACATTTGGTAAAACTCCGTAGTTTTCTACGGAAAACTTCGAAACTAAGCCAAAATCAGGTTTTACAATACATTGTCATTGTCATGATTGTAATTTGCCATAGTATAAACCTTCCATAATTTTATGGTCTATATTACACAGAAGCCAGACGTAAATAAGTTCATTTATTTAATTGCCTTCATATTCCCGGTACACAGTTTATATTTAAATAACTCCTTAGACCCAACTACCGTCACCTGGTGATTGGAAGCACTAAGTTACCTACAAGTTGGTCAACAAACTTTGCGTGCAGCGAATGTTACTCGTTAATTAATATTCCTGTTGAACATGAAGTTTAAATTTATATGTATCATAATTTTTCAAATTACAATATTTCTTCGAGTAACCTACTTTCGTATTAATAAATGGAAAATGCTTATCTGTCCTGAATTTCACATTTTTCTTTTTTTTTATTCATGATAATAAAATACATAATTATTTAGATAACGATTCTAATTTGAGACTTTATAATAATATATGTATAGATATATGGAAGATATAATATACATAAATCAAGATTAAGATTGAAAGAAAATTTACTTTTACATACGAGTATACTTGTTTCCAGACTATGTACGCAACTGAAATTGTTTAATAAGTACCCTTGGAAGGCTAACCAAATTAAGAGGCAACACACATATAACGATTAAAATCTTGAAATTAATTTTATTGACTAGGCATTTACGAACTTGTTTTATGGGTTACTGAATCAACGAAGGCCCCACAAATATTTACTTAAAAACAATAACTAAACAACCAACTCAGAACAAATACAAATGTCCCTCGAAAGAATATTTGTGCACAATTTCAGGCGCAAAGATCAGGGTTACTACCAAATAAAATATGCAATATTAATCTAGACAATATTTAAGTCTTTAAACTATGGTCAAGTTAAGTATTTCACTGTTTTGCGCTTTATTGTTACTGGTTAGTCACTTACTATCATAGTAAATGGTAAACAAAAGTACAAATAAAATAAAGTTCTAGTTTTAAAAATGCTAGCAATAACAAATAATCATTTATTATTATGAAGCATACTGGTTTAAGCACAAACTTGAGTAACTCCCGCGCTCCTAAATATTGCATGAACCATTGTCGCGCAACGAAGCAACTTGTTATAACTTTGAAAGACTTCGGGTTAGTCATAATTTGTTTCATGCGTAATGGGAAATGGGAGTTTGCATACTAGAAATAAGTAAGACGCGCAGCCAGTACTTTAATGCTGCTTATAAGGTATTCTACAACTACAGGTTAGTTGTGGTACGGTTATTCACTTCTTTTTGCAACTATTGCAAAGCTAATAGACATGACTCGTATGTGTCTGTAACATTTAGGCATCAATTTAGAAGAATGCAAGCAACTTAAATACAAGAAAGAAAGGATTAAAAGTCTTATGCTAAGTGGTTAATCACGTAATACGCAACACTTCAATCTTTGGCATAGGTATACAAAACATTCAAGAACATTTAGCAAACAATTACTTAGTAAAATCTTCAGGCCTTAACGTCTCAAGTTTGTAAGTAAACTATTTGAAGCAAGCATTATCATTTTATTTTACAATCTATAAGCTTAAATGCAAAAGTATGCCGCATAAATAAACAAAACTAATTGTTCTAGTTTAAAGAAGTAAAAGTACACGTTACTTATTCCGGCAAGTTGGTCTGAGCAGACTGCGTTAAGCAACTCCCGCGCTGCTCAATATTGCACGAACCGCGTAAGAATAACTGGCTTGGTGCCATGAATAGTTAACTCGCTTTGATTGTCGCTCAAACAATGTAACTTGTTACAACTTTGAGAGACTTTGGTTAAATTTTGAGTTAGATTTTGTGCGTAATGGGCGTTTGCATTCAGAAATAAAATACAGCACACAGATTACGCTACCTCAGTTCTTTCTTTCTGCATTGTAAATTGGCGTTTTTATATAGAAAAAAATACTGCTTGCAGTCGAATAGTTTTTCATGATAATTATATCGAGAAGGTCATATGAATCGATTACAAAAGCTTAGCTATTATCTGCACATCATGCACGTAGAAAAACAAATTATGTACGAGTACTTCTAAAGCATCCAATACTACAATAATAGTACGGACACGAATTTTTTTTTGAAGGAGAAGCGTTTATACTCTATACCTTACCGCAGCCTAGCTCGACCTACGGCCGTGTGTGGGACTTGAGACTAAAGCGTCCACTACCCACTAAACTCCCCCGGTTCCCCCTTCACACTTGATTGGGACGAGCCGGTGCCAGCCTTGTGGCTATTAAGCAGCCTAGGGTGAGGATATATTAATTTGGTACGGTCGTTCTTAAAATATGCGCGCACAATACAACACAATACAAATTCGGGGATTAATTTCTTTTTATTCCGATAGCAAAAGTATCAGACAGTTAAGTATATATGATCTTCTTTAACAACTACTTAATTCCTTTCGAGCTCAGTCGAGTCGAAGATGTTCATTAGCAAAGTACGTAAATAATACTTACTAATACTAACACGAAATTAATAATGAGAGAACTAACGAAGAGGAAAAAGATAATCGGTGACACGACCTTCCGATCGGAAGTTTTGCGAAAACATGATATTTCCGGCATCAATAATTATATGATGTATGTTTTTATATGTTATATGTTTGGATAATATTATTCATACAGCCGTCCCCTTAAACTACAGCTCATACTAATAAATTATGGCCTACTAATAAATGTTCGTGCTCGATGACTTTTTGTGTAAGAAATTAACAAAAAAAAAACTGTCTCTTTTAAGTCACACTGGATACTATAAAGTGAACACTAATTAAGATGCTTAAATTAAATCAAGAAGTATCTTTTGTTCCTGATAAAAGGAAAAATGATAAATTTTATTTGTAAGCAAGAGCTCTATTTCCTAAAAAGAATCCACGCCGAGGCAGATTCGAACCACTTCATATCACTTTGACTCGAAAGATCTTGCCATGTTTCGAATTCGATGTACTCGTAGTAGTAGCCAAAAGTGTTAAAGTTTTTGGTATTTGTAATATTACAAAAAAAAAAAGAATTATAAGTGTTTTTAAAAAAAAAAACGTACCTACCATATTATGCTCTACAAACTATCATACAAGCGCAACGTAAAAGTATTTTAACTCCATTAATACAATATTCTATGGATATTATATTAGGTACTTTATTCAATGAGGGCCCCACTTGTTGAACATTAAAGGCCAGAAATAGTGATTTGATCGGTAGACAAGGGAACTGAAAACCAAACAAAACAAGCTTGGTATCAAATGAAACATAATAATAGAATGTTGTTCATTTAGCTGTTACAAAACATCGAAGTTCATTCGATTGCCAATGGACACGCAGCTTTGTTTTTATATTTACTGTGTAATTAATTCTTACTCAAGGCAAGCGTCCTGCCTACTTTGTAGCTAGCAACTTTATTCGTTGAGTTAAGGTGTAAATAATAGGGGTTAAAGTACATTATATGAAATTGCCTTTGATAGTAGGTTATGAACACTGTGTTATGTTCTTTGTTGGTTTGGATGTTAATTGGTTTATACTCATATCTATTTCTAGTACCTTCATTGTACATGATATCCATTTAATTGTATTTACAATTATACCTTATTGTTAGAAAATATTAAGGTGGGTCTATGCTTACGAACCGAGCACGAGCCGCGCACGAGCGGAGCACGAGCCGAGCCGCTCTGCTCGCGTGTCAAGTGTGGACGCACAACGAGCCTGCACTGCGAGCGCGATGCAAACCTCTTTGTGTTCATCAAAAACCCGACATTAGGCGGAGCCGTAGACAGAGAAAACTATAGACAGCTAGTAGAAAAACCGGCACGTGGTGCGAGACAAAAAATTGTGTAGTTCTATCTCTTTCTTTTACATGGTCTATCCGTATCACCCTCTTTTTCTTGTGTGAATGCGATAGATACTATCAATTTGTCTATAGTTTTCTCTGTCTACGGGCGGAGCACAGTCTAACACGAAACGAATGCTCGAAGCGCGCTCGTTCGAGGCTCCAAGTCGGTCCACAGTACACGAATTTTGGATCGGCTCGTGCTCCGCTCGTGCGCGGCTCGTGCTCGGCTCGTTAGCATAGACACACCTTTACGAGTATATTATTCTTCCCATTAGTTAATTTTAAATATAAATTTAAATTAAGATACATTTTCATCATTTTTCTAAACTCTAGATCAACGAAGCGAAGAAATTGCAGACGATTGCTTATTATACAAACACACGACCTAGCATTTCTTCGAAAGTATCCCGTCTTCATTTCAAATGAAACCACACTCTCACTAGAAATAATAACGTATCGATTCAGAGACTCCAATACGAAATGATGAACAATTCATTAAAGCGTATTGGAAAATATAGAAAGGGTAGGCAACACTGAGTGGGGTAAGTTGAAGAATTCTCATTACAATCCGGGACGCTCAGACTTTGAGCCATTGTGTTAATTGAGCCCTTCACGACCGTCGCATTGTTTCCCTTAAAAATCTAACAAAGATGGGATTAATTACGGAGTTGGAAATTATGGTTGTTTTACCAACGGTACCAAGAGTAATGTTTATTTCTATTTGTGTTGTAAAATTTAAGTGTGGTGCATTGTTTTGTGATTTTTCTAACACTGTGACAGCACATTGAGCGATTGTTAATGGGCATCCCAATAGAATACTGCTAACTGAATTAGAAAAAAAACCTACTGCCCTGAAAGACTATTACAGTAAGTGACGACTTTGATCTATTCAAGGGCAAAATAATTTGTCAGAATCGTTTAGAATATTAATTAATTTATGCAGTGCCAAACTCGATGGCGCATTTAATTTAAGGGGCCGTTGTTTTCGTGTAATTCTTTTGTGTCTGGATCAGTATTAGACCACAGCTTACTAGTACGCAGCTTACCCCCCAGCGCTTTAGTTTGGCGAACACAGCGTATATGTAATAGTAGGGTAGGTAACACCGCTGTACAACGCCATAGGTATGCGAGTAGGTACAGGCAGTAAAGCGGTGTTGGTCAAACTATAGTTACCTCCTTACGTATTACTCCTTAGCGCACCACGTGCGGGCAGGGTGAGGGTGTGATTAAGTAATGGACGGTAGGCGGATTGTCCATTGTTTACCTCCCCTGTCTTGCCACGAGCAAACCCTCAGAATAAGACTTACTGCGCTGACTATTGTTTATATCTTTGTCGTTTAGCAACTAACACAAGTACTTACAAGTACGTAGCTTTAAACCTGAATTAAACTGAAATACCAACACAACATCAACACAACATAATGTTGTGACAACTCCAACCGCCATACTAATGTATGCACCGTTTTCTCACGAGGAGGAATTCGGTTATGTTGTCTTGTCCGCTAGATCGGATCAACTTTTTTGTTGTGACAACAAAGCCGCCTTGCAGGCTCTATAGGGACTATTTCACTGCAGGCAACACAACGACACCAACACAACATTCCTTGCGAGGACGCGCTCGCCTCGAAAATGTGACAGTCGTGTTGTGTTGGAGTCGCGCTAGTGAAAAAGGGATGGACAACACGACATCAACGCAACTTTTAATGTTGTGTTGGTTTCGCGTAGTGAGAAAACGGCCTAATGGTGTTGTCGTATGCGGTGTTTTTTTCTATATATTTATATCATTTATATTGTTTTTCCTGATGTTGTCAAATATGGCTTTCAATTAAATGATGAATACACACTGAAATCTCATCTCATCTAATCTCTCTTACAAACACAATACTGCAGCCGAGACCAAAATCCCCAAGGTAGACGAGATGATAGCCCTAAACAAATGAACTCTACATGCCATTTAGATTGAATAACTCAGTTAGTACCCGAGAGGCGTATGTGAGGATTGGTTGAATGCCTGAGTCGCGCAAAACACGCCCATTGAAGGGTCTTTAAGTCAGTTTGTAAAGGGCACACTGAGAATTACAGCTCGTATGAGGCTGTTACTGCCGAGTGTAATCGCCTAAAACAAAACGAATTACTGAGAGGTGTAAACAAAAAAGGGACTGCTTGAAGTATTTTAACAATTTTATGGAACAAGACTTGCCGAATACTTTGGTACATATTATGTTGTTTAAGTAATTATAATAAAAAGCAATAACAAATTAAAGGCGTTTCGTTTTATTATTTTAAAGATCCGTGTTTTCAGAATCTTTATCTAAGATGCTATCCGTTTACTAATTCAATTACATTTCCGCTGATTTATACTTAGGTACTTACTAAGGAAAAAGTTTATTTGTAATAAATTAATTAATCAAACCGGTTTTATTTTTCGTTGTAAAAACTTAATTCACTTACTTGATTCGAGAAACAATTTCCACAAAATAGTCAGAATACCAAACGTCTTTTGGTTTACAAAAATATTCAGCGATGAGCTGTCGCATCTCAAGGCTCGTTCCAATATGTTTTAATCATCATGTATTGTTTCTCTGACAAAATTTCCATAAGCCAGTGATAAACGACCCCGCAGAGACGTTACCTATCCATTCATCAAAAATAAGCCGTAGACTCGATTTGACTTATAATCATGTTTCAGTGACAAATTGTTCTTCAATCCGCGTTGAAAATAAAAAAATAACCTTTTTTGTAGGTTTTTATTTTTAGTGGGTAGTGGACGCTATAGTCTCGAGTCCCACACACGGCCGCAGGTTTAGCTAGCCTGCGGTTATGGTGCATAAACGCATTCTCCTCCGAAAAAAAAAAAGATTTTTATTTTTGAATGAACCATACAAATGCAACAAATATAAGATCTAATTTATAAAGCCTATTACGCCAGCATGTTTTAAAACTAAATTTTATAGATCTTTTTGGTTCTTTTCCAATGCGAAGATTGATAATATTTTAACAAAAATATTAAAAGCTTATTTTGTTTATCACGGCTTAAAATTTTATCTGCGTCGATTTCCCAGGGGTGAGTTAAGAATTACTTAATATCTTCACTGTTATTTTCCTTTGGAAATGTTAACAAAATAAAACACAATGGGAAACAGTTCAAAATGAAATAAAATAATTTAATCCACACAATGTATCAATAGACAAAATTGCAATTGTAATGCATATAGGTATTACATAACATTTTATTAACTACTGCTGCTGTCAAACTTCAGGGCCCCAGTGTGGGCGCCATTGTAGAAATGAGCCAAATTAAAATAAAAAAAAAAAAAAAAAAAAAACATTAAAAAAATTATCACATAAGATAATGTTTAAACTTTATTTTTGAAGTTTAATATAGTGTCATATAAAAACGTTCACTTTCAGGCATAAATTGAATCGTTAAATGCCAAAATAATCAATGATTACTTGGTTTCGTTTCCACTTTTGGTACGTTCCAAAATATTTATCCTAGCCCAAGAATTATAAAAAAATAATCCGAAAATCATTCATAAGTATTGAAATTATAATTTGGTTTACAAGAGTTTTCAACAGTCAAATAATTATAATTTACCATCTTTATAAATGTCCGCCAAAAGTAATTCCTAAGTAAAACAAAGGCAATACATTATCAAACAGAGAACTATATCAGGCTAAGTGTCCAACATTGCCCAGGGGAGTGAACTTAGCTGCAGACACTCAGATGTTTAAACGAACCGGCCTAATGCCTCCCCCGGGAAGCCACGGGTTCTGTTCTTAGATAAAAGTAGTAGATATATTACTAATCCTAATGAACTTATGTTAGTACTTAGTATATTCAACATGTCGTTTATTTCTCTACGTGTTGGTTTTACTAAGCTTATTTTTAGGATTTCTTTTATTTTGATTAATAAAAGTTTTCATTTGAATAATATACCTACAGACGGAAGCTTCTAATTTTGACATGATAAGCCGGGTTAGTTGTCGATTCGCCCGAAATTAATTCGGACGAATGTGCGAATCGTCCACTTTCAAAAATAATATTATTTTAGTAGGCGATTCGCCCCAACGAATTGTAATCGCGTGCGAATTGACCGTTAAATGACTCATTATCCAACTTTAAAGGGCATATGCATAGGAAAACACGAATTATCCCGGGATCATAGATGTGTGTCTGTTTTTCCTTCTTCAAGTAACGGAGCAACGGATCGTCGAGATTTTGGGTATAAAAAGATGTAGAGAAACACTTGCTACTTTAATTACAAAAAAAAATTATATTTCACGGCATAATGTCGTGTATGAAAGAATGCTAGTGATAAATAAGTTGGAATCAGATCATTTAGGTCAGAATAGTTTCATACTACGACTTCAAGTGTATGGAACTTAAGAGAGCAATTCGCTTCTGCATTTCAATTTCAGTATGGAACACACAGAATTCCTTTGCAAGATATTACGTCACAGTGCACAATATGAAAGTTTAAAACTTTATGTCATAAACGGTATTATTTTTCTCATTACGCAACTTAGCAGTTTACGAACCGGGATTTCATATGAGAGAGTTAAATACATACATATTGAGTTACTTTGTATTACTTGACGATTTGAATGGTTTGGTGCAACAATGGTTTACAAGTCGATTATTGTACCAGATGTCGGGTTCGGTCTGAGTGTTGTTACCGTCTACAATATGTATGAATTCACAAAAAAAAATCCATTGTAGATGCTAAGCTTAAAATAGTTTGGAAATAGTAAATTGTGTCCAAGAACATTATTTTTTTTTATACAACGTGTTAAGTTAAATGCGCAAAACCTGAAAATAGTTTGATCAGAACTACGAATAGAATCCATTAAAGTACTTTTATAATATAGGTTACATTTTTCAAAAAATAGTCATTAAAATTGCTCTGTCTATTTATTAATAGGTCAAGCCATCACGTGCGCAAACTATACCTACCGACTCGTCCCTCGACGAAGCGTTTTCGCAGACGCAAGAAACGATCAGAATTACCAGTAAAACTAAAACAGCTCATAAAACCTTTTATTTTTTTTATTGTTGTTTTTTTCTTCACATTTAGGTCAATTGAATTAAAAATCATTTGGGGTGTCTGAGGTTTTGCGCATTTAACATAACACGTTGTATATTTTGTATTGAAAACTTTTTTTTTATTTGACCATTGGGGCTTTGCAGGATCGACAATTTGCAAAGTGGCGAAACAATTGAAAAAAAGTATCATCTGATATTTAAACATTTCCAGTATTTTTTTTGATTCCGCTTCAGCACAAACACCTCTGAAAATAGTTTATCCATCTGCTAAAAAAAACTATACTGAATTTAATAATAGACTCGACTGCAGTTCTAGTGACTATTTTCAGATCAACTTAAGAAGTTGTTTATGCACTGTGCATATTTGAGTAATAAAAGAGCGCGTACCGCCCGAAGAACAGAGTTGCTCGCGACCACTCGCTCGGAGATAACAGACGTTTACTTATTCAGCCACGAGGCGGAAGCTGTTTTGAATTGCAAGATGTGTGGTCCAGCTCCTGATGTATTTATGGCGCCTGGGTGACCCCCGTAAGTGGAAGGGAAAAGGGGTGTTTTCTTTTTGGCTTTCCAATTTTTCCCGTGGAATGAATCAATCGCTAAAAGGTTCTAAAAGCAGCTGGTTTGTTTAAATCTTGTTCACGACAAAAATATGTCATGAATACATATTTGTGATAACTTTTTTCCAGATGATGAAAGCTCATAACTCTCAAAAAGCAAGTCAAGTAATTTTTACGCCAAAAATACTGTAGAGATTAGCAACTTACTTTGGGGTTCGGGATGTAAGAATAATATAATGAATGTGTTTTAAGTGGATTTTACACATTTTAGGTCTGCTTTGCAACTTTTTTTTTACAGCAAATATTATCGCTGATCGAAGGAACTAAAAGTAAAAAAGCCCATTGAACAATGCTTCTTATTAAGTATTCGTCAATGGGACATGACGTCTTTGGTCAGTTCCCGTCAAGTGTTACTAAAATGGGAGCTTTAAAAAATCTATTTGTTGTCTCTATATAGTTCTGGTAGGAACACATTTCCATGACACAACGTATTATTAAGCCCTCTCAGCTGTATCATCACGGCTCCCAATTTGCCGAGTTACGTAACAGTGTTTCGCGTGATGTATGCGCGTCTCTGCACGCTTTGACGTAACCGCTTGTCCCGGGATTTAATGCACGTCCCTAGAGGTGGCTAGACCTGCGGCCGTATGGGACTCAAGACTAAAGCATCCACTACCCACTAAACTCCCCAGGTTTCCCCTTCACACCCGATTGGGACGAGCCGGTGCCAGCCTCATGGCTATTGACCAGCCCATCTCCGAGTACCCCGACTTGAGAGGCCTCAAGTCAGGGTGGCGCCTAGGGAAGGCCACCCGAGAAACAAGGTGACCCCCAGACTTGGCTTGAGCGACCTGTGCAATGTGCGATGCGGGCGTTGGAGAGCTACCCCCGCCCGCAGGTCAACCCTCAGGTGATAGTGAGCTCGCCTTCTCCGGCATCATCATCATCATCCTAGCGTTTTCCCGATTGCATCCAGAATGAAGCTCAAGGTCCGCTTCAATATACATATATATTTGTATTCAAATTAAAAAAAATAGGTAATGCTTCCGGATAGATAAATTCTTTTTATTTGCATTTTTCATTGTAATGGAAACATGTTCTACATTTTTATGACACAATTTGTCGGATACACGTAGACCTCTCAACTGTATCATCACGCCTCCCAATCTGCCGAGTTACGTAACAGAGTGCTTGCATGATGTACGAGTACGTGTGTCTCTGCACGCTGTGATGTAACCGCTTGCACCGGGATTTATTTCGCAGAGGTGGAGCGAGCAGTTTGTGAAAGCAAAGTCAATATATCAGGGGGCCTAGAAAAAGTAACATTTTGATAGCGATAGCAAAATTCGCTTTAAAATGTATGGATTTGACAGGTGCCTTAGAAAAGTCACGTGGTCAATCGATATTGAAAGTATGGGTTTTGACATTCGCTATCGCAAATTGAGCTATAACGAACGTTATAAATGCCGCTTGTCTAGGGCCTCTGTATAGATGTATTAACTGACAAGTATGCGTATTAATAAAAATAAATCACCGACATGTGTGCGCGCGCTTTAGAACGGCTGTTATAGTTAGATATTTTTTTTTTGGTGTTTTTCACTGTAAGACAAGGTTTGCGTACTATTATTTTTGCACACAGAGACGATGCTGTCTTCTGCAAAAGAGACAGCATTATTAAATCTGAGAGACAAATCACTTATCTGACAGCCGTGAAACTGGCCCTATAAGCGTTGGAAGCTCAGAAGAAGAACAGGTTGGAAGTCTTCAAAAGGCTAAAGCATATTACATCCTAGAGTGCTTTCCCTTTAAGATATTAAAGTCATTGACTCGCTTTGACTGCGGCAGACGGCCAAACAAAATGAAGAAACTTAATAATGTCTTAAGTTATCAAAAATACGTTTCTAGAATGCAGCGTTCCCATAACCCCTCAACTGATTAGTTTCCTTCTAAAGGCAACGCCATCAAACTTGTAGATAATTTGACAAGGACTCCATTGGTGTACCACATGTCTGGTATTTGTTAAACAGGAAGGCCTTAGAATCAAAATTTATGAGACACTGAAATCGTAGCGCGGCGCCATATTTTCTGCCTATCACAGTACGGAAACTGGCAGCCATGATGCAATCAGCTGCAACAATGCAAGCAACAGACTTTACATCTAATATAATGATTCTAGTTTCCTCTACCGTTAGAGGAGGAAGGAATATATGAACCTGTTAGACGCTCTACCGGGACTGGGATAATCTCCTTTGTAAGGATTTACGACTAATTGTGTATATATACACTTGCGGGGTCACATTAGGGTTATTTATCATGTTAGTTGTCTGTCTGTAGAGAATTCTAGTCTAAAGCTTAGAAAATTCAATTAATATTAGGTGAAATATCGCGATGCCAAGATCCGCTTCGGTTCGCTGAGCCAACGAACTAAGCAGTAGGTATTCGTTTTGCCATTTTGTATTTCTTTTGATTTTTATCATAATTAAGTATTTATTTAGTGTGCTTTTATTAGTGTTAGTGTTTTACAATATATTCTTTCTATCGCATTCGGTAAGTAATACCTAATCTTTTTTATAAAATGCCGGACAAAGGATAAAAATTACCCCCTTTTTTTATTAATATTAAAGAAACCCAGACCGATACAAACAGACCATGTTAATGACCTTGACAACCATAATACCGAGCCGTTGGTCTCAAAAGATTTTGATTTTTATCATAATTAAGTATTTATTAAGTGTGTTTTTATTAGTGTGAGTGTAATACAAATATTCTTTCTATTGCATTCGGTAAGTAATACCTAATCATTTTTATAAAATGCCGGACAAAGGATAAAAATTACCCCCTTTTTTATAATTTTAAAGAAACCCAGACCGACACAAACAGACATGTTAATGACCTTTACAACCATTAAACCGAACCGTTGGTCTCAAAAGAAGTACCGACTAGAAGTGATTATAGTCTTCGATGTTAAGTCTGAAAGACAAACCAATAATTTCACAGTAAATTCCCAGAACTGTTCGAGCGAACGCCTTAAATCAAAACCCCAAGCCCCAAAGCTGTACAAGTCGTATCATATTAACTTAGCCCTAATGGCCTTACGACCGCGTACCTCTATTAGGTATTACGATACGGGTCCCCAGGTTTCTTGAATAAATCTATCGTTATTTCGACGAGATACTGGACCCAATGGGGTGTGTGTTTCAGTGAAACAAATATTTATTGTTTAACAATACGTTGGCAACGCGGGAGAAAGTTTTTCTCAAGTATGTTTTATAAATGTTATGAGTGGCGTTTAAACCACATTCAAATGGAGTTTTTCAGATATTACCTTAAATAATCAATATTCATACTTCGTTGTATACGGCTTCATACTTAAACCGAATTTTCCATAATTTCTCTTAGTGCTCGTATTATCCGCATTTCCGATAAAAGGTAATGCAACATTCATAAAAGGCCGAAATGTACGAGCGGATTAAATTGAGCCGAAATATCAAAATAACCTGCATAATGACTTCGCCGGAGCAAAGAATGAACCTTTTATATCGAATTCATTACTTGGTAATTGCCTCCCCTCTTGGGCACCTACACACTTTTAACGAACAAATTGTTTTCTTTGTATCCACAGCGCTCTAAGAAAAGCATATTTTTGCTGGCACTCTTTGTGACGGCGTGATGAATTCGAGCCTATTCAAACTTTTCACGCGCAGTTATTAAATCCTCCTTTCACTTTCGGACGTTCAATTAAGTAATATACAAGATACAAGTCAGTTTTGTGATTTCATCGCTTTTACAAATTAAGTAATATAAGTACAAAATACAAGATTCAGTTTTGTGATTTCATCGCTTTTACAAAGATAAATACGTTTTGTGAGGATCAAGGCAAGTACTTAACTGAAATAGATTATGATTATTAGATCAACTGTTACCTTTTTCTTTATACTACTTCAGTTACCTAAACCAGTTTTAATTTGGAAATCCCTTTCTTCAGAAACCTTTGTCATAAGATGAAACAAAGATAAGAGAAATAGAGAAAACTAATTCCAAGAACTAGCCTTGATTTTCCCTTCATCGATCATCTTGTCCCGAACTTGTCGGAGTATATGCTTGTACCATAATCCAGGATTTGGCAATGAATGTATAATTCAACTGGCCCGATAGCGCATTTGGTAGTGACCCTGCCTGTCCTATGCGCCAGGGTTCGTGATTTTGGGCTGGTCAATAGCCACAAGGCTAGCACCGGCTCGTTCTAATCGGGTGTGAAGGGGACACACTGGGGGAGTTTAGTGCACACACCGCCGCAGGTTTAGCTAGCCTGCGGTTATGATGCATAAACGCATTCTCCTCCGGAAAAAAAGGGGTCGCGAGTTCGAATCCCACCCAAGATAAAAACTTTTGTGATAATTTTGTGTTTGTCCTGTGTGTGTATGTATATTTGTATTTAACTATATATTTGTGGTACTTTCATTGACTCTGATACTCATAACACAAGTGCTTAAGCTACTTACTTTGGGGTCAGATCAATGTATGTGATGTTGTCTAATATTTATTTATATTTATAATTTTAAATATGATTATTCACTAAGCCTACGCAGAAACACGTAAATGGCGCATGTCTCGATCAATTTGCCAAATACGAAGCCTAAAAAGTTATCGCGTCATGAGGGAATCTCTCACAAAACGAATTGATTCCCGTTCCGAGCCTAATTGAAGTATCGCGAGGCGTTTGCACTGGGGGAGACTGACTTCTTTCCCGGTCGTAAGTCACGCGAAGTACGCAATAATTGTTCGCGTGACCTTATAGAATTTCTTTCTTTTTACTATTATGAATAAACCAGCTTTCCGCCTGCGGTTTCACCCGTGCGTTATTTCTTTTTCAAACATCCTCCCCTTTCCCCCACATTTTCGGGATCAAAAGTACTCTATGTTAATCGGGGATAGTGTAGCTTTCCAACAATGAAAGAATTATTCAAATCAGTTCAGTAGTTTAAGAGCCTATTCAAAACAAACAAACAATCAAATCTTTCCTCTTTATTAATTTGTGGCGGTTAGGTCGGCGACCTAACCACCACAAATTAGTATAGACGAACTAAACAAGATTGTGTACATTTTTTAAGAAGACACGCACCCAAGCCACTTTTTTTTGTCGGAGGAGAATGCGTTTATGCACCATAACCGCAGGCAAGCTACATCTGCGGCCGTGTGTGTCTACAAACA
Organism: Mecyna flavalis; assembly: GCA_949319885.1. Lineage (NCBI taxonomy): Eukaryota > Metazoa > Arthropoda > Insecta > Lepidoptera > Crambidae > Mecyna > Mecyna flavalis. The sequence continues at coordinate 14,169,447 of OX439431.1, read as the reverse complement.
AACAAACAATCAAACCTTTCCTCTTTATAATATTAGTATAGAATATTACCAGGTGTTAATGATACGTTGATTTAGTTATTGAGTTATTAAAGTGTGTGTCTTCTATTAAAAACTGGGACGTCGAAGCTCATCTGGTTATTTTCAGTCTTCTAATTGATTTGCGGGAAGTTTGCAATGCATAGACTGCATAAATAAGCAGCTTAGCACAGCGGCGGAAGTTTGTCTCTGGTAATGGGGGAAAGTTTCCAGCGATTTTGTGCAGTGAAAAAATGCATGCTCTAAAAAAATAAGTATATAATATTATTTTGTATTTAATAACTTAAGTCCGCCTGTATTGTACAGTTTTATGTTACATGTTTTTTATGTTGTGTGTAGTGCAATAAATAATATCTATCTATCTATTTATTTGCAGGATGATTCATAAGCACTTAGTCCTGTTTCTAGACAGGAGTAAGTACTTAAGACAATATTTTGGTATGAAAAATTATCTCCATTCATTCCGATCGCTGGTAAAATAATAAAGCAAAATGAAGAATCTGCATAATCTATATATAATGTCCCACTGCAAGGCAAACGCCTCCATCAAGTAATCATCACATTAACAAGTACTGGTTTTCTTAATTACCATGCTTGCCAAATACGGATTCGGGATCACAAGCCTGAGTTGTGTTCGAAAAATCGGACACAAAGCTTGGCCCGGGAATTGATACCAGAACACCGAGATTTACCGGTACTTAAAACACTGGACCATTTATGCATTGGCTGTCTAAAATAAACTTAATAAGCTAGAAAAAATGAAAAATACATAACCTAACGTTATTAAATTCATAAAAATAATAAAAAAAAACTGTATACGAAAACAGTTTCAACGGCTCCTAAAATATTGATAACATTATGAAAAGAACTCCGAACTTCGAACATTTACTCGCAACTACATTTTCGTTTATTAGATATTCTGCGTCAATATGCTAAGAAAAAAGTTATATTAAAAAACTACGAGGCATTGGTAGCATCTGCTCATTCGAGTAAAGTTTATCACATCACTGCTTTTTGGTTACCTTTATGAGAGATTTAATTCGAATTTACTCTTTATTGATTTAATTGAGGACAAAATTTCTGTGTACAGTTCGACATAGTATACTAGACATTCGAATTCTGATTGGAAGAAAAAGTGACATTCAAGACACCACCATGCTTGCACCACGCATAGCACACACTTGAATTCAAAAATACATTTTATTTATTTATTTTATTTTTATCAGAGATAACTTAAAACTTTAAAATCAACATTAATATGTTTTAGTAAAATAAATATTTTGTTGTGCTAATATAACTACGAACCAAGTTATTAATATTCTTTAAAAAAGCTCACCATAATAAACATCATCCAGCTCCTTATACCGCTTCGCATTGACGCCGATCCGCCAACTATACAACAGCACCACCAGTATCGATATATTCTGTAACAATTAGAAAAAACTTATTTATATTTTCTCAATATAACACACCGATGATTACTCTGTTAACACAGCCAAATGATATTTAATTTTATATACCAACGATTTATAATACGTCTTTCTACAAGAAAACAAAACACGCAAGATACATATTGGAACGATTATTTGAAAATCGAACAACATTTTTTACGCTCTATATTTACAGGTTCGTTTCTATAATCTGTCTAGGTCATTTTACCACAGTGGTTTTTTATTTATTTTTTAAAAAATACAAAATTTTTTGAAACTTAGTTTTGTTTATTTAAACAAAATGCATTAACTTAGATTAAATATTTACACTGTCGTAGAAAAATACATTTATTTAATCGATATAATATTTTTAACAGATATTTATTATATTTATATGGAATATAAAATGCAGCAAAAAAGTGTACTTCTTTCCCAGGTAACATAAATACGTAACTTTAAGGCGACGAGCAACGAATTTATTTAATATCGTTGGCGACGAGACTTACACCATCGATGTGCGACAAAATTTACACAACAGTTTCGAGAAAATCGACTTCGAAACTAGTTTCCAGTTCAGTTGGTAAGAAATACATTGTTATTTAGGACTTGCCATCGAGCGAACACATTTTAAGGACTTCCACGGTGTTACAAGTTGACGAATCTCGATTCATTCAGTTTTGGCATAAACTACAAAAAGGCATGTCTTTGTAGTGTGGACCGGACACCGGCTTGTCCTATTTTAGGGTGGCAAGGGAAACCTGGGGAAGTTTAGGTAGAGGGACGAACGCCTTTAGTTCAAAGTCCCCCGTTACTTACTCGTCCCCTTATATGGTGAAAGAGGAAGCCGAGGAAGTTTAGGAGGCAGTAAGAAAAAATAATTTAGTTCCGAGTCAGACACATCACTCTCACGACTTAACATTCAAAAAATATCAAACCACTGCGGGATAACATTGATAGACCACGCGTTGTATGCGCAAAAATCGCGCGCAGAATATCAATAGTAAAGTATCATCGTCATCTCAGCGTGTTCCCGATTCCATCCAGTATGGAGACCAGGGTCCGCTTCGCCTTTGATCCTTGATTCGACAAGTCTGTTGGTTATTACGATGGAGCGAAAGCTATCTGACCTCCATAACCCTTTACAAGGAAAACCACACCTACCAATGTGACCAAACGGCTTAACGTGCCTTCCGAAGCACGAAATCATGCTTCTTTTCAGACATTCAGGTGATTCAAATTTGGTTAGAACATTGCAGTTCTAACCAAACAATCACACAAAGTGATGCTCCCCGCGGTAATCGAACCCACGACCTCCGGGTTTTAGAGTCCAACGCTCTAACCACTGTACGAGGCATATCAGTGATGCAGTAGAAGATATCATATATAGTACTTAGGCTAGAGGACCGCAATCTGATCTCGACGCAAGCGTAAGTGGCTTGTTACTTAAAACGATTAGGGACGGTTTCTCAGATTTTATCGCCAGCTTAATTACAAACTCGTGTAATTACACGCCGTATTTAATAACAAAATTTACACCTAATGGAAAGAAAATTCTGTCCCGGAAAATTATAATCTATTGAGGATACAAAGTGTGGTTTAATTAACCACTTTAATTTTAAGATGGTTACTTTTTTAAGAAATAGTAGTGGATTGATTTGTCTTGTTAGCAAACAGTATAGATTATTTCCTTCCTTTTTCTAGTACATCTACTACAATTTTTAATGGTTTGTACTTTAAAAAGCATGTTCATGTTTTTAGCCTTTTTCGTGAAGAGTCCTTCATAAGTTTTCGCTATAAATAGTGTTCATCATTTTCGAATTAGCTATAGAGAGGAGCGTCTGGCGATATATTTCAGTAAGTCTAAACTGTCCAACTACCGATCAAAAACGGTTGTTATAGTCTACAGATTAGAAAGTTCCCTAATTGTTATTTGATGCTTTTGGGCGCCCAAAGTTAGCTATGTGATGACTAAAACTCTAAAATAACTTAAGGTTTTACTCGATAGACAGTGCTAAAAGGTATTTATAGGTAGGTATTATTAGAGAAGTATTTTTTTCCTTTACAATATAGAGACTTTAAAATAACACACCTTAAAAAAGGTACCTGGTAGTGGTGTTAGTGTCTCGAGTTTAATACACAGAATAATAAAAAAAACATATTTTTAAACATACCTATCTCCAGCCTTCATCAATGTATCGATAACTTTAACTGTAGTGAAATATTAAATACCTTAATATATCCATGTAATTTTTTCCTTAAGTATTTATATTTACCATAGGATGAAGGAAAAAAATTAATATAATTGTTGGTATTAAAGTGGACTAACGATATACATAGAACTGTCAAGAACACATTTCTTTCATAGTAGTCTAAAGCTAAACCATTTCGATGTAAAGGACTATATAAAAGATGAGTTGTTGGCTTTTCCGTCACGCTTCTGAAATGTGAGTTGATTGACCCGGTAATCAATACTAGGATCCTGAGGTAACGGCTCAATATTCTAAGTCCAACCAACCGATCTGCCCAACTCATAAAAGTACTAACCTCGCCTTAAAAAGTAATTAGGCAGTTGTCAGTGTCACACCGGCAACGATGAACTATAGCGAATTGAGCTAGAATGTAGAAACGAGTTGGCCAGCCGCGAGGAGCGAGTGCGTAATAATTCCGATTAGTGTTGCCCAAATTCAGTCTTGGTCTTGCAGTCTTGGTCTTGTTCTTGCGTTTTTGCAAGACCAAGACCAAGAACAAGACCGCGTATTTTTAGCAAGACCAAGACCAAGACTGACCGTGCAAGACTTGAGCAAGAACAAGACATAGCCTGCAAGACTCTTGCGTCTTGCAGCTACGACTTAGCGCTATTTCACTGAGTAGTTAGGTGTAACAGTTCGGTGTATAGGTAGGACGCTTAGGAATTCTATGAGACGCAAAAAACTGTATCAAAGAATATGAAAAACTGGACCTATGCGCATTACGACTAATACCATAAACATAGCGAATAAAAAAATATCTATTAAAATCAAACTGAGTGCATGCATAGTTATGTTTTAACCATCGGCACTTTGATAATGCGGCATCAAAGGTTTTGTACTTACTTCTCAAAGAAATTTGCCGCTTTTCGGAAGTACATGGTTATGATACACGCGCCGGCGGCTTCTTTTGAAATCTAAAACAAGTCAAGTTGTTGTAATTAATTTGTTTTTTTACATGTTTTAGCAAATGTAAGCTTATAAATCATAAATGTTTATTAAGAAACAGTTACTTCCATGGAAAACGACATATAGGTCAGTTGATTTTTGAATTTCTTATCAAATCTTCAGTTATTTATTAATCTGCTTGATCTTTACTATGGCTATGTTTATTCAAGCTCACAATGTTCCAATTCTAATACGTTTTTCTAAGATTTAAAGTAAACTTTAATAAATAGTAATAGACTAATAGGTAATTGCAAGACTTGCAAGACTCTTGCTGCAAGACCAAGACCAAGACTGGCTAAGTCTCGTCTTGTTCTTGCATTTGGGCAACACTAATTCCGATAGTTCTGTAGCTCGGCTGATAAAAGTCTACTCTGTGGTTCTGATCGAGAATCGCTAAGCGAGTGTTATCTGTCATAGCTCTTGTCGCTCAGCGACAAACTAGTGAAGCGAGTCCTCACCGGCAGTGTGAACAGTCAGCGATCAGCTATTTATATTTGCATCTCTTTTGACTTGTTTACAAGGAATGTATATCTTTTGTACGTTTCTTGAGCGAGGTAATAGCCGATAGTTAGTCGTTCTCTCGCCGGCGGTGAGACAACTTTTTTTTTTTTTTTTTTTATGTGGGGAATGCGTTACGCATACCCTCGGCCGGGTGCTGCTGGCGGAAAGCGACAACACCACCCGTCAGAGGGTTATGTGGGACTCTCCTACCCGAGGGGTAGGTATACCCACTAAACCCCACAGTGCCCAACGGACGCCTTAATGGTAGTGTCACAGGAATCGGCATAGCCTTGCATCTGTGACACTACCAGCGGATCCCTCGCACCCTCCGCTTTGGAGGGTGGGGAGCAGCATTTGGCAGCTGCTACCGCCCGACACGGGGGGCCTACTGGCCCCCTGTACTTCCGCCATGCCACAACCTGCGGTGTGGCCCCGCTTGGGCCGCCGATGCGCAGGGGGGAACGGCAACGTAACACCGGCCCCCTCCAACCGGTTGCGCACCGGCGGTGAGACAACTGCCTTAACCTATATAAATAAGAGGGACAAGACTAAATAAATAATGCTATATTTTTCAGAATAAGAGAATAACCAACGATTGGAAAATTGCTCGAATGCCACCCAAAACAAAATATTCATGTGGTTTTGTGTTAGTTCTGTGTCTAAATGTTAATTGTATTTGTAGTATCTTTGTTACCCATGATATCCATAACACCAGTGTAGCTTAGTTACGTTTTTGGGGTAAGATTAATTTGTGAGACGTTGTCCAACATTTAAAAAAATAAAATAATTAGTATCCGTCTTTGTTATTAAAGCAAAACCGAATCGTTTAGCACCAATGACTGGCTACTTCTTGAGTTTTTTCCGATGTTTAACTATCTTTTAAAACAAGTTTCTAAAGTTGAACTGAATTGTTGAACAAACTGACTGACATACTTAGTTTTACTTATCTCATATTAAACAGCCTTAAGCTGCTACACACTACTACATAGGAGACATTTCAGGCGCTTACCGCGATGAAGGCGGGCGAACTTTGCTGAACTTGCACATGCAGTGTGCTTGCAGCGATTGTTTGTTTGCACCAAACTGCTATAATGCTTCTCGCTTGCTCGTTTGGCTTGCGCAAGATTAGGTTAATAAATACATTAGGTCAACAGCAAAACTGTGTCTAATATGTCTGTAACAGACATCGAATAACAGAGGAGCCTAGCGTAAAATGCCAGCAAAATGCTGTGATAAAAAAAAAACAAGAAATTAATATACCTACATATCTATTTTCTTTCTTTTTTATACCTAAATATATATATAAAAAGCCCATTCCTCTGAATCCACGCTTTACAAAAGCTGGTCCCTAGAGCCAGGTAAACCATTATTTACAGATCATTGCACCTAAGGGAATGGTTAGAAGATAAATGTCATTGCACGGTAAAATCTAATTTTCTGAAATAAAGTTTCCCATTCAAATCTAAATTGCGAACAACGTATGCCAGATTACACCAAAAGCTTTATGTGAATAAGGGACAATTTTATATACTCGTATTCATCCTCACAAATTCATCTAGGTTCATTACACGACCCGAATTGTAAATGTCTCTTACTGTATTAATCTAAATAGTTTTCGATGTGAATAGGAGACATTTCGGAGCGCGAGATCAGGGTAGGTTAAGTTCGCTAAAGTTGCAAATGCATGTGCAGAATGTATCCTATTTTGTTTGTTGAGCAAACTATTATATTGCTTCAAATGAGCCCGTTGAGCTGACGCTGCGCTTACTATGTTGGTTTAGCTGGTAGAGTCATATGCAGGTGTCCTCTGAATATTATTATTCAGAGGACTGAGATATTTTGGCGAACGATTTGATGTTATGGTTAAGAAGTCGGCTATTACACCAGAAGTCGCAGGTTTTATAGAGATAAGTACGTGCAGGGGCACTATAGAAACATTGTGTGCACGAACATGGTCTGTACTGCTCGGACAGTTTCTATGACTCTTGTATGGTTTTAAAAAAGAAAGTTTATAACTATGTTTACCTGTTGTCTGTGCACCCATTACAATATCAATGCAATCTGAACTATTAATTAGAAGTTTTCCGAAATGATGATTATCACAATAACTTGAATGGAGCGGTCAGAAATAATTTATTAGTCCAGAACCGTTATCAACGATGAACGGATTAAACAATACACGAGTCGTTGGAAGAATCTTGGCGCTTGCAAAGAACCAGTAAACAAAGTTTTACAAAGTGCGCGTGAACTGCATTGTGCATTGGAACTGTTTATTGCCAAAGTAAGTGTGCGGTCTTTGTGGCATTTGATCCACATTACCTCTTTAGTATTTGGAACAGTCTATTTAATTTAAGAGCATCGCTCTTGTCGACGGAGCAATTTACACTTCTATCTAGACTTCTATCTTTGCCAGTACCAGCGCTCTCTTCATGCCTTCACGTGAACTTTTTCTTTTAACTGTTATTGAATATGAAAATTGATTTTTTTATATTATAGGGACCAAAAACCTAGACAGACTCATTGATTTTTTCTAGTATTCATTTTTACGCTAAGCCAGCGCCATCTGTTCACACTAACATACTTTTTAAAAAGTACATGCTGTGTCTGGATACAACTCACACTAAACAATGCACTATGAAACAATAATCCCACAGCTTCGGATTCAAGTAAGGATTGATAGTGGGATCCTAGGGGACGCGGGAGGGATACCCGATGTCCCTCCGAGAATGATGACCATCATGAGTCACGCAGATTGCACGCGTCTGTCACTCACGGACAACAGGGTCGTTCACTATTTTGGATTTTGTTTTTTCTAATAATCCAACGTTTGAACACAGTTTCCCTTATGTAACAACGATACGGCCTTAATGTTTATGAACAGTATTTTAATTTATCTCACCAAAAACGATTATTAAGATTACACCTATTTGTGAAATAATAATTGTCAATATAATAATCCCAAAATGAAGCAGAAATAGACCTAAATTATGGCGAGCATGTCCATTTGAAAATTAAAAAAAAAAACAATTAAAGCAAATTTACAATTTAGTTATGATGCAAAGTCTGCTGTGAAAAGCTTCATAGGCATATATCATATCATTATGTGACATAAATCTTATATTATTTATGCTATCGAACAAAAGAGTACAAATAAGCAAGAATTGATATCACATGGATGAAGCGTAAATAGTAAAGTCTTACATCTTTGGATAAACGTTAGCTTTAAATTAAAAATACCTACACCTCTCTGAAAAATACTAGTAAATTAGGAGTATTGTCTATCTCCCCACATAGCGATCACAGCTGCTGTTGGCAACATTTACTCGCATACAAGGTAATACCTCCCAGTGAGGCAACTTCAACGGCAATCAGAAAAGAAAACAGAATACCTTAAATTTAATCTTATTTTTGTGATTGCTCAAATATGTTTTTAACTACATAATTATATCGTAACGTTACGTTTTGTAAAATAAATTACAGTTATTTTTTATTAGTTAATTATGTTGTGTAAAAACAGTTTTACACAACATAATTAACTAATAAAAAATAACTGTAATAACATAATTATTATTACAGAATAATAATTAAATGTTATGTAAAACAGTTATATTGACCAAGCATGACGGGCTTCACATTTTATATTTTGCAGTCTCTTTCAGTTTAAATGAATAACTGTAAATGCAGCTTACGAATGTAACTCAAAAATGTTATTCAAGAATATAATAATAATTTATAGAAACCAAAAATCTTACCTATTCCACACTACCTATCACTTTTCACTGTGGCCCTTCCCTCTAGACCGAGATACCTAATTAGGGCCATTCACGGGAAAAATGTAACATTAAGAGGAAATACTAAGGGCGAGAGAATTGAAAAATAGGTATTTGTAAAATCTATTGCTGTCATGCATCTCCTCGCAGAGCGCGATAGAGACAACAGCAGCTTGGACCGAAAATACCTATTAAAAATACTTAAAATCAACGTTTCGTAGTCCCCTGATTTCTTCTCCAAAACTTGACCGATTTAACTACTTTTTTCATCAAAAATTAAAGAAAGGCTTTGGCCGTGTTCCTATGTTTTCTTTTTTTTATTTAATCTAGTTAAATTTGTTTTCTGGATGTTTGAACACAGCAGAAAATCTGATCATTTTTTTAGGTTTTTGAAGGTTCATAACTCTTTTAATTATTAATTTATGAAAAAAAGGAAAACATAGGGACATGCAAATAGTGGTCATAGATTTTTGGAAAAAAAAAGTATTTCACTACTGGCATTATCCAGGGAGAAAACAGGGGACAGCGTTTGTATGGAAAAACGACCCTAGTCTTTCCTCTTAATGACACAGAAGTTCTAACGAGGATTTGATGGGAATGGCCACGTGGCAGTAATCGTTTTTGTCTACATCAGCGGTAAAAAAATGCCCCAGATGCTGGGAGAATCCTAATTGTCATTAAATACCCCTAATCTACTCGTTTTTGTATGTTTGTTTGTTTGTTGAATAGGCTCCGACTCTACTGAACCGATTTGAAAAGTTCTTTCACTGTTGGAAAACTACACTATCCCCGGGTGACATACTATAGGGTACTTTTGATCCTGTAAATGTGGGGGGAAGGAGTGGATAATTGACAAAAAAAATACGAGCGGGCGAATATTAAACATGACTGTAAGTTCGTCGGAATTACAGGACCTGTTATCGAAATGCAAACTCATCAACATAGTCAAAACCAGTAAGAGCCACCTTCGGGATACTGTGGTTAAGCCACTATGGTCAAAACCCGAAGGACTTGAGTTCGATCCCTGCATTGGGTCTGGTTGACGGTAGAACTATTCTGGGGTAAAATCTGCCACCATGACAGGTCTGGCTGTGTTCCGTATTATTATTATGTTGTATGTATATCGTGTATACCTCCCAATGGGTAATTAATATTATTATATTTGCAGGCTTTTGGCCAAGCAAAGATGAAGTGGATTTGATGTGAAATGTTGTCAGAGTCAGAATCGAGCTGTAAAAAGGTATTATTTATTATTGTGAATTAGCCAGTACCCATAAAACCAAAAGCTCGATAAAATCAGAGGAGCCTACAGTATAACATCTCTGGACAAAATAATATCAAGTATGGCAGCACATTGAGCGATGCTTCTGTTTGACTAAGTGTCCAGCAATCGATTAGGCCGTAGTTGCCTCTTACCTTCAGGTAGGCTACCGTAGGCTACACGCCTGTCTGCCAACTAATATGGCACAAAAAATCACTATCTTATCTATAAATATTTTTGTTTACTCTGTGGTTCGGCGTCTTAAACGAATACAAATGTATATGCTAACACCGCGCCTCCAGGTAGGACATTAATGAATAATAGAGCGATAAGGGTCCGCATTAATTGGCGTAATCGCAGACATTAGCGTTGCAATCAGCAGATCTCTCCGACTCAGATACCTTCCTCGTCAGAACCGTCTGTAATGGATAGCTTCTAAGATAACGGTTTAATTACAACCGTGTATTGCCTGCGGTAAACGTTTCCACTTGACTGCCTTTCGATGCGGCATCGTTTTAATAGTTCTTTTATTTTCTTCCACGCGTCGGTTTTTCAAGTTTGCATCTTATAAGCAGATTCAAACCCATTGAGAATGCCGTGGCCATTTTGGCTGCCCTCCAAAAAACAATGCCGAAGCCGCATAAGTATAAAACCCGCAGATTTAGGGTTCGATTTGCCTATTTTCTGATATCATCTTTTTCTATCGTTTTTTATTACGTGTCCCCTCTGCTGGGTCTACTTGGCCACTTTCAGTAGGTACACCTAGATGTTTGTATTATGTCCGGCTAATAAATAACACACCACGATAAGATAATGGCCCGTCTTAGGGTTAAAAAGTTACTACTCAAGTAAATGACTTAGTGTTACCCCTGTTTGATTACAAATTGATTTTACAACTGCCGCGCCCTATGTAGGTGATAATATTAATTAATGTCGTTCCCTAATTTCATATATCTGTCGCCTAACGAAGGTGTGATGTCAGCATGATTGAGTGTAATGGGATATCTGACCTTTACCTGTTAATGGTATAATTGTGATTGAAGCGTCATGGACGTACTCGTACCAGGGTGTGGTAAGTAAAGAGGGGGAAATTGGCAGGGGGGGGGGAAAATATCAGGATTTGGCACATATTATTATGTTTTTGGCAAATTGGTTTTAAAGTCTACTCTTAAAAAGTGTGTGCTTATGTATTACTAGCCTTCCGCCCGCGGTTTCACCCGCGCGTAATTTCTTTTTTCAAATATCCCTTCTCCACACATATCCAAAATCAAAAGTACCTTATGTCACCCGGGGATGGTGTAGCTTTCCAACAGTGAAAGAATTGGTTCAGTAGTTTCGGAGCCTATTCAATACAAACAAACAAACAATAAAATCTTACCTCTTTATTAAATTGGTATAGATGATAATTATCTGTGTTTAAAGCTAGCCTATCGCTGTCGGATAAATTGAAATGTGTGTTCCGTTTTAACGTCAAAACTTCTGAACCCATAAAGATAGCGTTTTGTTGCATGGGGTTTTAGAGAGGACATAAGATAGCTTTTATCTCGGGAAACGTGTAGGTCCCATGGGATTGCAATAAAATCTGTAAAACCTCCAATTCTATTACTTTACATAAGTGCTTCAGTATCTACGTACGGTATAGTAAAAATCAATTAATGCTGATTATGATATGCAAATGAAACGAAAAATTTTTTTTTGCGTTAAAGGCGGTCAGATTCTCTTGACACTGGGACATTTCCCACAAAGATATGAATATCCTATTCAACAAAGCATAAAACATGGAAACCTATATTATAATTTACGTAAACATACCCATACTAATGTTAAACGTTAATGTGACAACACAAGTGTTTTCACTGCAAGGAAATCAAACCTGCAACCTATATAATAGTGGACTTGCCAAAACTATTACGTACACTTATTTTATTATTACTTTTTATCAAACTACTAGCTTTCGTCCGCTTCTTCGCCCACACGGATTTCTACATATTTTCGTTATCCCATGGGAACGTATCTAATGCTCAGATAAAAAGAAGCCTATTCCCTTTCGTCTATGATATTAAATCGGTTCAGTGGTTTTCCAAGCTTGGATTTATTTGCATGATTTTGTTTCGAAATACTCCACTAGTTATGAATAAGATAGTGTAGTCAATATTACTTAGGCCTCGGAATCGAATTTCGCGGGCAGCGGAGCGGCAGCGGTAGCGGCAACAGTTTTGTATGGAATCCCATAGACCCGTTCTCGAACACAGCGGGGCAGGAGCGGGAGCGGCGCAATGCGGATCGCCGCTTGACAGAATCGTACCGCTCTTGCCGGCCCGCGTCAAGCGGTGACCACAGTGCGCCTGCGTGCGCCGCCGCTGCCACTGCCGCCCCACTGCCGCAAATATCGAGGCCGTGGCCTTACGCAGGACGATCCTCAAGGCATTTCGGTTAACATCGATCGTGGTATCAAGCCAATTAGAGGTGTCTGGCCTGCTCGGACAAGCCTGTGATTATGTCACCGACGGTGTGAATTCTAAGCATGAATTATGGTTACAAGCCTAATTGTCATTAGAACACAATTGATATAGAATATTTTGGAATTGGAAATCCAGGTTTTTGCGATATAGGTCATGATCCTTTATTATCCTAATTGCATATATTCACTCCAGAAACCGAAAATATTTCTAATTTTCTTATGTTTTGTAAATATTATATTTATTAAACATAGAAACACCCATAACGATTCAAAGAGACATCGTGCATACAAACGTTTACCATGCGTGGATCACACCCCCACCCTTGGTGTCATAAAAGGAGATTTTTCAACCATGACACCCGTTTAAATCACATAGTACAGTCAACAGCACGTCATCAGACTACCCCAATCTGTCAAATTTCTACAACCAATTTTCAGCTTTATTCACTTCACATAGAGTTCTCTATCATTTGAGTTTTTTTGACAGATTATTAGGGTAGGTTGATTTGCAGCTGTCGTCCGTACACTGTACCTCCAACTCCACAACCATGGTCGGTAAGTGACGGAGACTAATCTTATCACAATCCATTAAAATAAATCGTTTTTACGGGTAAAGTATTCAATTTCCTTTATAGAATTAAAATTCATTGTATGCTACATTCCATAATAAATCAGTTTTGCTTTAATAGGTAATTGTCAGCATTAGAACAAGCAAGCGAATCGGGAATAAACCAATATTCCGTTCATTAAGCATTTCCTTGGTATCCACCTAAATTTGAAATAAAATTCTGTCAGACTATCAAGGCTATGTTTCCAGTCTGTCTCTACGTCAGAACATTGCTGGCAATACTTCGACCTTTGGATTAAGGGGTGTCGTAATTCAGTAATTAATTAACTACGGATCAAAACCCATGTAGGTAGATATGAACTAGTTGCAATTGTGATACACAAAATTTAAGACCTTATTAAGCCGCCATAATTATGTAAAAAGAATATATCACGTTCACAGCATATCATAAAAAGTTAAAAATATTCCTACATCCCGTTTATTACAAAGAGTGACCAAAAACTGCTATCTTTGGTGCTTTTGAATCATCCTCAGCCAAAAGACATCTACTGCTGGACGTAATTTTGAATACTATTTAAATAAAGAATAAAAAACGTAAACTTTACATCTTATCCTCTTTGTAACACTGGTTTTTTTTACACAAGAATCTATTCCTTTTTTAAACTGTAAACAGGTAACAAACTCCACTTTACTCCGGTCCATTTTTAACATCAGGAAAGTGGACCAAATCATTCCGGCCTTACACAAAAAAGGGCCATTCTACACCGGATTAAAATAAAACCCTTAACTTATTTTTCCCCGGCAAACGTTGAAAGGCACAAATTGAAAGTGCGTGTGCCTTTGAACCGGTTTGAATAGAACATTCAATTGTACTTGAAGAACGGTTGTGGACCTCGGGTGCTGGGGGCAGGCGAGGCATCGCAGGCAATTTCCTTTCCCGATCCATTCGGTTGTCGGGCCAGTGGATACTAAACAAGTGGGAAAAATAGGCCGACGTGTCGGGGCGTTCGTGTAAAAACACCATTCTTGAGTGAGTTTGAAATATACATGTTATAGTAGTTCTAGCTTTATAGCGAGGTGGTATGCGTCATTTAAAATTCAAAAGACGGTAAGTGTGTTTAAGTTTTCCACATTTGCAAGTTTATCGCAATAAGAAACTTGTGTAGCGAACATTTTTGTGCCATTTTGTACTTTAAACAGGGAGTACTTATCGTTATTATGTTTTTAATGCTATTTGAGTTGGCCGGCAGCCACGCCAAGGTGGCCAAAAACAAGTAAGCTATTATAATAAAGTTTCATATAAATTATTTTGGTTGTCATGCGTAACGACAAATAGCATGTCAGACAAATATAAATCTATATCTTCGCTTGATATAAAAATACAAATGTGATATATACAATTATACATCATCAAGATAACTATTCGCTTAAACTAATTAACTTTGTTTATAGGCTTGCCGAAGTTGCCATAAAATAAATTCCACGCAGTAAAAAGTTGTTTCGAAGGTTACGAGTGTAAGTCTAAAAAGAATTTTTGAGATAAGTACATCAATCCCATCTATTATCCATATTATCTAAACTACAGTACAAGTGCACACAGAAAGTAATTTTTTAGATTTTAATATCGGTTTTAGCCTAAAGTAGAATAGTTGTTTTAATAAAATATAGTAGGTACAGAAACAATACATTTAGTAAGTCATTGTTTTATCCACTGTTGTATCAGTCTGTTAATGTCCCACTGCAGGGCAAAGGCATTCACAATTGAAATCAAGTCATCAATACAATGATAGTAAAGAAATAAAAACAGGGATATGATAGGTACCATCGAGGACACCCGCGCGTGATCACTTTTGGAAAAATATACCGTGCACGCGCATCTCGTCTTGTTAGGAGCGGCGATGTAAACGTGAAAATACTGCACAGGATTTTAGCCTTTAGGGTGACCACGCGCGGGTGTCTGCGTTAGTACGTAAATAAAGCGACACATATGTTTGGAACTCAGGACTCATGACTTTGATTTCCGATGTGGAAGTGAGTTTGTGGGTTTGATTGGATGATGATAATGAAGAAGATGATGATGATGACAGACTTACCAATGTGTAGAGTGCGCTCGCGTAGGCGGCGTGTTTGACGTGCAGAGTGCGACAACACGACAGCGTCGTGTCCTGATCGTGCGCAGTCCACGCTTTCATCTGAAGACAAGAGTTTAGGTGTTACGAACGGTTTGCAAGTGCAACGTATTAGGTTTTACAATCTTTCTAAGGCAGTGGCCACCATAGTTTGAACCTTATGTAGTTGTGATACCGGCGAAAATTTCATTTTTCCGCGCCTGACAAAGGGTTAAATATAATCCAATCAATCTCGGCAACAAATCAACTTTTACATACTTTCCTGAATAAAAACCGATCAAGCTTTTTTCTTTAACACAGTTAGCCTCACTCTATGTTAATGGATTTGAACAGTGGATTAGAGTGGAATACTCCTACTATGAGTGTCAGGCAAGCGCTTAATATTTCATGTAAGCACTTTTCTTTTCGAAAATACTTATGTTAAATATGCCACATGGAAACATTCAGGCCAATATCAACAGACATATTGAAGGACACAACACGTTTGTAATGTGCGGTTTGTAGTTTTGAACACATGATATGTGGTGTAGCGTATTGTTCAGCCATTACAACAACTTAAATAATTTAGGAATACAGAAAAGGCGCTGCACGTTTTTGCTTGGGGAGGGTTCTTGCCCTATAGCGTAGTTAGTTGGTCGTAAAGATTGGCCGAAATTCGGTCTCAATAAATCACTACTCTTTTACCTCCCAATAAAACCTGACACGTGAAAAGACCACTTTCACCTTCACCCGGGTGCAGAAGTTCGAAACTCATAACAGTCTCAACTCGTGGCTAAACAACAACAAAGTCGTTTAATGTGCAAAACGGCTTATGGTGAGTGTCCGAGAAACTTTTTGAAGATGTAGGTACATGTATAATAGATTTAGTTCAAGCCAACCGACGAAGGAAGTTTTAACGCGAAAATTTTGGACAACACTTTAAAACTAATTTAGGAAATGTATGAACAAAAGGCAGCACAACTTATTTTGAAGTCAAGTTTTACTACAACAATTCTACTTCTGGCAAACGTGATCAGGCTACGTGGAGCCAATGTACTGAGCAACTATAAAAAAATATATGTAACGGTTTGTGAGAGTAAATGGATGGTTCTTGTTCTATTACTACAAAATCACTGAGTTCTGATGAAATCTCAAGCGTACTGTATATTATGTATAATAGGACTCCGAATTCAGTCATTCTTTATGGTATTAAATGACTCAGTAATGTATCTAATTACAATATTATAAATGTAAGTAGTGCATACTTATATTATTATCTCGAAAGTTAAATAGGATGTATTTAGATCAATGGAGTCTCTATCAATTTTAAATCACTTTTAAAGACATAATGTAGTGGGGTTGGTATTTTAATGATAAAAAAATAAAGCATAATCTCGGTACAAACCTCACCTAAATTTTAATATAATTTTGCTTATATTAAGGTTTCAACCCTCCTTGAAACCAAGTATTATAATGACGGAGAAATTCATTGCTCGATTATTTTCTACCTACTTAAAAACCATCCCACGAACGTAGCCCTGTTCCAAATGCATAGATTTGTTTATTTTACATCGGAAATTGCTTCGTGGATACCGGCGACTAACAATCTTTGGTATTTTATCTCAGAATTGGCTGCGGCCTAGCTATCAAGTAGGTATGAATGTTTAATATTTCGTTTACGTTTTAAATTGGCAATCATAGTTTTTGTTTGTGGGATACATAATTTAATAATAACGTCTTCCAAATGAGTTTAAAACGGCCAATCATTACGATCAATCATCTTCAGGATATACATATTTAAGTGCTCAAAGAATGCGCAAGCGCACACAAGCGTACGTCCAATTCCCTCTTTTTCATAGCACAGAGGAACAGAAATCGACACGAACGAAGACACATATGACGCAGGATAAATGGTTTTAAACCGCCAACTGCCAGATTTCGTGACTGACTATTTTCCCAACAGAAAACCCAATCACAAATTGAATAATGTGTTGCCACACCACAAGCTATTTGCAAATTCATTTCAAGTAAGTTGAATACATATCGTTTTAACTGACAGCCCGAACAACCGAATTTGCAGCTTTTAATTATGATGATAGAAAGCCTAGATAGTAGACAGTAGCAAGTTTAGTATAATAAACTAAAATAATGTGCGTACAAAATTAAACAGCGAAAACTTTTAGTACTACGAGTAATACATAGCATTATTATGTCAGCGTTATCTGGTGTTCTATGCTTAACAGCTCGGACACGTCAGGTTGTCACTCTGAAAGCTTGACACAGACTAATTATGACACAACAAATCACGCGGGTCACGCACGCTCCGTGACTCATGCTATGTAAGTACCTGCGTAATTAACTAACCGTGTTTAGTTTAATTAGATTCATTAACTTTGAATATCTATAATAGTGCTAGGGTTTACCTACTTTTTACTTTATTTGTAGAAGATCTAATAATTCAATGCTAATTTATTTGTTGACCGATTTGGTATAATGGTCGAGAAGTCGACTCGGTCGCGGGTTCGACCCCCGCACGATACAAACATTATGTGTGCATGAACATGTCTGTTTGTATCGGTCTGAATATTTTTACGTATAAAAAGTATGTTTTAAGTATAAAAGTAACGCTTGTCTGTTGTCTGGCACCCATAGCATATTTAAGCTAATACTTAGTCTAAGGCTAAATAAGCGCTATGCGAATAATTTCCAGCGATATTTATTTAATAATACCAATGATTTATTTCAACAATTAAAAAAAAAGAAATATGTTGCTAAAAGACCAACTGATTACGTACTATTTCAATTAGGTAACATGAAAAAGTTTTCTTTGTAAAAACACATGCAGTCGACACGCTTTAAACGTCACGGATTAATTTACGGCACAACAAATCAAATGCGTCATGCAATGACACGGCTCACGTCATGCACACTCCGTAACTCATGCAAAGACTCGTAACAGCTTTCGTAATACATCTTTCCGTGCTCAGTTTTAGTGTTTTAATTTAAATTAAAAATAAATGAGTGAGTGTAAGCTTTGCCGGCTGCTTCACCCGCGTAAAATTATTGTTCTTGTTATATGCCTGAGTAATTAACTTTGCGTGTTTGATGTACGTATATTATCTTAATTAAAAGGCAGTTCTTTTCAAATATTATCATATTTTACTAAGGAGTAGGTTATTATATTCATCATCATCTCAGCGTATTCCCGATTGCATCTAGTATGGAGATCAGGGCCCGCTTTGACTATGGTCCTAGATTTGACATAGCCTGATTATTACAATGGAGCGATTGTCATCTGGCCTCCGTAACCCTTAAAAACCATAAACAACTTGGAAAACCAGACCTACTTAGAACATAGTCGGGACCAACGACTTAACGTGCCTTCCGAAGCACGGAATCATCATTTCAGACATTCAGGTGATTAAAGCCTGCAATGTGCGAAATGGTGATTAAACACATTGTATAGATCGAGTAACGAAGGCAGATAAAGACAGAAACATTTAACGTGACGACCATTGACACGACTTGCGAAGTTGCGTCTTACAGCGTTATTTCGAGCCTTATTTATACATTTAATAACATGGTTATAGACCTGCCTTCTTACATTTCATATCGTCGCCTAACATTCTTTTCCTTCCTTTAAACCACCTGAACTTCGGTTCATTAAGTTTTTAAATATTACGACGCACAGTGGTCGGCTTTGTATGGGAGTGCGGAAATAATTAAATTTTTCAGCGTAATCAAGTTTCTTGACACACTTGTGTACTTCACGGTCACTTAATAACACAATCTCGACTAGATCACTTTTTTTATATTTTAAAAACAGGAATGTTAAAATTTTGTGACAAGGGACGCAAAAAAGCAAACTGATGATTCCAATACGATAAGTGAGCTATTTCGAATTAACAACAAAATTGTTTTTATCAAAGTACCCTAGTTTAAGTCATTTATCAATAATTTCAATTCACATCCGAACACTAACCCTCATTAGAGAAATGAATTGGATGTCAAGGGTAGCAGATATTAGCAGCTAATATATAATAGGCTAATTACTAGAAAGACTAAGGAATCTTTTGAAACATAAATCTGCAGTGGGATCGTAAAGGCAAAACAGTTACGATCCAAGAAAAACAGTAATTTCGAATATAAATGCGTGTCTTTTATAAAGGTCAAGTAGGAAATGACGACAGCATTTTTTCACTATAATATTGTTTATGTAAATACACAAAGCTTCATAAAAGACAATTAAAAAGAAATTTTGTCAATATCATCAATATCTCAAGAAATATATTCGTAGACATCCAAGCATAGAAACTACGCAAAAATAATATACTCGTGTTTGATCATCTTACGAGGCATATTTCCTTTTAACCAACATTAAATTGAAAATTTTTTTTTCTGATTATGATCCCATAACTGTACTACAATAAGGCTACTATGATAATTTTAATGAATTAGAACCTTCCAACTTTCGACTTTTTTCCGCTTGCCGACTACTGTGCGACGTCAACTTCGTGCTACTTGACTAGTTTGTAAAATATGTTTAATATATTTTTTTACTCGAGACATTTTTATTTATGAAACTTTATTTATTTTGTATAGGTCTGGGTGTTTTCTATGAGAAAGATTAAATTGAAATAGTGTTAAAGTGTATTTATAGTCTACTTTACTTGATAAACCACCTGACTACAGGCCGCTTAACATGTAAAGTAAAATATTAGCCTATTTAAAGTCCCACTGAATTTAAAAGTAATAACAGCATTTGCCAAATTTTGGATCCTGACAAGTTCAGAAGAGAACGCTCTGAGAAAGAGAAGACCTTTATAATTTACTAGCCTTCCGCCCGAACTATAATCCGCGCGTAATTTCTTTTTTCAAATATTCCCCCTTTCCCCCACATTCCCGGGATCAAAAGTACCCTATATCACCCGGGGATAGTGTAGCTTTCCAACAGTGAAAGAATTATTCAAATTTCAGGAAGGTTCAGTAGTTTCGGAGCCTATTCAGTACACACAAACAAACAAACAAATATTTCCTCTTTATACTTAATATTAGTATATAAATATAAATCATGGCTTGTTTTCAATGACTAAGTCATTCATGATATATAACATTAATACATCACTTTCATAAACAAACGAACAGCAACAAATAATTAGGTTAATATTCAAGGTAACTCAGCGACATGCAACCATCAGCCATTGTATTTGATGTTACCTTATAACCCAATTACAACATGTCTGAACGTTTCCGTGTATAATACCTGCAAGTTACCGTTTCTGCTAACTACGTTATTCGCATAAACACAATTATACTGTTGCGACATAAACTAATATGTTCGTTGTTGGTTCTTATGCATATAGGTACAATAGAGGGCTCTGTTTTGATTGCATAATATATTTAATACACCCGCAGCCTGTGAGGATTGTTAATATAAGTAATGTATATATGTGTGATGTACAAGTGTGGACATCCAGGCGTTGCCAGTTTGGTAATTTAAAATGTTACTTTTGCCAGCAAAATTTTTATTTACTGGTTACGGGCAACACTAGCCCCCTTGGACTATATTTATTTTTACTATTCAATTCATATAAACATTGTAAACTATACTAATATTATAAAGAGGAAAGATCGTAATAAATAAAAGTGCATCAATATAACCTACAGTAATGTCTCTGTTATCATTAGTGTCTATTAATGTCCTGCCTGGCACTGATCTTCCAGACAAAACAGATAGTAATCAATTGTTCAATATCCTAAAATTACAAATACATTGCTCTAATCCCAAATAAAATAGCAGCAATGATACGCAGATAAAATACATAAATTACATTAATTAAATATTAATTTTCATCACTTTAAAATATTTCATAATTTTATGATTATTTATATGTCGTTGATGGAAAATAACGAGAAAATATCACAACCAGACCCAAGGCAGAAATCGAACCCAAGACTTCCTGGTTCTTTGCCGGGGCAGCTTTACCACTGCGTAGGTGAAATAACTCAATGTGCTACGAGTACATTGTGTCTCTGATCATCGAGCCTTTGATTTCAAGTTAAGTGGCTCCTTAAAAACTAGCCGGCTGCCTCCTTATAATTTATATATAAGTAACTAGGTGGTTTCTTAACTATTACGTAAAACAGGTCGACAAAAATACTGTCATAAGTAATACTAATATTAAAAATGCGAAAGTCTGAATGTTTGGATGTTTGTTACTCAATCACGCCTAAACGGCTAAACGGATTTAGATGAAGTTTGGCACACGTATAACTATAACACGGATTAGGACATAGGCTATAAAATCCCTACGGAAAACGTCTCATTCCTGCGGGATAATTGAAAAAAAATACGCGCGGGTGAAACCGCGGGCGGAAAGCTAAGTAAGTTTATGAAAATAAACATTATAATATTATTTTAAGAGAGGGCAATCAGTCACATTCCTTTACGTTAATAGCCTAGTAATACCTCATGCCAATTAATTTAATTACTCGTACCTACCTACGTTCTTTGCTCTCTTCATAATATGGGTCGGGAGGCTTTTGGGACCGGGACCGCGGTCCCGAAAGCCCCTTATTTTTTTTACAAAAACACAAATATAAATAAACGTATTCGTGGTGCGAAGTTTATTTACACAAGTTAAATCTATATCTACACTAATATTATAAAGAAGAAAGATTTTATTGTTTGTTTGTATTGAAAAGGCTCCGAAACCACTGAACCGATTTGAAAAAATCTTTCACTGTTGGTAAGCTATACCTTTCGCGGGTGATATAGGGTTCTTTTTATCCCGAAAATGGTAGGGGATAGGGGGGATAATTGACAAAAGAAGTGACGTGTGGGTGAAACCGCGGAGGCGACCGCTAGGTAAAGTATAATTAAAGAAAACATTATATTATTGAATTAATATTTCATGGTGTAATTACAAATAATATGTCTTCAGACACAACGTTTTAACATTTGAACCAAATGACAAAATTATTTGTTATTCTGGCCTATTAAGAATAATGTGTTTTCCATATTCCGAACATGCCGTTTGTTCACTATTATAATTAATTATTATTACATTCATTTTAATTTTATTAATGACACAATTTCTTATTTTATTTTAGGGTATTTTGGCCTTACAATGTTTCTTTAAAACGTTGACCAAAGAGTACAAACATTACATTTCCGAATTAAAGAAAATTGTTATAATTTTTTCTCAGCAACTAAAACCTGAATGTAGAAAAGTTTTGGTTCAAATATTTAAATTACTTTATTCTTGTATCTAATGGTAATGAGACAGTAATTTGTTTATTGAAGGCAGTAATTTCAGTATTAACTATATTCAAAAACTAAGTAGACCTCGGCTAAAATAGAATAGCAATTGACAATATAAATACTTTATTTTTTAAAGAAGAATTGGTTTCTCAAGTTCTTAAGGTGATTGATAAAATCAGTATATTGAACTACTGATAAAGTACTGAGAGCAGCTTGTTCTTTATATATTCTTTATAAACTTATGAAAATAGCCTTCTAACAATAACACTAAAATATTATCATTTATTATGAATCTTCAAAAATATGTAGGATAATTATGTAGGATATGCATTTCTAAACTATAAACGTGTTCATTTTACTTGTATTTTATTAACTCATTCACACGGTAACGCTGTTACAGAACATATAAAAAACGATAAAATGTTTACGCCTCATATATCATCGTTTCGTTTATCACGGCAAAAAACTTTGTTATTACCTTTCAGCCAGTGGTAGAAGTTTGGAACCAGCCGGAAACTGCATAGCATGCTATTCGAGAAGTTTTTGTTTGTTACGAATCACATAAGTCGCGCGGAGTTGCGGTCGGCACCGGCGTGCGCCTCGTAGCTCTGCCGCGCGTCAACTGAGTGCTACGAGCACTGGCTACGGACGCGTAGCGTGCTACGAGTAAGGGCTCCCGACTCCGGCCTATTACGAAGTTCAACCGTAATTAACGCAGTTTTGAATTTTAAAGCCGTTTAATGGAATTTAAAATGGTACGTGACAAGTGATTGAAGAGATACGGTTTGTTGGGTTTTGCTAAAGTCGGAATTGAATAGGGACTGTGAAGTTAATTGACAGTCAGAGGGCAGTTTCGGCCAAAAAAAAGGTACGATAAGTTGGACTTAAAACTTATGTTGAAAGCGGAATAAAGGACGTTATAAGAGGTATAATTAAATCCAGAAAGGACCCAATTAGTAAAATAACAAGTTGTTTTATATCCTTGCAAAAACATCTTACTGGTGTTAATGTATTCTATTATTTTAGACGCGTTAAAGTTAAAAAAGATGATTCATTGTTTTTAAAACGTCGCACCGGCAACACATTGCAAATAAATAAAAAAAACAAGATTGATTGATTCTTTTGAGGTACAATGTGTTTTCTTTCTTATTCGCTTTTCTTTGGGTTGAAGTTATACAAATTAATGACAACTTATTTGTACTTCACGCGTTAACAACATTTTTATTTTCAATATCAAGGTTATTTATTTACTTTCTTTTGAAGTATAATCAATATATGTTTAACTGAGAGATAGACATGAGACAGATATATCAAAACGTATCTTATATCGGCTAACAGTTCGATATCATATCATATCGATATAGGATTTTACGTAACCGATATTTCAAAAACTAAAAACTATAATATCAAAACCAAAACTCAAAACTGTATATCGAAAAACTGTAACAAAACAACAAAACTCATATCGCCGAAACTATTCATAACCGTACTATCGATATCTTTGGTCAGTTGATATTCGCCTTTTCTCTTTCTGTTTCGGTATACTTACATTGGAGTAAAAGAGATGAGGCGGTTATTCAGATATTACGGCGTAATGGGTAGGCGATTTCCGCTCTTATTTGCTAGCAATAACAGTCAATTTATCTTGTATCGATTATGTCGCGGCATTTTTATATTCGCAAGGGATACATATAGCAAAAGGGAATCAAGCTCGAGCGTAATAAGGATTAATTTGGTTTAAGTGATTTTTATAGTGTTATGATATGTGAGTGAAGAATGTTTGTTATTGTTTATTTTTAACCGACTTCAAAAAAGGAGGAGGTTCTATGTTCGACTGTACGTATTTTTTTTATTTTTTTTTTATGTGTGTCCGTCGATTTCTCCGTCAATTGTGGACCGATTTAAATAATTCTTTTTTTATTTGAAAGTGCATAGTTCCGGGGCGGTCCCATTGTCACCATGTCTGATGATGGGATCCCGGGAAAATCAAGGGCAAATCTCAAACTTTATAGCCGCACACTACGCGTTTTCTCTAAAGCCATTCAAGTTTTTGCGTCCGATAGACATCATTTTATGTTGATGAGCTGATGATGGAAGATACAACTCCTTAACGGTTAGGAGTTAGAGGATAATTCTTTCAGTATTGTAGGAATATGTAAACCGTTAGTTGTATTTCATGCACTTTTGCAGCAAAGCTGATGATGGAAGGTACAACTCCTTAACGGTTAGGAGTTAAGGAATAATTCTTTCAGTGTTGTAGGAATATGTGGACCGTTAGTTGTATTTCATGTACTTTTGCAGCTAAGCTGATGATGGAAGGTACAACTCCTTAACGGTTAGGAGTTAGGGGATAATTCTTTCAGTGTTGTAGGAATATGTGGACCGTTAGTTGTATTTCATGTACTTTTGCAGCTAAGCTGATGATGGAAGGTACAACTATGATGATGGAAGCTACAGGGTATGACTTCTTAATTCTTATGTCCCTCTTGCGGGCTGGATCTTAAGTTGGTCTACCCATGGTGCTGAACACTTAATGAATAGGTACCTAATATTGTCAAATAATACAATTTTTTTTTTTTTGGGGAGGAGAATCGATATGTGATATCGGATATCATATCCGATATTGAAGCTCCATATCGGTTACATATCGGCTAATGTAAAATATCAGAAACGCCCATGTCTACTGAGAGAACATAACGCATTTTTATATAACCTACATTTAATTATTCAGCAGAAAACTTTCTGGCGACTATTCAATTTGCTACCACTTGATCTTTAAACTTTCTACTTGTACTCTAGACCTATTTAACTGACCTCACACACTAAAATTACGTCTTTACCTATCCGCAATCCAGTCCATCTTCGATCCAAATTAAAAACACTGCTTATGCAGGGTCGTGTGCCAAGCCCTCGAATCAACTGTGTACGACTTTTTATTATGTGGGGAGAATGCCCAGGAAGCTCATAAACTCCTCTTACACTGTTTATGACGCGTCAGTCATAAAACATTCGTGGCCAAGGTGAATCATTATTTGACTTTCACTGTCACGTAAAACATATATACGACTGTGTCTTGTAAAATCAGGAGTAGTTTTTTATGCTAGATCTCATCAGAAAGGTACGCAGCCCACCTGATGTTATGAGGCCAATTTTATTGAGGGACACTTCAAAATGTGGAAGCCAGTACACCTGAAATCAAAGGCTCGAAGATCAGATGAACCAACAGTCTGGCAGCACATTGTACGACGCTGCTGCAGTGTCCCTCAATGGAATAGACTGCAGTGACCGCTTACCATCAGGTGGGCTGCGTGCTTGTCTGCCAACTGACGTGCTATAAAAGAAAAAAAACAGAGCCAAAGGTGTTATGGCAGCAGATTTTAACTGTAGGATTGAAAGCTTAGTCGGACTCTGAAAAAGTGCTACCACCAACCAAACTAGAACCCATGAACTCCGGGTTAGTTTTGGTTTGACACCCAAGCACTGCTCCATCGAGGTAGTCAGTAGTTACTGCAAAAAAATACCGTTTAAATTTTTTATCGGTATCAGTCCGGTACGCAGAACACTTGTGTTATTATATTAAGTATAATAGACCAACAGGCGACTCAAATTGCTTACATGCCACAAAGCGAAAACTTCAAATGAAATAAAAATGTGTGAAATGGTAATGAAGCTGAAATTGTTAAAAGGCAATTTGACAGATTGATGAGATCTTGTACTGCTTACTGTACCTATCTGCCTTGCAGTTAACTGTACTTATTCAAAGGGCATTGAAGATTTTGGCTTTCAAAATCAAAATGGCGGGACGTAAGCCAGCCTCCATACAAAAATCTTCATAGCCCCTTTTTATTAAAGACCGCAGACATTTTATTAAACTTTTTTCTGTTGTACATAATATATTGAATTGAAGCCTATGTCAATATGTTTATGAATGCTTTTCAATAACAACATTTTATTTACATCGACATGGTAAATACATTTTAATTTACTCAGTTCGATTCAAAATGTTTGTATAGTGTTTTGCACTTCAGACATGATTGATTAAGCGGATTTGAACAATATTATTTGGAAATCCATTGGACGTATTGAAGAGTAATTTGTTTGACAGTCTAGTAGGCAATTTTTTTAGCACTTCTACCAGATAAAGATAAATTAGTACGGAAATAGTACATAGAGAATAAACACCAAATAACTGAAAGCCATTATAAACTTGACATTTTACCAGCTCAATGGTTGTTGACGTAATGACGTCACGCGGCGCCGCCACCATTCGCCACCACTCGTCAACACCTTCGGGCTCAACCGCCACCACTCGTTACCACCATCGGGCTCAGCCGCCTCCATTCGTCACCACCTTCGAGCTCAGCCGTCACTCCGTCCCATCGATCAAGCACTCATTCGACTTTACTTGACAGCTAATCCCGTGGACCCCTGCACCGTCTTTTAGTTGCTCTCAGAACCAATTTTCATCATTGACAGTTTAACTCGCTCCTCCGTTCAGCTACAATGGTCAAGTGATTTATGTACCGGTTATTCCGGGGTCCTGTCCTTTTCTTTAGATACAGCTCAGGTTTGTGATCACCAATCCGCATTTGAAAAACAAGGTGATTAAGCCAGTATATATCATTGTTCTGCGCAAGATGGCTGGCAGGAGGTGGATGCGAGTGGCCGAGGACCGATCGGCGTGGCGAGCATTTGGAGAGGCCTATGTCCAGCAGTGGACTATCACAGGCTGATGATGATGATGATGATATCATTGTTTGACAGAGGCAGCCAAAAACGCTACCGCTGCGGCGTAATTGTGTAAACGCCCTTATTTAATCACGTGTATTTCATTCAAGTGAAGAAGTACAAAAATAGCTCTGTACGGAAAATCTCAGGCCAGTAGCATCTTTCAATTAACAAAGCATTATTTATTCAAGTAAACCAAGTGTCCCAATCGACAATTTGAATATTTAAAAGCTTTCTAAAGTTGCAAACATCCATAAAAGCTTAACGAATTACCTAACTCTGATATTCATTTAAATTTGCTCTGCGAATAGATTTTTCCTGCAGAATTGCTGATTTGGTAAGAGTAAGTAACTAAAATAAAGCTAAATAACAATAGAAATAACCATAAAGTATTAATAAAGGTCTATTAATTAAAATCTCTTAGGATAATCCATAACTTCATAGAGTTAATATTATTAATCCTCTTTTGTACAAACGCAACAAAGAAATCCTTAATCTTTGTATTAAAATTTGATTAAAATTAATATATATAGAACAATAGAATACAATGAGGGCGACACTTTACATCGCCTTAATTTACTAGAGTAATTAGATAAAGTAATAATGCTTAAAAAGGCGATTTAAATAAATGTTATATAAGTCAAAATAAGATATAAGAGATAAGAGTAATAAGAGAAAAAAGCTAATACCATAAACTCTACTAATATATTAACCACTCAACGCCGAACCGGCACTCGGGTGCCGCATAACAATAGATTTTCTATTGTGTCTAGTAATCCGGGGCTAAAAGGATTAATATTATTAATGCGAATCTTAATCTATCTGCCTTTTTTATGTTTTCAAGACTACACTAGGTACCTATTTTATAATTCGGTAGAAACACAAGAAATCTATAAGAAAATTATGCTACTTTTAACCCGGAATAACGAAATACTTCTAACTTCGAATTACCTTTAATATTGCAACAATGTTAAAAGTTTACGCAAAAAATCTCTCGCCCAAATTAAAAGCAAATAAAAACGAAAAAATGTAAGACCCATTAAAACAGATTACACTCTAAAAGCAATATTCAAAAATAACGAATAAAACGGCGCTGAGTTTGTAAAATGGAATTTGCAATGTTTATGTATTTTTCGTTTGTATAGCCTGACCAGGAAAATAAAAAGCCTGCTCTGGAGGCGCCACATTAGCTATGGTTATAGCAACACTTGGTTGCTATGGTTACTATACTACATAATATCCAATAATAACAAGGCACGGCTGACAAATTTGACAATTGACATCACACTTTGACAGACAGCAATATTGAATGACATCATTGTTTTTTATTTAATTGTTGCCACTTGAAGAAATTAGTTCCAATATTTTTCCGCAAAATGGCGCGGTTTTTTATTTTATTCAGGCTATATTTAAAGTATCAGCCTGTTAATGCTCCACTCTGGAGAAAAGGCCTTTTTTAATTAACAACATCTACTTGTTAATGATATTTATTTTCTGATGTATTAAAATTTATTGACCACAAAATTAGGTTACTAAGCGCAGATTTAAAGCTGAAAGCATTGTCTACCAGTGAATCTTTGGGAATAACTAATGGTATGTACTTATCCCGCCTTCCAAATGAGCGGTACTTTTTCATTTCAATATCATACGAGTCTTTTTTAACAAAGTAAGTAATTACGTATGCTTTGTTTTTGGTTGTATTATGTTTTCGTCATGAACTGTTTATCCTAAAAATCCGGGATTTGGAGACAATTGCTATCGAAGAACTGTCTAAGCCTGATATATTACGGCTTATGAGAGGATTTACGTGAGCGTCACAGGCGTTGCGTTGGCAACCAGTATGAACTTCACTTTATATAAAACTAACTTTCCGCCCACGGTTTCACCCGCGCGTAATTTCTTTTTTCAAATTGTAACATATAATTTTATGTGATCTTATCGTAAATATTATGTGTATTATGTATTGGCTACTGTATTAATATTACGTTTGGATGTTAAGATAATGTAATTTTACGAAAATTTTGAATGCCTAAGATACTGGTCAATTGTGCGAACTTTACCTTGTATGTACAGTGAAAAGCACGCCAGACACTACACTTAGACTAACACTTTGGACTTTGTACTGCTCTTATGTCGGGGGCATAAGTGCTATTATCGAACTGCGAGTGTATACCGTGATGTGCTGTTGACCGTACCATCTTCTGTACCACTTTTCGTGTTTTTTTAATTTGAATTTGAAATATCCCCCGGGAATGAGAAGTTTCCCGTAGGAATTTTATAGCCTATGTCCTAATCCGGGTTATAAAATACACGTGTGCCAAATTTCATCTAAATCCGTTCAGCCGTTTAGGCGTGATTGAGTAAATAACATCCAAATCCAAACATCCTACAGCAGGACTATCTACAGCATTTCTCAAGTGTTGCTGTCATACAGACAAATCAAATTAATCCAACATAAAAAACCTATTATCATTAGAAACGCCACCAGATTGTCGGATTGTCAAAGGCGGTAGTACCCGATTGTTCGACCGTCAGTATTTTTCAGCTCACCGCTCTGGATACCAAATTCGATTTGCCGTCAATATCAGCTCGATTCAACGTTCATGAATTTAGATTAGACTGGATTTGAATAGAAACAATTTAGAGGCTTTGTTTTTTAATACCGATACAGGGATTTAACCTTATTCGAATTAGTTTCGCGTATGAATAATCTTTTATTTTTTATTCATAACTTTTGACTGCCTGTACTCATGGAACAGTCTCTAACTAAGCCGCTCGGTTATAAAACTTGAAGGTCGTGTTGTCTGGTTGATGATAGGACTTTTTCTGAGTCCAAATAGCTATCTGCCACTTAGCCACTTACGATAAGCCGAGCTACGTGCCTGGTCTTTTAACTGATACCGCAACAAAATATACTTTACCAAATACTATCTACTATTTCAAAAAGATAAAAAATTAAATTATTGAATAAAAATGTCGGATTAAAATACAGATACATCAATCATTTCTTGTTTGAAAAATGAAACGTAAAAGAGAAAAGAAATTATTATTTTTTATCGAAAATTGGCAATGACTGTTTCATCGCGTTAAAAAACGATACTATATTTGACGTCGATTATTGAAAATAGACAAGAGCGTCACGTTACTTTAATCAATTGTTATGTCCCTTAGGAAACTGACTTCAAGTGAAAGCTTGGCTTAGTAATATTACTTAAACATTATTCAATCTAGCAATAGTGGATATGAAGAATAATACATACAGGGTTACTGGTAATATGTACCGATCCTTTTAAGGGAATTGTAGAGGTGGTCCCCAGCTAACAATAGACCCATGAAAATGCAGGTCAAAAAGTGAGGTAAATGATAAATTATCTTAGAAATAGTCGCAATAGTTTTCTGTGTGATACGCTTCTCAAAGCAGCTTACGCGATTAAATTTCTGTGGGTGTCACATGTTTGAATTAAAATTCGAGACAGTTTCATAAAAGAAGCTTTTTAAACAGATGTACCGACATAAAATGAGGTATTATTAAAAGGGTTGCCTTTTCAGGTGAGAAACTGCGTAGGTTTTGGGTTACGAAATCCTACACCCGCTCCTTTAAAGAGGCCTTTGTCCGCTTTGAAATACTTTATACACTTTTGAGCTTCGTGTGTCTACTTTAAATCAGATCACTGCAATATATACAAAAGTACGAGTATATATGTGGTGTATGCCAATGCATTTTTTACATAAAATTTAGGGTAATGTAAAAATTTCATTTCAGACAGCTTTGGTAGGTAGGTAGAGTTGTCTAAAACGTTGCTTTTCATTTGCGGGAACGATGAATTTTTGATGTGTATATTTACCACTAGTGGCCGCCTTCGCGGATTCACCCGGGGATAGTGTAGCTTTCCAACAGTGAAAGAATTTTCCAAATCAGTTCAGTAGTTTCGGAGCCTATTTAACACTAATAAACAAAAAATCCTGGGTCCTGGGTTCGTAATGACGAAGAATATCAATCTCCTTTTTTATCCTTGACATTTACGTAAATAGCATGAAGCAACAAAATGTGAACAAACTGGAATAAACCGCGTATTAATGTGTTATATTTGAGCACGAAATATACAAGTATTTTCCAATGTTTTCAAGAAAAATGCATTCTGACCAATGTTTTAACGCGAAACAGTAAATACAAGATAAATGGGAATCGGCGTATTTACACGTGGGAATTTACTTTAATTTATTGTTCCAATGCTTTAAATGTGCACCATCAGTTCTCAAATATTTGTCCTTCTTCTATCACTTACCGACGGAGAATTAGTAAAAGTTAATAGGTATTGCATCTGGGTTTTTTTTATACTATGTCAGTTGGCAGACAGACACGCAGCCCACCTGATGGTAAGCGGCCACTGCGGCCTATTCCATTGAGAGAGACTTCACCAAGAAGCGTTGCTCAATATGCTGCCAGTCTGTAGACTCATCTGATCTTCGAGCCTTTGATTTCAAGTGTACTGGCTCCCACATTATTTCTTGTATTAATAATGTTTTATTTTATTTGCGAAGAACAAAATTACTTTTTTACTTTTTATTATCTTTCTTTATCTTTAATTAAAATTATTTAAACCACAATTTAAATGCCAAAAGGCTTGTTGTGCCGTCTAATGATTATTTGAAACTAATTTTATAAATCACTAGCCTTCCGCTCGCGGTTTCACCAGCGCTTAATTTCCCTTTTTTAAATATTCCCCCTCCCATTTCCCCCACATTTCCGGTATCTAAAGCACCCTATGTCACCCGGGGATAGTGTAGCTTTCCAACAATGTAAAAAAATTATCAAATCGGTTCAGTAGTTTCGGAGTCTATTCAATACTTGACAAACAAACAATGAAATATTTCCTTTTTATAACATTAGTATAGAATAGATGATTTAACATTATGAAGGGTTAAGACCATAATGATCATATTATTCATGGTTATATAAGAAAATGAATTCATTAGGTTAATTATATCGAGCCATTCGAAGTCGATTGGCAAAACTTTGAGAAGAACTGATGCAAAGAGATACGCACTTGTGTAAATTACAATTACGCCTGCGGTGAAACGCGCCGCCCGTAAGGGAGCGTTTATATATGTATAAACTTATTTGAATAACTAAATAACTGCTATTCATTTCTTAATTGGAGGCCCTGAATAATTTAACTAAATGGCCGCAACCAGCCCTCATATAGTTAATTCACTAGTATTTTAACTTTTATGTAAGTATAAAAAAGCTTTAATCTTTTTTTTATATGTGGAATATATCCTTCCGCCCGCGGTTTCACCCACGCGTAATTTCTTATTTCAAATATACCCCATTACCCCCAAAAGTACCCTATAGATAAAGGATAGAATCGCTTTCCAATAGTGAAATATTTTTTTAAATCGGTTCAATACAAACAAACAAACAAATATTACTTTATAATATTAGTATTGACTAGCCTTACACTCGCGGCTTTGCCCGCATTAACTATACGACGTTAACCCGCACGACTGTGATCAATGATTCTTGATTACCTTCAGCAGTGTTTCCAATGGGATATGTGACCTAGAGACCTTAAAAAATAGCGTACGTATACATTGATGCCGCTGGTGTTTCAAATATCCATGGCCGACGGTGACCAACCATCAAGGGATACGTTTGAGCCTTGCCTTTTTATAAAAAAAAAAAACTTAAAGGAATCAGTTTTATTACAAATTAAAAAAGTTTACAGTATTTATTTATTTATCATCTCTTACACTATTATTGTTTCATTAAACCTAACAAATATACAAACTCAGTGTTTGGATGGGTTTTTTTTAAATATTACCTAAGAAACCTTTATCAAAATTTTATGTGAATACCACACGCTAGTTCTATAGAACAACCTAAGGTATTTTCTTCCTAGAAATACCAACACGTGTATATTCCGCAAAACCCGCCGCAGCACAGCCCGCTGAAGCCTCCACATGTGCACGGTCTTTTATTTTCCAAAAAGTGGAACGTGTGTATTTTATGCATGGGAACTTTTCTGGGGAAATTTATGATCGCCGGAATAAGTCACTTTCGAGCCAGCTCGAATATTTTTAGGCACTCCAGGCAATTCAGTATGCTGAATAGCGATAAATATTCTTGTCGGCCGATGAATATTTTATTTTACTTTTATTAGCCTTTTATTTTTAGGGGAGAACGTTTAAGCTAATCTGGAAACGTATCCGTTCTACTTAAGATACTTACGTTACTTGTAAGACAATTCCTCAGACCCTGTGGTTAAGGGTCGTAAGAACTCTGTGGAGGTTAAGCAACCCTCAATATAGGGAGTGGAGACTATTATAACGTGAGCCATAAAAGATTCCTCTACTTCAAACATAAGAGAAAAAAAACAATAAATTCATCAAGTGGTAGTGACTAGTTTTTTGTAGGCATTATAGATACGTTCGACGCACAAAGGACTAACAGTTGAAATCAAAGGCCCGAAGATCAGATGAGCCTACATTATGGCAGCACATTGAGAGATGCCAGCTGGTGAAAAAAGGCCGCAGTGACCGCTTAACTGATCTAGCATAGGCACAGTACTTGATCTCAGATTATTCATAATATTTACTTTGATGTACATACCTTGTTCGGAAGCTGTCATAAAATTAAATCTTATGTGTAATCTGATTATTCTTTATGAATGTCTGCAAAGTTAATATTTGATAAGTTACAAGTTCTACATGAGTGGTTTAAAATAGCCCTATCGCTATCGACTACAATAGATTATAAAATACTTCTTCAAAGTTTCTGTAAGGCAATAATATTTCTGAAAAACTTTAGTATTCTAGTAGTCAACTGAATCTCTATTCTGCAGCTGTCGTCATGGTCGAACGTTAAGAATCGTAGAAACCTCTCTCTTTGCGGATCTCGCAAATGTATTATACCTATAATGAAAATCGTATAAACAGCTTATAAAATATTAATGCTTTTGTAACTCCCGCCTTTGTCAATTCTTCGCCGTGTTAAGTTATTTTTGGTACATTGTTACGGGAATTCTCAGCAATTCAAAGGATGATTCGCAATTCTATTATACGACGACAGGTGTGCTTATTATGTTAAGAGTTGTTATTTGATAGTATACTAGCTTTCCGCCCGCGATTTCACCCGTGCGTAATTTCTTTTTTCATATATCCCGTGGGAATAAGACGTTTCCCGTAGGAATTTTATAGCCTACGTCCTAATCCAGGTTATATATAAACTATACGTGTGCCAAATTTCATCTAAATCCGTTTTTTAAAAATACATAAATATTACATATAGAAACACCCAGACCGATACTAGATCAGTTGGCACACAGTCACGCAGACCACCTGATGGTAAGCGGTCACTGCGGCCTATTCCATTGAGGGACACTTCACCAGGAAGCGGCGCTCAATGTGCTGCCAGACTGTGGGCTAATCTGATCTTCGAGCCTTTGGTTTCAAGTGTACTGGCTCCAAATTTATCCAATCCAATTGTATCCAAACAGTTTAAACTTTGATAGAAATAGAATAAATATCAAAATAGTCGTAACTATTTTTCCAAGGCCCTTTGACGTTAATTTGTTGGTTAGATAGTCTGTTTTTCTAAAGCTAGTCTTCAAGTGCCTGAGTTGCTTCGCTAAGGCAATTATCTTGATTAGAAATAGGTTTTTCATAATTACTTGTTTGCTTCCACGTTTTATTTTAAAACTTTGCAAGTTTGCTGTAGGGGAGGTTAATTCGCTGCTCGAAGCATTTATTTACCTAAATATTCTATCGGCATGATAAAATAAAGTAAATAAGGAGTCTCTATTTTCATTTATCTACATCCATACCATAATAATATGTCTATTTTATAGTCAGGAGCGATGAGCAAACGCCCTACATTTAGATATAAGTATCTGTGGCTGCATCGTAATGTTTACATTTTAGTATCGGTAACTGATAATTTAATTACGTTCAAATTTCGAACGTCTTCTTAAAAAGTAAAAATTAATGGATTTGAAGCTAACATAATTATGTAAGCAAAACATCTTGATGTATTTTCAAAGGTACCAGGAGAGCATAACCGCAGCGTAACTATTCATTAAATTAAAGAGTTTGAAAGACGCGAGCTAGCCTAGCTTCTTGTTCTTCTCTGCTCTCCTGGTACTACGGATTATATTCCACGCGGTTTCACATCGATCCTGACTTTAAAATAGACATTTATCGTATGAATGAAGATAAAGTTATGTATGTGACTGTACATAATTCGTTCGTTTCATAAAACCACATTCGTATTTTAATGACCCTTATTATGCAACAGTCACATAAATAAATATTTTGTGTCACTAGGTGTGTCAAATAAGCGTATTTGTGTGTTTCATCACTCTCTGCAAGTAAGTTCAATCTCTGCAAGTGAATTTGGTTTCCAGGATCTATAATTCTTCTAAGTGTTCCTATTTTCGAGTTTCCATTTCAATTGGCAAATTAGCCGCCATAATAACTCATTTTATTCTAGTTCGATTTATGAAATATACATTTTGTGGCCTTTGTGGCGGCTTTAGTAGATATTTACTATGAAAGTGGTGAAAAAATACTATATCACCAAACCGACTATTTTAAAAACTTGAAAAGTCATTAGATCAATAGGTCTTTGCGCTAGACACTTTAACAATATCTTTAGGAATTCAAGACAATGAAAAATTAATAATTGAAACTATAGCTATCTTTCACTTGCGCAATTTCTGGTATTAAGTACACAGAAGGTTTTAAATGCGGTAAAGCAATGACCTCTCGAACTTGAATGCTATTTTATTAGGTGCACTTTCCCATAAAACTTCTGCAGAATAAACCGATATGTTTCTGCAGAAAAGGCACATTAGCTGCAGAGCTATGAACATCTTTAATCTGGAAGTTAGAGCGAGCAGCGATCGCGCAGTATCAATTAAGGAGTTAACACCCGCCCGACTTCTTATCACAAGCCGCCGGCTCTCCGAACAAAAGAAAATCCGGTTTGCTCTGACTTTCCAGGGCTGGGCCACACTTGGCGACGTTGAATTAAGTCCACACTTACGAGTATAATATTATAAAATATAAACTGTTTTTTCTGTCTGTCTCGATTTGACTGACACGACGCAAACGACTAAATCGGTTTTGACGAAACACAGGGACAAAGTATGTCTTTTTTTCAGAGGCAATTTTCTGCACCATAATAATGCAGCGCAGCCGTGTGTGAGATCCGGGACTAAAAACGTTCGTTCCACTACACACTTAACTTTCCAGACCCAGGTATGTGGCAGAGACTAGAACTTGAGAAATGATATATGTATAGACAACTTTATCCCAGAATAATGCTTATAAGTTCACATGGGAAGCAACATTGATCATTCTTATGCCTCGTAACGTTTGACATGGCTAGAAAGTGACATCGGCGACGGTCACTTCATAATATGTACTTTCATTATAACATTTTTGTTATAATATTGTAGTTTTGGCACTGGTAATGAGTTGAGTTAACGGTATTTTGCCCATATTAATAGTGTCTAATCGTGCGGTTTCTTTTGATAACATCTATCGGGCACCTATTCAATATTTCAGTTTTTTACTTTGTTACATAACAAGACAAAATTACTACAAGAATTTTAGATTTTTTATTTCTATACAAATATAAACAGCAAATCCGAACCTCGGTGAGGCAGTGAAACGTCTAGCATTTAAAGTTGAACGAAAATTGAATCTCAAAGTTTGGCGTTTCTGTTGAAACTATGATGAAGATATGAGAATTGGAATCAGTTCAAACTGAATTGATGAAAAGTTGGTTTTCATTGTGCAACCCATATGATGATAAGCGACCACTACTTTATAACGTTAAAGGTTCAAATTAACCATTAACAAGAAAGTTAAATTAAAACTAGGTATTCCTCACCTGCCCTATAACATAGTATAATAATGAGTACTGCGTACCTTTATTTAGTAAAATAATGAAAGAGTACCTGCTCAGATTCCTATTATGCTGCATACTGTGTGGTTGTTTCAGAAATATAAAATGCTCAAAGATCATAGGAACCTACTATACAGGATGACTTTTTTTATCATCAGGAAAATTTGCGTGTGAGATAGGTGACGCCAACAAAAAATATATAATAGAGCAAAGACTTTTTTTATAATCATAAAATTAACATATTATATTCAATATGCCGCACCGCTGTGTCCCAGGCATGTCAGCTATCTGCTTATTGATATTATAGCCAAGACAACATCTCTAGGTATTATAATGAACTTGAATGCCGATCCATGAGTTTATTCACGTTGATTACAGAAAAAAAATTAACTTTAGTCAGTCACTTATTCAGACTTTTTAAGACAGTAAAAAAAAGAAAAACATTTCTCGAGCCAAGAGCTGCTAAGACGGCCTGTTAATATTAAACGAAGCTTTTTCTCTATGAAATTTCCGCTCCTCGAGAATTAAGAATAAAGGAACCTCTCTAGCCATTACAGAGTCAGGATTACATTAACGAGAAACGTATCTGTTTTTCAAATTCCCTTTTTTTCAATTTCTTTGAAAACAGTCGCTTGAGAGACAAAGTAAAAGTATACATGAGCAAAAATAGACAAAGTACTTATTATAATGGTAGTAGTAATAGAACAGGTAGGTGTAAATATTCTTTATTTTCTAAACAACAAGAAAAATGAAGAGCAGATTATCTATTAAGTAGTGTTATTTGCAATATTATAATATGTATAACCATACAAACAATAAAATAATAGAGGCAACATTGATTTCCAATAGAAGTATTATATCTTCTAGTAAACTCAGTATGAAAATACTTAGTTCCTATTTTTACTTTCAAATTAAGTTCATTTGTAGATAGTTGCTCTGAATGGCTTTCAAGAGTTTGCCGGCACGTTGAAATGGATTAAAACGATTCTGTCCGGCTATAAGAAGTGTTAAGGGAATACTCTGAACAGCTGGCATTTTTTATTAATCGCCTTAGAAACGTATAACAAAGAAATGGAGATTAAAGTGCTTACTCAGTTATTACTTCAAAGTTTTTTTTTGGTATAGCGGGCAGATGACCATGCGGCAAACCTGTTGGAAAGTGCCTACCGCCGCTCATAGACATCTGCAAATCAGGTGGAATCACAAATGCACCCTTTTTAAACACTTGCAAAATGTATCGGTTCTGAAACACCGCTGATGACAAAGAATTCCATAATAAAGTATAATTATTTTAAGACTAATTAATGTCAAACTTTTATAAAAGAGGGAAGCAAACGAGCTTGTGTGACACGTGATAACTACTGCCCAGACACCTGCGACTACGGTCTAAGATGCGTTGCCCGCCTTTGAGAAAATAATATTATGGTGGATGGCTATAAAAATAGTAAGAAGGGGATCCATAATTTAGGAAGCATAGTTAAATGTACTGCCTCGGACAGCTCGAACCTTTCATTTTAAGGGAACTGAGTCCAACATGATTATATCCGGAGATTTTTTAGTGGCAGATTTCACGAAAAAGTTCTACCACCATTCTAG
The DNA here is from genome assembly GCA_949319885.1 of Mecyna flavalis. NCBI lineage: Eukaryota > Metazoa > Arthropoda > Insecta > Lepidoptera > Crambidae > Mecyna > Mecyna flavalis. The sequence continues at coordinate 14,130,617 of OX439431.1, read as the reverse complement.
GGGAAAATCAACTATGCTCTACCTCTGTTAGAACCTTAAATTTTTCCGATAAAATTTTGTTAAAGAAGTTATTATATGAACACCTAGCCTGTAAATTAAAATAATGCTAAGGTTTACTGCAAAGTTTATTCTAACCACGAAAACGCCCAGTCCGCATTGAGTCCGCCAAATTATAAGAAAACAAAGTTTGTATCATCGCTTCTACTCAAGCAGAGTGCCGGCGAGTTAATTTGTTACGTGAAATATTATCACCCTCGTCGACGAGGTATACGTGCACAAATCTATTTACACTGACTAAATGGTAGATATTATATTACTTAAGTATTTTTATAAACAAAAAAGTTAAACTAGCAAACAAATCATAGCAAGCTATGAAGAACCTAGATTGCAGCTACGTGTTAAAAAAAATTCCAAGGATAGGTATTGACTAATTAATGAAATCTGCTATTGGTTCATCTAATACTTAATTAACTGGCAATAAATGTTTACTGAAATTGAATTGAATCCGCAAATTGCGTTGAAACTCATTCTCGTCAAAGGATATTGGTTATTTAAATATATGATTGCAAAGTGACGTATGATTTATCCTAACGCTGCGAATGTGGTTTGGGTCCATTGGCGTTCAACGTTGTTAAAGTCCTAAAACTTAAAAAAACGTTGACTAAGTATTTTGTACTATCCATCTTAGTGACGATTTTTTTTTTCTTTTTATTTTATACCACATCAGTTGGCAGACAGACACGCAGCACTGTGGCCTATTCCATTGAGGGACATTTTCACCATGAAGCGTCCCCCAAAGTGCTGCCAGACTGTATGCTCATCTGATCTTAGATTATTTTTCCCTGCTGTGGATCAGGCCGATGGTAGTGGACAAACCAAACCCCAACCAAAAGTTTGCTCATCAATGTGAGTAGAAAAGTATGCAAACAACTTAACCCTCATTTCGCAATTAACACACTTTTTCCCACAAATGTTTCAATTCACGCAACAAAGTGCGGAATCGTACCTATCCTAAAAAAACAGGAAGTTATCCCGGTCTATTTATGGTGAAATATGCCATAAATTCGTGGCATGATAGATTACAAACTCCTATAAAACGGTCCGAAGGTATTATGTGCGGAAAGGTGCGGTCAGGCGCTTACTTCCTTTCCTCCGACACAATTGATAATGCATTGATGCCATCCTTCTTCCGCGGACGACAATTTATCAACCTCGTAGAAAGTTTATTTTGCGAGACATAATCCTTATTTATATTTTCGACCCCACTTACGAGTTTGGCGGCCTTTCCTGTACCTTTTTCTCAGAAAGCAATTACAAAGTGGGGTTGATCCAATGCAATGATATCTTCCTTCTTTCATTGTGGTTCCGACGTCGATTCTAAGAAATTTTATTTCATTGTATTGTTAGTAGGTACACTAACTGTTAAAGTATTTTTTTAAAATAATTACTATATTGTTACTAAGGTTTGAATCATATAGCACGTCCCATACGGTGGTGATCCCTGACCATAGAGTAATATACTCTATGTCCCTGACCTACGTACCAGTGGTTGTGGGTGCTAATCCCACCTAGGACAAAATCTATGTGGTACCTACCCTTATTGTTTATGGTCTGGTGCCCATAACACAAGTATTTAAGCTACTTACTTTGGAGTTATATTAATGTATTTGATGTTGTAGAATACATAATGATGGATTAGATATTTATTAGATGAATTTGGGCTAGAACCTTTATCGTTACACCTGTTCTTTTAAAAGCCATTGTCTGTGCTCCACCTTAATCATCAGTCCAGTGGAATCAGTCTAGAAATTTCCATAACAAAACAAAATGTTGGCGGTTCTTTGTCTTCCAAATTAATCTCTAAAATAAACGTGCTCCGAAGGAAGCCGATTGCTTTCCTTTGTTACCCTTTGTTGAGACTTAGTTTTGTTTTTGTTCAATCATTGGAATAATTTGGCAGAAGGAACACATTCAAAGCTAATACATAATTTGCTTACGCATCAAAGAAACATTATACTCGTATTATTATAGATTCAGTTGCGATGTACAGCAACGCGCACGTCAACCTACTTTTTTTCTTCCGGAGAGATTGCGTTTTGAGCACCTTAGTTGCAGATTGCGAGACCTGTAGTAGGATTCTCTAAACATCCTTGGGTTCCCATTCACTGCCAAAGAGGCACGAGCCCGCGCCTTTAGCAATGTGTGAGATTCCCACAAGCAATTTGTAGCTTTTTTCCTTTTATATAGGTTAAGATTTGTAGGGTAAGAAAAAAGTTTAAAAGGGTATTTTTACTTGGTCTATGCAACGCACACCGTCGGTGAATGTGGTCCCGATGTCATTTCAGAGATATTTTTTTAAACACTATACCTAGACCAAAGTGCATTAACTGGAAGTTGCATTTTCATTGCGACGATCTTCAATGTTTGTTGATATAAATACAAAAAAAGGCTCACTGTGTTCAATGTCACCTCGTCATTTCGGTTTAAGATCTTCCGTCAAAACAATATTTCCAAAGTGTGGTTCCCAGATCTTATAAATTAAATTACCCCAATTTCATGTTTAGGTAGCCTAAATATTAGATACCTAATTTTCACGGTCCAACGGAGCAAATGATGAGGCGACGAACAACAACCAGACTATGCTATTTAATGTTATTATTTATTAGGAGATGTAATTAGATATCGCTAAAAGTGGCTTCAATAAATAGACGATGGAATGAGGAAATACAATTTAGGAAGAGTGAGTGTGAGACTCCCACAGAGTTTTCTATTGAAAGCATTTAAGTACAGAAGTGACATAACATAATATATTATACAAACTCATTTAAATATGAATGGCACGTGTTCGTAGCACACGTGTGTTCATACACAAATTAACATTGCTGTACCTAGCCTTTAGAAGTTAGCCCAATTTTATGCCTTATTGACTCAATTACATATTATAGAAACCATTTACAAAATATAATAATTATTTGACAGAATAACAACCAAGACCATTATCGATGATTGCTTTCCCTAATTGCTTGGTAACGACTGTTTCTTTTCAAAATCGATTCATTATTTGTAAGTATTCATTTATGGTAGCGGAGTGGTTACCAATGTGTTCGAAAATTCTGAAAAAAAAATGCCCCCCTAAACCAAATGTGGTCTATTTCTAAAATAACGAGACCAATACGGCCTTGCATTGAAACAACTATAAGAGAGTAGGTATTTATAAACATCGATTGAATAACAAATGACTACCTTGAAAGATATTATCCATCAATCGGGCACGTACAACCACTTAACTTCTAAGTTATGTCATATTATACGAGTAGTATAGTTTATACCATAGTAGACAAATTATAATTTTATAGTCCTGCTATAAAGCTGCCGGCACTCAAAACGGGAACTGAAGGCGATCTCATAAGACGTTTTACACTTCACATGTTCAAATAGCCACTTTAGAAGCCAAAGTTTATTTTTATTACTATAGCCACGATACGATAACATAATTTAAGACCTTTATCGCAAGGTAGATCGCACCGACCGGGAAAATTTCCTCTCTTTGCTTTTCGCATTGAAAATATCTTTATAATAATAGTCTTTATCGTGTCTACCGGTCCCTAAGGAACGGGTCCTTTGGGAAAATGAACCGTATAAAGGTTTTACTTGTATTGATCAGATGGTTGAAAATACGTTTTTATTATTGAACAGATTGCTCTGTTTCAAAGGTTTTTAATATATTTTTTTGCTGGTGCTGTAGAAAAAAAGTTTATCGTAAAGACCGATGTCGTTGAAATTGTCCCTTTCATAATTATCAGTACCGGCGTTCTATTTTCAAAAGTATTTTATGTTTCGATGACCAAATAAGAATTAGAGATAAAGATAAATTCGAAAAATTAAAAATAATTTAAAATTAAAACGCTCTGTTGCTATTTTGCCGATATCTTAATCTACAATTTAAAAAGTTTCAAGGCACGAAGATTTGACTCCTTGACAGATAATTATTATGCCAGCTAAAAAAACAATGTTTTACTGTAAAGTGTGAAAAAATTTTTGGCTTATAAGTACAAAACGTATTTACGTCATATCTCATGAGTTTAAAGGCCAGACCACTTACCTTAATTATCTAAATCCAACTAAACTTTTATCTTTGCAAGTGCTCTAAATAAAAGCACGCAGAGATAACACGTATCACTAGTTTTGATGTTAGTTTATCAGTTTTATCATTTGTAATATCGATTATCTCACATTCTGCCATCTATAAGTACTCAGACATGTATGTCAATGTCAAACGTGTTAGGATAAGACATAAACGTATTATATGGATAAGACGTTTTAAACACTTTTGGATTGTCATAAATAATTTTCCATTGCATTTTTTTTTAAATAAGTAATTACTATTTAATGAAAGCACCGCTCAATGTTCTGCCAGCAGGCTCCTCTGATCTTTTTGCTTTTTAATTTCAAATGTTCCTACTGGCTTTTACATTATTATTACTAGAACAACCAACTCTAATATTATGGTAGAAGAAATGTTTTAGTGGTACTTGTGAGACTCCAATCCAGTCTGACTCTGAGAGAGTCCTACATTAAACAGATCTAAGGCTCACAAACCCATCGTTTGGGTTTGTGATAACCGTTAAAAAGCGTGGTAAGCTAAGTACTTATAAGTGTGATGATGACCTGCTTCAATGATGGCGGCATTGGCATTTGGGGGGACATAAAATAAACTCAACATGTTGCTTTTTACAATCAGATATTAAATGAAATTCTAACTACAGCAAGAGTCACCAACTGACATCGTGTGAATATTTACATGAGTTCCTACCTACTGAATTTTTTTTTGAGGTTATGGAGGAGCAAAAAGATTTTTTTTTCTAATAAAAATAAACTTATGCTAACTAATAATTATCTTTCTGATAATGATAAATGCACACAGAATATATTACAAATTCAAATCACTTGGTCGTGGATTGTAGGTCAAGATGGACCTTACGTAAAATTTAACATACTGGTCTGTTACCTGCAAATGAAATGCTTTTATTCAACAATAGAAAACAAAACGAAAAATACCTAAACAACTAATTTCGTTTCAATTAAAAATAGTTGCAACTTTATTCCTGTCATATTTCAGTTCGAAAACGGATTTATTTTGAAATGTCTGTTATCCAAGTAGCGAAAATTACGAAAACATGCTGGAATGACTAATTTGTTTAGTCAGAGGAATAATTATTGTGTATATTTTTGTGTGTTTTAACGCGACCATGTTCTATAAATTGATATCTGGCATTTGTTTTTCTATAAAATAACTTCGAACCAAACTGACACTTGTGTGTCTCCTAAATAAACTTTAGTGGTATCAATACCGTCAATCTATATCAATATTCAAACACTCATCCTTCGAGGAGAATATATCAAACCCCAGCATTATTTCACTAATATTCATGAGATAAACATATTTCGATACTAAAAGCTTAATTATTCTTGTTTTAGCTGTGGAAACCATTGGCTTTAAATTAGACTGATAATAATAAAACTCCGAAGGGACCGCTATTTAATTTCATTCCCCGCGCTTCAGAGGACGAAAATGACCTAAAGTGTTCGTCAAAAGACAATTTGAGGGTCACAATATAGTAAATGCTAAATTGTCGTAGTCGATTAAACCGTTCTGCGGCAAGAAAGTAATTTAAACTTTCTTAATACTATTCAACACAAGTCTTAAAGACCGCGCAAAGTGAATAATCATTTTCATTTCACTAAATGGAACCCAAATTTTAATACACATACTAAAAGAAAAAGTTTCTGAAGCGAAAATGGTTGGTGTTAAAACAATAATAGTTTTATTGAAACATATTAACGTATTTACAAAATTAAAATATTAAATTACGAGTAAATTATAATCTATCGAGGAATATCAGTAGAAAGATCAGCTATAATGTAAGCGACTGCTGTCCAAAAAGCAGCACCTAGATCGAGTTCATGTTCATCCTCTACGTTCATCGTATCTCCTTCTGTATGATGGAACCAGAAATATTTTCCATTATCATTATGGAGGCTTGCTCCTGGAACACCAGTATTGATGATAACTGTTATGTCAGACCCAGCACTGTCATCCGCTATTAAAGTAGATGCATTAATAGATTGAAATAATTTTAAAACTTCTCCGACAATGCATCTCGCCTCCTCGGTTCCAGAAACAGCTAAGCCCAGAGGTGCAAAAGTTCCTTCATCAGATTCCATAATAAAGTTTATATTGTGGCTCTCATTTCTGTGCCTCCTCTCATAATCAATAGCACCAACAAGACCTAGTTCCTCTGCAGTCCAAAATATAGTACGAATCGTTCTTCTAGGTTTCAAGTTCAAATTCTTGAGAATAACAGGGACCGCCCAACTAATGAACAAGCCACCACCGTCATCCATAGCTCCCTGACCGACGTCCCAACTGTCAATATGACCTGATACTATAACAAGCTTTTCTGGTTGTTCGATTCCCTTGTAATCAATAAGAGTATTTCTTGAAACTTTAGTATCGAAGGTTGAGAACATTTTAATATTCAACACGACTTTTTCTCCTCTTGAATATATTCGCCTAATTAAGTCTGCGTCTTCTAAAGTAATAGCTGCGGTAGGAATACGTCTCACGTTGTCGTTGTAACTTTGACTTCCAGTGTGAGGAGAGTTAATAGAAAAAGGTGCGATTGAACGGACCAGAGATGCAACAGCACCCTTAGCAGCGGCTCTCGCAGCACCGTTAGATCTATATCTTACCGTTTCACCGTAATTTGTAAAGATTGGGTCGTAAAGAACTATTTTGCCCTCGACATCACTGTCGGAATAAGTCTCCAACTCATCAAAACTTCTGACGACAATAACTTCAGCAGTAATGCCCTCTGGTGGCGTACTAACGCTACGCCCTAAACCTAATAACGCCATGTTTTTTACTCTTGGTTCTAGCATAGTTAGTTCTTCTTCCCCTCTCGTCCAATGAGGTACCTGAAAACACATGACATGTTTAAATAAAAATACTTTATAAATGACACGAACAATAGAAATTAGATCATCATTATTATCATTTAATGAGTAGCTTTAGCTTATTTTATTAGCCCAAAGCATATTTTAAAAGTCAAAATTTATATTTTATGCGCCTCTAAAAAGGCAAGTGGAAAATGCACATTTTGATATCAAGTTAAAATACTGAAATCATTAGTCATCGTTAAGATATAACAATGATCACTTACCTCTAGTTCTTCCGTAACAATATCATCAATGCCTTCATCTCGTGTCAGTTGGATCATGTAGTCGATGGACTGCTCCAATACTTCTGTTCCGGAGGGACGAGCGCCGAACTTATCGACAAATTTCGCCAATCTGTAAGCGTAATAACAATACGTTAACATACTCTTAAATAAAGTTATTTTATCTTGATCTAGTCTAGCTGTATCCTGTGAGATCCCTTTAAGAAGCGACAATGTTCGAAACAGCACGCAATTTTTGTGCTCTCTTTCAATGTGAAATATTTCCTATTTCCTACTAATCCTACTTATATTATAAATGCGAAAGTCTGGATGTTTGGATGTTTAGATGTTTGGATGTTTGTTACTCAATCACGCCTAAACGGCTGAACGGATTTAGATGAAATTTGGCACATGTATAGTTTATAACCCGGAATAGGACATAGGCTATAAAATTCCTACGGGAAACGTGTAGGGAAGGTGGGATATTTAAAAAAGAGATTAGGTACGCGCGGGTGAAACCCATTCGCATTTACAATATTAGTAGGATTCATTTATTCATAATTCTTTATTGGTCTCGAAATTACACTATGTACCTATATTCATAATGATTAGAAATTGATCCAATCTTGGTAATCAAATCGCATAGTTTATTTAAGCGAATTCAAAGTAAACAGTAAACAAAATAATAATAACTGTAGAGCTATATGTATTCGCAACAACAATACACAATAAAAACACATAAAACTTAAATGGAAAATTACAATAGCAGTGTTCAAGAAATGAAAAAGACAATAGAACACTAGCATTTTGATAGGTACTACATTGCAATTAGTGTGTTGTGATTTGATTACTCACTCGTCATAAGTTTTGCTCTTAAACTGACCCTCGATAACGTAATTTAGGATGTCATTTGCAACGGTCTCGTACGATGCGATTTCATCTATTAGCGCATCACCTACCAGTGTTCTACATTGATCATCTTGTTTTAAAACATTCGCACTACTAAAACTACATATAATAACAACGAAAAGAACCGGTAAGATATCCATTTCGAAAACTACTATTACTCGACGCGAAGTGTTTTCGTATTTTATATTAACCTATCTTATCGGTAAGTTGAGATCATCTTCGGTTGTCAAAACGTCCATAACAGTTTAGTTACCTATAATGAAAAGCAGTTTATCGTAAATCTAAAGTAACGATACTGAAATAATTCGATATACCTACTAACACATAACAGCGAATACGTAATTTTCGTGAAATGTTACGTTTAGGAGTCTATAAATGAAAGATTTGGATGCACGAATGCACTCACTTGTAAATTGTACGCATGATAGGTAAATCTAAAATAAATAAAAAATTAAGGAAAATTTGTGTAAGCGTCCTAACATTCTAGCGAGACCAGTGGCCGTGTGTGGCTCTTGAAAAAGCATCCCACTACCTACGTATACTCTGCCGGTTTCCCCAGAAAAAGAGAAATCTCTTTTGTGTTCATGGCATGGAATAGATTTTTTAATCATGCCTTTCTCCATTCCATATTAAAACAAATGAATGTCAGCCACTAACAAAACCAATGAGTACTTTTTATTATAATATTTGTCTATTTATAATAATATAATAATAATATATTTATTTCCATAAAAAACATTTCCTAAAATTACATTTTTACGGGTCCTCACACTAGGCTAAGACTGTCCTGTGAGGATAATTTACGGTTTATTTCATAATGTATATGTTTACTCGGCAGCAAGCTTACACGATCACAAGCTATATACCTGTTTTAAAATAAAGTACTTGTAATATTCATATCTTATAACAGTATCCATCAAAATGAATGGTGAATGAAACACAATTTATGAGCATAATACGTGAGCATGACAGTTCCGATTGGAACTGTTCGCCTTTACGCTTTACTAAAATGGTTTCCGCGAATAGGTATTTCACGCTCCTTTCGCGGGAATACATGTCATGCTGTCAATCTTGTTACCTGGAGGAGCTTTGGTTTTTTCGTTTTTCTTAAAGTGACTTTTTAACCGTGACAATTTGATCCAAAATAGGCGCGGTCAAGGCGCGGTAGTTAGTGTCGTTCATTTGGCAACGTCACTACTGGTAGTGCGGCTGGTAGTGTCGTTGCCAATTAATGATTTTATTCGCTTGTTTTTATTGTGGGAAAAAAGTATCAGCTTATCTAATGATAAATGCAGAGCAAAGGCCTTCCCAAGGCACTTGCCTAACGCAGATTTGTGATCACAAACTTGAACTGTGTTCGGAAAACCCGATACAAATTTAGACCGAGTTGAGGGAATTGAATCCAGAACAGGGATCATGAACTGGCACTTAAACCACTTGACACCATCAATACTTTAAATAGAGATTAAATAAAAAATCATTGCATAGATAACAAACGTGAATTTGTAGTTGCACAAAAATAACGTCCAATACCAGGCCAGGTGGAGCGACGATCTGCGCAAGATGGCTGGCAGGAGCTGGATGCAAGTGGCCGCGAATCGATCAGCGTGGCGAACATTTGGAGAGGCCTATGTCCAGCAGTGCACGGTTACAGGCTGATGATGATGATGATGATGATGAACGTCTATACATAAATTTAAGTTCAAGACCTATTTCTTTTTACATTTTAATAATGCCGTGTCGACTCCGTGGCAATCATGTCGCATTTTTATGTAATATAAACAAATTATATTTACAATGATTCATGGAAATGATTTTCCTCAATATGATAATTTATGTAACGCGTGGTTTAAAATAGTTACTAAGTTCATCGACCAGGCACAATAGTGCTGTGACGCGAGTTCATTCGGGTGCAGAAAAATTAATGCTTGTCATATTGGTTGACAAACCTCCGCTCAAAAGTGACCCATGTGTCATCCAAAACCAAACAGTAGTTTTCGCGTGCAAAAAACATCATAGAAATAAATTCATCCATCTAGCTTAGTCACATTATTGGCTTTTTCACGCCTGCCAAAATTCAAGTGGATGCCATTTTGGACTATACAATAATTTAATCTCTTACCTTTTACCCGACCCCAGGAATTTAATATAGGACCCGAAGATCAAGACCAAGAAAAACGGAAAAGACATGAAAGGCGATAATTAATTTTAAGAAATTAAAAAAAAGAAAGTCGTTTTTACTGAAGCTAACCAAATAGAATTTTTGGTGTCGGTCGTAACGTCCATACTTATTTTTCCCAGTGATATTTGACAGGTAATATCCGTGACGATACACCGCTTCCCGTCATGTTTTATCATGTCTCGCCGCTTTATTTAAGCAGGAGTTCCCAAACTTATTTCTGCTAAGCCTACTTTTACTACAGTTTTTTTATTGCTTTAATAAGTACCAAGTACGTACAGAATCATAACAGTCATAACAGATTATTATATTGTTTCCAGCATTTTTATTATTTTTTTATTATTACACTCATTACTCTTATTGTTCAAAAAGGCCTTTAAAATATCACATTTTAAACTCCAATCCGAAGAAATAATCCAACGTGATTGGTTTTGAGAGCCACTATTGGAGTAACTCTAAAACTGGTACCTACAATTTGTTTTTGTGATAGTAAGGACTGTGCTATTCAGACTTTATTATAACCCTGTTCAATGGATTAAAAAACAAACATGAAAAAATCACTAAGTTGCGTTTGATAAATGTACGAAACGGAACACCCCAAGAATGAAACCGCAAAGCACAGTTTGAGAACTTCTGTCCTGAAAGATGTCTTTCAGTCTGAATAATGTATTAATTTTCTCCCGCTTTCAAAGTCGATGTAGATTTAAATCAGCGAGAAGATGTTTCAATATCCATTGTGCCTAGACTTCTCGTTAAAAATATTTTTATTTGAATATGAATGATGGTCTGATTGTCGCTATCGGTAAGATATTTTGGAGCTTTGTCATATTGTTTGCAAAAAAAGAATTAAGAAAAACGTTTTTTTTTTTTGGCAGAATTTCAGGATAACATTTGTATCATACAGTTGGGCAAAACAGATCGTCATTAACATTTATAAATACATTTTATCTACATCCATACCATAATATGTCTATTTTATAGTCAGGAGCGATGAGCAAACGCCCTACATTTAGATATAAGTATCTGTGGCTGCATCGTAATGTTTACATTTTAGTATCGGTAACCGATACTTTAATTACGTTCAAATTTCGAACGTCTTCTTAAAAAGTAAAAATTAATGGATTTGAAGCTAACATATGTAAGCAAAACATCTTGATGTATTTTCAAAGGTACCAGGAGAGCATAACCGCAGCGTAACTAGTTTAAAAGACGCGAGCTAGCCTAGCTTCTTGTTCTTCTCTGCTCTCCTGGTACTACGGATTATATTCCACGCGGTTTCACATCGATCCTGACTTTAAAATAGACATTTGTCGTATGAATGAAGATAAAGTTATGTATGTGACTGTACATAATTAGGCATTAAAATACTCATGTGATCCTTTTATGAAACTCACTTCGTTCGTTTCATAAAACCACATTCGTATTTTAATGACCCTCATTATGCAACAGTCACATAAATAACTATTTTTTAAGCAAGAATTTCAGGATAACATTTGCATACAGTTGATAACAGTTGGGAGATCGTCATCAACATGTTTATGTATATATTTTTATATCTCGGTGTTTTTACACCGTGTTATTATGAGAAGAGTACACTGGCTTAAGCCAAGTTCACGTTACTATTATTAAGTTCTTACTTTTACAATATATCTATACTAATAGAAGATTTGATTGTTTGTTTGTTTGTTTGTTTGTTTGTATGTTTGTTTGTTTGAATCGAATAGGCTCCGAAACTACTAAACCGATTTGAATAATTCTTTTACTGTTGGATAGCTACACTATCCCCGGTGAACATAGGGTACTTTTAATCCCGGAAATGTAGGGGGAAAGGGGGGAATATTTAAAAAAAAATGAAGTTACGCGCGGGAGAAACCGCGGGCGGAAGGCTAGTAGGTACCTAAATAAGAAGACAAAAAAACGAGTCGCGTAAACGACGCGGAAAAATGTTCATAATAAAAAAAAAAACAAAATTAGAATGGTCAAGCAAGAACATCTTTTTTTTTATTATTAGACTTAAGTTGACATAAACATTGTACTCATTTGTAAAATAATGCATTCAATTAATTAATTAATTATTATAACATTACATAAATCGAGCCACGCAAGTTAATTCGTATGTTCAGATAACTAAAAAAAATATCTTTATAAACCGATGAAAGCACTTGAACTTTGTGACAACTAATGCGTCTGGGCAAGTGACATGGCCCAGACGCATTATGGTCGATTCAATTTAATAGGTCACATTTGACAGTTCATCTTTGCAAAGAAAAATATTCCATACGCTAAAGCAATAAAACTCAAGAAAACAACGTCAGTTCTTTTAATACAATTATTCATTTAGAAAATTAGACTCTACTCCTGATGACATAAGAAGCCCTTTTTTTGCATAAATTAACTGTCAAATGTGATGGCCTATTAAAATGACTTGAGTTTAGTTATCTATTCTTACTTGCTATCAGCTTGTCGTGTAAAGGATTCATTCATTTATGTTAAACATTTTATTATTACGATTACGTATGGAGAATGAAACTCTAGCTAGACTGTTACTTGGTATTTTCCGAACACCTAATCACATCTAAAATTTGACTCCGGACGTGGTCTTAGCTACGGCATTAGTAGGTATATTATTTTTAAACAAATGTTTTTAACGTCAACCACAAGTTATTTCAGGACCAAAGTATATCTAAAACAAATGTTATTTAAAGTTAACCAATGTTTTTTTCTAGCTACGAGTAATATACGAGTTAGTATAACTAGATAATTGTTTACGCTAAAACATAATTAGCAATCTGGTGGATTGTTTGTTTAACGTATTTAAATATATTTAACTTAGAATCTTTATTAACAAATGTTACTGTTATCCAGTTAGTATAATGGTATCCGTAAACATTTACTTTCTCAAAAACTGATTAAGTTATCAGTATATTATACAGGATGGTCGAAACGGTGAAGTTAAAAAAATATTTTTGGATATCTAATATCTAGATTTACTTGTTTCGCTTTTTTTTGCGGTTGAGATCATCGTCTGTTATTCAAAATGACGCATGACGTTAATTTGAAACTTTATTTTTGTTAACCACTTTTGTATATCTTCCGACTTTGGTATATTAACGTCTTTAAACAAATAAGTCTCAAACGAACTTAAGTAAGACCTGTCAGTAATATCACTAACATCTTCGAAAATAACAACAACATCCATATTTTTTAACCAAACTCAAATTGAACTAAACCGCAGCACTATAGATTTCTAACACGCTCACGCTTTTCCATATCTATCGGAAAATGAAACCTCGAGAAGCCTTCCAAAGGGATTTTATTAGTAACAACAATACTCACTCTTGGTAAGTTTTCCCTTTGTAACCGCCGTCGACCACATAGTCTATTATATTTTTAACAACAGGTTCGTAAGACGAGATCTCTTTAGCTAGGCCGCTTATGTTGCACAGTGGTTCGGAATCGTGTGGGGCATGGCTGTCCACTATCACAAATGCCAAGAAACAAAGAAAAACAAACATTTTCGTACACATTTCTTATCAACACTGCACAGTGGGTATGACCATTCTCTGTCGTAATTAGAATCAGTATAAGGTGAGGTTAGGCGGCCAATGTGCTCGCTGCGAATACACTCAAATTGATGTCAGTGAAGTAAGGTCGTGTGTCAATTTGGTTCAAGGATTCTTACATGGCCTATTGGTTGTTACGTATCAGTTGGCTATGATCGAAGAACTTTCAATTATCTTGTTAGATAACGACAATAATTTGCATTCTAAAAGACCATTTACATGTAATATGATAATTTATTTTTCCTTTGTTACCTTTTTTTTTTGTAAATTTTTTAATGGATAGTTGGTTTTAATAATTATTTATTTTTAACATTTTAAGGCAAAAAATAGTTATACTTACGTATCAAAATTAAAACCATTATCATGAATTTATTTTCATAATATAGTTTATTAACAAACAATATTTTTTTTATAAGATGCGTTTTGTTTATTAAGACTAAATTGGGGATAGCGGTTCGCTATTGGATACGAAGCACCGAAGATAACTATTTAGTATTTTGTGACGGAAGGGTCATGTTAAAAGTTTTAGTTACTGGATATTGACTTCGTACTCGTAAATACTTGCTTAACCACTGTAATCGTTGCTGAATAATACAATCTATGCCCCAAACCTCACTGATGTTACTTACACTGTGGTGATATCATCAAACATTCTTTAGTATATTCTCCGAACAGTCACTTCCGTATCGAACGTCCTAGGATGTAATATTGTAGGAGTGACTTGAATACACTACCACTCACATTATTACCTGCTATTATAGTCAAACAGCCATTGCCTGGTATTAACTGTAATACTTAAAATAATTTATTTTTCGGAATGAATAAATACATAACCTACGTCGTGTATTGTTATTCAAATATTTTTTTATATATTTAAACATATTTACGAGGCATGATTTAGACCGCCACTGTAGGGATTGGCAAAGTGTAGCCATGCAGAGAAAAAATTGGATGAAGTTGGGGGAGGCCTTTGCTCAGCAGTGGGATATTATGGGCTAAAAAAAAAAAATTAAATAAATATTGCATGTTAAGCATTAGTCGGGCTTAACTGCATAATCAAAGATGATTTTTGTCATTTATCGTCACAGGGCGTATCAGTGTTACGTCCAATCATGGCATTGTGGGCTTTTTCCTTTTTTACGAAGTAAAAGGCTAATTGGAGCCATTGTCCTGAACAAAGAAAACAAAACCGTTGCATTTTTCTAGTCCCAAGATCTATTTACCACTAGCTTGGCGGAAACATGCACAGTCGAATCGAATAGGTGAGCAATCATTATCCCATTTTTTTAGTTTCAGTCGCCTCTTGTAGTAACTGGAGATTGACAGACACCTAGGGATCTGTCAATCTCCCTACAAACCATAGGCTGGTTGTAAACAAAGTGATATTGATTTATTCATTCAAATTATGAGACCACATGTTGCCTTGTGCAAAGTAGGTAATTGAGCGTTTATGAGAAAAACTTCATTTTCCGCTGCGGACACAATGGGCCGTATTCAGCCGTGATTGGACGAGGCCGCGCAATGAATGACGTCCGCTCAGGTATCAGGCAAACATGTTGTCCACCGCTCATGCCGGCGTACAATCGGCAGCAGATAATCTACCGTAATCTTTCAAAAAGTCTCAATTAAAATAGAACACTATGCTATAAACATTGGGTTGTAATTCGGTTGTAGAAATTTGACAGAATCGGGTAGGTTGATCTGCTTGTAACTGTATATACTAGACTTACAGAGACAATTGATATAATCACAGATAAATTATATATAATACCTACTAGTAATACAAGGTACTACTACGTTAGTACTACTTATTATAAAATATATTCTGTGGTACTACTACAAACTTTCAAGGAGTTATTTAATCAAATTACTTTTGTTATTTATGCGAGAGTAGAAGGTAAAGCACGAGTACCAATCAATCTTTTTATCATCTAATAAATCAGTCGCCATTTCAACAACATTACATGCATTGATTTGACCCCAAAGGAAATCAGCTTAAGCACTTGTGTATCAGATCAAGGAACTCATCGCAAATCCTATAAAATAAGCATCCAGTCACAGACACGCTAATGTCCTTTGGCAGGGTCACTACAAATACGTCATCGAGATAGTCAACCAACCAAGCCATCATACAATAGTAGGTGGCTGACTCACCTATCTCGAAAAACATTATTTTACCGAGCCGGTAATTGAACCTGGGAGCAGGGGAACACGGCCCCTTGACTGGCATAAAATGAATGACATAAACAATGATGAACTGTCATTATTTAGGGTGACCCCACGTCCGCGGTGACATGACGTGCGTCATTCATACGTACCGTACACGCCTGAGGATCGAGCATGTTTAATGTGTGGTCAGCCTAAGTTTGTACAACAATTATTTCGCTAATTCAATAAAACAATGATTGAAAAGGCTGAGCATACAATACTGAATAAATAATTCCATTAATGAAGACTTTTGCCTTTACGTTAATAGGATATTCATAAGCTTTATTTTACTTAACATTTTAGAAATGGTGTTGGCTTAGGGCGCTGTGATATAGATTACCTACACAAGAATTAAGCATATCTCAAAAGTAAACTGGAGCAACGTCACAACAAAAATATTGCCAGCAAGTCTTCCTCGTCCATCGGGAACACAAAATAACACAAGAAACATAATTTATTTTCTCTGAATTAGCTCAAGTTATGGGACAGAAAACGGGTCGTATTACATTTCTGGCGTATCACAAAGAACCTAATGTATACATTTAAAGTATGATAGTCTTAAAATGTTATGTTAATAGCTACAATCGCTAATACCACTGAATAATTTCATTTCCCTTCACTTTAGAGACGTAAAATATTCATCAAGCCTCAACTTTATGATTTTTGCGTCACAACATAGAAAATACACATTAATAATTATACATTGTATAAGATAAAACACAACATAGAAATAGCGTTTTTTTTTTTCAGACAGGCACGGGCTGCGTGCCTTTTGTGCAAAGTAGGTAATTCGAACACCGCTAGATGGCGGAAGAAGTAGAAAGTTTGATAATCAAACCATCATTAATTATACGTGTCATTATGGCATGGCATGTGTATTATTTTTACGGCATCCAGGGGAAACATCAAGCTATGTGCTCTTACTCAGGTCACCCGCATAGTCTGCGGTAGGCGGAAAGTAAGAGAGGCCGAAACGCCTTCTCCGGCATTTAAAAAAATACCTTTGTGCTATTTAAGATATCAAACATACTTTCAAGTTCTATTCTTCAATTATTT
This sequence comes from Mecyna flavalis, assembly GCA_949319885.1. Classification (NCBI taxonomy): domain Eukaryota; kingdom Metazoa; phylum Arthropoda; class Insecta; order Lepidoptera; family Crambidae; genus Mecyna; species Mecyna flavalis. The sequence continues at coordinate 14,113,482 of OX439431.1, read as the reverse complement.
TTTACTAAAATTTATTTCTATAAAACATTGGCTACAATAAATCATCTGGCTTAACTAACAAAGCCTCGACACAATGGATATCAGAAATCCCACTTTCATGTTTCTTTATCGGAAATCAAAACCTGATACATGAAACATTTTCTTCTAAAGGGATTTTATTAAAGTTAACAATACTTACTCTGTAAGTTTTCCCTTTTATATGCACCATGAGCTAAACCATACTAATATAAATGTTACAGTTAAAGTGATCAATTAGCTATTATATATAATGACTGGTCATTATATATAATAACTAAATTGACTAGACAATGTGATAAATTGATCACTTTATCCGGATATTATTTATAATAGCTGGTCCAAGTTAGCCAAAGTGATCAATACGTACGTTACTGACATATAAAGTGTATAAATAGTTGTACAAACTATGTATAATAATATGTTACGCTCAAAGATCGAAACGCTCATTGAGCGGAAAAATAGCTTACAACGCGTTGCGGTCACAGTAAAACATCCAACGTACTAACACACAGAGGAGACTATAAATTTTGAGAGATATTAAGTTAAACAAAAACAACGTCGGAGGCGAAAATCGACTCTGATGGATATAGGTTAGAAGGCTAAGGCGCCTTGGCCTTCGTGGTAATTTTTTTTTAAACCTGAAATAAACTTTTGTGACCACACCTCTTGTGAGCTATTTTTCCGCTCAATGAGCGTTTTCGATCATTGAGCATAACATATATACCATTTGATGATTTATAGTAAATAAACAAAATACTATCTCTTTGCCCTGCCTGACCAAGTAACATGGGTAGAATTCGGTTCTGGCCCTCGCCGGCCGCTGCCGCGGCACGCTCGCTTCGCTCGCTCGGCTCGTGCATTTGGGGTCGCAGTTCTAACTTAACCTAACACAAATCTATCCATTCCTTTAAATTAATAATATTATTTCTTACCAGTCAGGCATTGTTTTATTACATTATCCAAGTCTATGAAGATATTATATATAATGGCTGGTTAATGTGATCAATTCTGTGTCATTTATCACTTTGACCAAATTGAGTATATATTATATATAATGGCTAGTTATTATATATAATATCCAGATTGATCACTTTGGCTGTAACATAAATACGAACGTTATTCTGTTTCACTCAACACTAAACTGATTTTGAAGTTTGGTACAGATATAGACTACTCGTATATCAGAGGCTATCTATATATGTCGGAAAAACAAAAATAGAAATATTTTGTTTGTCCTTCTTTCACGTCACAACGGATAGACGTAATTTTTTGTATGTAGATAGTTTAGGTACTGGCAAACGATATAGGCTACTTTTTATCCCAAAAGAATATCACATTCCTAGGGGAAGCGAAGGCTAGTCAATAGGCTAGTTGACAAAATTTGGAAATTCGTTTAAAACTATAGTTTAGTATCTATTTTACCCCAAATATATATTATTTTTAGAAAAATAGGCCTTTTTCATAAGTATTTTGCTTTTTTAGAAATAAACTTAAAATTAACTTTGGAAAGGCCAAGACTGTCATGGCGTCTTGAATGACGTCTATCCTCGCGAAACAATCGAGTTTGTTGATGTCAGTCGACGAGATCATTATACAGCTGCAACCGGTGTTTTGCGAGGACTGACGTTACGCTTCTCTGATTGTTGTTTAATGTCACGTGATTAAATAAGTAATTTTGCCGATTTTAATTTCCAAAAATATTTGTAATCTTATATTATTTTAGTAAAAAAGTTGTTTTTTTGTTTACTACATATCATGCTTAATCATTAGAAACTCTAAGCCATCTGATTCATTCTTAGTGGAAACAAGCCTATTATATTTTCAACAGCCTGTTTTTTGTGTGATATCATTCTCTTTGCTACGCCGATATAAATTTTAATAAACACGACATCTGTTTTATTTAGTGGAAAATAATCACGTAAATATAGACACCATTTTATTGTTCTCCGTAGATAGCCAAAACTCCAAGAACATTAATCTTATCTAAATCTAATAACGTAAAATAACTTACTAGATACCTAACTTTCAGTGCTTTTTCCTCTTTCTTAAAGGATTTACGCGAGCATTATTTCCGCCAAGTTTTCAATCTTCCTACCAACATTAATCAACCGAGTCATTTAAATCGAGCTTCTCAAGTCACGCAATGACTATTAATAACTGGAAGACAAACTTGGTACAGAGCCGAGATAATTTCGTGAGCAATTACACAGCAAATTGGACCAGCGGTGACTTACTGATGCTCATTATAAGCAGCTGTTCTAACGACGGCAGTAACAATTGACCGTCTTGTGAACTTTGGTATTTTGATCTTTTTTAATTCACTTCTAGAGAAAAGTAGTTTTTTCGTGACCTGAAGTCTCGTCTCTCAGGCCTTCGCCATACTTGACGGAAACGTCGCGGATCTTTCGCGACGGAACGCCAATACATAAAATTGTATATCAATTACAATTAAATTCTTTGTCGTTCCTTTGAGCGAAAGATCCGCGACGTTATTTCCACCAAGTGTGGAAAAGGCCAAAGGATATAAAGAGAAAGCAAAATAAGTTTATCTACATCCATACCATAATATTTCTATTTTATATTCAGGAGCGATGAGCAAACGCCCTATATTTAGATATAAGTATCTGTGGCTGCATTGAAATGTTTACATTTTAGTGTCGGTAACCGATACTTAATTTCGTTCAAATTTCGAACGTCTTCTTTAAAAGTAAAAATTAATAGGTTTTTTCGATTATCGAATTAGGGGGCGTTCAAGTATTACGTAACGCAATTTGGGGGGAGGGGGCGGTCTCGTAAAACGTTACGATGCGTTACTGGGGCGGGAGGGGGTCTTCCTTACAAAATGTTATGTAACGTTGTTATTTTTTTTTAATACAAAATTAGGGAATAAAAACTCCCAAAATGGCAACCCTTTTATTTACGTTTTACGGGGAATACCTCGATTGTATAGTCTGGTCGCCAAAAATTTATAAAAAAATAAACAAAATACGCAGGTTTTGCGGATTAAAGATATATTGTTTTATTTTATAGTATTATTACCGCAAAGGCAATTAAAAGTATACCAAGGATAAAAACTATAACATAACTTTTTGCGACTTTAGGGTAAAAATGGTCACTTGACTTGAGTGTTACGTAACGTTTAGAGAGGGGGAGGGGGGGTACAGAAAAACGTTACGGTGCGTTACAAGGGGGGGAGGGGGGGTCAAAAATCTTCAATAATTGCGTTACATAATACTTGAACGCTCCCTTAGTCGATTAGTAATTTTGTGTTCCATTCCTATACATTTAATTCGATGCTGAAATTATAACAATCGATTTGAGAATCGACATCAACTCGAGTCTAGATTGTTTATGGATTTTAAAAACTACAAACGTCAGTCATTATGTCAGTACTAACTTTTACATACAGATTAAATTGGTAACTAGGGCGTTTGCTCATCAATCCTGACTATAAAATAGACATATTATCGTATGAATGAAGATAAAGTTATGTATGTGACTGTACATAATTAGTCTTTAAAATACTCATGTGATTCTTTTATGAAACTCACTTCGTTCGTTTCATAAAACCACATTCGTATTTTAATGACCCTCATTATGCAGCAGTCACATAAATAACTATTTGTGAATAGTGGGAAGAACGTCTTGAGTCTTGTTTGTCACGGCCGTATGTCTCGCTAGCCTGCGGAAAGGGTTTCATTTTCATTGAGGTGCATAATATATTTACAAAGAAAATTATAATTGGTATTGTATATGTACTATGGGCCCAATACATACAATATTTGTTTAGTTTGGGAATAGATAGAGCCGTGTGAATAATGTTTATAGATAATTTATTTTATATTATAAGTTAAGTTTGTGTTTGGTAAGGAAAAATGTGCTGTGTTCTAGCAACATGAATAGTTTTATTTTAAGGTTAAGCTTTTAAAGCTTAACCTTAAAATAGAACTAATTCTATGTTCGAAAAGGCATCTAAATATTCCATAGTTAAACAGACCCCAAAAATCGCTAAAGATTAAAACTCAGAAATATTAAATAATGACTGAGCGTTTAAACATTTATAAAATCAGATGCAAAAGGGCGAGTGACCCAAATCTCCAGGAAGATTAAACTGCAATCTAAATCATCCGGCCTAATAAGGAGGTACTTGAATATTGCGGTCACGAGTGAGCGTTGACAAATTCCGCATTACGTGATCGAAATCCCCGCACTCTTATTGACCAGGATAATGTTTGTTAGTGCGGTTTGTGGTGCGGATCTATCGTTTGCTTAGGACGCCGGCCTCGGTATGTGCGAATGGCTTTATTATATTTTATAGAACACTGTTTCATAAAAAGTTTAGATGCGTTTGAAGAAGCTGTTAGAATTAGAAGACATAAATATACTTAATAAATTACTTAATTATGTGAGCAATATTAATGTGGGAGCCAGTACACTTAAAATCTGAGGCTCGAAGATCAGACGAGTCTACAGTCTCAGTCAGACAGCACATTGATTGACGCTGGTGAAGTGTCCGTCACAATGGAATAGGCCGCTTAGCATGATGAGATGGGCTGCTTGTGTCCGTCTGCCAACTGACCTAGTATAAAAAAAATTATATTGGCGAAGGTGTCTGGAATTGCCTAATTGAAGTCTATATGGCAGGTTAGCGGATGCTATTTCGCATAAATACAAATGCATAACAATGCAAGATCATTCAAAATCATCGAGCCTTTTTGATGTGGCAACTCTAAGACCAACATCTACTTACACCTCTATTTTCTACCCTTTACAAGATTCCGAATCCTGTTGAAACATGATGAAGGGTGTAAGCTGTAAAATCAATACCTACGCTCTTTATTGGGTGCACAAACAGTTAAGCTAGCTAGTGGCCTGATTACATGCTGTTATCGCATGCAAACATCATAACAACCCTTTATTCGGCCTGTAAACACCCGCTCTACACATGCAGACTCAAATTATTGAATGTACTACTTTATTAGGAAAAGTGTTGTGTGTTAGAAATTATCGATAGTTTTTTAACTCTTTTTTTTTATTAAAATATGTAATGGCGTGCAAGAAACAAGCGGACTGGCAGACTTTGACTCGTCTATCGATACGAGTATCAGACACACTTTGGGTCGCTGAGCCATCGAAGTAATTTATAAAACTTATTACTTAAATTAATTTAAATAGATTTATTTCAGATAATCAATCCATATTTAATTTATTAGTAGTATGATCATCAGCCAGGAGAGTTTTAATTAAAAAAGTGCAAGTAAACTATAGGTTTTGAAAAATCTTCTCTATTACTCTGAAATTATTTGCATTTGAATGGGCTTTATCATTTTCAGTAAATGACGCCTCAAAATGTCGAAATTAGACCGAATTTTCCTTAACTAAGGGCTTTCCAAAAAAAATCTTAACAATCATACTCTCAAAAAATAAAAACCGTTAGAATAATTTAACTTTTATGAAGTAATGAACTTATTAACCCACATGTGGCAAATTGTTTTTATATTAAATTCAAATCAAAAGAAAATATTTTTGTGATTTCGAAGTTCTTTTGAATTATTATTTTCTTGACATATTATTTAATTTTATTTTATTTTTGTGACATGTAAAATTTGACGTTCATATGTGCTATGTATTAGCCAAAATTGAATAAATGAATTTGATTCTTGATTCTTGATTGATTCTTGATTGATTAAGTATATCATATCGGTATCTATCGTTTGGTATCACTGACTGTTAGTACAAAGGATGAGTAGCGTAATTTTCACAGGATATTTTTCTCACATCAAACATGTGCCCCCGAGCCGTAACGCCTTTCTGATCTGGCGTAGTAATTGTGCCGCGCGTATCTTTTGAGATTCAACACAAATCACCAATACGTAACGAGACAAAAATAGAAGTCAATCAATTATTAGTAATTTTATTATTATGATATTCCTAACACCAATATAATGAAAGGAACAGTTACCAAACTAGTGCTAAGTACATTGCTTGAAATGCCTTCATAACAATTTTACACTTATTACTTACATAACCATCGGGTAAATAGTAGAAATTTCATGTAAAAAAAAAGATATTCCTTTAACAAAGTACAACAATAATTATTTCTTTTTAATTTAACTTATCTTTTAAAGTTGGACTTATCTAATCCAATGAAGAATTATAGGATGGCTAATCTATCCAAAACCCCCTATTTCACCCCGTTGTTACTAAGCTTGACCAGTGAACTGCACCGCTCGGCGGCGGCGTTAGTTCCGCCTCGGTTGAACTCGCCAAGATAAATAGCCGGAACAGATAACCTCTGCATACAGTTGCGCTTTGTTACTGCTTCTTTACAAGCCTTTTTGTTTAAAAATCAGGTTGTACAGTTATATTGTCTAAGAAATAGTTTCCTGGACGGTATTTAAGATAGCGCAATGTTTTACGTTTTTTTTTAACCTGCCGTAACGCCTTTCTGATCTGGCGTAGCAATTGTGCCGCGCGTATCTTTTGATATTCATAACAAATCACCAATACGTAACGAGACTTAAATAGAAGTCAATTAGGAATTTTATTATTATGATATTCCTAACACCAATATAATGATAGAAACAGTTATCAAACTAGTGTTAAGTACATTGCTTGAAATGCCTTCATAATATTTTTACACTTATTACCTACTTACTTAACCATCGGGTAAATAGTAGAAATTTCATGTAAAAAAAAGATATTCCTTTAACAAAGTACAACAATAATTATTCCTTTTTAATTTAACTTTTCTTTTAAAGTTGGACTTATCTAATCCAATGAAGAATTATAGGATGTCTAATTTATCAAAAACCCCCTATTTCACCCCGTTGTTACTAAGCTTGACCAGTGAACTGCACCGCTCGGCGGCGGCGTTAGTTCCGCCTCGGTTGAACCCGCCAAGATAAATAGCCGGAACAGATAACCTCTGCATACAGTTGCGCTTTGTTCCTACTTCTTTACAAGCCTTTTTGTTTAAAAATCAGGTTGTACAGTTAAATTGTCTAAGAAATGTTTCCTGGACGGTATTTAAGATAGCGCAATGTTTTACGTTTTTTTTTTAACCTGCGTCAAGCGTCAATACAAACCAGCCAAAAAAATAATAATTACTTAACATCATTTTATAAAGATATTCGGATATCCAACAGCAATTCTATAAATCAGACATTCTATGCTCATCAAAGTCTATATAAAAGCGTAAAAGAATAAGAATCACTAAAGACAGATTGATATATAAAAATATTAATCAATATTAATTCATTTATTTCAGATCAAAAATCCATATTACAAAAAAGCAAAGAAAAATCAACTCGTTCTTAGTTTATGGCGTTTTGGACTACACTCACCACACTTGTCTTGTTCCCTTGAGACAGTGTTAGGAAAAATATAGCAGAAAATATTCTAAGAAAAAGTATTTCGAGTTGACAAAACTTATCTGAGCAAACTTCAGTATTCGTATTTCCTATTCTACTCGTAGCAATAACTTCCCTCGCGCCAAAAATACAGTTCTGTTGAAATGAGAACTTTTTACTGATTGAATTTATTTATACTCCATCTTTTAAGGAAGTCCGGACGTGAGAAGGCTTACGACGGAGAAAGTTTAATGCCCCAAATCCGTGAATAAACTCGATGAATTGCCACAATTCACTCAGCTGCTGTTTTTCTTTAGCGGAAAAATTAATGGGCAGTTTACGTCGCGTTAAGCGGAAATTTTTGAAATAAACCCCTCGCTACTTGTCCGCTCTTTAGTTCTATCCGAGTTTCAATGCGGAAAATCTTCATAACGATCGTGTCGGGCACTCCTCCAGACACGGGAATAAAAAGGCTGCGAAACATTTTACAAGATTCCTATTCAAATGTAGGGCAATAACTCTGGCTCGGTTTCCGTGTTTCGCCGGTGCTAATTTTTATAAATCCCTCTGCCCGAAATTTGAAAGCAGTTAGGTAAACGGCCAAGTCTATTTCCGTTTAAGGTTCCGTAGAAGTAATTTATTTTTGAACAAATTTAACTTTTTAACAATTAGCAAAACGACTTTTTTTCTTCTAAAATTCATATCCATAATGACGAGCCGTTTGGTGTAATGGTCGAGAAGTCGGCTATTACACCAGAGGTCGCGGGTTCGATCCCCGCACGGTACAAACATTTGTGTGCTTGAATGTATAATATGTATGTATTTACAAAAAAAAAGTATATAAGTAATGTTTATCCGTTGTCTAACACCCATAGTACAAGCTATGCTTAGTTTGGAGCTAGATGGCGCTGTGTGAATAATGTCCTGGGATATTTATTTATATCACAAATAGTTTTCCACTTTCGTTAGTTACCTTTACTAGTGATTTATATTTTACTTTTATATGCAATAACTATTCCCGTGTGTATAGCCCGCGTACGACGCGTGGTCGTTATCCCACGGGAATATAAGCTTTAACAGAAACTTTCGCATACCTAATATGAACTATGGATTAACCAATATTGTACCTATTGGTATTATACAATATTGATTATTATAGTACAACTGATTAAGATGAAAAGCATAATTATAATTTTGAGATTAAGGATTTAAGATAGGTACATATCTTAAAAAATGTGCTTACAAGAGCAAACGAGACCACGAATAAGATTATTGTAAAGTATTTATACCGAGTAGTTTATTCCATGAGTAGTTAACTCGTGTTCTGAACTCTGAAGTACCGGCGATCACCGAAGGTTAGCAACTATTTGTTAAGCAAATCCGTGGTATTAGCTCGAGCGGCGGTAATCCTGTGTAACGTTCACGGAGCTTGGGAACAGAGAACATGTAAGTGAAACTAATGTCCGCCTATTAACTCGCCTGGTAACTAATAGGTCTAGTCTTCTATGGGGAGATAAACGTGTATAATTTTTTACTATTACAAAGAAAGTATTAGAATGTTCCGTCTATAGTTATTTATTTCTCCTAGTATTTTGTCCCGATCAAGTCAGAGTAAGCTTGCACCATGACCAAGGATTTGACAAGGCTTGTCATTACATTAGAGCTATTGCCATCTAACAGGCATTGCCATTAAAAAAAAACCCTGGTTAATATTCACACAACGTTATCTAGCCCCAAACTAAGCATCAGCTTGTACTATGGGTGCCAGACAACGGCTAAACATTACTTATATACTTTTTTGTAAATACATAAATATTATACATAGAAACATCCAGACCGATACAAACAGACAATCATGCATACAAATGTTTGTAACGTGCGGGGATCGAACCCGCGACCTCTGGTGCAATAGCCGACTTCTCGACCATTACACCAAATGGTTCGTCACCATTGACAGCGGAGGTCAGGATTGGTAGCTGGAAAGTAATGTAAACAAGCTACTTTTCATTTAAGAAAAGTATCAGAATTTATAATATAAAACGTACCAACAGAGACAACAGAGTTATACTCGGGCAAAGCCGCGGGCAGAGCCGCGGGCGAAAGGCTTTTCAAACGTAAATTTTGTGCTCTGACCTGGTAACTAAAGGGAACAGAATGCCTTGCAACAATTATCCCACTTATTTTGTGTTAGAAATATGAAAATGGATACTCAAGCGCATCATTTTAATAAGAACGTTAATTACTAAGATACTATGTTGAACATAAAATAGATATGTAAATAATGTCAGAAAACTGTCTTGCGAAAATTCAGCAAACTCTCATTAATTTTAACCTTTGTCTTACTAACAAGGGTAACTTCAGTTGATTTTTAGAGGGAAACAAGAATAACGTTTTAAAAATTTTACTATATTCACCACTGACACAGAAGATCCTAATAGTTTGTCTGACAGATAAGTTAAATTCTCTTCGTTCGACAAAGTTTTGTGCGAGGAGAACCCACACGCAACCTCAGCTGGTTAACTAACTAATTTCTCAAGCATAACACAAAGAAAAATATTTAAATATTCTATGCAAAACCAGCATCCACTAGTTTCAGTACAATATATTCCTTATTACAACTTACAGTCTATCTATCTAGCTCAGTACCTAGCTAATGAGAATACATTGTTTAAATAGTTTATGTGTTATTTTATTCTATTTTCCATCACATGATAAACAAACAAGTTCTCAGTAATTTTTAAGAACATTTATGTAATAATTTTCCTTATTACCGAGGTATACTATTACACCTGAAATTACCAATCTGAAATTACAGTTAAAGGTGTGTACCTACTACACCCACTTTAACTCAACACTCAACTCAAAATTACATAAAATATATTATTCAAGATGATCCAAGAATATTATTTTTCATGGATTATCAGACTCACTGAGATCTAATCAACACACAACACATTCGATTATACTTGATATATGTTGTTAATCAATTTCCGAAGGATCTAATTTCACTAATTGCACTGATTCATCCCACAACTTCTTAGCAGCTTCATCGTCGTATGCTAACTTCTTAGCCTTGCGCACTTCACAATTCCTAAAATATTCACCGCTGATATTTTCAACCTTATCTGCTAAAGCTGCATGAAGAGCAGTTTGGGCTCCTTCCCAAGGAGTTTTAACAAACAATTGCAAAAACACCATTACAAAAATGCCAACAACTACTCCGCAATTTCTTGTAAAGATAGTAGTACCGACAGCTCCCGGGTCGATAGAGTTAACCACAACGTTATGTCCTTGCAATCTTTTCGTCAATTCTCTGGAGAACAACAGTAAACACAGTTTACTGTTTGCGTAATATTGTATAAAGTACCAATAATTTCCTTTGTTCATTTTGCCCGGTTCAAACGTCCCTATAAAATTGTACAACGATGTCGTATTAACTATTCTGCTCTTTTCAGAAGAACCTGTTTTCTTTAAAAGCGGTAGCAGCAACATTGTAAGCAAAAAGTGCCCGTAGTAATTTATTTGCATTGTGAAATTTAATCCGTCCTCTGTGGTCTTATGTTCAGGGCCTACTCCAGCATTATTTACAAGTATGTCCAGTCTGCTTTCAACTTTTAAAATGCCTTCTGCAAACTTTTTTGTAGACTCCAAAGACGCTAAATTGAGAAGTTTGAAGACTACATTCTTGCTATCAGTTTCTTCCTGGATTATTTTTAGTGCTTCTTCGCCTTCTTTTTCAAACGGACACGCTATGATCACTCTGGCCCCTCTTCTAGCAAAGTCTTTGGCTATTTCAAGACCCATCCCAGCAGTTCCACCTGTCACAAGGCAAGTTTTCCCAATTAGACGTTTTGTAGATTTACACAAATTGTTCGTTCTTTTAAAATATAATTTCAATAATAACAGTATTGAAATAATGGCAGTAACCACATAAAATGTAAAAACGTTCATCGTGTATCAATTTTAAAACACAACTATGTTGATCGTTCTAATATTTACGTAACAAGTTTTTCGATGGTTTATGATGCCGTCATTAGCTTCGAACGAGAGGACTTCCTCAAACCAGTTTAATAAGTTGGACAAAAACATATTGTGTGCGTACAAAGTTCCTAGAAAATCAAAGAACGGATTTGAAATAGTTTTTAGATTTTATATATTTTATTTGATCAATTTTTTTTTTTTTTTTTTTTTGTGAAGACCTATATAAATAAATAAATAAATGTACTTATGTCAATTATAACTTAAAATTTGATATGTGCAGTTTGTAGTAAGAGTTTGTAGATCAGTGCTTGTAGTCAGAGATGGTGAAATTTCCAAGCACAAAGAGGCTATTCATATATAACCCTCTCTCGGAAGATTGTGTGATAGCTTTGTTATTCCAATTCGTTTAGTGAGTGACAGTGCCGGAGGCCAAAATCCCCGCCCCTCACCTCATTTGCATCCCTATTTTTTATAGTCCTTACCCTTCTTCTTAGTTCTATCTTCAAAAATGGATAACGCATTTGAGATCCTATGTTTAGACCGTGTTTTTAATGGGCAATAGTAGTAATTACTTACCATCAGGTGTCACAAAGGCCATTTGCCTACCTATTTCATACAAAATCTAACACAACCCCGTGCGTGAATCAACGTTTTTCCCGAATCGCGAATGAAGCGATTTCATCCAGCTGCATACGAAACCGGGATAAATTTACCGTCTATTTTCACACAATGACGGACCGTCCATTATCCACTAAAAGCGTTCTTTTATTTCGCCAGCACCTGGCCCGCCCCAGGCGTGCACTTCCCGACCACTCGGACCACTCGTGTTCCTACATGGATAACGTGTTAAGTAAAATGGTAAGTGAAACAGGTTCAATTAGAGAGTTCCATTTCTTTTTTAACAAATTTAAACGGGAACCCCCGGTACTTTTAATCTAAGCTCGGGATTTATTTGTCTTGAATTCTCATTAGACTGTTTGATAAGATTAAGTGCCCTAAACAACACGCAGTATACAAACACTTTTGTCGTTCTGAGGCAGCATTCACAGACTTCGTAACACCTCTACCAGAAGATCATACGAGGTATATAATGCTCCTTCTTGCAAAAAATTCTTTTCCTAGAGATTTCTTATTATCTGGCCCCGCTACCACACAGATTGCCTAGCACGGGAGGTAAAAATTCTACTTAACGTTACTTGTTACAATCCTGGCTATTCAGACTTCAGAGAAAAGCGTCGATGCAACGTTCCTTGCTATTCAGAGAATGAAATGCGTCGAAGGTTATAGCTCAATCAACCAGTAGTAAATCTTCAGCATCGAATGTCATTATTACAACAAAAGTCTTGAAACTAAATTTTAAACAACATTTTGCATGAGCAGTTTGGAAAATGATTCCAGAAACTAGCATTGCATGTGCAAATCTAGTTTGGAAACTAGGGAATAAAACTTACATGCAAGTAGGAATGGCCCCAAGGATGACGTTAGCGCTACCATTCGTCGCCAGGTAATGGCTTCATGCCCCGGGGAACTAGTTATCACTTACAAGTAGGCTCATTAAAAAGTTTTACGTTTAAATTGCCGGCAACTTCAGCTAACTGTGGTTCTACGCCCATGAACAAGAGGAAATTTACCATCGGTCACACGATTAGCATATTTTCATAATAATAATAATAATTCTTTATTGCTATAAACTGTGTACAAAAAGGTGGAGATACAAAATTGTGTTTCAACAGTTACCCACATCGGGCATGCAATATTTATTCTTAATAATATTAATAATTAATACTAATGCTTAGAATCAAAATATTCTGTTAAATTATAGAATACATTATTTATTAACCAACGTTTAAGCTCGTGTCTAAAGAACAATGCTCAAAAAAAAACCCAGGTTGGAATCAAATGAAAAGTATCTCCAATTATTGGTAATAATATGTAATTAAATATTCCATAGGGGGCATCATCGAAATCAATGGCGGTATGTGTGAAATTGCTATTCAGATTTTTCAGGGGTCAAATAAAGTATCAGTTAAAGGGAGCAGTAAACAGATACAGTTGCGGTTTAATAGTGTATAAAATGGCAATATATAACATAATTATATTATATAATTGTGTATAATTATTATTATTTAATATAATAAAGCGAAACAGTTTTTTTGTTTTTGGAAACGCCCTTATCTCAGGAACTACAAGACCGATTCTAAAAATTCTTTCACCAATGGGAAGCTACAACTTTACTGAAAAAGTGCTAAAAAAAAATTTTTTTTAAATAAAATATAAAAAAAAAATTTTTTTTGCACGTATTATTCAGTAACTATGTAGCTTCCCATTGGTGAAAGAATTTTTAAAATCGGTCTTGTAGTTTCTGAGATTAGCGTGTTTACAAAAACAATCAAACTGGTACGCTTTATTTTATTGAATAATAATAATAATATACAATTAAATAATATAATTATGTTAGATATAGCCATTTTATACACTCTTAAGCCGCAACTGTATCTCTTTACTGCTCCCTTTAACTGATACTTTATGTGACCCCTGAAAAAGTTGAATAGCAATTTCACACATACCGCCACTGATTTCGATGATGCCCCCTATGGAATATTTAATTGCATATTATTACCAATAATTGGAGATACTTTTCATTTGATTCCAACCTGGGTTTTTTTTTTCATACTAGATGAGCATTGTCCTTTAGGAAAGTTCAAAATCTTAATATGATTAGGTAGATGGTTGAATATTTTGGTACCTGCATAACAAGAACTTACATAACATGTTTATGTATTTTTACTATAATTCAACTAGTCATAAACACTATATGCATTGTGGAATTATAGTAAAAATACTTGAGACTTTTCTTAAACTTTTTATCATCTCTAAAGAATCATGCAAACACTTGCTTACTTATTTCCTTACTCCCTCACTAACAGCTATCTGATACGATTAAAAAATTGCTTTCAGAAACAGAGGGGCGAAAACACCGGCAATTTTCATTATACTAAAAATTTCCGAAAACGAAACTCTTGAATATGACCTCATTAACATTAATTCCCTACATACTTGGTTCATCGTTAAGATTAGTTGTAACCCAAACTCCGTTTCAAATAGCATTGCAGCATTGTTTTAGGTTGCCTCTAGTGCACACAGTTATAATATCCGGTCCATAAAACAGGAATAAAACAAAAGAATGAACAGATTGCTAGTATAGTACTCATAGATACAATACCCGCCTCCCAACTACGATACACAGAATACACTTGTAATTGGACAGTCAGCGTCAAAATGATCTCAGCGTTTAAACCTACCAAAAATATTTGAACATTTGACAAAAATCACTCTTAGCACAAAACGCTTAGATGTAAATATCGTTTATTGTCATTTTTTGTTTGAAAACAAAAAATGCACCTTGGCCTCTACGTCTTAACGTTAGGTTATAAATGCTAAGATAAATTTGACGCTGACTGGATGTCCCAACAAATAGTCAAAATTGAGCAGTCGAACGGAATAAAAATCTTCACAAAAAGTAGATCTAGGTACCATAATATTGTACATTAATAAACTAATCCAGACAAAGCAATGAATTGTACTAATTTAAGGAGACACACTAATTTTGGATTTGTTACAGGTATGAGTGACCAGCTTACCACGCTTAATTTTTTTCCTTTGTTTACTAGAAAATGTCCAATATTATTTTGAAAGTTTGGCTTGTGATTTTTAATATTTTGTATTTGCTGCAATTTCTATTTTTATTCTTGGAAGTAAGGATACAGCTAAAAAGTGGTTTTGTAAAATTATTTTGTAGATAAAACGTACTTAACAGAATTGTTTTAACATTACCATTTATAAGGTTTATTTTTTAAGGTCAATAAACTCTAAGATCATTATTGTTAACAATGACAAAGCTACTCTTGTCCTTCTACCATCAAGTGGCTCATCGTCAGACAGTCAATATGATCAATGTCAATGGAATAATTTGGTGTTTCTAAACTCACCGGCAATAAAACCATGCCACTGAGCTTTTTTCATACAAACGTGGTCACTTTAGCGGCTCATAAATAGAAACTATTTGCAGCTGTGCAATGATTAGGTATTACGTCAATGGAGAGGCCAAAAGTTATTGAGTTATATCACAAGTTTTTGTGTCACTAAATGTACGTAATAGATTATTTTATTCTTTATCTACATCCATACCATAATATGTCTATTTTATATTCAGGAGCGATGAGCAAACGCCCTACATTTAGATATAAGTATCTGTGGCTGCATTGAAATGTTTACATTTTAGTGTCGGTAACCGATACTTAATTACGTTCAAATTTCGAACGTCTTCTTTAAAAGTAAAAATTAATAGGTTTTTTCGATTATCGAATTAGTCGATTAGTAATTTTATGTTCCATTCCTATACATTTAATTCGATGCTGAAATTATAACAATTGAATTAAGAATCGAAATCGACTCGAGTCTAGATTGTTTATGGATTTTAAAAACTACAAACGTCAGTCATTATGACAGTACTAACTTTTACATACAGATTAAGTTGGTAACTAGGGCGTTTGCTCATCGATCCTGACTATAAAATAGACATATTATCGTATGAATGAAGATAAAGTTATGTATGTGACTGTACATAATTAGTCATTAAAATACTCATGTGATTCTTTTATGAAACTCACTTCGTTCGTTTCATAAAACCACATTCGTATTTTAATGACCCTCATTATGCAGCAGTCACATTAATAACTATTTCCTTAAAACCCAAATGTATAATAACATAGAATATAATCATTTTATCACATTCGTACTTAAATTACAACATAATTATCTACTTAAGAGCTCTGGATAATGTTAAAAAAAAGCTAGCGCCATAAAACAGTATTGTCAATCAAATAGATTTGACTCCCACGACAGGCTTTGCCTAGTGTGGGGGGCAAAGTATAAGTACCTATGTAGGTACTATCGAGGTCACCCGCGCGTGATCACCCTTAGGGCTAAAATCCTGTGCAGTATTTTCACGTTTACAAGCGCCGCTCCTAAGAAGTCACGATGCGCGTGCACGGTATATTTTTCCAAAAGTGATCACGCGCGGGAGACCTCGATCGTACCTACAAATTTTCTATGGTTAATAAATATTTTAATTGAAATTCTATGCTGATTTTTTAAGCAATTCCTTTGCTTATCTCGGCTCAGCTATTAAAGCAGATTCAGTCGAGTGTCCCACAGTATCCCGTTAGAGTAGGCCCGGAGTCAAATAAATTCCTGCTAATGAAGACTGCTTGGCTCGCCTTGGTCGCATAATTAGTTCGTTACAAAGTTTTAACTCTATTTCTTGGGCGAACAGATCCAAAATCAAAACATTTACTTAGGTAAATCAGGTGGTCTTGTTGTTTCAAGTTGTCAATAGAAGTTTTAATTAGTTTGAAAGTGTATGTTGTTGTTTAAAATTTAAATGACAACATGAATAGACGACGATTTGCATGATGGTTGGGCTTAATATTTTTTCTTAGGAAAAAAACTGGCAAAAATGTCAAAGTATAGCTTATATTGTATGTATGTTAGTCTGTAAGGTATTTATAATATGGGCCTGTAATTCATGTAATTCTGTTGCCTGAAATAAACTATATATTATATTATTAATAGTTATTATTAAAGTCAAAGTATTTATTTTGCAATTTGATTTACCAAGAAATTCTTTTGCACGTCACAAACTTTTTTCCTATTAGCACTGTACTTAAAGTAGTATAATAAATAGTTCTGAACCTTTTGTCTGCAAAGGTTATAATAGAGCCTAAACACTTATAAGTACCTACAATTTTAGTGAGTATGTACACCAGAACAAATTACTTAGATAGAACTGCTAAGACACACAAAGTTAATTATATAAGAACTTCTTGGGTAGTCACGTTTTTATTCATTTCAAGTATAAATAGTTTAATCAAACCAAAAACATTCTCATGTTATAAGTTGTAAACGTAAGCTCGGAGATATTCAGATGATATTGCAAACTCGGAACTCCAATTTGTTCTGTAAATTGTACATGCGAACGACATTCGTGCCCGTGTTTGCCTCCAAAATCAAGCTGAGCATGTAAACACAACATAATCCACCATATGCGATAGGTTGGTGGTAAATAAAATAAAATATATTTCAAGACTTATATTTTCCTCATATCTTCCTAACTCAACGTCCAACCTATCAATGCTTCAATTATTTTCTAGCACTCGCCTAATCCGTCAAATTTTAAATAATGTTTTATTTTTCTGTATCGCTCCATGGAGTACGCCGTTGGTTGCCAGTGTCACATCTCCCCTCCGCTCCGTTGAGGGTCGAGGCACTGCCCAGGAGAGATGCCTATGGCTCAACTTCAGTCATCAAAGTTCATTGAAGACCGTCCCCTGGCTACCGCAGTGGTTCTGCTTCCAACGACCTTCTCCATTTGAAGCACCTGAATCAGAAAACAAATTTTTTTTTAAAGACAGTGTTAGGATATCTTATATGCCATGCCTTTTACTAAAAAGCCACCCATGATAGAGGCAAGTCAATAATAAAGCGCAAACAAAAAAAACATAACTCTACAGCCAAAGTCCATGATTAATATAAAACTCAAAAACTTAAATTTCAAATAATGATCGACACGAAGTCTCACCTCTGCGAAGGGTTCGTTAGGCAAAAACCTAACAAAAAGCCTACCGATGGCATATACGCTACCTAACTAAACCTATCTGACATCCCTAATCTCAGCATTACACAATCATTAATTCTATAAATCAAAGGGCACATCGCAACACGGGATACGTCATGAGTATGGGCCGATTGATCAACACCTCCCTTTACAACCCTTGCATAAGCTAAAAAAAAAAATTAAATTAACCATCAGAGTTGATATCCTATCCAACCATCCTTTATCTAACCCATCAACACAGTTGATGATCTATTCGACCATCCCCTTCTTCCCTATGGGAGAGACAGGGTCACTGTGTCAATCCTCCTCTGCAATCACAAACACCGCCAAACAGAAGTACGTAATGTAGAATTAATTGCAGGACTACATATGGTCCCGTAATTAATATGAAGTACTTTGAAACCAGGGATCTACTTCGGGTGGTTGCTCAATATTTCATTTAGGATTTTCTCTTGTGTGATGCTAATTTTTATATTTGGTAAGTTTAAAATTTTGCTTTATTAATAACAGTTTTTATGCAAAAGCGCCTTTTTGTTTGTCAGTCTCTCTGTCTGTTACGCTTTCAGGTCTCAACCATTGAACTGATTATGATGAAGTTTGGTGCAGACATAGTCCTTCGCAAAAGATAATATAGAAAGTAAATAACCTTTAATAATTGGCTATCTATCTGTTGAAACATAATAGACCTCTTTGTTTTAGTGCTGTCCTCTGATGATGGTTCAGCCATGGAATTAATATCTATGGGTTCAGCTTTTTAGAAAACGACGATAACCGACATCCTTTCAACCACGGAACTATCAACATTAGGTAGTAATTTTACTCTAAGTCCTAGACTAGCACTTAATTTGAAAGGTACTCTAATAATAAATACGTTTTTTTTATTTTTTAACTATTTTTATCAATCTGACTTACAATAGTTACTTTATCTTGATGTTATTTTTCATTCTCCTATAGAATACTACTAAAGTGCTTGAAGACCATGGTTGTATCATTTCGATAAAGAATCCCATTTGATGTATGAGGGTTACCTCGCAAAATGCGGCCGTGTATCATCGCCAGAATGCTTATGAGCTCGTTCATTCATTCTCTATTGGGGAATTTATCACCGCAGGTATGGAAAGATGCCTATAAATTATGTATTGTCTATTATAATCGATAATATTGCAATGAATATAATATTCATTCCTTTCATAATATTTTCATAGATATTATCTGCAATTTATTGTGTGTTATACGGTCTTGTATACATATACGTACTACTTAAACTAAATTTCATTTTAGGTTTACCTAATCTAGTTTAAGTAATTATCGTTAATATGTTCAGAACTTCAGAATTATTTAAAGTTACGATAGACTATTGAACAAACATTAATAAACTGACAAGAAAAAAACTTTTATTTTAGTTTGAAACTGTCTAGTCAATACATTGCCAAAAGAATAATTATTAAACTACGTTATAGAATATTCGAAGCCTTAAAAAACTTACTTTTCTTTAAGTTTTCGATGAGTGTATGTAAAATAATTCGCATCATGTCTGCGCTAAAGTCAAAATTATTTACGAGTATATTTTTGATGGCTCGTTGTTATGACTTTTGGCACGAGGTATTTTAGTTGTTTTTTTAGCTGATATAGTTGAAATTCTTATCATCATTAAACTTCCTTATCATCAGCCTGTCACAGTCCACTGCTGGACGTTGGCCTCTTCTAATTCTCGCCAATTTGCTCGATCCTCGGCTACTCGCATCCAGCTCCTGCCAGCCATCCTACACAAATTGTCATTACATTTTTTCGGTAAAATACATATTTATTCGTTTATCAGGAAAATATCGTCGTAATAACGACATCAATGCGCCAACACGCCTCATATCGTGCATTCCATTGGACGGAAGACGTACGTGGGCAGTCATTCTAATGCAGCTCCATGTTGATATAGCGCCATAGACAACGCAAACCAATATATGCCTGGTCACGTCCGCTCAAGAATTAGACAAACAAAACAATAACTACTACATTATGTTGTGGGTAATTTATATAATGTTACTTGCCTAATGAGAAGTTATACTTTCATATTTGGTGATGGTTCAGATGTTGACTATTGAACCCACAAATAAAATAGGTACATAAAATCAGAGGCTCGAAGATGAGTCTACAGTCTGGCAGCACATTGTGGAACGTTTACAGGTGAAGCGTCCCTCAATGAAATAGGCCGCAGTGGCCGCTTACCGTCAGGTGGGCTGCGTGCCTGTCTGCCAACTGACCTAGTATAAAAAAACATAAGCGCCTTAGTCCCATTGGAGGTCGCAGGTTCGATCCCCGCACGGTACGATCAACAAAGTGTTTCGAAAATGCACATAACACAAGCAAGTGTGCTTTTGCTCAGTGCAATGGTATCAAATCTCAGGTAGAACATAGTAGGGAAATTGTTAGACAGTCCGCTATTTTTGAATGTCTATTGTCCGTGATTTTTTACTTCATTTACTTTTATAAGCAAGCGTGGTGATTAAGCCACCTACTTATCACAGTAGCGATAATTTGATTTCAGTAATGACCTTTGCCAATTTTTTTGCTTTGTTTTTGCAATGGGACATTAAAAGAACAAAACACGTTAAATATTTCCTTAATTATAAAATTCGACTTGCAAGCAGTACTACCTACTTACTATAGACTTATAAGTCTGCAGGAAGTCTGTCACGTCGTAAAGGCGGGTCCACAGAGCTGCGTCGTCCACTTTGTTGACACAGGCAGCGTGAAGGCGCGTGCCAGCGCATCCCGCCCAAGACTTAACGGCTCTTGCATTTAATACTGCGTTGTACCGTCTTGCCTTTTAATGACGAAGGCCCTTAGTTGTGATATTGTATGCTGGCTTGCTGTTATGGTATTTTTATAGCCCGACCATTAAAATAAAAGAACCTCGCCATAATTATTGCGGCCAAATATTGGAACTAATTTCTTCAAGTGGCAGTGATAAAAAAAAACAATAAATATGATGTCATTCATTATTATTCTGTCAAAGGGTGATGTCAATTTTCAAACGTGCCTTGTTACTAATGGATGTTGTGAGTAATTTGTGAGTATAACCATAGCAACCAAAGTGTTCCTATAACCATAGCTAATTTGGCGCCTCCAGATCAGGTTTTTTATTTACCTGGTCAGGCTATTATTATATTGCTTCGTCGCTCAAATCACAGGTGAAAATTGGTTTCGGATTTTTTGACGCAGGGATCACCAACATTATTCTGGCAAGGATTCTGGCAAAGGTCGACCGTCTATTAGTTTTCTTCTTTTGCTTTTGTAGGTTGACTTGCAGGCGTTGTACCGTCTTGCCTTGCCCTTTATTGTACGCTGACTAAGATGTGATCAGAGCTTGTGTTTATTCTAAGAGTATTTTTTATAAGGGAGCAGTCAGGATGACCTCACTCCACCTGTACAGTAAGCAGATGTAAGGTCCAAATAAAAGGATGACTGGCTCAATAGAACACGTACCCATTGAGCCAGTCACCCTCACCCTGAAGGCCTGCTGAGATGCCGCTTCACGCCCCGCCTAAAAAGCCCAGGATTATGAGAGGAAGGAAACACGTGAGCCGGAAGGGCCAGAAGCGCGTATTTTGGATAATGTGCCGACATAGCCGTATGAAATATCACTTCACATGCGCGTTGATGATTAGAATATCTGTTCGCACTTAGGTATGGAATTTTGTATTTGCAATGGGTGTGTGTAGCCACGATTCCAATGCTTTAGGTACCCTGTCTGGGGTTACAAAGGTTAGATGGAGTCGCTCCAATACAATCTATTTATTAATTAAATAATTTGCGTTTAAATGTTCATTTATAAATTACGTTCATTTATAAAGTATCGGCTACTGGTCTTTTAAGTCAGGTAATAATTTAAAACAAAATATCATATAAAACACATTTATTAAGACATAAGAAATAATTTTGTACTTAAAGTACGTTAAATATTTACAAACAAATTTCAACAATATAGTTACATAATGCAATAATATCCTACAGGTACTCTCGTAATACACAAATAGGTATATTAAATAAAATCTAGTTATTTATTACATAATATATTCACTGGTCAACCCTGTCCATACTGTTTCACATTTGGCAACATTAAATAACATTAAAATACTCGAAATACTTTTATTCAAACTGTCATAATTATTTCTTTCAGCTAAATATTAACATTTTGATTCAAAATAGACTATTAAAAACATAGTTCCACTTAGCAATCGATTTTTCTGTTAAAAAATAAAAACCTGATCGTTTAAATAAAATTCGGAAAATTTGTCGTAAAACATAACGTTAAAAAAAATATAAAATTTGATAAATATTTAAAAAATTTAATGAAATAGAAATAGTGCATCTTTACAGAGTTTATTTAGGATTTTAATTTTTTGAGAACTCCGGCTATTGCGGCCTATTAAGGTACACTACAACATTTACTTGTATCAGAACATCGAGCAATCGCCATTTTGTTACAGCCTTTTTAAAAACCAACGCGAGCATTAAATTTGGTGTAACATTTCGTCGAGCCTCTGCACGAGCGCGGGCGATGCGCGGGTGCGGGGTGACGCGGAGGAAGAGGGACGAACATTTCAAAGAAGAACGAACGCCGCGCTGGTACAACGAAATGTTACGGGTAAATGCACACTCGCTGCAAGCATTTACCCGTAACACAACGCCGAGCATTCGCAGGAATGTTACATTACACCGAAACGCTCGAGGAAATGTTGTAGTCTATACTCACCTTTAGAATAGGACACTTTATCAGTAAACGCCACTCAATATTATCTGAACTCCAAGCTTAAAACACTTCAAACCACTTTTTATACTTAAAACATTTTTGTACGTGGTAACATTATACTCTTTGTTTATAAGTTTTGCTCTTACGGGTAGGCTCAACTAACTCAGATGTTTTTCATTTTCGTGTTACTTACAATATCTCTTCTTAAAATAATTCAGTGTTGCTATTTTAATACGTGCTGTTATTATAATTTTAAATTAAAATTTGAAATTGATTATTTAGTGACTTAGAACGTTTCAAATTATGCCAGTCAACTCGTATTTTTGACGATCTTGACAAACATGCATTCCAGAAAATAACAAGTAAAGGTACTATATGCTAATGAAAAATTACCTGTGTATTATAGTTTAATTACTCGTAAAATTCCTATACTTTCTTTCATTTTATCACATATCTAATAGACGATACACAGCTTTTACATTTGTCACATATTTGACATACAGTGTTGGGTCGTAGCTAAACTTTATTTACAGTTGTGATAAAATGTTTACAAGTCATGTCTCGATCCTGTATTGTAGTTGGAAACCAACTTGTTGTTGTTGGAAACAAACTTGTTGTTGTCAACCTATTAGAGCATATTTTCTTCGAGGAACTTCTCTAGTGCGTGGTAGAGGTGAGGCCGGACTCCCACCAATCCGTGATCTTCATCTGTGTAAGCCTGTGAGAAACGAAAACAAAATATGAGAATTCTTATTATTTTTGAAGGCGAGCCGTATGGTGTAATGGTTGAGAAGTCAGCTATTACACCTAGGGTCGCGGGTTCGATCCCCGCACGGTACAAACATTTTGTGTGCATGAACATGTTTGTTTGTATCGGTCTGGGTGTTTCTATGTAGAATATGTATGTATTTACAAAAAAAAGGATATATGTAATGTTTATCCGTTGTCTAGCACCCATAGTACAAGCTATGCTTAGTTTGGGGCTAGGTGGCGCTGTGTGAATAATGTCCAGGGCCCAGGGTTATTTATTTTTTTAAAAACAGGTGGTAGTCATTCCTCGCTCAAACCAAGTCGACAAGTCATAACAACCATTATTAAAATGTATGGAGAATACTTAATAATACATCCGAAAAGTGTAAACGCTACCGTGAAGCGAAGTACTTAAGACGCCATCTATTGGTGCCGGATGGAACTAATTCTTTGCCTGTTTTGACGTTTGAGTTTGCCACAGTATTTAAAACATTTTTTTCGTATGTGAAAGACTTGTTATCAGTCGTCTAGAATTTCAGGTTTGGTAAGAGCCACTACTCTATCTCCCGTCTTAGCATCAGGTCTCTCAAGTATTCTTATCGGATTTGTTCCAATAGCACACTAAATGATGTGGTTCGACAGAGAACCAAGATCATTGAAATAGCTCTCCGAATGAGCATGAGCTTGAGCAAGCTGAAGTGGCAGTGGGCTCGCCAGCCGCATTACCGACAACCGTTGGGGTAAGCGGGTTCTGGATCGAAGACCGCGTCTCGGTGAACGTAGTGTAGTGTGACACCCTCAGGCCAGGTGGAGTGACGATTTGCGCAAGATAGCTGGCAGGAGCTGGATGCATATAGCTAAGAACTAAGCGGCGAGCATTGAGAGAAACCTGTGTCCAGCAGTGTAATGCGACGAGCTGACGATGACTTAAAACATAGTTGAATAATAATTGCCATACCATCTGCGTGAACTGCACGTCGTTCCGCTGCAGCAGGCGCGAGATGAGCATGGCGTGCTGGAAGTGCACGTTGTCGTCCGCCGTGCCGTGGATCAGCATGTACCGCTTGCTGCGGAACTCTTCCGCCTAAGACACAACAACCACAAAGATGTACATAGAGCCATATTGATAACGTAAATCGTTCCTGTCTGGCAGTTAAAATGGGTATGCTCGATTGAGGAAGTAAAGTCGCCGCATTAAAGACCATCATGTAAATAGGAGCTTAATTAGAAGTTGCTTGCACATATGCGCTGTACTCCGCAAAATAAAAAGATAAATAAGAGTGGCAGAGGCATCTTCCTTTCTTGGCCTCGTTAAAAATCGATAGATTTTGCGTGTCTCTATGAAATGGTTCTCGCGGACGTTCTCTAAGACAATGTCTTGGCTTCCTCGATAATTTTGTCTGATATTTTTTTTTTCATAGATAAAAAGTAGCAATAGGTGATTATTACTTACCACACTTGCAGTTAGAAGCGATGACGCCTCATAAGCAGCTGTGTTATTCTGGGGCACGTCCATGTATCGCTCCGTATAAATAGTGTCTGTAAACATAGTAAAATAAATTCTAGTCATTACAATTACATACAATACAATTATATTGTAAGTGTTTTGTAGTTCACACAGGTATCTTTCTCCAAATTTGTGTGCAGAATCTTTTTTATATAAAATCTTTTTTATTACATTCCTGGTCGAAGTTTCCAGTCAGCTGGCAGATCGATCATCTTAAGGCCAGCATCTGCTTATTCCTCTTTTCTTGTATAAAGAGTAAACAGGTGAAGTTTAGTGCGTAACGGCCGTAGATATTAGAGACCTGCGACCGTTACTCACCTGAACGTATTTTGTACTAGTGCGATATAAGCGAATACACCTCCCTGCTCCCCCACCAAACGTGGGCTCGTGTAAACGAAAAAAGTGGACTTGAGAAGTATGCACTATGGTCACGTGATCGAGGGTGCATAAGGCGTATTTACCGTAGAAGTGCCAGTCGACGACGGGCGCGACGGCGGCGGCGCAGCGGAACACGGCGCCGCCGCGCGCCAGCGCCAGCGACGCCGCGTAGCCGCCGTACGACCAGCCCCAGATGCACGTGCGGTTGCTGTCCAGGAACTGGTAGTTCTGTTGCAGGAATCTGAAAGGAAGAGTATGCGGACGCGGTAAAATACTATTTATTAAAAAAAAAACCCTCAAAATAAACGAACCTGTACTTTAAAGGCGCTTTCAATTTAGACGTTTCGTGTCTGACGGCTGCTGTACGGTAGCCGCGCGTTTGTCGCACCGCGTACGTTAGTTTTCATACAAAACACGCGGTGCGGCAATAGTACGGCGTGCGCCCTAAGAGTGGAAAGGAGGGAAAAGAAGGCAAGCCTCTTTTCTTTTTTCTCTTCCTATTTTCCATAAGCCTTTACCTTCTCTCTCCTTCCATATACCTTATAAGACGGTCAACGCACCTCAGACCTAGTCGCAAGTGTCTACGGGCGATAGTGATCACTTACCCTCAGGTGTCACACTTGTCCGCTGGCCTACTTCTTTCATAAAGACAATAAAAAAGGTATTTTAACAAATCTAATTAATTAAATATTTTTCTAAATTCAAATAACCACACACGACATTACCCGTGAATAAAGTTCTTTTTTTTTTCTTTACTTAATAACAACAAAACCATCAAACATGTAGATAACAAGACTTATTATAAATTACGAATATTAGTTCTGACTTAATTCTTACCTAGTAACAGTAATCTGGTCTTCAATCTCCACAGTGCCCAATCTGCGGTTGACGGCGAACATGTTCTCGATTCCCCTCAAGCCGGAGCCACGGCCGTCAATGTGAGCAATTGAAATGTTCCACCGGTTGACGAGGGAGGTGCCCCAGTCAACGTTCCACTGTCGAGTCACTAAGGCCGTGTCGGGACCGCCGTAGCTGTAATGAAGATAAAAGGTAAAATATCAGCTTATTTATGTCCCAATACACAAAAGCCCATAATTGAAATCAAGTCACCGCTAAAATGACGGGCCACCGCTAATGTCCACGCTTGCCAAATGTGGAATAGAGATATATATTCTGTGATTAGAGATCACAAACCTCTCACAAAGCTCGACCCGGGAACTGAACCCAGATCACGGCTAGCTTGGTAAACCACTAGACTAACATTATAGTTTAGTATAACATAAGCAGTTCCAATTTTTTGTGACTATAGGTACTAAGTAATATCTTATAGCACGCCAGGGAAATGATTTCAAAACTCTTATTAACAATATCACTGAAGAAGGGGCTAAAGAAAGGACGAAGAGTAAATGGTCCCGCCCCTTGAAAATGGGGCGGGGTTCATCCATCAATCCCCCGGGTGCTCCACCTAGCCGTGTCAAAGGTGTCGTAGAGGTTCAAAAGAGACTTGACTTTGAGGTACCGAGTCATGGGCACGGTCACTCGCGGCGTCTCCGGCAGTCTGCGACTAGCGACGATAGCTCTTTGTCTCACTCACACATAGACCAGCAGTGGGATGTCGGTCATGCTTTGGTAGCCGGCAGGCAGCTGCAGCAGCACGTCGGCGGCGGGCAGGTCGGCCACGATGGGCACGGTCACTCGCAGCGTCTCCGGCAATCTGCGGTTCCGCACTAATGACGATAGCTCAGCGTTGTTGTCCCACGTTCGCACTCGAGTTCCGTCCTGAAATTGATAAATAGTTATCACACATAAGTTTGAATTACATTAAGGCCTACTGTCCACGTAAACCGCACCTCAACCGCGCCCTTTCGTAAATTGACTATTGCATAGCGAAAAGATGACGCGACGTTGCCGCTCCGTGGACACAGTTTTGAAGGTTTCTACGCAAAATACCTACAAGCGTTCGTCTTGCAAGCGTCAAAATGACGAACGTTCCGGGCGGTACGAGAACACCCCTGGCTCTTTGCGGTCTACACTACCCAATGCTCACGGTGGCAGGCCAGTGGCAGCTAACGCTACTAAGCACGAGGTAGGTCAGTAATAAGGAATGTACTCACGGCAGTGTAGATGTAGGTCTGCTGGATGTCAAGTCCGGCGCCGCCGTTGAGGACGACCTCATCGTGGTCTATAGGACAGTTTCTTTTGTCCTCACATGTCAGTAGTCATGTCATAGTCATGCTATGCGTCAAGGTATGTCAGTAGCAAAAAATGTACTCACGGCAGTATAGATATAGGTCTGCGGGATATCAGGTCCGGCGCAATTGAGGGCGATTCGAGAACCTCCTTGACTGACAACGGCCTCGTTGTACAGACAGCGGCCGCCGTCGTCGCGCACCACGTCGCAGCTGAAGCAGGATACGAAGCCGGTGCCGTTCACCGTGTATATGTGCTGCTGGGCTGAGTCGTCCACGTGCGTTGCTTTGTACCAACTGGAATGGTGTAGAACGATATTTATATTGGTGAACAGAGGCTGGTTTTTGCTGAAATCTGAAATGGACATCAATGTTTGACGTTTGTCAAAGGTAGTAGCAGCTATCGGAATGCGCTACATCGACAGAAACGCAAGATTGCAAAATATGCGATCTTCGAAACGCACCACGACTAAGCTACTTCCCGGTCTTCCAGTTTGTATGTCATTTTGTCGAAATACGAGCGAGGTAAAGGGGTGTTGGGGTACGAGGGCACATTCCAGTGAGGTCCACAGATATTGTAACCGAGTTTATAGTTAGTATTATATGGCTTGATACTCGCGACATGTGCCTGTAACGTACCTATGAACGTAAGAAACTCTAAATTACAAGAATACAGCATTGACTTTGTGTACAAGGACTTCCTGGTTGCAAAAGGACAAAGGGAGAGTATAATAGTGGGTTGCGGGCCGAACGTCTTTGGCCCTAAGTCTCATTATCCCATACGGCCTTAGGTCTAGCTAGCCCGTGGTTATGGAAATCAAAATTCTCCTTTACCAAAACCTTATAGAGCGTACTATTCGGTTCAGATGCTATTAGGATAATACCTTTTGGAATGGAGCGAAAAATGACGTCAACTGCGCTTGTCCGTAGCGTTGGCAACGCAAAATAATATCTGTGTATGTGTAAGTCTCACGCAGTTAACGTAATTTTTCGCTCAATTCCAAAAGGTATTTTCCTAATAGCATTTTAGAATCTGATAGTACTTACATGACATCATCAGGCGTCCACAAGAGGATCTCCGCGACGGTGTGGGGAGTGTTGGTGCGGTCGGATGCGACCCAGTTCGTAGCGTTCACCTGCGCTACTTGCACCACTTGCTTGAAGCGGCGCCCGTTCACCACCTGGAAGTGATGACATTGGTTGTTCAGTCTCAAATATACATAGAATCGATTGGAATATTTTTTATACCATGTTATATTTTGATGAAAGCGTCGTGGGTTTTTAAAGTATCACTATATTATTATACTGATCCTGAAAATATGTGAATGCTTTCGTAGGATATACAAGAAATAATGTTGTATATTTATTTAAAATAGAGTCTTTAAATAGCTTCAAACACAAAAAATAAAATCCACTTACTTGGGGCAGAATAGTAATGAAAGCGGTGCCTTGTGGGTTGAATGTCATCGGAATGTTGTCGATCCACCCATCATTCTCACGGTAAGAGAAGATCTGCAAGATGCAATACACATAATTCATACATTTTCTATTCTCCAATGCATCTCAATTTAATGGTAAATAGGTATTCGCTGCGGCCTATTCTTTTAGATACCCTAATAAAAGTCAACGTCTCTATTGTCTGGCCAATGGCCAATAGTATATTTTCCTAAGCATGCGCGCTCCATCGTAGATCACAACTTTCTGGTCAAGTGCTAGCTTAGTTAAAATAAGTATATACTTTTTTTTATTAAAAGCACGTGAATCTGTTGGTCGCGCACTAGTTTTCTGATAGGTCGTTTTGCCCTGCTTGATAAAGCCTTAAAATTCCTTGTGCTGTTCTAAAAAGATTAAATGGGTCCGTATAAGTTTTATCCAACACCTACTTACCGTATTGCATGTGGAGTTGAAGGGGCAAATGTCCACGATCATCTCGGTCTGCACTCGGTTAGTCCACATAATGGCGATTGTGTCGTTGGAAACAAACTGGACTGCTTTAAGGATCGGCCTGCAATTCAAAAGTTTCTTATTATACCGTTGAAACTTGTGTTTCCTTCCTCTTCTAATCCTGGGCTTTTTAGAAGGTGCGTGAAGCGGCATCTCAGCAGGCCTTCAGGGTGAGGGTAACTGGCTCAATGGGTACTACGAGTATGTTCTATTGAGCCAGTCAACCTTATATTTGGACCTTATCCGCTTACCATCAGGTGGAGTGAGGTCATCCGTCAGGATGCTTCGTTGATGCGTTTGGTTACCTAATGGTATGTCATGAGAGTGTAACAGTTGCGATGTTCCTAGCGTTGGAGACATGAGTGTAATTTTATTTTTAGTTTTATTTCTTAAGTTTATAATATTTCAAAATGTAGACTTACTCATTCAGGGCGTCATACGGCGCATTGTAGACCGTGTCGATGTCTTCCACGAGATCGCGGAGGGTGACGCTCACCGTAGGGTTTACTGTGCCAGGCTGAAATCACACATTTCATAAAAAAGCTTTGTAAACACCAACCAATTACTTTACTAAGACACTACTAGACTCGTATTCGTTAACCAGTAACCGAAAGCTTATACCTACACCTCAAAATAAGACGTTCTATAGATAGAGATTTTACTCAAGAGCTCGTATAACTTTTACCATGTAAGCAAACTGCTTTTTTATTATTCTACTTCTTTGAACTGTACAAGTGTACATTGGTGTGTACTTGTACAAGTAGATACGACCACCGTTAACTGCCAGCCTCACTCGGGTAGTCTAGCTCCCCCCTCCCCTCTTAGGCCTCTGCATCGAATCTTGCGAAAACGGGAGCGGGCGGATGTTTGTATAGAATCAAATAAACCCGTCTAGAAACGGGCGACGATTAGTGCGCTCCTGTCATTAAGCCGCTCCGCTCCCGCTCCCGCTACTGCCTGCTGGCCATGACCTAGATTGCATAGGCCACGTCCCTTAGCATTTGCTTGGTTAGTACCTTGGGGTAGCGTATCTCGTGGTGCAGCGTGTACTGGTAATCAACGGCGCCGGGCACGCCGTAGTGCGGCACGCGCATCTGGCGCACGCCGCGGTCGTCGAACGTGGCCCAGGCCAGCCGTGACCCGTCGCCGCTGAACCACATCGCGTTGTTCGACCCGAACACCTCCTCTGGAATATATACAGATATTCTTTACAATTTATCAGGGTTGACGGATGTCTATAAAAATGGAAGCCTCTGCCTCGAATTTCGCGCACGAAGGCGCATGGGCGGAAACTTGAGAGGAACGCACCGCTTGTCGCCTGCTCCCACTTGCACGCGCGAAATTTGATCCAGTGGCCACGACCGCTGCATGCTTGGCTAAAAACGAAGCGAAAGAAAAAAAATACTAGTGGAGTAAATGTCTGTGCACCAAAAGCCTTTGAGGTATTCTCGATTAAATGTAGTCCCATTTCTGAAGACAGGTTGATAAACCTTTGCTTTGAAACTCCAATCTGCTGGAATGAGCCGGAATCACGAAAACGAGTGACCACTTTATATTTGAACAAATTCCCTTATAAAAAGTAAAAACATATTGTTTTTTTATAAAATGCTAAACAGAATAAAGGATTAAATCATTAAAATAACAATTCCATAAACATACCTTCATAAACCCAGTCAGGTATCCCATGATAAATGACATCCTCTTCGCCAGTAGTGGTAATAACCTCAGGCTCACTATCCAAGCTGGACTGGTAGTAGATGTTGTTCCTGTAGACGAAGGCCAGCGTGGACCCTGATGGACCCCAGACGAAGTTCTGCAGGTACAGGCTGTCCGAACGGCCGGTGGACGGTGGAACAATGTCGGTCTCATTTCCAGAGACTATGTCTACTACGGTGTAACGACCGAGGAAACTGTACCGGTACACCTGGAAATTTGATATAAAAATCTCATGTAATCCAAATCTTGACACAGTTTTAAAATCTTGCGGCACCTCTTCTCAACAGGCCATTCACGTCGAGGCGCTGGTAGGGTAAAAAATCTGACGAAAAGAATTTACTATGTAAATCACGGAAAGAAAATTCCGTGATGTAAATCAAATGACTGAATAAATTATTTCATTTCATAAAAAAATCGACGAAATGTTTGTACAGAATGTTTAAGTTTCGAACGACTACGCCTAATCGAATAAATAATTCGTTTTGTTTTTTAAAATTAGAATAAGATATACACCCGTGCTAAGCCGGGGCGGGCAGTTAATTAATATTAACTAAACAATGTCGCCTTACTGTTTCAACAACCAATTGATTATATCCAGTCATTGCCCATGGTCCACATCACGTGTTAGAGCTCAAGCGAATGCATTTATAAGCACAGATCCGCTTCCTACTCCCCCACTTTCTTAGCAAAGTAAGACAGCCATCTACCATAAATAACCGATTAGTATTAGAAGTTTTTCGTTGCCCCAGATATTGAAACCAGGATCCCTGGAGCAGCCAAGTACTGCCTTCTAGCTATTGTATGAGCTAATTGTACATTGGCAGTTAAAAAACTGAATCCTATCGTGGCGACCTCTAACTTGTTAAGCAAAAATTTATACGCGCTGTCACACACACCACAAATAGTTCTACAAACCGATGATAGATGGCGCTGAAAAACTATTCGGAGTCAGAAGAGTGGAATCGTCTTGTACTCTTGTAAAGCAAGCATCTGGGGGCAGATTTGGTAGGGGCAGTCGGGAATAATCCTCAAAAAGGCTAGCATTTATGCTAGCAGATGGACCGTGGGTCCAGTGCATAGACGATATTAATCGAAGGATCATCTTTTAATTTTAGTAGAACATAATTAAGATTTCCCAACAACAAAATCATCAAGTAGCGTGTAACTGTGATCCCACCAAAAACATTCTGTAAAAAACTAGCCAAGTCTCGATGGAGCTGCTTGATTAAAAAGTAATGAAATCTTGACAAAGTCGTGCCAAGTCGAAGGTTCAACCAATTCAACGGTTGAAGGGTACACAAGGGTACAAAACCAGGTAAATTGACTTGTACCCACTAACGTATATAGAATAATGTTCAAAGTTTTATTTATATTTTATTTCTAGCTATAAGAAACAATTATTTATTTAATTGAGTATATCAATTCACGTTCTGATTTATGTGTGTTATGTTATGATGTCTACCATTACATCTATCACAAATCACAACACCCAATTAGCAATTATTGCACCTTGGATAAACCTTATTGGTAACGATATTGCTTCAGCGCAAAGTTCTCTCACAACACCCAGCCTCAAGACATTAAAGAACGGTTCATTCCCGTTCGTCCCACCAGGCTTCGTCCCACCAGTGGGACGAACGGGAATTTAAGAACGTCTTCCCCATAAAAATGGTTTTATCATAGTTCGAACTCGTGACCTTTCACACAGTAACGTTTAAAATTAACTTCGTTAAAGGTCTCGGTGGGTGAAAATAATCATGGTATTTGATAAAGACAACACTCCTTTTGATCCCTACTCACAACAAAATTAATTATTTGTGTACTTTATAAAGCTAGTCGACAATATAAGCCCTTACTCATTCATTTAATCTATTTGAAATGGGTATAATTCATAATTGAGCCTTCTTTGTTAATTAACGCTTCTTGTTAATAACGCTTCTTGTTAATATTACAGGCCAAAAGCACATTCAAATACTTTGTACGAGTTTGATTTTCACTTGTCATGTCGTTTCACAACAACTGTCTGGCAACTGAAGTAGGTACTTTAGCAACAATAAAATCCGTATAAAATTCTTCTGTCAATAACATTATAAAATAGTAGGTATATGTAATAAGCGGTTTAATTATTTATTTCGGCTCATGATATACACAAGCCAAAAGTAATTCAAGGGCATTCTTTAGGTACCTACGTGCTTTTTTTAATAGTAAAGGTCGCGACAAAGACTAATTATGAAAAAGTCTTAACAACTCCAACTTACCGGTACAACACTATGAGCCAAAACCACCATGTCACCTTCAGCATTTAATAGGGTGACACGAGAAGACTGCTGTAGAAGCTGAAAATAAAATAAAAATTGTTTATATAAACAAATGTAAGGAACAACAAACATTTAAAAAAGGTTAGTTTCAAATTATTATTTTTTGGCCCAAAAGGCCCATAGTTACAAAAGGTTTAATTGAAATACCTTTTTGATATTTATTTTAATTTGTTGATGTTAATGTGTAGTTAAACAGTAAATATATCACTAACATAATCGTAATACCTACACAGAAGTATCACAATCTTAAAAACATCCCGGATTCCCGGACACGGTCATATTAGAAGGCCGGCCGGAGGGCCAATTTATCAAAATCCTCAACATTTCCTTTATACCAGTGACCTAAATTGTGAAAAAAAATTCCTTCATTTATCTAGAATTTATTCACACTAACTATTCATGATACGTAAATATGCAACCGCGATCAAAGGATAAAGATCATTCAATCCATAATAAACAACTAAGCGTCCATTGTCTATTGTCCGCGTACCTATAAAACAGCACTGATGCATTTTGTAATGAGTAAGACACGAGGCACCTTACAATCTGATATTTAAACTATTTATTAAGCTGAGAATTCTGTGAATAAAGGCTCAGATACAAACACAGGTGGTGCAGTATTATAAGTGCAAAAATCGAACACGTGATAACTTGTGTTTGACATCCCAAAAAATAACCCTTTGACGGAGGATAAAACAAATACAAAATAATTATGTAAAAAACGACTTCAAAAACTAAGAAGCAAGAAGTTAGTACTAAGGTTCTAAACAAAGGCACCTCATAATTATGATAATTTGCAATCCCAATATTTAACTGGGTCGATGGTGCTTTTGATAGAGACCCTGCACTATTTACGCCAGGGAACGTCGTGCGAATCCTACCCTTAAAAAACATTCATGTGATGAACATGTTGGTTTTCTGTGTCTGGATATTGAAATGTTCATAATCTAGTACTTATTTGATTTGTGGTACCTTCGTTGACTCCGATAACCATAACACAAATACTTAGGCTTATTTATTTGGGGCTTGATTAATGATGTGTTTTTTTAATACTTACAGTAGAGGTGTTCGAGATAAGCGTGGTGTAGGAGTTGGAGTCGACTTCGTAAAGCACCAAGTCTCCCGTAGCGTTCCGGAATAATACTTCATTACCTGCAAGTAACGATTACATTGAGATAATGTATTTCATAACTTGGTTAATCTACAACGTCGTATAGGTGCTTTAGTCCATTTTTATGATACTGTTACCCTATACCGGGTCCTTCGAAAAACAGTTATTTTTTACTATTTGCTTGCACTCCCCAGCAATTAGATTTTATAAAACTTTGAACTCTTGCTGTTCTAAGCCGGTATTATGTTAGCCGGTATACATTTTTTGCCTTATGAAACAGCAAAAGTCGAGTTATTTTAAAGTTCAAGTTCCCCTTATTGATTGCTCTTCCTTCCTTTCAAATATTGGAACGTCTATAGTATCTATATGCATCCAAACATAGAACAAACATATTGATGGGATTTAAACCCACAATTTCAAACACAAAGCAAAGTAACCAAGGAGTATGGCCCACACTATCTCACAATTGAGATAGGGCCTGTGTCCCAGCAGTGGGAACGTATATAGGCTGATGATGATGAAAGTAGCCAAATGCGTCATTCTGCCAAACTTTATGATCACAATGGTCTGTATATCATTCAATACTTTAGAGTTACCTGACTGCCAAGTAGCGTTAAACGAA
The DNA here is from genome assembly GCA_949319885.1 of Mecyna flavalis. Taxonomy (NCBI): domain Eukaryota; kingdom Metazoa; phylum Arthropoda; class Insecta; order Lepidoptera; family Crambidae; genus Mecyna; species Mecyna flavalis. The sequence continues at coordinate 14,078,170 of OX439431.1, read as the reverse complement.
GAAGCTGTAAACACTCCATTGATGATAGACTCCAGATCCAACGGTTCTTCCACTATCGGAGGAGGGAGCGTCGGAGCGACCGTCGGTAGAGGCGTAGTATCCGGCGTGGGGTCAGGTGAAGGTGGGGCTGTGGTGGGGGCTGGAGTCGTGGTGGGTAAGGTGGGGATAGTCGGCGGGGTGACCACTGTAGACGGGCCTTCTGTGGTGGAGATTATGGGCTCGGCCACGCCTCCCTCGTTGCCGGAGAGGAGCACGACGAGAGCGATCACTACTCCTACGACTACCAACATGATTGCAGCGCCGATTAAGTATGTTAGCTTCTTTTTTCTCTTGCTGGCGACCAGGACCTGGAAGTGATAGAGACACAAGTTAAATAGTTAATCAGTTTAACCTTTTACACAGATTTACAGGATTTGACACATAAGCTCTAAAGGGTGTTTCTCTTATAATAATACCTGGTCATATCCGACAATTCTCATCAATTACCTAACCAGGGCATGTTTTAAATTACTTTATGTAAGTATTTTTCGAATAATTAACCTTTACAACAAGAAAAAATACTCACTTTGTCTTTGTTTCTGAAACCCATAATAAGTTACTTACTTTGAGGTCAGATCATTGTATGTGATGCTGTCCAATATTAATTGAAACCTCATGGTATAGTGGCAATGAGATAGAGGCCCGTCTGGCGTAGAAATTTAGAATAACACACATTGAACGAGTAAATATTATTTTAAGATCAAAAGCCAACCAACATTATGTTATGATGCGCGGCAATCTGTTAGTTTTGCGATCGTAGTACTCGTAATTTGATGATTCTCATAGGTTGTGCATGGTAGTTTATGAGGTCAGTCTATAATTAGTCTCCTTTAGAGCGCTGTTAACGCCTCGTCGATCTAGTTATTCGAGTAGGAGACCTTAATCTGGAGGGCTGGGGTTAGATTTCCACATCGGAGATAGTATGTTACGGATTTTTTTAAACCCAATTTTTATCTTCATAGCTTACAGTCGTGTGTCATTCACAGAGAATGTGAAAAAATAAATATGGATAATTATAATAGGTACAGAAAAATTAGGCCCATAAGCATAAGCCAAAATCAATTTTCAATTCGTCGAAATGGACGTTTAAAATTGTTAGTATATAATTATTATATTTTTTGTTAAATTTATTGGCAGAATGATGTCTTTAATGAAACAGAACAAAAATACAAAATACTGGTATATACTTAATTAAAGCATGAACATTCCTGTACCTTTTTGATAAAGTTTCCGACAAAATAAGAACCTTTTTTTTTTCAATCCGTTAATCACTTATTGGCTCTGTCATTCACAGAAGTCAACATTTCTTTAATCACTGCATTTAAAACTCATCATAATAGATGTATTTAAAGTTAGCAGAAAACACTCTTTTGATCAATTACTTAGTTTTTTAGTCAGTGAAGACACTTTGACTAAGTGAATCTCGCACGGTGGTTCCCATTCACAGCTGATTAGTGTTTTTTCTCAAGTGTTTCTGACTCAGGGTTATCGGTACTGATATGCTATCTGTTCAGTTATTGACACGAGCTGTTACGTTAGAAACATTAGTTTCACTTTCGTAGTATTCCATTTAATATGAGTTACCTAAACGCACTTTTAATTTGTAAGATTTTGCTTTTATACGGATAAATTATATGTTTGTCAGTTTATAATGTCCCAAAAAAAATACTTTAGGTCTTATTACATTTCAAAATTATAAAGGTGTAGTCTGTCTATAGTTGTGTTTTTTTATTATGATTAATATAAAAATAGTGGCGCTTAAAATAATAGTAAATAACTAAAATGAAACATCCAGTTACATAAATGTTATGAACAAGATTGACTATTGTATTTTTGAAGTGCCGGAATTTGAAAAAAGGTTTTACATAAATCGGATTTGACATGACTAGACTAGTAGGGCAGAACGTTGCATAAACGTAATAATTCCATGGAACGTTGTTGATTATTTTCATGTCATACCTACTAAGTTATTTTATTATCACATAGCACTGACGTTATTACACTTAGCATAGGTACAAAATTAATGAAAAATTCACGATGACTTGATTTTGGTCCTTCAGCACACAAACATACCACAACCACAAGTTACCTAAACAATATTATTTATTAATAATAAGGTGTGTGCTTGGCTCAAACTACCACTTGACATTGAATTAAACCTCTGAATAATTAAGGTCTGATTGCTGAGCAAGTAACTTCATTTAGAGGTCAAATGAAAGTGAAAAAGTGATTGTTATTTTGAAGTTAACACCACAATGGTGGTGGTTTATTTTTGTATGAATAAATAAATATTCTAGAACATTTTTGAGACAGCCTTTTCTACCTGAAAATGGGTAAGTGTAAGACAGGCAAAATGCATCCAAACTTTATTTAAGTACAGTTGGCAGCACAACAACCTACCCTTGACTGTCAAATTTCTACAACCAATTTTCAGCCTAATGTCGATTGCATAGAGTTCTACTTCAATTGAGACTTGTGATCGATTAGGGTAGGTTGATCTGCTTCCGTCACCTGATCATTTTTCCACCGATTCTTACCTGGTCACTGGTGCCCATCTCCATCGTGGAATTACTGTTCTCCTGAGCCATAACGACTTGCGTCTATGATCTGTAACAAAAAGATATATTTTTTATTTTATAAAGGATCATTGCTTTCGTTTTTATAATTATGATGATTATTATGTAAATAATGTTGTCCACATTCTACTGGTACACTTTTTCCAAATCGTCTTGCCATGAGTTATTATATTTATCGGCTGACCCTTATAACTTGAATTAATTCTCGGATCTTCGGATCTCACCAAGAACCAACTTTCATGAGATAAACATTTGTGTTGGTCCTATAACCGGATGTATATTTTGTATTCTAGCTTTCCGCCCGCGGTTTCATCCACGCGTAATTTCCTTTTTTTAATTATCCCGCGGGAACGAGACGTATCCCGTAGGAGTTTTATAGCCTTTGTCCTAATCAGGTTTATAAACTATACGTGTGCCAAATTTCATCTAAATCCGTTTAGCCATTTAGGCGTGATTGAGTAACAAACATCGAAACATCCAGACTTTCGCATTTATAATACCTAAGATGTAGGATACCTATTTAGGCAATTGCGGGTACCTTCGTTGATTAAGGTACCCATAACACAAGTCCTAAAGCTACTTACTTTGAGCACAGATCAATGTAGATATAGGTATGTGATGTTGTCCAATATTTATTATTCCCTGAGCGTTTCCCCGATCTAATCATCCCGTCGCTTGTACCGTATTCGACGATTTAGCAGCTATAGTAATTAGCCGTCGCGCTGTTTACTGCCGGCAACCTCTATTACGGTAACCTAATAAAACAAGACAAATTCGATAGTGGTAACGTAGCCACGTTCTAGTGATGTACGCGGAAAAAAGTCTACAAGGCCGCTATTAAAACGTCTATAACCATTGTCTCGGTGCACAAAACAAGTGACACGAAAGACGTGTGGAATGAATGACACGATAAACTGTTGTCATAAATACAATCCCTTCGCTTGTCATGCGATTTTTTTACGAGTGTTATTTTTGCATGAACAAATTCCGTTTACTAAGATGTAGCATGCCATTTGGTTGTTGTTACCACAGAAAAGATATTAATACTAAAGTTGTTACTAATGAATTACCTTTGTACAGGTATGTAAACATCCCAAAAATTGGTAATTTTTACAATAAACGTTGGTATACCACTAATAATATTATATAATAAAGAACTAAAAGAAAAGTGCACTAAATAACATATAAAATCGAGGTCAAGAACCTAAATTATCGGAATCCTAGTTAATGTGAAACTAATAGTGAAAATAATTATTATCAAAAGCAATAAAAATAATCTATGTAATAATATTATTAGAGTATCTTATCGAAAACGATATACAATCTTGAGAATGTGTGACTTTAAAGTAATTATGTATATTATATTTTTGGTACGATAAATTTATTTTTTAAGAAATTGTTAACTGTAAATAATTACTTTTGCAGCCTCCAATTTATATTCATATGGAGTAACTGATATAACTAAGTATTATGTTATGTATCAAAAAACATAATTAACATACAATATTTTTTGTTTATTTCGGGCGACTGTAAATAATTATGTGAGAATGTGTAATGTTTCAATTTGTAGTGTATCTTCGTTGAAATTGATACAATAGCAAAAGTGTTTAAGGTATTTTGGGCCGATTTTGTGTATTTGCGATAATATAGTATAAGGCATGACATACATTAAAAAAATACGAAAAACCCAATTTGTCAGAAATTTGTCGATCACAAAAATAGGTTATCCAGATTATTAAGACAATTACATTATTTAGTATTATCTCCTCCTGATCAATTGGGCAGATAATATGTATTTCGATTAGATACGTTTAGAACTTACAAAGACATAAATGAAATGTGCAAATCATCATAAAATATTTCGTCTCATGTCAATTATGAACCCTTATATAGGTATACTAGTTTTCCGCCCGCGGTTTCACCCGCGCATAATTTCTTTTTTCAAATATCCCGCGGGAATGAGACATTTCCCGTAGAAATTTGTATAGCCTATGTAAACTACACGTGTGCCAAATTTCATCTAAATCCGTTCAGCCGTTTAGGCGTGATTAAGTAGTAAACATCCAAACATTCAGACTTTCGCATTTATAATATTAGTAGGATTTTCCGCGTACTTTTTAGTCTCGATTGAATAAGGATCCAAATGTACAAGGTACCCCAACGCTATTTGGACCCTGTTTAACCCTAGGAAGGATTCTTCCGAAGATTGAATCCTCGTTTAGCTGACTCTACCGTTCTTTAGTCATCATATTGATTTTTTCATTTATTTTTTCCGTTAACAACACCTAACAACGTGCATAACAATAATATAATAAATTGTAGTGGAGTTGGGAGAACATCCCCCCCTTTCCCTACATTTCCGAGATCAAAAGTACCCTATGTCACCCGGGGATAGTGTGGCTTTCCAACAGTGAAAGAATTTTCCTAATCGGTTCAGCAGTTTCGGAGCCTAGTCATTACTAAGTACTAACAAAGAAACAAACAAATCTTTCCTCTTTATAATATTAGTATAAATAAAACAGTTAATGACTGAGACGCAATAAATGTTTTTCTTTCTTTCTTTCAAGTGGTTTCTAAGATTCCTATAGTGTAGTGTAGTATTCCTATTCCTATAGTCTGTCGCCCAAAATGTTATCGCTATCCTTCATACTTAAGGCTATGCTTGCTTAGTTCACCTAAAAACACCGAAGAAAAACAGTCTTAGTAATGGTATCGTGAATTCGGACATCCACAACAAAGTCCTTCAAATTGCTGTCACCTGTACTCTTCCCAAAGGAAGGTACAAACATTACCCAAAAACAACGGGCCATTTCTGACCGTCGTTCAAAATTTGGATCGAATCTTCGAATTCTAAAACTGTCTAAAATTACTAATGATCAATTTTGTATAAGATAAAACGAGAAAGACGCAACTTATAAAGTTAGAAAAATCGTTATCAGTAGAAGAACCTTTTTTATTTCCTTCCTCATAATACATTTTAGGAAAAAAAACAGATTATCTTAAAAATGATCAGTTTAAAAAATATCTTTTACTACGAGGACAAACTGTGTCGCTTCAGTTAAGTTTTACATAGTTTTATGCTATGTTTGCGGTGTAGTATTTGAATATGAAACCAACTTCAGGTGCAATTTCTAGGGAGGAATATAATATATATGCGATTGCTATCTGATAAATATACATCGTTATCGCGCGGGCAGTTTCGGGGCGACGCGTGGATACTGATGAATAGGGTTGCCACGCATGGATCTTTTTTTTAAAATTATATTTGACCAATAAAAATATCGATTTTTAAATCGATATTATTCATTGAATCTATTTGTAATCCTAAATCGACCACTGACACAACAATGTTACCTTACGATTTTTTTCGGTTTCGATTACTTAACCAATTTTATGAAAATGTTATTTTTATCCTAATTACTCATTTATAGCTGTATGATGTCAATTTCTGACTTACTGGACTGAATCAACCCTCAGAGAAAGTGTTGCTAACTTAAACAACGCTTCTACACTACTTTGTCCCAATTTTGAATACAATATCAAAATAGAAATAATATTCTATTTATCCTCATAAGGTATTTATCCTCATAAGGAATATACATAACATGAAAGGCTTTAATTTAAAGAATAAAAAAACATGCAAATATTCTAATACTCGTTATACGTGTGACAGCCCTTCGGTCATCTATGCGTCGCCCCCAAACTGCCCGCGCGATAACGATGTATACTGATAAATCAAGAACATCCTTGAAAACATAGGAGAACGCAGACCAAAAACATCTGAAATATTTATTTTTAATTAATTTAGGTATGTAATATTTATCGCAATATATTAAAAATAGAGATGGGCCGACTAGTCGCCGACTAGTCGGGAAAGCCGACTATTCGGCACCATCTGCCGACTAGTCGGCAAAATTTGCCGACTATTCGCCAAATTAATAGATATAATAATATATTATTATAATAGTTCAGCACCTTCAATATTATCAAAGAATGTTCACGTTGTTAATATAAATAGATAATAATACCATATCTAATGTATAATGTAACAGGAAATTGTCAGTCCAGAGCAGGTTTTTTATTTTCTTGGTCAGAATATAAGTTTCCACTAAGAAGCGATTTTTGGAAGTTCCTCTCAGGGGGTGTTTCAGTGTTTTACAGGGTGTAATCTACGCAGGCAAAAGTCGTGTTATATATTTTTTTAACGATTTTTGAAACGATCGAGTCTTTTGTCGGTTTTTCTCTACTGTCTGAAGCCGGCAGTAGAGTTCTGTATCATTGACGATTCATTTTTTTTTTAAATAAATACCAAACAAAGAAAATTTAACACCACGTCAGGCCATGTTCATCGGCCGCCGTCCGAACACTAGTATACCGCGTGACTTTTTAGTCGATGTTTTTTCGCAGCAGAACGCTTCATCTTTAGTAGTCCTAGTACTATGCAAATATTTATTTTTTTTAGGTTTGAAGGGAAAATGGAATACAAATGTTATTAAATACATAGTTAATCATCATCTTTTTGATAAGCGCGAAGGGCAATTAATTATCCTGGGCCAGTGACTGTCGGCGCCGCAACTATTATTATTGTAAAACCATCGTAAAACTATTGATTTGACAAAAAAAAACCATTAATCTATTGTACTACTAAGATAGAATCATTTTACTGCGGAAAAACAACGTCTAAAACGTCACGCAGTATACCTAGAGTATGATCGGCACTGCCGAATAGTCGGCCGACTATTCGGCAATTTTAAAACCGAATAGTCGGCTAGTCGGCAAACACTAAAGTCGGCCCATCACTAATTAAAAATAATTAGTTTCATAAATGACAGACACTTTTACCGTCCGCAAATCCATAAGCGTTACACCGACACAGATAAAATTTATCTTTATGGTGCTAACCATATTTTAATATATTAAATATTGGACATAGACTGATAATCGTGCAAGGAAAATTTCACGCATACCTTGTTGTTGAATAATAATTGTAATAGTTTATTAATAAAAATAAGCTGATTCTTTTATGTAATGGTTTTTCTCAGGATGAGGTTTGTACTTGAAGTTTAACACCATCGTGCATCGTGCGAATCCTGGGCAGTAGCTAGTTAAATATACTCATTAGGCTGCAAATATTAATATTCAAGGCTATAAATATATTCTCTAGTCCTCAATTTGAAAGCATCCTTGCAAGTTCTTCCCCTACAGAAGGTATCACCAGAGTAGTCCCATAGACTCTGCTTCATCCAAAGTGGAGAAAATCGTAATTTAATTTAATTTTACAAATCGTCTACCGTGTGCTACCGTGTACGGTGGTGCGAAATAACTGTGTTGCATGCAGATTACGCACCACCACCCTACACAAAGTCATAGAATGATCTGTGACTAAGTGATTTTACACGTTAGGGGCAATTTCACCATGTTGTCATATTATTCCCTGCTAATTTAAGTGTCAGATATAAACGGCGAAGTCTTGAATTTTTGTAATTAAACCAAGAGACAGCATCTAAGTCCTAAATCTAAATGATCAAGAATTTATTTGACAGCTATATGAAACTGGTCCTTTATGAAACTTCCTAATGAAATTTCTCTCATTAGAACTGGCCTTTACAAGATAAGCAAGGCTATTTAAGAGGTAATATAATAGTGGTTGTATAGAGTATAACTACAATAACCTATGCAATTAACAACACTCAACTCGTCACGCTTATTATTATAGGTATTGTGGATATTTTGGCTGCATAACAACTACATAAATAAAGTCAAAAGCAAAGACGCTTCTTATACCTTATTGTTTTATATACAAATATGTAGTTTACAAAAACTTACCTCAAGGAAAAACCACTAAGACACAATTAACACGATTTTCGGCCTATGGCCGAGTCAACACTGATCATTGTCAAAGAATATAAAAGAGATTAAGATAATATTGCTATAGCAATTTAATTTATCTGATACTGGTATTCCCTAATCAAATGTACATTACAGTATACATAATAAGCATTTGTGTAGAATCAACTGATATATTTAAATAAAATAATAATAACATTCTAGTTTAGAAGTTCATTTGTAGTAGTCTGGTTGGTGGTAGGACTTTTTCAGAGTCTGACTAGCTAGCTACCGGGGGTGGTAGCTAGCCGGGTGCAAGCGACAGATTCTACCACAGGTGAAATCTGCCGCCATCATCAGTTCTGGCTGTGTTCCAGCAGTATTAATGTGGGAGCCAGTACACTTGAAACCAAATTTTAAATCTTATTTACTCTTAATTAAAAACGTTTTAGTTTAATTCATGTTAATAGATAAATAATAATAAGATTAAGTAATTTAATTTTTTTTTTTGCTGTAGCGGAAAAAAATTAAGAACGCAAAGGAGAGTTTTGTTAAACGTTTTTGAATAAAACATTATAAAATCAATGTTAATGATTGTACAATTCCAAAATCACATTACTCAATTTGAAAGCATTGTATTTATTTTTCTCCATTGTACCAACATTTCCGCATTGCAAAGTTGTAGCTCGACAGAAGACGACGAGACATTGCATAAGAGGAATGTGTGTACATTTTATCTAAGCAATAAAGAATAAATTGCTGCTCTTCCGGAATTCGCTAACGCGAGGAGTATTTTATTTCCAATGTACGTAACATTTGATAAAATTTCAGAGACGAAAACAGGAGCGCAGCGGAATGGAAAGATTACGGAGCTTTCCTATTTCCGTGGTCGCGTAGTGAAGTGCCGGAGTTGACAAGTATTCATGTTTAGAATCGGGAATAAACTTAGTTGACATGTCTCTGGAGACCTGCTATTGGTCGACAAAAGCGAGAAGCAACCGATACTAAGGAGCAGTTTAGGAATGTTAGAAGATATTATAGAGAGTAAAAATTCTAATCAAATACTAAACAGAAATAGATGAAATAAAAAGCACGGTTGAACATTGCAGCAACACCATTAGATATGATTTTACTACTGAGTGTGACATTTGTTGCAGTACTAAATTATTTTATATGAAGACAGAAAGTTGTACGAGTATAATTTAGCAGGTTTGATCACACATTTATAGCCCAACCAGTAAAATAAAAAACCTCGCCATATTGCGGATAAATATTGGAACCTTTCTTCAAGTGAAAACAATCAAATAAAAAAAACAATAAGATGGCATTCATTGTTATTCTGGCAAAATGTGATGTCAATTGTCAACCGTGCCTTGTTACTATTGGATATTGTAAGTTTTTTGTGAGTTTAACCATAATCAACCAAGTGTTGGTCTAACCATAGCTAATGTGGCGCCTCCAGGGCAGGTTTTTTATTTTTCTGGTCAGGCTACACCATAAGATTTACCGATAACCTACCTATTTTCGCGCAAGGCAGGAAATGCTTTTCCCGTTCGGATGTGCAAAGCATTTTGGGCCTAGTAGTATAAATCTACTTGTGGATTACTTACGAATATTTAACATCAGTTGTTACAGTTGACCGATTGAAAACTGTTGTTTCATAAAAAAACATTTGAATGTCATTTATAACAACAATATTACGAGATGACGACATTATTCCAAAAGCTCAAGTAGCGGACCTCACTGGGCCTTTCTCGATTTCCCGGCTTTGCAATAATTTCCCTGAACCATAATTTTGTATAAGAACACTCGAACTTAACAGACGCGTTCCCTTATTGAGGCTCTGCCACTTAAACTCGCGGAGACCCCTCGAATTCTACCGGTTTAATTGAAGTACATTTTTAATTTTACGACGCTAAAAACATCCATACGAAAAATGTGGAAATCAAGCAATGACGTTCAAATCAAGCCCGAGTTTTTTCCTGAGCTGAACCGTTTGAAATAATCTATTTATAAATGCTGATGTAAAAATAAGGTTAAACCTTTTCGCATACTTTTAAACTGTGAAATTCGTTCTCAGATGCAAATAACACATACATATATATTATTGAGGCTTATATAACTCATTTCAAAATTCACGTAATTTTTTTCCTTTAGGCGCATTTGGTCCAATTCGCGGTTGGGCCAATTCATGACGTTATTCGCGGTTGGTCCAATTCGCAGTTAGTCCAATTCTCGGTTGGTCCAATTCGCAATTGGGCCAATTCGCGGTTGGTCCAATAAAAAGTGTATTTCCAAAATAACATTTTTTTTGTATATAATGTACTATATATATTCATCATCATATTACAAATAATCTGAGCACATATTGTAATGTTTGTGTTACCGGCCAAACTCGATTTCAGGACAAACTAGTTTTGCCTAGGCTTAACTAATTTAAGACAACATAGAATATTATTATAAAAGGTTTTCAGGGTTTAAAAAAAAATAACCACGAAGGCTAAGGCGGGAGCTCCGCTTCGCTTCGCTCCCGCCTTAGCCTTCTAACCTATATCCATCCGAGTCGATTTCCTTAGATTATGAAATTATCATAGATGATTTTTAACCGACTTCAAAAAAGGAGGAGGTTCTATGTTCGACTGTATGTATTTTTTTTTTTTTTATGTATGTCCGTCGATTTCTCCGTCAATTGTGGACCGATTTAAATAATTCTTTTTTTATTTGAAAGTGCATAGTTCCGAGGTGGTCCCATTGTCACCATGTCAGTATCTGATGATGGGATCCCGGGAAAATCAAGGGCAAACCTCAAATTTTATAGGCGCACACTACGTGTTACTTGTTTTTTCTGAAGCCATTTAAGTTTTTGCGTCCTATAGACATCACTTTATGTTGATGAGCTGATGATGGAAGGTACAACTCCTTAACGGTTAGGAGTTAGGGGATAATTCTTTCAGTATTGTAAGAATATGTGGACCGTTATTTGTATTTCATGTACTTTTGCAGCTAAGCTGATGATGGAAGGTACAACTCCTTAACGGTTAGGAGTTAGGGGATAATTATTTCAGTGTTGTAGGAATATGTGGACCGTTAGTTGTATTTCATGTATTTTTGCAGCTAAGCTGATGATGGAAGGTACAACTATGATGATGGAAGCTAAAGGGTACGACTTCTTAATTCTTATGTCCCTCTTGCGGGCTGCATCTTTAGTTGGTCTACTGAATGGTGCTGAACACTTAATGAATACCTAATATTGTCAAATAATACAATTCTACTATTTTACTCGTATTTTCGTTATCAATATTATGAGAGAGTTTTACTCACTCCTACGTATTATTCACACCAAAAATAGAAAAATAAACAAACTTTTAAAAAAAAAATTAAACCGACTTCAAAAAAAAAAACAAAAAAAAAACTACCTAAAAACACTGAAAAGCAAAAAATAATTTTAATAAGACATTCATCAAATGCGCTTATTGTCTAAGCCTATTAATAACATTAAATTGTATTTACGTGCTAGGTAGGTACCTACTAATCTGTTTGAAGTCGGTGCCAAGCCAAAGGTAATGAAAAATGATACATACCTAATAATTTATGTATTATACAGGGTTACAAATAATCCGCGGACGTAGGTACGTAGTCTGGGTACCTACTATTTGGCTTGGCACCGACTTCAAACAGATTAGTAGGTACCTACCTAGCACGTAAATACAATTTAATGTTATTAATAGGCTTAGACAATAAGCGCATTTGATGAATGTCTTATTAAAATTATTTTTTGCTTTTCAGTGTTTTTAGGTAGTTTTTTTTTTTGTTTTTTTTTGAAGTCGGTTTAATTTTTTTTCAGAAACACCTTGCAAACTAGAAATCATTACCTATTTTGGCCCAACTGCGAATTGGGCCAACTGCGAATTGGACCAACTGCGAATTGGCCCAACCGCGAATTGGACCAAGTGCGAATTGGTCATTTTTTTTAACGTTTGGCCAACTGCGAATTGGACCAAATGCGCCTAAACCAATTTTTTTTACGAAACCATGTATTTTTTACCAGTAAAAGAGCCTACAACTTTACTAAAGGCAATGCCATCTACAATGCCTCAGATAAATTAAATCCATTCTATCTAATATTACAAATGCGAAAGTAACTTTGTCTGTATAGATTTTTATGAAATTTAGTACATGTATTATGATATCTTACAAACCTATGTCTAATATCTATAACATAATAATCTCGGTAAGATTTAAATTGGACCAAATCATACGGACATGCTTTCGAATATAAAGAAAGGGAAGGTACCTAACACAGATAAAACAAATGCATTTGAATTAAGAGCCTCCACCAGTTTTTTGATATTCTTAATATTGGTTTGGTGGTGATCCCTTTTTTGGGGACAATTTTTTTTTCTTTATTTTCCAAGCGAACTAAATTGATAGTCAAACACACAGTTTTACAGTCAAAGCTAATATAGAGCAGATTGTTCCAACCTTTGTTTTACCAAATCCCGCGAGGTCGGCCGGCACAATACATTGTGTGTATTTGTAAACATGCTGTATAAGGTTGTAGCTTTTGATTCAGATTACAGGCGCTGAACGCTAAGCCTCTTTAAGAAAACAATAGACATACAAGAAAAAAAATTATAAGATGGTATCATCTCGAGCGTTCATTGCAATGCCTTTTTTCCGCGAAGGAGAACATTTTGAATCACATTTTTTTTTTCTTAAAGAGGTCGTCAACTAGTACTCTTTAATTTTCTTTTGCTCTCTCTGATCGGTTGCTTTAATCTAAGTTATAAGTTTACTATTTATTACTTTCTGGAGGTAATGTTTTAAAACTAATATAAAATCATAATTTAAGTGTAACATGAAAGTGACATGAGAGTGTCAAAAGTAAAATTTGCCAAAAATAACATTCTAGCAACGCTGCCTTTTCTCCAAAAGATTTCAAAAGTAAGTCCCTTCTTCATAGTAAGTAACATAATTATCGCAAGCGGACTGGCGGAAACACGATTATCCCAAGGCACTCGCTGCATACATAATAAATTACCATCACTCTGCCACCGCCACGTGTGACGGGTAGATCAATTTATGTCTAAGCTGGGTAAATAAATGATCAACTGACAACGTCACATGCTTCGATTTGATGACGAATTGTAGAGCAGCTTTAGTAGGCTCTTTGGTCAACTGAGCTCGCTCGAAGTCATCCCACGGGATGAATTAATGCATGTTTTGAATCGGTCAAGTTATCCCATTTTTTTTTTATACTAAGTCAGTTGGCAGACAGACACGCAGCCCACCTGGTGGTAAGCGGCCACTGCGGCCTATTCCATTGAGGGACACTTCACCAGGAAGCGTCGCTCAATGTGCTGCCAGACTGAAGACTCATCTGATCTTCGAGCCTTTGATTTCAAGTGTACTGGCTCCCAGATTAATACTGCCGGAACACAGCCAGAGCTATTATGGCGGCAGATTTCACCTGTGGGGGTGGTAGTTAGCCAGTCGGACTCTGAAAAAGCCCTACCACCAACCAGACCCTAGGTGGGGATCGAACCCACGATCTCCCGGTTTTTATACCCGAGCGGCTTAAGCCCATTGATATATTTTATGATTTGTACAAAAGTGCGTTCGAGTAAAGTTCAGGTGTCTATTATTTCGCACTAGCGGTCGCCTCCGCGGTTTCACCCGCGCGTTTTTTTTCTTCATTTATCCCCCCTGCCCTCCACATTTCCGGAATCAAAAGTACCCTATGTCACCCGGGAATAGTGAAGCTTTCCAAAACAGTGAAAGAATTATTCAAATCGGTTCAGTAGTTTCGCAGCCTATTCAATACAAACAAACAAACAATCAAATCATTATCTAGTACCTACATAGTATAGATACCTATATAATTATTATTTCGAACAAGCTGGAGCCCGCGACTTTGTTCGCGCGAAGTTTCAATGCTAAAGCACAATCAACGAAACTCATTTATAACTTTGAACCGTTCTACTATTTCAGGACCCTTTAATCACTAATTACATTTCAGATATGGAAGCTTTATAGAGCTATGAGTAAATGAAACTTCAATCATTGCGGTACAAAATGTTCGTCTTCATTTATTAACCTTTTTTTCTATGACAAGGGGAAAGGTTGTTTTGTTGGCATGTTATGTTTTTATGAGAGAGCAAGAAAGGGACGCAATCTAGCAAGTAGGACACTTGATGGTTAGTATTAATGGTAGTGATTAATACTAACCATCAGGTGTCCATGCAGTCCTGCGACAGATCAGTATGGCACCTGCGTGAGTCTTAATTGTGTGAAGCGGGATATGTAGGGTAGGGTAGGTGGAATAGGAAAATCAATGAAAATAGAGAGTGGGCCTTCAGCACCTTCACTCACGAAACAAAGCTCAAATAGGAAATAAAAAATAATATAATATAAATAAATAAATAATAAATATCTCTGGACATTATTCACACAGCGCCATCTAGCCCCAAACTAAGAATTAGCTTGTGCTATGGGTGCCAGACAACTGATAAACATTACTTATATACTTTTTTTTTGTAAATACATACATTTATACATAGAAACACCCAGAACGATACAAACAGACATGCACACAAATGTTTGTACCGTGCGGGGATCGAACCGGCGACCTCTGGTGTAATAGCCGACTTCTCGGCCATTACATCAAATAGCAAAGTCATTCAAATGTCGGCTGACACACAAGCACTATCTGCACGGTTTAACCAAAATAACTTGTTTTCTATCCTTAAGCAAATTACTCGTGCCCATATGAATTAGCCGCAATTTCGCTAGATGGAACCAGACTGCGGCCGTTTCAATGTATCACCGAATGAGCAGACAGAGATAATTGAGAGAATTACTACACCACGGCCCTTTATTATACAGCAGGGATCTTGAATAGCAGAGACAAAGCAAATAGGTACTTCTTGTTTAGGTCTCATTGCGGTGTTGTTTCGGAGAACGTATACGCTATGCCAACACAAATGAAGTGAATATTTGATAATGAACTTACACAAACATGAACAGGTACTGACATAATGACACAAGCCAAATGTCTTATGCATATTAAATTACGTTAACACTTTGTGGCACTTTGTGGGCCGGCAGAGTGAGGGTGACTGATGCTACGTCCATTACGTTGCACCAGTTGTCTTTGCGTCTGGACTTCACTTCCACTTAACATCAGGTGGAGTGGGGTCATTTGCCGGGCTCAGTATAAAAAAAAAACATTGTTTTTATTTGCCCTACTGGACAATAAGACTAATTTGGACTCCTAGACATTTGTTTGAGCGTTTGTTCCCGATCTTGTAAGGATGCGCTTGTACCATGATCCAGGATTTGGTTGGAGTTATTACATTGGAGCCACTGCCAATAGACCTCCGTAACCCACAACAGGGGATCATGGCTACACAGTCACAGCCTTTTTTTTTTGTGGAGGGGAATGCTATTAGGCACCATAACTCGCCTGGGGAAGGCGAGCCATGTGTGGGACTCGTGCAATTCCATGCCCCAGTCTTTATAAAGACTGGTGCACAAAGGATATCCACTAAACCCCCACGCACTCCTGCATCGCCGTCGGCGGCGTCTCTGGGCTGGGACAGACCCTCACAACCAGAGTCACACCCTTGCAATTGTGTAGGTTTCACGATTTTTTCCATCACCGCCGAGCTAGTAATAAACACGCCCATAGAAATAAGTAAACTTCCCGTTCGTCCCAACACCAAGTCTTGGCGAGACTTGGTGTTGGGACGAACGGGAAGTGAAAATAAAAATTCCCGTTCGTCCCACTGGTGGGATGAACTTGGTGGAACGAACGGTAATGAACCCAAGATTCGAAGCAACGACCTCACGAAAAGCAATTTTTCATACCAGTGGCCTACCACAGATCACTGATTGCCCCTTAGACATTATTAAAATAAATATACTTACTTTAAAACAAACATAACTGAAGAATTACGACGTTCTCAATCAAAATTACTAATTAGATTACCCGAAAGGTTTAACTTTAGTTTATTTTGAAACCAAAAAGAGCGTTGAACATGTGTTGATATTAATGTCACCTTTTTAATTTGAGTATGTCTGACCTGAGAGTGAGCACACGTAACTATTGGACCACATTTTGAACTTCGCGATATCGCTCGTTACATACATTTTCTCCGCCTAATTGTTTTTCCGCTCACGTGCAACAATGCAGACGCGCTGCCATACTGCGGATGGCTGTTTGTTACGCGATGCTCTACTCAACCTGCACGTTTTGACCGCCTCCGTGGAACAGTGGCTAAGCCGCTTTGGGTCTTGTTGGTGGAAGGGCTTTTTTAGAGTCTAGCTAACTACCCCCTCAAGCGAAATCTGCCTCCATAACAGCTCTGGTATTCCGGCAGTATGAATTTGAGAGCCAGTACACTTGAAATCAAAAGCTCGAAGATCAGATGAGACTACAGTCTGGTAGCACATTGAGCGACGCTCCTTGGTGAAGTGTCCCTTAATGGAATAGGCCGCAGTGGCCGCTTACTATCCAGGTAAGCTGCGCAGCCCACCTGGATAGTAAGCGCTGCGTGTCTGTCTGCCAACTGATGTAGGTAGTAAGTAAAAAAAAAATGTATTTGTATGAAATCTTACAGTTTCAGAATGATTATCATTAACCGGACCTATGTAAACAATGATATTATATAAAAAATCATTGTATGTAAAGAAACCTAAACATTTTTCCCGACCAAGAAATTGAACTATGATCCCACGGCGTACCACGGCTACTTACAAAGTCGTTTTTAGAGCGCGCTATATTCGACAAAATTATATGAACCTGCCCTACCATAATGTAAGAAAATGTTATTGTTAAACTCAAACAGATAAATTATATTCTATGTACAACATCGGCGTCAACACGAAACCACTGTAGGTACCTACTAAAATCATAATCAGCATGTTATCAAAACATAGATAGAAGTAAGTGCCACTGAATTTGATAAAAATCAAGTATTTCTAAAATCACGCCAAAACATTTTGCAACAGCATTATTTCCATTTAAGTCAAAGTCAAAATTACTTTATTCATAAATTATTTGCTGTGAAAAAGAACTTCGATGTGCTCAAATTTTTCAGATACTCATAGCTGCAAAATATAAGACCATCCGCAACATTGCATTTGTATTCTTATCCACAATGTGTTTAGTGTAGATAGATAGATATCTTTGAGAGAAAGAACAGTCGTCAGAGATGTCCCCGCCCCGCATCGTAAAGTAATCGGTAATTTGTCTCGCGATCACGATTCCGAGCATCGAGATCTCGAATGAGCCGCGAGTGACTAGAATCGACAATTAATGGCGACGTAACGTTTGGTTAATCAGCACGCTTGCTTTCTACCTCACTGGACTGTTACATCAGCCACTTGCATTCCAAATACAGATTAGTATGAGCAAGGGTTGGGGATTACGGAAGACTATTTGGGTCTTTATTACGTGAAACTCGCAGTTAATTAAATTTGGTCGTTTTGATGGCGTCACGGCAACTGTGACCAGTTTATTACAGAATGATTACGAGTACTGTGAGTCAAATAAATTATAAATAAAATATATTCATCACCACGATGATGATGATTTAAATATACCGCCACTTAATTACGCTTATATACATATGTATATTGCATAGGTTTATACCTATGCAATGCGATAAAAATTTCGCTGACTATTTGTGTTAGGTGCTCTTAAAATATTTTGCTTTATGACAAGAGTTCTACGAACAATTTTATCTATAAACTTTTTTAAAACGTTTTTTCATATTTTTTCTGACAAATTATAAAAGGTTTTCACAAAATACTAATAAACAAAAGGAAATAAAAAAGGACTGGTTGAAAAAACAATCAATACATCCTATAGGCCCACAAAAAGATCTGCAGATAAATTTCACTCAAACGCTTTTAAAAATAGCCTCCGAGAGTAATAATACCTCCGGTTTGGGGGAAGATGAATCTGTTTTTCTTTGGTTAATGTTTGCTCCCCAATATCCCGAGGGACTTTAAACTTACAAACTGTACATCCGGTTTACTCTTCCCTCGTTAAATTGTTTGTTGAATACATTAAAAATAAATTATGACAACCTTTCCTGGGGGCGAATTAATTGCGCCAATAAAAACCTCATTTCTCTGTGGACCTGTGGATACGATTTCTAGCGGATTTGAACTTACATAAAAATCAAAATAAAAGAAATAATCCTTAATGTAGACATGTAGACAGACTTCAAATACGCACTGATGAATCGTCATTTATTTTATAGAGTGACTCTACCACCTCCTTCAGAATACAATTACCTATCTATCAAGAAGAACTGGCAAAAAACTTGATTGGTACACTTTTTAATCGCCAACAAATTCATAATTAAAACATTGGTAATTTCATATTCTTAATTTCAATAATATTGATTACTATAGTGTTTCGTTTGGTTTGTGAGAGTGCCGGAGGTCCACACCCCCCATATACCCCCATAGGCCGGCAACTCATCAGCGATCCCTCTGGTGTTGCAGATGTCCATGGGTGGCGGTGATTGCTTACCATCAGGCGACCCGCTGGCTCGTTTGCCGCTACTGAATTAAAAAAATTACTTACAAAAATATTCTTTATTCATGTAGGCTTCAAAGATGTACTTATGAATCGTCAATTTTATTATATATATAGAGTGACTCTACCAACGGCTTCGGAAGGTTTGTAATACTTATATCTATCGAGAAGACCCGCCAAGAAACTCGATACTTTTCCAATCGCCAAAAAATTATACCACATTGGAAATACTATGAATATGCGTTTAAATAGTACATAGTAAAGAAATATGCACGCGCTTTTTACTAGTTTTTACATTGAAACAAGTAGAGAGCATACTGGATCTTTCAGTCGAACGAGCCGCTTGTCTCGAGAAGACCTCCACTTTGCAGACAACAGTAAAGTAAAGTAATCTGGTCTAGTTAGATCCAGAAATACTGATGGAGATATTTGTGCTAATTTGCATTAGTTTTTATAATGTTTGGTTAATACTGAAATTGGTGTGGCTGTTTGCTATTTAATACAAATCGACATTGAAGGTAATGCTATATTTCCGTCAATGAGTAAGGTTTCAGAACTAAATTATGGTTTTGCATACATCTACCTACATATCATTATTTTTAGTTTACTTTCTACTATTATTCTATGCATGCCGTGGCAACTTGTAATTAAAACAGCACTATAGCAAGAACATAATTATTTGTAAGACAAATTTTTTTCTTGGTGTATGTTTTGTAAGTTGTCCTTAATAAATTAATAAATAAAATCTAATTTTGTAAACACTGTTAAAAATAACAAACGTTCTTTTCTTTATCTTCCTTAACAGCCTTGAAAGGAAACAATGCTATTTTCATAGATCTACCTAGACCTAGTCTTTGACATAACACGGAAAATAATTGCGCTAAGATACTGGAATTTGGCGTTACTGTATGTTAATTAACGTAATTACTGTTTTACCTAAACATATTTATTTGGAAAAAAATATCCTTTTGGTTTAGTGTGTCTATAATAATTATGTATTTAATACGTGATAGTGATAACGTTAATTTACGTTACATGTGCGTTCGTCGAAAATTGCTCCTACAAATAAAAATAGCAGTTTTGTCTATATTTTTATAAATATTAGAACAATGCTTAAATTACTGGAAACAACTGATTGATTGGATTCTTTTGCCGTCGGTTTCAAAAAGCAGAAAAATTAATTCAGATTTCTGTTGAAAGTGTATTTACTTAAACAGAAACCTATTATCTAAGAAATATCACTTTGTGACCTTGTTCTCTTTTTTTGCTATTAACCTAGACAAGAGAAATCATCTCATCTGAAATTGCACGCTAATTTTTATAGTCAAGTACAATAACCATACTTATAACTTCGGCTCTCAGTTTCGCACGAGTGAATGAGAAGTACAAACTTTGTCCTTTTTTTACGCAGAAAGCGTTTTTTTTTACTGTAGCCAGTTAGTGACACCGGTGACACCTGCGAGCGTGTGATCTCCGGACTATACGTTCGTCCCACAACCTACTAAGTTCCGCCAGTTTTTTTATTATACTGGGTCAGTTGGCAGACAGACAAGCAGCCCACCTGATGGTAAGCGGCCACTGCGGCCTGTTCCACTGAGGGACACTTCGCCTGGAAGCGTCGCTCAATATGCTGCCAGACTGTAGGCTCATCTGATCTTCAAGCCTCTGATTTCAAGTATACTGGCACCCCCTTCCTCTTTCCCCATTCCCCTTTTGCACCTGATACGGAGAGGGCAGATGGTGACCAACTTAGAATATACTGTTTTAAGACTGTACATTTTCAAAAGAAACGGTATTTTTGTAACTAGTTGTTGAATCTGATACGGTGAAATATCGTAATCTACAAATTAGCTCGTATTCGGATCTCTGACAAGAATATCTAAGTCATTCTTTGAGATTTCGCGAACAATAATTGTACTGAAAACATCTCCACGAATACTGCTGCAAGAAGCAAGTCAAGTAGGCTAATAATTTATTCCCAGTCCAGCCTTAGAGGTGTGGTTTAAAATGCAGCAAGCTGAGCCACTGGCGCAGTCTCAGTCTCCAGTTTGAGTGGATTTAAAATTCATTGCCAGTTGAGGCGGCGCCGTAAATTAAATACCGTAACTCCACTGGCGAAGTAACGTGTTGAGAGATGAGAGATTTAACAATTTCATAAATAACAAACTAATATTTAGTTTCTTAGTTTAGTTTCTTACTAGTTTTAAGATAAGGGACTAGGTTTTCAATCGTAAAGTTGGTGTATTCGTGTATTCATATAAAATTCGTATGTTCAGAAACACATGTTTGTTGTACCAATTGTTTGTACCGTACGGGGATTGAACCTGCGACAATACATCGAATCGATCGTCAAATAAAAATATGTAATTGACTTTTCTTTAATTTTAACATATTAAATGTAAGATTACACTGAAACATACATGCTAAACTATACTTAACAGATGTTCGTGTGTCGTTCTTCTTTGTGTCTAGGTGGCAAATACTTAACGAAAATCCCAATTCCCTAAAGTAATTTGATTTCTTGTCATCCGGAGTAAAACAAATTTCTTGGAAAATTTCTGACAATTCGTAATAAAACAATGTTTTGCACCGATACTAAATATGTACAAGTGTATACTCACGAAATATTTCCAGATATTGCCAATTAGATTTTGTAGACTGAGCGATTATTTTCTCATACTTGTAACAAAATATGCAAGTTATCTACTTGTCGCTGGTTTGTCTTATTTTTACATAAAAGCGTGTTAAAAAAATAAGTAAAATTATTGCAGTTTAAGCATTTTTCTAAGAGGATTTTTCCTCTCCTTCTTACAGAAAAATAAATCAAATAGTTTTATGCGTTCTTCCTTCGAATTAGCCGCTCGTCTGAGGAAGTACCTTATTACAGAAGACCACATTGAAGAAGCACTTCATAACACTTCATTTTGACCGCCTCCGTGGAACAGTGGCTGGCTTAGCTAAGGTATAAAAACACGGAGGTCGTGGGTTCGATTCCCACCTTGGGTCTGGTTGGTGGTAGGGCTTTTTCAGAGTACGACTGGCTAGCTATCACCCCCACAGGTGAAATCTGCCACCAAAACAGCTGTGTGAACGCAATGTGTTCCGGCAAAATTAATGTGGGAGCCAGTACACTTGAAATCAAAGGCTCGAAGATCAGATGAGCCTACAGCCTGGCAGCACATTGAGCGCACTTCCTGGTGTCCCTCAATGGAATAGCAGTGGCCGCTTACAGTCAGGTGGGCTGCGTGTCTCTCTGCCAACTGAAGTGGTATAAAAGGCTCGAAGATCAGATGATCCTACATAGGCCGCAGTGGCCGCTTACCATAAGGTGGGCTGCGTGCCTGTCTGACAACTGACCTAGTATATAAAAAAATAAAAAACCTGTTGTCCTGTTTCTGTAAGATTTTTAGAGCTCAATTTTGGAAGGCATTTTATTGGAAGAAATCTTAAACTCGCCTTAATGTTAAAAATTATTGACTTTTTTACTTAACGTTACGCCGCGGTGAGGCAGTCAGCTGATGAATAAGCGTCATTTATGCAAACATCTTATTGTATATCGCCTTGACAAATTGTAATATAAATAAACTTCAAAAGACGTCATGATACATTTTATTATATGAACACCTGTCAACATATCAGTCAGTTCATTGAATCCTCAGTAGATTATACTGAATCACAAAATACATGTATGATTGTATGACACCACCCGGGCAAAGACATCACTCAAAACAACCGCCATTTAATTTTCTTGAAAATATAAGCAACTTGCAAGGTTGCCAATCATCATCAGCCTATATACGTTCCCACTGCTGGGACACAGGCCTTATCTCAATTGTGAGATAGTGTGGGCCATACTCCACCACGCTGGCCTAGTGCGGGTTGGTGGAGGGGTGCGTAAGGCAAGTGACCAACCTTAATGTCAGATGTTATCAAGCCGCCAAATGGCCTCTGACTAGGCTTGACGACTAATATTTACATTATAGTAAATATCAGCCGGTTGCCAATGAAATTTCATAATATCAAAAAAATAAAAACTATTATGGTTATAAGTTTAACCCAAGCCGTGTGTCCTAGAAGGTTAAAATTTTTACTTTAGAAGGTGAGAGCGGTCCTTCTCCATTTTTTTTATATTTTGTACTAAGGGCAATGAATTATAGACAAACGTGAACATTCAACATTCAGAGTGAAATCATTCTTCCCTTTTATTTATTTACAATAGAATCAATACATAATATACTGTTTCGTACTTCTCTTTCAACCTTAAGAAAAGGACTATATTCCCATTTAACTTTAACACGGCCTTAATTTTTTTATTGATAATGAATTCCTTAACAAGGGCCTTGATAATAAGAACGAAAATCTCTTTATGTATTTAGAGATATCTCTTCAATTTTAAAAAAACCAAAACTGACCGACCACCAACTTACTAACAATTATTGAAAAGCCAAATCGTCTGTCAATAACATCAAAACAAATACGTGGAAACAGATGACTAAACAACTTTAATTTCTCATTAACGATTTGAGTCTCTTAATCCCCTCCCATTTGAAATAACCACGTTTTCAATTAACTCGATACAAGTGTGGGAACTATCTGCCACCCAATTATCGCTCAGGGACTTTGGGAAAAATAATACAACAGTGCTTTAATTGAATTGGGCCTTCGTTGGAGGCAATCTGCAGAAAGTTGATTTATTATAGACAATATTAAGTTACAAATAGGTAAAATGTTATGGAAGGCAAAGTCAAATTCTGTTGAATATAGTGACGTAAACTAAGGAATTCAATTTTATAGACTGGCAACTTATTTTTTGTATCAGCCTTTTCCAACTGCAGGGCAAAGGCATCCATCTTTGAAATCAAGTCATCGTTAGAAAAATGGGTACTAGCTTATCACGCGCGCCAAATGCGGATTGGTGATCACAAACCCGAGCTGTGTCCGAAAAGTCTGACACAAAATTGCTCGAACCCAGGACCCCGAGATCGCGGCCTGGTACTTAAACCACTAGACCATCGTCTTTATGAAAACCAAATCAGTAAAGTTACAAAAGTGAGAAAAACTTATATGTGGAATAAAAATGTAACCTATATTCGTCTCACACGTATTACACCATAACGCTATAACCAATTATCCATAAATACCAAATTATTTCTATTTTTGGTAACTACTTACGTAAGAAACGAAGCAATGTACTTAATTTTAATGAACGCTCCAACTTCTCCACTTCGGTTCAAGTGGCAAGATGTGACATTTATAGTACTTCATTAGCTTTGCAGACTCTATTTACCCAAAACATCGCTCGCTTTATTACTAAAACAACCTTTATTTCGCACATTAAAGAAGCCAACGTTGGATAATATCACTTTCCCTTGTAAATGTAAAATAACTGAGCGAATATAAAATCAAAGTCGCATGAAAAAAACACGCTCTAGCTAAAAATAATAGTTTTGGGTTGGTCTAAAATGGTTAACAAGTAGGTCCTGCAATTTTTTTAATGCTATCAATTTATTTTTATTTTTAAATGTAAAGTTCGGGAAATGTGCGGTATGTGATGTAAAGCCTGACCAGGAATATAAAAAAACCTGCTCTGGAGGCGCCACATAAACTATTTTTATAGCAACACCGGGTTGCTATGGTTACTCTCACAAACAACTCACAATATCCAATAGTAACAAGGCACTTTGAAAAAATAACAATTAATGACATCTAATTTTTTTTATTATTTGATAGTTGCCACTTGAAGAAATTAGTTCCAATATTTTTCCGCAACATGGCGAGGTTTCTATATTCCTGGTCAGGCTATAGTGACATTATTTTACACGTTGATAACTTTTATTTCCTTTTTGGATTAGTCAGGGAAAAAAATGGTCAAGGAATTATTATTGCGTATTAACAATAGATTAACACTCTTTAGGTATGAACAATAAAACATCCATAAGCATTTGTAATTGTATGTTTAACGTATGTTGGTAAATAAAAATATTTTCGTTTCCTTTCGCATAACACTAATCCTCTAACCTTACAATCACCCCCTTTAATTTCACGTTCATAATATAGTTCTATGCACGATGCAGAATGTAAACAAAGAAAATTGTATCATTGTATTTGTGTATCAGGTGGAATGTAATTGACGGCTTCTATCCGGCGTGCGTGCAGGTGACACTCACGAATGTGTTAAAACGTGTCACGAGGGGAATATGCTTAACGCTTATTTCATAAGACATACGATCCGACATGTATGTTTAGTTTTATCGCTAGCATTGCAATGGTTGTGAAGATATCCAATAATAATAACTTAACCACCGACTGTGTACAAATGTAGGATTCATATTCGTAAGTGTTTTTATTATACTAGATAATTGGCAGACAGGCACGTAGCCCACCTGATGGTAAGCGGTCACTGCGGCCTATTTCATCCAGGAAGCTTCGCTTAATGTGCTGCCAGACTGTAGGGCGTAGGCTCATCTGATCTTCGAGCCTTTGATTTCAAGTGCACTGGCGGGAGCCAGTATTAATGTGGCAACATTAATACTGCCGGAACACAGCCAGAGCTGTTCTGGCGGCAGATTTTACGTTTAAAAAAGCCCTACCACCAACCAGACACAAGGCGGGAATCGAAGTCGAACCCACAAACTCCGGGTTTTATACCCGAGCGGCTTAGCCACTGTTCCATTGAGGCGATCCTAATTCAATACAAAATATACCTTACAATATTTTTTCCTTTTTGATTAACTTTCCGAAAAAGGGATATTCAGTTTTTCGACCCGTTTTCTATAAAACACCGTCCTTTTCGAAGTTCCGAACATACATGTAAAATGGTTATATACCCGAGGTGTGTTCAAAAAATCCGACACAGCCCAAGCCAGTCATTGAATCGAGTGTACTGCATTAGATTTTATAATCACGCGAGAACCAAATAAAATAGGAGCAAATCTGTGGGATACCGCTAGTATTTTAGGAGTGTTGAACACCGAAATCAATGTAATACGAAAATTCCGACCGTCAAATAAGATACAGGAAAATGTGTGTTAGATATTATTATAAATAATATTAATGTTATTATTTAATGGTACTATGGTTACTTAAAATCTTTAAAGTTATTACATATTTAGTTGATTTTATAAAGTAGGAAACGGAAATGTGAGGCATTTCCGTTTATCGATCATTTTTGTTAAATTCTTTAAAAACATTGTAATAATGTTATTTATACTGATTAATAATATTATTATTTTTAAAATATTTTAGAGGTGATTAATTTCTTTAATTTTGTATAATTACTGAAACGGAAGTATAGAAATAAATGACTAGCGGAAACACTGGGATGTACTTTTGCCTTGTAGACGGGAGAATTGTAATGGCGGACTGTCACTGTGAAAATAAAACAAAAGTTTCAAGAAAAGAACAACATCTTTTATTATAAATTGATGATTCTAACATCAGAAGTGGCATCTCACGCTCGCAATGATGGGTGGTTCGACACGGCATTCAAGAACGCCAAGTGAGACACCACCGAGTAACGTGCGCCGTTCAAGAGCTAGAAGTCGCACGAGTAAACTAAGACGCACGAGGAGACTGGACACACAGTCGGGGACGCGGAGTAGCAGGCGGCCGCAATGCGACACTAAGTCGCCAAGCAGCAGGCGGTCGCGAAGCTCCACGCCACCGCGAAGCAACAGGCGGTCACGTAGCAGGACGTGGGCACGGGACATGAGGCGTTCGAGAACGCCTTTAAGCTCTCGGATCCAGCACCCGAGGGCTCCTCATGGTACGGCGGCACGGCGTACGTGCTGCGAGGAGTCGAACCGCAGGTCTTGTCTAAATGAGTCAAATGAAACACAAACATGTAGACAGGCAAGTGAGATGTATCCTCAAGTGGCAAATATGGTGATGACAGAGCAGGCAGTAAGCAAGGAGCCGGGTGCAATGAGGCAAGCAGCCGGTGTTGTGGAGAGACTGGAGCATGGAGCTGGTGCTGATGCTGTTCCGGTAAAAGATTCGGCTGTACTTAATGCTTCAGATCCCGGGAGTACTGTGTTACATGTAAGCGATTTATCTTCATTAATACAAAGTATTATGCGTGGCAATAATCAGGGAGTACGATATGAAAGGAATATTATACCTGAGTTTGACCCAGCACAGAAAAATCAAAGAATTGAGAACTGGATAGGAAAGGTTAATGAGTGCGCTCAAATTTATCATTGGACAGATGAACAGACGGGACATTATGCTTTACCGAAACTAGTTGGTCATGCAAAGAAGTGGTATGAGGGTTTAAATTCACTATTGTTGACCTGGCCGGAGTGGCAGGAACGTCTTATTAGGGCTTTTCCATCCGAAACAAACTATGGGGCCTTATTGACAGAAATGTTAGAGCGTAAGATGAAACCAGGGGAGTCGGTCGATAACTATTATTATGACAAGGTAACATTATTAAATGCGTGCGATATTAAAGGAAAAAGGGCAGTAGACTGCCTCATTTATGGAATAGATGATAGGATGATAAGGGCGAGTGCCTCCTCTGCCAGGTTTAATGATCCGGAAGACTTGCTTAAATTTTTAAAAGACTTATGCAGGGATGCCGCATATAGAATTCATAAACAAAAAGCATATACAGGCACTTCCAATAATGACGTAATTTGTTTTAAATGTAACAAACATGGTCATCGTAGTGGGCAATGTCGAAGCGGCGGCTTATCCGAAATCACATGTTTTAATTGTCGAGAGAAGGGACATATTTCAATTAAGTGTCCAAAACCATTAGTCAAGTGTGATGTCTGCCATCGTTTTGGTCATAAAAGTACTGAGTGTTTTGCTTCACATAAAAATAATAATTATAAGTTAACGGAAAAGAAAACCTTGTTTACACAGATATCTAAGCCTGATACTAAATATCATAAAGAGGGAACAATTAACAATAAAATTAAAATTGATTGCTATATTGACTTTGGAAGTGACTGCACGCTTATCAAACGAGATATTGTTGTACAAAATTCATTACTAGAGGACACTAATGATTTACCCACCATACGAGGATTTGGTAATGGATCTTACATCCCCTTAGCTCGAACGCGTATAAACTTAACCTTAGGTGAGGTATCAGCTGATATTGACGCATATGTAGTAGATTCATCTTTGTTAGTACAGTCTTTACTTGTTGGGCAAAATTTCACAGAGCGACCTGATGTAGTTGTAATTAAAACAAATGATAAATTGGATATATTGAAAAGGGAAATATCATTAGAACTGACAAATTTATCACTGGAAGATGACAGGAATAACAAATTGGTATTAAGAATAGCTACTGATAGGATGATAAATGAGATCGAGTATGTGGAATGTGTGAGTGACGATAAGACTAATGGCGATTTTTTTATAGATACTTCTTATAGAAACGTACGTAGCATAGACTATGCAGTTTTAGGGGGAATCTACAACATTTGCGACGGATCTTGTAAAGTTGCTGTATATAATTTTTCATGTTTACCTTTAAATTTAAGCAAAGGAATGGTATTGGCACGGGGAGAAACGATTAAATCTGCTTTACCGAAAAACACATTGTCTTGCAATAAAATTGTAAACTCTGATACCCTTACCCCATTTTCCGAGGACGAAATACAGATCAATTCTAACCTTACTCAGAACCAAATTAAACAAGTAATTAATCTAATTAATAAATACCGTAAATGTTTTGCACAAAATTTGTCTGAATTGGGTTGTACCAGTATGTCAGAAATGAACATAGAACTCGAAGATTTAACTCCGGTTGTGTATCGTCCTTATCGATTGAGTTACAATGAGAGAAACACGGTAAGAGATATGGTGAAAGAGTTGATAGAACATGATATTGTTGAGGAATCAAATTCTCCGTATGCTAGTCCCATCGTTTTGGTCAGAAAGAAAACTGGAGGACATCGGTTATGTGTTGATTACAGAGCGCTTAATAGAAAGACAAAAAAGGATCATTATCCGATACCTAGGATAGATGATCAACTTGACTTGTTGAATGGGAATAACTACTATACCAGTCTTGATCTTGCTAGTGGATATTACCAGATACCGATTCATCCCGACAGTAGACACCTTACGGCATTCGTGACACCTGACGGATTGTACCAGTTCAAAAAAATGCCTTTTGGGTTGGTGAATTCTCCAGCTGTCTTTCAAAGGACAATTAATAAAGTACTAGGTAATCGCCGGCATAAATCCACTCTCGCTTATATGGATGATATTTTAATACCAGGAAAGAACTTCGAAGAACAGTTAATTAGATTAGAGGAAGCTTTTGAATTACTGCTGAATGCTGGGTTTACCCTTAACCTTAAAAAGTGTAACTTCTTACAAGAAAAATTAGAGTATTTGGGTCATGAAATAAGCGAAAGTGGAATTAGGCCTGGTAAGAATAAAATTATGGCAGTTGAACAGTTTCCAAAACCTCAAAATGTACATGAGGTTAGACAGTTTATTGGTTTGGCGAGCTATTTTAGAAAATTCATAAAAGATTTTGCTACTATAGCTCGTCCACTCACAGATTTGACGAAAAAACATAGTGCATGGTCGTGGAGTACAGACCAAGAAACGTCCTTCACTCAGCTCAAACAAGCATTAGTTGAAAGGCCTTTGTTAGGATTATATGATCCAAATAATGAGACTCTTTTACACACTGACGCAAGCAAACATGGACTAGGTGGAATATTGCTCCAAAGAGATAGTGATTCAGGTTCTACTAAACCAATTGCTTACTTCAGTCGAAAAACAACAAAAGACGAGCAAAATTACCACTCGTATGAACTTGAAACATTGGCCGTCATAGCATCCATGCAGCGCTTTCGTGTGTATTTATTAGGCGTTAAATTTGTTCTCATGACCGACTGCAATGCTTTAAGAGCTACCTTCACCAAAAGAGATTTATTACCACGCATCGCTCGCTGGTGGATAGCAATGCAGGAGTACGATTTTGAAATTCAGTATAGACCAGGCTCTACCATGGCTCACGTAGACGCACTCAGTAGAAATCCACAACCAGTAGAGATAAGTGAGCTAGACAATGTGCCTACCATACTAAGGATAACGCAAGAAGACTGGTTACTAAGTCAGCAAATGAGTGATTCGGAAACAAAACGCATTATAAATATCTTGAACGATAAAGAATATTCAGACGTTAAACAAAATTACATTGTTAAGGGCGGAAAATTATTTCGCAAAGTAGGGGAAGAATTAAAGTGGGTTGTTCCAAAGTGCGCTAGGTTTCAAATATGTAAATTGAATCACGACGAAATCGGACATTTTAGTTTAGATAAAACGTTTAAAGATTAGCAAAGATTTTTGGTTTCCAAAGATGAAACGGTTCGTTAAAAAATATGTAATGTCGTGTATTCAATGTGCATATAGTAAAGAACCTAGTGGGCCAAAAGAAGGGCTACTAAATCCAATTCACAAAGTAGACAGACCTTTTGACACTGTTCATGTAGATCATTTAGGACCGTTTGTCAAAAGTGCGAAAGGATATTCATACCTTCTTGTATTAGTTGATGCTTTTACAAAATTTTGTATAATAAAACCTCTGAGAAACCTAAAGACTTCATTAACTGTAAGGGCTTTGGAAGATATATTTACTACATTTGGCTTCCCGAATCGTTTAGTGTCCGACAGAGGAAGTTCCTTTACCTCAAAAGATTTTAAGAAATTTTGTAACGAAAGTAAAGTACACCATATCTTAAATGCGGTTGCCTCTCCACGTGCCAACGGACAGGTCGAGAGGTATAACAGAACCATACTGGATGCGCTGACATCTTATGTCGATCAGATAGGGGAAAAATATTGGGATACAGTGTTAGGGAAACTTCAGTGGGGTCTGAACAATACTATAAATAAGGGAATAGGGAAATCTCCATCTGAGGCTTTATTTAGCATTACCATGACCAATAGAAACGAAAATATATTCGCAGAAATCTTTAAAGACACACGTCATATTAGTAATATAGGAGAAGTTCGCGAAAAAATAAAAGCTCATATTGAAAAAGATCAAAAATCACAAAAAGCTCGATATGACAGACACAAAATCAAAGCCCGAACTTATAAAGAAGGTGAGTTAGTTAAAATTTTGAAACCTACGGCAAATAATGATGGAAAAAGTAAAAAGCTTTTACCTAAATTTAGTGGGCCTTACAAAATTACAAAGATCTTAGGAAACGACCGATATCAAGTTACAAGTATACCCGGTACTAATGTAACGCAAAAAGATTATTGCAGCGTATGGGCGGCTGACCGTATAAAGCCTTGGATAGCAGTCTGTGGGGCAAGTAGTAGTTCTTCGTCTAGCAATGAAAGCGAATAAGATACATGATAGTACTTTGATCCTTCTGTGCAAATGGTTAGGTATTTTCGTTGGTGTTTCATCATATACAGTTGTGTTTATATGATGAAACAATTTACTGTATTTTTATACCAGTGATTAATAATTAAAAACATAATTACCCTTTTCTACGAGATTTGATTGGTAATAGGATAAATGAGCTGATTGAAATTGTTACTTTGATATGTAATAATATATGATAAATATAGAAAACATTGTAACAGAAGATAAGTGTTTTATAAAGATTTGTACGAGGTTTGTTTTGTTATGGTATAGAGAAGCTGATTATGATTGTTACTTTGGTATAGAATAATATATGATAAAAATATCGGAAATATTGTAATTTTGTCAAGGTTTGTTTTTATACTGGTAAAGATGAGGTTTTTGAAATGGCATAGATAAGCCGATTATGATTGTTACTTTGATATAGAATAATATGATGAATATAGGGAATATTGTAATAAAAGAAAGTGATTTATAAAAAGAGTTTTGTACGAGATTTGTTTTTGTAATGGTAAAGGAGCTCATTGTGATTGTTACTTTGATATAGAATATGATAAATATAGGAAATTTTGTAACAAAAGAGAAGTGTTTTATAAAAAGAGTTTGTAAGAGGTTTGTTTTTGGAAAGGTATAAATAAGCTGATTGTGATTGTTACTTTGACATAGAGGACGATAAACAAGGAATGTACTGTAACAAAATAGAGGTATTTTATAAAAAGAGAGGTGTAGTAATAAAAGATAGGTAAAAAGAGAGGATACCTATTATAAGATGAAGGTAAAAAGAGTGGATACCTATTGTAAGAGAAAGGCAAAAAGAGTGGATACCTATTGTAAGAGAAAGGTAAAAAGAGTGGATACCTATTGTAAGAGAAAGGTAAAAAGAGTGGATACCTATTATAAGAGAAAGGTAAAAAGAGTGGCTACCTATTGTAAGAGAAGGTAAAAAGAGTGGATACCTATTATACGAGAAAGGTAAAAAGAGTGGATACCTATTATAAAAGAGTGGAATGTAAACGGATAAAAAGTGATGTTGTATTGAATATGCATTAGTTTTGTGATCTCATCTTAAATATAATATGATGTATTAATTAATATATACAATAATATAGCATTAAGTAGGTATATTCCTTTGTAGTGGCAAGGTCAAAGTTTGGGGACAAACTTATTGTCAGGAATGGCCGAATGTTAGATATTATTATAAATAATATTAATGTTATTATTTAATGGTACTATGGTTACTTAAAATCTTTAAAGTTATTACATATTTAGTTGATTTTATAAAGTAGGAAACGGAAATGTGAGGCATTTCCGTTTATCGATCATTTTTGTTAAATTCTTTAAAAACATTGTAATAATGTTATTTATACTGATTAATAATATTATTATTTTTAAAATATTTTAGAGGTGATTAATTTCTTTAATTTTGTATAATTACTGAAACGGAAGTATAGAAATAAATGACTAGCGGAAACACTGGGATGTACTTTTGCCTTGTAGACGGGAGAATTGTAATGGCGGACTGTCACTGTGAAAATAAAACAAAAGTTTCAAGAAAAGAACAACATCTTTTATTATAAATTGATGATTCTAACATGTGTAAGGTTATATCGTATTAGTAAAGAAGATTGACATATTTCAGCCGTTGGTGAAATTTTTCCCTAAAAGATTATTATATTGAAACGAAAAAAATGAGTTATGGCATCACCTAATAAAAAGACTATGTTATGAATATATTTACGTTTTATTAGATCTAAATAAATACATCTTCAAGCATTCAAGAAGTGTTTGTGGTTTTAGTACGTATGGTCTGGGGACCTTTCTCGTAGATTTGATTCCAGGTCTAACCTGTCAAGGAAACACTCCAGTTCTCAACAATAAGGGGTGTCAAGTTAAAAATTATTTCCTGGATTGGATTCTGCAATTTCTAAGGACAATGTAAAGACAATCTTCTAAGTCAACACAATCAAAATTCAAAAGTACCATTTCTTTACCGGTTATTGGATCATAAAAGGCAGAATATCTACAGGTTAAATAAAATATAATTGGAAAACGTAAATATACTAATTACTTATCATCATCATTTCACCCAAAAGTTCTTTACTGCTGAATATAGGCCTTCCCGAAAGACCTCCAAACCGATCGCTCCTGCGCAACCCGCATCCAGTGGATTCCTGCGATTTTTTGACATCACCGGTCTTTGTAAAAGGCCTACCACAGCTTTGTCTATCAGTACGTGTCCACCACTCGAGGATCTTATTTTAAGAAATAGACCACATCTTTTATGGAATTAACTTACCACGCCTCCTTAAACATAATAAATATTACTTACTTCTCCCTAACAAGCATGTTTAAAGTTACTGTACATTTTAAGGGCAATGTCATTAAAACTGCTAATTAGGTTTCGCTGAGCGAAACACTCGCTGTAATCAGACGTAATTAACTTACACTTCATCCTATCCTACTACGAGTAACATTGACAAAGACCCTCATAAGTAGGTACCCTCACTTACTATATAATAATTACAAAAGCTATCATAAGCATCTTCATCGTCGTCAATATTTAGATAGGTAACCAAAAATTTTGCACTGGCTTTTTATTTAGCTCCAATTGAAGCAGTTGAACGCGGCAGAAAAAAAAAAACAAATAAAAATTTAGCCTTTACAATGATGGGTACTGACTTAATCACCATTTTTCCTAAATGCGGATTGGTGTTCACCAACGCAAATCGTGTTCTAAAAATCAGACACAAACTTTGTCTGACCCAGGACTTGCCCTGACGAGAGTAGCTCAGCGGAGAAGCGAGTTAAGACAGAAGACGAGAACCTGTATCTTTATTGCTGGGTTCAGAGAGTAACAAAGTGACGGTGTTGTGGGGGTCGACACGCGTATCGGGCGAGCGAAGCCGAGTGAGTGCTGAGTGTTGGGGCACAGAATAGTTATTATATTACCGTGGTTGGGGCGAATGAAAGGTGATGACGAATGGTGGCGATTTATCCCGTTGGTGGTGACGCTGCAATAAGATGGTTTCACCGCCACATATTAAAGAAATTAGATTTTTCTAAGTTCAATTTAACCTCATACATCTAATATGAGCAATACCTGTCATACTGTGTTGTTTAAACCCAAGGGTAGCTGTAACGATATTAAACCCTGAAAGTTCCGAACACGAGAGTGCAGAATTGATGTCGCGTCGCTCCAACTCGTAACACGGTTACCGCACAACTACGGAGTTACATCGATATGCCTGATTACTTTGCTCAAAACTTTAAAAGCAAAGCAAAACTAGGAATCATGTTGAAGACAGTTTTCAATGCGAATAATATAAAATAAATTGTTATTATCGCCGATAGCTAGGACTTAAGGTGCGTTCTTCGAAAAGGAAACCGATCTGTTAGCGGTAGGAAATTCTTCAGAAAGGGCAGACAAGGTAAGAGGCCGCCGGCCGATGCGATCTTCACATGAGAAATGACTATGGCAGCCATAACAGCTGTTTTATTTTTATTTTTTTATTTTCTTTATTAAGGAAACATACAGCATTATATAATACTTGAATCTAAAAACAATATATAAATCTTAAGCAATTAAAGTTTCCAAAACTACTTAATACATATTTGTGATTGTAATTATTTATTATATTATATTATTTTATTGTATTTTCCGGAAGTATTCGTAATATTATAAAAACTTCATATACCTACTTACATGGCCTAGATAATTGGTGAGTAAGATTTAAAAAAATGGAGTAGAAGACAATATGTAACAAATAATATTAAAATTATTTATTTTAATAAAATAATTGTTGTTATTGAATAGGCAGTCTAAAAAAAATTATACAATAATCATAAAACTTAGCAAAATATTATATTTGTGTCCGAAATAAAAGAGAGCTTATTCCCAAAAGTTATTTTTTTAAATTCACTGACCAAAACACGTCACAAATGGTTATAAAGAAGCGCAATATATCTGCGCTGTCCCGTTGAAACCGTGTTCATCTAACAAAAGCCATTTTACCTACATCCGAGACTTGACGGCATAATAATTGAGAAACTTCCCTGCGAATATAAATGTTTATTAGCGTGTTTATATAATGCTGTCGGCTGCCAGATTATTTGTTTTCAAACGTGATTGTGGTCAATCTCCAAGCCTAACTAACGATCGATATGTTTATAGATTTTAATCTATAATTATATAACTCATTATCAGATTATATTATTTATTACGGCCAATGTATTTACAAAAAAAAAAGTAAATAAGCTATGTTTATCCGTTGCCTGGCACCCACAGCACAAGGTGTTGCTTAGTTTGCGCTGCTAAGGCTGTAAGGGCTAGATGGCGCTGTATGAACAATGTCCAGAGATATTTATTATGTGGCCAATAAATTATCATAAACTTATAAGTTATCTGACAGTAGCGAAACTGGTCCTAAAACTAAAAGGACGCCAGAAGGCGCCAGAAGGGTAAACTCACTTCTCCTTATTTAAAAAGTTGCTCGCACGATCCTCTTGACCCGCCAAATTTGTTTAGAAACTTTTCAAAGATTCCACTTGTAAGTGGCGGAAAACTTCCACGCTAGTTTTTTGTTTACTACTGTGAATCGAAATCACTTCATCAACAGACTAAGCACAGCTAGTCAGCGGATCACAGGGAATTTTTTATTTATTTCTGCATTCATGTTTGCTTTTCCTTTACTTTTATATTTTCAAATATCCTCACTTCCCCCACATTTCCGGGATAAAAAGTATCCTATGTCGTCCGGGGATAGTGTAGATTTCCAACAGTAAAAGAACTTTTCAAATCGGTTTAGTAGTTAATATAAACAAACAGACAAATCTTTTATCCTTATAATATTAGTAAGTACGAGTATAGATTTTCAATAAAAAGGAATCCTTAGTGTAGGTACTCATGTTTATAAGGATATTTAGCACCCATAACACGAAACTACAAGTACCATATTGTTGCTTATTTTTATTTTTGGAGGTTTTTTGCGGCGAGGAAATCCAAGGATCATTGTATGTAAATATTTTTGTAAAACAATATTTTTTCGTTCACAAAATGCACAACATTTGTGTGAAAATGTGCGCGCAACTTTATTGTAGAAGCCGTCTGTGTTCTTGACTATAGTAACTACACCAAATCTGTCTTGAATCCATAGTACCAGTGCTAATATTTATTATGTTCGGTGTAATTAAACGGACGAACAAATCTACGCTCACGTCACGATGTAGTGTAGTCACTTAAAAAACTGACAACTTGTTTTATTCATACCGAGGCATCGCAACGGAAATCCCGCGTTTTTATTGGCATCTTACACGGCGTTCACTCTCGGGTAAAAACATTTGCTGGCCTACGTAATAAACTGTAGGTATATACCAGGTTATAGTCTTTTTTATGGAAAATTTATTATCAAAAAAGAAATTTTTTGTTTTTGACGATTGTAGCGCAACGAAAAGTGATAGATAGGGGTCCAAAATATTAAACAAATTTTCTTTCCGACCACTAGGTACTTACTTACAGAACCTTTTTATATTATGTCACTAACATAGAAATATTATGTACTGATATTAGCTCTTTATTAGGTCACTAATGGAAGCCCTGACTGGTCACTTTGAGAATCAAAGTCAAATCTACAAATAAGGCTTGTCGAAAGTCCGCAATGTAGAATCGATCCTGACCCGTGGTACAACTCGATGTCCAACTGTTTGTACCACGGGGAAATAAAATTCCCCTTAGTTCAACTCTATTTTTTGAGATTTATGATTATGATCCGTGGTACAACTGTCCAACTGGTTGGACCACGGGGAACCACAATCATTTATCAAAAGACAATGCGGCACATTCCGAGTAATTGCAACTCAATGGCTTTAGAAATACTAAAACAAATTGCATATTTATCGCACATGTAAATGACAATAACTCAATGGAACGTTTTTCATAAATGACATACACATAAATTAAAAAGTTTTGCATATTTTCCTTAGTTTATTATACATTTATGCATGACATTATAAACATGTTACATGTCACCTACATTTTATAGAAACATGCTTGATGCATTCAAATAAATTGAGTGTTTGGCTTATAAGGTATTTCTCTCACCAGGAAAGAGTTCTCATGCTCTGTTACCTTTTTTAAGCTTAAACCACAGATTTTACATAAGAACATTAGACATTGAACAGGGACATATTATGCACATGTATCAGTTCGGTCCAGGATAGCAAAAATTGTGATCAGCGCGGGCGAACCCTATTCAATTATGAACACGTAACATATTATGTATTGATATGTAGTAAAAAATATGATTTATAAACTATTGAAACGTAATACGTGAGTGAGTAGCATAGTAAACAATAAACGTTTGGGTAGAGTAATTTAATGTGTATTTCGTGAATACAGCGTGCACGTTGTCGAGACGAAATGTTTCTTTACAATCAGTGTATTGTATTTTTAATAGTGGCCACAGTTTGAAGTGTAACAATAGTTCGGAATGAGTAGGTATGTAATGTATGTAGAACTATTAAGGTCATGAAATCTTATTCATAAATATTAAATACCAAACACTTTGGATAAAACAAAGATAAACTTAGGTACATTCAATGTAGGGTCGGTCAATCATCACAAATTTTGCCCCACCCGGGAATCGAACCCAAGACCACAGAATTTTATTAAAAGTTTTTCACAAACATGACAAGGAACAACATTAAATAGGAAGGTGGAAATAATAATAATCTTATAAAAAATGAATTATTGTTCGTTAGTCTCGCTAAAACTCGAGAACGGCTGAACCGATTTGACTAATTTTGGTCTTGAAATATTTGTGGAAGTCCAGGGAAGCTTTAAACGATGAGAAAATATGGAAAACTTGCGAAGAAAATAATACATACATTTTCTAGCAATAATTATTTTTGTTTTCATTTTCAAGCTTCTAATTAAATACCACTTTTTGTTGTTTCACATAAGGCCTCCGACAATCTGTCACAACTACCGAGAAAACTGATCTCTATTTTTTCTCTATGATCCCACACAAACAAAGACTGGGAGAAATGAATACGATTGCGGTGATTATTGTTTGTTTTATTACATTTACTCAGGTAGTAAAACCGTCGTAAAAAAGTAAAAACCTGTATGCTGAGACATGTGATGGAGAAAGCAAAAGCCAACCTCTTTTGATACAATATTGACGTTGAGTTTTTCATTGTGTATTGTTTAACTCACGGGTTTAACTCTTATCTCTGTTTTATAAGCATAATCATAGTAACTTTTACCTTTAAAATCTCGGTTATTTGTCATCATCATCATGTTAGCGTATTCCCTATTGCATCCAGTATGGAGCTCAGAGTCCGCTTCGACTATCATCCTAGATTTGACAAACCTGGTTATTACAATGGAGCGATATCCATCTGACCTCCGTAACCTTTTCTATACTAATTATAATAATTATAATTATTATTATTATTATAAAGAGGAAGGATTTGTTTGTTTGTTTGTTTGTATTGAATAGGCTCCGAAAATACTGAACCGATTTGAATAATTCTTTCACTGTTCGAAAGCTACACTATCCCCGGTGAACATAGGGTACTTTTTATCCCGGAAATGTGTCGGGAAATATTTAAAAAAGAAATTACTTGATAACTATATAGACTGCGTAAATAGATAGTCAAGATGAATGAAGAAACGTAATAGCAACGACCTTTTCGAAGAATACCTAGCCGGCAGAGTCAGAGAAAACACTAGGAGGAAAAACCTTCAGAAAAATTCGAAACGCTACTTAAGTAAAAGAAAAACAAAACTTTTAATTTACTTTTTATTACTGTCAAACTTTTGTGGCACCACTATTGCCTGTGCTACTATAAAATAACAAAATAACCACGAAGGTTACATCAAATTAATAACCAAGCAGGTTAATTTAAGTTTAAAAAAAATTAATGCTGGCTAAATTATTCAGAAAAAAATCTATACGCCATTAAAGAAAAAAAATATTTAATTTACTTTTTATTGCTGTCAAATTCTAGAAGCATTGTTGCCAGTGCCTCTTTAAAATAAAGAAGGTCAACGTCTTTCCAAAACTTTTTGATATTCCTTTTAAAAAAAGATTTGCTTTTTATTGCTGTCAAATTAATCGTAACTCTGATGCCAGTTACATTGAAAAAACCAAGCAGGTTATTATGCAAATTTTTAATTTGGTGCTGGCTAGATTCTTCAGAAAAAAATCTAAACGCCTTTAAAGGAAAAAGAAACAATTATTTTCTTTTTATTACTGTCAAAATGGAAATTATGCTGCTAGCGTTTTTAATGATCCAAAAAAGGTTGCATGTTATTTGAAAATAATGTTAATGATATAAAAAAAAATTTAATCGACTACTATGGTGTGACAGAATAATGTGAAGGTTAGTCTGGCGCGAAAATATTAGTATTTTAATAGTCGAAACAGATTAAATATTTGGTCATCGAAACTACCGAACCGATTTGAAAATATCTTTCATTGTTGGAAAGTTAAAGATAGGGTACTTTTTATCCCGGAAATGTGGGGGAAAGGGAAGGGACATTTAAAAAAAAATACGCGCGGGTGAAACCGCGGAGGCGGCCGCTAGTGTTTTTAAATAATATCATTGTCCGTAACCCACACAAGCGAAACCAGACCTACTTGGAACAAAGTCGGGACCAACAGCTTAACGTGCCTTCCAATCATCATTATTTTAAGACATTCAGGTGATTCAATTTATTATTGATTATTATGTACGGTCAACAGCACATCACGGTTAACACTTGCAGTTCGAAAATAGCACTTATGCCCCCGACATAAGAGTGGTACAACGTCCAAAGTGTAACGTCTGACGTGCTTTTGACTACATACAAACAACACTTGACTTCAAATGACTTATAATTTAAAAAAATAAGTAGGTATAAATGCGTCCAAACTAGGTAAATAAATAATTAGTTTTCTTGGGAAATTTTCTCTAGCCCCAAAGTTGCTAAGGTTTGCAGTTTGTACTATGGCTACAAGCCATTTAAGCCAACAGATAAATATAGTTTTTTTTATAAATATATACACTTGTGGATACAACATTATACAGGAAACACCGAGACAAACCGACTTGTTCATGCACAAGATTGTTTTCTTTATTCTTTACAGAGCATCATAAATTATTCATCTTTTTCGGTTTTCCCCATATAAATATGTATATGATTATTTCTAGTAGAATTGACTCAGTTACACAGTAAATACTTAGGATCCGTACAATACATTAGATGTATTTAAAATACAATGTCGAGTAAAATTAAATCTGTCAACTAGAAGTATCTGTGAACCCAGGCAGACCAGCACCCAAAGATTTCACCTGCAGTACCTACAAGTATGATTTATATATCAGACATGTCATTAAAATGTATGGATGCACGTATTTATGGATCAGTATTAAGAACAACTTGTAAGACGTGTAGGCCTAAGGCGCGTATCCGTTTCGCTCGGAAATGTCTCTCGTTACCCTTGAGTTAGTCGGCGAGTAGTACGCGCCGAATTCCAACAGAGTAGGTACAATATGTGTACTAGCTCCATAGCGATACATACTTGCAAGTTACATATGAGGGCCCGACCTTGACCATTGTGATGTATGTCAGAAAATATATTAACCCTTTCACCGCCAACAGTCGGATTAATATGACAAATATTTTTTGCCCATACCAGGTGATAGTAATCTGTTGAAGTACGGCTATGCGTTTTAAATAAACTCGTGTAAATGCATTTTTCATAACGTATATGGATTAACCTAGATATCGGTATAGTCGGTTTTGTCGCAAATAGCTCTCTCTTCCAGACAGTCTAAGGAATAGGAAAAGATTTAATAGAATAGTTGTTGTGGTACTCAAATTATAGATCCAAACATTAAAAATAAATACATTTAAATACTAAAGCAAATATTAATGGATGTGCTTGTCTGTAGTATGGATTAATTATCATGTAAATTGAATGAAGCTAAATTTATCATTAATCACCTGCATAGTAATGAACTCACACACGCTCAACTCGCATTATTATTAGGCTACACACAATACAACAAGAAGCAAAAGCAATCGGAAGGTGATCGCTCCAATATTAAGTATGTAGGTAGGTATATTGAGAGAATTGCTCTTGCAAAATCTACCACTATACCTAATAACATAACATAACATAAATGTTCTTTATTGCACACAAAAACAAATAAAAATTACAATAAAAAGAAAAAAATGCACATTATAGGCGGCCTTATCGCTAGAAGCGATATCTATCAGACAACCCCCAAGTAAAGGACTACCGAAAGAGTGGGTATCAATGCAATTACTACTAAGTACTAGTATACTAATGTACTTTTATGAATGAGTAAATATTAACTCTATATTATTTGCAAAGGTTTTCACGTCCAAAAGTTAACAGGTAAAATGTATGTGTTTCTTGAATGGGCTATTACCAAGTGACGCATGATTAGAGGACAAAAATATCAAATCATACGCCTCTGTTTTATTAGTCCAAGATCCCACTGCTCGATTTTACAGGTATCTGTTTTTTTGATACAACTAATTTTAAATGAATGCAATGGATTAGGGATAGGTTGCCTATATAAAATTAGCCTGTAATTAATTTTGGTATAACTAATTCGCATGACAAACTCTGTTTGCAGCCATTTGCCAACTGGCAACCATGGATTTTTGTAATAAGTATATACATATTATTATAAAACTTTAATTTTGTATTTTTTTAAACAGATGAGTTTAAACAATTGACACTGATATACCTGTTTACAGACGGCAACCCTAAAGCTGCGGCTGACTGAGAGCTGTTAACCATTTCTTTTTTCAATTTGTGACATTATTATCATACAAATGCCGTAAAATTCATTAAAAAAACATAAAGTTGCAATTTTTAGGCAACCTATCCTTAATCCATTGCATTCATTTAAAATTAGTTGTATCAAAAAACAGATACCTGCAGAATTGAGCACTGGGATCCTGTACTATAATAATAAATAAATTACTTTTAGTCATACACCATTGACCCGATATATCATAAGTGTAATTACCCAAATGGAATAAGTATTAATCTTCTATTTCCGATTCTGACGTATTGTGAACTTTATTCTATTTCGGGTATCTACACGTAAAGTCAAATTTGTTTGTCCTGTATCTAAGTACCTATTAAGTCGATATTTGCGGTGCCATCATTAATTCTGACTTAAGGCTTTTGAATTAAGACCTTGGGGTTAGACCAGGTCAGTCTATGGCAGTCCTGAATCTATGTATTTGTGGTACCTCACTTGAACTTCAATTTTAACAAGATCACCATTAGACCGATCAATAAAATTAAAGTCGCCTTTTTTCTTGCGTGATAGGTATATCGTATATCTCGCTGGATAAAGACTCTATTTAAATAATTAGAAAGGCAATATTAATGGGTGCATTGTGTATCATTCATTACTCATACAAGAAAATATGTTACCATAGAACAGGGCAGTCTTTTTCCAGTAATAGGCTACCTAGACAATATTAAATAATAAAGAGAAGTTTTTTATATAGAAAAAGTGTAAATTTAATTTATAAAATTTGGATTTAGACTTATAAGTATTGTAATGTTTCAAAATATCATATTAATTTTTAAAGAATTGTACAAGGAATTTACAAGCATTAAAAACAAACAAACAAGATATTACGCAAACAAAAACAGATTTCTCTGAGTCGAAAGTAAATGAGGATGGATGACGGGTGTTTGTTACTCTTTTACGCAAATAATAACAAATATAGGTACGTTTGTGATCTTTTTATTTCAGCTTTAGTCGGCAGCATTACGTGTAAATACGTTATACGTTACGTGTAAATGTAATACAAAATACGACAAAATTACTGGTATGCATCCCAGATGTTACTGTCATAAATTTTGTGTCCGAACTTGTAGATTTTTTTTGTGGCTAAATAAAAAAATAAAAATTGTGGAAAAATAAAAATAAAAATCTATTCTTAGTGGAAATTCGGAAAATTGATGTTGTTTATAAACAACGCTAA
The DNA here is from genome assembly GCA_949319885.1 of Mecyna flavalis. Taxonomy (NCBI): domain Eukaryota; kingdom Metazoa; phylum Arthropoda; class Insecta; order Lepidoptera; family Crambidae; genus Mecyna; species Mecyna flavalis. The sequence goes on along the minus strand of OX439431.1, from coordinate 14,034,794 downwards.
TAAAACTTGTTTATGAACAACGCTACTATCAAAAGTACCCACAATTTTATATATAATATTATGTTTTTATCTTGGGCGTTGTTTTAAAACGACGGTAGTAACAATAGTGGGTAAAGGAAAAGTATCAGCAAATTAACAAGGTTTTTAAAAGGCCTCCATCATCGTCACGATAAATGTTATTTGCCGAATCTGCACGCTTGCCATTTAAGGACCAAAAATTCAATGTAAGAAAAAACTAAAACATACTTTGGTCGTCCCAGGAAAAAACCGATAACTTCGAGTTACGCAAAACCATTAGACCTCCGAGACGTTTTAAGTTGTCCCATGTAATTGAGTTCTCAAACATTTTTATTTTTTCCACGATTGTATTTTTCTGGATTATAAAAATAGTCCAAGATGCACAGCTCCGAAACTATGCCTTTACCAAAAACTACTTTAATCCATTGCTCCATAGTGACGTGAAAGAAAGCCAAACAAACACACTTGCGTTTATCATAACTGTGTTTTCATTTAAATTACATAAACGCAAAAGTTGTGAGAATGGGTGGATGGATGTATGTACCTACCTATGGTTGTTACTCTTTCACGGAAAACCTAAAGTACATAAAAAAGAATTTAATTTTTTTAAATACACATCACGCGAGAGAAACCTTTGGCGTAAGCAAGTACAGTCAAAAGCACGTCAGACTATGTACACTTAGGACTTTGTACCACTCTTATGTCGGGGGCATAAGTGTTATTATCGAACTGCAAGTGTTTACCGTGATGTGCTGTTGACCGTACCTATACTGAGGTGACAAAAATAATACCACCAACCAACACCAGCTTCCATTTAACACATCTGCCTACTTATTTCACTTTATTTCTTTGTTTGCATAATTAAGTAAGATAATGGACGTTTATGTTTATTTGTTAAATTGTTTTGCACACGTAGGTATAATCGCTTTGATCGGCCGGTGACGATAATCGTTGTGTAAAACGATCAGCTATTCTCTTCGCCATTTGCCACACTTAACTCGTGTGTGTTTTATAGAAAGTTCGAAGTATGATTATGAACTGGTAGACTGGGTAATTTTACCGTCACTTCCTTTATAGATCGTTTAAAGGTAAACAGTGAATGTTCCTTTGACTGCCTCCGTGGTACAGTGGTTAGAGCGTTGGGCTCTAAAACCCGGAGGTCGTAGGTTTCGAATCCCGCGGGGAGCAATCACTTTGTGTGATTGTATCCAGTTTGGTTAGGACATTGCAGGCTTGAATCACCTGAATGTCTGAAAATAATGATGATTCCGTGCTTCGGAAGACACGTAAAGCCGTTGGTCTCGACTATGTTCCAAGTAGGTCTAGCTTCCCTTGGAAGGGTTAAGGAGTTCAGATGGCAATCGCTCCATCGTAATAACCAGGCTTGTCAAATCTAGGATCATAGTCGAAGCGGACCCTAAGCTCCATACTAGATGCAGTCGGGAATACGCTGAGATGATGATGATGACTGTAAATGTTCTTTTCCAAAATAAGCTGGAGATTGCTACAGACAGCATTTATCTAGGTGAGGCCAGCATTTACCTAGGAGAGGTGAAGTATTTGGATCTTTCACTCCACACACCTTAGTCCTTACAAAAGACCACGGCAAAATAGTATTTCACTTTGGACTTATATGCCAGGTAGTGGGGTCTCAATGATAGGTGTTGACTTAATCATCTCGCTATAAATCACCAACCCGAGCTTTTTTTTGAAAACACCGTCCTGAAAATCGAAGCCAGGTTATTTTAACATTAGATTATCGCAGCAACATATTATTATTATAAGATACAGCGCCCGCCTCCGCGGTTTCACCCGCGCGTTATATATATATACCCCTCTTCCCCCCAAATTTCCGGGATAAAAAGTACCTTATGTCACGCGGAGATATTGTAGCTTTCCAACAGTGAATGAATTTTTAAAATTGGTTCAGTAGTTTCGAAGCCTACTTATTCAATACAAACAAACAAATAAACAATCTCAAAAAAACAGTCTTTATAATATTAGTATAGAAAATAAAATTTCATCAATGCATGCAATGGTCAATTTTGAAGATTATCTTGTCAGAAGTTTGCTTATAATATTGCCTTGCATCTTCTATTAATACCCAATATTATTAAAAACTATTGTAGTTAAGTCAACTGGTTAGTAAAATATTGCAAATGATTGCACTAATACGATAAAGAAAAAGAACGTTTAGCTAACTTTGCGCCCTAAAGTCCAAAACCATTTTTACGCGCTTATGCACTCAAAGAAATCTGTGTATTGTATCAAACAGTCTAACAAGGTGCCGAGTTACTGCACGAATGCACTAATTACGGGAAATGCGATGAAGAAAACAACATTATACGCACGTGGTAAGAGCTGGAAAATCAGTTTGTCTTTTAGTACGGTTTCTAAAGACAAAAACTGGATACTAATAACATCACCTCACTTTTTAAAATTATTGTTATCTTGCGTGCGTGTTTTGGTTTTTTTAATAGACCTGATTTTGTGATTAACGTAAAATGCTTCAGCATTTCTTAACAAAAAACTTCAAATTATTTCTGCCTACAATATCATCTATAAATGCATGCAATACAAACAAGCCTTCCTAAGCTCTAATAACAAACAACGTTGAACACAGGCCGCAGCAGAAACTATTATCAAATCGGAAAACCAACTGCTGCGTTAATTGCATCTCAATCATTATCATTTAATTCCAAAACTAAATAATATTTGTTATTTAGAAGATTTACTTAGTTAGGAAGGGATCGGGTGTACAAATTTCATTAAAGGGACTTCTGTGTTGAGTATGGTATTGTAGACAGGATTCGTTTAAATTTTCGGAACGTGATTAAGTGATTAGATTAATTAATTATTATTCGACTGGCTCTCTGGCAAACTTTAATTTCCAGTAATACCTCTGTATGACGGGGTTTTAGAAACATTCATATTTGGATATGAGGATTTTTATTTAATATTAGCATGAAGAAGTAATTTAGGAGTTCCATAAAATTAAAGTTTCTTAAGAACTTAACATATTATCGGTAAAAATTGTTTTTTCAGCTTTGTAAACTCAGCATCTTTGTGTTTGAAAGGATTTAGATATTAACTGTAGTTAATGATTACTATAATAGATTTAAGTCCGACAAACTTATCTGTTCCGGTGGCGGTGTCGCTATCATCGTTTTAGTATTGCCATAAAATATCTTTTTTGCGGGAATAAAACAATTTTATTGTCCTAAGTAATTTGATGTTTAAAATTCTTGCTGTTGACAAAAACGTAGAATAATAATTAAAACCCTTTTTTTATTGTTTAATTCCATTTCTCAATACATATAAACAATTCATTATGAATTAACCAAATGAAATTAATGGCTTGTAACCTTGTAACAGCAACAACTAGCAACACTATTCTGTAGCAGTTTTTAAAATTGACATTTCACGTCAAATTTTGGTCACCGGAATTACAGATATGTTTGTCGGTTTAAATTGGTTTAAATCTATTTATTCACAGACCACAGATTCTAACAGGTGCCTGTGTGTGAGATAGTTGCGGCTGTGACATTGAGATTATCTACAAGCCTACATAGCCTAGATTGGGCTAGCTCGAGGGAGTGGCCTAGTTACAAACCGAATTACTGTTTCCATTGTATTAAATTAATGACGGCAACGACAGTTTATATGGGGATAGTACCTACCTATGACTGTGCAAACAGAAAAAAACATTATAAACCATTTAAAATTCAATAAACATTTTATAAAAGGGAGCAAACGAGCAAGAGCAACGACCAAAGACATATCTCACCCAAAACCTTTTTAATTATCATGGAAGAGACAAAACTTTGGGTAAAACTATAATATAAGTGACGATTACAATAAGTATATCAGCAACGGGCATAGTGTCGGTGTAAACACAAATGGCCGGTAGGTAGTACGAGTATTTACGTTCTCACTCACTAGTGCCTTATATGTCCTGCTGCGTACCTAACCTATTCAGGTAGTCATGAGGTACTTAATATTTATTACTTGCTATATCGGGAATTTGACAAGACACAATATTAAGCTTCCCTATAGCCAAACTAGTTTAGACACGAGGAAATACTCTACCTATCAATACCATAATATAATATTTGCTCTTAACTTAAGAAAGCAAAAACTTTCCTTGTTTACATTTTAGCGACAACGATTAGTACATTTTCTTCCATTAACACAACAAGTGGACGAAACAGGATTTGCTGAGGCTTGCAAAAAGTTATTTCATTTACCTCGGGGGAGCCATTATCTCGGAAACAACCGTCGCAGGGCTAATGACGAATTTTGTTTGCACAAAGTTCGTAAAGTCGTCCTGTTTTGTTCAGAGTATACGATATGACATTTTGTTGGCTGACAAACCGCGGGTTAATTTGCGGCCTAATTTTGTTTTGCCTAAATAAAAATTAAGAGACGTAGAGCGTAGTAAATGTTTTCTAAGGGACTTCCCCAGTGGCTCATTCAAGTGAATGATCCACAATGCTCTTCCTCTTCCTCTCTTAACCCTTTCCCCGCCACGCTTTTTTCCGAAAATGGTGCCCCACACGCCACGACCATTAAAAAAAAAAATCCAAAAAATTATTAGGTTATACTCAACTCATTCAGGCAAGTAAAAATACAACGTTTCTTGATCATGTTTTTTTGTCTGATATATCATCAGACATTGGCGTGGTGGGCACGAAAATGGTTTGTCTGATATATCAGACATTGGCGTGGAAAAGGTTAAAAATCATCTGTTTATTAGGACAAGGTTTGAACCTATCATCCCTTGCGAACCCGGGACGACAGCTAGTATTTAAATAGGTTTATTATTACTTGATGTGTGTGCCAAATCTATCTATATTAATTCAAAAAAAATCCACGTTTTCCGAACGTAATTTTCAAGAGACGAGCATATCTCTTTCTTAAAGGCCGGCAACGTACTTGTGACTCTTTTGGTGTTGCGGGTATTTATGGGCGGCGGTGATTGCTTACCATCAGGTGACCCGCCTGCTCGTTGCCTCCCTCTAACAAAAAAAAAACGTAGGTGAAGTAGTTAATAAGTCTAACTTATTCCATCAGAAATTAAAAATAACTGAGGATAGAAGTTGAAATTATCGGAAATATTATTTTATAAGCTTCCTTTTTGCTTTGCTATAATTTTACATTTTTTTTTCATTTGAATACCCACTACAATTATATTTATTATTTTTAACTAAAATAAAAATATAGGTAAATGAACATGGAAATTCAATAGTTTGCGTCATTTCATTTAAATAACTTTAATTATCTACCGGAAGATGTTTTATCAGCACATTTTTAAGTCAAAACGAAGTACCTATATATATTTCCATTCTACGTAATACACATATTTTCTAATACAGACTTGCCCAAATCAAAGAAAAACTTACCTTCCTTAACTTAAATCCGTACGACAAATATTTTAAAACACTTCAAAAGTTGTCACAAAGTTTCGAGACCGTCAAAAAACTACGCACGCACGTTTCACTGGCCCGACACGGGCGACAACACCACAAAAGGCCTGTTTACATGTTCGTTTAATTATGTCGTTTGCACCAATACGTTCACAATCGTATAACAATTGAACTCGCTGCACTCGTGTTCGTATTTGTAAACATTTCGTAGTTACGCGAGAGACTTGCGGTCGCGCGCGATGCCCGACTCGCGACGAAAGACTGCCGCGCGGTGTTTACTCGCTAAGCGGCCAACCGTCTGCAGAAGGTGGGATTGTCCCGTACATGTTATCCAATGATGGCGCATCCAAACACTCGAAGAGTAAGGAAGGAAGTGACGAAGGAAGAAGGTAGAGAGACGTAGTGAGCGAAGCGTCTGCGGAAGGCGAGATTTCACCGTGGCAGATGTCATCCCGATGGCGCCGCCAAACAATCGACGACTTCGACGAATAGTGTAGGAAGTAACGAGGGAAGGTGGAGACGTAGTGTGGTGCATTACTCGTCATGCCACTCGCGTCTAGAATTTATTGATAATACCTACACCTCTGAACTGAGGTGAGGTGAGGTGAGGTGATTTTGGGACCCTGAATTCAATCGGTATCAAAACCTCGAGTCGATTTTATCCAACACACATCACGGGTTTGTGATCAAAATATTACTAAGATGCATTTGGCATGCGTGATGATTAAGAAAATACCCATCGTTTTAGCGGTGATTTGATTTAATGATGCAGGCCTTACCTCTACAATGGGATATTTAATAGGCTGACTTTCACTGAATGCCTCGTAAGATTACTGAAACAGTAATTTATTTTGTGAATACAGTTACGTTTACGTTTATGTTTGAAAAAGCTGAAAGTCGATAATATATCTAATAAAAATAAAGATAGCAGATTGCATGCAGATTGTGAATACCTAAATGTAATTAAACACTACAAAACTTTCGGTAAACTGTTTAGGACAAATGTAGAGTTCACAACGTAAGAAGATACAGCTGGCATTATTTACATCAAAGTTTTTATGAATGCAGAGTATGTATTTTCATTTAATATGAAAGATACCAACGTTCATTAGTCTAAAATGAAGTAGCAAAACAAACAAAATTCTCTTAAAGATTTATCTTTACAACTCGACTAAACTACCTACACCAAGCGCCATTCACCAAATATCCCGTTAAAAATCTTAGAATGATGGCCGCATGGCACATGCTAGATCAAGTGACTGGGCGAATAGCGTAAAGCAAATCACTTGTAGGTACTTAGTTTTGTTTTGGTCGCTCTAGTTACTCTTTACAACATTTACGAAAGGTAATCGTGTCATCGGAACGCATTCGCATACAGGTTTGTTACATGAAAAGTATTTCACTTCTTTTATTAGCCTAATCGTTTCCAAACTTGGCATTTCTCACATTTGGGCTTTTGATGGGATTTCACACTTTCTTTGACCTGATTTCTTTTTTTGATCTCCTATCAAAAGCTATTTTCGTGATCAGGGGGCGCCGTGATTCAATTAAAAATTATCTCATAGCCTTATAATTTTAAAGTTTAAAGAATCTTACGTTCTGTTTATTACGACAAGAATAAGGTATTTTTTAACTCTTTGTAACAATCGCAACTTTTTGTTAATGACATGTTATTGGCGACTATACGGGCTTTAAATAATTACCGTGACCAAGTCCAGACGCGCAAGTAGCGTCAACATTCACTTGTATTTTGTTTTGGTCGCTCCAGTTACTCGTTACATCATTTACGTAAGGTAATCGTGTCATCGGAACGCATTCGTATGCTAAGGTCAGTTATATGAAAGCCGGTATGCACGGCGCTTGTAAAGTGGCCAACTGGTTACAATGGAGTGATGAAATTGGCATTGAAAGGAGAAGTTGTTAGAAATCACAACGTGATAGAGTAACTTGTACACCTTTATTGTCGCACCTATTCTGTACAGTCGATGACAATGAAAAGAGCAATTCAAGTTTAAATAATCATGAGTGAGGAATAAATATCGTCAAAATAAATCATACCAATGGTGGTAAGAACGTGAATTTCTTACTGTTACTTATCATAGGTTCAGGTCATTCATAATCCTTTTGAATTCAAAATAAAACAATAGGTACTTTTGTTTGCTTATTTTGAAAATTTTGGTTTATAAGTAAAATTCGTTTAACGCTCTAAACTACGTCAGCATTGTTAGAAGTTTGACTTGGCAGTGAACAAGTAATAACTGATGACGTCATAGTTTTTCCCAGCACCGCTTGGTTACGGGTCTGTACTTCCCTCTCGTTGACTGGTATTCACGAAACCAGTTTGAAGAAAGTGATTCACGCACACGCGATAAAATTCCATCTCGGTGCAAAACAATATAAAACTGGCTCGATGGCGCATTTGGTAGTAATTCCACCCTGTGCGCCAGGAGTAGTGGATTCGAAATTTCGAATCCTTTTTTTTTCGGAGGAGAATGTTTTTATGCACCATAAACGCAGGCTAGCTAGACCTGTGGCCGTGTGTGGGACTCGAGACTAAAGCGTCCACTACCCACTAAACTCCCCCGGTTTCCCATTCACATCTGTTTGGGACGAGCCGGTGCCAGCCTAGTGGCTATTGACCAGCCCAGTGAATTCGAATCCTACCCAAAACAAACATCTGATGATAAATTGTTCTGTCTGGATATTAATTTATATTAACATAGCTCATAGGTATGTACGAGTATAAAGGTATTTGTTGTAGGTATTGGTATGTTTTTAGTTATACCTATTTAGCGTTTAAATGCCTATATTTTATGTCACTCTGACACACCTTCACATAGAGGTTCAATGTTTTTTATTCACAGTGCCTACTTTTAATAACTTAAGAATAATAAAAACTTCTGATTTCTAATAAGTACTTATTAATTTACGAGGATCGCAAAAGAAATATAATCCGTGCCGTTAGCAATAGGTAGTTCATAAAAAGTGAAGTTGTGGGAACGTGGTAAAAGAAGTGAATTGTGAATGAATAGGTAATTGGCTATTACACAAGAAACATGCATCAATCCATTTTCATAAACTTTCGTTTATAAGTAATATTAGTAAGATTAAATCGCTAACAATGTGTATGTTTAGTTAATCAAAGTGATGGACTCTACAAGGAAAAACAAGAATGAAATGACAACAATGACCATTGGTTACAATAACATTCAATGAATGTAGATAAACAATATGACTTTATTACCAGAGCTTATATACAAACTTGTTTAAATCAATAATTGATAAAATAATATTTTCAAATGTTAATAATCATGAACAATCTCATGGTAATAAGTTCAATTGTAGAGTCATACGGCTTTTTTAACAAAATGCAGACCGTGACGTTTGTTTTTTATTATAGTAGGTAAGTTTAAATCATTCGACATAATTAACACAGCGCACTGCAGCGCCATCTAGCGTGTATATTAAATTACTTTTTTTATACAAATATTATACTGATTATACACAGGAACACGCTTAAAACAGGTGGTAAACAGTCGGGTGAAAAAAAGAAACTGGGGGAGTTTAATAGGTAGTGGGATGCTGTAGCTCTACCCCACGTGGCATCAGGTCTTGCTAGCCTGCGGTAACGGTTATAGTGCCTAAACGAATTTTCAAACGGGTACTCGGGCAAAGACGCGGGCAAACTTGTTATGTTACACTCTCCCTTTCCGTAATCTGTAACTACATACACTACTTAAACATATACATAAAAGACAGATGTTACATTGGTTCATTGCTTAATTAGACGAGGAAATGACATCCCTTCGTAATTTCCGTTATCCCTAATGGACGGAAGTTGCCTAAACCGGATCGACAAATGTTGCAGCCGATGTTTGTGAACGATGGCGATGATGATAATACCTACATATTATTATCGACAGAACGGTTATGACAAGATTACTCATATTATAGTCTATCACCCCAGAGGGGAGGGTTTGATCCTGATACAATGGATTATATTCATGTATCCAAAGGGGTATGAAGATTTTTGTATGATGGGATGCAAATGCTCACTGGATTTGATCTCGATCATTTTTCAAAGTTACATGTCTTGTTGACGGGTCATGACGGCAGCTATCGACATGAACCATGGGCGAGGACTGCCGTCGACCAGTTAGTGCAATAAATGTTTTCTTTGAGTCGGCGGGCGGCTGGAGAACGACATATCGACGCGGCGCGTCAACGTTCAACAAGAAGTATTCAACAAGAATTATTTACGAATATGTTATGCCCATATCCCCCTTAAAAGGCCGGCAACGCATCAGCGATCCATGACCACCATGGGCGAAGATTGCTTACCATCAGGCGACGCGCTGGCTCGTTTGTCGCCTCTGACATAAAAAAAATGTTGACATTGTGTTGTTCTTGTCCTCTTAGTCGACTGAACCCAAGTAGCACTAGATACAAGCGTAGTCACCTAACAATAACAACGAGCAGGCCGGCTAGTGGAATATTCATGGGATGCAAACGAGACTCGGCGCGATAACTGCACTCTGAAGGTGATCTCAATCGTTTACATGAATCGCATTACTGGCTGCGTCCGATGGATTGTTTGCACTTTATTTTTTTTTACTCTAGATCAGTTGGCAGACAAGTACTTACGCAGAGTATAGCCCTTTACAAATGGGTAGTAGTAGCTAACCAGTCGGATTCTGAAAAAGTCCTACTACCAATCAAATATCTTATACGAGGACCGATTTGGAGTAATGGTTGAGAAGTCACCAGAGGTCGCGGGTTCGATTCCCGGACGATACATATATTTGTATGCGTGAACATGTCTGTTTGTATGGGTCTGTATCCAAGAAACAAAAGATCAGATTTAATAGGAAACAGATCCCGGCAAGTATCGGGTTGGCGGTGTATTGTTTACGAAAAGAAAGATGTATGATAAGATATGCAATGACGTTCAATTAAACAACAAACGTCATTGATGATAAGTTATGTCTATCCGTTGTCTGACACTCTTAGTACAAGCTATGCAAAGTTTGGAGCTAGATGACGCTGTGTGAATGTTATCCAATGATATTAACCCTTTCAACGCCAATGTCTGATATATCAGACAAACCATTTTCGTGCCCACCACGCCAATGTCTGATATATCAGACAAAAAAACATGATCAAGAAACGTTGTATTTTTACTTGCCTGAATGAGTTGAGTATAACCTAATAATTTTTTGGATTTTTTTTTTAATGGTCGTGGCGTGTGGGGCACCATTTTCGGAAAAAAGCGTGGCGGGGAAAGGGTTAAGGACTCTACATAAATGCATAGGTACAGTTTAGAATTACATACTGGGTTTATCCCTTATCTTGGGACGCCTGGCGGTTTCTCAGTAACCAACTTTATGAGTTCCCTGGGATTATTAGTTCTGTTGGGTCACGTACTTACATATTTACGCACCTCTATATGTACACAATTAGACTTATGTGCAAATGAGATAACTTCTGTTTATACATTTAGCGACCTAATTTAGGGCCACATAATAGATTCGTAAGGTTTTTGAACCGAAGTTGTTAGATAATATTATTTACGTAAATCTAGTTAAATGAATTACGTATATCAGGAATAAAATCTTTTGATAATTGCTGTAGAGCGGATTGTTTGTGGAGCCATGGGGGTAAACGGGTCCGCCGGTAATGTTCGGTGGTGAGCGAACAGTATCGGGAATAGGTTACAATTTTTTTTCCATAAACCCAAGACGACAACAATAAAAAGTAAAGATGTGATTGACATCTGTACCTATCTATTTTCTGATCACAGGTACACTTTAACGAGCATAGTAAAAGTACATCGAGGTCACTGGCAGATCTAATAAAGACACACTTAGAACTATGTGATTTACGCACCCTCAAGATCTCATTAACCCTCAAGGTTCATAATCTTTGATTTTGACATTAACTGTATCTACTCGTAAATGGTTCATAGTTTTCGTAAGTTGCGCAAATACAGGTAACCGAGCCCTTCCCTTCAAGTCGTGAGTGAAAGGCGACTGATGTGTATCAAATAGCTCTAGTTGTTGATACACATTCAATCATGATGCGGTTAAGTTACAGGAAGTCTACGCCTTCGTTTATTATTTATATTGTAACTACCGTCTTATGTTTGCAAGCCTTTCTCAATGCAATATTTCATTACGATAGGTTCATTGTCCAGGTGAGATAGGTATTATTATACTATTTTTAGGTTTAGTATCGTAATAGGGCGTCAGGGCAAGCAAAATGCTACGGGCGTGTGGGCGATGACGTGGTCGCGAACTCAGAAACAATATTTACAACATTTTTATTAAATTTTTGCTATAATAATGAGTACAAACTTTAACAAATAAATTCAAACCCCCAGACTACCCAGACTACCCACCCAACTAAGTAAGTTTATTTTGTGTAAGGTATGTTCCATAGGGTTTGCCTCAAATGAAAGTTAATGTTGACATATTTTTGTTGATTGTGTACGGTAAAACACACTGGAGACCCGGCTAAAGCCGTAACGTTTACGTAAACGAATCCACCGGCTAAAAGCTAATAGCGAATATGAAGAAATAACCGTTTTATACAATTAGAATTACCACAGATAACTATGGTTAGTGTGTACCCGTAAACTAAGTATAACCGATGAATATGCTACTAAATGCGAGATTAATTGATGATGCAATGAGATTCTCCCATCTTCAAAGATTAATAATCACTTTTATGGAATTCAAGTGTTTGAATTTGAAATAGGGGAGGGAGGGGGAATAGCGCTCACTGGGTAATGGCGCTCACCTCTATAACTCTGTCAAAATGGAACGTAACAACAAACCACGTCGCGTGAAGCGCGAGGGGATGGGACCTCTAACAGACAGCGATGCAAACGGGCAATCAGCTCGCGTCATGTGACCGTGAAGTGCGTTTCTTCGTTTGCGGCCGCGCTGATCTAATTTTTGGTTACGTGTTTTTGCCGGTAAGTCCAATACCTTAATGTTTATTTGATTATTAATTTTACTTTTCTGATAGTAAAACTATTATATTTTGTGATAATGCAATAAATACTCAACAACTGTGTATGACTTTTTTTAAATCTCAAATTAATTACAAAAATACCGCCTGGGGTTATACCGCTCATCTGAGCGCCATCCTCTTGCTTGGTGACTTCTTTTCTTATTGTTGTAGATATGCCAAGAAATCTTCAAAAGATCTCCGCTAAAGCGGCTTGGAGTGAAGAATTTGGAAAAAATAACGAGTTGGTGGTATTGCTGCACCATCTTATTGTTAAATTGAAAAAGGATAATCTTACATACAAATGGCGATAATTGATACTTATTTGTGATTGTAGACTTTACTTTTATCGGATAAGGTTGATCTCAATAATATTTCACGTTGATTGCGGCACCAAATTTACTGAACTTACCCAGGGTGCGACATGAACTCCATGATTCTCACGCAGGACTCCACTGCGGTGCGTCATGAACATCATTTGTTCACATTAGTTAATAGATTCAAGAGGTCATAACTATTTGAAATTAAAACATTTTTGTGTGTTCTTTTTTTTAAAATGTAGGTAATATGTAGTAGTTTCTACAGCATAAATCGTTTTTAATTCTGATTTGTACTTCCCCAGATCTAGGAGAAAATGTACTACCCTGATTTCATGAGAAACATTTTGCCATGCCGCACTGTGTTAATGAGACGCCTAACGAGTAATAGTGATGGGCAAGCAATAAAAACCAACAATACAAATCAACAATTCATCATAATCATTACAGTGTAACAGCCCAGTATGCTTTACTTAAATGAAATGTCTCTAAAATCGCAGTAATTAAGGAACTACAATCAAAATCAACAATTAAATGCTAATCATCATCATAACTTAAATTTAACGTTATTAAAATTTTTTGTTAACTTAAATGAAATATGTCTCTTATATCACAGTAATTAAGGAACTAAAATTAAAACCCACAATGAAATATTAATCATCACATTTGCGTTTGCTTTGATTTGTGTGCGGACGTTGTGCATCACTATGCGCGACTGGCGAGAATGGCGCGCCCGCATTCGGTGCGGCATGAGGTGCAGGGGCGTGACCATATACTGGCCATGCCGCACACAGCGCAAAAGTACACAACTCTGTGCGACGTGAACAATATTTTGCCATGTCTGTTTTTGATAAATTTAGAACCTTTTTTAAAAAACACTCGGAAATATCTATTTGTTTCTTTCTTACTCATAGAACAACATATGAAAAACCCCCCCGCACCGTGGTGAGAAACACATTTTTCTGCACCGCACGCTGGTAAAGTCAAGCATGGCCCTATATTGGTCATGACGCATGGAACGTGTTAAAATGTATCATTGTAAAAACATGTTTGAGCGGCATTACCCAACGTCAGGGGCAATGCCGCTCAAACGTGTTTTTTTTTAAATGTTTTCCTACTACTAGTAGGTCAAAGATATATGCTTTTGTTGTTGAAATGTTGATTACTCTATAATTAAAGACTTTGTTACTTTTTTTAATTTTGATTTATAATAAATAATTTAAAAAATATACCATGTTTTCCTTAAGTGAACGCCATTCCCCCGCCTTACCCTAATCTGAATTCCATCAATGTTCTGCTAGTTTCTCCTAACATTCCTATTTCTGGTTGATTCTGCACTGATTGTCTAAACACAACGTGAAATGCTTGTTGGCTTTTAAAAAAATACTGATAAATAATAATTGTTTGCAGTATTGAACAAAAATTATCACGACAAATCAGTACTTCCCCTATTACAATAATTTTAAACCGCGCAACGTCACATTATTCAGATAATGTCGCGGTTAAATACTAATAATTAGGCGATACCTAATTACGTGAGTAATGGTAGGTACCGCTGGTTATAATTTATTCCTATATTAATACCTATGCAAATTTTCAATGTGATCGCCTTGGCATAAAAGCTTATCATTTTTATTTATCGAAATTGTGGAGTTATTGTTTTATTGACTTTGAACTATGAACAGGTAAATTAAAACTATCTCACAAAACTTATAAGACGTGATCGCGTTCTGTACGTTTTGAGAGAAACTTTCTCCCACTTACGTTTAGACTGACCTGTGTAATGTGTATGACTTCGCGATTTTCTCAAGAGACTACATAACAGCATGGAGTTCTTCGGGCAAATCTTTTAAAGGGCTTGAATCAATCAGTGTTAAGCGCTTACCATTAGGCAGGCTATAGGCTCGAGCGCTACCTTTCGTAGTTTCAAAAAACCACAGAGATCTCTGTGCAAAAAACCTTTCCAAAACTCTAGCTTTTTTGAAATAGTAGAGCCATGCTATACGAATAGGCCGGCTTATCCGGGGAAGTACCACCCTCTCACTTAACACCCACCAGGCAGCGTGAAATAATAGTCACTCCCATTGTGTTTCGTCCATAGAACACACATACCAACGTCTGGTTTGGGTTAGGTACAGTACAGTTAATGTTAAAATCAAAGAATAAAACCTTTTATTTAACTTGAGTATGTAAACCACATAGTTCTAAGTGTGTCTTTATTAGATCTGCCAGTGACCTCGATGTACTTTTAGTATGCTCGTTGACCTGAGATCAGAAACCCTTAAAAGACCGGCGATCCCTCTGGTGTTGCAGATGACCATGGGCGGTGGTAATTGCTTACCATCAGGCGACCCGCTGGCCCATTTGCCGTGTCTAAAAAAATAAAAAATAAAAAAAAACTTCAAATAATAATGTTTATAGTTTAGTAGGTATGTAGTATATTATTAATGTTATACTTCCAAACGAAGTAGATATTAACTCTTCGTTCTTATACCTTGTAGGTAGACAGGTACTCTTTGGTTCAACGAGTTCAACTCAACATCTTGGCATGGCTTTGTCTCTGCCCGTTGACCCAGTTCAACGAGGCTCGCTATTTTGTTGTGTGACACTCTTCTTCCCGAACAAAAGATCTAGGTACGAAATATTTATAAAACCCATTCAAATATAAACCCTACTGCATTGACATAAGCGTTTAGTGTTACAAACACTTTATATAACACTTTCGAGTACGACGTAAGATTCTGCCGGCTGTACCTATGTTTTTTTACCTTTTGTCATACATTCCCTTGAAATGCTGCTAATTCGCCAAAAGAATTTACAATACTTGGCTGTTTTTCGTAGAATCTGACAATTATTTCTTTAATTTCTTAACCTCGACCTTTCCAAACAAAACTTACATTAATGATCTTTAAAAATAACTAACCACAATTATTAATTTAAAAAAAAACGTTTAGGTTTGGCTCCTAGCTCGGGAGATGAGAAATCATACAGCCAGCGCCAGCGTAACGGTGTATAACTAAGAGTAATTATTTACAGCTTATATACCCATTAAGGGACAAGCCTTCTGGGCTACTTATTTATAATAACTGGCTCGATTCATTAATCGCATAAAGAAACGCCAGAACCGTTGAATAGTAGGAGAATTTTAGTAAAATAATTAAGATGTACAGTCAGACACAGATCAAACAGAGGAGGAGAACGCATTACTCCACGCCACGCGCCATAACCGCAGGCTAGCGACGCGCCTGGCGGCCGTGCGTGTGAGGGGCTCGGGCGGGCGGGCGGGACTAAAAAGCGTTCGTCCCACTACCCACTAAACTCCCTCGGATTCCCTTTTCCGACCGATTGGGGCGAGCGAGCAGGTGCCAGCAGACCATCCCTGGGTAAGCCACAGATCAACCTACCCTAATGTGTCAAATTCCTGCAACCAATTTTCAGCATAATGACCATCTCATAGAGTTCTAGTTCTTGTCATGTCGGCAATATTAAAAACAAATAATATAATTAATTCCTCAAGAAAACATTGTTGTTGACTCAAGCGCAATAATAGTACGTAAAGAGCGTTTCGGACTGCAATGCAAAGCTGCAATTTTGAATGAGTGACAAGTGACAGATAAACATTATAAACACTGACATTGACAGTTGTTGACTTGAGAACTTAGAGTAGAACACATGGAGATGCCCTAAGTAGGTACAAAACGTGTATACCTAAAGTTGGAACACAAAATGGCGCCACCAATGATAGCGCCCGACCGTAGTGCAACCAATATTGTATATCGATATATTTATCGATACAAGTTTACGTGTCGATCATAAATGCACATATTTTGTTAGAAATCTATAAATAGTTTCTTATTTTCCTATCACAAAATAATGATGATGCAGTGCCTTAATATAACAATAGGTTAGTTATATATATTATTATGGAAATTTAAACTTCACATGGTTAATAAACCTATTACATTTTTCCAAAAATCCTTACCAGAAGATAAAGTGAAGATACTGTACTGTATCATACTACCATCACGTAATCTTGTTATGTCGAGAGTTCTGTAAAACCAGTTTTCGTTGAAGTGTAGCGAGCAAACGTGCCTTATTTTATGTTGCGGATTTATATTTTCCCCACCTATTAACTCTATCTATTTCTTCTTTAATGTTTCACTTACAGGAAATCTGCAGAAATATACCATTGCAGAATATAACTATCTAAAACGTATCGATACATAAAAATATTGTTCCACATCACTAGCTGGAACACAATATGGCGAAACCGGCACGCGTCAAAAACTGTGTGACGTCACTAAAAAGTGTTGCCAAAATGGGTACAATGCAAAGATATCTGTCTCTTTTTTCATACGCAACAATCACTTAGATGAAAAGAGATAAGTATATATTTGTAAGGCAAGTGTCGATTCTATGTATATTCATATAAGCAATTTTTTGTATAGATCAATAGGGCATCTCCATATGTTCTACTCTAAGCTTGAGAATTAAGATTTTTCTGCGGTGCGGCGGATTTTGCAGAAAATATTCTTTCTCCTGTTCTAAGTACTTGAAGAAACTAAAAATGTCCACAGAAACTATAGCACGTCCTAAAGATTGTCTAGCCTGCAGAGTAGTTGGTGCTGTTGGACTTGTCGGTATTGGAGGTTATCTAGCTAACTATGCCTGGAAAAACAAAACTCTTGCCGGCAGAGTAACTCTTTCAACACTTTCCCTGGGTAAGTTTAATTAAACGCCTATTTAGAATTTTTGCTTAGCCGAATTATAACCATCATCAGGCTTTTCAGTAGTTATGAAAATAGGGGATATCAAGAGACTTTTTTAAATAATCATAATAAATTATCAAGTAAAAAAGTCCAAGGAAACTAAAAACAACCATAATATTTTCGTGAAAAAGTTCTAAAGTTTACTTACATATCTACACTTCATTTACTTGAACTTAAACTATTACTTTTTCAAGTAATTAATAGAACTTAAAAAATGAAGTTCAATTGAACGTCATTGAACTTAAAACAAATTTTTTAATATTTTTAGATTATTAATTTAACAACTTCTGTTAACACTTCTTAATTAATATTTATAATTGAATTATGCGCATATTGCTAGAACCTAATAATTGCAAATGATTTCTATGATGGTTTCTCCAAAGATTTGACCCTTAACGCTATGGCGGATAAAATTATTCTTTGTAGGCATGTTGTTTATAAAGAAAAAAAATCTTTATTCGTAACTTGCTGCAGACAAAAAAAGTATTTTTCATCCGGTAGCGAAATTTTGGTTGCCACGATGGCTGAAAGGAATTTGACACCAGGTAGTACTTCCAGTTGAATTATAAACATACTGCATATTGTCGACCCAATGAATCTCTTTAATCCTGACTCCTTATCTTAAGTGTACCTCCATATTACATAAAATATAACATTACAATGTTTTTAAACTGTATTATTTTTGTTTCAGCATTTGTTAGCCTTGGCGTAGCAAGATATAAACAAACATACCCATTTGAAAAGAGAGAGATGGAAACATAATGCAATTTGTTGTAAATTATTTATAGTGTGTAAACTAAAGTGAAGGTGATTTTAAATGATTTCATGTTTAATTTATAATTATTGTAGATAATTATTAATAGGTAATTTAACATAGGGGCCGTTCAAGTATTACGTAAGCACTATGGGGGGGTGGGGGGGTCTTTGTTTTGCTTATTTTGGATGACATGGGGGGTAGGGGGGTCTAGATGATGATTACGTCATCGGTAGTTATTTACTTTTTTACACCAATGGCAACCCTCACATTGCCTATGCTTGAAAACGAAACCCATTTTCGGGGATTCCCGCAAATAATGCATACGTTTAGGCACTCGCTTTAGAACCGATTAGGGGAATTACTGTGCGCTACTCAGTTGTCTAAATTTCCTCTGTCAGTGTATTGTTTCGTTTGGATACTATAGCGAGTAGACGTATTGTAAGCATAGCAAAGCAAGTTTGCATTTAAGTTAGAGCACCGTGATGTGAGAAGACGTTAGACATTCCAAAATCGGATGAAAGTTAGCAGACTTACAACACTGAGCAGCAATCTAAGCAATCCAATGTCATCGAAAACTTAGAATCATGGTTTCGGGTTTTATGGACTGAAGACTGTTAATTTTAATTTAATATGTGTACCAAACCAATGTTTAATATGCGTCCGGTGCTTTAATACTCCTTCGATCGAAAGAGCTATAGAGCAAAATCGGGGGTCTAAGGTGTTCGTACAATCTCTCGTAAGAAGCCACCTGACGAAGCTGACCACAGCAAGTGGAGAAGTTGTTACCTCAAAGCCGGCAGTCCGTTCGGAGGTAGAGGACTTCTATGGCCGGTTATACGCTTCGCATGCATGTCGACCTGATCCCGAAAATGAGGACTCTAGAGCCACGTTAAATCGCCATTACACTAAAGACCTGCCAAAAGTGAGCGTTATCGAAATCGAGATTGCTCTTGGGCAGCTTAAAAATGGAAAAGCCCCTGGAGAGGACGGCGTTACTACAGAGCTGCTAAAGGCTGGAGGTAAATCCGTACTGAGGGAGCTCCAAAAGCTTTTTTCGCTGTCCTGTTCGAAGGGAGAACTCCAAAGGCGTGGAGTAGGAGTGTGGTCGTCCTGTTCTTTAAAAAGGGTGACAAAAGCCTGTTGAAGAACTATCGACCCATTTCCCTTCTAAGCCACGTCTATAGAAGTGACAGTGGGCTGGCCATATCAGCCGCAGAACCGATAGCCGTTGGGGTAAACGGGTTCTAGAGTGGAGACCGTGTCTCGGTAAACGTAGTGTAGGACGCCCTCAGGCCAGGTGGAGCGATGATCTGCGCAAGATGGCTGGCAGGAGCTGGACGCGAGTGGCCGAGGATCGATCAGCGTGGCGAGCATTTGGAGAGGCCTATGTCCAGCAGTGGACTATCACAGGCTGATGATGATGATGATGTGTACCAAAACTTTAAAATAAGTTTGTTATGTTCGTAAGATTATAATATTTTTGTCCCTTACTCTATGTTGAATACTGTATCAGTAAAATCAAATCTCTATCCTAAATCTATTTTCTTATTTATAAAATTATAATTATAACATTATAATTATAGTATAAAAAAAATTATAATTGAAAAATGTTTACGTAAGCATAGGGGGAGGGGGTAAGAGCTTTGCTTACTTTTGCTGACAAGGGGGGTGGGGGGGTAAATAATTGCAATAAATCTGCTTACGTAATATTTGAACGGCCCCATAGATATTATTTGATAAAATTGAAACATAAGAGTAGCCATATTTGCATATGCCAGAATGTTATTTGTTCACATTTTTCATGGTTAATAAAATGTTTTGAAGTGTAAAATAACAGATTTTTACTTTAAACTTTTAATTTTATTGCAACTTTGGTTTTTATTCAATATCTTAAAAAACGCCATCTACAAGCACGCTGTGGTACTCTTTCAATTAATAATGTGTGCTTTTTTAAATGTTAAGAAGTTTTTCCATTTTTTCAGAGATGGCGCTGACTGCGAAAAGAACAGCGGAAGTATTTTGTATATGCCTGCTTTTTTTTATGTAAGTAAAAATACACTACCATAAATGAAATATTGTAAATGTAGGCTCCTTGGTTCTTGAATATAATTCATTTTGAACCAATAAATATTACAGTCGCGGGTAACTTTCTTTTTCTCGATGCAGGTAGGTACCTACCTACCTATTCGTGGTAGGATACGTTATGCCTATTTCAGTCAAACAATATACCTATTATGTACTATAAAATCACGCATTTTTTTCTAATTTTAATTTAAGTATTTTAGGTAATTAAGCTTAGTTGACATTTTCTCAGCTGTGGTAAATATTTTTCCATCGTTCTTCGAATTGATTTTATTGATAGAATTACCGCTGGCTTCCGACCTGACCTCCTAAGAATAACAATGTGGGAGTCAATAAATTGAGTTAAAAGGTATTAGGAACGTGTGTAGCTGGCTAGTTAAAAAAAGTGTAAATAGAAATAAAAAAATGTGTATCATCTTCAAATCGAAAAATAGAATAAATATGTACAAATTATTAAGGATTTTTACTTTATAAATAGATCAAAATATGAATTATTAGAGATATTATATTAAAAAAAGGAAGCTCCTTACGAGGTACAGTTACTCATCCACTAATGATGAAACCTGGTGATAAATGGACTCAACAATTGCCACGTCAACCAATGCAAGTGTAGCCCTAGTATATCTCCTCCTAATGGTAAATAATGGGACGAATTTGTTTATTTATTGGATGTGATCGCAACCAGAATATTAACAGGCTTCGGGCGAACGCCAAAAGGATTTGTTTTTGTTCCTTTCCTTCTGGTATTTAATATTCATTGGGCCTGAATGAACTTTATTTTTGCTTCGAAACACAAAGTTGTTTTTCAATTAAAATTTATGATAAACTTGGTGCCCAATAGAAATAACAATTTTTAGGCCCTTTGCACACGGGTCTTTAGCGTATCGTTACGACGCGACGCTACATCATCGATGGTCTATTTGTCAAGAACCTGCCCGTGATCCGGTTCAATTCCTGAAATGGGCAACGTTTATCTCGGGTTTATCAAATTTACACACTTTACTTTATAGCTCGGGTTAACGTTCACTTATACACAATTGGTATGCTTTAAGACTGTTAAACGATTCGATTGCCGTTTTGACTCAAAATAGGCAGTTTTCAACGAGATATTTTCTATGAAAACGTGATCTAAGAAACATGCGACTCACAAATTATTATAAACAGTATCTTTGTCTAAAATCGTAGCCCATACCACTTTTCTTTCTATGGAGTATTTGTGAATACTGACAATTTACCCGAGCAGTGTTTTATAAACTTCACTTTTAACATCGATTTCGAAGCTCAATTGTTTTAATACCATTGTAAAAATAGGACATTTTACTTTATTATGCAAGTCTACATATCATTACGCAAATAGTTAGATGGGGTATGAGTTAAATTTGAGATTATTTTCATACGAAATTCAAATCCATTTACAGCGAAATTACAAAGAAATCACTGTTGTAAACATGCAAAATTTACCATTAATTTCTTTAATTTACAAAAAGTTTTTAGTCTAACTTAAAAGAAGAACATATTATCTTAAGTTTGAATACATAAAACCTATATAATGATGCACAATTTATTTTATAGACATTTTTTTAAACTGCTATAAAACACTCCGCGCAAAACATTTCAAATTAGTCAGCCGCCGGGCTCTTCAGAGGCAGGACGTATGTCGCTCGTACCCAGAAACGGCTGTGCCGCAAACATCGCTGATTTGCGTAGCGTGGTACAGTTTAAAGCGCAACCGACACTTCTTAGTACTATGTTGAGTAAATATTTTATAAGACTATGGTTATGAATTTATGTTAATATTATATACACTACATTAATTGGATAAAAAATGTAATATCTATATCTATATAATATATACTATATACTATATAATATACAGGGTGTCCCAGAACTCAACGTCAAGCCGAAACGGGGTGACAGGACTGATTGTAACCATCATGAGAAAAATAAGAAAAAAAATCTATCCCATGCAGTTAGAAAATTATGGGCATTTAAGAAAAACCTAGAAATTTGGTCAAAATGTAACCATTTTTCGGTTATTGTGGTTAATTTTTATTAATTTTGTTCATTTAAACTTTGGAACCGTAACCCTAAATAACATTTCTAGAACCACAGTCAAAAATAATGCCACAATTGCCCCAAGTTTTCTAGAATTAAGACTATTTGTTAAACTATGAATTTAAAATTTTCAAAATTTGCCGACTTTGAAAGGCTCTCCTTTAAAAAAAATGTACTAAAGTGCCTTGGCAAGTGCCATCAAAAGTTCGCGCATTTAATCAGGATTGCAAAAAGGTACAATACTTGCTAGTTTTATACTAAAAAAACTCTAGTAAAAAAATAAAAACGTCGAGTAACCCGATTTTTGCTAACCCATTTTACTCAGTTCAAATGTTTTTATTCGCACAAGCTCTTGGTAGTTTCTTAATTTTACGGCAAAATTATGAGAGAGATGGATAGTGGACATGTTTGCCATGAGCGAACGAGACAGATAGTAACGCCACTTTTACCAAAGTCAACAAAAGAAAGTAAAATTAATAAAATAATGAAAAATCTTGACCTAATTTAGTTTAGGTTTATTGGAATAAACGTCAGATAGGGAAATAACATTTTTATTACAATAAATGTTCAAATTGTTTACCATCAGCCTCAATACACGCCCTACATCTTATTAAAAAAGATCTAGTTATTAGTCGGGCATATCATCGAGAGTTGATGTCCTTAGCGGCTTGAGAAATTCGTTCACGCAGCTCGGCTACGCTGTCAATAGGCTTTGAATAAACTTTTTCTTTGAGAACGCCCCAATAAAACCAAACGACGAGTTGCACTCCGGGAGTGCCGGCAGAAGTGAAAACTTAAATATTTTGGTATTCGCCATGCTAGGGTCCACTAGGCGCAAATTGGTGTTTTATTTCAAGCGCCATCAATATTCAAGTTTTCACTTCTGCCGGCACTCCTGGAGTGCAACTCCTCGTTTGGTTTTATTGGGGCGTTCTCAAAGAAAAAGTTTATTCAAAGCCTATTGACAGCGTAGCCGAGCTGCGTGAACGAATTTCTCAAGCCGCTAAGGACATCAACTCTCGATGATATGCCCGACTAATAACTAGATCTTTTTTAATAAGATGTAGGGCGTGTATTGAGGCTGATGGTAAACAATTTGAACATTTATTGTAATAAAAAATGTTATTTCCCTATCTGACGTTTATTCCAATAAACCTAAACTAAACTAGGTCAAGATTTTTCATTATTTTATTAAATTTACTTTCTTTTGTTGACTTTGGTAAAAGTGGCGTTACTATCTGTCTCGTTCGCTCATGGCAAACATGTCCACTATCCATCTCTCTCATAATTTTGCCGTAAAATTAAGAAACTACCAAGAGCTTGTGCGAATAAAAACATTTGAACGGAGTAAAATGGGTTAGCAAAAATCGGGTTACTCGACGTTTTTATTTTTTTACTAGAGTTTTTTTAGTATAAAACTAGCAAGTATTGTACCTTTTTGCAATCCTGATTAAATGCGCGAACTTTTGATGGCACTTGCCAAGGCACTTTAGTACATTTTTTTTAAAGGAGAGCCTTTCAAAGTCGGCAAATTTTGAAAATTTTAAATTCATAGTTTAACAAATAGTCTTAATTCTAGAAAACTTGGGGCAATTGTGGCATTATTTTTGACTGTGGTTCTAGAAATGTTATTTAGGGTTACGGTTCCAAAGTTTAAATGAACAAAAATAATAAAAATTAACCACAATAATCGAAAAATGGTTACAGTTTGACCAAATTTCTAGGTATTTCTTAAATGCCCATAATTTCCTAACTGCATGGGATAGATTTTTTTTCTTATTTTTCTCATGATGGCTACAATCAGTCCTGTCACCCCGTTTCGGCTTGACGTTGAGTTCTGGGACACCCTGTATACTTGACGAGCCATTTGGTGTAATGGTCGAGAAGTCGGCTATTACACCAAAGGTCGCGGGTTCGATCCCCGCACGGTACAAACATTTGTGTGCATGAACATGTCTGTTTGTATCGGTCTGGGTGTTTCTATGTATAATATGTATGTATTTACAAAAAAAAAAGTATATATGTAATGTTTATCCGTTGTCTGGCACCCATAGCACAAGCTAATGCTTAGTTTGGGGCTAGATGGCGCTGTGTGAATAATGTCCCAAGATATTTATTTATTTATTTATATTATATATCTTATTATATAAAAGAAAGTGGGGTTAGTTACACAATTTATAACTCAAGAACGGATGAACCGATTTGGCTGAAAATAAGTGGAGGGGTAGCTTAGACCCCAGACTGACATAGGATACTTTAATGGGGGAAGGGAGATAGGAGGGGGAAGGGGGATAGGATTGGGAAGGGGGATAGGATGGGGAAGGGGGATAGGAGGGGGAAGTTGGATGGGATGGGGAAGGGGGATAGTAGGGGGAAGGGGGATAGGAGGGGGAAGGGGGATAGGATGGGGAAGGGGGATAGGAGGGGGAAGGGGGATAGGAGGGGGAAGGGGGATAGGAGGGGTAGGGGGATAGGAGGGGGAAGGGGGGGGAGTTAAAAAAGGAAATTACGCGCGGGTGAAACCGCGAGGGCAACTGCTAGTGGGAAATAAAGCTAAACTACAGTGGAATCCGTTTATAATGACATCGATGGGAATTGACAAACGCGTCATAATAAGTGGACGTCATACAAAGCGTTTTGTAAAAAAAAAAAGTTTATTTTTTGTTTCTCATGATTTTAAAACTACATATTTTAAGAATTAATGCGTTAATTTCTTGTCGCGGTTTTCGAATCGTCAAATTTAAATGTTTTAAAACCAAAAGGGTTCAATTGAACGATTCCTTGATGCGGTTGTATGAGTATGATTCTCCATTTTTCCCCCTCAATTGTAAATGTTTTACAGCGTTGAGATGACATTTTTTTCACAGGATATCACTAAAAACAATGCATGACCTTCAATTGTCAACTACTCACTTGGATTTAAAACAAAAACGAGCCGCGTGCCAAACGTCGGAAATCAACGAACAATACGAATCATGTCGGTCATTAAAACCGGACAATTTATTAAAAATAGGTCATAATATAAGCGACATGTCACTGTAACCGAAGTCATTATATCCGACATTTTAACAAAGATTTTATATGAAAACCAAATTTCTTAGTGTAATTACGTCATAATATCGTCATATTTACGTCGTAATATCGTCATATTTACTTTTATTTTGTAAACGAAATTTGAACAGAACAATTTTGTAATACATAGTAGGCACACTTAAAATGTGATGTGCTTTATTCAAATGGGATGTTAACATTTGACTTTAAACGGTCTATAGGTCTAAATCAGATTGTTATAAAAATGGTATTCTGAAATCGGTATTTTATTTCTAAATTACGTATCGAATGGTCATACTTAAAAGACTTACATATCTCAACCATTTTCATTAGGTAAGTAAGTATTTACACACACATTTGGGAAGGATTACTTTATTAGTATTAATTGGCTACTCTTAAAAAATCTAGGTACTTCATGTAAACAGTAAGATATTGTCAATGTTTACTACATTGATAAATATTTTACCCATTATATAACAACACACACTTACTTATGCCCTGTTATGATTATGTAAGGATATAATATACTATTGACTAATATAAATAGTTAAAAATAAACAATATTTAAAATTAAATTAAAAGGATCAAAGTGATTACTTTGACTACAGCAAGACATTGCTTATCTTGACCTGGCGCGCATGCGCGAAACCCGAAATTCGAAAACTCGACGCGACGCATTTTTCGTTAACCCTCTCTAAGTAGGTATGTATTCAGAGAGGCGAGAAAGAGGAAGGCGAAAATCGAATCTTCGACTGAACCACTATTACGTGGAAACCACTTTCCGGCATAAGGTACCTTTATACCCTAGGGAGACCTGTGTCCATGTGTGAGACTTGGGACTGAAGACCCCTTCCCTAAAGACACCTAAACTCCCATGGCACTAAACTCCTTTTACATGGCATTTTTTATAATAAAATTTGTTTTTCCGCAGACTCGTATTGGTCCGAGCCTTTTTTTGTGTTGACATTTTTTGTGTTCTTGTCAAATGTGGCTCCGAGTCCGCGCAGAAAGGCATTTCGGACATTTCCGTTCTTGCAAATGACGATTGGCAGTCGTAGTAATAACTTATTATCAGGTGCACCACAAGCACAACTGCCCTCCCTTTCTCAAAAATAAAAATCTCTTGGTGTAGTCTATCTATACGAATATAAAGGAAAAATTTGATTGTTTGTTTGTATTGAATAGGTTCCGAGTCTACCACCGTTTTGAAAAATTATTTTACTATTAGAAAGCTACACTATCCCGCGGTGTCATTGGGTACTTTTTATCCCGGAAATGCGGGGGGGGGTTTAAAAAAGAAATTACCTACGCGCGGGGAAACCGCGGAGGCGGCCGCTAGTCATACATAAATAGTTTAAAACGGCACTAATTGTGTTAACGAATTTCACCACTGCGAGCTTTAAGTGGTTTCGTACTGTGGACCCATGTTTTATTAAGTATCAGACCTATTTAATATTTATGGGCCTGAACCTAAGGCTCCACTTGAACTTCACCTTACCCGATTATTTATTTATTTAAATGCTGCGACGAGCATTTTAATAAATAAATAATTACCGGGGTCGCCTCTTGCCCATGTCAATTAACGTTCCTACAACGAATTTGTGTTTTAATAGCACCTAACTAGTGGAACCAAGTGGAACGATTAGGCTGGTTTTAGAGTCACGCAGACAAGCATGCGAACAGCGCGCGTATCAGCAAGTATCGCTGTTCTTGTAAGATAGCGGATTTGAGCTGCAAAGAAAACCGGCAGTGCCGCCAGCGTTACTCTGAAAGCAGCCTTAGGGTTTATGTCGACTTCTATGATCTAAGTACGGTCAACAGCACATCACGGTTAACACTTGCAGTTCGATAATAGCGCTTATGCCCCCGACATAAGAGCGGTACAAAGTCTAAAGTGTTACGTCTGACGTGCTTTTGACTGTACATCATCTACTTTTAAAGTGATAGTACCTACCTATACCTACATATTTTTAATTCCCTAGTCCTTAGGCATCGTTCATATAGCTACCGGCAAACTTTTTTAATTACGGGTGGGGATTGCGCAGACCACGAATTTTGACACGCCTGCGCGCTATTGGTCAGAAGCATACCTCTGACCAATAGCACGCGCGGGTTTTCGGGAGATTCGCGCGCGCTATTGGTTACGTGCAAGTGCACATGCGCGAACTTTCCCCCTCTCCGTCGACCGAAGTTTAACAAGTTTGCCGGTACCTGTATCAAATGTATTGTCGGCCCCTGACTGACTGAGCGCGCGTTACGTAAATACGTTAGTTTATCGCTTATTTCCATATAATTATATCCTATACCACTATACGCTATATGAGCATACCCACAGTCGGCGGTGGACAATACGTTTGGTGTAAACGATGCCTTAGTCGAAACAAACATCCCTTTCACATTGTGGTTTAAAGATAGCAGGGTAACATTTTATGCGGTTTTCTCTCCTATAACAAGATAAAAGTATCAAAATAGGAAAGATGGAACAGATCCTAACGTAAATAGAACAAGCTCATGAAATATTTGAGTGCGTTCCCTTTGATCAAGCTTAACGTTCGCTCTTATGTTGTTAGTAACGCAATAATCCGCGAGAGACGGAATTATGTTAAGACCGGTTATAATATACAAAATACCGTGGTGCATAATAAAACCGTTTCAAATGTCACCGGAGCCAAAACGCGCTTCAGGGATTAAAGCTAGGTACAGTTACCTTCGCATTATATTTTAGTAGGTAGCTGGTAGGGATTGGCCATAAGCACAGTATTACAATAACCCTTAAAACTGTGCCATAAGTACCTTAGGTACTCTTTGTGGTTTTTGCGAGATGCCAGCGAGCGGTTGAGGTAAATAAATCTGATATTGGTTAATTTAATATATAAAAAAATAATAATAAAGGGATATTTTTAAGTGTACCTACATCAAAAAAATACTGAAATGTACCTCAAAATAACTAATTGCATGCCAAAGGTTAGTTCAAGTTAGCAATTCAGTATTTTTTGATGCACAATCAGTTTTTTTTTTAATGTACAGTTAAATACAACCCTATAATAAATATGTGCTTCGGAAGGCACGTTAAGCTGTTGGTTCTGCGCCTGATCTCTCTTCGGTCGTGTCAGACTGCTGTCCCACCGTGTTATTTTATGAGAGTGAGGGAATAGGGAGTGCACCTGTGCTTGTGCACTCACTTGTGCACTTTAATATATCCTGCGTAGTTGGCTGATCGTAAAAGATTGGCCGCCGTAACCGAAAACTCGGCTAGGAGGACAATTATTAATAAATATGTATTATAAAGCCGAGTGGTAGGTAGGAAGGACTTCACATGGTCCGAACTTAGAATCTCGGCGCGCAGCTATAGATTTTCTATGCGCATATTTGCCACCAGCTCAACGGTGACGAAAACATCGTGAGGAAACCTGCACAGTCGAATGGCTTTGCAGCCATGATCCAAATTGATTTGGATCCCCTGTAATAGGAAGTCGAATGTTTGAAATGAGTAAGCGCCCACACACAATGCGTTTTTCTTCCTACAAACAACTTAAAACAGTTCGTGGGCGTACGTAAAATAAATCAGCAATTTCGCCACAGACAAACACGAATATATTTGGCCAGCATTAAAGAAATCGCAATCCTTAAGACTTTGTAAGACTTTAAAAACGGAACGAAAGACAAAAAGTATTTTTGTGTACGCGGAAAGGTAGGGCCATGTGTTGGACTCCCGATGCCTTTATCGGGGTAAACCCCTGTGGCTGATCAATAACAAGAAAGCTAGTTGTACCGGCTCGTTCTAAACGAGTGGAAAGTGAAAACCGGTGGAGTTTATAGTGGATAAATACTTTTGGTCCTGGGCCCTACACACGACCGCAGGCGTCGCTAGCTCCGGTTATGGCTCGTAAATGAATTCTCCTCTGCTGAAAAAAAAGGGGTAAATCCCTGTCCGTAAACCTACTGTTTCTGTCCTTACTAAGGGGGTCATGAGTGTCAGCAAAGCCCTCGCTTTTGTACGTAGATAATATATTTAGTAAGGATTTTTTGTAGTGTCACAAAACATAGCGCCGACCTCAACTTATTTGGGTAGGGAAATTATGAGTTAAGGTTGACACAGGACGTGATGTATAATTTCGTGAGGCTGCTGAATTGGAGTACTATCTATAATTTGAGACCAGTTGATTAGTTTATCTTGTGTGTCCTATTTAGATATATTTATACTAGTTTCGTGGTGCAGTATATAGTAAGTGATAGCTAGTTTCATTACCAATAATCTCAATATACCCACCAAAGCATTGAGAGCATTCAAGGTCTGACTGAGGTCCACATACTGAGTTGCAGGCACACATCATATCATGTTGTACGAGTATGACTTCTGAATGAAGTCTCATTTATGTAAAATTCACTGGATGCTTTTCGCGTGGTATTCATGAAATTTTCCATGCCTATTAAGTATTCTACTTGTTGTATGTAGATAGAGTACGAAGAACATGTACCAAGTGAAAAATAGACACGCGCAAGTTTACTTCGTTTTAGCGAGATTTTCGCGAACGATGCGTAGTCTCATAGGAAATCTTTCCTCGTTTGATTAATTTCTTGGATAAACTGTTACCAGTGTTTTCTAGGCCGCCGAGTTAGGCAACTTGTTTTAGGTCGTTTTTACGAATGCCTTTTTAAGATTCCTGGCAGTCACTAAACATTACACTTCTACACATAATCATGCATTTTAAAATAATTAAATACTAAGAGAATGGTCTTCTCGGAGACGAAATTATTCGATTGCTATTATTTACCTTGAAGTACTGTACGTGAATTATTCAAATACTATATTGATTTTCTGTACAAAAAACAGACACCATATTGGGCCGCGATACTACTCGTAAACAAATATTTGCTTTGACTTGTCATTGCAAGAGACAAAGGGCTAGTTTAAGTTCCTGATATTTGATTTACGAGATATTACTTGTATCACAGATAATAATAGTACCTATGTAGATGCTGACTGTCTTTTATATCAATTCCCAGAAAAAGAAGACAGCGTCAACGATAACGAATAGCAAAATTGTCAGGAACTAGTCTGACCCTAAATTTAAATCTCTATATAGCTTCCTATCATTGATGTCTTGTGCTGAAGTGTTAACATGAGTGTGTGAAGACACCAGGAAAGTTTTGGGTTGAAGTACCTACCGACTCAGGAAATGTGAGGAACACTTGCGTAAGGAGAGATCCAACGTCACAGGCCACTTGAAACTTCGTAGAAGAGGATTGTTCACAAATTCTGTATACCTTTTAGGGATTAAAAATTACATAAAAGAAAACTAAAAAATTATTTTAATGCCTTGTCAGCATTATCTACAAATTTACTTTTTATAAGTTAACTTAAATATAAGAATTAATAATTTTTGTTTTTGTTTGTTTTAACTGGAAAATAATATTCAATGTTTAATCTTTTGGAACAGAAATCGGGAATCAATGCAAACAATTTCTCTACCATTTAAGTTTTAATCTCTGGTTAATCCACGATCCCGCTTTAACAAAACCGTCTTCCATAATACGATTTTACGAAAACAAGAATATGTAATAATTTGACTATTTACCTATTTACAAATAAAACGGCGGACAATTTTCATGAGAGCTGCAGTTATTTGTATTGGAATCGAATAAAAAATATTTTATTATAATAACTGTATGACTTAATAATATTTTAATGGAGATCGTATTGTTAAATATTGTAAAAAATTGCGATTAACGAGTCTCTGCAACGTAAATATCTGACGATTCTTAAGTGCATCTTGCAGTCCACCTACATGAATTAAGAATATTTCGATTTTGATTAAATTAGTTTTTTTTTATTAGTCTCTCGTTATATATAGCTTTTTCTATAACTAGATAGAAATTGATACCTTTAAGTATTAGATTTTCTTTAACGAAATCTGATGATGTATGCACAGACATTTTTCTTACATGGTGCAGAAAAGCTTTATGCACAATTACACATGTCCAATTTATTTTGTTATCTTAGCTATATTATCACCTTCCTCCTTACACGTCATCCTATACGCCGAACATACTCACTCGTACACACAACAGTCACAGCGGGCTTTTCTCGAACCGTGTACCCAACACAACATTCCCTTCACACCGCCCGCTCACTGCGAACAGTTGTGCGACAATAATTGTGGCGCTCGTCAATTCAGTTTCATATGGCGCCTAAGACGAGGGTTGTCGAGATTAAGACGGGCAAAGAGGATTTTTAACATAATATTATTCTTACAATCTTACTTTGGGAAGGTCACGTCTTATTTAAAAAAAGTATTACATAATTTATAATTTGACAACAAAATGTATATAATTTTATTTATGAATTATATTTATTACTGTAGAGTGTGGGCTTTAGTCTTCATGAGTAATTCTGAATACCTATAATTCAATTGATCATCACATCATTTATGTTAAAATATTCTATAATAATTAAAAATGTATGTTTTAAACTTCGATTTGGATAGATGCTTATAATAATAATGTTACAAAATTTAAGTAGTATTTATAGAAAATGTAAAGAATTTTCTTCATGATTATTTGTTTTTCTTGTTTTAGAATATAGTCAATCATTTTCACTGCTATGCTCTCTTTTAGACCAAAAAAAGAATCATCGTCTAGGTTAATTCTTGTTGCAAAGCATTCACGTTTATGACATTATGAGTAGTATGGATAACAGTCCGCCATAATAGATTCGTTAAAATAATAATTAAAATGTATGAAAATTTCAACTTCGATTTGGAAAGATGCAGATAATAATAATGTTACAAAATTTAAGTAGTATTTATAGAAAATGTAAAGAATTTTTTTCATGATTATTTGTTTTTCTTGTTTTAGAAAATAGTAAATCATTGTCACTGCTATGCTCTCTTTAGACCAAAAAAAGAATCATCGTCTAAATTAATTCTTACTGTCTTGTTGCAAAGCATTCACGTTTATGACATTACGAGTAGTATAGATAACAGTCCGCAATAATAGATTCGTTAACAAAAAGGGCAAGGTCTTTAGGGTTTTCCCAATGAAGTTCAATTAAAAAACTAGACTCACAATCACGCTCAAATATTGTCCGAAGCAAAAGTCTGCCCATCCGACTATTGGGCAGAGTTTTCGTTTAGTTGTATACAATTGACATTAAACACTAAATGCCACGAGATAAGGTGTTAATTTGAACGAATGTGTTAATGTCATCAGTGTCAAAGCCACTCGGACGTTTTTTGAGGAATATTTCTTAGAGATTGGGTGTCTAGTAATTGTATATTGAACGTCATTGGGTTTTCCGGAAAACGGGAGCCTGTAAAGCGGGATTTTCCTACTAAACCCCCTACTGATACTGTACATTAAGGGTTTAATTTCCACTGTACTAGGGATGTAAACTCTTAACGTAAAAGATATACTCAATCGCTTCCTGGTGAAGTGTCCCTCAGTGGAATAGGCCGCAGTGACCGCTTTCCTTCAGGTCGGCTGCGTGCCTGTCTGCCAACTGATGTTGTAAAAAATAAATCAACCATGTAAAAGTCCTGGGTTATTTAGGTAACTAAAGAAGTGAACAGTTAGAAGCACAGCTAAACCAAAGTTGAAACTTATGATTTGAATTGATTTTATACTAATTGCATGGTGTCTAAAAAATAATTGGAGGATACTCATCGGGGAGGCCCGGTTCTTAACCACTTAGAGCGTCAAAAATTATTACAACTGCAACTTCTAAATAAAATTGTGGTGTACTGTACGACTAACGAGTGCTTGATTCGTATTTGTCCAACATACCCTTTGCATAGGTGATATCACTAAACTTTCAGGGTATTTCTTTGCCTCATTACTAATATACAATCAAGCAAAAGAAAATAACAGTCAGCAGACTCAGGACGTAAAATTTGATAAAACGAAAAGCTCGGTGAAAGAATATATTAATATCCCAAGAGAAATGTTTTAATTTCTCTTGAGATCTCCTTTCCTGTAGCTAAGTTATAAATAATATTACGATTGATGAAAAACTCTCGAAACACTTAATATTTGCTTTCTTCGCGTATAATTGAATTCATGTAACAGCACAGCGTATTTGTCGACTTAACTAAATGTTTACGCATCTAGTCGAGAAATTAATACTTGTAGAAGTTTTTTTTATACCACGTCCCAGCCATGGGAAAGTATTTAGACTGATAATGATACCACGTCAGTTGGCAGACAGGCACGCAGCCCACCTGATGGTAAGCGGTCACTGCGGCCTTATCCATAAGAAGGTCACAGCAGCGTCGCTTAATGTGCTACCAGACTGTAGGCTCATCTGATCTTCGAGCCTCCTTCCTTATCTATGTATAAATAAATGCATACCTACACCGACTGGATAGCTACCACCCACAGGTGAAATCTGCCGCCATAACAGCTCTGGCTGTGTTCCGGCAACATTTATGTGGGGGCCAATACACTTGAAATCAAAGGTTCGAAGATCAGAGGAACCTACAATGCGGCAGCACATTGAGCGACGCTTCCTGGTGAAGTGTCAGTCTGTGGAATAGGCCGCAGTGGCCGCTTACCATCAGGTGGGCTGCGCGTCTATCTGCCAACTGAAGTAATCTAAAGAAAGAACTTTCTGATTGTTCAGTAGTGTTCAAACCGGGAATCGATAGCGAGACTGGCATCCCTAATCGCGGCAGATCACGCCGCGTCGGTAAACAAGCGCGCTGATAAGACGCGCCCGGCGACGCCGGCCAGTCGGTCGCGCCCGCCCGCCCGAGCCGCCCAACGCACGTGTCGCGGACAAACAAACAACGCACAATACTCTTATATGGGTACGTAGGATTTTTAAACTTCCCAAAAAAGGTTCTTTTGTTTTTAGATTAGTCCATTTTTATTGTCGAACTTTTTTTTTCTTTCAAGGCTGTGTATCTATTTCAAAAAAAGAACACAGTCTAAAAAATTAATGTCACACATTATTTTACAATCAAATAATGTTTTTTTTATTCGGTCTGTTCTTTACGGTATTTTTTTTAAATTATGGAGTTACTGTTGAACTACGAGTATAAACATGGAATATGGTGTTTACGTCAATGAAACCGATTGGTGCCGCGTGACCTAAGCTAGCTCATCTGCATAATTTGATAGAGTAATTTGTGTTAAACTGGCGTAAAAATTACAGCCTTAGATTTGTTAATTGATACGATGCCTTACGGCTTAACGTACTATAAATGTAAAATATTGTTTCACAATATTTAACCCAAGTAAATAATGTAACATTGTACTTGTACACCATAATAATAACTAATTTAATTGATTGTTGTAACTATGTTTAAAAAGAAAATTATATAATCAAAAGAAAACAAGGAAGATGTGTTCTCGGCATACCCTTATGGGAAATAGGCGTGACAATGTAATAACCGTATGTTGGAATAATAATCACGTAGTCGTCGAGAATATGTCAAATATACTTTATAGAGCTTATCTTTCTATTTTATATGTGTCAAGTTAAAAATAGCACCCAATTACGAGTAGTTTGAACTTTGTAATATCAACATAGCCATCAATAGTGCCACTGCCCACAAATGGTCCCTATCAAATGTCGACAAATCACACCTGTTTTTATCTACGATACGATGTATGAATTGACTTCGAATTGTAATAATGGTCTATTCTGGCGTTGAAAAGAAATAAATGTGACGGTAGATTATTCTAGTAAAGGGCATGTTATGTGGTAAACGCCACAAGTACAAAGCACAAACAACGCCATATCTATCCGGATCGATGTTACACTGTTCTATGTAGTTAATTTCGTTATCTAACAGATAAGCTGCGGACTGGACCGCCCAGCGGGGCACCTTGGGACGGCTTCGATAATGTGGATATAAGAAGCTGGGGCGATGGGGGTTTGAGGGGTCATGGAGGGGACGGAATGGGGGACGTGTGGAGCGCGGCGTGGGGCGCCGTGGCGGGCGCCGGGTCGGTGCTGCTGTTGGCTGCCATCGCGCTGCTGTGGCGGCGACCCAGGAAGAGAGAGCCGCCGATTCTGGCGCCTATGGACATTGCCACATGCGTGAGTAGCTTTTGTTACTAGTGTCTGTAGATATAACAATTATTAGGTACATCGATTTAGCCAATAGCCGTTCGCTACTGGATGAAAAACTCTCCCAAAAAGAGCCAACGTTTCGCTCCTTGAATCGGACACCCGCGCCTGATCACTTTTGGAAAAATATACCGTGCACGCGCAGCGCCGCCACCGTACCTAACTCGAAACTGTTTTGCCCAAACTCGTCAAGGTTTGTCTTTGTTAAGCAAGTGTGGTTAATCATCAACTTCAACATTAAAGTGATGATTCATAATAAAATAAATAACATAATAAAAAACTATTACGTGAGACCATGAGAGAAATGAGTTAAAAAAAACGTACATAGGCACGATTTTCATAAAACGCACATCGGCACAAGCTCAAATTTTATCAATAACACCTACAGCAAGGCTAATCGAGTTAAGTTTACTTAAGAAGTATGCCACAATAATTATGCCTTACCATCAGGTGAGTGAACCGTGTGGCTACTAACAAAAGAAGACATCTTGTTCGAAAGTGGCAACTCTTGTGCTATTTATAAATAAGTAACGACTTCTTAGAATTTCTTAATAAACAAGCAAATCGAAGTCTATTCACAAAGTTTGTTTTACAAGTTCACGATACCATAGCCCTTTGTGCTTCAGATGGAAACTTGTAATGATATATAGAGGTCAACGAACTATTGACTTCTTTTATTATTACTTACTTATTTCCCGTAGCGCACGTGACTGCAATTGCGTCTACCCAGTTAGATGAGTTTACTTGTACTGGAGACTAATAGAATCAGTCATCATTCACATCTTTGGAGCACTTTTTACCAATCTAATTGACAAGCTTTTACCGTAACTCAACATTTGGCAGATCCACTTATTACATTGAAGCGACCGCCGTCATACCTCCGTAAATTTTGTCAGGGTAGCCACAGCAATAGATATTTAAGTATTGATGCCTCAGCAATAAGTAGTAATAGATTTAGTGTGACTATGGATCAAATTCAGCGTGTTTTGATTCATTCGTAAGAAGCTTGAAACGGTGAAATTGGATCTTTGTTGGAATATAAAGAGATGCCTACTAAAGTCTTGGTATCGCGTTCGTTGTCATAGCAATGTGGGCGCGTCTTTTGCTTTTCTATAAGGTTAAATGTATAAAGAGACTTATTACTTTTGTTTTTATTCACCAGGTGTGATGCGTACTTTTGGGGGCAGTGACAGGGTTATGTGAGACTCTACGAATGTCAGGTCGGGTAGAACATTCCCACTAAAAACCCCTTACCGGGCACCTGCAACGCCCTTTATGAGGCCTTCATATAACCACCGCAGCATCTCAGTCACTTACATGCGTCAAATCCGATGTCAATGTATTTAAAAAAAACTCTTGTAGCGTTTGATTCCAATCAGATACAGTTCATAGAGTTGTGTTGATTTATATAAAATTCGGTACATAAATATGACTTTTATAAATAAAATACAGTTAATATACTTTTGATACACCAAACAAAATTACTAAGATGATAAAAGATGAAACGCGGCATCGCCAAAAGTGTTCATGTGGCGCCAATACTAACTGTGTTGTTTACTAGTTCAGAAAATGTCTAAGGCGTAATAAGACGAATGTAGGAGGCACGAATTTATTGAGGCATCAGGGTGATTACAGCGTAATTAGGCGTATTGATGTTTCTTCAACGTGAAAAAACGGTATCCCACCAAAAACATTCTGTAAAAAACTAGGCAAGTCTCGATGGAGCTGCTTGTTTAGCTCTAAAAAGTAATGAAATCTAGACAAAGTCGTGCCAAGTCTAAGGTTCCTTACTGCGATTTCTTTATTATTATAGTTAATGTTGTGTGACTTGGCCGTTGAAGGGCCAGACGGCCAAACGGATGGAGTAATGGAGCACTGGTTTTGTACCCTTGTGTACCCTTCAACGGCCAAGTCACACAACATTAACTATAATAATAAAGAAATCGCAGTAAGGAACCTTAGACTTGGCACGACTTTGTCTAGATTTCATTACTTTTTAGAGCTAAACAAGCAGCTCCATCGAGACTTGGCTAGTTTTTTACAGAATGTTTTTGGTGGGATTTCACTTCTTTTTGTAGGAACATGGGGATATTGATTTATTTTGTATCTATTTGGAATGAGACGTTTCCCGTAAGAATTTAAAAGCCAATGCCCTATTCCAGGTTATAAATAAGGAGGGGGGGAAGGGGGATAGGATTGATAAGGTACTACTATCCCCTTCCCCCACCCCTCCCCCCTCCCATACCCCACCACCACCAAATGAAGCGGCTCACCAAGTTGAGTATTTTTTGTAAAGGCGGTATATGTCGATCTCTAATAGTTTGGTTGGGCTCTTGTGTTTTCTAATCAGGGTCACTAGGTACTCCAGATCTTCGAATATACTAGTTTTTATAGTTTTCCCTTTATGTGGCCATTAAACCCTAACTCTGTACCAAATTTCAGCTCTCTGAGTTAATGGGAAGTACTAGTTCTATTATGATGATCATGAGTGAGTGAGTGAGTGAGTGAGTGAGTGTCTATCATAAATGCGAAACTTTGCTTTCGCTTAACTTCGGAACTAAATGACTTACAGACTTGAAATTTTGGATTTTAAGTATGTGATTATAGCTTACTAAATGACGAAAATTTCTGCGTTCTGGTCTTATCCAGAGGTTCTCAAATAGGGGCCTGAAAATGCGGCGAAATGGTTCCAGTAAAGGATGGTACGGCAGTGTTTGCTTCGCGCTCGACTTGGCGGGGGCACTGCCGTGCCCCCAGATTTAGAAACTGCGAGGCTGTGCACGAATAGAGAAAAGTTCCATATCAATTCGTTGTTAGGTTTCCCCGGCGTACGATCAGATGGGCTGCATTGTCTGCAAAAAGAAATAGCGTAAAATAAATCTTTTAGGTTTACTACCATTAGTACAAATATTGAGTTCTTGACTTACTTGACTGACTAACTGATCTTCTTATTTCTAAGGAACTAATCCGGGTCATTTAAGATTCCGGATATTACAGATCTTAGTACATTAATCGTAATCCACGCATGGCTTTGCCTTATTTCCGCCGTTTTCATGTCAAATTTAAAAAATAATAATTTTTGATGAAATATTTAAGATGAAGAAGATGTAGAAAAAATATACATAGGAAATAACATTTTGAAACAAATTAGAAGTGTTTCCTAAAAATAAATTGGTTTTCCTTTAAAGTTTTACGGTTGATTCCGATGTTTTCCGATGCCCATTATTTATCATGTACTTGTACTATTTGAGTTAGTCTCTAAAGTATTTATTGAGTGTATTTTCTGCGACCGACTCGGTGGTGCATATTCTACAAATATATCACATAATACTAATTTAATTTTATGTGAGGTATTCTATTGATGTATTTGTATTTTATTTTTAACCGACTTCAAAAAAGGAGGAGGTTCTATGTTCGACTGTATGTATTTTTTTTTTTTTTTTTTTTTTTTTTTTTTTTTTTTTTTTTTTTTTTTATGTATGTCCGTCGATTTCTCCGTCAATTGTGGACCGATTTAAATAATTCTTTTTTTATTTGAAAGTGCATAGTTCCGAGGTGGTCCCATTGTCACCATGTCAGGATCTGATGATGGGATCCCGGGAAAATCAAGGGCAAACCTCAAATTTTATAGGCGCACACTACGCGTTACTTGTTTTTTCTGAAGCCATTTAAGTTTTTGCGTCCTATAGACATCACTTTATGTTGATGAGCTGATGATGGAAGGTACAACTCCTTAACGGTAAGGAGCTAAGGGATAATTCTTTCAGTATTGTAGGAATATGTGGACCGTTATTTGTATTTAATGTACTTTTGCAGCTAAGCTGATGATGGAAGGTACAACTCCTTAACGGTTAGGAGTTAGGGGATAATTCTTTCAGTATTGTAGGAACATGTGGACCGTTAGTTGTATTTCATGTACTTTTGCAGCTAAGCTGATGATGGAAGCTATAACTGTGATGATGGAAGCTACAGGGTACGACTTCTTGAAAGTTATGTTAGACACATAGAAGTCGTGTTCGTTAATAACCATAAGGTTACTAACACGAAAAGAGAAAGACTGGTCACTAAAACGTCATAAAGGATTTCTAAAGCTATTCAAGCATTTGCAACTGGTAGTTGTCATCCCATGTATTCGAGCTGATGATGGAAGGTACGACTCCTTAACGGTTAAGAGTTGGAAAATATTTTTTTAAGTATTAAGCCTATATTTATGTGTTGCCATTAGGTAATTGTATTCATTAACATTATTCAGCTGAGCTGATGTTTATTAATTGTCTTAACCGCTGCATTTCACGCAATGATTTTTCATCATGCGGTTTTTTTAATAATTTGTTTGGCTCTAAATCGCAAATAGCTATACCATCCAGAGTCTTTACACGATTAAGTGCAACATAAACCTGGCCTTCAGACTTCTACGATTTAGTGAAGATGAAACATCGGTTTTCAACAATATATTCGACCGCTATCAACAAAGGCCAGACGATCTAGAAGAAATAAGTTTAGCTGAATTTGCTGTTCGCTACGAAACCGTTTCAAGTGCACTTTGGAACGATGATGACGGTGACATAGAGCTAAGAGATCAGGACAGTGAGAATAGTAGATACATAATATTGCGTGACAATACAAGAATGCGAACCCGAAATCAGGCAGCAGTCTTACGCACTCGTTACTACACTATAAATAGTGATCGGGAAGGATTTTTTTACAATCTGGTTGTTTGTCACATTCCTTTTCGCAATGAAAGTGAACTCATTGAAGATAGCGAAACAGCTGAAGCTTGTTTTTTACGCCGACAATCAGAGTTAAGGCCCCTGTTACATAATATATCTGTAGAACAATTCGCCCATGCTGAACAAGTAATACAGCAAGCTCTGGTTCAGGCTGTAGCCTTAAACACAGTGAATGAAGATGGTGTTATCAATCACTCTACAGAACGTTTTATAAATATATACGGCGAGGACCAAATCATTGAGTATAATCATGATGATTTTGTCGAAAATAACAATCCTACCGCTATGCCCGATGACGTATTCTTAAGTGGTATCAGAAGCCTAAATGTTCAGCAAAAGGATTTATTAAAACGAGTGTCAGATACCATTGAGAACGACATTAGGGTAAATGATAATTTTCAGCCTTTGTTATTATTTATCACGGGTGGCGCAGGCAGTGGAAAATCATTTATTTTAAAATTAATAGTTGAGCATATAAGACGCTGTTATGCTCCAACTGTAGATATTATGTTGACGGTTAGGAGTTAGGGGATAATTCTTTCAGTATTGTAGGAACATGTGGACCGTTAGTTGTATTTCATGTACTTTTGCAGCTAAGCTGATGATGGAAGCTATAACTGTGATGATGGAAGCTACAGGGTACGACTTCTTAAAAGTTATGTTAGACACATAGAAGTCGTGTTCGTTAATAATCATAAGGTTACTAACACGAAAAGAGAAAGACTGGTCACTAAAACGTCATAAAGGATTTCTAAAGCTATTCAAGCATTTGCAACTGGTAGTTGTCATCCTATGTATTCGAGCTGATGATGGAAGGTACGACTCCATAACGGTTAAGAGTTGGAAAATATTTTTTTAAGTATTAAGCCTATATTTATGTGTTGCCATTAGGTAATTGTATTCATTAACATTATTCAGCTGAGCTGATGTTTATTAATTGTCTTAACCGCTGCATTTCACGCAATGATTTTTCATCATGCGGTTTTTTTAATAATTTGTTTGGCTCTAAATCGCAAATAGCTATACCATCCAGAGTCTTTACACGACTAAGTGCAACATAAACCTGGCCTTTGGCAAAATTTTTTTTGCCTAAATCTATTACGGCTTTATTTAGTGTAGTGCCTTGGAGTTTATGCACCGTTACCGCCCAACTAAGAATTAGCGGCAACATTCTCCGTTCAATATCCCCGTAGCCTTTAGTTGCCTGATAGACAGTGGACACAGGTGCTATGGCAACTAACCCGTCACTGTCTTTAACTTTAGTGCCAATAGTTTCGTCATCGAATTTTATCAAAACTGAATCGGGTAACTCGCCTGTTTCTATTTGATCACGGCGGAGGGCAGGCCATTTAAACTTTGACACGATGCCCATTGCCCCGTTGACTAGGCCGTCAGATACAGAAATGTTGCGTCTTAACATTACTCTAGAGCCTATACCCAGTTTTAACACATGCATTAAACCACCACAATTATTGACATCAACTGGTACAACGTTAGGTGGTGGTTGTTTCCCGTAAGTTGCTGCCTCTCGCGATTCATCGATAGCACGCAAGGTGTATACTCGACTTGACTGAAGCAGTTGGTCCGTCATTTTCAAGTTGTAATCATCTACTAATTTTAAAGTTGGAAAAATTCGAACTGCAGCACCATCTGCGAATTCACCAACCTGTTCAACTCGTCGTCTTTCACACAAAAGTTGTAATTGTGAGATCGTGAGCTCTCCAAACCGCAAGTTATTTAGTAAATCAACAAATTCTACATCGCTACTTTGACGCATGTTGATTGTGAGTTCGCAAAAGGAGAACTGTTGCCATAAATGTATTTCTGCGTTCAACCATGGTGGTTGTTCGAAGCACCAATGCCCTTTTACTGGTGGTAGTTGCATAATATCGCCAAATAACAATACATTTACACCACCAAATAGTAAATTGTTGATTTTAAACTCCTGGAGGCGTAAGTGAATAATACGTAAGTTTTCATAGGACACCATGGATATTTCATCTATTACTAGCCATTTAATGTAACGCCACTTACGCCTTTCCCGTTCCAACGGCTGTCCACTCATTTTACGATAAGTCATCGTGTTTCCTTTTTCTATTGGAAGAGAAAAAACTGAATGAAGGGTCCTGCCAGAAATTTGCCGTGCCGCAACACCCGTTAAAGATGCCACTTCCACAAAATTTGGTTTCAACATAATATCTACAGTTGGAGCATAACAGCGTCTTATATGCTCAACTATTAATTTTAAAAGAAATGATTTTCCACTGCCTGCGCCACCCGTGATAAATAATAACAAAGGCTGAAAATTATCATTTACCCTAATGTCGTTCTCAATGGTATCTGACACTCGTTTTAATAAATCCTTTTGCTGAACATTTAGGCTTCTGATACCACTTAAGAATACGTCATCGGGCATAGCGGTAGGATTGTTATTTTCGACAAAATCATCATGATTATACTCAATGATTTGGTCCTCGCCGTATATATTTATAAAACGTTCTGTAGAGTGATTGATAACACCATCTTCATTCACTGTGTTTAAGGCTACAGCCTGAACCAGAGCTTGCTGTATTACTTGTTCAGCATGGGCGAATTGTTCTACAGATATATTATGTAACAGGGGCCTTAACTCTGATTGTCGGCGTAAAAAACAAGCTTCAGCTGTTTCGCTATCTTCAATGAGTTCACTTTCATTGCGAAAAGGAATGTGACAAACAACCAGATTGTAAAAAAATCCTTCCCGATCACTATTTATAGTGTAGTAACGAGTGCGTAAGACTGCTGCCTGATTTCGGGTTCGCATTCTTGTATTGTCACGCAATATTATGTATCTACTATTCTCACTGTCCTGATCTCTTAGCTCTATGTCACCGTCATCATCGTTCCAAAGTGCACTTGAAACGGTTTCGTAGCGAACAGCAAATTCAGCTAAACTTATTTCTTCTAGATCGTCTGGCCTTTGTTGATAGCGGTCG
Source organism: Mecyna flavalis (assembly GCA_949319885.1). Classification (NCBI taxonomy): domain Eukaryota; kingdom Metazoa; phylum Arthropoda; class Insecta; order Lepidoptera; family Crambidae; genus Mecyna; species Mecyna flavalis. Next base: position 13,991,528 of record OX439431.1, on the reverse strand, counting down.
AATATATTGTTGAAAACCGATGTTTCATCTTCACTAAATCGTAGAAGTCTGTAGCGTTGCTCAGGACGACAGCTATTTACAAAAACTGCTTTTCTTGTACACATCTTCAAAGGCAAATGGCAGAGTCGGTATGCCGCTTCTGGGGCACTAACTAAACGTTGACCTAGGATTGCCATTGAAACAGCAAACAATTGCTTCCACACGTCATTACTTTGACGTTTTGCTTTTTGAACGGCTTCCCTCACAACATCGCCACAATCATTGGGTTCACATTTGCTAGCATACTTGGCAATATAATAAGCTACAGCTGTTACAGTCCCACAAGGTTGTACGTCCATATTTGCTCCCCAAATTTTCAGAAGAACTGCGTTATAATTATTAATCGTAACCTCGTCTGCAGTTCTTTGAAGTTCACAAAAACGTCCATTATTACGCAGAGCGTCATCAGGTTCCAAGCACTTGGTCATGGTACTTACAGGCCTTGGAAATCCAAAACGACAGCTACCAGAATTTCGATCTTTATAGCACGTTGTTGAATGTTTATGGGTTTGTAGCCTTTTCACTAGCTCGGCATTATCACCATCAAGTGAGCATGACACAACTTGATTAACTACTCTTAGGCCTTCGGGAGAATCGAAATTGGGAACAGAGTTGCACCACAAAAGCATATGCAAATGTGGGCTTCCTCTGTTTTGGAATTCTATCCGATACCAATAGTCGTTAACAGCCCCTCCTAAACATTCAGGATTCATTTTCAAAAATCTAATAAGAGCATTTACCCTAAGAGTGAACTGTCTGGCCACAACTACTGGGTATTTTTGAACTAATTCGAGTCGTTCATCGAATGGTAAGTTTTCAACAGCATCAGGCATATCATTAGGGCGTCCTTCTGCAATTAGTAACGCTTTGATCATATCCGGCCAATTAAGATCGTTACAAGAAAATGTAACGAACCAAGTCGGAGGACCAAGACTGCGCACCATGGCAATCAACTCAGCGCAACATCTTTTCCAGTATGCCGACGACCCTCTTATGTTTCTCATAGTTAAGTGCATATTATCTACAAGGCCTTGAGGTGTATGTTCACCTTGCTTCATTCGACACGAGACAGAAACACTAGCCTTAGCTTTAAAATATTCAACGACTGATAAAGCAAAAAATAAGTAATCGTTTCTTTGAAATCGTTTATCATTGCCCATAATTCTCGCTTGAAAATAATCAAGAGCAGTTATAGAAATATCTCTGTTTTCACCAAATCCGTTTTTTCCATCTGGGAAAAGAAAGTACCAACAAAGCTCTTCCATCCTCTTTTCCCTCTCTATGTTGATTGGCGGAGCGGTCTTCCTTTGGACATCAACAATCCGGACTTGATCATCCTGTTCATTTCTATTATTAGCGTTAATAACGGTATCTAAATTTGGAACGTCTTCATCAATAGAAAACAGTAAACTTGTCGCGAAAATAACTCGTCTTTCTGAATTACTCGTATCTGTTTCTAGAGGCGGTATGTGAGTGGTGGAATCATTTGACATGCTGTAAACATTGTTTGAACACGTGTAAACCGGTGATTCCTGGGTGACTATATGTATAGACGCAGTCGTATTAAGTATACCTTGATTGGAACACGTGTAAACCGGTGATTCCTGAGTGACTATATGTATAGACGCAGTCGTATTAAGTATACCTTGATTGGAACACGTGTAAACCGGTGATTCCTGAGTGACTATATGTATAGACGCAGTCGTATTAAGTATACCTTGATTGGAACACGTGTAAACCGGTGATTCCTGAGTGACTTTATTATGTTCAAGATTAAAAAATCCCCTATACTGCAATTCAGGGTGAGAAGCCACCTCTTCGGTGCCAACAGAAATGGGCGTAATGCAATATATATTTAAAAAGTTTTCATTGCCTGTATTATTTCTTAAATTACGCCGTAATGTTGCAAATAATTGATCAATATTCATAAAGCGCATACAGCAGGCTGTACCTCGAGATGGCGCTTTATAACCTTTTGCCCCCCTTGCGTGGGAATCGAACAGCCAATATTGCGTATTGTCAGTTAAGTTTTGGCATGCAATAGCAACAGAAACTGAATTGGCCGTTAGAACTCCATAGCGGTGACTCCTGAAAAAGTTTATCAAAGCATTTTTCAAATTTGGGAATCCTTCTTCACTCTGGTCCCTATCGATATGCCCGTCTATTGAGTTATTGTTCTGCACATGTAAATTTAACCATTGCCCACCAAATAATAAACGTGGCAGGATTTCTCGTAATGCTAGATATTCAGCATTTATTTCCCCAGCATCAGGATTTTCTCTTGCTGCAATACATTCACGGTAGAACGAATCGCCAATTATTAATATGTAGTCTAAATCACTCACCTCCCATCTATTTGCATCTGACAAGGCAAACGCACAACAAGCAACTGCTGCGACAGCAGTACATTGCTTCCCACGAGACGCCATACCAAAACGGTCACTACCCTGATGAAATGAGCCACGCAAAATTAATATATCACTATGAACATTTACAAACCTATTGGTTTGTTGTTCTTGTACTTGTACGAACGTTTGACGGGTCTCATCAACTCTCACTTGGGCATTACCGCAATGTTCGGGAATATGAAGTATCTGAGAGATATCACGATCTAAAACATTCTCAAAGTTTGGTATGACGTCTCGGTACAAGCTGTTATGACTTAATAGCCATTTCAAAGCAGTTTTAACTCGATCCATATTAATATTAAACTGTCTATGTTGCAGCACGTTTTCTCGAGTTTCTGCGATAATCACCATTCCTGCACGCGAAAGCGGAAGCGGTAATTGCTCAGCAATTTCCACAACGTCCTGTGCAAACAAAATTACCTGCCCTTTGCACCAATTTTGGCTGAACCTATTTTGGACTTTGATGATTTTAATGAACGGGATCATTCGCGACAGTAATTGTTGCTCAACATCTGATAAGCAAGAGAGTTCTGGTGGAATGGATGTAACGTCCATTTTGTTCCAATATGCTTGGGAAGGCACTTTGCGTTTTCTCAAATGGGTTGAGCAACGAGAACATGTCACGATTTTATTAATTTCTATCAATTCATTGGGTAGTAAATCTTGTCGACATGAAGTTGCCAAATGACATCGCTGCTTGGGATATAATAGTTTTCTACAGACACTACATGACACATCTGCAAAAACGTTAATGGCCGATAAAAAATTATCTTCCCCAATAAAACGAGTTCTGCGCATTGTCTCACGCATGCTCTCCAAGCGATTTCGTCTCTGCTCTTCATTTTCAACCCTTAATGCTTCATTATTACGCTCTCTCATTGCACTTAGTCTTTGAGAACGTTGAGGCAAATCTTCATTTCGATACCGTTGGTTGATAACATTAAGTCGGTGTTCGCGCTGTTCAGGAGTCTCATTACTCAGCCGCTCATTGATAACATTGAGTCGGTGTTCGCGCTGTTCAGGAGTCTCATTACTCAGCCGCTCATTGATAACATTGAGTCGGTGTTCGCGCTGTTCAGGAGTCTCATTACTCAGCCGCTCATTGATAACATTGAGTCGGTGTTCGCGCTGTTCAGGAGTCTCATTACTCAGCCGCTCATTGATAACATTGAGTCGGTGTTCGCGCTGTTCAGGAGTCTCATTACTCAGCCGCTCATTGATAACATTGAGTCGGTGTTCGCGCTGTTCAGGAGTCTCATTACTCAGCCGCTCATTGATAACATTGAGTCGGTGTTCGCGCTGTTCAGGAGTCTCATTACTCAGCCGCTCATTGATAACATTGAGTCGGTGTTCGCGCTGTTCAGGAGTCTCATTACTCAGCCGCTCATTAATAACATTGAATCGGTGTTCACGCTGTTCGGGAGTTTCGTTACTCAACCGTTCTGTTATAAGACTAAGCCGATGTTCGCGCTGTTCGGGAGTCTCTTTTGCCAATCGGTCTCGTATAACATCTAGACGATGCTTGCGCTGTTCAGTCGACTCGCCACTCAAACGTTTATGTATACGATTGAGTCGATAAATTTTGTCACTTTGCGATTCTTGTGACAATTGACAACGCATGTAATATCGCATCTGAGATAACCTAGCATTTCGGCTTTCTGTTGGTTCTTGGGAACGAGAGATAGCATTCCGTTTTAGATTCTTGGATAGACGTTTTTTATTTTCTTCAATAGTTTCCCTACTTCTCATTTCCCTCTTGCGGGCTGCATCTTTAGTTGGTCTACCCATGATGCTGAACACTTAACGAATACCTAATATTGTCAATAGTATTATTTTGAAAGGGTTTTACTCACTACGTATTATTCACACTAAAAATAGAAAAATAAACAAACTTTTTTTAAAAAAAATTAAACCGACTTCAAAAAAAAACAAAATAAAAAACTACCTAAAAACACTGAAAAGCAAAAAAAAATTAAAAAACTATACCTAACTATAAAGCAATAATATTATAAAACTACCTAAAAACACTGAAAAACAAAAAAAAATTAAAAAACTATACCTAACTATAAAGCAATAATATTATAAAACTACCTAAAAACACTGAAAAGCAAAAAATAATTTCAAAAACTATACCTAACTATAAAGCTATAATATTATAATATGTCAAATTATATACAATGTTAATAATTAGAAATGCAGCTATGTATTTATAACTATAATTAATTATTTACAAAACTACAATGTGACAATTTTATTTATCTAAGCCTATTAATTAAATTAAATTCTATTTTACGTGCTAGATACCTACTAATCTGTTTGAAGTCGGTGCCAAACCAAAGGTAATTAAAAATTATACTTAATAATAAATGTACTAATTAATAACAGAACAAAGCTAATAACATACCAAAATATTTATCTTAATGTACAAAATCCAATCATAAGTCAAGACTATCAAAATAGAAAGTACCTATCTGTCAACGACACTAAAACGCATTAAAAAATTTATTGCATTCGAGACAACCGTCAACGACGTCTGCCCGCACGTGTCTGCCCGTTTGGGTTGAATCGCTCAGCACGAGCCTTCCCACTTAAGTCACGCGTTCCGTTGCAAGCGCGAGGCAGAGTTGCGATGACGTAGCGAGGTGGACGTACGTAGTCTGTGGTCTGGGTACCAACTTAGGCTAGGCACCGACTTCAAACAGATTAGTAGGTATCTAGCACGTAAAATAGAATTTAATTTAATTAATAGGCTTAGATAAATAAAATTGTCACATTGTAGTTTTGTAAATAATTAATTATAGTTATAAATACATAGCTGCATTTCTAATTATTAACATTGTATATAATTTGACATATTATAATATTATAGCTTTATACTTAGGTATAGTTTTTGAAATTATTTTTTGCTTTTCAGTGTTTTTAGGTAGTTTTATAATATTATTGCTTTATAGTTAGGTATAGTTTTTTAATTTTTTTTTGTTTTTCAGTGTTTTTAGGTAGTTTTATAATATTATTGCTTTATAGTTAGGTATAGTTTTTTAATTTTTTTTTGCTTTTCAGTGTTTTTAGGTAGTTTTTTATTTTGTTTTTTTTTGAAGTCGGTTTAATTTTTTTGACATTATAAACCATGGGTATGTAAAAATACCATGTTGACGATTTGGGAAACTGTAGGTTGACATGTACTGTAATAAATAAAGAAAATAAATCGAACGGGGTTAATACCCTCAATGAACCCTCGTTTTTAGGGAATGGTTATAGCCAATTAGTGAAATACATATCTTATATTTACACCAAAGGATTCCTAAGAAGAAAAGTCTTCGGACCCTATAAGTTGCATCCCGACTAATCCCGAGGCACATGGCTTATATATAAGTAAGTAAAGAGCGTAACATGAAATCAATAACAAGGTGAAATAGACGAGGTTATCTTATTGTACACAAGTTATCTCACATCCTTGCTAATATTTTAAATTCAACATTACTTTGTCAGTCTGCTTACGCACCCTTATAAACCACTCCACGGATTTTGATGAAAGACAAACTAGGCCTTGAGAAAGGACATACTTAGGTTATCTTTTAATGTGACGTATGCTATTTTATTCAAGAAAATGTCGCATTGCTTAGGATAACGTATAGTCCAAGCGGGTGAAACCGAAGGTTATTTACAGGTTCAAAGACAACCAACTGAAAGTACCGCGACGGAAAACATTGCGAGAAGTCGTACAAACTATTCAATTCAGTACGCGGGCTGCTAAGAAAAATTGCTTTTTGATTGACTGGATGGAGTAGTCAGTTTTGTTTAGCAAGACGTAGATATAGTTTAGCCTCTAGTACCTACACTAAAATACGACTGTTGCGGCATGAAGTGTAGACTCTATACACTTAATATTTTTATAATAGTTTTGTTTAATTTTTAGTTATATTTTAATATACCATGTAAAGAACCAAATAAAACTTTTTCTTTCTTTCTTTCTCTCTGTAAAATACGACTGTTGCGGCGTGACAGGTTTGGTGCAATAGTGGGAAGTCGGCTACACCAGAGGACATAGGTACTGCGAAATGCTTGGGGTGCCCTTGGCTTAATCACCACGCGTGCCCAATATGGGTTGGTGATCACAAACCCGAGCTTTGTCCGAATAAACGGACACAAATCTTGCTCGACCCAGGAATTGAACCCGAGATTACTGCCAGGTCAGTACACACCGAGGCCACCGAGGCAAATATATAAAATGTGATACATCGAAAATAGAATTCAAAACTTTCATAGGTGCTGTCTGATGTTTTTTTGTTTGTAATTATTTCACTCAAATTCTATAACAACACTTCACTTTGATCACAAAACGAGTTTAGTATTCTATTGAGCACGTCTACGCTACGTGATATATTTTAATAATTGCGGTTCAGAAACGTTGTTATGCTTTCATACAATAAGGTTATCTCTTCTACGAGTATGTCAGTGTTCAGAACTTTAAGCTGCTAGTAAACAATTCAAAATCCTCAAACATGTGAATCACATTTTTTTCTGACCCGTTCTCAAAATACCTCGTTGGTATAGTGGTTTCATTCGAACCGCACCGTTATAAATCGAACTCATGCAGTTCGATCCCCGCCTTGGGTGTGGTGAGTGGAAGGACTTTAACAGAGTTTGACTGGCTACCACTACACAGGAGAAATCAGCCGCGATAATTGTGGCAGCACATTGCACGTCCCTCAGCGGTATTCCATACTACTCGTAGGTAGGCAGCGTGTCCGTGATTCTGTACCTTTTAAAATGAACTTCAAGCAGTTATATACCTAATTATAGTGACAAACCTACACTTTTGAGAAACAAACGAATATAATTGCTAACCTAACCTACCCATTTTACAAGCAGTTTTTTCTTTTTTGGTAATTTTTCCCTAATATACCGAAGAAAAAGATATATATCAAAATTGACCCTAAATTATGGCCTCAAGCGGCATTTATTTGTCAGTTTGGACAAGCCTTTTTATGTTGAGGCCGCGTGTTATGTAATGAATTAACAGTTTAATTAATTAGTACGTGTTATTTCCGCTTACGTTTGTTTACTTCAATTGGTTTTTTTCATTCACGGTATATTACCCAATAGTCTGTAGTTATGGAAACACATCCTATTGCAATCTTATCAATTATTCTATATATTCTATGCTTCTTTATATGACCTGGTGAAAGGTTTATCCAAACCAAAATTCTAATAATCTTTACAAGTCCTTTTGAAATCACTTAACAGGAGAAAAAAGAAACTCGAACTAAATTAGGGAAAACTTTTTTTATGCTAAAAGTGCATTTTGCCACAATTTCACCTGATGGAAAATATGATGCGGCTTAGGGTAGAGCATTCAGACTCCCAAGTCATAGTGGTCTGGAAAGGCAGGGAGTTACAATCCTTTGCTTAGCTTGCTTTGTTAGTTGAAATAGAGTGACCTCAACAGCTAAAAATACTTTCCCACATTATAATAAGTTGAATAACAATTCAATGCAAGTATATTTCAGACCCTTTATCTCGTTTGATTGATGGAGTTAAAGTATAATATATGGTGGGAATGCGGAAGCTGGCTACGTGAATCTAAGGCAGTGTGTTTTATATGGTTATTTTATTTTTGCTTGTATTGAATAAAAAATAGGGTTGTGGACTAAATGTTTCTATTGACTTTGAAGAAGTTGTGCAATAATTTTGTTGAATTGTGGTGTCTGCTATAATTGAAAAAAAAAAACTCAAAATAAAACTGTTCTACGCAATCATAATGGTTGACAGGCCTTCCTATAAAATTAAAGAAAATTACTATTTATTTTTGGACACCTATTCAATGGATAGAGGCTGCAATCGTACCGACTGCAGCAAACCTTTTTTTCTTTTTCGCGGGGAATGCTTTACGCTGGGGGACGGACAGGGCCGTGTGTGGGGCTCCCAGCGCCCTAAAAGGACGCTGCTCCTGGACTAGCTTAAAGATCCAGGGGTTTACCCACTAAACCCCGCGGTACTCCCTCTTCGCCTTATTGGGGGGCCACGGGTATCAGCAAAGCGACTGCAGCAAACCTAGCGCAAGTTCCACCATCTTCGCAAATAACCCTTGACCGCAATGCGACCTACATATTTTAATTGGAAGATTTGAACGCTGAATTCCAAAGGGAAGCGTCACAGTCCTAACTGAAATGAGAGGTGGCTAGCCTTTTAACAACATTTTGCGGGAAGCTATTTACAGCAAATGTTCTTGGCACTTTCAATTTATGGTATTTAGGATTACAATAAAAAAGTATAAATTCTATAAAACTTATAGAATTTCTATTGGTAGATAGGATTTGGCACACTTGAACTTTCTGGCACACTTGAACTTTCTGGCTACAGGTTGATGTGCTGACTGCTGCCATACTGAAGGCTTCTCTAATATTAAAACTTTAACTGTTTCAATTAAACCGTTAGATTTCACTTGCAAAGGACATGTAGCCCATGAAACTCTGTTGATCCTGCCACCGACCGGACCTAAGGCGCGAATCGATCCTATATGATATCTGGATTTTGGGCCAGAGTGACCACTTGACCAGTAGTCAATAGAAGTATTAAATATAATCAGGCCTTTACCAATTTAACGAGTGAGACACTGTAATGAAACAGTTTCAGTTGGGTGCGTTAAATTTTACCTCATCCGTATTTTCGGTTCACAATTTATCGATGTATTATGGATCTGTTAAGGCTGAAGTAACACTTTAACTTTAGAATTATCGGGAAAATACAAAAGAGACTAGGTACTTTTATTCAAAAACTTTAGAACCCAACCGGATGGATAAAATAATAAACGTGGGCAAAAAATATTTGTAATATTTTATTTCACGGGGTTGAAATTAAATTCTTAAACTTTTCGTCAGAATTTGAACGACGAAAAAAATTTTAGAATTCTTTCATCCATTGTTTAGCATCACCCATTATAAACAGGTACTTGTAGAGGCTACGTTGAAAGATGAAAGACTATCCATGAAAAGAAGACAGCGAAGGCTGTGGGCGGATCACGTGGGTCTTCATATAAATGTCCCAGCCTTTAGTAACAATAAATCCAGATATAAATATCGTGAGCGAGCTTTATCGACCTCCATACCTCGTGACCTCGGACACCTGGACGTGAGATGTCGATTGAGAAAAAAACATTTTGCTCTATTTTAAAAGTTAAACAAGTAAAAATATGTGATTTACTTTTTAAAATGGACCAGTAGAATTTACGGTTTATTGCTCAGTAGAATTTATGGTTTAAAGATGGTAACAAAAATATCGTTGAAATAACAGATGAAGTGATTTACTTTTTAAAGTGGCTCAGTAGAATAGAAGATGGTTAGAAAAGATCGCTCACATTTGCCATAACAGTATACCCGTAATATCTTTTATGACATTTGAAAACATTTTCAAGCTTTGTTTCAATAAAGTGTTCGTTTCATTGACGAATTAAGAAGTGACACACAAATGTGTTATAATTTTAGTAGTTATTCGCTAGCCGAAAGACTTAGATTCAGTAACGTCTTAGTTACGCCTTGCAAAAAACCAACTAACCAACCAACTTCTAAAAGAGTATCACAAAGATATGCCTTAACGACTAAGAAGTAAAAAAATATGCCACAAAACAATGAAAAAAATTAAAAATTGTTAGGTTTATATCATATCATGAAAAACTTCTTACAAGTTTATTTATACACACTTTAACAGTTGAACGTGCGGTTCACTAAAATCTAAATATTATTTTACATTCCGTGATCACAACAACCACTTCTTCATCTGTACCATTTTATCGTACCTTCAGTGGTACTATCTACTATTAAAGACGTAAATGCTACGGCGTAGTCGCTTTAAGTATGCTACGACACTAAACACAAGTTTTGTCTGTTTCCCGAGAACTCGTAGCGTCGTAGCGAGCTACGAGCTACGTGCTACGAGTAGCACGAGAGTAAACTCCTTGACACAGTTTTGTGCTGCTAAAAAGAAAACATTCGAAATCTCATTCTTGTCTCCAAGGCCGTTGAATTAACATTAAAATGCTGTTTGATTTTCTTGTTTGCATACATAAAGGTTCAAATTAGATGAGTTTATTAACACCGTTACTCTATCTACTCAGCATTCCTGTTTTACAAATTAGACAGTTTTTTCGACCAAACACCTTCAAACGTACATTTAGTAGTCTAGGTTCAAAAGTATTTCTTTTTATTTTAATCAAAACAAAAGTTGGAATTGTATAATACATCTTATTGTGACTGACAGACATATAATAATCATCTTATTGTGATTATCATATTTGTATGATTAATATCATACTGCCTCAAATTATTATATTTTCTCACAGCGCCATCTAGTCTCCAGCTAAACAAAGCTTGTAGTAGTAGCCGTAGGGCTAAGCACTGAAATTATATCTTTATCAGTTTGAAGATTGAGAAATCCTGGCACTACATCAAAGCAAAGGTACTAAATACTGATGGACATCGCGGAAAAGAAAAGAACCGCGCCATCTACCGAATTAAGTTCAAAGAAAGTTTTCCCTTGAGTCAAGGAAAATGCCGGGAAAGTGCGGTAAACAGGCTACGCTGTTTCAGAAAACTATCCATAGATGGCGTTACTTGTGTCGTCGGTAATAGAAATGGAACACTCCGAACACTCATATAATATCAATCAATCGGTACTTGTCGTCATCTGTAGGACGTAACCCTCTTTAAAAGAGGGGGGAGGGGTCAGGAACCGGAATAATTGGGATGTTTTGGGAGAGGCCCAATGGTATGTATTTATTAAATATAATCAATCAGTTAAACAGATCCTTCGCAAAAGTTTTATTTTTCTCAATATCGTGTAGGAATACGTTTTCCGGAATATCAAATAATACACCATGCCTCAATGTACGTCTATATTAAATGTCAGAATCGGTTTAATTGTTTGACATGAATGTATTAAAGCTATAGCAAGCTATGTAGTAAAGCCCAATCAAAAGTTTAGATAATTTTGCAAAGAATAGCTACGAAACATCCTCCCATCCTTACAATTTGCATTTTTAATATAAGTCTGAAGACTCAGTAATTATCGCAATACTAATATAAGTAATAGTAGACGTAGGTTATATATTATTATAATGTTTCAGTAACAATGATATTTTAAATAATATCATTGTTCAGTAAGAACAAATTATAATAAAAAAATTGCCATAATATATAGTTTTTTTTTAATACTATGTCATTTGGCAGACAGACACGCAGCCCACCTGATGGTAAGCGGCCACTGCGGCCTATTCCATTGAGGGACACTTCACCAGGAAGCGTCGCTCAATGTGCTGCCAGACTGTAGGCTCATCTGATCTTCGAGCCTTTGATTTCAAGTGTACTGGCTCCGACATTATTACTGCCGGAACCCGGAACACAGCCAGAGCTATTATGGCGGCAGATTTCACCTATGGGGGTGGTAGCTAGCCAGTCGGACTCTGAAAAAGCCCTACCACCAACCAAAGTATAATAATAAGTATATAGTTGAGATATATTTAAGAAGTAAGTAGTTATCGCGTAAATAAAATGAAAATTCTTGAATAAGCTAACCTTGAAGGTATTTGTGGGAACGACACTTATTTATAACATAAACATTAACAATAAGATTACATTAACAACAACAAAACTAGGAGACCAATAGAAAAAACCATATCTAGTCATGCAAGCAAAGTTGTAATTCATGCATCGATACAGAACATGATTTGTTATAATTATGAAAAGCAAAAAAATATTATCAGGAATTCAAAATCAATTCAATCAAGTCAAAGAATTAATGGTACCTATAACATCTCAAATTTAGTTACACTAACATTATTATAGGAAATAATATAATTACAGGTTAATTTTCCTTGAAAGCTCTCAATTAAGGTGGGCCCTTTAATAGGGCATCCGTAAGGGGATGAGATAACCTTACGATTGATAAAACTTTGTCCTCGCACTGCAAACCAAAATAAACTCTATTAATAATATACATAAGGTCTATTTTTAAACACTTAGGTGGTATTGTTAAGACGTTGTGTTTCGCACCTCCGAGAATACTTCTCCCTTTTTCGTTCTTGACCTACAAACCGACATTCGGAGGACTTTTTAAATGCAGCTACATATTTGTACTGGATGTACCTGTATTTTGCATCGTATAACTGTGACGCTTTAATGAATAGGTATGCTCCTTTATATTTGTTGATTTTGTTTAAGCTTCGCGTTTTTATATAAAAAAGGCACTAATTAAAAGACTGAAAATCGAATATTTAGAAGCAGCAAAGTGCCGCCATAACATAGATTTTGTTTATAAAAGACAGATTTTAGCTAAATAATTAAAGTATATATAAAATGGTAAAATTTTTACCATCCTGCACGTTAACGTTAATTAAACCCAGTCAAGGAATAATAATCCGTTTTCTCTTCATTACATACATGCTAAGTGTAGGTTGTGTAATTAATTTTACCTGTCAAATCAAAATATTCACTACAATAGAGCTCTGAGTACTGAAACATGAAACATGAATGGAATGAAACATGTTTCAGTACTCAGAGCAATAGAGCGTCGATACATAGCGGTTAACCGCTCCTCCGAGCGAATGACAGTAAAATAATTGAATTTGGATAACCACACGAAAAAGTAAGGGAATAAAACTCTGCAGGAACAGATGGCAGTTCTATTATCACAGATAACATGGCCTCTCGCGAAATCATAAATTACCATAAATCACCCGAACGATTTCAATTTCCTATACAGTATTCGACAAAGCAGAAAAGGGCCGAGCCCTCTCTGTTACATTATTAATTCGTTCATATGTACATTGTACAGTCCCGACGGTGATATTATTGTGAGCTTTATGACGTCGGCATAAGGTTTAAACGATTCGGTCTCCCGGAAGGCTGTACGGTATATAGTCATAGCATTTGCGACTACGCGAAGGTCGTTGACTGTTCACATTTCGGCATTTACACGGATGGTTGCAGTCTATCTTATATAGGTATAGAGAATTGTTGATACATAGTTGATGTACGGACGGCAGCAGATCAACCTACCCTTATGTGCCCTTATGTGTCAGAAAATCTCAACTGATAGAGAACTCTATGTGATGTGTGAATAAAGCTGAAAATTGAAAATTGGTGGTAGAGGCGGGAATTTGACAGATTAGGGTAGTCCGATGTGCTGTCGACTGTACGTTTGTTTTTATCCGACACACTGATTTCCTTTTACGCTGAGCGTATTATCATAGAGCCAAAGATAACCTTGATGTTATCTGTGCATAGAGCTCAGTGATCCGACATCATAAAGAAGGACGTTCTCAATTTAACATACATTTTTACCACTTAACTTTAACCTCTCTGCACTGCTACAGGGTCTACAGGCAAATGGAACAAAATGACTGGCTTTTGCAAAATCTGTACGTGTAAAGTCCATTGGATATAACCTGAAGTAGGTTTTGGGAAGCGCCTTTGTCGTCCAAAATTCGTAGTAGATACGTGGATCATTTAAGTTCTAAATTATGATTGATGAATGATGTACTTGAGGAGCATTCATTCATTCTTTTATTAATTACTAGCCTTCCGCCCGCGGTTTCACCCGCGCGTAACTTCTTTTTTCAAATATTCCCCCCTTTCCCCCTACATTTCCGGGATTAAAAGTACCCTATGTTCACCGGGGATAATGTAGCTATCCAACAGTGAAAGAATTATTCAAATCGGTTCAGTGGTTTCGGAGCCTATTCGATTCAAACAAACAAACAAACAAACATACAAACAAACAAACAATCAAATCTTTCCTCTTTATAATATTAGTATAGATTTTTACGTCACAGAGTTTAAAATTTATCCTAAAAATAAATCCTTGATTACTATTAAGGATTCCACACTGAATTGAACACAATGAACTAATCCTTTAGGTGTCAGATGATCGATTTAGTGTAAATTTGTAATGGCTAAAAAGTCGGCTATTACAACAGAAAAGCCACAATGCTTCATTTCCCGCATAGTAATCACATTTGTGTGCATGAACACGTATCGGTTTGGATTTTCTTTTATAATTATAAAAAAAAATTAGTAAACAATGTTTATTCGTCGTCCTATAGTACGAGCTATGGTTATTTTGAACCTAGACAACAAAGTGTAAATATTCTCCAAGGGTACCTTTTCCTTTCATTGTACGGAACCATTAAGCATACATACATACTTTAATGTTCACTCAGCTCACACGGTCCAACTATCTTCTAAGGTACATAGCGTAAATGAATGCTTAAACATCGATTACCCAAGTTAAGGAATGTTCGGGTCGGCACCTAACAAGACGCTACACAAACTTTAACATTAACGTATCCACTTAAAAAGTTTCTCGCTAATATGTGTGCTAACCCTGTTTGTCGTCTCGTTATATCTTCCCGGGAGATTAGGGATCCAGGGATACAATGTAGCGAACGGAAGCGGGAAAGCCAGATTTAAGCTAATTGAGACCGGTTGAAGTGATGTTATCCAAATAAATTAAGTGTAAATGTGACATGTCGTTCAGATTTATATGAAAAATGAAAAATAACGGAACATCACCGCTAACGCAGCGCAGCCGCAACGCTCGTGTGGCACTACTGTGTTATTATGATTATTTTGAAATGATTGCAATCTTTTTCCATAATAATTTGTACCTTATGTATTATAAATCTGAGTGATAAATTATGTAATTTACTGTACTACTGTAAGAGTTCCTAACGTCCATCCATCCTTGCAAACTTTTGCTTTAATCATTTTAGTAGGCAGGAATAAGAGTATTTGGAATATATTTATTTTTGTTTTAATAGAACCTTTGTTCTATTAAAACAAAGTGTTATCAAAGCATTTATTTTGCAACTAGATTTTCACCTAATTATTAAGATATTTTTTATACGAACTAATTAATATCTTATACTTTAATCTAATCCAACTTGGTTTTAGCTTCTTCGAAGGACTTATTGATATCAAAACGAGTAAAGGTAGAGGATTTAGGAGATATAGGGACGAAAGCTAAAAGGCGTCCGGACACACCACCCACACACGGCCGCGGCAGGTGTCGCATGCCTGCAGTTATGTATGACTGATGGCGCGGAAATGCGTTCATCCACGTTTATACTTTAAAAATTAACAATAAAATGAAATTGGAATCCAAAATCTCTAAAAGCATTAAACAATCCATATCACAAATAATAAACAACTTCTAAATGATACATAACGAAACCAATTACTACAAATACAAAACGGTCGTCTCATTCAGAATCGACGAGTATAACGATGTTAAAAAAGAAACCTTTAAGAAACCCTATTTTTACATCAGGAGGTATCATTATACTCATTATCACAACATTCCACGTGTTTCTTCTACAAGTTGTTGTCCGACGCCCGAACAATCAAAGCACCCATGAAATAATGTATGAAGCCTCATACATTATTTCATGGGTGCTTTAATTGTTCGGGCTACTACTAGCCAGTTCGAACACGGAAACGAGTCACAACATCTGCTCCTAGAACTCCAGCTGTGATATTCGGCGCCTGTTGAGTGCGGCAACAAGTGCTGCATCGATCACAGTGACGCACGTATCACCCACCCGCCTACCCTTTTCCCCATCTCCCCAGTTCCCCACCTCCCCAGCTCCCCACTTCCCCACTACCCTACTACGCGCCGCGTCCTAAGCTACTACGTTCTCGGAACTGATTTGTTGGGCGATTTTATATAAAATTAACTTATTATCGATTATGGTCGAATTGCTGGTGACAGGTTTGAGAGCACGGCAATCTATTTACAGGATTTAATTTTTATTGAGGTAGTCTAATATAGCTTTTGCTGTTATATAATGTCCTTATTAATACTAACTCAAGGACACATTTGATACTAATTGCCGCCAAGAATCGTCGTTTCGAATGCCATCTAAGACAAATCATTTCATGTTTTGTATTGTTCTGTATCCAAACATAAATTTAAAAAATACTTACAGATGTTAATTTATATTTAAGTATAATACATATATTTGTGGTGCCTTCGTTGAATCTGTGTCTTTACCTTACTATTTCTTTACCTTCACGGTTGCCAGATTGGGTATTTTTCTCGCAATTTTGGGTAAAAATTTGGCTGCTGGAGAAATTTTGGAGAAAAAGAAACTTTGGAGAAATGTTTGGAGAAAAAATTTACGAACGCGTCTATTAAAATTTTTGACAATTCCCTATCCAGAATCTCGCGAATCTAGGTGAGGCGAGGGGAAAATGTCATATTTAAAATGCCGTAACCAACTGATTTTGAGTTTTCGACCTTATTGTTAGTAGTTTGGTTATTATTAGTAGAAATACGACATAGAACCTCGGGCAAAAAAAAGAAATCGGTGTTTTTTTTTTTTTTTGGCTTTTGGGTAAAACTAAAGAAAATAGTATCGTTTTGGAGAAAAATTATTTTATATTTGGGGAGAAACAGAAAATCACATCTGGCAACCCTGTTTACCTTATTACTTTGGAATTGGATTTGCCACTGCAGGCAAGGTACCTAATGGCTTGCCTGCAGTGGCAGATCCAATTCCTACTAAAATGGGTTTAGCGTGACCACCGAGCTTGCCAAATACTGGTTCGTTGATGATTATTTCGATCAATTGGCCCGAAACAGTGTTTTACCAAGTTATTTAAACCAATAGAGCAACGCTTTGTTCGAGGTACAAACAATATTGAACTGAAAAGCGACCAACCGTTTTTGCGTTTAGAAATAGTTGGATTGCAAATTTAATTGCATGTGTTCGCAATCGAACTTTGCCGTTCACTCTACGAGTGCTGGAATACCAATAAAACAAAATAAGTACCAAAGAGCAACTACCAGTCGCTGAAATTGAATCTAGTATTAAGCATTTTTGTGGTACGTGGTACCTTTTAACTTATGATATTCATAGTTTTGTTAAAATGTAGGGAATAAACGCGATTTGTTGTTTTATTTAATTTTGATATTCGTATTGAAGAATGTAGGTTCCACTATCCACTATCGGGATACCAGACGCAGATTAGGCTACCACCCTTACATAGTGGATATACCACCCAGCCGCACGAAACGCTATGCCAGTAGCTTTTTGATGCGGATGGCTAAGGAATGGAACTCCTTGCCTGCGGAGGTATTTACGACTACACTACGACTTGGGAATCTTCAAGTCCAGAGTGAATAGGCTGTATTTGGGTAAACATGTACCACCTTAGGCCGCATCACACTTTCCATCAGGTGAGATTGTGGCCAAATGGTTTCCCTTTTCGCATAAAAAAAAAGGTATTTGTTGCCATTTTTTACTTAACTATTTTTAAATTACTTAACTGTTTTTCCCTTATCGCCCACGGCTTTCAGTCGTGGACTGTATCGTTTGAACTTTGTTCTTCAGGAATTTGATCTAATTCCCAAATAAAGAGTTGCCTATATCCTAAGGTCTAGTCTATGTCTATCCCAAGTTTTATCAAAATCGGTCCAGTAGTTTAAGCATGAAAGAGTACATTCAGACAGAGTGACTTTTGCGTTTAAAATATCCAAATTGATTTTTTTAATGTCATCGAAGTTACATTGATGCTTCGATGAGGTATATATGATCGAAGCATTGCTGTATGGAATATTCCCAGGTGTTTGTCAGCCATATAACGTCGCATAATCCCTCTTTGCATTAGTCTGTTTTGTTTAGAGTTTCCCTTCGCGCCCGAGGCAGCTGTAGATTCATTTACGTGGTCGCCAGAGTTCGGGAAAGTTTAAATTGAAAAAACAAATGTTGACTTTCAGAAAATTGCCTGTGCTTATTATATTTAATATTAGAAAATTTCGACGCTAAGCCAGTTTTATAAACGACGGTTCAGAGTATAGTACTGGGTGTTAAGTTAATATTAATTAAGTATTGAAGAAAGTTGATACGTGGTTCTTGTGTGGGAATAGGTCGCGGTGGCCGCTCACCATAATTATCATATCTGCCTTAGGAAGCCTACTGCTGAACATAGGCCTACCCCGACCCCGTCGACCTTCACAATGTCCGATCTAACGTGCATCCAGTGTAACCCAGCTTTACTCGACAGGGCGTCTGTTCATCCTTTAGGTAGCTGCCCTCTGCCTTGCATGCTGCTACGCGGTGTCCATTCGAAATTATCACAGGTATAAAACCCGAAGATCGTGGGTTTTATACGCCTTGGGTCTGGTTGGTGGTAGGACTTATTCACAGTCCGACTGGCTAGCTACCACCACAGGTGGAATCTGCCGCTATAACAACTCTGGCTGTGTTCCGGCAATAACAATGTGGGAGCCAGTACACTGGAAATCAAAGGCTCGAAGATCTGATGGGCCTAAAGTCGCGCAGTAGGTACATTGAGCGACGCTTCCTGGTGGAGTGTCTCTCAATGGAATAGACCACAGTGGCCGCTCACCATCAGGTGGGCTGTGTGTCTGTCTGTCAACTGATGTAGTATTAAAAAGAACTTTTATTTTGCCGCATGCTACACATTATAGACAATAGTGTCGTATGTACGTAGCAGCTTAATCTAGCTGTGATTACCGTTACGGCAATCTATCTGGCCTAAGTAATCTACAACGCGGTTGCGAGAGCTTATACACTGGGGAGGTAATCCCTCATCTAGAACATTGTGTACGGGTATAGTTTGCTGCACCTCTCTTGAAACTAGTCTCCCACTTTGTACTACTCGTAATAATGACGACATTAACCCACTCGCTGCGACATTCGCCTATTTGCGTTTTATAATTGAACTAGCGGGCGCCCGCAGTTTCACCCGCGTGGTTCCCGTTCCCGTGGGAATTGATCAAAATGCTTTCTTAGCGGATGCCTACGTCATAACATCTACCTGCATGCCAAATTTCAGCCCGATCCGTCGTGGTTTGGGCTGTGCGTTGATATCTATCTATGTCAGTCAGTCACCTTTGAGTTTTATATATTAAGATACTCCGGCGCGGAAGACGCCTAGATCGCCGTTTTTTTTAAGGGATGTATTGTATTTGAAGTTGAGAATCCTCATACAATACATCTCAGACATTTTAAATAGTTGTATTAGGTCTGGTTCATGAGACTTATAACTTTTGAAAAGTCATGATTATTCTTAAAAAGCATTACTAATACTACATTATATAATATATCTAGTTATTGCACGTTCGCTCCCACACGACTGCGTATAGACAACTGAATCAAATTAACTCGATCCAACATGGATGCCATACAAGATGGGTGATTAATTAACTAGTCCAATCTCGATGATTGTTTGGTCTGGCTTCCGTCATACTATATGATACTATGTTGCCGGCTCTGGAACGTGGAATTTCATGTACGGACCCTCGTGGCCTCAGTGATATGTATAACGACCGGTGTTAGAGAGCTTCAGTGTACTTTCTCCTAAAACCCCTTGCTTGATTTTATATAAAACTATACGCCGGTGAAAACTCTCATCACCAGGATTTAAAAACATACAGTGCAATCTATTGACACGCGATATACAACAACACGGTTTGAATCGAGAATGTCATTACATATGCCATTTATAGTTGAACCAAAGAGTTTAATATATTATGTATTATGTAGTTTGAACATTCAGCAACTAAAGTGAGCCGACTTAGTAAAACTTTGACGATATTGTTATTAAATAAATGTGTGTATCCAAATAATTAAATTAGAATCTCTGTTTTTAGGGACCCACATGCTGCCTCAGGGCCCGCTTACCATCAATTCAGGTGGGCTGCGTGCCTGTCTGCCAACTAAAGACGTAAAAAATGATGAAAAAGTAACCCTTTTTCTACATTTTTGAAGGTCTAGAAATGTGGAAAGTATATAAATTAAACATTTCATGACAACATCAATCTCGACTCGTTTCTTTTTGTTTCGTTTTTCGCAGGAGTATACAGGGTGTAAAATGACGCATTAAAAAATAACAACAGCGGTGTTGGTTACGTCGCGTGTCGGTGTGTCGGTGCTACTCCCAAGATTACATGTACTGTACTTTATTTGTGTGTAAACACACAAGACTCACAAGAAGTGGGATTTTTTATACTTTTTAGGGAATAAAACGCTTTATTTCTCGTTCGGTTAATTAGTTAACACACTTCATTGTGAAGATGTTTTCAATGATGAAAGCATGTGGCCTATGTAGAACATAAATCATCATCATCCCAGCGTATTCCCGATTGCATCCAGTGTGGATGCTCAGAGTCCGCTTCGATTGTGATCCTAGATTTAACAAGCCTGGTTATTGCAATAGAGCGATTGCCATCTGACCTCCAACCCTTACAAGGAAAACCAGACTTATCTGGAACATAGTCGGGACCAAGGCTTTACGTGCCTTCCGAAGCACGGAATCATCATTCTTTTCAGACATTCAGGTGATTCAAGCCGCATGCTCGTCTGCCCGCTATACCATAAAAAAAGCAATGTCCTAACCAAACTGGAAACAATCACACAAAGTGATGCTCCACGCGGCATACGAATCTACGACCTTCAGGTTTTAGAGCCCATAACGCTCTAACCACTGTACCACGGAGGCAGTTCTGCAGTAGAACCTAAAATTGACCTAAAGTTTACTTGTCAATCGGTATGACAACCGGTTTTTTATCCCTTATATTTCTATATCTGCCTAATTTTCTGTATAATTATTATTCACATACGCCTTTCTAATCTTTAATTCTGCGGTCAAGGAACGATCGAATGGCTGAATCACAGTATTACAATAACCCTGAGTTTTGTAAAACTGTGGCTGAATTGAACTCATTTTGAACTAGCAAGACCAAAAATCGTTTTTGAAGTTGACAAATTCTATTTGTTAACGGTCGCCCTGTACGTGCTTTAGAAATTAGGCTGTCACTCTATGATTTATGGCTTGGAACAGAGGGACACGAACACCCGCCGCCATATTGAATTTACATACCTGCCACAGCACCACAGACAATAAACACTTAATGGACACCGTTTTGCAAATTTTATTAAAAAGGCAAATGTATACTTTAATAGAATGGGTTCAACCTTGGAGGTCGTGGTTTGACTCCCGCTTTGGATTTTGTTGCTAGTAGGACATTTTCAGCGTCACAGCCCCCAGGTGTAATCTGTCGCCAAGAAGGATAACCACCCAAAATTTAATTCAAAATTGTAATGTCATATTTTGCTTCGATTTCCATTACATTAAGATGTAAAATTAATTTTTAAATACAATACAAACAAATGAAAAGGAATTCTCTGATGATCAATTTATCAAAGAATACTAAGGCAAATATTTAAAAACCCCTACCCCTTACCCTGATTTTATTTGGTGACAAGACCCTCAAGTATTATTGCAAATACTTTATGCAAAAATCGCAGATGTTATAGAAAACTGACAAGAAATTTTGAGTAAGATGATCAGGTGTGTATGCCTAATGGGCGTTCTAACTTCAATGTCTAAGCAATCCTCGGGTTAACAAAGGGGTTTATTTGTATATTCAAGAGATACATATTCTTATAGGATAAAAATGTTCCTTCCTATATGATATGTATGACGACAATAAAGAAGATAGCGTTGCTTCTCAATCCTAGTCCACTCACAAGTCAGAGAATAAGTAATTAACTAAACTAATTTCCAAAGAACAATATTTTGAAGAAAAAAAAGCAGCTGAATAAAAAGACATTCCTAACCGTTCCTCGAGGGTAATGCGAGCAGCCAGTGGGTAATACGTGTGTACACAAGGGTCGATGCTGCGTAAACAAAGCTCAATTGAAACATGCCCATGTTTCAATTGGTTCTGTTTGCCTAAGCTGTAGTGCTAGCAACATTCAGAAATGAACAAAAATATACGTACGCGTATCAAAATAGCTGGACATTATGTTTTATGCGGAAAAGGGTAAAACTAGGTGAGTGAAGTATGGATATATTTTATTAGTTTTAGGTTAAATTATTATTAAAAATAAACCGGTATTTTTATTAAAACAACTTAGTGTTCAAATCTGAGAGTTTGCAGTTGTAAAGTCTTTCCAGGTTAAAAACATCTGAATCCGGCTCTACGCGTCCTTTTTTGGACATGTCACATTAGTAATTAAATAAAACAACTTTAAACGGATACATTAAATAAAACAACTTCAGAAATCAGAAACCAATGTGACATTACTGTCAGACTACCTTGTGGGAGTATGGGAGTATCTACACATATGCTTTTACGCGGTGCGCTAAGATACGACTATGTTCTGCTTCGCCATTAACTTTAATCACTTTAGCCTGTTTTTTTTAAATCTAGCATTATCATTACAGGTCTAAAAATCCTTTCTGTGGGCAACGTGAACTGGCTAGAATCATTAGTTTCCATCACTTGACTGGAAGTAATTATTTATTTGTCCTTATTTACACAAACTACAGAATAATTTCATTTTGTTATTATTATCAATCAATCATGACGTAAATGATTTGTGCGACATTTCTAATTTATTATTCTAAGAAATCTTAATGGACTATACAATATACATCGCTATATGTGCATTTATAACGTTATGTAAATGTACGAAATAACAAATTATACGTAAAAGAAAGAATAATGTCGACTTTTGTAAGATCAACCATTAGTCAATGCCGGCCCGAAATTATTTACCTTTAATTTCAAGGGACATTGGGAATCGGACGAGAGCTTTTGAGTTCTTCGAAATAGGTATATTTGATTGACAGGTTTAATAACGTATTTCCCAGGCCCGCGTAGGCCGCTTGTCGGAAACAATACACGCCTCCCGAGACAGTTCGATTGAGGTGGTCTGTAAATAAGCCGGAAAGAAATTATTTGTTTTTAGGTAATTTTTAAGGCTGGCAATAGTGGCCGCGGAACGAGCTATTCAAATCGGTTTTTAACAACTGTTTTTGTTGTCGGAAAGTTTTCAATAAGGTTGCATATGCTTCATGTACAATCGTATAGTGTAACGTGCCATCTTATGGTTTAAGTACATAGTTCCTGTGTTTGTAATTCCGTCTTTTTTTCGCGGAGGAAATGCTTTTACGTATCCCCAAGCATCCCTGCCTATCTTGGGTGTTTATAATTCCTCAGTCATCCAATATCCGTTTCGGAATTTCGCATTCGCATTTCAAGTTTGTAATCATCAAGCCTTATTTGCCTTGCTTATACTCTTAGTAGCGTTTTAGTCATATACCTTTTATTATGACGATTATTTGGTAGAATAATCGTATCTTGAAACTTCGGATGCGTCCTTGTATTTACAGTTCAAACGAATGCATAGTAAAAACATTGGTCACCTTCTCAATGTCAATAAAGAACCTTGATACGAAGATTCCCGCCCTTGATATAAATGGAGAGAGTGCTTGCAGCGTAATGTGCATCCATTCTACGAGCCCTTGATTTCTTGAACAATGGCCTCAGTAAGAAGCAGTGTTGCGTCTCGTAGTTCTTAAGACGCCCCCGTGACCTTCCGTACCTGTTGCTTACGCCCAGAGAAAGTGACGCGGCCCGAATGCGCCGCCGCCCTTGGAGTTGCCAGGGTGAAAACTCTTAGCCGATTTGCGGGTAGTATAACTTTGTAATTATTCCTGTTTAATATTGAATATGTCTATAATATTTTAAAATACTCGAATAAGTTTACAGCTGAGGATATTTCAATTCAATATATTAAAATATGTAAAAAAGATGCTTTCTTTTTCAATTCAAAAAGCTTAAACATTATTAATCAATTATTCGTCATTTTACCTGGCTTTCTACGTGGGGGTGCTTTATAAAATGCTTGTTTTAAGTTACATCACTACTTTATGACATGAGATCTTCTTTTAAAAGTGTTCGAGGTGCCTTTACCTACTTTACCTTACTTTGTGTTACAAAAGTCATTATTACTTATGTGAAACTTATATTTAATTTGACTCGTGACCTCATTAGGTATACGTGTGCATAGTACGGAAAAGTTACTATTACAATGAAATGTGTTTCTAAAAACAAGTTAGTATAACATTGGCGCCCAACGTGGTGATACTTCCTAAATCCTAGACTGTCGTTGCTTGACATACTTAAACCTACGTGAGAGCAGTTTCCCATCACGTAGGTCATTATGTGAAGCAATTAGCCCACCGTGTATCTCATCCAACCTCGGTGGGTACATTTGGGAGTAGCACGGCGCGGGTGCGCGGCCGGCAGGATGCGTGGCAACACTCCGCCCGGGCGGCAGTGTGCGCGAGCCTCCCGCCGCGCCGACCGCTCGGCACGGCTCCTCTGGGCGCGACCGCACCGCATACATACCACTACGTGCGTATAACCCACGTTGACCCCGCGCGATTCCACGAGACTGTCAAACCAAATTCAATATTCCAACTGTCGTGACTCGTTCAAATGAATCGTCAGTTTAAAAAAAATTGATTCAATCATTAACTTAATTAACACCGTTAATTTGAAATTAATGTATAGTTCAATATTATGCGTACGCATTTTCAGTCAAACCTATTTCTTTTCATGCTTAAGCAATTTACCAATAATCCCACAGAATAAACACGACTTACGACTTCAAGCGCGTTTTTAAAAACGCGTTCGGGCAGTATTTCAAGGTCTTCGGTAATAAATCTGAATCTTTTAGATTATTAAAACGGCCCTAATATAATCTCAGCAGCCGTGTCAAAATGAAAATTTGAATAAATACGCAATCTCGTGAAGTTAATCTCTCCCGCGGGAGCACTCCCAGCGCAACAGTTAGCCCATAATCCTGTGTCGACGTATCTCCCTGACTTCGCCTGTTCTACCTATACGTATAGACCGCTGTATCATGACCCCTGACACCTCCCTAGCGTATTAAAATTTGGTCCTTTACATGCAAAATGAGGAGCTCCGTGTACAGTGGACCCTTGCTCACATACAATTTACATTCTCAATTTTAGATAAAGCAACCGCAGTTTACCGAAGCGCCTTCCAAGGCGCTGTTTTGATTTAGAGCGTCGACCAAAGCGTGTAATTAAAATTCAGCGTGATAATTGGATTCATTGTCTTGAGTGTTCGCATGAAATAAAACGTCGCGAAACGTAGTACGCACCTTTATCTAATCAGAAAATCCATTAAGATGTCTCGTCTGTAATCAAATCGCGCACATATATTTAATATGAAATAACCACGAGTGTTCCTAAAGGAAGCTCGCTTCTACAAGTATAAATGTATTCGCATCTCCCTGTATACATCTTGTCACTTCGAACTGCCACCAAATCTACTTAGAGTGAACACGGATTCTATTTCGTAAAGGGGACCTATTTGTGAGACCGTATTTCGCGAATGCTATTACGACACTATTTTTAATCGTACTTAGTATGTCGATTGTCAATGTTTTTGTTAAGGTATTTTATGAAATATGTACAGTACACCGAATCTCGTTATAGTTTTTGAATTAGTTCGCTGACTAGTCGCTTTGTGAGAGCTAATCAACTCCATAGTTGCTGATATCTTTTATTCATTTATTTTTAAATTATCCGTCCTTCACTCTTGCCGTATCAGTCTTGCTAGTAACGAGTATATACCTACATTGGTGATCTATACTTTACTATACGACACATAAAAGGGTCCGGTTATTGGAAATATTTCGCTTTGCACTGCCCTCGATCGTCAATAAAATCAATGTTTAAATGTCAAGCGGGACCACGTGTTTTATACAAAATTCTGATATTATAACCTTACCAATTCTCGTAGTAGTACATCATACTTCGCAGTAGTAGCAACTTATATTATGTACTAAGGAGTTTTTTAGCAAGAAACTCGATAGCTTATTCTTCTCGATAGACAGCAAGATTCCGAAGCCAGTGTGCTTCTGTAACATTGATTTTAACGCATTCATGACGAAAAAATGTATGAATTTGAATTGATTCTGACCTAAAGCGCGATAGAGTCAGCCATGTTATTAATATGTATAATAACGTATTCAATTACACTGTTCCATTGATGCTTCGGTCGGTTTACAAGGTAGAGTCGCTTACTTATTCATGGGCGGTCGAACCCTACTGATATCCAACTAGAGCTGAATACTTTGTTGAAACTGATCTAAACTTAGCCCATATTGAAGCAACACAATCACTATGAAGAAAATGAAAACGGAACGAGAAAACGTTGACTTGAAATTTTCCATTTCTTACCCGTGTTTCATTTCTTTAACGAATGCAAACCGCTTTTTTTAATATTCATTTGTATCTCGAAGTATATGCGCATGATTAACAGAAATAGCATATTGAAACAGAAGAGTCTAAATTTGAACAATTTCTTATACGTTTCTGATAATCCATCCATCTGTGAGGACCTATCAGTGATTTGTGTAACTGCCATTTTTGTTAACATAGATAAGTTTTGTAAATCTTGGTCTTCCCAAAATAAATAAATAAATAAAAAATCTGTTATAACAGTGCTGTTGTCATCTTTTTTTGTAATTAATATTGTTATTCGGGTCCTGGAACTTTCACTTCATTAGCCCATCATATTTTGATGGTAACAAGCAAGACTTAAAAGTATAGAGAATAGAATGAACAAGTCATTGCTCGTCAGTAGAACATAAATAGGCTAATACGTACTTCCCGTAAATAAATAAACAAATTGAAATATAATGATTTCTTATATTTACACGGTTACTACTCAACTTTAAACGCGAGTTTTCATCCGTTTAAAGTTGTTTTATTTAATAAATTGAAATATAATAGACGGACTATTGTCAGCAATTTTAAACGTAATTGCTGTACTTGTTCTAAGCTCTAAATAGAAATAAACATTTCTATTCTCCTATTTTGACACCAATTATTACAGGAAATCGGTTTCCCTCCGTTTAGCTGTCAATAGCTTACACAAATGCGATTTCTTAACTGTTAATACGAAAGAATCCTACT
This sequence comes from Mecyna flavalis, assembly GCA_949319885.1. Classification (NCBI taxonomy): domain Eukaryota; kingdom Metazoa; phylum Arthropoda; class Insecta; order Lepidoptera; family Crambidae; genus Mecyna; species Mecyna flavalis. The sequence goes on along the minus strand of OX439431.1, from coordinate 13,964,254 downwards.
TCCTACTATATTATAATTATTATAAATGCGAAAGTCTGGATGTTTGTTACTCAATCACGCCTAAACGGCTGAACGGATTTAGATGAAATTTGGCATACGTATAGTTTATAACCCAGATTAGGCCATAGGCTATAAAATTCCTACGGAAAGCGTCTCATTCCTGCGGGATATTGAAAAAAGAAATTACGAGCGGGTGAAATTGCGGGCGGAGAGCTAGTACATCGATATGTCTGATATGCGCCACTTTCGGCATTGCTTCTAGAAATGTTTGCGTCTTTCTTTCTCTGATCGTTTTGTCCTGTGCTATTCAGGATACGCTTGCAAGATGTTTCAGGTTTTGGCAAGTCCAATTAATTACTATAGAGCGCCTGCCGCCAGATGTCCGTAACCCTTTACAGGGGAAGTAAACTAATAGGATCATGGCTACATATTCAGTCCCTTTCGGCCATCATGGCAACTAAACTTCGCAACCTGTTGAGAAAAAGACATTTATCTACATCCATACCATAATATGTCTATTTTATATTCAGGAGCGATGAGCAAACGCCCTACATTTAGATATAAGTATCTGTGGCTGCATTGAAATGTTTACATTTTAGTGTCGGTAACCGATACTTAATTTCGTTCAAATTTCGAACGTCTTCTTTAAAAGTAAAAATTAATAGGTTTTTTCGATTATCGAATTAGTCGATTAGTAATTTTATGTTCCATTCCTATAAATTAAATTCGATGCTGAAATTATAACAATCGATTTGAGAATCGAAATCAACTCGAGTCTAGATTGTTTATGGATTTTAAAAACTACAAACGTCAGTCATTATGTCAGTACTAACTTTTACATACAGATTAAGTTGGTAACTAGGGCGTTTGCTCATCAATCCTGACTATAAAATAGACATATTATCGTATGAATGAAGATAAAGTTATGTATGTGACTGTACATAATTAGTCATTAAAATACTCATGTGATTCTTTTATGAAACTCACTTCGTTCGTTTCATAAAACCACATTCGTATTTTAATGACCCTCATTATGCAGCAGTCACATAAATAACTATTTTATTCTTTGTTGGCAAATAGTTACCAATTAAATTTTTCTTTTTCTTTATAAGCTAGTAGTCGACTATGCAGGTTTCATTACGATTTTCCGATACCGTCGAGCTGGTGATAAGCACTTAAAAAAATCTTTTGGAGATGATCTCAGTGAATCATACCACCAAAATATCTGCCTCCTTATTTTCTTGAAACAAACGGATTCTTGGCAATAAGTAATATTGGAGTTATTTTAAAATTGCATTTTGAGTGGAAATTATTTCCACAAAGTTGAGCAAAAAGACTGAACTTTTCCCTAAAAATTTTAATGCAAGTCAAGACGTGAAACCTATACCATCTCATCAACTCTATCGAGTGGCTAGTTAATCAGCGTTGTGAACTCGAATTTGAGTAGGAGTAGAGTTTGCAAACAAACGCCCACGTGGCGCGTGGTGTCTGTCGTGGCGTAGTGGCGCCCACGCACGGTACAGGACGTCTGCGACCTCTGCGCAGTCCGCCAGGTGTGGGTGAATGCACTGCAAATTACCCTCTGCCACTGTTACGATGCATGTACATTCCATTTGGAAATTCAATAAAGAACTTTTCTTGTTATTTTTTACTATCTTTCCGTCCGCGGATTCACCCGCGTGTAATTTCTTTTTTCAAATGTCCCCCCACCCTTCTGCCCAAAATTTTCGGTATCAAAAGGTACCCTATGTTCACCGGAGATAGTGAAGCCATCCAACAGTGAAAAACTTATTTAAATCGGTTGAGTAGTTTCAGTTTCAGGAGCCTATTCAAATTCAAACAAACATACAAATCTTTCCTCTTTATAACATTAGTGTAGATGTGGTACCTTAAAGTTTTCAGAGCGTTTTGGCCCGAGCTCTAAAAGAAAAAGTTAGAAAGAGATGAGGGGGACCTAAGGAGCGAGATATAATGCATTCAATTTTGCTTCAAGTACTCCAGGGGGAGGAGTTTGGTCTCCAGTTTCTTTTTAACTTCATGGTTACAATCGATAATAATTGTAAGCGAAAGATGACCGCAATGAACATCTCTAAGTTGGTGGCGCCGGCAATCATGAACGATATTTCTCTGATTTCCCTGCATTGCCCTGCATACATTTTGACAGCCAAACTTGTCAGGGAACATTAATCCTGTCAATCCGATGACATCTGTCGTAGGGATCATGGTATTTTGAGATGATAATAGGTTTGATATTTTTACCTTTGTTGATTGATTCCGACATGCAAGGGTGTTTGCCTATTAATATCCTTCTGTAGGGATTGTATTAATAGCTTCCATTCATTTAATTGAATCTACGCTTTCTACCGTTGGGTCATTTGTTAATAATTAATAGAACGGATCGAACTAGGTTTATTTTAGAACACATTTAGGGTTTCCACCCCCCAGGCCCTATATAGATATAGGGCTTGGGGGTGAAAACTCGTTCTGTAACACAAGTATTATTATAGGTAATTAGTCTCCTTGAACAAATATTGTCTGTGTAAATCCATTATTATTAGTAAAATAAACTTTGTAACTATTAGCCTGTTTGTGGCAAGAAATAATAAATTGAGGAAAATCATTTTCATTAAATAAACAAGATAGAGAAAAAAAAATTATGATTGTATATTTATTTATACTAGGTCAGTTAGTAGACAGGCACGCAGCCCACTTAAGCGAAGATGGTAAACGGCCACTGCGGCCTATTCCATTGAGAGACGCTTCACCTGGAAGAGTCGCTTAATGTGCTGCCAGACTGTAGGCTCATCTGATCTTCGAGCCTATGGTTTCAAGTGTACTGGCTCCCACATTAATTTTGCCGGAACACAGCCAGAGCTGTTATGGTAGCAAAAATATAATAATATGAATGGCGGAATATGTTCCGAATCTAAGTAAAAACACAGATAAAATGATGTTTAACGATTTCAACTCTGCTTTATTTCATGGTATCAATCTTAAATAAAAAACATTTGAACATACCAAACTGCAACACACAAACGCCTGGCAATTCCATCAATTCTTAATTTGTAAATTGAATTAAGCGGATATGCAAACCGGGACGTTTTAAGTAATTGCCTTTTCCATTTAAGTTAACACCTTATGTTTGCAACGAAATTTCAGTCAACAACGATTTCGGACCTAAACTAATAAAAGTGAACTTTACCCAGTGATAGTAGAGCTAATTAGTGTTACGAGTATATAACTTGAAGAAAAGTGTGATGTTAGTGTTGGCACAATGAGTGGTTTAGGTCCTCCGGGAGTGTGGGCAGCTCAAAAGAGGCTGGAGTCTTGGGCCCGGGCTGCGAGAGAGAGGACTTCGAGCGCGTCCAGCGGCCAGAGCCACAATTCTACTGACAGCTTCGGAGATGACAAGTCACATAGCAGCCCTAGTGTATGTATTCTTATCAGCCTCTTATCTATTAATTGTCACGGAAAATATCATCATTGAAATCAAATCATCGTCTGGATGTACTGCGTGTACTGGCGTGATCACGACGCTTGGTGTAATGGTGTAATAGTTGAGAAGTCGGCTTTTTTTTTTACTATACAAAGAAAATTATGTTTACTAGTAAAAATTGCTTCAGGAAAATATCGACAGCCTTCTTATTCTTTATGACCATCAACAATTATTTTATTTAGTAGCACGCAAGTTATTTTATTTTTACGACATTTTTTATATTGAGTATAGTCGTATAATAAATGGCGCCCAACGTGGTGGAAGTTAATCGGACGGACGGAAGTAAACAAGAGTGGTTTTTATTAGTTCGTTTTCCAAAAGCGAAAGGTCACATACTGGTTACGAAATCTTAGAAACTACAAGTGTTAGAAGTCTCAAATTTTGGACAGGGATTATCTTTAAGAATAGATTTAGGTTAATGCTACCAAAGAAGGGATATTGCGAGATCGACCACTAAGTTTGTGTTTTTGGGTTGATGGTTTCTATTGATATTGATTTGTCAAGAAGGAATATGTTTTTAGAGGAATATTTCCACAATTTTAAAAATTTCTTTTATGCGCATGAAGTCTAGGGCAGATGCTAGTGATAAGATCTATTCATTACACTAATAAAAAAATGACATAGTGCCAGTTAAGTCCAAGACGGGTGTTTTAATTCCCACCCCGTTGAATTATGACTTCGTTCATTATGCGCTCGGGTAAAATTTGCTAATGCACAAATGTTTCCAAGCATAGTGCTCCTGCTGTCGGCGTTGCCCGAGTAAATAACTGATGCAGTTAGTTAGTAGTGTTGCTGGTAATTTGGTCTTTATGTGTGTAGATCATAAATACTAAGCATACGCACTAATGAATTTAGGGAATTTCCTTTTTTTATACAAGACAAGTTTAAAGCTATCAAGCTATCTCAATGAATGATTACTGTATTCAGAATGTATGTATTTAGAATTAAATACTGTTCTACCATGACAAACTATGTGTTTAATTTTAATTAAGGTAATGTTCGTTTCAAGTCGTACGACACGAAAATTACAATAATTTTAAAGAAAACTATAGGGGTATTAACGCCCTTACACTTTTTTGTGTTGGCATAAAGACATGCAGTCCTATACAAAATGCATGTACAAAAATAAACTTGACTAAATAATAAACTAAATAACTAACTAAATAAGATAAACTTTGTGTTACAGCTTAAAAATACCAGACTGGTATCGTAAGCATCGTTCAAGTCAGGTCAATGAATGTGAATACATTTTATTGATAGATAGATATATTAAATTAAACTGACATAAGAATGTCAACGTGAAATTCAAGTAAAGAAAACAGTTTCATATAGTTCGAATGAATAATTGAAAAATTAGTAAGCAAATTAAATTTTAATATCGTCTGTATTCAAGTTCAACTGGGTACCTGGATACAGTCGCGCATAAAATACGTTGAACGAAGCAGAATTATTCATAAGACCATTACTCTGTCCTTGCGAAACATTCACCGTTATACAAAAAGAGAAGTCTCCGACTCCTAAAATAATGACCTTTTCACGGGGTTTTGATGGTAGAAATTGTATTGCTTTTATTTACATACGTCTTTCATTAAATCTTATTGAAAGCTTGCTGTATATTTTGACGCTGGGTATTCTAGGAAAAGACAGACTCGATCTTTTTTATAATGCCTCATGAGCGCAAGAATTATGATCTCGGAATTCCGATTAAAACTTCCAGATTGTTTATTACAACATTTGAATGCTTTTGCGCGAGAATGTAGGATTTCTAAGACCATCATCAACGATGATAAGCTAAGGCTTTTGATGCATTTTTCTGCTTATATTTATCGAGCCTTATTACAAGACACACAGATAATAGCTTCACAAATAAGTTCAGGTGTATAAATAATCAATCATTCAATAAATAAATGCTGTGTGCTTGTCCGCCAACTGTTCAGCCTTAAAAAAAACTTATCCTTGGGGATGGAGAATAAAAATAAGTTCGCTTGATGCATACTTATAGCTATAACTCATCAAAGTGTCTAAAGAGTAGGTATATTGTGTCATCATCTTGGACCTCATAAAGAGATGAAAAGTAAATCTCCCTTGACGATTCCATTTGTTTTTATCTATCGTGACGTATAAAACAAAGAAATGAGTGCTCTCTCCTTTTCTTTCAGCCTTGGCAGCCGTTTTATACAAAATAGATTTCCTCGAGCAAATCCCGCACCGCAAAGATTCTGCATACAGTAGTAGGAACGTTGCAGCCTCCAGAGAGCAATCTCTCGCAAGCGGCTTTACAATATCCTTGGTTTAAGTGGGACTGCCACATTAGACGTCGTTTTTCTTCGTCCTTTTTATTATTTTAGTTGACAAACGTACACGCGGCCGGTCTAATTGATGTAAGCATCCACGGCGTATTCAATTAAGGCATTTGAGCCAGTAGCCACATGGTCAGGGGCGCACGAATGCTATCACTTTACTCCCTGTGTAGCATAAAAGATTCTAGAGAAGGTTTCAGATATGGAGACCCACGATGCTGTGTTTCTTTTTAATTTTACAAAAGAGAGCATAGAGAGCTAATTTATCTGTCAAGAACAATTAATTTATCCGAAAGCGGAGAACAGGCCGTAGAATAAATTTAATGTTTTTGGCTATAGTAAATTTCCACTATACCCAGTCAGTACCATTGAGTCCTTTACAAGAAAACATCGCTGAAGCTACTGCTGTACTCCTCTGTTCTATAACGTTTAATTACAAATGTTTTCACAACCGAAACACAGCCAGGAGCCTTTATGGCAACTCGTTTGTAGTAGTTAACCAGTTAAATTTTAAAAAGTACAGAATATTATATAAAATAATATAAAAAAAAAAAAATTATAAAAACTGCATACCAACTAATACAACAACGAGAGTGGAAACAAATTTTATTTAACAAAATTACTTTAAGCGTTTTGTTGGTTCCGGATAACACAGTAATACGAAACGATGTAGTATTGTATTTATCTAAGCACAAACAAAAAGTGAACAAATAACTAGATCTCTGCAGGAAATCCTCATTGGAGTTGAAAAAACTTCAGTCGGTGAATAAAAACGTAAGAGGCTTACGAAATGGAAGCTACAAATATCAATACAGCGAAGCACGGGCTTTCAACGGGTTTAGTTGACTTCCAAGGAGAACTTTGCTAGTGTTTCCGTATAATTGGAACAATTTTAATAACTAGTGTTCATTATTTTTTTATAATTTTTTTAAAGCATATTGCCTGCTTAATGGCGATATTAATACAATTATATTAGAAAAAATTCAATTTGTCCAGGTATCAGGCGGGACTCGAACCCACGTCTCTCGCTGTCCGGGCGAGTGCACTACCAACTATGCTACCGAGACCTTAGTGGACCCGTTGAATTTCTTCTAGTATTGATTTACGCTACGGCAGCGCCATCTCTTCAACGTTGCAGTAATTACTACTTACAACATCCGAATGGAATACTTTTACAAGTATTTACCAATCTTTGAGAAGAGATTATTTTTACATTATTTTTTTATAATTTTTTTAAAGCATATTGCCTGCTTAATGGCGATATTAATACAATTATATTAGAAAAAATTCAATTTGTCCAGGTATCAGGCGGGACTCGAACCCACGTCTCTCGCTGTCCGGGCGAGTGCACTACCAACTATGCTACCGAGACCTTAGTTCGTTAGTGGGTTCGAGTCCCGCCTGATACCTGGACAAATTGAATTGTTTCTAATATAATTGTATTAATATCGCCATTAAGCAGGCAATATGCTTTAAAAAAATTATAAAAAAAATAATGTAAAAATAATCTCTTCTCAAAGATTGGTAAATACTTGTAAAAGTATTCCATTCGGATGTTGTAAGTAGTAATTACTGCAACGTTGAAGAGATGGCGCTGCCGTAGCGTAAATCAATACTAGAAGAAATTCAACGGGTCCACTAAGGTCTCGGTAGCATAGTTGGTAGTGCACTCGCCCGGACAGCGAGAGACGTGGGTTCGAGTCCCGCCTGATACCTGGACAAATTGAATTTTTTCTAATATAATTGTATTAACTAGTGTTCACTTATAATATGAGAATTACATATATAGTTACTTTATTGTTGTTCAAAAATGTTTCTCTACGCTCTTTGAACTCCAACTGTCAAGCAGATTGTCGCTAGTTCAAAACACTTAGTCCTGAACAATTACACGACAATACAATTTTTTTCCTAGATCTTACATAAAACATTTTATTTATGCTGGCCATACAACATCCTCCTATCGTCAAATCGACATTTCGCGATCGATTGGATTGACCGTATGTGGGCGTGGATTGGCATGTCAAATCTTTTTGTCATGCCAATCTACGCCCACATACGGTCAATTCGATTTGATCCAATCGATCGCGTCATGTGTATGGCGAGCATTACATAACTAAAAATTTTAGTTTCTATATTTATATCACATATAAAATTATCTTAAGATAATATGTTACTCGTTGCGAGCACCATAGACGGTTTATATTTTGCAGTGGGATCAACGTATTACTTTATGGGCAAGACCACGGGGCAAAACAGTTTAGATCCAAGTTTTTTTTCATTTGTTTATAAAAAACTTTATTGACCACACATTCACAAGTTAGGAACAAAAGGTGGAATTAACGCTAAAAGCAATTTCTCTCAGTCAACCTTTAGGAAAAACGGAATTTGTGAATGCGGCAAAGAGCAAACTAAAAAAACTTATAAAGATATATAATCTTACTAAAACATAAGATAAATTAGATCATAAACATACACAAATACTACTTAACTTATAATAAACTAAATATTACAAGCTTGCTTTATGGTTCCTGATTTCTTGGAAATGTGACACTTTACGGGTTTTCGTTTAATAACTTTTTATGTTTGTATTGATACTAAGTATTCATTTTTGAAAGAAATTAAAGTGATTGCTGTTTTGAAAAAAAAAATGAAAATGGTGGACCAGGCCAAAATCTTCAATGCCCTTTAGAAAAAAAAATATAGGTAATTTCCCCTGACATTTAGTAGCATTTGGAATTTAATACCCTAAGCACGCCTTTAACTGGTGGGAGTATCCTATTATCACACAAACGCTCGGTTAACGGCTTCACGTCATAATGTCAGTATTACGTTACGTTACGTCCCTCGTGCGACTGCTCCGCAGACGTTTTTATTGCTGTTAATATCATATGTACGAAATGAAACGTTTATCGCATGTGACAGGTATTTTGCAGCTTTTTGTAACGTGTTTTATAACAAAAGTGTACCACTTAAGCCTACTTCTCGCCCGATGGTTAGCAGTTACCGTACCTTTGGACGCTTGTAACCAGAGATCAGAGATATCTTTTGCGCGTCCCTATTGTAATTCCAAAATAGCTCGATCCGTAGGACAGCTGTCATAGAGAGTTCACTAGTGATACGATGCAGTCGATTCCCGATTATACTAACACCTATTTTGAATCGTAAAAATTATTTTTTACCGATTGTCAATCAAATACGATTCTATAGTTTGTAAAATCTAGGATGATACCTGCGACATATTATAAGGTGGAGGTTACTTAACCATCAGCTCAATGACTTTTGTTTCCCCTTCCTTCAAGCGATGCATATAAAGTGATCGAGCATATAGTGTGGCAGTTGCTTCATGGGTCAAGTATCCCTTAATGTCCACTTTACCATCAAGACAATTGTGTGCTTGTCTGCCAACTGTAAATAATAAAAGATAAATAAATGTATAGATTATGTAAATGTATACTTTCTTTTCTCCAGGAGATGCTGATACCCAAGGAGCAATGCCGCGTACAGCCGGCGGCGGAGGTGCGCGCCGCGAGCTCGCTGCCGCACGCGCGACTCGCGCGCACGCCCTCGATATCCTCTCAGAGCAGCCTGGACAGCGGCACATCTAGAGCTACAGTAAGCAATTCTTCATTATCATGACAGTCATTGGATCTGCTAAACATAGGCCTCTTCTAGCAACTTTCACAATGCCTGATCTAAAGCGACCGTTGTCTTGACGCTGCTGGAATACTGGTATTATCATCACCATTTTAGCCTAAAGATGTCCACTGCTAGGCTAGGCCTCTTCCAAGCCTAATACAGCCGGAAGCATCATGAATCTCCATACTTAGTTTCCTTTCTGCTTACTTTAAGGTCCTGTTTAAGTGTCTCTCAATAGAATACGCCGCATGGGCTGCTTACTATCTGATGGAGTACATGTAACAAAAAAATAAAACACTTGTATTATGCTCATGCATTTAAATCCATATATACCTACTCGTATTTAAGTAACTACATCATATGCCGCAGGAGAAGCTGTGGACGGAAACTAGGAATCCTATCTTACTAACTCTCGCAAATAGGTACTACTTAAAGTTAGGGATTTAGTAAATCCAGTTTATTTAGGTACATGTTTAACTTGGCTAGTAACACGGACGGAAGCTAGCACACATCAATGATTCATGGCCCGAAGCGAGGCTAAATCCTGTTGTCACCGCGACACCTTTGCTCTGTTGCGTTGCGACCAACCACAGAGAATACTTTATGAATTCATGGCGCATTCATACCGAATGCACTTTGCTAATTTGGGTCGCATACACAAGGAATATAAGGACACACAAAATCATAACAGAAACAGCAAGAGTAATGCAATAATTATAAAGGCTGAAGTTTGTGAGAATTAATGGATATTTCTTACTTCCTCGCGTTTTTACGATTAATAAAATGGCATTCGTATTACCATGACATTATATTTTTATTAATTAATAAACTTGATTGACGTACAAACAACTTATTTAAATACTTGCCTTCCGTCCACAGCTTCGCCCGCATGCAAGAATGTGATTCTTTTACTTAAGGCTGTGTAGTTCCGCAGATGCCGCGCGTATGGTTTTTAAAAGCCACCTGAGACATACAAATCAGTGTTTTCAATTCTAAAAAAAATATATGTATCAGTTAAGGATCTGATCTAGTTAAAATCGCATTCAATTACATGTTTTTATAAACTTCACTCGATAGAAAAAAATCCCAAAGTTACCCCTTTTTTTAACGATTTTCGGATTTTATGTCTAAGGCTACGTCCCCAGTAGGCAAACTGTGAGCGGCAAACTAAAGTTTGACAGTTTGCCGCTTTTCGATTTAGTACGCCTTTCCGTATATTACAAATGGAGTGTCCACAGTTTGCTAGTTTTGCGCTCACTGTAGAGCGGCTGACTCCCTTCAAAATGACAGCTGTCACTAGTGATGAGGTGCAGTCGATTCGCATTTATACGAACACCGATTTTGGATCGTAAAATTGTTTTTTTCCTATTGTCTATCAAATATGATTCTATAGTTTGTAAAATCTAGGATAATACTTGCAACATATTGTGTTACGGTAACATTTCTAGAGACGTCTATTTATACTGCAAGATTGTGTAACCTTAAGAAAGTATTCTTATTTTCGAATCGCATTCACATTTAGATTTTATATACAAGGCTTTACTACTTTTAATTTAATTGATTGATTTTTTATAATATGATTTTACGTTTAAAGTAATAAACGAAACAATGTTTTCGAAATTTTACTCGGTTACAATCGATATTAATTGTAAGCGAAAGATGACAGCAATGAACATCTCTAAGTTGGCGGCGCCGGCAATAATGAACGCCATTTCTCTGCATACATTTTGACAGTCAAAAATTGTGAAACATCAATGCTGTCAATACGATGACATCTGTGCGAAAATTGTTCTGAATTTGAAATTTCAGTTCGGCCGCTAACAGTTTGCCTACTGGGGACGCAGCCTTAGCTCCTGCCAATTAACATTTGAATTTTCACTCAATTATAGCCACTAAATATTTACAGATAAATTCGCAGAGTTTGACTTGATAAAATTAGTGTCTCGTTTACTATGTTTAAAAAACTACGAAATGTGCGAGCGCGGCGCCATATTTGGACGTCGCATAATACAGACCTACAAACTTATCTGTTCCGGTGGCCAAAATTGGAACTACGTGAAATACAATGCAAAAACGATATTTAATGACAGTTCTAAATAGACAGTAGCGACGCCGCCACCGGAACAGATAAGTTTGTCGGTCTATGCCTCTTTTATGTACTCCCACCCCCCCTTAACAAGAAATAGCCTCCGCTACTCTTTAGCTCTCAAACTACCCCCATACCAGGGGGCCTAGACAGGGGATGGGCTGGTCAATAGCCATAGTCAATACCCATAAGGCTAGCACCGGCTCGTCCTAATAGGGTGTGAAGGAGAAACCGGGGGAGTTTAGTGGGTAGTGGACGCTCCAGTCTCGAGTCCCGCACACGGCCGCGGGTCTAGCTAGCCTGCGGTTATGGTGCATAAACGCATTCTCCTCCGAGAAAAAAAAAAGAAAAAAAAAGGGGTCTTAGACAAAGTAACATTTTGACAGCGATAGCGAAATTCGCTAACTTCCAATGTTATGGATTTGACAGGTGCCTTAGAAAAGTCACGTGGTCAATCGATATTGAAAGTATGGATTGGATTTTGACATTCGCTATCGCAAATTGAGCTATAACGAACGTCATAAGTGCCGCTTGTCTAGGGCCTCTGAAATCACGTCGAATCGATAATTTAGATTGTAAAGATACGGTCCGTATCCAATAAAAGCCGAAAGACATACCTTTCCCAACGTTTAGTCTATGGCTTTACCCAGTAGGTAAGTATTTTATTTTGTGACAAAAGTAACATTTTGGGAGTAGACGGTGCACGAAACAGTATTCCGTGAGACGGTGTGAGTTGAGAAACATGTTTCGAAAGCAGAGTTGTAAATGTTTTTAATTAACAAAAATTCAGTAGGCCCGGCGTGGTGTTCTCATTTCTTTCGTTTTTGCAATGCAAGACTAAGAAAGATTATGGTGAAATTAGTGAAAGCATAACCACTTGGATAAATTCAAATTAGCAAAGTGCATTTGCAATGAAGGCGCGAACTCATCAGTGATGCTCTGTGTCTTTGTCGTGGGACAACACAACTCAACAACTCAGACAAGCTAGCTTACGTCCTGGCCTTATACATAATGAAATGAAATAAAATAATTTATTCTGCAAATAGATTTTTTTAAATACTTTTGCTTGTCAATCTTTTTTTCCCTACCAGCACTTCGACGTCAATGGCCTGTTGAGGAAAGAAGTGTCGCAAGAAATTCAACAGTTTTGCATTTTTGAAGGAATATTACAAATTATAAATTACAAATTCAAAAAGAACAACGCAAGAAGTTGTATGGGCTCTGTCCCCACCCACCAACAGACTTGGCACTAGTTTTAATATTATTATGACATTCCTTAAAAAGACAAATAACCATTTTTAACCCAAAAAATGACGGGGTATTCAAAAACAATAAAAACGTCCTTATGCCGAACGCCTAAGAATCAGAATTGCGCTGTAAGTGTCTAGCTTCAAGTAGACTCGACTGTAAAATATTTTTTAAGATTATATTTTATTGAAGACTTTTATTTAGGCCAGGGGGGTTACTCTTGATCGCCTGCACATTATTTTCACAATTTACTATGTCAAAAAAATACTTGAAAAATACAACATTCAAATTCGATTTGCGTGAAATCCCCATTCCTACGGGGGATGTCGTCATACAAAAAAAAGATCAGTATGGCAAGAGGTATAAATAGAGATACGTTTGAAATCTGTTGGTGGGTGGGGACGCGCCTTTGCATGGTCCTTTAACATTACAAAATTAATTTATGTCACAATATGGTATCTGTATTATTAAAACCATTTTTCTTAAACAACCGAAATTAACTCTGGTTTCACGCAAACTACTGAACTGATTTTGCTGTGATACAGACATATTATAGACCTTGACTAAGGACATAGGCTATAATTTATCCCAGATTAATGCTCAGTTTCCATATGGGATAACAGAAATAGAAGTAGGTATTTTTACTTGTCATTCTTTAGCATCGCGACGCAGCTACGAATTGCTACGATTTTTGATGGAATAGTTTGGAAGATGGATAGTGAAATAACGTAACTTTATCCCAGAAAAATATCCCATTCCTGCGGGAAAACGTCGTATAGTCGACGCGGACAAAGCCGCGAGTAGAAAGCAAAGTCTTGTTGTATCTAATATGATGCATACTTTGCCTGATCTGAGGCTAAAGCCTGTTGTCACGCGACATCTTTGCTTTTACGACGCCTCACTCAGATGTATCTACAATCATATATTCACGTTAAATATCTTTCATTAGTTTATTAATGTTGAAAATATTAAAATCCTTGACCCACATTTGATTTAATTTACATACCTAACGTACCTAACATTAACGAGTTAAGTATGTTTAATCGTTATCCTGTCTGTTTGTAATGCGCTGCGACCTAAAGGGGATTAGTTAGAGAGATTAGTGCGAGCTCAACAGCCCACGCGGCATGTAATAACGCATTCAGTTTGCTAATTCATCTCTGAATGGTGAACTGGAGCAGGCCCACGGCGTCCAGAGGATTACGCGCAGACGACTAGTCCGACGACCAGTCTGCCTACTGGAAGACTAATCTACTGATCGGTCGACTGTCAAATGTTACAATAGAAGTAGCGATCCCAAAGTCCTTTGCATTTGCTCTCTGAATCGCCCGTATTTTACTTCTTTCTTTTTGGCCTGCGTGATGATAAGCGGACACCCATGAAGTACCTATCGCTCGATGAGTTGCCAAGTTGCCATCTGATCTTTGATGTTTCTCTACAAATTAATACTGTCGAAACACAGTAGTGTGATTAGCTTGTTTCTCCGGTAGCAAGACAATCGGACTGTGGAAATGTCCTTCCACCCCACCAACAAGACCTAAATGGGAATCGATCCCACGACCTCCTGGATTGGAATTGAGCAAACCCTACTGCCGCCGAACCATTCATGTATAAAGTAACGTTTATTTTAACTTTTCGACTAAGACCGTTCTTGGTTATTGTGTGTATATTAGTTATCGCCTTTTCCAAGCCAAAAATATTGTAGTCAGAAAAGTGCGTTTTACACGCAACGGAAAACCACACAGTTCAATATTCTTAGGTTTACATGTAAATCCACTTAATATTTGTAACTGTAATACATTTATCAGACCAGTGAACAAAAACAGTTACATGACCTGTTTAGCCATTTTTAAAGACAAAATAAAAAATAAAAATGGTTTCCTTTTACTCACAAAAGTTTAATTTACAAATCTGACCCAGCTTATATTCATAACGCCAATTATTTTATTTGCACTGCAATTTTGTTTGGACTAGATTGAACGACTTGTAGAGCCAGTCACTTGCATTGAGCTATAATAATGGTCACTTGCCTATATTTTTTCACACACTCAAATGAAAGCTTACCAATTATAAACTAATTTATTTATAGGCTAATAATATAAAGAGGAAAGATTTGATTGTTTGTTGCTATCCCCGGTGAACCAAATCGGTTACTCATACCTCACAGTAAACTGAGAAGAAAGAAAAGAAGATATAATTGGATTCAAAAAATAAATTTGAGATAATAAAGCTTAATCAAAAAACTGTTAATGTTACCACAGAGCCATCGCGGATCATCCCCTGCAATTCGGACGTTCGCGCCAGACGGCCGCACCCTGGAAGCGGGGAGCACCGGCGTCCCGCGCTCCCCGTCGCCCCTCCGCGCGGCCTCGCTGGACGTCCGCGCCGCCCCCCACGCGCACGGGTCCCTCGCCTCGCTGGCAGACTCGCCGGCGCCCTCCAGCCCCCGGCATTTGCCTCCACGGTGTCTGTCGCCGCTACTCATGCCGCCGAGGTAAGTGTAGATACAGCATCATCATCGACTGGCCCAATGTCATGGGAGGCTAAGAGTCTTGGGCTCCTATCTCAACGAGAAGAGAAAATTGAGGAAGTTTAGTGGGTCACTATAGTCCCGAGTTGCACACACCGTGGGCTATAAGGGGCTGACGCTTTCTCCTCCAAAAGAAAGAAAGAGTCATGTAATTAATAGTTAATTTCTGTATGTTGTTCTGTGTCTTGATTGTAATGTGTATTGAATATGTATTTTTGGTACTTTGTTACTGATACCCACTACACAAGTTTTTACTCAATTTATATGTATATGTTTTATCGTACTTACCTACTTGTTTGAGGCTTAAAATTCCGCAGTTCAGTTCTAATGTTCTGATTATACTCCGGCAACATTACCCAACTCCACAGGAGTGATTGTGTGTATTGTGTATAGAATAAATTATTTTACATAATATAATATGAATGACACTGATTTTATGAAAGGGAAAACAAGCAAGAATCTTTCGAAAACTTTTTCTTTCTTGTAACTTTCGGCAACTTCTAACTACATGGTTTCAGCGTATTAAACTTCCTAAAAAATATCCTTTAACATTATTGACACAACGCCATCTCTTGTTTTGTTTTTTGATGGCATTGTGTTGGCAATCTTTTCCAACGTTGTTTTCCCTTCAAATTAAAGAATCGGCGAAGTCCGATCGATGCTTTTGAGTTTTGTTACAAGCGTTCATGGTTGACGATAACCACTTGCCTCTTGCAATCAGTCAGGCAGTAGGCTGGAGCTCTACTTTCGTGGTACAAACAAACCGACAGGCCTAATAACGGATAAACATTACTTTACTTATATACTTATTCGTATGTATTTTTGTAGTATGAAACGCTAATCCACTGACAGATTGTAACTTAAATTGAGCCACATTATCGAGATTGAGAATCCCGGGTAATGTAACGGTTATCGTTTGAATGGTTCGAACTCATGACAACGTTAGTCCACATATTGGCTCATGCCATGACATGCCAATTTCTGTCTATCACGCAAAGGTGCCGTTTCAAAGATCATTATTTCAAATTGAAATCGTGAAACCGTCTGCCCATGCTAATTTTACAATCTTTCAATGTAGGTATCTAATTTACAAAACCTTAGAACACTTAAGTGCCCCTTAGCACTACCCACAGTTTTTTTTCTTCTTGGCCCAAATGTTGACTGGCAGAGAATTCCATTAGGCATTAGGTCCGCCTTATATACTCCTGATTGTGCATTAAAGTTTAAATAAGTGCACTTACTGAAACAAATCAAGTTTATCTGTCTGGCCATGTGTGGCGTTTGCCACACATGACCAAAACTTATGATAATTCATATATACCTAGCAGGAATACTCCTAACCTTTTCTACAAAAGGACGTATCATGCCCTCAAAGGTCTGCAAGTTCTACAACCGATTTGTGGTCCTTTGGTGTTCCTAATGTCCAATGGCGAGGGTGTTGTTTCTTATACCCGTAATTCTGCACTTGGCTCAAGCTAACTACTTTTATAAACGTTTTTTATTCATGGATGTAGGTAATTTTGCATAAGTATAGAAAATTCCGATAAAGCGCATATAATTTTGAACTGCCAACCTCATCCTTGTGAATTTGATTCTGTCCGTTTAGTTCTACCGCTCAGTCCTATGCGTCTCAACTACAGTCCACAACACTGTTTCTAATTGAAAAAAAAGCTTTTGAGTAAAGGAATTTACAGTTTATTAAACACACCATGTACTATTTCACAGTTTGTGCGAAAAAATCAATCTGTTCCGATCGAGGCGCGGGGAATCCGCCCGACAAGCCGGACAAATTGAAATAAACTCAATTTTCTCGCCCTCATATTAACGCTCGTAGGATTTGTCACGCCCTATCCTTCGTACTTTTATACCTATGTATCTACTCTTTATGTATATCAGCCAAATTGGGTAAATGTAAGGGAATGTAATAACGTCAAATCAACTCCGAACCTCGTAGAAGTCAATGTAAAGCTTCGCCTTCCCTTTGCTTTACGATCATTAAGTTATGAACACGCACTTTTGTAGTAAGTATTGTGGTGTACGCGTATTTACAATGGTTGAGATGTCAGTATTACCTACACCATGTCATGTCATGTTTGATCCTTGCATGGTACACTTATGTGCGGGAATGGTATTTCTATTACCTTTTTTTTTTCGGAGGATGGATTCTGCATAATTGGTCACCATGACCCCACCCAGGCCAGCGAGATCTTCGGCCGTGTGTTTGACTTAGGGCTAGATAGTTGCACAACGAATAAACATCATATATTGTATATATATATTTTTTAAGTAACCTTCTTTCTCCAGGCGGATAGATCGCAGCAACTCCCTAGTGGAGAGCAGCAGCGGCCTGGGGCCCCTCAGTCCGGGGGCGTCGACGGCCATCAGTGCCCTGGGGGCCCTACAGCCGGACCTGTACACGAAGCGCGAGGCGCCGCTCGTCATCGAGCTAGAGGGCGCGGGGCCCTCGCTCGGACGAATTCACCTGCGGCTCAAGTACGACTTTGATAGGTCGGACTTGGAAGTGCATCTTATAGAAGGTACTTAGTGTAACATTTTAGTTAGATGTTTTTAAAGTAGATAAATACCCAAATGTAGATAATAAGCCTCGTTTAGGTAAGTACCGAGCCTTGATTTTAGAATCCTATGTGACAATGCCGTGTCATAAAATTTAACAACACAGCCAGGTTCGTGATCATAACTCTATGATTTCAATAAATGACGCATTCACGCATTTCACCTGCTGTGCGACATTAGATAGGCTGTTTAAGTTAACATACCTACCTACCTCGCACTTCTCCCAAACAGCGCCATCCAGTTGATCGATCTGGTGCCTTCAAGCACAGTAATGTACTCCTAACGGTAAAAGTGTACATTTGAGTTTCTTCCTGACTGTTAATCATTCTTTCGCAATGTTAATAAGGAGTCCAAGAACATTTGAAATAATTGCCCAGTGTGCCGGCCGGCCTGAACATTTAAAATACTACTATTATACACATTATTTTAATATAATTATAATTTGACGAGCCATTTGGTGTAATGGTCGAGAAGTCGGCTATTACACCAGAGCTCAGTGGTCGCGGGTTCGATCCCCGCACGGTACAATCATTTGTGTGCATGAATATGTCTGTTTGTATCGGTCTAGGTGTTTCTATGTATAATATGTAGGTATGTATTTACAAAAAAAAAGTATATAACTAATGTTTATCCGTTGTCTAGCACCCATAGCACAAGCTAATGCTTAGTTTGGGGCTAGATGGCGCTGTGTGAATAATGTCCAGAGATATTTATTTATTTATTTACTTTTAATATAATTTCTTTTGTCCCGTATATTCCAGCGCACGACCTAGCCGGGTACGAAGCTGGCGGGTTCAACGACCCGTACGTGCGCGTGAGCCTGCTGCCCGAGGTGGACACGCGCGTGCGGCAGACGCCCGTGCACCGGAACGAGGCCAACCCGTTCTTCGACCAGCACTTCAAGTTCCCCGTGTCGCACGACGACCTCGGCGACAAGACCCTGCTGCTGCAGGTCTTTGACTATGACAGGTGTGTGGTCATCTCTTTTCATCTATAGTTCAGTCATTTTAATAGGTCACATTTGACAGTTCATTTATGCAAAGAAAAATATACCTTACTCTAAAGGAATAAAAAACAAGAAAATAACATCAGTTTTTAATAATTCAATTTTATTTATTTAGAAAATTAGACTCTACTCCTGATGTACATACCTATATAAGTAGCACTTTTCTTTGCCTTAATAAAATGTCAAATGTGGCCTATTAAAATGCATCGAAAGTAAAGAAGTGGAAATTGCTCCACCGACAAAAGCGATGCCCTTAAATTAAATTAGATTAAAAAGACATTAGGGCATCAGTATTAAGCGGCTTAAACAAACAAATTCTGGAAGAGTGGCTTTACCGCTCGAGTCTTAGTCCAAAAATTGTGGGGCTTCTTGGGTAACTCAACCTGAAATCTGCCGCTGAGGATCAAGATAAATGCCGAGCGTTTGGCGAGGTCTATGACTAGCAGTGGACTGCGATTGGTATATGATCATCTCTATTTATTATCTTCCATTTGTTACTTATGAAAGAGCGAACAAATTAATTGCCTCCGTGAAACATTGACTACCTATGCTGCTCGATTCTAACAACCGTTCGTTGGGTCTTCTTGGGTCTGGTTGGTGGTAATACTTTTTAGAATCCGACTTTCTAACTAGGTCAAATCTGCCGTTTATGACTGCGTTCCGGCAATATTCGTTCGGCCAGTAGGTACACTTTAGATCACATTGTTATGTTTGATGATCAGAGGGTTTCATTGATTATGGGGCATTTATCACAAATTGTTAAATGCATTAATCACAAATATCGTAAAAAGAGGTGCCACACTTTAAATTGTTTGAGCCTTCTCGATGCAGCTTTCACTAAGTTGGCAGCACAGTGGCGTAGCGTGGGAGTGAGCCGCCCGGGGCGGAAGACAATTTTGGCGCCCTTTTTTTTTGTTCCTTCACTTGGCAAACAGACACACAGCCGACCTGATGGTAGTGGTCACTGCGGCCTATTCCATTAAGGGACACTTCAACTTTAAATTATATACAAAAAATAGTTGCGATAAAAATATAAAATGGTTCCATTTTTTTTATTATTTATTGTGCAATTTTGCCGCCCCCTAAAAAGTGCCGCCCGGGGCGGACCACCCACCCTTCCGCCCCCTCCCCTTCGCTACGCCACTGTAAGTTGGTAATATATATTTTTTTCAGATTCTCCCGCAACGAGGTGATGGGATCAGCCCGAGTCCCACTGGCCCGGGTGGAAGTCGCCGGCGGGGCGGAGGTCTGGGCAGCGCTGTCGCGAGAGAGACGACCGCCGGAGGAGCTGCAGGAACTACTGCTGTCTCTGTCTTACCTGCCATCTGCCGAGCGGCTCACCGTTGTCGTGCTCAAGGCGCGCAACCTGCTGCCGCCTCAGGAGGGGAAGGATGCGTTAGGTAAGTTTTTTTTATTGCAATGTGTAACAAAACGAGCCGATCGTACACCTGATGGTAAGCGCCACGTGCGCCTTTAGACAGTTTAGTGCCAAACAGTAAATAAAAATTTAAGGTTAAGGTTATGAGATATCCTGGGTATTATATTATGTACTTTTCTTTCAGACGTGTCTGTGAAAGTATACTTGCTCGTGAACGGAAAAAGAGTGAAAAAGAAGAAGACCAACAGGAAAGAGATAAACAACCCCGTGTGGAACGAGGCCCTATCGTTCAGTCTGCAGTCCAGTAATCTTCAAGATGCATCCATTGAGGTGAGTTGAATATCACTTCTTAAGTGAAGTCCATCTTCGTACTTATCTACACATTTTCAAGCTCTCTACATAATAGTGCACTAGTTTCAACTTTTTTATGAAAAAGAGAGGCATACACACAATGTGACACCTAGTGATTAGTTATCCTACCGCTCATGAACACCTTCAACTATGTCAAAGATTGTGACCTTGTCAAAGAGAAGCCTTTAAAAGAATATAGAAGGAGAGAGAAGGTGAAGAGCTGTGGAAAAAGGAAGAAAGAGGGAGGGGTTGGGTCTCATCATGAAAATGTTACGGGTTGTAGAAATCAATAGTACAGGGTATAAGTAGATACTTGTGATCCAAATGGACCTTTTAACGTAAGGCCATTTTTCCACCGCCACCGTCACCGGGCCGTCAACGAGAACCGAGTTTATGTCTGACCAATTTCAAGATGACGGCGCTCGGGTGACGGACGTGCGGTGGACAAATGGATCTAGTAAATTTATATGTACCTACCGCTACCTCGGCGCCGACATCTCGATCTCGGTGACGGGCTGGTGATGGTGGCGGTGGACAAACGGCCTAAGGGTTATATGTATACGGCATATGAGAGATTAATAAGATTCCTCGTGTCAGGTGTGCGTGGTGAGTGGGGGCGGCGGCGTGGGGTCGGGCGGGTCGGGGCTGGTGGTGGGCTGGTGCTGCGTGGGCGCGGCCGAGCCCGGCGCCGAGGGCCGACACTGGGCGCAGGTGGCGCACGAGACGCGCAAGGCCGTCGCCATGTGGCACACGCTCAGGTAGGCGCCGCCCACTGTCGCCCACCGCCGCCTATCCTCGCCCACCGCCGCCCATCGCGCTCAGCGTAGCCCCGCGGGAGCCGTCGAAGAGGCGAGATACGTCATCCGCGTTCTATCACAGTATGAAACACTGGTCATATTATTATAATCTGTGGTTATTCGCTAATTAAGATTTCGAAATTCGAACGTCAGTCGATGAAATCTACTCTTTTTTTGTATAAAATTAGAGGCCAGTTACACCACAGTGCAGTCCCATTAAGGGCAATATATTTCACTAAAATATCCGTAAGATTTAGTTGATATATGAAAGTAAGTAAATAAACTTGAATGCAAGCCGTAAGTCACTTAGGTACCTGGATAAAACCTGTCCTGCCTACCTTAGTATTACATATTAATCTACTGGCAAGATCTAAATGAAATCAACATAGTCATCACTTTAGGGCTCACTAGGGCTCACTAAATTATTATTAAAATAGTTGGCATTTCCATAGTTCAGCGAATAACGTATCTGTCCTTTTAAATATGGTCTCGTTGGCCCACCTACAATACCACAAAGTAAGTTTATTCCCAAAATTTTGATGTGCATCAGGAGTACGTAGATCTAGAGTGTGACTTTGAAGAGCCACATTAGGTACCTTGTTAAAGGTAACCTCGCGAAATCATATAGAAGTAATATGTTCGCTAGTATAAATACAAAGTAAGTTGATTGAATTTTGAATCATGTGGAGTAAAAATGTCTTTTGTACTGCACCATTATTTCGTTTTCTCTGCAGAAGTGGATAGAGTAGTAATTATGTAGCAAGAAAATAATTCCTAAGGCCCAATGAAACAGAAGGACTCACATCGAAAGATTTATACCTACTCACCTAAGATCTAAAGTATTTTAAATCCTAAACCTTTTTTTAAGAAATATGACAACTCGTCGATCTAATAGTTTAAATAATCTAGCCGTGATTTCGTGGTCCTAGATTCCAGGTCCAACAAAATTTGTCGGTTTTTAAAGACGCTCGTCTTGATGACTAACTGTCGTTTCGGACACATTGGTAACTTTACTTCCCCGTGGTACAACCAGTTGGACATCGCAGTTGTACCACGGGTCAGGAGCGCTGTCATCTTCGTGTAAATTTATTACCAGAGACTGTATTCTCTTATCTTTTAAAATTGCCTTTGCTAGATCCTGATCCTGTAATTCCTCTGCATGCCTCACACATTTGACCCAGTCATCTTTAGAAACATTATCGATAGCTTCGTGTAGAAGGCTTCGTTGAGACTTTATTTTTATAATGAAAAGAAATCGTAGGAAGATTTTTTATCTGACTGTACAAAACAGCTATTTATATCGCGGTGTCCGAATCGACAGTAAAAAAATATTAAAATTAAAAAGTGTCAATTCGGACACTGTGTCCGAATAAAATGTGTCCGAAACGACAGTTAGTCTCTTGATCTGATTCAGTGCCTATACCTACCTATCATTGGTGATTGGCTACTTGGCTACTCTAGCCATCTTCGGCGGGCGCACCAGCGCCGTAATGCTTAGGAGTCGAAGTAGTCGCCATGACCGAAATCGGTCGGACTTCATTATCATCATCATCCATCATACCTATCATTGAAATTATGACTTGATTTCAATGTGATTTGAATGGTTTAGTTAGGACTTTTCCAGAAAGTGGAACAGTATTACATTATAGTTACTTATGATAACTAACGCACACACATGGCAAGTTGGAACACCTACTCTAGATCTGCCCTCCCTTGTTCGATCTCAATAAAAATCTAAAGAAATTTATTTTGGGAATAAACAGCTGATTGATTAAATAATGGCTAGATTAAATATACCTACTTTAAAATAAATTAATAATTATACAAGAGATCAAAATATGTATATTAAATACCGATACACCGAAATTAGCAATACCTACTTACTAAAGTTGAACACAAATTACTTATTAGATATTGGTTGATGCTGGAGCCATTGGGCCTAAAGATTCGACTGAATATAGCTCGTCGGGGTCATGGTGACCGCACTACGATGATGTGAATTGTATTTGATAGTTCGACCCTTCCTTGATGGGTTGTCATGACCATTGATAAAATTTCATTTTACGAGACAAATCAGTATTAATTAAGTAATGTATCTAAAATTAACAGTAAGTGTCAGTTTCACTACTGTAAGACAAATCCCTGATAATTTACCTGCCTGATTTAGACTCTGGTCTCTTTCATCGATTTTCAAAAAGTAAGACTGCATCAAGTTGTCTGTCACTGATTAGATAAAATTATTAGGAACTAGCCTTCCACCCGCGGTTTCACCCGCGCGTAATTTCTTTTTTCAAATATCCCCCCCTTCCCCCCACATTAGCGGTATAAAACGTAAACTATGTTCACCGGGGATAGTGTAGCTTTCCAACAGTGAAAGAATTATTCAAATTGGTTCAGTAGTTTCGGAGCCTATTCAATACAAACAATCAAATCTTTTCTAATTATTTTAGTATAGATTAAATTATCTAACAATGGTGAAACTGGACATTACTTATAATCATCATCCTTTATAAATAAAAACAAGACCTATTTACCATAGAGCATTAACCGAAAGAAAGGGTGCGCAATACTTGGTTGTCTTAGGTACCTACCTCCATCAAGGAAGCGGTTAAAACTATAGTTAAGGCTTGTAGACATGTATGAGTATAAACCCCCTGTTAAGGTGATATTAAACCACGCCTTGCCTTGCTGTGGAGCATTCCGACTAGACTTCCATTACTCGTTTATAACATAACATCCCTTTCACACGGGCAGTCCAGTTTTTTGCAGGATCCCGTTTGATGGCGAATGTGTTTATATGCTAGCGTTCACACGAGCATCCCGCATGCGGGACACTGCAAAAACCCGATCCGGTCGAATTGTGTCATTCGGTTTTGTCACTAGAAACTGGATCCGACGTCCAGTAAAAAGCGGGATCCCGTTTAGTCGCACAAATATTTAAATAGCAGTGTTCACACGGCTTCCCGCGTGCGATTTATTGCTGGACACTGTTTTTTGTGGGATAGTGAAGTGGTGGCAGCCCCCGCCCCGCGCCCGTGTTCACACGGCAGTCCAGTTTATCAGGACCGGCTTTTTACTGTAGATCCCGCAAAACTGAACTGCCATGTGAACACGCCGTCCAGTTTTGCAGGATACAGTAAAAAGCCGGTCCTGCAAAACTGGATGCCGTGTGAAAGGGCTGTCTGTCAGGAATACTTACCTAAGTCATGTAGTGTGTGTTATATCGTCAAATATGAAAATCAAATAACTGTTGGATCTACCTTTACTTTGCGATACGTAAAAGAAAAATAGTTTTAAATCATGTTTAATGGGTCTAAATCGGAATGCTAACACTGTAACATCTCGTTAGTAAAATAATATAAGTAATATTATGCTGCATGTAATACCTACATAGGTACTATCATCATATTCATCATGGATTTTAGAATATATTCAATGAATTAGTATCCTTATTTGAAAAACGGCCAAGCACAAACTCTCCTGTTTATTAAAGTAGGTAGGTTACTCTACATAAACTATATTTTTTACGTAATACTTTTGTAAAAAACATCAAGCACAACAAGGGCGCAACCGGGATAATGCTGGGATGATGATGATGATGACTTTTGTAAAAAACATCCTTTGTGTATCACTGCACTGATATGCGGCCAAAAACGATGGTAACTATCTTATCAACTATCGGATGTTTTGTTTTTCACACATTTGTAGTGAATTATCTCTACTCACGTGACAGCGTCGTGATTCGAGATCACTGTAAGTAGTGTACAGTCAACAGCACATCAGACTACCCTAATCTGTCAAATTTCTACAAAAAAATTTCAGCTTTATTCACTTCTCATAGAGTTCTTTTTTTATTTGAGAATTTTTGACAGATTGGGATAGGTTGATCTGCTGCCGTCCGTACATTTCATACAAAGTGTTACGTTAAATGCGCAAAAAAACCTCAGACACTCCAAATGATTTTTAATTCAATAGACCTAGCTGATTCTGAAAGAAAAAAAATGCGTTAAAAAATAAAACAAAAGTTTCTAATTGCTGTTTTAGTTTTACTGACAATTCTGATCTTTTCTTGCGTCTGCGTCGACGCTTTGTCGCGAAAGGGGTCGGTAGGTTATTACAGCTTGCACGTGACAGCTTAATCTATTAATAAATATACATGGCAAAATATTAAGAATTTTTGGAAAAAGTGACCGATTTTAAAAAGTGGTTTAATCGATTCTACTCATTATTCTGATCGAACTAATTTCAGGTTTTGTGCATTTAACGTTACACGTTGTATACTTAATTATTGGCAGTATGAATACGTTCTTACTAACGAGATGTTATTTAAGCAAGTGTTACTTATAACGGCTATGTACCTAAGTCATAGGTATATTCTACTTAATCGAAGGTGATTACAATAGCTTGTATGTAACTCCTTCTGTGTAACTATCAGTATGTACTAACTGTGGGCTCTTTTCTATCTACACTTTGGATGTGGCATTCAAAGTAATTGTATATTTTGTAGGTACTTATTGTAACATGTTATATTATAAATTAACTAGTTAAGGCCTAACAATAAATTCATCGATGTGTCTTCAATTAAAAAAACTACCTACATGATTTTGAATCAGTGTATACCTCTACTTGTATTGTTTATGTATCATATCAAACAATTGTGGCATATGAGGAAGAGACTTTTAGAATTAATTGATTGAGCTTTTAATACACCAATCAAGTCTTATGAATTTATAGAATTTTAAGATATCTATTAATTTTTGGGAAAATTATTTTTCATAAAATGTTTGTCCAATTTATAACTAAGAACTTCGGCTACTGGCTGCTAAACTGCGCCCACAGTTACTCTCGTCTGTTCGATACCTATCTAATAAATATCATATACCTACTTAATCTATAGTACCTACCTAATCATTGCATGGTGAGTTTACCCTTGCCCAAGGGTTGTATGAGTAAATTATACTAATCGAATTTTATTCTGAAAATATACGTACATATTTTTATCTAAGTGTATGTTTCTGTATGAAGGAAAAGTATTTTACTTTGTATTTTCTTTACAATGTCTAAATAAAATGTCTATTTATAAGATTGCCGGCTCTTTCATTTCTTAAGATTATATTTATGCATATTCAGTGCTAAGGCTGTGATTTGTGGGTGTTAAAAACCAATTAAGTACTGGAAATCTGTATTTTATAATCATACTAATCTTTGTGAAGTGTCCCTGAATGAAACACAAGTCATGGTAACCAACCATTAGGATGTCAGCATGCCAGATGCCTGTCTACTAACAGCACGCTTCTTACTCTAAATAAAGGTACATAATTAAAACCACAGTATGTATACAATATCTTATCGTTTATTCAATATTTTTACACGACTTATTTTACATAGTCTTATATATTGTATTCATATCAAATTCACAAATAACACAGTCGAGTAATAGAGTCGGTATAGGTGCGGTCAGTTGAAGCCCGAAATCACTACAACGCACTAATAAATGTTACTCGCAACTTACCACAGCGCCGCCGAAGACAGCCCGGCAGCCAACAACGCCAACTAAAATTGCACATTTTGAATAAAGTTATAATTTGGCAGTCTGCATACTGACAGGTAAGACCTAAGAAAACTACTTAGTACAAAATAATGGTAACATTTAACAGAAAAAAAAATTGACTGGTGTGATTAACAGAAATGATTGCAAATAGGGAAAGTGCATGCAGATGAGAATTGAGATCTAAAAATAATTATATTTCTTCTTCTAATAAAATTGTAATAAGTCCAGTAAGTGACTCAATAACCTACCCAAATCTACGTGTATCAATTGTTTATGAGACGGACAATAAGCTAGAAATTGGTTGTGAGAATTCGTCTAATTAGGGTAGTTTAATGTATCGCTTAGTGGACATTGGATTGGAACACAGTCAAAAATATAATTTTGAGCTGGATATGGTCGCTTTAAAAGATATTTAATAAAGCTTAAGCGACTATATCCAGCCTTAGAAAGATAACACATCGCGACGTGGCGGGTGACATCGATCAGCATAAAAGTAAAAATATTGAACAAAAAAGCGATGCCTCGCTCGACTTAGTAGCGTAAAATATTCTAAATAAACCCTGAAAAAACGTTATATCTTTTTTATATTTCACTGTTATAATTTAAATTATCATAAAACACATGCACATTCCCTTTTGCATTGCAGTAAAATACTTATACCAGTTGCAAATACATTAAAATACCTACTTAAAAGATAACATTCAATAAATTACTACACAAAAAAGAAATTACGTGCTACAATTAAAGAATTAAAATATGGCATTGAATGGAGGTTAAAAATATTTTTGTGTTATATACTTTACATATCATTGCAGACTCCTGTACTGTCGAAGGAAGCAAGAAGGGACAGAGCAGATAGATTACTATGTCTGTGTGTCTGTTTGTAGAGTGTTTTATGCTGTGTGTAAGTGTATGTCTGTTGTACTTTAGTTGTGTATTTGTCAGAATGTGTCTTCGCACAGGATGCGAGTGTGTATGTGTCAT
The DNA here is from genome assembly GCA_949319885.1 of Mecyna flavalis. Taxonomy (NCBI): domain Eukaryota; kingdom Metazoa; phylum Arthropoda; class Insecta; order Lepidoptera; family Crambidae; genus Mecyna; species Mecyna flavalis. Next base: position 13,936,317 of record OX439431.1, on the reverse strand, counting down.
TGGTCTGATGGGGCTTTGGGATGTAGGTATTTGCAGTCGGGATCCTTGCAACTGCCTCCAACTTCGAACGGACAGAGAAAGCTGTTCGGATCCTCCTCCCAGCTGAAAAACATTTATTTTAAAACGTTACGCGTATTCAAACTCAAGTTTGGACAATGTGATGCATACTTACATCGCATCACAGTACGATGTGCGTACACATTGCCCTTTCGCATATCTTTGGAAGCGTCGGTATTCACTACGTAAACATGCACAGTTTCTTCTACAATTATACCTAATAGAAAAATTATTTAACATGTTTATAATCGAAAAAAAGTAAAAAGACACCCGAAAAACAGCTTGGGTTAAATGGCGCTTTGTTCTGTGTGATGTCTCTGCTCGGCCGTACGTACACTGTGGTACGGATACGAAGTAATTCGACCACGCGTTCTGTCTTGAAAAGTTTTATTGTCAAAGAGCAAATACTAATTTTCACCCTTATTTAATAAATAATAACAATTTTTGTTAATTACAATGTATTAGTACATTGCAATCAACAAAAAGCCCTCATACCTTCTCAAAAAGATTAGGCATGGATACTATTTTTAAGAATGCCAATGAAATAAAGTATAACGAATCGAAATGTAATGAATATCAACAAAATGCTTATTAAACGTACAAATCCGCACACAACATGGTCAAAACTCATTATTAGTTAGACAAAAATGTATCTAGATTCCCGTAGGTTAATCAATTATCAAATTTAATATAAATAAATAATTGTTAACTTATATTTTTTACAATTTAATTACTTACTTTCCAGACTGTAAAGCTTCAAGTGGTGATTTGTAATCATCAAGCTCTTTATTCTGCCGTTCTAAGCGGTTTTGTAAATGAATTTCGTTTTCTAGGTTATCATTCTTTACATATCCGTCTTTTTCAACAATTCCATTAATATCCGCCATATCTTCAGTTTCATTTTTAGAAAAATCGACTATTCTATCCTTTGTGGGACTTTTAGGTATTTTAACAATTTTCTTATTACTAGACACATCAACTTGTACAGATAACCTTGAATTGGGTAGACTATCTTCTTTCAAATCGTTTACGATACTCACTTTTACAGACTTTAATAATTGCGGATTTTTAAACTCTTCTTTAGAAGGATCGTTCTCTTTTTGTAATTTTGTTAAAGGTACATTTTTATTACTATTTCGTATTGTAAGAGTATTAATGGAATGTTTAGTAGAAGTTGAGCTGAAAAATATAAAGAACATAAAGAAAATAAATCTGACTAGCAATAAATATCTTAACATTTATCAAATGTACACAACAAAATAGGTATAGTCATGGAAAAAGAATACCTCTTCAGGAGATTTTGATGTTGCAGTCTTATTTTGGCTAATCTGCTTTGAACAGATCTCTGCTCCTTTTTATTAAATGTAATTGCTGTTGAAATATTCCTCAACTCTGTGGCCACTATTTTATATTTCTGTGATAATTTTGTTGCTTCATCTTTAAGTTTTAGCATTTTAGCAGATTCTTCAGCAATCTTTTTCCTGTAAAATATACAGTTTTCAAATGTTTTACGATTATCAATTAGTATAACATCATTTTACGTAAGATTCTTTAAAGATATCATTATTACCTTGAAAGTGCTATTTGTTCTTCTAAATTATTGTTATTATCTGAAGGTTTGGTTGATATATTTCTTGGTTTTAACGTCTCTTTCGCAGGAACTGACGCTTTCATTAAATTCATAGATGTTTGTCTTGCTTGCTTTATTTTTTCTAATTCTGCCATTCTTTTAACTAAACTCTTATACTCAATTTGCTCAGATTTTGGCAAATGTCTTACCGTCTAAAATATACAAAACAAAACTTAAAATAAACAAAATCGTTATTTACTATGATACAAATTGAAAGTAAGAACCTGACCTTTGCAACATATTTAGGAACTGGCTTTGGTTGTTCTAATGGTTGCTGAACCACATCCGGCAGACTTGTTTTCTCTACTTCCATTCTTGTTGATTTTAAAAATAAATCCAATTTTTGTTGAAAATCAACTTGCTCAGACAATTTCATGTGCATTTTCGTTAAATTTTTAGTAGCTTCATGTTCTCCTTCAGAATCCGATTCCCCTAATTTAATAATAAAAGGCTTTTCTGGTGGTAAATTAATTTTACTCTTTGCTGTAGTGGGTGGCACTTCAGGACTAGGTACATCTGGAAACTGTTCGCTAGCTGCTGGTTCAACTAGATTACGCCAGTTTTTACTTAATGAGGTTAATAATTTGGCACGTAACAAATCTTCATCTTCATCAATTTCATCTTTTTGTGGTGACTTTGGAACTGGGATACTTGTTAACATATTTAAGTCATTGTGGAATTCTGTGATACGTTTCATATTTAAATCGCAATTATCAGATAGTTCTTTTAGTTTCTCATCACCATCAGAGCCTATTTCCATATCAACCAACTCAACATCAGTATTATTTTCTGCTTCCATTTTTTGTGATAGTTCATTATCAATATGGAAATTTTCATGGATAGATTGGGATAGTCTTTTTCTCATCTTTTGTTTTTGTTTCATTTCAATTGCTTTTTTCAAAAGTGCTGACTTAAGACATATCAGCCTCAACTCTGCAGTATCACTATCCTCATCTTCTGATAAAAGTAATTGTTTGTTTTCTAATTCTTGCCCTTTTTCTTTTACATCTGTATTTGAAGGGTTTACCTTTGCTTTATTTGTTTTAGTCTTCAATGCATGCTGTCTTAGTAGTTCTAAATCTTCATCAGAATCTCCACTACTGGTTTTCGTCTCAAGTAAATCTTTCTTTTCAACAGCATCTACAACATCTACTGACTTTACATCATTATTAATAATAGTAACATCATCATCATCATTAGTATTGTCATTGCACAGGTCAATTAAATCACACACTTTGGTTTCACTTTCTAATATTTTCTGAGGCTTTCGTTTTTCAGTTTCCAGATTATTTGCGACAGTTTCCAGATTATTCGTCACTGCAGTATTTTTAGAATTTTTGATTAAATTAACAGACATGTTGGTATATGTGATTTCAAGTTTCGGTTTTTCACTAACCACTACTTTGACAGGCTCTTCACTCTGTGTACCGAACATTTTTCTTAATCTAGCTCTTAAAGTAGTTGTATCACTTTTGGGAGTATGTACAATAACAGCATTTGCTAACTTTCGTCGTTTATTTCTGTACTCGTCATCAGACTCTTCACTTGAGTATACTATTTTTGGCATTAACTTCTTTTTAACCCGGTGCGATTTTTTCTTTGTGTCTTTATTTTTTCCTAAATTAATAATTACTGGGTCTTTCCTTTTTTTTGGTTTACCATGTTTTTGACTATGACTCCTGTTAACAGGTACTGGTGGAAATATGTCTTCACTATCAGTGCCAGAAATTTCAGACAAATCTTGTGGTAGAAAATCAAAAGATTTTCTTGTCTTACCTAAAAGATTATTGTTTTATTGAAAAATATTTTTTTAACTTGTTGGGGTGTCAGTATTTTTTTAAGAGTTTTTTAAGATATTAAATCAATTTTTTGATAAGATTAGATTGTTTACAATATCTTTGTATTTATAAAACTAATTAACAGCATGTACCTAATTCATACAATGTAATAAAATTCCACTAGTTGTTTTTATTTCATTAGTATGGCTTAAGAGATCAGACAACAAAATAAAAGAATAACAGGCCATAAATCTTAATGGTTAATAGTTTGTAATTGTTACGGAACTAAATAACCCTGTCACCAAATTCGCCAAATGTAATTTTATGATTGCAAGCACATGCTAAAAATACACTACAACTTAATTATTAATTACTAAATGCCCTTTAATTTTGGTTTTCATATGAAATATTATGCAAACAATATAAAACAAAGTCTCTTAGATCTATCAACAGTATACATTTATAAGCTCTGGTGTGTCATGTAGTATCTGAGCCTAAAATAAAATTAATTAATACAAAAACATTACAATAAAATCTGTACTGCATCTTTTCAAGTTAACAATAGTTTCAATCCTTGTTGACTTTGTAAAACTATGAACTCTGGCATTAAGAATAAACACTTGATCTTGGAATGAAAAATCTAAAATCTTTACTTTTTTATGTAACTTTAGTTTTCAGCGAGGCACGCAGCCCACCTGATGGTATGCAGCCACTGTATTATATTGATACTTGTAATCTCAATTGACGTAAGGCTAAGGTAAGGTCGTCAATTCAGATAACAAGAATTGATAAAGAGGGAAACTTAATCCTTCTAGCCCCGGAAAACCAGACACAATAGAAAATCTATTGTTAAGCGGCACGCGAGTGCCGGTTCGGCTTTGAGTGGTTAAACAGGAATCATTGCTCAATGCCAGATATAGAGGATAGACACATTGAGTATTTATAATAACAGTAGGTATTTAAATCAAGTTAAAATATTTTTATGCGATAAAATGTGATGGAAAAACTAACATAAAACAACAAATTGTTCCAAGATTGATTTTACATCTAGATATAAACACATTTTTTCTAATTCATAAAATAAACATTAATTTGAAATATTATTATCACATACCTGATAGTTACTTCCAATAAGTTAATTTACCACTAAGTAGTGAGAATTCAATGGAATGTAGCTCATACTTACTAAATTTGTATGAAGCAGTTTACAATAGATGGAAACCAAACCCATACATTACCAAAATATGATTTACTTTAGTAATGAACTAGAAAATACTATTATTTATGACTATCGCGTATGCACATGCATAAAAAGTTTACTTAGACTCGAAATACCTGATCGAACAGTTGAATTTTTAGCTTTCTTACGCTCAAGGACATTGTTATAATTCTCTAGTACTTGTAGCCTCTGTCTTAAAAGAAACTCTTCTTCCGAGGATATGTCTGAGAGATCATCGAAATCATCCACGATTTCACCTTCTTCCATCTCTGAATCAACATTTGTTGGTGGAATATTTTCTATGCAGGCCATTTTGGTCTTGATACATGAAACGAAAGTACGAATGAATGCTTTTTATAAGACGACAATTTAGTTAAACCTTTTAATAATTTATGGATGAACGAGACTTACCATTTCAAAAAATACTTCGACGTTCGACAATGGATACTATTTCTCAACATTCGCTTTAAAATAAATCTACAAAATACAGGACAGACATGACGGACATGACAATGATGACATGAGCATGAGATGACAGTCACTCCAAAAAACCAAATGTTATCTTTTTACTTGCTCAGTGCCACCTTGTAGATTTTTATTTCACTAGTTTTGGTCTGAAATTTCACCAGACTTAAGGATATTTTGATCTAAATAATTCCCCAGAATTCACTAAATAATTTAATATGAAATCACAAGGTAAGTCAAAAATATATATTTTAATTGTGAGTACAATGAAAAAAAAAACAATTAAAAATCAATTTCAAATACTTCTGCTGGTATTTCTTCTTCTTCTTCTTGATTGATTTTTATTGCAGATGTAGACGGCTGAGATGGATCATCAGTTTTGTCGGATTTATTGGTTTTAAAAGAGTAAGAAACTGCTCTGATTGCTAAAAACTAGGTCGCTATTTTTTTTGTGGCAATTTGACACCCTGTCAAAAAAACGCTGGCATCTGAAGGGTTAGTCGGGAAATCCCCAAGTATAGCCAACAAAGACGTCTAAAGGCGCGTTCCGATTCGCGATATTTAGCGCTGTGACTTGAGCGCTGTCAGCTCGCTACCGCCCATACAAAATAGTTATTCGGAACGGAGAATGGGCGCGCTCATAGCGCCAAATGTCGCGAATCGGATTGCAGTCTATATCTACGTTCCAAAATAGGTATTTTGTTCTCGGTGGTGTATATTTTACTCTAACCCGGACCCAAAACACAACATTCGATAATTAAATATCACTAAAAGTCATCAAATATTTTTTAGTGATTTTCTTTTTCAAAATATCACGGTCTTTTCCTAAAATTCACTAGATCTAGTGACAAAATCACTGAAGTGGCAACACTGTAACACGCAAATGAATGAATGAATGTCTGAATGAATTTTGGAATGAATGACCGATGACCTTAGAGCTTATGTTCTACTCTAAGTTATAAATCGCCCATTTCGGACCGCAGAATTGTCACTGTCAGTGTCAGGCTGACATATCAATCAGCTGTTCTAAAGTGACATTTATCTTCTATCTAGTCTGTGAAAGTGACGGAAGTCTGAACTGACGGAAGAATTGAATTGAATTGATTGATTTGTTTTCTCTTTGTTTTTAATTGCAGTTGCAAAATATCCACCCACTTTTTGATTCTTGTTAACCTTACGTCTACACTTCGATAATAATGAGGGATGAGAATGAAGACGATTACAAGTTCGCAGCTTGCACGTTCTTCGCTAGGAACCACCCGGGCGAGACGTGCGGTAGCAATGGCCTGCCTCTCACCCCCAGCTCCGTGACGATACTCGGTCGGGCCCAACGTCTGCTACACATGAACCACGAGAATTTGTGCACCTACCTCGATGTGATCAGGGGAAAACATGGTAACGTCAACGATCTTATTGTGTACCTAGTACCTTACCGAAATTGTTTATATTGACTAATTTGAAGCAGATTTAACACGCACTGTGTGTCTGTTGACCCTGCCTATTTACAACCATTTAAACTCACCATTTTTGATTTATTACCATTTATTTATTTCAACAACAAAAAATAGTGTTTCAATAGGTGACTATTACAAAGTACAAAGCTTAAAAGTTTCTTGTTTCTTAACAATAAAAATAAAAATGTTATTGTTCTTTTTTGTAATAAAAATATTGTGGTTCTTGTAGGAACAAGAAATATTTGTATTACAACAGGAACAGGAGTTCTATAAATAATTTTATTATCTTATTTTTACAGAAAGGATAATAGTTGTCGCAGAAGTTCTAGGAAAGTCTCTCAATGAAATCACTTCAAAGTTTTCTTATGTAGAAACAGTCCATATAGGATACCAAATAGCAAGTGGATTGAAGTTCCTGCATGATAATGATATTACTCACAGAACACTTTCAACAGACAACATACTTGTGGATGGCAATGGACGGTTAAAATTATTCAACTATGGCATGTATTACATGACTAATGGAGGTACTGAGGTGTCTTTTCCCCTGGGGTAAGTCTTAATTTTAATGAATTTTGAGGCACATGCAGCCAAGAGATGCCCAATACTCCAGCATATGACATGCATGGTGATTAAGCCAGTATTCATTAATATGACAATGACTTGATTTCAATAGGCCATATCCATGTGTGTGACATCAAAAAGATGTTTTTTTTAACTGTACTGATAACCGAATTGTAGATTAAATGAAATATGTAATTCATCTTCAATGTTTTTGCTGTGGTTAATCAAGAGATAATGATTTCTATATGTATTCATACAAACTTTTGTAAAATATATATATTTTCAGGCTTCCAAAATATTTAAGTCCTGAAACAATACTCGGTGGGGGTGGTCCTGCTGCTGATGTGTGGACGTTTGGCATCATCCTGCTGGAGCTTTGTGTAGGGAAACTGTGGCAGAACCTAAAACCAGGGCCTATACTGAGGAGGATACTGACTCTGGTCCATGCTGGCAACCCAGCAGAGAGGATAGCTAGAGAACATGATTACCATGAAATTTATAAGGTACTTTCTTTGTATTAATGCAAATTTGAAGCAACTATCAACTAAACTTTTGAAACTTTGGATCTCTCTTCTCAGTCGTACACTCTTGGCAAAGTGGTTGTGGTCATGTTTCAGTCAATTTCCGTGTAACCGCTGTTCTTGCAATGCGACGCCAAGCAATTCTATTTTTAGCGGAATGAGAGAAATTGCTGATGCTGGAGTGCATTACGGATTTAATAAGGTCTGTCCATCGGGTTGGAGAGTGTCCAAAATGTTCAGTGATCAGTTTATTTGATTTCTTTTCTAGCAAGTTCCAGAAGCATTAAAAAACATAATTGAGAAATGCCTCAAGATTTACCCCAGTGAGAGAGCAACTTTCACAGAACTGGTTACCGAGTTATCTGAAATGGACAACAAGAAATTGGTTGAAGTGAAGAAACCCCGTGGCTTGATGGGTTGCAAACTGCAGCTGTTGTATCATCTCTGGCAGCTCGCTGGGGGAGATATCCAGGCAGAATTGAAGAGAAATTGCCTTATAAAGAACAGCCCTCCAATATTGTCTATGCCAATGTGAGTTTTGATGTTATTATTTTTGGTTTTTAATATAACAATTTCGATAAGAATAAGTAAAAATGTTATGTAGTGCAGCATGCCTGTTGTTAAAGACCTAAAATGGTAAACCATGGTTCCTCCATAACCTCAATGAGATTGTGCTTAACCTGAAGAACCATTAATGTAGCACTGTAGGCTTCTCTGATATTTGAGAATTAAATATTAGTGTCAGCACCTATGTGAGTCCCATACACTAACCCTCTTATTACAGAACGTGGTTTAAAAATTAAACTGAGCTTAGTCCTGACTAAACTCCTGACTAAAGTCAAACGCTATTACAAAACGAAGTTTTACTTCATTTCGATTACTAAAGTTAGACCTAAGAAAGTCCGCCGGTGCCCCTAGTTTTACTATGGACTAACTTTCAAACGTCAAAACGATAACACTTTAAAAATTTCGCTCCGTTCTACGTATAGAAAGACAAATTTTGAAAAGAATTACTTAATTTGTGAACAGAAAATTAAAAATAAATGTTACTTTTTCTCACATTACTAAAACACATTTATAAATAAAGAATTATTATTTTTACTATCCTATTTAAAGATTTAAAAACATGTCATAAAACATAGTCTTGTAAAATGAAACGCACTAAACGAGTTAGTACCAGTAAATTATTCTTATGTTGGTATTTGTTTTGTAATAAGGAAAGTTTTAAAAAATAGTCCGGACCTAAACCTGTACTAAGTAGTACAGTTTTAAACCTGTTTTAGCGATGTTTTTTGTAATAAGAGGGTAAGAGTTCCAGTAACTCTTATTTCTGCAGATTTGATACTCTTATAGAAAGGACAAACTGACTTGAATTAACAAACTAAAAAAAAGGGGTTTTATTGCAAGCTTTGCAACTTAGTTTGGCACCTTGTGAAAAGTGTACAAGAACCATCTATAGAATTTAATATTTAATATTAAATTCTTTATTCTCTTTATTTTCAGAGCAATCCTCTTAGACGGGTGCACTATAGGTGGCAAGATCGGTGCTCTATTTGACCGCCGTATAGCCAAGTACACACTAGGCCTGCTCAAGCAGCGGTTGAGCCACATCTCACCCCACGACTTCTATCCACTCATGCACGAGCGGAAGAAGGACTATGATGCTGTGGCACTGCCTAAGATCATCAGGGAGAGAGACACTGAGTACCAGTTCTACAGGCTGCTGTGGTTCCAGAGGCTTCTGCATGTAAGAATCTCTGTCAAGTTGTCTATACAGTATGTTAGGCTTTTGAGCCTACGGCCCGCCTGATAGTAAGCTGTTACCGGGCGTTTTAATAGGAGCGCGTCGCCGATCCTATTAAAACGTTTTCAAGCCCTTCTTGAAGAAACGATGTGGTCTCTTAAGAAAAATATCTCGGCGGGAAGTGAGGTAAAATGAGGGATGTGTTAAAGACTTATAGTTTACGCCCATTAGTCAAGTGGTATACGATACCGCGACCTCAAGAGCCCAATTTCTAGGTGCCTTGTGTGTTGAATTCTTCGACTATTACATGTGGTTATGTCACGCTTGCCAAATGCGGGTTGATTACCGCATTTGGCAAACGTGGTAATTAAGCTAACAATCTTCGATGATATTCATATGCTTGCGTATTTTTTTTCAATTAAGTACAAGTCATGTCAGACGGCTATCCTACCATGTTATAAGAGTGAGGGAATGGGGAGTTCGTCTGTGCTTGCTCATTCACTTGTGCACTATAACATATCCTGCGTAGCTGGTTAATCTTAAAGTTTAGCCACAAATAGAGTCGACTAGACTCTAACTAGGCGGACATTATTATAATCAGAGACTCGAAGATCAGATGAGTCTACAGTCTGGCAGCACATGGAGGGGCGTTTCCAGGTTAAGTGTCCCTCAATGGAATATGGAATAGGCCGCAGTGGCCGCTTACCATCAGGTGGGCTGCGTGCCTGTCTGCTAACTGACATAGTATAAAAAAATATTGTTTTAGGGTTACCCATACACAGCACAGTACATAAGAGCAGAGGCAGAGATAGACATACCGCCATTGGTCCGTGGGGACGTGTGGGCGGCGCTACTGGGCGTCACGGGAGACATCGAGGACCAGTACGAGAGGATCGACAAGGAAACTCCTACGCCTACTGATAGGCAGGTGAGCCTTACACTAATATTACTGTGACGATCGCTAAGTTTAGCTTAGCGATCGTCACAGTAATATTAGCTTAGTTTCCTATTTTGCTAACGTCGATCGAGAGCACCGTGGCATATAAAAGTAGTCGAATAGCATGTTCTAAATTTGTAAAAAGCCAGGACCATTAAATAAAACGTGTATGCCACTGAGGCAAAAACTGCTTGCATTCTTCCTACGTTGACGTCTGTCGCGTACGTAGGCCCAACGTACGGACGGACGTTCGCAGAAGTCTAAGCTACATAGCGCTCGACCAACATCAGTGTAAAAGGAAATGATGCATTAAGATTTTTTTGGTATCACTAAGTAAAGTCCTTCCTTCATCCCAGCGTATTCCCGATTGCATCGGAGCTCAGGGTTCGATTCGACTATGATCCTAGATTTGAAAAGCCTGGTTATTACAATGGAAACCGTTCTGGTATCCCTTGTACTTGGAACATAGTAGGGACCAACAGCTTAACGTGCCTTCCGCAGCACGGAATCACCACTCTTTTCAGACATTCAGGTGATTCAAGCCAATGTCGTAACCAAACTGGAAACAATCGCACAAAGTGATGCTCCCTGTAGGATTTGAACCCACGACCTCTGGGTTTTAGAGCCCAAAGCTCTAACCACTGTACCACGGAGGCAGTTAAAGTAACTAAAGTGTCTAAGCGAGTGTGTATCGTGGTGGCAGATCGACGTGGACATCCCGCGCTGCCACCAGTACTGCTGGCTGCTGAGCGGCGGCGGCGGGCACCGCGCGCTGCGGCGGCTGCTGAAGGCCTGGCTGCTCACGCACCCGCGTTACGTCTACTGGCAGGGCCTGGACTCGCTCACCGCGCCCTTCCTCTACCTCAACTTCTGCAACGAAGGTACGCTCGACTTATACTGGTTTGTAACGGGACTTTTTTTGCGACACATTGCAAGGAGGACTGACGGCCGTTGGGGCGGAAAGGTCCTCGAGTGATGACCACGTACCGGGAAACGCAGCCGTGGTAGGCCACCCACAAGGTGGACCGATGATCTCAGAAAGATCGCCGGAATCCACTGGATGCGGGTGACGCAGGACCGATCGGTTTGGAGATATTTGGGGGAGGCATATCCTCCACTTCGTTCCGCCATCGATATCTAGAACGCCCCACCGAAAGTGACAAGTGTACTCTCTTCACTTCTTGAACCTCCTCCATTAAACAGTCAAGTACCCAATTATATTTATATCGTTCTAACAAATAAACCTGTTCTAGCGCGCGCCTTCGCGTGTCTCCGAGCGTTCGTGCCAAAGTTCCTGCACCAGTTCTTCCTGAAAGACAACAGTGCCGTGATTAAGGAGTACCTGGCCAAGTTCTGGCAGATGACGGCCTTCCACGAGCCAGCGCTGGCCACGCATCTGCACGAGATCAACTTCGTGCCGGAACTGTTCGCTATACCATGGTTCTTGACCATGTTCTCACGTGAGTATTTCTCCCGATCTAGTCAGACGATTTGGCATGTCCATTACATTGTATTTATTATTTGACTAGTCATTTCGTTTATTGGTCGAGAAGTCGGCTATTACACCAGAGGTTGCGGGTTCGATTCCCGCACTGTACAAAAATTTGTGTGCTTGAACATGTCTGTTAGTATCGGTCTGGGTGTTTCTATGTACATATAAAATGTATGTGTTTACAAAAAAAAGTATATAAGTAATGTTTACTCGTTGTCTGGCATCCATAGCACAAGCTAATGCTTAGTTTGGGGCTAAATGGCGCTGTGTGAATAATGTCCAGAGATATTTATTTGTCCAGAGATATTTATTAATTACATTGGAGCGACTGTCGTCTGACCTTCGTAACCCAGCAGGGATAATAAACCTCGTCACGTTACATGCTTGTTTACTATTAACTCGGCGCGAACGGAAAACATCGTCAGAAATCCTACAGTCAGTTTGTCATGGCTATGATGCAAATGGTCGTCTTCCCCTGTATAAGGTCACAGAGATTAGTTGGCAGGCGCCAATCCAAAGTAATAACTAGATTTGCGCAATCCTCGATCATAATGCAACCTACCTTGACTGGTTCGGGACATAACGCTAAAAAAAAGGAGTCATAGCAAGTAATGACCGCCTCCGTGGATCAGTGGCTAAGCCGCTCGGGTATAAAAACACGGAGGTTGTGGGTTCGATTCCCGCCTTAGGTCTGGTTGGTGGTATGGCTTTTTCAGAGTCCGACTGGCTAGCTACCATCCCCACAGGTGAGATTTGCCGCCATAACAGCTCTGGCTGTGTTCCGGCAATATTGAAATCAGAGGCTCGAAGATCAGATGAGTCTACAGCAGTCTGGCAGCACAGGGGCATTTCCATGTGAAGTGTCACTCAATGAAATAGGCCGCAGTGGCCGCTTACCATCAGGTGGGCTGCGTGCCTGTCTGCCAACTGACCTAGTATAAAAACAAGTAATAAAATAAAATATTTCTATTCAATCAGTAATGTCAAGTCTTTCTGTGATGTTCCTTTCAATTCTAGTTCAGACAAAAATTACACTCCTTCCTTTGTATTTACAGATGTGTTTCCCTTGCACAAGATTGTGCACTTATGGGACGCATTGCTAGTGGAAGGTCCGTCTTTACCACTGTTCATGGGAGTGGGGATATTGAGGCAGCTTCGTGATACGCTACTTGCATCTGGTTTCAATGAGTGCATTCTGCTTTTCTCGGATTTACCAGAGATTGACATCGGAGAGTGTGTAAAGGTAATACTTCAATACGTTGATTTATTTTTGTGTTTGGCGATAATTGACCAAATAATTATTTTGGGACATGAGGAGTGTATGTTAATACAGTTTCCGCACTCGATATATTCAACTTACTGTTTTACATTGAAAAACTGTAATTATCCACCATTTTGAATTTGTAATTTTCAAAACGGTGGACTCTACGCCATGTTGTAATTTTGTTCCTTTTTAATTTATCGAAAAATTCATAAAAATATTTGGTGAGCAAATGAGACCATAAAATGTTTTTGTTCAACAGGAATCTATTGAGATGTGCCGAAGTTCTCCAAGAAGTATAAGCTATAGGAGATTTACAAACGATCCTGAAATAAAAGAACCCATGGTAAGACATACATTTATGTAATTGTTAATACATGAAAAAGTACCGAATATTTTTGGTGCAAATAAATATGAAGTGAATGAAAAAACCTTCATGAAACGTTCATTTGATCTTTATGACAAATAAGTTCTATTATTAATTTGCCCTTTCTTGTAGGATATGGTGGAGATTCCAATGGAAGTGTTATTTAGTGAAAAGTGTCCACGGATTAGTCTTTCCGACTTCTTTTCACTGGTGTGCCAAGAGAAATGCTGTGTCATTGACATAAGGTCCAATTTGCTGTGAGTACATTTCGAATATTAATTATTATTTCGCCCGCGTGATCAAACATGTGTTTTTACGATCAAACGAGTACGAACTATACTAGTAGATTATGTTTCCAACTTGAAATATGCGGCGTAAATTTCGCATCGAATCAATTTCTTGGAAGAGTTGTTTTAACACACATTTTTGTTTAAAAATCACAGATTGCATGAATTGATATTATATGTCATGTACCTAATATTGCCACTTAACAAATGACGATGACTACGAAATTTGGGATTTAAGTTGATATTTTGGATATACGTCATGCATGAGATAAGTACATGTATGGATACAATTTGAGTTTTGAAGTAACTACTTTAGGATGTGTGCCATTTTTCTAATATCCTATCTCAAAGTTCTGAAAAAAGTGTTTAGATCTTGTGAATATAATTAGGGTGTTGACCCTTGACATTAAATCTCATTGACGTTTTTTGCATTAGCTTGCGTAGTAATTTTAAAGAAATGGGGACATCCCTGCGCAGACGTAGATACTTTCCGTGTTCATTTACATTAAATGTGTTAAATAAAAGTGATAATGGAGTGCTGTTGAAAGGAAAATCTACGTTTTCGCAGCACCTTAATAAATAAATCAATTTTGGACAACATCACATACCAACATTAATCTGACCCCAAAGTAAGTAGCGCAACAACTTGTGTTATGGGTGTCAGAAACAACGAAGGTACCACAAATATGGCGGGAACCCACGACCCCTGGCGCATGCGCCATCGGGCCAGTCAAAAGTAATGTAATAACTTCTTCCAGCTTTGACAAGAGTTGCATAGAGGGCAGCATAAACGTCCCGTATAGCGGCGTGCATCTCGGCCAACTCGAGCTGAGGGCACTCGGGCTGCAGGCGCAGAGGGAGATCAACGACTCAGTCAAACAGAAGAAGACCATAGTGGTTGCCTCGGCGGAGGATGAAACTGCTCAGCTGGTGAGTACTATACTGACGCAGGAGAACGTTTGGGCTAGAGTTGCCCTACTATGGATAGGTTCGCTGTAGATACTTGACTTTTTTTTTGTGCGGAGTAGAACGCATTTACTCGCTATAACCGCAAGTTAGCTACACCTGCGGCCGTGTGTGGGACTCGAGACTTAAGCGTCCAATACACACTAATCCGCTCCGGTTTCTCTTTCACACCCGATTGGGACGAGCCGGTGCCAGCCTTGTGGCTATTGACCAGCCCTATAGATACTTAAGCTCGCAACAATATCGATAAGCTATCGAAACTTTTGAAATCACGTCATCTATCGATAGTTTAGCGATAGTTGACCATCGATTGGCAACTCTAATCTGACTAGAAGAGATCGCTATTAGCGATAAGTCCGCCTATATTGTACAGCTTTTATATGTTACATGTTTCACATGTTTGTCCTAAAGTGTTTTGTGCAATAAAGAGTATCTATCTAATTTGGGCAGTCGATCGCCACAAGGCGGGCATCAGCTCGACCCTCTTCGGGTGTGAAGGAAAACCAGGGGAATTTAGTGGGTAGTGGGATTCTTTGGTCCTGAGTCCCACACAATGACCGCAGGTCTCTAGCCTGTGGCGATGGTGCATTAAATCTCATATACGATAAAAAAGAGACCATGTACAGTCGGCAGGTGATCAATCTACCTTAATCTACCAGAAAGTCGCAATTTTTTTATACTACTTCAGTTGGCAGTTAGACAAGCAGCCCACCTGATGGTAAGCGGTTCTAGCGGCCTGTTCCATTGAGGGACACTTCACCTAGTAGCGTCGCTAACTGTGCTGCCGAACTGTAGGCTCATCTGGTCTTCGGTCTTTGGTTTCAAGTGCTGGCTCATTAATATACACACTGGTACATTAATATTGCCCGGAATACAGCCAGAGCTGTTTTGGCGGCAGATTTCCCCTGTGGGGTAGCTAGCCATTCGGACTCTGAAAAAGTCCTACCATCAACCAAATAACCAACCAATTGAAAAAGAACTTTTCGATGCGATGGACATTAAGTGAAAAGGAAAATGCAAAACTTGCCTTTGTTCTTGGGCCCGAAAAAATTTAAGTTATGTGCAGAGTTGAGATGTATTCGATGTCAAAGACCACACACACACCATCAATTTTTATTATGATGACACCATAATCGGTCCCAGGGGGATAAAGTTATCGTCCATAATTTGTTATTTTTATATGAACATAAATAATTAACATAATAAACATATTTTTTCCACTAGGACCAAATTTGTTGACGCCATAGTAAAAGTTAAAGGTGTTTATTGGATCTACTTCGTAGGCTATGTCCCAAATCTGCACATTTTTTTTGGGCCCATCTTTTGCATTGTCCTTTCTTCTGTCGATAGTTGGTTTCGTTTCTTACGAAGTTTCCTGTCTGTAACATGACATTGTCCATCCAGTTCAGCGAGCACCTAGTGAAGTGCGGTGTGGCTCGCGTGTGCGCGCTGCACGGCGGCACGGCGGCGCTGGCCGCGCACGTGCCGTCGCTCTTCACCACGCCGCCGCCCAGGGCGAAGGCGCAGCCGGCCAAGAATGGACATAGATAATAATTGTGGAAGGATACACTCACTTGGATAGTGGCAATCGCTTCGAGTGTCATACCGTTACTGAAGTTACATTTATTTCTTGAAAAGTGAGGGAAATGTAAATGCTCCTTCATTTTAGGGCTCTTTCAAATTAGACTTTTTGTGTCGGACGGCTACGGTACGGTAGCCGCATGTTTGCCGCACCGCGCACGGACGGACCGGTCGTTATTTTTCATAAGAAACGCGCGGTAAGCCAACCGCGCGGCGACCGTATCGCGAACGCTAGACAGCAAGACGTCAAACGTACTGATAAGTTAGTAAAAGATACTAACTTTTAATTGTGGTTATTTGAAGATCTGTTTGTTATTTTACATATCTCTTGCTCTGTAAGTAGTCACTTACTTCCCTGAATGCCGGGGTGTATGGATATCATTACAGCCATCGATCACTAATAAAGAACAGTGATCGAAGATTACAGCATAGGTTTTTGAATTTGAAAAAAAAACTGTCATACATACTCATACTGCAAGAAGAATATTTTTAAAAAGTTAGGTAATTTTTTTTTCTCTCGAATCGGAATCAAGACAATTAATTATATTAGAATTTATGAAGATTTTATTTTAAATATCGAACGATTTGTTTCGCAGTCACATTGTATGATAATAATTGAAATCTATTCAAAAATCAAACTGGCCAGCACGATTTGACGCGTTTGCGTGCCATAAAATCGTGAAGAGTAAAAAAGGCACTCGACTAGCTAGGCGCGAAAGTAATTTTTTTTCGTGTTTTGGAGTTCTTTCTCAAAAGTTAAGTTTTTTTACTTACCTAACAATCGATATGTAAAGCAGAGTGTTTACCTCGGGTGTAAGCATCAATTGCATACTCGGGCTAAATAGCGCCCTCGCTGCGCTCGGGCGCCAAAAACCTCGTATGCAATTGATGTCATACAGCCCTTGGTTAACAATCTACTATTACTATATTTTATATTGTATTTATTAATTATGTACAATGAGGGTTTTCAGGATAAAAAATCCTCTAGATGGCGCTACGTAGTTTATTTTGACGGAAGACGTCAATCCGCCATTATGAATGTCGAAATGAACCAATCACGTTTTAGTTGGACCCATAGAAGTAGGAATAATACAGAAGGAGTGACGCGCGCTAAACCTGGGGCAGTGAAAACTCTACATTTTCGTAGAGTTTCGCTCAGTCGCCGTCAGTCGCGGTTTGTGACATTTCGATCGTGACGTATTGCACGTGTGCGAAAAAAAAATAAACATGCCGTCCTGCGTTGTTCCCACCTGCCGAAACAGTCCTAATCTGACAAAAAAAGAACACGGGATCACGTTTCACACGTAAGTAACCGATAATACAGCACCTTCATTTTATTATTTAATATTTAACCTCTTCTAATTTATCAAGGAAAAAACTTCACTCATTCTTACAGTGTTGCCAGTAAATGAAAAAATAGTACCCCAAATTTTTTACCATTAATATATTGTAGTAACTGATATTGCTCAAAAAAAAGGAATGTTATGAACTGTGTTGTTAAAATAAAATGGAAAACTATTTAAACGATAAAAGTCTGTAGATGCGAATAGTTGGCGCTGGCTGATTATAAATATTGTATTGACATTACCCTTCGTATTGTATTGATATCATAATTTATTATTTCGACATTACTATTGTGTTGTTAAAATGTTTGTGATATGTACTTTATTATTTGTAAAAAAGGCAATGTGTTGAGTTTCTTGCTGGTAGGAAAAAAAGATCGACGTGCAAAAGTATTTTTTTTAAATTCTATTTGCTGAATAAAATAATTCATTTCATTAAACTATTTCATTGACATTATTCTTTTGATTCCTTGTATTGATATCATTATGTATGACATTATTAATTATATCGATATAAAATTATTATTGTGTTGTTAAAATGTTTTTGATTTTTAATTACATATTTATTATTATTCTTTTATAAAAAGCAAAGTGTGAGTTTCTTGCGGCACTTCTTCTTCACAGGTAATTGACGTCGAAGTGCTGAAAGGGTAAAAAAGGTTGACGAGTAAAACTTGCTTAATAAGTTATTTTATTAAAATTTTATTTTTATAATATTAAAAATATTTATATTTAATTTACTGGACTATTTTTTATTTATTAACAACTACTTATTATCGTAATGCCACAGTATCCATTTACCCCAAAAAGTTTACCCCAAAAAATTGGGAAACGGCTTGCCCGAGTTTTGACCTGGCAATAAAACGCGGGGCCGAAGTGAGGTAGGTGCGGGGGGCACGCAGTGGCGTAGCTAGGTAGCCAAGGGCCCTGGGGCAAATCAAAAAATGGGGCCCCACTGCTATTTAAACTGGTTCCCTCATATTACAAAACATGGTTTAAAAATGTTACCGGGCTTAGTAGGTACTACACTTAGGCCTAAGACTAAAGTAAACGCTATTACAAAACGAAGTTTTACTTCATTTCGAGTACTAAAGTTAGACCCACGTAAGTCCGCCGATGCCCCTAGTTTTACAATGGTCTAACTTTCAAACGTCAAAACGATAACACTTATAATATTTTGCTCCGTTCTACGTATAGAAAGACAAATTTGAAAAGAATAATTTAATTTGTGAACAGAAAATTCAAAATATTATGTTACTTTTTTTTTACATTACCAAAACACATTTATAATTAATAAAGAATTATTATTTTTACTATCTTATTTAAAGATTTTAAAACATGTCATGAAACAAAGTCTTGTAAAATGAAACGCACGGAACGCGTTAGTACCAAATATAAATTATTCTGAAGTTGGTATGTATTTGTGGAAGGTTTTAAAAAATATAGTCCCTGTACTATCTAGTACAGTTCTAAACTTGTTTTAGCGATGTTTTTTTGTAATAAGAGGGGTTAGGTTTTATCAATTAAAAATATTAAATTATAGTAATAAGTACTTTAAAAATGCTAAGCTACTTTATCATCAGCTCTTTTTCGTGCACTGCAGAGCAGGTAATAAAAATATTAAACAGTAACAACATAAATTACCTATACAATTAATAAAAAAAAATCTGTACCCTTTTCAAACTGGAATACAACAGACCCAACAAAATAACACCAATAACAAAGGAATTGTTATGCACCTACAGAAATCCACAGGATGTCGCATATGCTCTAAACGAGATATACAGCGGCATCTATTCGGCAAACACTCGAACCAAATCTCTGTCCCTGAAGGGCTTCTCGGGCAAAGTGATACCAAAGTCGGAACGTACATTATATCTCGTTCACACCCAGGCTGAAAAGGCAAGCCTCATCAGCCAGGGATACGGCAACGACGAAGGATCACGAACCCTGACCATCCACGAAGCACAGGGACAAACGTTCGAGTCTGTGGTAATTGTGCGAACAATTCCCAAAAAATCCCACCTCCTTCAAAGCGTCCCACACGCAGTAGTAGCCGTCTCAAGACACACTAAAACCTGTGTCTACTATACAGACAACCCCAACGATGATGCTACGGCACGTCTTATAATGCGGGCTGAGAGGGCTACACCAGCGAAAATAAGGGACTACAACCTACGGATGGCAATGCGTCGGGGTGACTCGGTCGTTCTAAAAAAGCTGTCGGAACTTAGTTCCCAACACAACTAGCAGCGATCCCATTTCTCTACAATCCTACAGCCCCACTACCCATCACCCCAAGTACGCGAAGGTGACGACATGTCAGGGTGGTGCGGCAAAAACTTTTTCCAACACTGTAAAGTTAATTACTTTATTTATCTTTAACCATTCAATCGTTGTACATTAAAAAAAACAAAAAAAAAAAAAAAAAAAAAAAGTTCAACACAAAAAAAAAATACAAAAAAAAAAAAACATGATAATAATAAAAAAAAAAAAAAAAAAAACATGATAATAATAATAATACACATATATTATATATATACGTAAATAATTTTAAAACAACAGACGATGTGTATGTACTAGCAATAAGCCTTTAGTTTAAGTACTAACCCAACATTTTGTCTCTGCGCGGAGCAACATGTAACTTAACACTAACCCAAAATTTCAACTCAACAAAGGCACGGACCCAAGAGTCTGTGGAAAAAAAAACTATTATATAAAAAAAAAAAAAAAAGAAAAATAAAAAAAAATCACGACATTTCGCGTTATACAATGATTAGCCGAAATCTACAGATTTGACATGGTTTATTATTATATACGTAACGGACATAATATGAGTGGTACTAAAATCGAACCACTATATTGACCAGTACTATCCGGTTCAGATGCTATTATTAGTATAATACCTTTTGGAGCTGCGTTAAGCGACAGTGATGACTGACACAAACACTGACAAAATCGTTGCTAACGTTACGGACAGGCGCAGTTAACGTCATTTGTCGCTCAATTCCAAAAGGTATTATCCTAATAGCATTTAAATCTGATTGACATTAGCTTACTAAACTTACTCCTGATACAGCATACATTTTTCAATCGTTCTTGAAAAAAAAATCTTGACTCGAATTCACAATAAAACGCACTTATGTAATTTTCGCTATCCGTCAAATTGACAACACTGCCAACCCACAAAAAAAATTTAGGGGAATTCCGAACTTTCGAATTTCTCTCAACTGAGTTACCATGATTGAAGTCTGGTTGCAACCTGTCATATTTATATTGAAAATGGGAGAAATTTTCAAAAGTTCTGTTCGATCGAGATTTTCTGGTAAGGGTTTGAGGGCCCCCTGAGCTTGAGGGCCCCGGGGCGCTGCCCCGCCTAGCCCCTAGGTAGCTACGCCACTGGGGGCACGCAGCGTTTCTGGACACACCTTGGCGTTTGATTTGACAACCGAACGTTCTATCTATATTTTATTTCTTTAATCTATGGTTGGACCTATGGCTACGTAGCGCCATCTCCCGTTACCTTATGGCGTTCGGCTATGTGAGGATAACCGGATAACCCCACACTGCCGGCCAGCATACTCAGGGATGCTTAAATCAACATCCCGTTTGAGGATGCTTACATTACCTCACAGCAGGGAGTACGGTGGAGGTATTCTGAGGCCCCGAATCACGTACCTCCTAAATATCGGAAATTAGTAACGAACATTGGTAGCTGTGTTGGCATTAATCAATTAATTTTTTAATCAATTAAATAATTTGATTAATTTTAATCAGATTAAATCAATCATGATTAGAATAATCATGATTAAAAAAGTAATCTTAATCATGATTATTGACGTTAATCATTAATCACAAATCATTAATTGATTAACTTTATTAACTTGATTAATAAACTAATACATCTATCATCGTTATTTATTCTATATAATTATGAGAAATGATGGAAAATAATGACACATTTCTGAAAATAATTTTAATTATTATTCTAAGAACAAAAAAATTATTTCTTACGTTCAAATTCACTGAAATCTAATTTTAAAGAATATTTTCAATCAACTAACCTCCGATCTTTGCCGATAGACCCAGGGTTGCAAATTTTCAGATATTTATCCGATAATTATCTGATAACTGTATATTGTTTCTGATAATAATTATCTGATAATTATCCAATAATTATCCGAAAATTGTTAAATTATCAAGATAATTATTTTCCCTGATAATTATCTGATAATTATTATCAGATAACAATATACAGTTATCTGATAACTATCCGATAATTATCTGATAATTATCCGAAAATTGTTAAATTATCAAGATATTTATTTTCTCTGATAATTATCTGATAACTGTATATTGTTATCTGATAATAATTATCCGACAATTATCTGATAATTATCAGATAGCTATCGATAGTATCGATTGTTTTAAATTAATACTATCGATACTCTCGATAGTATCGCTATCGATAGTTGACCTTGAAACTAGTAACAATATCGATAGTGCTATCAATATTACTCATTAACAAATACTATTGATTGGAAGAAATGTTATCGATAGTATCGATACTATTACATTATAATACTATCGATACTATCGATAGTATTGTTGTATTAAATCATAAAAACTATCAATACTATCGATAGCTTGAAAAACTATCGATAGTTTACACTATCGATAGTTTAATAAACTGCGATAGTATTGCCTACCAATAATCAGTTACATAGCTAGTAAATGTTTCATAAACCATTAATTAAAAAAACCTATTTATGCTTAAGAATATCCGAACACAATCAAACATTGACATAGGGTAACACTAAGCATTGTCAATTATACATTTTCTGTTGTCTTTCCGGGATACGATACTATTGGCGTTTATTCAACTATCGATAGTATTGATAGTTTTTATGATTTAATACAAAAATACTATCAATAGCATCGAGACTATCGATAGTATTAATTTAAAACAATCGATACTATTGATAGTATTATAATGTAATAGTATCGATACTATCGATAATATTGCTTCCAATCAATAGTATTTGTTAATTTGCAATATCAATAGTATCGATATTATCGATACTATCGATAGGCAACTCTATTACGTATTGCATAAGCTGTTGCATGGTGTTGTTCTTCCAATAAATTAAATAAATAAATTTATTAAGTAGGTAATAGTTAATCAAATTTTATTATGTAATCAAATTAATGATTAAAAATTAAAGATTAAAAATCATAATCAAAAAATTACATTAATGATTAATTAATCTTAATCAAATTTTTTGATTATAATTTTTAATTATTAATTTTTAATCATTAATCAGATTAACTTTGGGCCAACACTGATTGGTAGTACATACATATTTCTATATTACCAACTGAACACATTAACTACTTAATATTTTTATCATTCCATCACGAAGCGATTGCTATTTGTCAATAAGTAATAGATTTTTTATCGAGCAATGATTCTTACCTTGTGTATTTAATTATAAGACTGCCTACATTTTATTGTTATAATTAAGTTATATAATAAATATCTATTTGTTTAATGTATAATTATTTGCAATAAAAATATGTCGAAAAAAATGAATATAAGTCATATTTTTTTTCCCCCGACCGACAACATTGGATTTTTTGTGCAATAATTATTCACTAAACAAACAAATGCATGAAAACGTCAATTACTATTGACATACTTCGTTTGGAAGGTAAACAAGTATAATACCAAACCCACGCTCAATCTATCGAAAGCAAGTAACAATAGTAATTATTAATCGCCAAATATTTAAAACATCGGTGCAGTTACAGTACCACCGGCGGGGGCAGAACTGGGGGTGGACACAGAATGAACCGTTCAAGATTAATAATGACCATCGAAAACAATCGTGAAATATACAAGAACAATAAAAAAATATTTTTACGAAAAACCAGTTAAATAAGTGGAATAGCCCAAATTTAACTTGATCGCATTCAAATCATCGACACGAAATTACTTGATGCCCTTTTACCTTGAAGATGTACTTACCATCATCTACATTGGATACACATATACGTACGTGGATTGGATGTCGTGGATAGTAGCCGATTTCTCAACCATTGCACGAAATTGGTCGTCGAAATAAGTAGGTATAGGTATCTACCCGTTTATAGTCCAGTCAACGAAGCTCTAACTTTGCCATTTTAGATGAAAAGCTGAAACTGGTGCCAAAATTTTCGTTAAGGACTCTGTAATAATATAGTTATTTATGTGACTGCTGCATAATGAGGGTCATTAAAATACGAATGTGGTTTTATGAAACGAACGAAGTGAGTTTCATAAAAGAATCACATGAGTATTTTAATGACTAATTATGTACAGTCACATACATAACTTTATCTTCATTCATACGATAATATGTCTATTTTATAGTCAGGATTGATGAGCAAACGCCCTAGTTACCAACTTAATCTGTATGTAAAAGTTAGTACTGGGGCCTTACTATGAGCTCTTATAGCAGGACTTAAATTGAACTGCTCTGCTTTATTGTACCATGACAACCTTAAAGCAGGCCTGTGGCAGGTCAGTCGCAGGGCAATTTACTTTGACGTTTTGACAACCGTTCACCTTTTTTTTTGTATGGACGTTTCGTACCATGAGCGGCTTTAAATGGCAAGCAAAGCGTCTTTTGAACGTCCGAAACGTCAAATAAACCGATCCTTAAAAAGCTACTCTGGAGTAGCTTTAACAGAATTGTTTTGTGATTGTGTGAGTGAATCTCATATTTTGTCGTCGAATTTTGTTCCGTACCTTTTCGTGCTTATGTTCATGAGTCTCTTGTGCCCCGGTTAGGAGTTATTTTTGTCAAACGTAAGTATCTTTTGATAAGAAGTGGATTATTAAATAATAAATAAATAAATATCTCTGGACATTATTCACACACCGCCATCTAGCCCCAAACTAAGCATTAGCTTGTGCTATGGGTGCTAGACAACGGATAAACATTACATATATACTTTTTTTTTTTGTAAATAAATACATATTATAGAGAAACGCCCAGACCGATACAAACAGACATGTTCATGCACACAAATGTTTGTACCGTGCGGGGATCGAACCCGCGACCTCTGGTGTAATAGCCGACTTCTCGACCATTACACCAAATGGCTCGTCTTAATGAATGCTCGTCTATTGAAAGTAAAATTAGCGTTTAAATAAAAAGTAACCTATTTTAAAACATTTACACCTATTTTTGTAGAAGTGTGACGAATTCTTTAAGTATTTGGAAACAGAATTCCAATAAGATGGAAGAAATAAGCTACGTCGCCTTCGCAAAATAAGTGACCCGTTCGAAAGGGTCCCCTATATGAGTGCGAAAGTTGATAGTTCGATTTTCATTATATCGAACACGCTGTGTCGATAATTCAGTAGTACGATGTTTCATTACATCGATGATACAGTTGGAAAGCTACACTATCCCCTCTGGTGAACGTAGAGTACTTTTGATCCCAGAAATGGGGGGGAAGGGGGGGATATTCTATCATTCATGTACTTAGTCTTAATAATTAACAATATTAACTGAAGAGTTGAGCCTTTGTGCTGCTGCATTCCACATAATCTTCGGATGCTCCAGAAATTATCCTTAGAATATTTCACTCAAAGTTCGAAAGTATAAACGAACATGGAAGTGTTCAATGGGGATAAATGATAATGAAAGATAACATCTAAAGTGGTTCGTCAAAGAATTCAACAAAAAATCGTAGTATTCTCAAATTGATAACCATGTTCTCAATCAATGTATATAATCACTGTGTTATACTCAATGAAGAACATGCATTTCAATGACCAAATCGTATTAAATCACGGAAAAAGTTGATATTTTTGCCTTTTTCAGAATTACAGAATAAAATGCATTTGACACTTGACATTTGTATTATTTTGGTGTCAGAAACGTTTAAAAATTTAAGTAGGTTAAAAGGAATAATCGGCACGCACGGCTCTTTCATAGTTATTGCTTCACTTATTGAAAACTACTGTAAATCAAGAACATTATACTGATAAAGTAATCTAAACCCATAAAAACGCGGTTTTACTTGAGCATTCGTATTATAAAACATAATTTAAAAACCGGTAAAACGAAAATAAAATCTTCAATGGATTTTCGAACGAATTCGATTGAACGGTAAAAAGACCAGAGACAAAAGAAACCGTTCACCTTCATGTCAAACAGTGCAATAGTCGTTCACTTTTTAAGGGGTCATAGTATGATTTTAAGCAGGCCTGATTCTGCCCTGCTCGAAAACTGCACTGCGATTGGATGGTTTTCTTAAATGCTCATGGTAAGGCCCCTGACATAATGACTGACGTTTGTAGTTTTTAAAATTCATAAACAATCTAGACTCGAGTTGATTTCGATTCTCAAATCGATTGTTATAATTTCAGCATCGAATTAAATGTATAGGAATGGAACATAAAATTACTAATCGACTAATTCGATAATCGAAAAAACCCATTAATTTTTACTTTTAAAGAAGACGTTCGAAATTTGAACGAAATTAAGTATCGGTTACCGACACTAAAATGTTAACATTTCAATGCAGCCACAGATACTTATATCTAAATGTAGGGCGTTTGCTTATCGCTCCTGAATATAAAATAGACATATTATGGTATGGATGTAGATAAACATACTAATAATGCAGGGTCGTGTCACCGGGGTCATACGAAAAAAAAATGGAAAATCGATTTCCTAGCAAACGGTGCGCGATACGCGTAAATTGATAATAACCTTTTCTGTAGACAAAGTAATCCTCTACATCTTTTGTCTGAAACTTTTTCTCATATTTTTTGTTAGTTTTCGAGATTTTCAGGAAAAAGTAATTTTTTCACCCTTTTCCATTTTTTTTTCGTATGACCCCGGTGACTCACGCACGACCCTTTTTTTTTTTCTTCCGGAGGAGAATGCGTTTATGTACCTTAACCGCAGGCTAGCGAGACCTGCGGCCGTGTGTGGGACTCGGGACCCAAGCGTCCCACTACCCACTAAACTCCCCCGGTTCCCCCTTCACCCGGAGAGGACGAGCCGGTGCCCGCTCTGTGTCGATTGACCGGCCCATCCCCGGGTACCCCAGCCTGGTGCAGTGGGCCAGGGTTTGCGCCTTAGGAGGACCACCCGAGAAACGAGGTGATCCCCAGCCTTGGCTTGGACGACCTGTGCAATGCGTACGCTGGGGGGCTACCCCCGCACGCAGGTCGTCCGCAGGCTAGAGGAGACGCCTGTGAGCACGCCTTCTCCGGCCCGGCCGTCTACGCCGGAGGGGAGCGGCATGAGGATCCTGCTCCCGTTCCCGCATTTTTAGTATGTTATTACGGAGTCTAACGAAAATTTTGACACCAGTTTCAGCTTTTCATCTAAAATGGCAAAGTTAAAGCTTCGTTGACTGGACTATTAAGTCTTGCTAACGCCGTAGAAGTTTGAACGGCAATAATATAAATTCCAGTTACAGTTTACAGTTGGGGTAACAAATATATTCTAAACCGGATATATTTTAATTTTTTACCATAATGATAATATTATATTACAAATTACAATACGATTAAACAAATAATATGCAATATGTCTATTTTGGAACTGGAGAAAAAGTCCTATATAGAGTTAAAATGTTCGTAGTGCGGACAACAAGGGAAGTGTTTAAATAGTTAAAACAAGGCTTACCCGTCCGATTGTGTCAGAAGGAGAGATTTTTTGTTAAGTGTACCAACAACGTCTCTTTATGTCGATGATATAATATATTTTTTGTTGAAATAATAGGATGCGAAAAATGTGATCGCAAAAAATTACAGCCGTGATAATGAGAACTTATCAAACCATTTACCATGGTCATAGTGTACTACATAGACACAAGTCTTCAATTTGTTGTTTCAGTTTCAATGGGGAGGGTTGCCAACCGTCCTGCGTGTCTAGGTTCGATTATGGGGTCGACCATTATTAATCGGGACTGACTGATGACCAACTCTTATTTGGCAAGAGTACAGGGCGGCCATAATAATATACATAGGCAGCATTGTAACGATGACTTGATTTTACCGAATAGGTACTTTTAATCTGCAGTGGAATATCGTTATGTAAAGGCATTGGATTAGAATTTATTTTTCTTTCGATGATGAAATCGAATTATACCTACTCGTAAAAACACTTAATTTCAGTATGTGTGGCAAAACTAGCAACCAATGAAAACGGCTGATACGTTATTATTTTTCACTAGTGACTTCACCCCGCGCTACATTCTCGTAAAACGCTGACTAAGACGAGCTGTGTCGTGATGAGGTAATCTGAAAATATTTGGTTCGGTAGGTCTATTTAAAAGAATATAAATAGTTTTTTAGTGTTAGTTCTTTTTTGCTACTAATGTACATAGGTATCATCATTATCATTTCAGCCGAAAGACGTCCACTGCTGGACATAGGCCTCCCCCAAGGATCTCCAAGCCGATCGGTCCTGCGCTACCCGCATCCAGTGGATTCCGGTACATAGGTATAGGCTACCGCATAATAAGGTGATCATTTGAAAATATTAAAACGGCTCTATGGCACAGAACATATATACTAAAGTATCTATCGTTAGAATAAGGTATAATTATAACTTTTACTCACACAACGAGTAAGAATTTGCCTAGTCTAGCCAGTTTACGGTAAGTGATAATAAATATGGCCCAGAGTGGCACATCTTCAGACAGACGGAGCCTATTCACTCTAGCTTTGAAGATGCCATAACTAAACTTGTACAGATATTTGTGATCGCTCATTTCATTCGATCTCATACAAGCTAACACAGTAGGTAACAGCTTATTGACTTGACACACAATTATAGCTTAAAGTACTTACTATGATAGTATAAAATTATTTGCTATTTGTATGCCTATAATATTTGCCTATTTCAATAGGTAGACTTACCTAATCATCTCCTTCAATTAATTTCTTGTAGTCTAGATTATTTAGACAGGTCTATCTAGAGTTAAGAACATAAATGTATTTGCAAAGTGTATGTAATAAAATAATGTATCATGATTATTAATGATTTATTATTTTATATGTAGATAGGTAGATGGTCATGGGTCACTGTAATTCTAGTCCGTTCCGTCTAGAATACTCCAACAGCAGGTGTAGAGTGCGTGAGCTAGAATTAGAAGAATTAGAATTTATTTTACATATTTGCCTCAACACAATATAAAATTAAGTTATAAAATATTCATGAAACTGAAGTCATGTTGGCCGTACGTACGCAAAAGCTTTTTAGGAAGTAAACTCCGCCCCTATTCCTGAGGGCGGGCGGCGAGTGTCCGACACACCTGTCCTGTAGTTAGGAAGAGGACGAGGCTTTATTAACGTATTTTTTTCTTATCTTTTGTATTGTATTTTAATATTTTTTTTTTCATATTACAATGATTAAATGTTATTCTTTATTTTATTCTGCACTACGATATGGACATCTGGTGCTCAGTTTGATTGGAAAGTAAAGCGAATACTAAGGGGTTAAACAATATTATTTATAATGAGACAAGATTTTATTACATGTTAGTCGGGCTCGGGAGGGCAGGAAAAATTATGACGATGGTTCTGTTTTGTTTTCTTACTGCCGCACTGAGAGACGCCAATTGACGCTAATCTCTGATTTACTAATTTTGTCAGTGAAAGTCTTTATTTTTATGATGTTAGTACTATAGGTTTTGCAGAGTTTTGCTTTAGTTGACATTGAAGTAAAATGACGTCTCTGAGTGCGGCTACTTATATCGCTTCATGATATTCAGCAGGTAACATACGAGCCAGTCTTCGGTTTTACGCAACACATCATTAAAGCCATTGCAGTCTTATTTGCGATTATAACAAACAAAGGATAGAAAAGCAGTGCAGTCACACAAAGACACAGTCTTACTGACAGTTTGAGTCTTTCAACAACTTCGCAACTCTAAACCTAGTTCTCACAAGTTTAGCCTGGGTGTACGGTACTTTTTGAGTGGGGCAAATCATCTCATCTAGGTAGGTAGGTACTGCGATAGGTGTAAACTTTAGGTACGACACCAAGATTACATTAAACTGAATAATAATCGAGTTTGATACTTTTACTTATTATTATAGGTAAGTACTTTTACTTCTTTTATTACCTACTTACAACGTAACAATGTATATTAACAGGAAAAGTGAGTTCCCACGTTTGTGTATATTTTGATTGAAGACGATGCCGCCGAGACAGTAATTGTTAGTACCCACATACCGACTTAATTAGCGGCGTATTGTATGGGCAATTGGGCAGCCCCTGACTCCGACGTCATGATTTTACCCCCTATTCATGAATGAGAGGCTGGCATCACAGGGGCGGCCAAGAGGGGGGGCCGGCGGCCGGCCCGCGCGCGGCGCTCCATTCGACGGCGGACCTCGGCCGCGATAACGTCACTCGTGCTCACGACGCCCTCGCACTTTCCTCTCGTGCAGTGAAAACTTCATAAAAAATATATTTTATTGCAAAAACAAATGGGCGTCGATAGTGAAACGTGAACAAGTGATGATGCACCGTTTTCTGTGAGAGTTAAAAAGTTGACAGTAAAGTTAGTGATAGTTTACTTGAAATTCCGAGCATCGCACTCGGGAAAGACCGGAGTGACAGTTTGGTGTGATTGTGCGAGTTTTTCTCGGAGGATTTTCTCTATTTGCGAGCCGGAGGCGCAGCGCCGGCCCCCGACATGGAGGGGTACTTCGACAACGACCTGAAGGACGTCTTCGAGGCGGACATTGACCCGGTGAGTCGACCTTGCTTGATAGCAGATATCGTCTAGAGGTGATGTTGTCATTTCGCTCTCTAGGGACGCTGGGCGTTGCTAGGAACCATTTACTGTTATTTCTTGCGCTAAATTGACGGCGAACATTAAATGCGGCGTTGTTTCTAAAAGTAATAGCGTAAGGAAAACCGGGTGGTACATATTGATAACAATGATAACAGCAAACAATATTGCGCGGCTTGGTATAATCCGGCAACCTTGTTGGAAATTGACCTCTGTTATTAATGGATTAAGATCGTATTTTCCGCTGAACCGACACTAGGATAATTTTCCAATCTACCTGCGATTGCTGTGAAGAAACTGCATTCCTCTTACAGGACGTGTTTTTTAATAAAGCCGAGTTGAATTTTAGATTATATTCAATGACCGACCTGTTTACCTATCTTAACTTAGGGAAATTAAAAAAGAGCTGAAAAAGTCCGCGCTATCATGAAAGACCTTCATTAGGCATTTTAATTAATTGGTCCTTCTAATCTACATACTGAATGATATCAGTAAAGTACCGTTTTAGTACGATAAATTAAAATTACGAGTATTTTTGTTGTTTTAATATTTTTGTGTTCGTAAAACAGTCAATGTATGTGACACATGCATTAAACCACTACAAACAAAACTTTCTCGTTAAAGGGAGGATTCAGGCGACTGGGACCATATGAAACTGGGACCGCGGTCCCAGTTACCTGTTAACATTTTTGAATCGGTCGACTGGGACCATAACTTTGTTTTATTTATGACACCTTTTCTGCTAACTGTATTAAATCTTGTATTTCAACAATGGATTTGTTGTTAAAATTGCGGGTGGTCCCACTCGCCTGAGGAAATAAATAAATAAAAACTAATCAGGCAACTGGGACCGCGGTCCCAGCTATGTAGTGGTCCCAGTTGCCTGAATCCTCGTTAAAGGTAGGTACATAACTATTACAAACGACTTGTTCCTGTTTCGCCCCACATACCTAAAAAAATCCTGTTTCGTCCCAAACAATACCTATGCTGTTTTCATCTCGAAACATACATTTTTTTGATTACCTATATTATTTTCGTTTTGTCCCAAAATAGGTAGGTACGTAGGTACAGTCAAAAGCACGGCAGATTACACACTTTGGACTTTGTACCACTCTTATGTCGGGGGCATAAGTGCTATTACCAACGATTTTAAATTCGTTGGCTATTACCTATAGAACTGCAAGTGTTTACCGTGATGTGCCGTTGACCGTACTTAGGTAGCTATCTACCTTTGAACAAATCCCAAAATTGGTTCAATGAAATGACAAAATTATAGTGAAAACAAAAAAGGTTTTCAGGGTTTAAAAAAAAAACAACCACGAAATCTAAGCCTTCTAATATGTAGGTACCTATATCCATCCGAGTCGATTTTCCCCTATAGTAAGAACTAGTTAGCTATTTTGGGATTTGTTCAAATCACTAGATTTGTTTAGGGAAATGATAAAATCGTGTTGTTATTTTAACATCCTCCGTGATTTGATCAAATCCCTTAGGGAATTGACCAAATCACTGTTTTTATCATATCCCTGCGACATTTATATCGGATATCCGATAGTTTCGGATTCGGTTACGGAACACATCCCTAATTTGAACTTAGCATACTTGGCGCCGCCGTCATTCTCGGCCGTGTCAGTGCGTTCTTCTGCATCACCATTAGGTACGGTCAACAGCACATCACGGTAAACACTTGCAGCTTGATAATAGCACTTATGCCCCCGACATAAGAGTGGTAGTGGTACAAAGTCCAAAGTGTATAGTCTGAGACGTGCTTTTGACTGTACTTGAATGACAACGTTTCAGTAGCCTACATATTGTATCTATCTGTTTTACACGAAGTCGATGCGATTCATACGTGTGTTTTAACAGCGGAAGGTCCTGTTTGCCGTTCCCGATCACGGAGTTAAAGTCTATCACTAACCTGACAAAAAAAAAGTTAACATTACCTGGGTATACCTCTATGATTTATTTAATCATTATTGTAACAGATTATCGAGACTGAACGCAATATTAATTTATTAATTATTATTTATAAAAGACGTAGATAATAAAAGTACCTAAGTACCGAGGTAGGTAGGTACTTGTGTAGTTACTATTCAAGAAATATTGTAAAGTTAAAAACCTTTTTGAACTAGGTATAAAAGATGTGCCCTCTTATGTTCACTTTATTACCAGCCTAGACAAATGGAGGTTTATTATTTAATTACAAACTTGAACTTGAAATGTTAGCCAAACTTGCTATTTATGTAGGCATTACATTACACTCGGGCCCCGAAATATTAATAAGACGTAATTTTAGAACAGTTAGGCCCTATTTATTTTGTTATTAATTTTTACAAATTATGCTGACAATTATTTTTGCAATAAAGAAACAAATCACGCAATTTCAAAAAAATTACAATAGCCTCTTCTTGTTCAATTTATGTAAGCATAAATAAACTTAGATAATTTCTCGTATTATCTTCTGTTTTATGGTTGTAATTGTTATTATCATCCTAATGATATTACAGGTCAGTTAAGGTGATAGATATGTTTATGTGATAGCTCAGAGATACTAAAAGATAGGTATCTAAATAGGTACTTTAATTAAAATTAGTGAATTTTGTTCGCAATAAACTGTCAACTTCAACTTTACTCTTTGATAGGATCACATAATTATGGAAGTTCAAAGAGTGGAACAATAAACACGTGAACACATTTTTTAATTTATGGCAAATAAATGCAAAAATTACCTGCACACCAAACTGATTTTATCCTTTGGGGTACTTATGTATGTATTGATTTTAACATTATAAAATATCAACTAGGTACAGATAAAAAAACGCAGTAGACATGGTGTAAAACTAGGTACAGATAAAAAAACGCAGTAGACATGGTGTTAAACATTTTTTAACTGTATTAATTTTCGAATCCGCCCTAACCCTTACGATGGACGCGCACAGGATTACCGACAAAAATCCGAAAGGGTCAATGTGACCCATTACTACCGGCACCTGTAACTTGTTCTCTGCTATGCGGTGACGCCACGCGGCTACCCGCCCGACAGCGGTGGTTATTTGCATGGTATGATTTGTAGTGGGCGTCCGCACTTCCACGTTTGGTCACGTTGGAGAGCGTACGTTTCTTATGGCTGGCCGTACGGTACACTGGTGCGTCGACCTGTACGTTGAACTAAGAGGCCCGCGGCGCCGTTTTTATTAAGCTACATTGCTCAGCTTATAATAGATAGTGACGGCTAAGAAAAAATATAAATAAGCAAGTACAGGACTTTCCTTATTTGCTTCGATTTGAAGTTAGTGTCATTGACCTCAGGTTTAGCTTCGAAGATTCGTTTCGCGCTCTTTTCGTATCGTCAAATGAATCTCTTCCTTAAAAATACAATTGTTGTACACCTGTACATAGGTGTAAAGCTTATAAAGTAGGTAACTTATAAAGAAACAAAAGTCTAGTAAGTAAGCCTAGTTTTCATTCTATTTGTGTTCTGTATTTGTACCGACAATTCCTATAGCAAGTATTTCCTTCTTCCAAAATGGTAGCTACATTTCCGCTGTCTGCGTCACTTCTGTTTTGAAACCATTTCAATAGGGTTGACTCCAATACGAAACCGGGACCTTATATGTACATAAACTGTTATAATTTAACTATTACAATAGTAGCAGCCAGTATTAACTTCCCTTAGGATGGAAATCTCCTTGTCAAATTGAACAAACCGTGTAATAATGTAATAAGATTATACTACAATCAATAGATAATAATACTTTTTCTATTATGGTATAGATAAAAATATTTTAAACACGTTATTCTTATTAGGTATAGCCTATACCTAGGTATATAATATTTAAACACTGGATCCACCAGATCCAGATCTTTTACAAGCTTCATTATCACTTTGTACCCCTGGACGTGGATAGGGTTATTTATTTTTAAAAACATAAAAATGTATATACAAACAGATGTTCTGCAAAACAAATACCTATATGGATTGACCGCAAGTTTCAGTCTACTTTCTTAGCGGCTATCAGGGGAAGTACAGCGGCTTATCAGGGGAAGTACTAACCCCAGTTACAGGAGGTAGGTATAACTAATATAGATAAATTGTTGCGCTTTGTTTGGAGAGTGAGCGACTTTCCATCCCCCCTGCATATTATTTTCTCAAAGACGGAGGCATCAGGGAGTCGCAGGTGACCAATTGTCCATAGACGGTTAAAGTGATCACTTACCATCACTTCGTCATCTTTCATAACCAAAACCGAATCAAAAATTATTAGGTACCTACTTATTACTAAGAGTCATGCATTAATGCATTAGAGTAAATGCGTGATTTTCTTTTTCTAATTGCTATTCTATTTATCGAGCTAGGTATAACAATTACTTAGCAAAGATCAACTTCCTCAACACTTAGGTAATGTAATGGGGACCGGAGTACTTCGGTGTAACGACTGTGATAATACTAAACTTGATTGTTTTCCTGTGTATGTGCATTATTGGTCGCTATAAATAAATCGAATGAATTCGTAGCGTACACTCCTAGTATTATGTTATCTCTGGTATACAGTTTAAGAGTATACAATCAAAATGTTTGAGAAGATCCGCTAACAGGGGCAACTTATGCCTGGTTTTAGAGTCACGCTGACGGCTGACAACAAGCAAGCCGTCATGTCAGCCAGCGCGCGTATCAGCAAGTATCACTGTTCTTTGAAGATAGCAACGATTGGAACTGCAAAAAAAACCGGCATTTATAACGCTACGCGTTCGCTTCAGCGTCTCTAAAACCAGCCTACCTATAATGGAATTTAAAAAGTAAAGTATCAATCTGAACTCTGTTCTCGGGGTTCTGGGTCCAACTTCTGAGTTGGACAAAATTTGTGTAGGCTTTTTTTAACACAGCTCGGTTTTGGGCTAACGTCAATCCGCATTTGGCAAGTGTGGTGACTAAGCCAGATAGCGCACTGTTATGACGATGATTTTATTTCAATGGTGACGAATGACGATGAATGAGACATTAAAATGGTTTAATAATGGGTTAATACCTGATTAAGTACGAGTAAATGTTATTTGTTCACGTGCTCTGCTCGCACATGCAAAGCAACAACTAAAGGTGAAGTTTCTAGAACAAATTAGTAAGGCGTAATTTTCCAAAAGAAAAATTTTAAAGAAAATCATAGATCTTTGTCATACCTAAATCACTAATTGAAATATGTCTTGTCTATGGTACGTAGCTGTTTTGGGTATACATATTAATAATTTATTATTGTTAAGGACAGCGGAGACGACCAGTTAATTTACGCTTTAATTTGATTAAAATGTATATAGTTACGTAGGATTTATCGTGAACATGTAAAATAAATATAAATCCGATTAGTAACATAAGTATGTAATGTAATAGGAATTAAGCGTAGAATATGTAAGACTTGTAGTTTGGTAAGGATTTTTTACGTAGATTTTAGAATTCCAATAAGAATAATGGTTAAAATATGTAAATAAGTTATGTTTCTAGTTGGAATTAACGTAAACTTTAAGACTATGTATGAAACATGTAATTTCTAATTAGATAAGTAATAAAAATTAGCGAAAAATGTGAGCCTACAAAGTAAAAATGAGATCGAAATTATGTTACTTTTAAGCGGCTCTCTTTAAGGTATTGCCCCGAGGTTCTTAAGTGATGTGGGTTGGCCAAGGGGGCATTCCTTAGTGTACGACCATAAATATTGGATCAAGAAGAGAAATAAAGAAGCTTCCTGAACAACCTGTGTTTCCCTCAGTCCCCAACAGCGCCTGGTCCTTCGAGCCGGATGAGGAAAACCGCGAACCCAGGAAGAATGGTCGTCACTAGGAGTCAAGCCGGGAACGACGAGGGATACCCCCAACGGCGAGTCTTCGTCGATGCACCGCGCTCGCCGTCCACGTCCGGCCCCCCCGCACCCCCGATCGGGGGGGGCCCCGCCGAACTCGACGTGTACGACCGAGCGGAACCTGCAGCATCGACGGAGAGGAGAAACGTGTCCTCGCCGGGTGTCTCTCGCCCCGCGCCCCGGGCCGAGAGCAGGAACGCACCCTCGCCGGTGGCCTCTCGCCCCGCCCCCCGGATCGATAGGGGGACCCCTGCCGTCGCCGGCGCCCCGCACGCCGCCGCCGCCGGCGCTTCGCACGTCGCCGCCAGCGCTCCGCACGTCACCGCCAGCGCTCCGCACGCCGCCGCCAGCGCTCCGCACGCCGCCGCCGACCCGCACGCCGCCGCCAGTGCTTCGCACGCCGGCACCCCGTACGCCGCCGCCGCCCGGCACGCCGCTGACGTCACCGCGCCGCTAGGCCGAAGCAGCTCGCCGATCGAAGGAGAAGATGAACCCACCCGCTGCGCGCCGCGAAGAAAAGCAAACTCGCGCAGATCTACTGCAAGCGCCATCGCCCGCATACAATATGAAGCCGAGAAGGAGCTCGCCTTCATCCGCCAGCAAGAACTGCAAATTCAAGCGGAATTAGTAAAGAAAAGGCTGGCTGCAGACATGGCGGCTCTGGAAGATAGTAACGAGGAAGAGGATGAAGAGCCACCCGAACAGCTGACTCAACGCGTCGCATCGTGGCTACAAAACAACACCGTCGGCACAGAGGTTCTCCAGGCGGGGAACACCGAATTCCCATCGGCCCCTCCGC
Organism: Mecyna flavalis; assembly: GCA_949319885.1. Lineage (NCBI taxonomy): Eukaryota > Metazoa > Arthropoda > Insecta > Lepidoptera > Crambidae > Mecyna > Mecyna flavalis. The sequence goes on along the minus strand of OX439431.1, from coordinate 13,899,187 downwards.
CTACTGCTGCTACATCGGGACTCGAACGAGTCGAAGCTCGCCAAGCAAGGGCTGCGTGGGAAGAGCCGCGGAAGGAGCGCCCACCAGCATCGGCAAGAACGCATGGCCGAGGAGCTGAGCAGCTAGCAGAAGTCCTGCAGAAGATGATGACCAGACGTCCACCACCACGTCAAGCAGCAGACCTGCCAATATTCTCCGGATCGCCGACTGAGTGGCTTCAATTTAAGGCAGCGATGGAAGAAACGACAGCCATCTTCGACTTCACACCAATAGAGAACTTAGCAAGGTTGAGGAACTGTCTACGAGGGGAAGCCAGAGAAGCCGTGGCTCCTCTACTTGCCACAACGACATCGCCGAGCCAAATTATGAAGACGTTGGAGCAATGTTTTGGTCGACCGGAATTAATCGTCGATCGAGCCCTGGAAGAACTGAAGAGGCTTCCCAAACTGGGGGGAGCAACAAATGAATTGAATACGTTCGCCGTGAAAGTCCAGAACACAGTTGCTGTGCTTAAGAGGATCAAACAGGGGTACCTCCACAACCCTCTGCTGATCAGAGAGATCCTCGAGAAGCTCAGCCCGCACCAGCGATCGAGGTGGTACGACTTCGCCGAGACTGCAATGGGAGCCAGCGAGGAACCAGAGATCGTCCTCCTGTCTCAATTTCTGATGAGGGAAGCTGATCGGGCTTTACGCCATGGATTTTGCGCAAGCTTGAACCTCAAGAAAGAACCACCACGACCGCAAGGAAGATCAGTCGACTTCAAGAACCGAAAAGCAGTTTTCGCTGTATCTGAAGAAAAGAATGAAGCCGACGCGCCGAAGACACAGAACTTCAGATTCCCTTCATGCGAGCAGGAGCATCCACTCACAAAATGCTCTCAATTCTTTGCGAAGAAGATCCAAGAACGGTGGACCATCGCAAAAGACGCAAGAGTATGCTTCAAGTGCCTGACTAGCAGACACCGAAGAATAAATTGTCGGGCGAAACCCTGTGGTGTCAACGGGTGCAGAAGACCGCATCACCGACTGCTCCACGATGAATCGATAACATCAGCCGCCGTGGCCTCTACGGAACCAGAAGAGACGGTGGTCACCACCTTAGCTACCACCAACCGAGAGGTGAAGCTGAAGATCTGTCCGGTCACGCTCTCCGGACCCAAAGGGGAAGTCAAGACCTACGCGCTCTTCGATGAAGGGTCGACGGTCACTTTACTCGACAACAGTGTGGCTGAGGAGATTGGAGCAGAAGGTCCCTACAGAACTTTGAATATGCACGGGATCAACTCCGAGCGACGTGACACCAACAGCCGCCTGGTCAAAATTAGCATCCGAGGTCAACAAGGACGTCATCACGTCATAGCTGCGAGAACCATCGGCAACATGAACTTACCGACGCAGTCTATAGCCGAGCAACTACTGCAGCTGGATCACCTCAAAGATCTGAAGAAAGAAGAGCTTTGCTACGATCAAAAACAACCGCGAATTTTGATTGGCAGCGATAACTGGCAACTGATCGTGTCCAGAGAGCTACGTTTGGGGAAGAAGAATCAACCCGTCGCCTCACGAACTCAATTGGGCTGGGTTATACATGGCAGCATCCCCAAGAAGATCATCAAACAAGATGATGAGAACGTCCTCTACGTTTGTACAATCAAGCAACACGAGGAAGACCTGCAAGAGATGGTCAAGAAGCACTTCGACATCGACGCCCTGGGAATAGCGCAGAAGTCCAAGATCAGCGAACGTGATCAACGAGCCATTGATACCTTCGAGAAGACTGCAAAAAGAAGAGAAGATGGTCACTATGAAGTGGGACTCCCTTGGCGGGCAGATGATGTCAAGCTGCCTTTGAGCTACAACAACGCACTCAAAAGGCTGCTGAACCTGGAACGTAAACTGGACAAATCTCCGAGCGAAAGGAAGCAATATCAGCAACAGATAGATAACCTACTGCAGAAAGGATACGCAGTGGAGAGCGATGGATCCGAAGCTGGCAGCCGCGTGACTTGGTACCTGCCTCACTTTCCGGTGAAGAACGTTAATAAGCCTGGGAAGCTGAGACTGGTCTTCGACGCTGCAGCAAAGACCCAAGGAGTGTGTCTGAACGACTTTCTGCTGGAAGGACCTGATTTATTGCTTTCTCTCATGGCAATACTCTTCAGGTTCAGAGAAGAAAAGATCGCCGTGACAGCTGACATTCAAGAGATGTTTCTTCAAGTTAAGATCAAGAAAGAAGATCAACCGGCTCAAATGTTCCTGTGGAGAAACGATCGAACGAAGCAACCCACCCAGTACAAGATGACATCAATGATATTTGGAGCATCAAGTTCGCCGTACTTAGCTCACAGCGTGAGAAATCGCAACGCGCTGGATTTCGCTGAGTCTCACCCAAAAGCTCTACGTGCCATCACAGAAGCGCACTACGTGGACGACTATGTCGACAGCTACCCGAACAGAGAAGTTGCCAAGGAAACCATTGAAGAGGTGGACTACGTACACCAACAAGCTGGTTTCCATCTGAGGAGCTGGAATTGTAACGACAGAGACGTTCTACGTGACATACCCGAACAGCTGCAGACTAGAGCCAAGGAGCAACCTATTACGACGAACGAACTCTGCGAAAAGACACTGGGCATGCTCTGGGATGCTACCAACGACGTGCTGAAGTTCAACACTTCACTCAAGAGAGTCAGCGACGAAGTACGACAACTGTTACGACCACCGACAAAACGAGAAGCACTCAGCACAGTCATGAGTATCTACGATCCACTGGGACTACTCAGCTGCTACACAATCACGGCGAAGATCGAACTACAAAAGTTATGGCGACAGAAGATCGACTGGGATGATCAAATTCCCCCACCCAGCGCTGAAGTTTTCGCTCAATGGCTGAGAGACCTGGAACACATCAGCCACATCGAACTACCGCGAAGCTACAACGGGGGGAGGCCAGTCATGAACCGCCAACTGCACGTCTTCTGTGATGCAAGTGAAGACGCCTACTGTGCAGCCGCTTATTGGAGGCTGGAACAAGAAGATGGAGCAGTGGAGACTACCTTGGCCGCAGCCAAAGCCAGGGTTACGCCGCTCAAGACACAAACGATCCCACGATTAGAACTACAAGCGGCGCTGGTTGGAGCTAGACTAGCGGACAGCGTCGTGAAGGAACATCGATGGAACGCCGATGCAGTCATCTATTGGACAGATGCTCAAGTGGTTCTCCATTGGATTCACAACAACAGCCGGCGCTATTCACCATATGTAGCACATCGGCTGGGAGAGATTGCTGAATTAAGTTCCGTCCATCAATGGAGATGGGTGCCAACGCACCAGAACGTGGCAGATCTAGCCACCCGATCGGGATACGTCCCTAAGAACGCGGAAGACACATGGTATACCGGCCCAGAATTTTTGAAGAAACCCATGAACGAGTGGCCGCAGAACCTGATGAACTACGAAGATCAAGAGCAGGAGCAAATCGTCCTACACGCTTCAGATTCTGACGTGAAACTCAGCAGTTTGCCAGACATCACTCGCTTCTCGAACTACGAGCGTCTGATAAGAACTACTGCACTGGTTCTACTCTTCATCGAGAAACTCAAGAACAAGAGGGCGAAGCTGGACGTTGAACATCTGCAGAAGGCCGAGAAACTGTGGCAGCAACAGTCGCAGCTAGAAACGTTTCCGGCTGAGATTGAATTACTGAAGAAAGGAAGAACGATTCCCAGATCGAGTCCACTCTACAAACTTGATCCTATCTACGAAGACGACCTGCTCAAAATCAGAGGAAGAATTGGAGCTGCACACGTCCCAGCGGAGACCAAGAAGCCGATCATACTGAGTGGAAGACACCCGTTCACGAGACTTCTGGTAATGCAAGAACATAAGAAAGCGGGACATGGCGGCCGAGAGAGAGTCGTGAATGATTTGAAACAGAGATACTGGATATTGAAGTTACGACCTACCGTGCGATCCATCACCAGGGATTGTCCCTTTTGTCGACTGAGAAGAGCACACCCTCGGATGCCACCCATGGGAGATCTACCTCAAGAACGGCTAGGAGCATTCCAGCGTCCATTTTCCTACTGCGGCTTGGATTATTTCGGACCTATGACCGTCACCGTCGGACGACGACACGAGAAGAGATGGGGAGCTCTATTTACGTGCCTGACTACACGGGCTGTTCACATCGAACTGGTAGCTTCTCTCTCAACGGACTCAGCTCTGATGGCGATCAGAAGGATGGCAGCACGAAGAGGATGGCCGACCATCATATACTCCGACAACGGCACGAACTTCAGAGGAGCAGACGTGGAACTTCAGCGAGCTATAAAAGAGTGGGCTCCGGAACTTAAACAGTTGGGACTGCAACACCGAATGAAGTGGAGGTACATACCTCCTGGCGCTCCAAATCAGGGAGGCGCTTGGGAAAGAATGGTCAAGTCGGTGAAGATCGCTCTTCAAGCCACACTGAACGAGAAGTCTCCGAAAGAAGAGGTTCTACAGACTCTACTGGCTGAGGCTGAATATTCAATCAACGCAAGACCACTTACACATGTCTCAGTCGAGCAAGATGATCCTGAGGCATTGACCCCGAACCACTTTTTGATTGGGTCATCGACCGGCCTGCCTACCACTGGAACCTGCGAACATGCGGATCGTCGAACCTGGCGCGCTGCCCAAGCATTGGCTGACGAATTCTGGCGGCGCTGGATACACGAGTACCTGCCTACGCTGGTGCCACGTCGCGAATCCCCACGAGATCAACGAACTCTTGCAGTGGGAGACATCGTCATAGTGGTGGACTCCTCATTGCCACGCAACACATGGCCTCGTGGCGTCGTGGAACGCGTCTACCCAGGCCCGGATGGACACGTACGCAGTGCCGACGTGCGAACTACGAGTGGAGTATTTCGACGACCGACATCCAGACTAGCTGTATTGGAGGTGGCTGGAGTGAAGAATGCTGATCCAGAGAACGAGAGACTGCCGCTGTCACCCTGAGAGGCTGCATCGAGATTACGCCGGGGGGAGAATGTTAAGGACAGCGGAGACGACCAGTTAATTTACGCTTTAATTTGATTAAAATGTATATAGTTACGTAGGATTTATCGTGAACATGTAAAATAAATATAAATCCGATTAGTAACATAAGTAATGTAATAGGAATTAAGCGTAGAATATGTAAGACTTGTAGTTTGGTAAGGATTTTTTACGTAGATTTTAGAATTCCAATAAGAATAATGGTTAAAATATGTAAATAAGTTATGTTTCTAGTTGGAATTAACGTAAACTTTAAGACTATGTATGAAACATGTAATTTCTAATTAGATAAGTAATAAAAATTAGCGAAAAATGTGAGCCTACAAAGTAAAAATGAGATCGAAATTATGTTACTTTTAAGCGGCTCTCTTTAAGGTATTGCCCCGAGGTTCTTAAGTGATGTGGGTTGGCCAAGGGGGCATTCCTTAGTGTACGACCATAAATATTGGATCAAGAAGAGAAATAAAGAAGCTTCCTGAACAACCTGTGTTTCCCTCAGTCCCCAACAATTATGGTTAATATCTTTAAAGGTTGATCCAATTGATAGTTGGGTTGTCAACAGAAAACCTTAGACGAATTTCCGATTTTACCTGAACTACCAACATTTCTGGTACACGGCATATCTATAGACAGTTTGCAGGCTGTATTTAAAGGCCAAGCAATTTATTCGCTACCGAGCCTTGACATGGATTGCCGTATCTATCCTTATCGTATGAATTATAACTAGCGTCAATTTATATTTATGATTCGATAGGTGAAAATAAAGTGCAATATCGCCATTGCGGTTGTTTTTCTTTTAGAAAGGTCCTTGAAAGGAGAGGAGATTATGGCCACTTAAACGAGAACATAGTTCAATTCTTGAGAGTTAAAAACTTAATTCCATAAATTAATGTTTCCTTATTTGTAAAAAAATACGTCTCATGGAGAAGGCTGCACATTATTAAACGTTAAAGGACTTTTTATTAGTTTTGAAATAGGTAGAAGAAAATTATCAGCCAGATAATGTTGATTTTTTTCTTACCTCGCCTTAAAACATTATAATTAGCACCAGTTAGCACCAGTCATCGTAAGTTAATAATCTTGTATATAGGTAGGTAAATAATGAAAAACAAATAAACGTTGACTTGTGAACTTAAAATTGCTGCCTAGAAAAATGGGATACATATGGAATGTTCTTACAAAAAAATAATAATTGTACTATCCGGTTGAGATGCTATTAGGATAATTACCTTTTGGAGTTGCGTTACGCGACAGTGATGACTGACACACACACTGACAAAAACATAGCATACGGACAGGAGCAGTTGACATCATTTGTCGCTCAATTCCATAAGGCATTATCCTAATAGCATTTGAATCGGATAGTACCAAGTTTTATAATTTTATGTCTTATTTTTGAAAACGGACAAAACGGACAGCATCTGAAATACCTAGTTGATATTTATTGTCAAAGTGGTGAGCCCTTATCACACACAACTTTTGCATACCTACTCGTATAAGAAAACTGAAAAACAGGCGAGGAATTCAATAACACCTGGGAATACAAATGAAGGTGGAAAAATATGACCGTCGCATTTAACAAATGTCATGTTATAAATATCGTTTAACATTTTGTTTATGATATAACCAGTTAGCGTTGCAATATTTTTAAATGTCACACTCGTACTAATTATTAATAATTGTCTGTCCTTTTGGATCGGTTACACAGTCACATGTAAAGGTGCGTCTATGCTTACGAAGCGAGCACGAGCGGCGCACGAGCGGAGCACGAGCCGATCCAAAATTCGTGTACTGTGGACGGACTTGGAGCCTCGAACGAGCGCGCTTCGAGCCTCCTTCGAGCATTCGTTTCGTGTTCGACTGTGCTCCGCCCGTAGACAGAGAAAACTATAGACAAATCAAGACAAATTGATATAGTCTGTCTCAATCCAATTTAATGAAAATGTAAACAAACCTGTTTCATTAAAAATTCTCACACTTTCGGCCACTAAATGGATTTAAAAACAGATTCATAAGTAATAAGAAGGTTTCAACTCATATCTCACAAATTATTGCAAAGATCGTAGTTTGTTTAACATTTTTAAAATGCAGTTGAAAAATTTAAGTAGAAAAGTGAGGTTATTTATCGAATCAAAAATATTGTCTAATCTGTGGTCGCATAGTGCTTGACGTAAAATGTCTAACAGATAGTTCAATTATTTGTTCAATTATATCGATTATGAATCGAAGTTATGTTATCGAAGATAAAATTTAATATCACTGTATTTAATGATAAAAATTATCACAATAATCTCGAATATTAAAAAAAGTATATTCTCGGGTCCGATAAGGCTAGGACATAGCGGAATTCCGTGTGCATAATTTGCTGAAACGATGTCATTGCTACTTTACCGTAAGTAAAATTATTTTATAGCAACGTTTTCACAATTTCTTTAAAACCTAGATTTGCCTACATAGGAAAAACATGCCGTTTTATCGACTATAATTAAAATTAAATAATAATCGAAGAATATTACATATTTTATCTGTAATCTCATGAATACTTAGAGTAGAACACATGGAGATGCCCTAAGTAGGTACAAAACGTGTATACCTAAAGTTGGAACACAAAATGGCGCCACCAATGATAGCGCTCGACCGTAGTGCAACCAATATTGTATATCGATATATTTATCGATACAAGTTTACGTGTCGATCATAAATGCACATATTTTGTTAGAAATCTATAAATAGTTTCTTATTTTCCTATCACAAAATAATGATGATGCAGTGCCTTACTATAACAATAGGTTAGTTATATATATTATTATGGAAATTTCGACTTCACATGGTTAATATGAATTGCCCTCTGAGTACTGAAAATACTAAAACATAAATAGAGACGCCCTATTAAAACAAATACATAGATCTATACAAAATATTGCTTATACAAATATACATCGAATCGACACTTTCATTATAAATATATACTGCCTTATTTTATGTCGCGGATTTATATTTTCCCCACCTATTAACTCTTCTTTAATGTTTCACTTACAGGAAATCTGCAGAAATATACCATTGCAGAATATAACTATCTAAAACGTATCGATACATAAAAATATTGTGTCACATCACTAGCTGGAACTAAATTTATAGCGAAACCGGCACGCGTCAAAAACTGTGTGACGTCACTAAAAAGTGTTGCCAAAATGGGTACAATGCAAAGATATCTGTCTCTTTTTTCATACGCAACAATCACTTAGATGAAAAGAGATAAGTATATTTTTGTAAGGCAAGTGTCGATTCGATGTATATTCATTTAAGCAATTTTTTGTATAGATCAATAGGGCATCTCCATATGTTCTACTCTAAGCATGAATATGATTTAGAAAATTATTTTACAATTTGTTACTTCAAATTTTAAAATATAAATATCGATATGTGTCAAGTAGGATAAATATAATTTCTAACGAGTAAAAATCGAGTCCTTTATCAGCGGTCGCGATCGAATTGCGATTACTATCACGCGTGTCGTGTAACGTTTGCCAGCAAGTTGGCAACACTATCACCGATACCGATATGCAATTATCAAAATATTTCGACGACTGATGTGCGCGGCACGGCTCGGGTTAAATAAAATAAAATGTTGCGCTCGGCAACCCCGCATCTGTGGAACGCTGCGCATAAGTGTCGAGAAAAATCCGCCACTGTGGTATCGCGTCGCTTAAATTAGTCGGTAATTGGTGAAAATATTACCGGATTTTTTAAAAACCGATAATTACCGGAATTTCATAAAAAAACAACATTTATTATAATTTATATTTTTAACACAGAAAGAACGTGAATTTTTTCCAAATAGTACTACTACGAATAAATGGTACAGTCATCATCAGAATTTATATTTCTATCATAATAGGAAATTGGCACATGTATAGTTTATAACCTGGAATAGGGCATTGGCTTTAGAATTCTTATGGGAAACGACTCATTACCACGGGAATTAATTTATCCGTAGTAGTACTATTTGGAATAAAATTCACGTTTCCAAATAGTTCGATCGTCCAGTCTAACTATTTGGAACAAAAATGTCCAAACAGTTCGACGATCGAACCACTAATCGGACTAGTTGGAATAAACGGTTTTTTTAGTGTTTGTTTTTGTCGAAAAATAATAATTTGATTTTATAATTCAAAAAACTAAAATTCGTGACTTTTTCTAACTTATCTTGGTACTTACTGATCCGTCTGAAGGCGGTGTTAAGCTGAATAGGTATTTAAGATGAGTACGTCCTACGAAAGTTACAATAATAAAGTGTACGTTTTAGATGTCTAGTTCATTGAAAATTATTTACTGCTATGATTACCGGGTTCATTTTTTTTGTTTTAATATTTATGATAAATTTGTGATGGTAAGTTACCTTACATAAGTAGGTATATTATGTTAAAGTCACTTTTCAATTTGTTATGTGATGATAATGTGTTTATGTGAAAATAAAAGAATGAGTTATTTTACTCGGTTCAATATAAGCCTTTTATTTCTCTTTATAATCGCGATGAACACCGCCATCTATAAAACTCTTCACTAACGCTAACGCGAAGCTCCAACATAATATTATTCAATTAATCGAATCAAATCAATCAATTGATTTATCGATTTATAAATGTCTAATTTTTACCACATCACTAAATGGTCGGAATAATGGCGTTTTTGTTTGGATTGAGACAGATTATAGTATCTATCGCATTCACACAAGAAAAAGAGGGCGATACGGATAGACCATGTAAAAGAAAGAGATAGAACAACACAATTTTTTGTCTCGCACCGCGTGCCGGTTTTTCTACTAGCTGTCTATAGTTTTCTCTGTCTACGGCTCCGCCTAATGTCGGGTTTTTGACGAACACAAAGAAGAGGTTCGCATCGCGCTCGCAGCAGGCTCGTAATGGTGCGTCTATGCTTACGAAGCGAGCACGAGCGGCGCACGAGCGGAGCACGAGTCGAACCGTTCTGCTCGCGTGACAAGTGTGGACGCACTTACGAGCCTGCCACGAGCCTACGACGATCTCTCCTCGAACATAGTTTCAGCCTAAATATCGAAAAACCGGCACGCGGTGCGAGACAAAAAATTGTGTAGTTCTATCTCTTTCTTTTACGTGGTCTATCCGTATCGCCCTCTTTTTCTTGTGTGAATGCGATAGATACTATCAATTTGTATGCAATTTGTCTATAGTTTTCTCTGTCTACGGGCGGAGCACAGTCGAGCACGAAACGAATGCTCGAAGCGCGCTCGTTCGAGGCTCCAAGTCCGTCCACAGTACACGAATTTTGGATCGGCTCGTGCTCCGCTCGTGCGCCGCTCGTGTTCGCTTCGTAATGGTGCGTCTATGCTTACGAAGCGAACACGAGCGGCGCACGAGCGGAGCACGAGCCGATCCAAAATTCGTGTACTGTGGACGGACTTGGAGCCTCGAACGAGCGCGCTTCGAGCATTCGTTTCGTGCTCGACTGTGCTCCGCCCGTAGACAGAGAAAACTATAGACAAATTGCATACAAATTGATAGTATCTATCGCATTCACACAAGAAAAAGAGGGCGATACGGATAGACCACGTAAAAGAAAGAGATAGAACTACACAATTTTTTGTCTCGCACCGCGTGCCGGTTTTTCGATATTTAGTCTGAAACTATGTTCGAGGAGAGATCGTCGTAGGCTCGTGGCAGGCTCGTTGTGCGTCCACACTTGTCACGCGAGCAGAACGGTTCGACTCGTGCTCCGCTCGTGCGCCGCTCGTGCTCGCTTCGTAAGCATAGACGCACCATAAGCATAGACGCACCATAAGTGCGTCCACACTTGTCACGCGAGCAGAACGGTTCGACTCGTGCTCCGCTCGTGCGCCGCTCGTGCTCGCTTCGTATGCATAGACGCACCATAAAGTTCGCATCAACAATCGCTAACTGTCAATGCATTCTCTCATGAGTATTTCTCGTTTTTTAACATTAGCTGATTATACCGATAATCAGTTGTTTGCGGAACGAACAATAGCGTTGCGTAAATATATGGATCGCTGTTGCGTCACGTATCGAATGTGTATCGTTTCGAAAACAAGATGTTTGCACAAGTGTATTCGGCTCTCGGTGCCTTATGTAGTTCAAGTCCGAAGACCATACTTTTCACTTTTAATGCATTCTAATTTTTGTGATATCACTAGTTTGGATAGTAACACCTCATGGTTTAACGGTTTATTTACTAGACCATGCTCTTGGAGTCTTGTTGGGTTCAGTTCTTGGGTCGGGCAAAATTGGTGTGCGTGTTGCTTTTATCTGTAAAATGATGTTATCTATAGAAATAATACGCATTTCAGTAGAAATTTAAGTTTTGCAAAAAATCATATTTGGTAAATCTAAAAAAATCACTGGTCTTCCTAAAGGTCCCTACCTTTTTGGCGGTCTAAAAAACCTGTATAAAAATATGTAATTTTGGTCACCCATCCAGCGACTGACCTCTCAGAAAGTGGCTTAGCTTAGAAATAGCGCACGCGCGCAAAGACCGCACAACTGCAGTACCGCTGCCGACCTCACCGACCGACTTTAATGTATTGATAACGTATTGTCTGGCGCATTCGATTGATAAAATCATCAAGTCCGGTACGTTTGTTCGGGGCTCCCTCTACAGTGGTCGGGTCGGTAGTCTGTCTGTACGTCGCATGCGAGGCAGGCGCGGCGCGTATCGTGTGAAAGGCGTGACGTCATTGCACTCACTCATAGGGATGCGCCTGGGCAATGTCGATGACACTTCAATCATATATTTACGTCAGAGTCAAAAACAATTTGATGTCAGACTCTTTAAAACATTCTAGTGATGAGCGTTTACTAATTCTAATACCATAATTTGTTACCTAAAAATAATAGTGGACTGTGCCCATGTTGGCGTCAAAAACAGATCTGTTCTGTAACTACGAAACAACACCAAACATTCCTATGAGAACATACATTCTTGTCATACATGTCATCATAAAACTAATTTTGTTGCTACAGTAACAGTTGTACTAACTAGCTAATGAAGTTGTTAAAACAAAAGTCTCCTTTAATTAACATGTTGTAGCTTGTATGCTAAACAGCTTACGACTTTCTTGGCACTTTCAATAGAAACTTTTAGCATATTAAGTAACTAAACTAACTTTCATACATATATTTTCTTCAATAATTTAGAAGTAATGTTAAATAATAAATAGACTCGGGTCTCTTTGGAGGTCAGATTTTATAATAGTGGCATTTGAAATTTGTGAACTCAATAGGTATTCTTGAGAGAAATATCAATTAAAAAGTTTTATTATTTTTGAGTTTGTTTGATATACTGTTTCTTAAGATCAAGTAAGTAGCATGAAAATCAGTCAGTAGCATTTTTTTGACATTTATATTTATCATCATAATTCATCAGAATTCTCTATATTGCCAGAGAGAAATAGCCACGAGCATAGGGAGTAATGCTAGCTGTTCCATCGACAAGTATTGATAAAAAGCTCACAAGAACGTCCCTACTAGTTTGCATTCCTCTCACTGCGCTCGCGCTCCACGAATTTAGAGAGTCGTCTGAAACAATTGTCATTCTTCATTAGCGCCGTCTGTCTGCGCCAGCGCACTGCACTGCCGGTTCTGTGCTGCCGGTAAACAAGGAAACCAATAGAGTATCTTTATTTGGTCTCATTCCGTTCTTTAATTAGTCTTCTTGGTCTAGCGGTTTGGGATTGGTCAAGACATGTCAGAAGCCTGAACTGAACACGGTAGGTACCTATGTGAAATTCTGATACTTGATTTACTAAGCGTTAATAGTAGATTGTTAACCAAGGGCTGTATGACATCAATTGCATACGAGGTTTTTTAATTAGCCCGAGTATGCAATTGATGCTTACACCCGAGGTAAACACTCTGCTTTACATATCGATTGTGAGGTAAGTAAAAAAACTCAACTTTTATGAAAGAACTCCAAAACACGAAAAAAATTTACCTACTTTCGCGCCTAGTTAGTCGACTGCCTTTTTTACTCTTCACGATTTTATGGCACGCAAGCGCGTCAAATCGTGCTGGCCAGTTTGATTTTCAATAACATACAATGTGACTGCGAAACAAATCGTTCGATATTTAAAATAAAATCTTCATAAATTCTAATATAATTAATTGTCTTGATTCCGATTCGAGAGAAAAAAAAAATTACCTAACTTTTTAAAAATATTCTTCTTGCAGTACATATGAGCAGTATGAGTATGACAGTTCTTTTTTCAAATTCAAAAACCTATGCCAAGACACACTTTGGGTCGCTGAGCCACAGGAGTAAGTAAGTAAAAACCTATGCTGTAATGATATCCATACACCCCGGCATTCAGGGAAGTAAGTGACTACTTACAGAGCAAGAGATATGTAAATAGGTACTATTAAAGTATCTGGATGAAATCTCGGAACCTAGTTTTAAATAAAACATTACTTAGTTAATTCAGATTTCTGTGCCGTTAAGATATTTTCGAGTGGCCTGTTGCTCATAATTTGTCGGGGTATTGTAAACTTTATATTACCTGATCCGGGAATTGAACCCATAGCACAGAGATCTCGGCCGAACCACTAAACCAAAGAAACAACACAATAAACTGGTCAAACTTAAATAAAACATGATTACTTAAGTTATCTCGAGTTTCTGTTGCAAGCTTTGTTTTGGAAAAGTAACTAAATGTCAAATTTGACATTTGCGCACGCTTACAAAGAATGACTATGATTGTTTTCATTAAAACATGTTTTCATTTAGATATTATCATTATTTTTCTGTTTTTACTGTGATATCGGATTTCCCGAAACTCGTTCTAGATAATGCAAAATATCTTCGAAGAAACAGTACAGATTATTATCATGACAACTTAATTTACTTATTTATCAAAATAAATTACATAATCGTTATAATCTAGAAATTAATAACTTAATATTCAGTCCTTATAAGCATTTTTATTGCACTCGTAGAATTTCGGTCAAATAAATTGGCAGGTTATTAACTTATCTATTAAGTATTTTGCTGGGCCCGCCAGTGATGACGGTAGGGATAGTAGTTTCTGCTACTTTACCAATACTAAATTCTGCTTTCCTTAAATATGTCTAAACACTTTTTTAGTACTAAATCTGTCTTCTTGGTAAACCTGAGGAGTTTAATCCCGAATACCAAATCATTCTCTAAACAAAAAATGTGGGATGTGAGCCCAGGACCCCTGGGTCAGAGCACAGACATCTATCTATGTCTGTGGGTCAGAGCTTATAATAATGTATATATGCCATTGAACTAGTCAAATAATTTATGGTATGTAATACATTATATTATCTGTGGTAATACCTACTAAGAAAATGAAAAATCAATGCAATCGCTAGGCGTCATCTTAGCTGCAAGATAATAAAGCAGGATTTAGTGAGAGTGCATTATCTGTAGCCAGCTGATTATTATATAAGTTTATTTGGAACAGCGTTGAACTCACGACCCTTGATAACACCGCCGCTTGATATCTTTCTTACCTTGCCGACAAGCCGCAGTGTATTGAAATACCGTATACCATATTATTACCATATTTATTTTAACTACCTATTCTGTTTCTATATTTTGAGTAAAACATAATGGCTATAAAGGTAGCAATTATGTTTGATTTTCACCTTATCTTGATTATTACGATGCCCCTGTGGTTGAAATACGGTCAACAGCACATCACGGTATACACTTGCAGTTCGATAATAGCACTTATGCCCCCGACATAAGAGCGGTACAAAGTCCAAAGTGTTACGTCTGACGTGCTTTTAGCTGTACCAGGCCGAGATCTCGGGGTCCTGTTTAAATATCCGGGTCGGGGCAAATTGTTGTCGAATTATTCAATCACTCAAGCTGGGTGTGTGATCAACAATCAGCTTCGTTCAATCATTTGGCAACCGTCATCATTGTAACGATGACTTGCTATTGCTTATGAACTACTTTTGATTATGAATATTTTAGGGCCGGTTTGCAACATTTAGCAATATACTATTGTTATGAAGATTAATATTTCAAACCGGTATACATATCCTTTGCTGCAATGCTGTCCAGGAACTGGTATCACGTCTGTTGGCTTCAGTCTGGTATCCGCGAACGTGACTTTCACAAAACTCTATTTACCGTACTTCCTATTTGAGATCTTGTTTTTAGTCGATATTGATGCTGCGATAACGATACGCACTGAGCTGTTAATGCAGTTTTTAATTTTCTATCTGTAGTTCCATAATAAGTGCGCTTTAAACGATTAATTTCGTACGAATGGTAGCTTTGTATGATTTAACTAACAAGTAAAGCCTCCTCCATAGAGGCGCTTATCCCTAGTTACTGTGGCCTATTGGTTTGAAGTCGGGATTGTAAAGTGACCACCTCCAGTGGCTAAGCCGCTCGAGTAAAAAAAACACGGAGGTCGTGGGTTCGATTCCCGTCGTGGGTTCGATTCCCGCCTTGGGTCTGGTTAGTGGTAGGGCTTTTTCAGAGTCTGACTGGCTAGCTACCACCCCCACAGGTGAAATCCGCCGCCATAATCAGTACGCTTGAAATCAGAGACTCGATGATCAGATGAGTCTACAGTCTAGCAGCACATTGACGGACGCTTCTAGGTGAAGCGTCCCTCAGTGGAATAGGCTAGTTGACAAAATTTGGAAATTCGGTTAAAACTATAGTTTAGTATCTATTTTACCCCAAATATATATTATTTTTAGAAAAATAGGCCTTTTTCATAAGTATTTTGCTTTTTTAGAAATAAACTTAAAATTAACTTTGGAAAGGCCAAGACTGTCATGGCGTCTTGAATGACGTCTATCCTCACGAAACAATCGAGTTTGTTGATGTCAGTCGACGAGATCATTATACAGCTGCAACCGGTGTTTTGTGAGGACTGACGTCACGTCCTCTGATTGTTGTTTAATGTCACGTGATTAAATAAGTAATTTTGCCGATTTTAATTTCCAAAAATATTTGTCATCTTATATTATTTTAGTAAAAAAGTTGTTTTTTTGTTTACTAAATATCATGATTAATCATTAGAAACTCTAAGCCATCCGATTCATTCTTGGTGGAAACAAGCCTATTGGCCGCAAAGTGCCTGTCTGCCAAGTCTGTCAACTGACCTAGTATAAAAAAAAAGTCAACCCGCAACATCTTCTTCACTATTACACCATATCGGTCGTCAAATAATAAATAAAGATAACAAAATAATTTATCTATAATACATACTAATAAAAAATGAAGGTTTTATATTCTAATCCTTGATTAATCATTCTTCCGATTGTAATGAAACTGTATTTGAGCCGGGTATTCCCGCAAAACTTTTAAATGCAAAGCAATTAGGTATAAAATGTCTCTTCTTAAAAAAAAAAAGATTTGCATTACGTACCAAGCATGTCACGTGTAGCTAGCCTATCATTATAAGCATACACTTGGTCAAACCAAACCACAAGTTCCTAAATTAACCGCGATATTTATGAGAAGGCTCAGGTAATCCAATTATCCTGAGATTGGGCCATGTAATTTTCGCCTCGCAAAACCGGTATGCTGGCTTTCTCCAGAGTTCTTTCTGAATGAGGTCAAGAACCCATAGTAACGGTTACCTTCCAGTTCCAGTTACCTTCCAGAACTGGATGGGGCAGCGGGAGAGACGGAGAGTCCCACATATCCCCACCCCAACCACCAACGGAGTGGGTAGTAATGTGTAAACGCATTCTCCCAGTATAAAAAAAAAAAAAAAAGTTACCTTCCAGAAAAAATCCGGTAAAAGGCAACCATTATTGAAATCAAATCATACTTAAATAATATAGGTACGTACCTATTTTGGCTTAATCACTATTCTTGCAAATGCGAGGCCTGTGTGTGGGACATACATAGCATGATCGTACCTGACCCATAGTTCCCCGGTTTCCCCTTCACTCACGGCTATGGCTAATGGCCGACCCATCCATGGTCAGGGTCACCAATGCGTCTAATTAATAACTAGAAAAGACGTCAATTACTGCACGACATTAATTCTACACGACATTTGAACAATCATTAAAATCTATTAAAATTATAGATAGGTATCTCATTCCTTTTCGTAGTTTCTAGTGTATCGTATCTTTCGCTCTTCGCATCAGTGAAACATTTACGTTAAAGCACGGCACATATTTCGATACAAATTACTATGGACGTAGGTAAATGTTTAAAAAATTATTGGTGTGTCCAGATTAATAAACACGCATTACACGCGATATTTTCAGTCTAAACACTAATAACAATAGAGACTACAATGGCTTGCGTCTTCATTTGTCTGTTGGATGGTGCCATTCATTTGCTATGGAGTATAAACACATGCAAATGGAGCATTTCTTTTAGCGTCTTAGTATGACGTACGACATACTTTGTTATGGGGAGCGGAGGGTCATTTTAACAATTAGGTACAAGCGGAAGTCTACGTAGGTAAGAGTTTTTTTTTATTAGAATATTAGCAGTTCATTTAAAAAAAAAAAACTATTACTCGAGTGATCTGCTTGTCCGGGTAAGAACCACGTAAGAACACTGAGGTAGCATAATTATCATAACTGGTGTGTTTGTTTCGGTCTATGAGTAAGGTCTTCAGAGTTCATTTGGAAAGGCCATAAGCCTAATGTCGGGCATCGGAAACAACTTTGTGTATTGTACACACAACTCCCGTACCATATCATAATTCCAATATTATAATACCCGATGATTCTCATTGTGATAGCGTCATATCCCGTTCTCCCGGTATCCGGCGAAAGCGTGAGTTACATAACTCGTCATGCAGATACGCGTTATCGCCCGATAGTGCCCGCTCAGCCAGAGTACCAGATAAACGCTGTATGTTGCCATAGGCCTATTTAAACAAAATACCAATTATGTTATTCAAATGTATAAGTTTCTATTCCCGGGTCAAGCAATAGTTGTGTCGATTTATTTGACCGCCTTTGTGGAACAGTGGCTATATAAGCCGCTCGGGTATAAAACCCGGAGGTAGTTGGTTCGATTCCCGCCTTGGGTCTGGTTGGTGGTAAGTCTTTCAGAGCCCGACTGGCTAGCTACCAACCTCACAGGTAAAATCTGCCGCCATAACAGCTCTGGCTGTGTTCCGGCAGTATTAATGTGGGTGCTAGTACTGCCAGTGCTCGAAGATCAGATGAGCCTACAGTCTGGCAGCAAATTGAGCGACGCTTTCTGGTGAAGTGTCCCTCAACGGAATAGGCGGCAGTGACCGCTTACCATCAGGTGGGCTGCGTGTATGTCTGCCACCCAACTGACTTAGAATAAAAAAAAATTGACACGGCTCGGGTTTGTGATCAGCGATCCGCATTTGGCTACCTTTGTGATTAAGTTCGTTGGTAGTATTTGTAGCGATGACTTGATTTCAAACATGAAGACTGTCCTCGCAGTGGAACATTAAAACACTAATTTCCCGCTGCAATGAAAAACCCAAAGTGAAAAACGGTTAGGTCCGGGCCAATAATAACATATGATTATGCACACTTATGTTAGATTATTGTGTGCAACTAATCACCCGTTATACCAAACTATTCGTCATAATTCCAAACATGATGTTAATTTAAACTTCGTTTGAATATGCATAAATTTTCCAAGTAAAAAAATGCAACC
This sequence comes from Mecyna flavalis, assembly GCA_949319885.1. Taxonomy (NCBI): domain Eukaryota; kingdom Metazoa; phylum Arthropoda; class Insecta; order Lepidoptera; family Crambidae; genus Mecyna; species Mecyna flavalis. Next base: position 13,880,495 of record OX439431.1, on the reverse strand, counting down.
GGCGAGGAAAATGCAACCGTAGCCTGTGCCCGCATTTGCTTCGCTGATGCGCAGGCGCATAACAAATGAGGCTAGAACCCTGCCATTATATCATTAATTGCAAGTTAAGGACAAATTAATGAAGTGTATATCTAAATGTAATTATCTTTCCATCTGTCCTACTGCAGGTCAAAAACCTCTCATTATTGAAATCGAGGTATCGTTATCTAGTATATTATCCACTCTTGCCTGTACCACAATAATCAAGTCTATTAAGGTACTTTTTTTTCGAAGAGAATGTTAACCGAAAGCCAGACTTTCGCGGCTTTGTGTGGGTCTCTGTACTCAAAGTCCTATTACCCATTTAACTCCCCTGGCTCCTCTTCAGTCTCGAAGAGTAAAGAGCCAATGGCCGCGTCATGGCGATTGAGTTGTCCATCCCTGGAATCTTTATATTGTACTAGGACAAGCAAGTTTTTTTGCTGCAAGGCAAGAATAACTGTGTTCGCGAGAACATCAGTGATAAATTTAGTATTCTATGGTACACTTGTGGCAGTTTGTTATTACAATTGCGAGAGTTGCTCGCATGTAACCTATAAACGTGAAGGTGACCTAAACAAACCGACGACCGGGGCAACTCCGGCGCAGTTTAGTGTATTTCACTCAACCTGCCATCCATTAACAATTTACATTTTTTTTTCCAATTTTTTACATGAATTACCAACGATGTTGTTGGTCTAGTCTAGTGGTTTAAGTACCCAACCGTGATCTCCGGGGCCGGTTTCGATTTTCGAGTCAGGCAAACATTTTGTAGATATGAACACAGCTTAGGTTTGTGATCACCTATCCGCATTTGGCAAGCATGGCAATAAGCCTATACCTATGATTGTCATTAAGACTTGCCCTTTAAATAGTCCTTTATGAAACATTAAGGAAAACATTGTTTTCCTGCAACGAAACTTGCTTAAAATATAAAGGCCTTGGATAAAAATTTAATTAAATCGTTATGTAAATATTTGTGAGAGTATTTTTATGTTTAATAATGCTTGTACGGCAGCCTGCGGTTACGGCGCTTAAAAGGATTGACGTCCGAAAACCAAACAAAAGAAGCAACTTGTTATGTGCCTATTACAGCAGGCAAAAACAAATGATTCCTTACGTCAAAAAATGCCATAAAAATGTTGTAATTTCCGTCCAGAAAGACCGAAGTAATTAATAAAATCCTATTAATATTCCTGGAAGAAAATTGTCGAAGGAAACGTCGAGTTTCTTCAGAAATCCTTCAACTTTCTTAGAAGTCTTACTTAGAAGTGAAAAGTTACTGAGCCGCGAGTTATTTTTAAAACGCCGAGGATAATTAATTCAACTACTTATTTCGTTTTGGCACTGAATAAATTAAGTACTGTCTTTTTTTAAGCAGATAAAAACTTTTATTATTTGTTCCATTTCTCAATTCTTATTTTATTTTGCCGACATAATGATACAGGTACCGGCAGACTTGTTAAACATCGGTCAATGGAGAGGGGGAAAGTTCTCGCGTGACCAATCTCCCCGCTCCCGAACGCGTGCGCGTTATTGGTCAGAGGTAAGCTTTGGACTAATAGCGCGCAAGTACTTATGTCAAAATTCGTGTTCTGCGCATTCCCAACCCGATATTCATGAAGATTGCCAGGACCTGTATTTGAAGTTAGTATACTGCTACGATTCTGAATATCGGATTATTTGTTGCGGTGCATGAGCTAAGGTAAGGAGTATCACTTGAATCTTTCACACGAAAGTTTCACACACTGCAGTTCCACATAATATACTTTATTATAGCAACCACGATAACTGCGTTTCGCTGAGCGTCACGCCAGGCCGCATTCGTGACGAATCGCAAATCTTATTCGTGTGTAGGGCTGCTTATTTCGGAGCATGCTATTATCTCCTGAATGCAGTTCGCGAATGTTTGGATACTGCGGGAGATACACTTTTTGACTTATTTATAATGACCTTTTCCTGACGAGCTTGTATTTTTTTCTATCGATCGGTAACTACACCATCAGATAAGATGTAGTTCATTGCATGTACATCAAAACCAGACAGATCTAACTACCTTGAAAACAGTTGAAATGGGACGGCTCGATGGAATCTTCTCTCAGAAGATTTCCGTATAATGGCTATTGCTCTTCCTTTAGTAAGTAAGAGTTTGGGAGGCCCTAACAACTACTTTTTCTAAAGTCTTCCTACATTTCATATGGAGTAACCAATCTTGGGTTGGGGTCCAACTAATAACAAAAGCACATCTAATCTGGGTTATTTTATACCCTTTGCCACCAGTGATTCTGGCTTCATCGTTCATAGTAACATGGGTCATTGGTAAGGGGCATCATCGTCCTTTATAGTAACATGGGGGTAAGGTAGCCCTGTTCTCCTCAAAACCTGCGCATTACATAACGTCTCGCGGCGTGGCCTAGGGCGTGCATATCGGAATTAGCTGCCACGTGTACGTTATCGACGCAGCGTGTGATCGCTTCGATACGTCGCCATAAAACATTCCATAAACTTACCGCTTTGCTCCAACCCAATGTCGCTTCAAGGTGAATTAAGAAAAAAAAACATAAGTTAATGGGCTTGGATTATGGTGTTTGATGACTATCATCTACCGGTGGAAATAAGGGTTGAATTGTGTTTCCCTATTTACGGTGGGATATCATTAGAAATAATATAATGTTATAAGTACATAGAAGTACATATAAAATTAATGAGGGCATCAACTTCATTGAAAGGAACTTTTAAGTTATATGGTCCATAAAATGACAATGATTACCAAAATGTTACTTTAAGCAAAGTTGAATAAAACTCGCTGTCGCTGTCAAGTGCTGTTACTTTGTCTAGGCCCCCCCCTGATGTGTAGGTATGTGCTAATGCAGATGGGGTCTCCTGCACTCTTACTCACCAAGAGAAGCTCAATAGCAAAGCTATTACTAACACGTCGGTCATCTGTGAGAGGGTAATCCTTGCCCAGTCAACTTGGCCCATTTCGACTGACAACTAGTAACTGGGAAACTAGGAACTAGGAAACTGATTTCTTCAGGTGGAAAAACATCATATGAGAACAACAACAATCCTTAAGAGAACAAACATAGTCCAACTATGCATGACAAATCAAAATAAATCTTAACATATGAAAAGGTCTGACGTACGGAGGACACAATCGTCTTGAAATACTTCCTAGACCGAGAATGCCAGGTGGACACACAACTGAATTGTTATCGAGACACTGTCTGCGATACAAGCAAATGTGTTTACTAGAACAGCCGCTTTGATTAAAAAACAATAATATTATTTGCATTTTCTTGAAAACAAGATGTTTATTGTTAATACATTGTATGGAATATGATGTCTTACACACTGTGGTCTTAGCTTATCATTAGTTCCACGTTTTAGATTAAATAATTATCATCTCGTGTGTGGTCATTTTGATCCCAATATAGACAGGTTCAGCATTAGAGATATAGCAATATTCGATCATTATAAAATATACAAATATCAGTAACTACGTACGCCCCGAGTTAAATTAATATAACACAAAACCGTTGCTTTTAGAAACATGTAGGTTACCTATTTAAATATTTTATGTTAAAAAGTGAAAACATAATCGTTGCGGTATAATTGACTCCGATTATTTGTGAAACATGTTACAAAAACTCTGGCCTTTGACTTCTGTTCTCAGGCAATTTGAAGACACACCTTAAAGTAAAAAAAATGTTGAGCCTATTCATGTTCTACTGCAGGACAAAGGCAATCCAGTTATCGTTTCAATAATTGGTATTGGCTTAATCACCACGCGTGCCAAATGCGGATTGGTGTTCAAAAACCCGAGCTGTGCCCGAAAAAACCGACACAAAGTTAGCTCGACCCTGGAATAGAACTCAGGGCCCTGAGATTTTGGCTCGATACCCTAAACTACTAGACACATCTATCAGCTATAAATCCGTATCGCTGGGCATCTGCGGAAATTGGTAATAACTGACAATAGCGCGGCATCCGGCAGGCGTCAGCGGCCAAACGTCGATGAGACGACTCTACTTGGAATGTTTAAAACTTCTGCAGTTTGGTGTTAATTCTTATAACTTAAAAATTGTTAAATTGGTTAACGATCGATTCGATTTCAAGTTTGAGGAGTAGGCTTACATCCAGATGACGACATCTTTCGGGTTCGATCCTCGCACAGTACACACTTTTGTATGCATGTCAATGTATGTAAAAATTATACGAGTATAAGTAAGGTTTAACTTTGGTTTGGCACCCATAGTACAAGATGTGCTTAGTTGGGAGTATGAAGAATTTTTTTCCAATGATTTATGTCTTTTACATTACATTTCAAAAAAGTTAATGCTTATAAAATACGTTGATGTGATGTGATTTAATGACATTATACTTTTTAATTTTATGGTCAATACCCACCGTATTTTTGTCGATAATAACGCCATCCACTTCACTAAAAACAAACCATACTAACCTTCTAAACGACTTATGTTGTTCTAAATACATTTTTTCATTGATACGTAGAAATCAAACCGGCAAAAAGTTTCGTTTCGCGGTTCCGCTCCGGCGATGCGCCTATGTGTGCTATAACAACTAGTGAATCATAACATAACTGAATTATGTGTACACTGCAACGGGGAAACGGTTGTTCGTATAAGGCCAATGACGGCTTGATGTTTCTTTATTAGCGCATCCACAACCGACATTGTAAACGTTATTAAGAATTAATTACATATTTTCTATGACGTTTCAGTTGACGGCCTCGCGGGTCTAGTGGTTTGAATACCTGGCCGTGATCTCGGGGTCCTGGGTTAATTTTTCGGGCTTAGCAAATTGAATAAATAATTCTGAACACTATTCACACAGCGCCGCGGCGTCCAGCTAAACTGTAAGCTACACCTTTAGCCAAACAGAAAAAGACAACCTTTTCTTTGTTAATACATACATCCTACGTATACATATTAGAAAATAATTATGTATGTCGGTTTGTTAGGAACCACAAACCCGATGTGATCACCAATACGCATTTGGCAAACGTGATGATAAAGCCATTTTCTGCCACAAGCCAAGAATTTATTTTAAAGATGGTAGCCAAGAGCCAACCAGTAACAGTTTGTGTTTGTTAAACTTTGTTATACAGATATAATGTAACATTTTCACGACAATGAGATGAAAATCCACTTAAATGCTTTACACTTCCACTGCCACGTGCAATAGTTCCAGACTCACAGTGAAATGTATAACAGTAAAAAAAATACTCAGTATAAATAGTTTTTTTTTTACGAAAGACTTAATGTTTAACTCGTTCTTAGAAAAATGAGGGCGGGGTTTATCCACTAAAACCCTTTGCGATACTCCCTTGCTAGGCCGTTGGAAAACTATGGATATATCCACAACGGAACGTCGTCCATAAATGACGTCTAAACATCATGAATGAAACACAATCAAGTTTCCCTGTATTATATTATACAAACTGTAGTCTCCTTGGTGTGACATTTTGAGTAAAAGGTGACATTTATAAGAGGATAATTAAACCATTTGGTGATAATACGTCCCGTTGTTAACCTTATGTAAATGAAATAATTAATTACTGTTTTTGCCCGGCACATGTGCAATTTCAAGTTGTTTATAGCGTTATAAATACATCCACGTTTGGTAACGGCTCTTATATACTTATAACTATTCTCCTCCGAAAAAAGTGTGCACATAAAACGATTCTTCCTAATGAAATAGCCCTCAACAGTATTGGTAACAGTGGCCGCTTACCATAAGCTAAGCCGCTCGTAAGTCATGTTATTATTAAAAAATGCACACAAATGTAAACTAACGTTTTTTTTTTAATTGGCAACATCGAATTATGTAACAGTAATAAATTAAGGCATTTTTTTAAATTGAATGTTTGCGATATATTTTTTCTATACTGTGTCGTGCTTCCTACGCGCATCCCTCAACCCACACAAACTGCAACAGAGCAACAGAAACAAGGTAAATGGGGCGCTCGGCTACGGCCACCACTTATGCCCACTTTGCAGGATAGATTATTTAATTAAAGTACCTTCGTCCTTGTGTCTAGTTCAGGTCACGCCTCCTGGGATCAATCTTCTAATGCAGTAGTGCAAACTGCATTGAAAGGTACATTACGATACATATTTTTTTGTATAAAAAAAGGAGACAAACGATCATACGGATCACCTGACGTTAAGTGATTAGCGTCTCTTTTGGAAGGAATACGCGCTTTTCTTGAAGGAGTCTTTTTTCAATATGTTATTTAAAGATTTATACGAAGACTAATTACTTATAATAAACATGTATACGAGTAGACATACAAAAAATATAAAAAATGCGTGATGTGCTTTTAATAACATAACATAAAATATATCACAAACAGTACCTACACTTGTGAATTAACTACCTATTAGTTAAAACGTTTATCTTTATTGACAATAAAACCATTATCCATTATTCTAAGTTTGATTTGTTTTGTTTTTTTTTTAAAGCACCTCTCATGTTAAAAATAGCGCAAACCCTAAATTGCGTGGAAAATTTTTGCCACCTGTTTTACACGGACAGTAAATTGTCCTAGATTAATGTGCCGGGAAGGCACCCTGAGTGTTCGTCGTCCCTAATCTGTCCCGACACCGACCTTTATCTTGTTTCCCTGGGTCGGACAGTTAAGTAAAAACAGACGTTCTATCTTGATTCTCTTTTTTTATAAACGTTTGTTGCGGAAAACGAATGTAAGATGTAAAAAAAAGTTAACATAGTATTCTTTAAATTTACTTCAGTTGTCAGCTCAGATGGTAAGTAGCTGCAGCCTACTCCATTGAGGGCCAGAAGCATCGCACAATCTGTTGCTAAATGCTAAATCAGACTCTTTTGTTCTTCGAGCCTTTCGTATGACGAATATTGACAATTTGCGAATTTGGCAATTTGCGAATTGGGCAATTTGAGAATTTGACAATTTGCGAATTTGACAATTTGCGAATTTGACCGTTTGCGACCGCTTGACAAAATGCGAATTTGACAATTTGCGCCTAAACCGAATAACTCTTTCGTTTTACGTTTACTCGCTACTGGGTTTCTCCTCTGGGTTGAACTCCCAACATGGTTGATGGGTTAGCTTGGTGACTGGATTTCCATTTTCAGTTGAAATGCTCCTTATTAGCTTTGGCTGTGTTCCAGCAACAATAAAAGTTAGTTACACTTAGAATAAAAGGCTCAATTAAACGGTGTCGCAGCTCATAACGCTGCTTCCTGGTGAAACAACCCTCAATGGAATAAGTGCTGACCATCAATGAGCTACGTGTGTAACTGAGGTTGTATAGAAAGACATTCGTCACGCGTGCATCATTCGGAATGCATTACGCGGTCAAACGTGCGCTCGACTTTGAGAGCTACGCTTGCGCACGCGATGTATTGAAGGCAATCAATTGCTAGAGTACGAATGTTTTCACTAGCACCGACTTACATTGAAAACACGTCTGACGTTATAGATCAAATAGATAATGTGTTTTTGCCAAAAGAATTCGGTTCAAAACAACTTTGACAGTAACAGTATCATAATTAACATAGTTAATCAATTGGTACAGTAATTGCTGTATTTTGATGACTTTAGTTCAAGTATAATTATTCCCAAGTGAAGGAATATTGACTGCGCAAATATGTCAACGAAATATTCTAGTAAAAAATTCAATATTCTTACTCGGGTCTGTCTGTGATCGATCACCAATCCGCATTTGGCGAGTGTGCCTATTAAGCCAGATTTGATTCCATTGCCTTTGCCCTGCAGTTGGTCTGTAAATAAATCGAATTGAATTCTGTTCTTTGACCTGTTTCCACAGCAGAATGGAAAAGTAAATTACACTGCTTAATTATTACTGCAGTCGTGCCCTACTTGCCCGGGCTGTAATAGTGGTTTTATTTAGACCAAGTTGTTTTAGTAATAAGTTATTAATGGATTTATTAATGATGTTAGATTACATGCCAAATGTCATTTTTGATCAATTATGTTTTCGAAGGAAAATGTCGAAGTTTACATGAAACCAAAATATTAGAAATTTTAATAAATGTATGCGATGGTCATTAAGCTGAAAATTAATTGTTTGAAATTTACTGATTAGGATAGGTGCTTCTGACTGTACAACGGTCTAATATTAGCTTACGTATCTACATCTGAAATAGCTGTAACAAACATTTTATTCAATTCAATATTCCAGTTTATCTATTCTTCTGCGTGTGACGTCAAGGCCCTTATCATAAAAGTATCTGCAAGTTAAGTCCTTCGGCCCACGTCATTGTCGACGAACCACTTGAAAGTCCTGGGTTGCGATTGTGAGCTCTATTCGTTTGTGATAAGGGCGAGAGTGGGTAGTTTCGAGCTACCGGTAGCTAGTGACCGACATGACATAATTCTGTTAAAGGCACGATAAACGGTGTCGCCGATCGGTTGGGTTAAGATCTGGGGCGAGTGAGACGCCCGTATTGACGGTTTTATTGCGCAACTGACAGGGTTGCCGATTGACAGGTTAACCACTGTACAGTACACCCAATAAATATCCTTTGGACCGGTTTAAGTACCATAACCGCAGGCAAGCCAGACCTGCTAGCCTTATTGGGTTTCGGGACTAAAGGCGTCCCACTACCAACTTATATTAGTTCAGTAAGTAGTTTTTAATGTAACTAGTAGCCCAGGTATCCGCAGAATACCAGCGCCGTGGTAAGCATTTACTACGGCACATGCTGAGCGGAGACTTATTAGGTATAAGTCCGAGTTATTTTAAGTGATATTTAGCTATAAGAAAAATTGTGCTTATACCTAATGAACGTTTTTCTATTTCTATTTCTCCCGGTTTCCAATTTACACTATCGTTGCATCTAGTGGACAAGGTTTTCGTAAATACGTAATTAATCTCGTACCGAGAAAACACCTACACTCTTTTTATCGTATTGAATCTTCTACTCGTACAAACCCCGCAAAATCTTTGTAAATTGATGTCTCCCGCGCTTTATCTCTCGGTCAGCACTGTTGTTTTGGAAAGTACGTACCTACCTAGTTATTTCAAAAGCGTGATTTACTAGTTTTGTACGTGACAGTTGGAATACCACCTGGTTTACCCCGTATGAGACACACTTGCTCGTCGTCATTCTAGTCTCAGTTTGGTAGATTTTCAAGAACTATTCGTATGTTCTTGTCTGTCTTCCAAAATGAGCTCTAGCTCGACTTAAGTATGAGTAGTCGGAGGCCAAAAACCCCTTTCTCCTCTCTCCATATTCTTTTCTAAAAGACCCTAGTCGTAGATGTCCATTGGCAGTTGTGATCATTTACTATCAGGTGTCTCATTTGCTTGTGTGCCTACCTAATGCGTGAATAAAAACTGGCCAGTTGTAAAAAAAGGTATTTCATATCCGACCACTATTTTTTTTTTCTTTGAACCAAAAGAAGCATACAGTACGCATACTCGTAAATAAAAATAAAAACGTTCGATCTTTAAAATTTAGTTTTGTCGACGAAACGGTTCTAAACTTAGAATATGGTTCTAAATATTATTTTTAATTTCTTACATAATGCATTTGAATTTTTTGTCCAGATGCGCCTCTAAATGAATGTGTGCCCTTTTTTAATTAAATAGCTGCTTATACTCCTAGCCTGTCATTTGGTTTGGTCAATGTAATACCGTTTGATATCTATTTATAACCAGCCGCCTACTTCCTAAACTTTAGTAAAATTGAGGGGGTGGACAAGCGTGAGTAAAATTATTTTTTCGGACTTGTTTTGGAGTTTGTTTTAACTTTCTTCTGGATATAATTAACTTAAGAATAAGGAAACTGTTAAAAATAGATGAATTCTTACATTTATATAAGAAAACAGCGTCTTGAAAATCTCTTATGAAGGAGTGTAATTTAATTAAGTAGTTAAGTAACTATTGTTTGGGGATTTCTTAGACCAGGAGTGGTAGCCCTGGACGGATGGAGGTCAAAATCGCGCAATGGCCCGCAGTCAGCCGGTAGACTAGTCTGGCGGAATGCACCATACTTAATTATATTGTATTACTGCATTCTTGGACGTCAGAGCCTGAATACATTCACTTTGACATTTGAGGGTAGGATTTTACATTAGTAGGGAAAAAAAGATTGACGTGCAAAAGTATTTAAAAAAAATCTATTTGCAGAATAAATGATTTTATTTTATTTTTTTATTTTATTTATTATTTTATTTAAAATTCTTATCCTCCATTATGGTAATTCAGGTCCAATGGCGCCTCGGTACAAAGAGGATAAGATATTTCAATTCGTGACCTTTTTTTACATACCTGATGGGTTTTTATATTATTTTAACTATAGACGAAGAATTTAATATTAGGTAAAATATATTTTTGGTCGTGTAAAATCTTGTTTTGCTATGTTAAATCTTATAAGTAAAAGCCTCTTAACACGGATGTGTAATAGGGTGGGTTCATAGGGAGGGATCTCTAATACCGCAACTGATAACTTGAATAAGATTATAACTATTATAAGATTTTGAGAGCACTCCTCTTGATAAACAACCGAGCATTGGGATTCTCGGCGTCGATATCTCGAGCGACGTTCAATTTCGTGGTCATCTGGAGGAAAAAGCTAAGCTTGCCTCAAAGAAATTAGGTGTCCTAGGTAAAGCAAGGTGGTATTTTACTCCGACTCATCGCCTCCAACTCTATAAAGCCCAAGTTCGGCCTCACATGGAGTACTGTTGTCATCTCTGGGCCGGAGCACCACAATACTAACTTCTGCCTTTTGACCGTATCCAACGTCGAGCAACCCGGATTGTCGGTGCCGAGAGTCTTGCCGGTTGCTTAGATCCTCTGGCATTGCGTAGAGACATTGCGTCCCTGTGCATCTTCTACCGCCTATATCATGGGGAGTGTTCCGAGGTATTATTTGGTTTGATTCCTGCTGCTAAATTCCACCACCGTACAACCCGCCACAAAATGCAGTTTCATCCAAACCACTTGGACGAGTGGCGTTCAACTACCGTACGTTTCTGCAGACATTTTCTGCCGCGCACGACTGCTCTATGGAACCAGCTTCCCGCAGCGGTGTTTCCAAGCCAATACGATATAAATACCTTCAAAAAGCGAGCATATTCCACCCTTAAAGGCGGGCAACGCGCCTGTGACCCTAAGGGGGTCCCGGGTGCTTATGGGCGGCGGTGATCACTTACCATCAGGTGACCCACTTGCTCGATTGCCCCCCTATTACCTACATAAAAAAAAAAAAAAAACAATCGAAATGTTAAAAAAATAATCAGAGGCCCTAGACAAGCGGCACTTATGACGTTCGTTTTCGCTCAATTTGTGTTAGCGAATGTCAAAACCCGTACTTTCTGTTCAATATCGACTGACCACGTGACATTTCTAAGGCACCATACAATTTGAAGTTAACGAATTTCGCTATCGCTATCAAAATGTTCTTTGTCTAGGCCCTCTGGTGTACCGATCTACGTTCCATGACAATTAAAATAAATCTAATAATCATTTTCCTTACTTCGTAATAATCATTAGGTGTTGTTCGATAAATTATTATTGGTTTGCATTAAACGTGACTGTTGCACCGTTGCACCTAAACATTGTATGCAATATGAGATCTTATTCTGTTTCCTCGTTGGTTTTATCTGGAATCTAGAGGTCTTATGAAGTCACTGATGCAGCTACAATTCAAAAAGATTACATAACTAGTATTAGGATTGGAGCCTTAACTATTGGTGCCGGATTGGTTTTCATCGGATTTCAAGCGCTATGGGGTCCCATGATTATGCCCTAAACCAGATCTCCAGGTCATTTCTCATTATAGCCCAAGCCTGGCACCGGCTCGTCCCAATCGGGTGTGAAGGTGAAACCGGGGGAGTTTAGTGGGTAGTGGACGCTTTAGTTAGTCTCAAGTCTCACACACGGCCGCAGGTCTAGCTGGCCTGCGGTTTTGGTGCATAAACGCATTCTCCTCCGAAAAAAAAATCTTATGGCTGTCACTCTGGGCTTCGAAAGTAAGGGATTAGATAAATGAAAATTGATATACCTGCAAGTGGTGTCTGCGCATATATCCCGCATATTTAGCTAATCATTAAACTTGGCCGCTATAACTAAAATGACAAACTAAAATGATTTCGTGCACATCCCCGCTCCGCGAAAACTGTTCATACTCCTATTCTTACAAAACATATGCATATTTACAACTGTATATCACAACTGAAAAGCAATTATTCTAGGAAGTAAAAATTACAAAATGGGAAGCCGAGCGTTGGCTAACGTTTTCATTGATCATGACGGATATTTGCGCGCGCGCCGCTACGAGCATTCAATAGAACAATGCCGAAACACGCCGAAAGGCAATACCTGGATATACACTAATGGTGATTTTCCGGCATTATTATAAATTGGAAAGCTTGGTGGAACTGAAGGTCAGTACTATTTTTTTTCCATTTTAACTTTATGAGCCTGAATATTTGGAATAGTTACTTTGCTTACTTTCTTGAATTACCTATTGCTTAACTTCATCATTTCATTACCTACGTCTATTTTTCAATGATTTAATAAAATAAGTTCTCTGTATTTTCATTCATGTTTCAATACCTACTGAAACTCTTGCTCTGTCTACTTTTACTTTATCAACACGCTTGTCAAATCAATACGTTTTAATATAATGTACTTAGCCGATCGCACAATGTCAAATTATTATTCTCGAAAATACAGAAAAAACTTTTGCAGAGCTTCAAAATCACCCACAGTCCAACGTTCTCGTAAGTGATAGACGTATAAAATTATCTTGTTAGTAACAAAATCATTAAAGAAAACATAGCGAGCGTTCCCACAGACAGCCTGGTACTATCACGTGAATGGCCATGGTATATTAAGCAGCACATTTCGGCCCAACCGGTATCGGGACCGTTACCTCACCTGAAAGTATTTGAGGTTCAAGTTACTCTATGCCATGCTGAGACTGCTTCGCGACTTTTTTTAGAGTTCCGTAGACCCCTTGGACAAGGTGTCTTAAAAAAACTTGTACAATTAAACATTTTCGTGCTCGTATATAATTAAAAGGCAATCGGTATTAAAAATTGGAATTCTGACTTTTGTTGTGCAACGGGTCGGCAGAACAGCGAATCATGAAAATAAATAATTTGAAAATGAATTGATTGCATAAGAATAGATAATAATCTATCTAGGTAATAACCCCGACAGGCTGTAAGCATCAGTTAACATTTTCGCATAATAAATGAAATACAAACGATATTTAAAATTGTAACGCATTTTATTTTTGCTCTAAACAGAATGGTGTTTAACAGTTTAAATATTGCACTGTGATACGGAACTCGTTATTTCCGAGTCGTATTTTCACTTAACCAGATTTTTTCTCTGCTTATTAGACGTCTGTCTGGCTCAGGCGAATCGACTCGGGCCGAACAATCCATTCGACGTAGTCGTTTGTTATAAAACTGCGGTTTCACCGCTCATCTCATCGATGCTGTTTACACAATACTTTATCTGTTTAATAATATCCTCAAATATGCCTTATGTTTGAGCTGTGGTATCCGAGTGAAACGAATTGCGCATACCTGGATGAATATTTTAATATCAGATTCAATGTCTTCACTTCTTTAGGTTCAAGCGTCAAAAGATTACAGGAGTATTCGCGAGTTTGTAAGAAACAAAATTGATTGTTACCTACCTATGTATTTTAGTTTTGATAATAACACGTATGAAATAAGGCACTGTTTTGAGTTATTTATTAAATTGTATCTAACAAGCGTTGGGAGATCTTTGCGGGCGTTCGAGCGTGCCCTTTCAAGCCTAGTTGCGTACGCGTCGGTGGGTGAACTAGGGAGCTTGTGACGAACAGACGTACTTGCGTGCCAGCTTATATGGCCATACCAAGAAAAACTGTTAGGAATCATCTTATCAGATTTTTATACTTAACGAATTTGGAAAAACACAACCAATAATAAGATGTAAGAGAACTATCATCCATTCGTTCCAACCTTTCCTACCCGCGGTGCATCGTGCCGAATATAAAACGAGACTGGCGATAATATACATGTTAGGCTTAGTTCATAATAGGCAAAACAGTGAAAATAAGCATCGAAATAAATGTTTCTGTTTGATCTGTCTACGAGTATAGTTAATCGACACACCTTCCACTTAAAGAGAAAAGTGCTTCGGAAATAAACATGTTTGCCCTCGGGCGCTGCTACAATGACCTTTTCCGTTCGAGCTGATGAATTACTCAGTATGGATGTAATAGCATAGCGGTATTGGCGGCAAAAACTTGGGCCACTGGCGATCGGCCGATATGTGCGGTTCAATGACTCTGTACTCTATTAAATTAAAAAAGCGTTTTGTTACATTCGTTTTGATCTCATTGTCGGGCCGCGATCGTGGAGTGTCAAACCAATTCGCACCGTAACCATCGGTGACAAAGTAGCTTTTCCAATCATTAACGGTTGTCTGTTGGCCCGGATTTGCTTGATTTCTTCAAGGAAAAGGCAGTGATTCATGCTTTTGATAGGGAATAGTATTGAACACCTTTTTCATTTGAAAATCTAAGGATTTAGAGAGAGATGGCGAAACTATGACAGGCGACGTTATAGTTGCATTTGGCATCTCTCTTGTCGTGAGTGCGAAGAAGAAAAAAAATTCTCTAGTGCGAGAGTACTAAACTAGCTATTTTTCTGGTGGTTGATTATGATTATCAAACCCATTTTGGTAACCCATTTTATCATATTTTTATCATAGGATAATTTTTGGTTACTGTCTTTATATATAATCGCCGACTTAGTGAATTATAAAATTATTTGGTATTGCAGCAGAGTGCAGACAGGATAAATTCCTGGAATATTGATCGCCTTAGCAACAGGAATTTCCGCTGCGTTTCGGTGATGTGGCTGATGACCTGTATCCTCCTTCATTATTGAAAAGGCATTCTGTAACGTTCCAAGAAATCGAAACACTGGAATTTATATTTAGTTTCTCGTTTTCGGGATAAAAACTCTTCTATGTTCCAAGTTCTTAAACTAGGTATATCCTTATCTATATTATCGATAAAAATTGACATTTTAACAATGATATAACGTGAAAAGGGGTTTGAAGATTTTTGTATGGAGGCTGGCTTACCTTGCGGTACGCCATTTTGATTTTTTTTCAAAATAGCGTTCACTTAAAATTCTATGAAAAATCGATACCTTACATTAATACAAACATAATATGTTATTAGACAAAAACCTGTAAAGTGTCACATTTTAAAGCTATAAGCAATTAAAGGTTTACTTCTTTATTTTAAGATTTTTTTGTGTCAAGCTATAGTGCACATAAAATTCATTCAAAAATGGATACCTGACATCAATACAAACATAAAATGTCATTAGACGAAAACCCGTGAAGCGTCACGTTTTAAAGATATAAGCAACTAAAGATTTATTTAGAGTTTTTTTTTGTCTCATGTTATAGTTCACATAAAATTCATTTAAAAATGAATACCTGACATCAATACAAACATAAAATGTATTAGACGAAAACCCGTAAAGTGTCACATTTTAAAGATATAATCAACTAAAGTCTAACTTCTTTATTTTAAGATTTTTTGTGTGAAATCACATAAAATTCATTCAAAAATGGATACCTGACATCAATACAAACATATAATGTCATAAGATGTCATTATTACTTTAACTTGTGAAAAAAACTCAAAATAAAGAAGTAAAACTTTAGTTGCATATATCTTTAAAACGTGACACTTTACGAGTTTTCGTCTAATAACATTTTATGTTTGTATTGATGTCAGGTATTCATTTTTAAATGAATTTTAAGTGAACTATAACATGAGACAAAAAAAAACTTAAAATAAATCTTTAGTTGCTTATATCTTTAAAACGTGACACTCACGGCTTTTCGTCTAATGACATTTTATGTTTGTATTGATGTCAGGTATCTATTTTTGAATGAATTTTATGTGAACTATAACTTGAGAAAAAAAAAAACTCAAAATAAAGAAACTTTACTTTGGTTGCTTATATCTTTAAAATGTGACACTTTACGAGTTTTTGTCTTATAACATATTATGATTGTATTAATATAAGGTATCGATTTTTGATACAATTTTAAGTGAACGCTATTTTGAAAAAAAATCAAAATGGCGGACGCGTAGGAAGGCCAAAATCTTCAAACCCCTTTGGAAAAAGTTTAAATTGGCAATTTCTTGAAAACCGAGCAACTTTTACTGTGGTCGTGTTAGGCCTGTTCGATGCCTCTTGTGCTGGCCTGCCTCCAGTGTCACTGTAACGTGTAATTTTTGGGACACCCTGTATAAAAAAAAATTAAAAAAATAGATCCCCATATTGCCTAGATCACCTATATTGCCTATCCCGTACATAGCGAGTCCTCAGTATATTATGGAACAATCATCCAGCGTGTGTCAGTAATGACAAATGCAAGTTTCACCGAGCATCGAACACCGCAACTTTCTCGTGATCAGTCATCTGTTCTGCGGCCACTGCGCGCGCACAACTGGCGTGTTGTGTTGAGAGTCTGCGCTGGAAGAAAACAAATAACATGTGCTCCGTATGTATAGAGACTATTAATGCAAACAAAATAAATAATATTCTATTTTTACAGAAAAAATGTCAAATGAAATGGTCCGTTCATAATGTCGAACGCTCGTTATTATTATTTATATTTTTAGAAATATATAATATATCCCACAGTCCACTACATTCCGATTACCTACTAAATTATGATTTTTATTTCTGTCTGTTTATCCAGCAACATATTAAAAACTTTTTAACGAAAACCATTCGATTAAAAAAAACGAAATTGGAAAATTAGAAAAACTCAATTTCATAAAACAGAGAGATGAGAAACAGTTATCATGCATAAAAGAAATGCTAATTGACATAATACATTAATGTATGTATATTACAAGTGGAATTTGTACCTGCCTATTTTCACGCACACATTAGTTTTTTTGATAAGTCATGAGTTTTTATATGCGCATCGTGATCATTGGCACAGTTAATCGGTAATTTGCATGGTAATAAAGTTATTACGTTTATTTACAGTTTTGCTTTTTACACAATTGTAACTAGGTATTCTGCCAATTTGCTTAGTCCAGGGCCGTAGCTAGGGAAATTGTGGGCACGTCAGTTACTTATAGGTAGTCCCACTGCTGGGCAGAGACGGCTGTCGTTAAAGTTATCGTGTGCTGCCTATATCACCACGCTCGCAAAATGCCCGCAATGTAATACACTGAAGTGGTTGCTTTACCATCAGGTGAGCTTCGTGCATAAAAAACAACTTGTGTCTTAATCACAATACCTACTTGTTTCTGAATGTGTAAGCTTGAAAAGGTCAATAAGAGACATTATTATACTTTTATAACACATCCTGCCTGTCCGAGTACTAGTCCATTATCATAACAGGATTCGCAGGGCGGCACCTGACATTTCAAACGTATACCTACAATGATTCCGTGAAGCATTTTCCGCATTTGTGTGTGCTTTAGCTTTATGTCAAGGTTCATGTGACCCGACGGCATTGTGATTGCAATATTTTCTACTTTTTATGGGATAGTGACACATTTATCAAGAGTTAAGTGGTTTCCAGCCATTCTAGTTCGCTACCTCATTGCGTATTTAGTTTTTTTTATACTAAGTCTTTTTTTAATTGTTTCTGGTGAGTTCTGCCCAGATTGTACTCTGTTGATGCATTTAGGTGATTAATGGAGACGAAGGTAAAAAAAACTCATTTTATACTGTAAGTTGGTAGACAGGCACGCAGCTCACCTGATGATAAGCGGCTACTGCGGCCTATTCCATAGTTTTTCACTAACTATGGAATAGGCAAATATCGTGAGGAAGCCTGTTAAATCTCAAGGTGGTGTAGTCATGATCGTGGTCGTGTGTTCGACTCCCCTCTTGGTTCATATTGGTAGTAGGAATTTTTCAAAGTACTTTTCCCCGTACTCTAAGGTGAAATCTACCGCCCTAAAAGTTCTTGCTGTGTCCAGCAAATTAATATTGCCCTACAGTAAGTCGAAGTATTTATTTTGCAATTTGATTTACAATGAAATTCTTTTGCACTACCGTTAATGATTTTAAACGGTATTCAATTCAGCTAACTGAAATACCAATCAAAATAACAAATAGTAAGTAACCCAATACGAAAAAGGAAAAATACTATAAATGATTAACTAGTGACATTGGACCATAACCACTTACCAAGTTTATTATCTTTATTGTTGCCATAAATTACCGTTATCTTTACTAAACACACATGCGGTAAAACATTAAGATTCTTATGCCACGGCGGCTAGAAAACCCATTAAAATATTAATTGTCAGTTTTATTACTGCAATGGGTAGGGAATGTTATGTTGTACATGATGCACCATTGAGTTACAAGTACCTACTAGAGTTCAATGTGATGCACACGTCATTGAAATCAAATCGTCGTTACAATAATAGGTCCTCTATCATCTCGCTTTCTAATTGCGAATTACTAATCACACACTGTGTTCGAAAAATCCGATAGAAATTTTGTCCGACCCAGAATTGAACCTAGGACCCCGAGACGACAAGGTACTTAAACCACCATCGACCAGCATCGGCGCTTTACTTCTATACTAAAAGCTATAAATAAATAATTATAAAAAAATGCTTATTAAAGCACTAAACTTTCTAAAACTCAAAGCAAACAACAGTAAATTTCGATAGTCTGATTGTTTTAACATTATACATTCAGTTAATTTAAAAAAAAAATTATCTTGCCATAAATCATTGCTTTATTCCACAAAGTTAAAAAACTGTGAGGTCGAAATAAAAACTACTACAACCTGACTACAACCCAGTTACAAGGAGTTTAAAAAGTGAGATCAACATTTTCCGTAACAGTCTAATAAAGACACTTGTCGTACTCGCTAGTTAATAAATGTCCGATTAAATCTCGGCTTACGATCGATGTTAACGAACGATTGATTCGATGATCTCGAGATCGTCAAAACGACATCGATTACGTCCGGCAAACGACGCTCTGACATAAATAGCACCAGTTCCCGTTCGGCACAATACGGCCCAACAGAGTAAATAAAAGTAAGACGCGATCTGATAAAGTGCCCTTTACAAGGAACGAACGCTATTTCGTTCTAATTTTAATTTTAAAATGTTTAAAATATTATGTCATTTCAGTTTGCAGAATAATCGCCACTTCAGCATACTTATTTTATTGGCGGATAATTAGGAACTTAAGACATTAGAAGCATCGCTCAATGTTTTGCCATACTGTAGGCTTCTCTTTTCTTTGAGCAGGATTACATTGCGTATTGGGTCCTTCTTTACCCTCGGTTTATTACCATAAAGTAATATTATTGCTTTTACTGTATCGAGGAAATCTCGAAATAGCTGACGACAACCAGCGCTACTTTAATCTGAATAGCTTATAATATTTGATAATGAAGCTATAAATTAAATAACAATGCACACGATTTATTTACTAAAATACGTAGTCTGCTTTAATTTTTTTTTCATTGATCTTTATTTTATGCGGTGATCAAACTCAGCAAAAGGTACAAAACACACAACCTTGTCTTGTAAACAAATAGTCTTGTCGTGTAAACCGCACGTAACGGGACACAGGAATGTCGATGCAACAGGTGGTCGTACCCACGACCCATTCGATCGATGCATCGCCATTCATTCGCCGCCAGACGGGCGTGTAGCGGTCTGACGCGGATTAGAATACCTCTGCGTACAACTTAGGCCTTACACACCCTTGTGCCCTTATAAAGTTTATTTAAAGCTTTTTTTGTATATTTTTTCATAGCTTTGTACATGTATTCCATAAAACGAGGATCTTTATGTTATTATGTTTACACGCTAATTCTATCAACCAACACTTGTTGATCCATATACGAGCATGCTTTGTTTGGGGTTAGATGTTTAAGGAATATACGTTGATTGACATCATGCAATTTAATCTAAATAATCTTGTAATTCAACATGGATTCCAAACCAAAACTTTATAAATAAGAAATAAACAATATTTAGAACACTTTCTTTTTAACCGACTTCAAAAAAGGAGGAGGTTCTATGTTCGACTGTATGTATTTTTTTTTTTTTTTTTTTATGTATGTCCGTCGATTTCTCCGTCAATTGTGGACCGATTTAAATAATTCTTTTTTTATTTGAAAGTGCATAGTTCCGAGGTGGTCCCATTGTCACCATGTCAGGATCTGATGATGGGATCCCGGGAAAATCAAGGGCAAACCTCAAATTTCATAGGCGCACACTACGCGTTGCTTGTTTTTTCTGAAGCCATTTAAGTTTTTGCGTCCTATAGACATCACTTTATGTTGATGAGCTGATGATGGAAGGTACAACTCCTTAACGGCTAGGAGTTAGGGCATAATTCTTTCAGTATTGTAAGAATATGTGGACCGTTATTTGTATTTCATGTACTTTTGCAGCTAAGCTGATGATGGAAGGTACAACTCCTTAACGGTTAGGAGTTAGGGGATAATTTTTTTAGTGTTGTAGGAATATGTGGACCGTTAGTTGTATTTCATGTACTTTTGCAGCTAAGCTGATGATGGAAGGTACAACTCCTTAACGGTTAGGAGTTAGGGGATAATTTTTTTAGTGTTGTAGGAATATGTGGACCGTTGGTTGTATTTCATGTAGGTACTTTTGCAGCTAAGCTGATGATGGAAGGTACAACTATGATGATGGAAGCTACAGGGACGACTTCTTAATTCTTATGTCCCTCTTGCGGGCTGCATCTTTAGTTGGTCTACCCATGGTACTGAACACTTAATGAATACCTAATATTGTCAAATAATACAATTCTACTATTTTACTCGTATTTTCGTTATCATTATTATGAGAGAGTTTTACTCACTTCCTACGTGTTATTCACACTAAAAATAGAAAAATAAACAAACTTTTTAAAAAAAAAATTAAACCGACTTCAAAAAAAAAAACAAAATAAAAACTACCTAAAAACACTGAAAAGCAAAAAATAATTTTAATAAGACATTCATTAAATGCGCTTATTGTCTAAGCCTATTAATAACATTAAATTGTATTTACGTGCTAGGTAGGTACCTACTAATCTGTTTGAAGTCGGTGCCAAGCCAAAGGTAATAAAAAATGATACATACCTAATAATTTATGTATTATACAGGGTTACAAATAATCCGCGGACGTAGGTACGTAGTCTGGGTACCTACTATTTGGCTTGGCACCGACTTCAAACAGATTAGTAGGTACCTACCTAGCACGTAAATACAATTTAATGTTATTAATAGGCTTAGACAATAAGCGCATTTAATGAATGTCTTATTAAAATTATTTTTTGCTTTTCAGTGTTTTTAGGTAGTTTTTATTTTGTTTTTTTTTTTGAAGTCGGTTTAATTTTTTTCATAATCAAAACTAACCTATGAATTCAATCTTAATGAATCTGCTTGCGTATACATTTTGATGTTATCTAACCTTTTAAAAATAAATAGTAGTTATTACGAGATTCAAGAATATTTAATGTGACAAAAGTGCGTCCAAAAGAAATATCATGTCGTTTAGTAACTTTGCAGGTTTTATTCTTTCTCGTATGCTGTTACCAACCGGTTACATTCTTAATGTTCTAAATCGAATTAAACTAGATATGACTATGCAAAATCTGCCTTATCTGACTTCACCATGGCTGGCGGAGTTTTGAGTGTAATGTATCAAATAATAACGGTACCGACGGCCTCTGGCAAGCCGTCCGCCTGTCTGCCAGCCATCCGACCGCAATTACACGAAGTCATACAAGCATTGGTTAGATGATGTAAAACATTAACATTATAGTTAAATTGTACATTACGTAGCTATTCAATGATTCGAAGAATTTTCTTTACAACTTTATTTAACTGAGGAATTGTATTGAACCTCCGACTTTTGACGTTAAACGCGAGAATAATAACATTTTAATTAATAGATTAGTGAGTGTTAATTTCTATTTAAAAAGTAGTAAAGTTACGTAAATATGGTTGCGGATATGATCTTTTTATCTATATAGGTATATAAAACTCAAAGGTGACTGACTGACTGACATAGATAGATATCAACGCACAGCCCAAACCACTCGACGGATCGGGCTAAAATTTGGCATGCAGGTAGATGTAAGGACGTAGGTATCCACTAAGAAAGGATTTTGATCAATTCCCACGGGAACGGGAACCACGCAGGTGAAACCACGGGCGGCCGCTAGTTATTTTATCAGATTACTCTATTCAATAGAAATATGTGGTTAAAACTCCATATCCCATCGCAACCAAAGACACTATATTGCATATTTAAAGCATATCTTGATAACATTATAAACAGTTTAACAAATATCAACGAATAAAATGAATTAATAAACATACATTTCTGTATGTCAAAGATAAGAATGAGTGATTACAAAAATGCCTGTTTCCTGTGGCTAATTTAGCGGCATTCGGATAAACTGATATTGTAGATAAAAATCCGAAAGTAATCATGTAATAAATTATTTATTATCTCAAGAATGGTAAATCCATGTATTGTTTTTATCCTTACTAGGTCAAGCCCAAGGAAATTAATATTAAAATGCGGGAGATAAAGCTTATCCTTTGATCTGTAAGTTTTACTTATGTAACTGTTTTGACTGACCGAAACTATACTTCAAAAATACTTATGGTCCATTTTACAACTGATGTATAAATTCGTTATAATTAATCTTTAACTTTAAGATATTTTGTTAATGTCTCTTAAGTTAATTTAAGATTAAAGACTACAGCATCATTGTTATCTGATAGATGAATAATGAGAGAAGTAAAGTGTCCCTCAATGGAATAGGCCGCAGTGACCGCTTACCATCACGTGGGCTGCGTACCTGTCTGCTAACTGAACAAGTATAAAAAAAAATGAGACTATTCTGACAATAGTAAAACAGGCCCTAATAGGCTGATAGCCAGTCTAAGTGCGATTAGTTGAGATATAGATAAAGGAATATTTAATTTGATAGATATTTCAACAGAAATAAAATCGCTCAATATATTGTAACTTTTGCTGAGTACATTTTTTTCTCAAAAAGGAGCACACACATTCTTTATAATCTTTTATTTATCTTTCGTTAAATAAATAATCAAATTTTATTATGATCAAAAATAATTTGCCCAGTATAATAATAGAACAAAGCTAAAGCAAATTGTCGACGCAATGATGTTTTCTTGAAACCATAAAGTTTAGTTGGTTTGACATCCCATTGCACCACTTCCGAACGTCATAGGAACACTGCGTGCAAGCTATTGCGGTAGCCACACGAAATGATGCTGCTAGGATACACCTAGCATCGATTGCGTGATTAAATCATATTAAAAACTATACATTTATATAATTTATTTGACGACCAAATTGGTTTATAGTCGGTGTATGAGAAATCGGCTATCACCCCCAAGGTCGCGGGTTCGGTCCCATTTGTGTGCATGAATATGTCCGTTTGTTTGTATAGGTCTGGATATTTCGTTGTATAATATGTATGTATTTACAAAAAACATAAATATAGGTTATGGACACCCGTAGCGCACAAGCTATGCTTATTTAGGGCTTAGATGGCGCTGTGAGAATAATGTTCAAAGATATCTATTTATATTTTCTATTAATTCATACTCATGTTTATCCATTGTCAATATGTTTTGCATAGCATATGAAAAATTGCAGACATTACAATATTTTAGAAAGTATCGAAAAGTTTAATGAAGTAAATATTCTTCTATAACTGTATTTATATATCTAGTTTTAAGGCATTTACATTAGTCCGTTGTTACATGATATGTCTTGAATAATATTTGGAAACAGGACGCAGTGAAAGTAGATTTTAAGCTCCTTGACATTTTCAAGACAGCTCAAAATCACGGCTTATAGTATGCAGAAAACGATATTGATATATAATTTTGAAAACCCGTTTTTTAAATAAATTGGCCAGAAGTTTGCTGCCGTGATTTCGGGGTTCGATATCCAGATCGGTTATACGTGTACCACGCCCAACGGGGCGTGTTGTAACGATAAAGAATTGTGATAACATTTTATGATGAAAGGAGTCTTTAGAAATAAAAAAAAATCATGTCATTTAACACATTTATTTAAATTTTTTGTAAGAACAAGTCTGGATTTAAACTGTCTAATTTGTGTCCATCCACAACTTCTTAAATTTTTGTAGCATTTGATACTTATTTTTTAATTAATAACTTTTAAGATGTACTATTGGTATTTTAGTTCATACGAACACTGGCTTAATCAACCAATCTCTTTAATCTGCTGCAGTCGATTTTGAGTTAAGATATGGCTTAAGATAACACGGGACAAGTTTACTCTGGTTTAGTCAGTGCCGAATAATCCATAAATACAAAAATAAGTGCTTACTGAAGTAGCGTAAATATTTTAATTAGACTGTGGTGACTTTAGAAGTCTGAGAGGAACTGATTATAACCACTGTAATCAGTTTGTATAACTGCATATGACGAGTGGGTACTACTTGATGTTTGCTGATCAAGTTAGAGGTCGCACACGAGCTCCAGTAACGAGTCCCATTCCCATTGTCTCACTAGACACGATAATTATGCAGACTCTACTGTCCGTTAATATATTTTACAAGCGCGTAAAGTTTATGCGATCGCTCACCCCGTTTGTCAGACGATTACCTTCCTACGTGCTCATAAACGTGCTCTAATTGAACTACCCGGTATTCCTTAGTCATGCTGGTATTATAGGAGCTGTGTTAATAGATTGGTTTCAAACTTCCTTGGCCGGGGGATCCGGATTCGATTCTCATGTTAAAAGTATCAAGTCTATTAATGTCCTAGAGCAGGCCCAAGACTTTCATCATTGAAATCAAGTCATCGTTACGACGCGATGGGTATTGGCTTAGTCACCACGCTTTCTAAACGAAGATTGGTAATCAAAAACCCGAGCAGAGTTCGAAAACCCCGATATAAAGTTAGCTTGTCTTGGTATTGAGCTCAGGACCCCATGATCGTAGCCAGATGATGATGACAAAATATTTAATTTGGATATGAGTCTATTTTGCACCTGTGTATTCCTGGTAATTTTTGTAGTGTGTATGTTAAGGTATGGTAAGTAATGTATTGGTTTTAAATATTATTCTGAAAATAGCAAATGCAAAAATTAAGTCTTTGTTTAGAGGTTTCCTTTTGTGTCAGTCTAATTATGTGGAGGAAAATACCGATATTTATAAATATTCAATATGTATTGCATTAATATAATTGACCAAAAAGAAAAAATCCCTTCTATCTTAAGTTACAGTAGCTCCTCGGAGGTCAACAGTGATTGGTTGTTGACAACAGAAGGTTTAATATCGAATTACGTCTTGCAACAAAAATGCAACGCAAACTGTTGCAACTTCGACGCATAATTCTCGTTGCGAAACCGCGGGGTCGACGACACTTTACTTGAACAATCACTAATCTTTTGTCACCTTTTTGCTGTGAAAGAGAAGGCTTTAATGAGAAAATGCTACTACAATAATAATTTAAATATATATCAATTGATAGCTTAAATGCACTTATGTAATGGGCACTGCAAGCAAACTAATTTGATAAAACATGCAGGGGAATGTATATTACGTATATGTTCATTTCAGGAATATTTTTCCTGAGTGTTCTCTATCAGAGCCACAGGAATTTTGAGGCTTTGTGAATCGATTTACCCTATTAATAAAAGACTCGCTGACATTGTCGTGTGATTTATGTAATCAAAAATGTACTCTATAATATAGGTAACTCAAATAATTTTAGTTGGAATACTCATTTACTAAGAAGCTGTTTGTCATTAAAATAGACACTTTAATTTTAGGTATCTGTATTTATTCCGATTTATTTATTAATTTCTGAACGGAGGGAATAATTTATGATAAATTGTCCAAAATATTTCGAAAAGATCATTGTTCTGATTTGAAGGGAAAAAAGTCGTTTCCTTCTAATAATTTTAATGAATACCAATCTTCACCTGTGAAATACGACAATAAGCTGGACTGGATACTTGGAAGTGTTTCCAGGTCTTTTCATTAACTTCGATGACCTTTTAGCTTTGTTTTTCTTATAGAAAGAAAGAAGCCCAAGTAAAACAAACTTTTTCTTGGAAAAAATTGCCCAAGAAATTCGTTCTCAACATTTTCTATTGGGTTATTAAATGTGTGTTAAATGTATTATACTTTTGATATGTTCATTATTTATTCCTATTTAATTTATCGCGGTAATATTTGGCTGTGTGTGTGTACAAAAACGGCTAATTAAGAATCAGATCAATCTATCACCATTGTTGTCTAATATTTATTTTGGTAGGGAGCGGATACAGCGATGGCATATGTTATTCAAGTGTGATAAGTGCCATTACGGTTCTGAATGTGTAAAAAGAGACGTCACAGAAGTGCAATTGATGCGTGGTCCCGGTCCCAAATGACCTCGTCGGTGTCTGTGCCCGCATCCGTCCATCAATCCTAATTAACAGTATTATGTTTAGCAGCTGATAACAATTAACTAAGCTCTTTAAAAGTATGGACCGGAACTTTGTTTCTATTTAGATATCTATCAGTCGGTTGACTAACGTTTTTTAACGTTCTTATCAACAAGTGACTTGATAATTAATTTCGCATAATAGATTACGATAGTATCTTGGATTGTGAACACTTTCGATTTCAGTGGTTGACAAGTCGGCTAATAATCTAAATCAAAGATTTTTTATCCCGAATCGACTCGAGTACGCATCCGAAACCACCCTTACTAAGCACTTGGTTCATTTACGAAATTTCAAGTTACCCTCATGAGTCTGGAAGTTGACGGCAATTACGAGTACAAATCCGTACTCCGTCAAACTGTTGATCATACGTCTGACCTCAGTCTAATAAGGGAATGGGTAGCATTCCAATATAATTTGCATAGTTGGCTAAATCGTCAAGATAGAAATAAAAAGAAAAGTATTGTATTAATTATGAACCCTCACTCGCTGTGTCGAAAATACAACAGACTGTCCTATGAGTTAGTAAAATCATTAACGAATTTTCTCTCCATAAAAAAGGGACGCGCTTGAAAGACTTAGACAAGAACTTTGGCAAAAAGTTAAACGCGAAATGAAGAAAGTACGCAACTCTTGGGTAAACGTGACAGTTGAGTGACTTTATCGTCGAATCAGTGCCATAAAACCAACCGAGAGGTGTATTTGCGACGATAAAGTTCCGTAGCACGAATAACTATTGCTGTATATTTCACTAGCCTTCCGCCCGCGGTTTCACCCGCGCGTAATCTCTTTTTTCAAATATCCCCCCTTCCCCCCACATTTCCGGGATCAAAAGTACCCTATGTTCACCGGGGATAGTGTAGCTTTCCAACAGTGTAAGAATTATTCAAATCGGTTCAGTAGTTTCAAAATTGTTATTCCCGCGGGAATGAGACGTTTTCCGTAGGAATTTTATAGCCTATGTCCTAATCCGGGTTATTAACTATGCGTGTGCCAAATTACATCTAGATCCGTTCAGCCGTTTAGGCGTGATTGAGGAACAAACATCCAAACATCCAGACTTTCGCATTTATAATATTAGTAGGATTGCGAATACTCGTGTGGACACATTGCAATCGTTGAGACTTGAGATGCGAAGAAAAATAAGAGTAGACGGCAAATTAAATAAAGATGGGCGAGTTGGCCGTCCTAGTGACATGTAGTGACGTTGGGTTTTAGTGGGTATGCCTGACGAAGAGTCCCACATAACAAGTCCGCACCCCGGCGGCGGGTATGCAAAAAAATAATGTGGTGACGTTTACCCTTGAGTCACTTCTGCATGTAACATTGTTTTTTACATGACTAAACTTCGACGATTCAAACAGATAGAGTTAACAAATATCAAACACTAAAATATTCTCTGTAGATTTTAAACATTTGCGTATAACCAAAATATGTGAACATAATTATAATACACTAGCCTTCCGCCCGCGGTTTCACCCGCGCGTAATTTCTTTTTTCAAATATCTCCCCCATTTCCGGGATCAAAAGTACCCTATGTTCCCCGGGGATAGTGTAGCTATCCAACAGTGAAAGAATTTTTCAAATCGGTTCAGTAGTTTCGGAGCCTATTCAATTCAAACAAACAAACATACAAACAAACAATCACTCGTCGTATCAATCAGGACAGGCTACCCCAATGCAATTCTTACTTCATCAAATTGTCCAGAGTACAATCTGGGCAACACTCACCAGAAACAATAAAAAAAAAACTTTCCTCTTTATAATATTAGTATACTTTATAAATACGTCGTTTAGTGCCACTGTATTTTTTATTTTAGTTACTATATGCTACTCTACTTGTCTTATTTCCATAATTATTTATTTACTTACAGTCTGCAAGTCTTTATCAGTACAACTGATAAGTAAAAGGCCGAAAAACGGAATTTCGCGAGTGTCAAGTGGGCGCGTTATCTGTTATGTCATTGCAGCGACCCTGATGCATCTACAAACTAAACATCGTAATGTGATGGTTTAATATTCACTATCTGCGATAACAGGTGACCTGAGATTGTTTCAATGCGATGAGAAATGTAGACAGGTCACTTTGGCCATTTATTGTCAGTTTATTAAAGGTGGATTTTTTTAATGTTTGAGGCTGCTTTTGTTATGCATTCTTTACACCTACTTTTTAAAATATTTTGCCTAAAAATCGAGCGGCGAAAGTACTCTCCTGCGTATGCAATAAAATGAACTATCATTTATGTTTATACCAATTACAGATTTAATGGATAATTTAATCAGTTAACTGGTATGGAACCCTAGGGCGGTTGTGATCGTGGGTTCGCTGTCGTTTTCGTTTTCGCCAAAGGTGCGAGCGGAAACGTTGCGATATCGCACGATAACACTTTTTATGCTAATTGTTCTTACTTTTAATTTCCCGCAACGTTTTCAATTGCCATATTTTAGGTTTTACGGCTTTGCTAAATCTATCGGCAAATGTATGCGATGGTTTAACTTTTAAATATTTAGAATATGAAAAATCCTTTTTTTGGAAGAGAATACGTTTAAACTAGTGGTAGTATATGGGACTCAGGACTAAAGCTTTCCAATAAACTCTCCCGGTTTTCCTTCACAACCGAGAGGCACGTGCCGGTCGGTACCCTCGTTGTCGTGATTGACCTGCCCACGTCTAGATAACCCTGCATGTAATCATGATTAATTTGATGTGTTCTTGTATGACCACGTGTGTTAAGTGTGGTCAAACCGTGCCTAGAGTTGATCCAGATAGTATAATGCAGACCATAAACCTTAACGACATGCAAATAATTCTCTTTATTTTTCTTTTTCAGGTAAGTTACCAGATAGACTATCGTTACCGTTTGTTTGCAATATGTAAGTATTCTAATATTTAAATTAGCTCGGTGATGCCTTAAACAGTGGCACTACAGGACAATCTGTATGTTAGTTTTGTTCTATATCGGGACATTATTATACATAATTAAATGTTTAAATGTGCTACTGCAAGGATAGTGATTAAGTAAGTATGTAAAATTGAAATGGAGCCTTATTTTTAGTTATACGTTGTCGGTCTGTAATTCGTAAAATAATTTAAGCCGATATTTTTATTGATACTGATTAATTATTATTTGAAACTGTTTTAAATATCTTTTTGTGCCGTTTGAGTTTGTACAAAAAATATGGATTCGCTTATTCTTCAGGACGTTATGTATTTTCGTAACATGTAAATATGTCTCACAGGCGTAACCAACCAAATAAATGGTCGATAGTTGGAAAGTCACGAAGTTATTGCACGGTCAGTGAACTTCAGAATAGTGCAACTGTTTTTGTTTCCTAATGTAAAATAATCCTCAAATAACTAGGAACTATGTAAAATTCTGCATTTTATTGTAATTTTGTTATAATTTAAAATTATTGTAATTTCGATAACTTTATATTTTGATTTCTATCTAGAAATGACTCTCGACAGTGAGTTCCTACTGCACTGTGCACCATTTCACTATGATTGCGTAAGTTAACTTACAAGTACAGTGAATTGAGTTAGCCCAAATGAGCAGCGCAGCGGAGTGTACGAGTAACCCAAATGTGTAAAAGTCGCGGGTATCAGCTTGTACAACTTAAAATGTTGCTATTATCGCTAATAACGCCGACAATTAGCTATCTACGTCTCTCTTGCGTGTATTATGAAAACACACTTTCAGGTTATCTTCTGCACGCGAAAGGAGAAGACCAATTTTGGGCCCAACGATACAGACATGAAACATATACTAAAAAAAACTATATTTTTTTTTGGATCAGCGTATTTGCGTTTTACCCTCAATTTCAATGGCCAACAGCAAAAAAAATGGATTTTTATGATTTCATTACATTCAACTGGCTTTATAAACGCGAATTTCATTAGACTTATTTTCGACTATCTTTCTAAATGCTCTGATGACAATAAAAAAACGAGTTACAGTTTTAATCGATTTAATCTTAATCGATACTTAAATATATATAAATACGGTGGCTTTTTTTTGGCATACTACTAAATAATTTTTTTCTTATAAGTTAAAACAGTTACTTGATAATTCATATGATTAGACATTTGCAAATGAGGTTTCCTTTTTTAAACGTTGTTACAAGAAAGCGAGCCGAAAATCGATTTATACCAGTTGTGTTTTAATCGGATATATACGGCACTATTTATTGTCTGTATTGTCAATGTCAGTAATGTCAGTGTCAGCTGCTATTTATAATCAGTTATTTTGGATTTTGATTTATTTTCGTTTTTCGTATTCATGCGTTAATAAATGTGTTCATTTGTATTGCTCCTGATTTTTGAAAGACCTCTGCTGACTCACGGACTCTGAAACCGATCGATTATATTTATTAAAAAAACCTTGGACATCGTTTTCTACAAACCATGAATACCTTTGAGTGAACATACAACTAGGATAACCTGATCTTGCCTATTGACGACTAGAGCGTGATTTACGGGTATAAACATGAGCTTGTGCTGTGGAATTGTATCGTGGAATAGCAACGGGTCGTTTCAGCACAACACAATACGAAGACGCCTATTGGAAGAAGAAGGATGGGCCCGACACCAAGAAAATACAACATCCCTGCCCAGTTTTTGGATACTATAATATTAATATTTTGTACTGTTGATTAAGAATAAAATATAATTAAATTAAAACGTTATGTTTTTTATACCTATTTATTTAAGAATAATATTCAGATCCTTTGCATTATTAACATGTGTGCTAGGTAGGTATGCATAAAAGGTATATGATCAATTCATAGTCAGTTGGTTGTACTGCAGACTGCCTTGCTACCTAACAAAAGACCTTAGAATGTAATAAATCAAAACGCATGAAAATCGGTTCATCAGCTTAGGAGCTACGTCGTTGCCACAGGCAAACATACACGGGCACTATCATCCCTCTTTTTGTATCGGGAGTTAATAAAAGTTCAAAAACTAGCACTTTTCTTACTAAAAATGATCATGGGTTACATAACCTCAAATATTTTCAGTAGATTATTTTACTGACTTAGCCATTGAAATTCGCAGTGAAAATAGGCCTCGTAGGAAGTTTTTAAATGAACAAAATATAGGCCAAGTTACAGCCCTGTATCGCCAGGCCCAAGATTGTATGGGGATCGGTCTTCTCCTCATAAGACCTCAGAATTGTTGCCAACCCATTGACTACAAATAACCTATATGTAAATAAAACATATTATTTAACTTAATGATTTTTCGTTATTCTGAACCTGGACTGATGTTCTCAAATGGAGACTGATGAGATTTAAAATCTTATTAAAACAATTTTGTTAATTGAGATTTTAACAGACTCGACGATTTCCACTGTCTTTGATTATCCACCAGTCTATCTTGTTGTAGGTTTGAATTCTGATTTAATATATACTAGCGGCCGCCCGCGGTTTCACCCGCGTGGTTCCCGTTCCCGTGGGAATTGATCAAAATCCTTTCTTTTTTAAGATGTATTCTGCTATTCGGGACGGAAACAAATCCAACAAATCAAAAACCATGGCAATCGGTCCAGCCGTTCTCGAGTTATTAGTGTTGTAACAAACACGACTTTCTTTTATATATATAGATGTACAAATACATATCTACAAGTAGGTATATCTAGGTAGGTTCAATCTACTATGATATAGAGGTAGTGATAGTGAGCGCGATATGTTTGTTACTTTATTAAAGTCAAGTAAAACATACATGTCTAATAATTGTATATGTCAATAAATATGTACGAGTAGTTTTCTACTATTTATTATAGTGCGATCTAGGTAACATATTATTACCGAACAATCTCATCAGCTGTTAACAATCACCGTATAATAGCTGTTGCATCTATTTTTACTGTTCGGTAACTATATGACCATGCAATATGGAAAAGGATTTTAAATTTTATTATTGATCATAAAATCATCCATGCATGAGTGAAAAATGTGAATAGAGCGGAAAAATCTATGGAGACAAATGTGTTTTTTTTTATTTTTACTGCAGTCATTTATCATAATAATATAACATTAACATTATTTGTATTTAATTTTCTTTTTTTAAAGTACGAAACAACATAACTTTCAGTTTACCAGGGACAGATGAATCGTGGTTATTTATCTGACAGGTATAGATTGGCCCCAAAAATCGTAGATTATCAAATGACACACCAAAATTACAATGTATTAACTAGTGCTGTAATTTTGTAATTAAAATGGCTGTTGATTAAAACGATAAGAGATATTTAATTACCTGAATAAAAAGATAAATCTATGGCGTTGAATCTACGGGCTTTTTATTTTTCTTTAGAACTGTGTAATAATAACTCTGTCATCTAGAACTTTGTCGGGAAATTCTGGCTTCTTCACATACGTATAAAAGCCCTTGTGATTTACTTAGAGAATTTAGCCTACTTTATTCTATTAATCTAACTAGCTGACCCGGTGAACTTGGTATCACTTACTTTAGTATTTTCCTCGCAATTTTTCCTTCACGAATGTTTTAGGACTAAAATTAGTAAAATCGGTTCAGCCGTTTTCGAGTTTTAGTGAGACTAACGAACAGCAATTCATTTTTATTTATATAGATAGATTACGTGACAGTAGAGGACGTATAAAGAGCATCAATACAGCAGCGAAAAATTAAAAAGAGCATCAATTGTACGTGTAATAATGCAAATATTCCGCAATCCGCAGTGAGAGGCTGCCGATACGTGAGCTGTCACCGCGTATGACGGATTTCGCGCGTAACCTATAATTTGACATGTTTGTCACATATGCGTTCGATGCGGGCGTGCCATGCGGGCATCACCGTTATCGTTGCAGCGTATCCATTCGAAATAAATATATATTCATTTACATAAATTACGCTGTTTTTGCAAGACAATTCAACATGATGTGTGTTTTTATTTTGAAACGTTTATTATAAATATCCTGTGAGATACTTGCAAACTTGCAAGTTGAGGTTGACAGACAGCAACTCCAAAATGATGTCCCAAGTTTAATGCTGTGCATATGTCCCTAGTTTAGTTAGTTACGGCAATACCATGAACAAAACTTTGCCAAAGGTTACGATATCATTTAAGAGTTTTTGACTCTTAATAATATTTGTTATAAGCGAAAGTAGAAATAATCATCCTCATAGTGAGAATAGGTGGCATGGCAATTAAAGTCAATGATACCATCTTGAACTAATATATTATGTAGTCTAGGTATGTCGCAATGATTCAATTATTGTGGTAAAACAAGGCGCTTGAAAAATGACTCAAACAGCCCATCCCAATGACGTTAGTACACTAGAATGCTATGTCGTTTGTTTTGTAATCTGTTGCCTGTATCGTCAGGGAGTATTGACAGCGAAGGAGCCTTGAACGAGGAGTTTAACCGCCAATGAGGTGAATGAACGTTTTCGCAGACCTGTTCGCCATCTTAGCACAATACAACTCCCATATGATCGATGGTTAACTTATGTAACCGTAATCTCATTGGTCTGATGTTTGATCATTAACCCTTAAGTTGGTTTTGTTTGATCATTAAGCTCTCGGTCGTCCTGAATCTAGGGGAGGCAGACAAACTTGGACAACTTTGTTCGACGGCAGTTTCAACAGACGATGATTTAGGTTCAACCATTGTATTACATATTTTGAGTATTTTTTATGTTAAATAATATACTTACCTCAAAGCAAAATAAAAGGCGCGTCACTTATACGTTTACGGTTACACCAAATCGTAGAT
This sequence comes from Mecyna flavalis, assembly GCA_949319885.1. Lineage (NCBI taxonomy): Eukaryota > Metazoa > Arthropoda > Insecta > Lepidoptera > Crambidae > Mecyna > Mecyna flavalis. The sequence continues at coordinate 13,846,202 of OX439431.1, read as the reverse complement.
TCGAGGCTCAAGAATTTTTGATTATAAATTGCCCATCCCAAAAATGACTCGCCATCGGAATCCACCATAACAATGGCGTCTGTTTTGTAATCTGTGGACTGTAGCGTTAGGAGCGTGTTGACAGCAAGAATCCTTGAACGAGGAGTTTAACCGACCGGAGGTGAACGAACGTTTTCGCAGACCTGTTTGTTGCCTTCGCTATCTATTTCATGTGATTAGCGCCATACGACTACCATGCAAGGGATGCCAGGTATTGATGAGCCTACTAAAAAATATGCATGAATTAAATTCTCACGAAGTCTCATGTTTACATTACATGAATCGACAGTTTTATTTGCATGTATTTTTCGACTAAATACAACTATTCAAATGTACTATATCCTTTGTCTAGTTCTAGACTAGGCGCTGTGTGCAATTGTGTATTATGTCGAATTACTTATTTATATCGTACATAATATATGTAAGGTAAACACCATTTCTTTTTCCAATGCTGCAATTCGACTAATAATAACACACAAATACGTAAACAGTTTATTGTTATTGTACAAATGTATATCCTTGGTGGCGCTTATTCTCCCATTACACGCGTCCTTGACAAACAGCGGTATTTATTGTAAACACGACACTTACCAACTATTATAATGTTTAGGTTTTTCACAAAATTGTTCGCTCATTTTTCACGGCTTGACGTTTGAAGTGCATAATAGCACCGTAGTACAGACCGTAGGCGGTGATTATGCGATTAAAAAGAAATTCAACATCGCCAGTTTGAGAAAACAATGGAAATTGACAAATTGAATGCGTCACGGTATGGTGAGATAAGTGGCTGGTCTTGTAGACAAATCTTCAGATAGAGATGTTTCCATGATTGCTGGTTACAGCTGGTTACATAGTAATGACACAATATAAAAAAGAATCTCAGAAGGACTGTTCGCGCCATCATCGTCAATTCGAAAATAATAACCTAAACAGGTGACTCACTTAGTTTGCCACTGTAATAATAGGTTATGTTTGTTGACATTATGGAATCTGTTTATTTATTCCGTTTTTTATGAATTTAACCAATGATATTATAATAAAAAAATATCATTGAATTTAACGATAATATGAATTCTGGTTGATATTTTTTGAGAATTCCTGTCATCGTAACAACAGTGTTTATCATCTTTGTTTTTCTTGCTTTTATGATGGTTTGTCGAGTGGTCTCTCTGCTCGTTTGTTTTTGACGTTTAGACAGAATGGAAACATTACAGTGAGCAAACAGAATGTTTGTTCGTTGGTACTGTGAAATATATATTTCAGTCGATTGCAGATGTTAAAAAGTTTTTTACTACATTGACAATTACGAAATGTCAAAAGCTCTGCCTCTTAACGTCACTCTAAAATTACTGTAAGACGTTAAAATTTTTATGTGCAAGATTTAAAAATGATTACAAAACTATTGTAATGATTCATAAACCTTGTAACATGACATGTCTGTATATATATGTCTGTATCTTCTCTTATACCTAAGAAAAAAAAATATTTAGAAACGGGCAGCTTTATTTTAAGTAATGGATAAGTTAAGAAAAATAATATGACATCCTCAAGCATCATATTCTTTTATTTACCATATTGAAGGATAACGAACGATGAATTAATTTGTTTGCAAAACCTCTGTATGCAAATCTGTCATTAGTTTATAACCTAAAATGTATACGTCACCGAATATCAGCTTGTATTTCTGTGTGACATCAGGCCCCTTATACAAACACATTACCTACTCGCAACTGAACAGAGTTCAACAAGCACCAAGCAAACAGTTACTCCCCACGGACTCAATTTACACCATAATTTTAAAAGGTACACTTTGACAGGTTAGTAGTTAATGTGAAAGTTAAGGCGTACAGTCGTGTGCATGAATAATGTGCGATTAATAACCTTTTAAGTCAATGACATAAGGCTCACAGTTTAATGAAGTGTACGTTAGTTAGCATGACTGTACATATGTATCGGCGATTCATGATTGAACACTCACTGTTGACACAGTAAAGAGAGAGAAACAGTAAATCACTAGCCTACTCTTATATTATGTACAAAGAGCCACATGAAAAAGAATTGGCTAATAAAGAGCACACACAGCACAAACACAAGTGCAATCCTTACCATAATTATTATCACTCACTATTATTTATATTATTTTATATTTTATTGCCGGATAGTGTAGAGACGTCTTACTGGGCTTGGTGATTTCTTGGTGCCATATGAAAAAGTAACAGCGTTTGCGCCGAGCGCATGGTAGACCGATCATGCGTCATGATGCGGGGAACTTTGAATGCGAAATTCGCTACTTTTTATGTTTAACTAATACTTCGCCTAGACTCAAATTTCATCATAAAATTGTACAATATTTAAAAATTTACGCGATGTTTGTTTTGGGTGTGAATCACTGAGCTCCATGATAATACGCTCAGCCTATTACGCTGGAGTGGCTATATAATAGACAATGAAATGACAGCAATTTTTTCTGTCGATTTGAAGCGCCCCCAATAGTGTACTGGGAACTAAAATGACTTCAAATGGACAGCCATTGACATTGATAATGACAGCATTATCGAAGTTTATCTGCGAAAGTCAGCACTATTATTAGTTCCAAGTACACTAACTACTGCTCTCAGCGCCAATATGGCGATTTTCAAATCGGATGAAAAGTTTGGTACCAATCGCCTATCCAGTTGTCTATGGAAATCAGTGGTGTGAATCAAATTTTTTATTGTACTTTCTCCCTGAAACTCTGAGACTGGCTAGCTAGTCTCGTATATAGCTACCATCATCGCAGGTACAATCAGCCAGGATAAATATCTCTGGTTGTGTTAATGGCCCAATTTATTTCAAGTAACAATTATTTTATTTTAGTTGTCTGAAAACGCTGCGATATTAAAATAGTTTACTGCCCTTTATCGGGAATCAATCAAGAAAACTTTTGCACTTTTGGTTATACCTATTTACGAGATATATATTTGAATTACTGGCGTGAAGTGATCCTTCATCTGTGAATCCTTAATTGCCCTTTTACCTTCATTATTTTCTCCTAAAGGTCGTATGCACTCGCTTACAAACTGCTCGACCACGCATGCACGATGCACTCTAGCCTTTACTAGTACAAAGTCAGTGAAACGACACGCGTTTGCGATGTTGATTCACAGCAGATAACAGCCGTAATTATTGTTATGTGCTCAATTACACTTATCTCACCACGCGCATGACCTAGCTGTCGAAACGATAGATAAATATTTACAGTGACAACTTAGTAGTTCAGTATTGCAGCGGAAATTATGGGTTTTGTGGACATAATCGTCATCTGGCGAGCGCGAAACTGGCGAGCTCGCGCGAAATAGCACTTTTTAATTTTACTTTATTTGGAAAACCAATAGGTGTTTTTCGGTTGTCTGATCCAACAGTGCGGTTCATTACAATAACCGTTTGATTACAATACAATATTTCTCTAATTAAATTGTCAATTCAATCAAAGTCGTGATTGGTCGCTTTTGCCGTAGTAGGTTTTGTGACTAATTAGTTGTTGAGTTTAGAATCAAATTAGGACAATAAAAAACTTCATACAGCACTGTTTTTTATGATTTATAATCGAACGTAAAAATGCGTTAAATTCAGATCACAATTTATATTACAATATTTATTGCCACATATTATTATAATCTTAACGGTTTTTCCGACAGACAATAGCAGCGAAATGTAAATAATATATTTTCAGTAATATATTAACAGTGAAAAAATAATATAGTTTCATTAGAAACAAAACAGCAGACGTTGTACCCAAACAATTGTAATTAGGCATACATTTAAGCGTGTTCATAGGAGATCGCAGCGCGTTTGAGGTCAATGGTACTTCGGTTCGTTGACCGCCAAAACTTGTAGAATCAACTACCGCATGCGGGCATTTATTTGCTTCTACTCGTTAATTTTTCTAAAGTTCTGTCATTTTTATTCTAAACAGATTTTATTATAAAAGAAATCATCCGAAATGCTATTGACTTTGAGATTGGAAAACGTAATGACGTCGGCAGAGCATTACAGAGTGAAAAATAGTTAGGTTAAAATATTCTGCGAAGGACCTATTTTACAAACATTTTTATCGATTGGGTGGACCCGTCCCAAAGCGCTTTCTTTTTTTTATATAATTATGTACGCTTTTATTCATATCGAGACTATTTATTATTTAAACATTTCTTTCGATTTATGAAAATTAAAATCATTTTGTCTCTTAGAAACATACATCGATCTATTAACTATCGTGTTTCATACAGGTTCCTATATGCCGTCTTGGCCGTCAATGTAAAAAGAAAGCTGTCTCGTCCGGCCACGCACGACTATGCACTGAGAGCATTTTTTTGTCTGTGTCCGAGAGTAATGTTAAGGTGAAACAAAAATCATTCTGTTTTTAAATAGTATTTTTTATTAACTCAGACGTTGCCCAAGGAATTAAATCTGTTCGGTAATGAAACAGTTAACCGCGCGTTCTATTTTATTTTGAATCATCTCCTAGATGTTGATCAAAAAGTAAAAAGTTAATGTTTTGTAAGGTAAGGTCATGGCACGGAAGTCATTTACGGCTGCGAGTATGGTTTGATAACCAATATGTTCTAAATTTTTTATAGTTTATACCGCACTTGTTCGGCGCACACTAATTAATTTTACAATGCGTTTATTTACGACTAGATCGGAGGTGAGGGAAACATGCGAGAAAATCAAATCAATTAAAACGTATATTTCCCCGTAAAGTATGGTGGTCTAACAGCGGTCGTTTCAATCTGCTGGACTTGCCAAATCGTCACGGTCCATGCGTTGCAATTAGTTCGGGGCAAAACGCTCCGGAAATTATTTATAATGTTACATAACATTGATGTTATAATACAGCATCTTTGTTTTCTTTTCGCTCCTACAATTTTTCTGCAATACCGTATCATATCCTTTCTCATGTTGGATAGACATATCCATTAGTCGTAAATAGGGCTGTATACACAAAACAGTAATTGCAAAACTTATAAAAAGTTAACCCGCTAGTTTTAAGTCTAATATTTCTCGTAACTTGTTTCATTAAATGAAACAAACTTTAAACGGATGAACTCACTCGGTTTATTATTAACTTTTTTATGGTTAGTCAAGTTTGTTTTATTTAGGGCCAATTTTACTGTTGTAAGCTAAGTGTCTCGAATATATTTGGCAGATACCAAAGATACTTTTTTTAGATTGACAAGAAACATCATCATCCGTTTTTTTTAATGGGGCAATAAAACCATGATTTCAATCAATTTGATGTCATGTTCTGGTGTTTATCGATACGGTTGCTTCATCATCAGCCTATATACTTTTCCACTGCTGGGACACAGACCTTATCTCAATTCTGAGATAGTGTGGGCCATACTCCACCACGCTGGCCTAGTGCGGGTTGGTGGAGGGGTGCGTAAGGCAAGTGACCAACCTTAATGTCAGATGTTATCAAGCCGCCTAATGGCCTCTGACTAGGACGACTAATATCTATACAGTACATGGTAAATATCAGCCGGGACCAACTGCTCAACGTGCCTTCCGAAGCACGGAGACGCTCGAAATAAATGTCACTCAATGTGGTCAGAATGGTCACCCATCTATTTACGGTTGCTTAATGAGATATTAACTTGACAATAGAAATACTATGCGTTTGATTTATCCATAGCAGCTTTATCACGACAAAATCAGCTTTCTCTCGTCAGATGCGAGGAATCGTGTCTTGTCTGTCAAGAGGCATTGTGGTGCTTGATCGTTGTTCGAACAACTTAGCTAAAATAAACACAGCAATGTTCTTTAATACACTTTAATGTTTCACGACCGATTCGGTTTGATGGTTGAGATGTCGGTTATTACACTAGTGGTAGCGCGTTCGATTCTCTACACAATTTAAAACACTTTGTTTCTATTATTTTGAGTACCTATTTAACTTCTGATTTACACTAATTTATTCTATGTAAAGAAAAGTAACGATATCTACTAGTCACCGTTTATCAAAAATTTCACTTTTAATTGTCCAAGGGTTGCCGGTTTTTAACCGACTTCAAAAAAGGAGGAGGTTCTATGTTCGACTGTATGTATTTTTTTTTTTTTTTTTTTTATGTATGTCCGTCGATTTCTCCGTCAATTGTGGACCGATTTAAATAATTCTTTTTTTATTTGAAAGTGCATAGTTCCGAGGTGGTCCCATTGTCACCATGTCAGGATCTGATGATGGGATCCCGGGAAAATCAAGGGCAAACCTCAAATTTTATAGGCGCACACTACTACGCGTTACTTGTTTTTTCTGAAGCCATTTAAGTTTTTGCGTCCTATAGACATCACTTTATGTTGATGAGCTGATGATGGAAGGTACAACTCCTTAACGGTTAGGAGTTAGGGGATAATTCTTTCAGTATTGTAAGAATATGTGGACCGTTATTTGTATTTCATGTACTTTTGCAGCTAAGCTGATGATGGAAGGTACAACTCCTTAACGGTTAGGAGTTAGGGGATAATTATTTCAGTGTTGTAGGAATATGTGGACCGTTAGTTGTATTTCATGTACTTTTGCAGCTAAGCTGATGATGGAAGGTACAACTATGATGATGGAAGCTAAAGGGTACGACTTCTTAATTCTTATGTCCCTCTTGCGGGCTGCATCTTTAGTTGGTCTACTGAATGGTGCTGAACACTTAATGAATACCTAATATTGTCAAATAATACAATTCTACTATTTTACTCGTATTTTCTTTATCAATATTATGAGAGTGTTTTACTCACTCCTGCGTATTATTCACACTAAAAATAGAAAAATAAACAAACTTTTTAAAAAAAAAATTAAACCGACTTCAAAAAAAAAAAAACAAAAAAAAAACTACCTAAAAACACTGAAAAGCAAAAAATAATTTTAATAAGACATTCATCAAATGCGCTTATTGTCTAACGCCCTGTTGCAGAAAGCTCCATTAAAGTTAATGCTTCATTAAATCTAATGCTGTCACTTTTCGTTGTCATGAAATAAAAAGTGACAGCAATAGCTTTAATGAAACATTAACTTTAATGGACGTTTCTGCAACTGAGTGTAAGCCTATTAATAACATTAAATTGTATTTACGTGCTAGGTAGGTACCTACTAATCTGTTTGAAGTCGGTGCCAAGCCAAAGGTAATGAAAAATGATACATACCTCATAATTTATGTATTATACAGGGTTACAAATAATCCGCGGACGTAGGTACGTAGTCTGGGTACCTACTATTTGGCTTGGCACCGACTTCAAACAGATCAGTAGGTACCTACCTAGCACGTAAATACAATTTAATGTTATTAATAGGCTTACACTCAGTTGCAGAAACGTCCATTAAAGTTAATGTTTCATTAAAGCTATTGCTGTCACTTTTTATTTCATGACAACGAAAAGTGACAGCATTAGATTTAATGAAGCATTAACTTTAATGGAGCTTTCTGCAACAGGGCGTTAGACAATAAGCGCATTTGATGAATGTCTTATTAAAATTATTTTTTGCTTTTCAGTGTTTTTAGGTAGTTTTTTTTTTGTTTTTTTTTTTTTTGAAGTCGGTTTAATTAGTCTACTCGTATTAACATTATTCCATGACGAAATAAGGATTTCGTAGAATTTTCTATCTCAAAAATCATGTTTTCCTATGTATTTTTTTATAGGTTTTACTGTGCAGGGTTGTCAATGCATAAAGCATTGCACTAAAAAAGGTCATAAGTAACCGGTTCAATCGAAAAATTATTTTAGTTCAGTGTAGGTCTATTATTTTCGCAATTAAGAAACAAATCTGAAACCTTCTGAATGACTTATCTAATGATATTGTCATCTAATAGGGATCGACCTAGTATATTTCTTGGTAGTATGATGGTATAAAATGATCACACAAGAACTTCAAACAATCTCATTCCTGCGTGTATACCTAGAGTTGAGGAATGTACACGCTTGACTAAAAGTGGAACTCGTTGTAGGCACGTGTCTGATCACGTGTCAGCCTATACCGATTTTCAACCTTTCCACGTTGATATGCGCACTAGTTAAGAAATTATTATAAGTGAAAAATTCTGAAACCATTTTTCTTCATGCCTTTTGGCAGTTACTTTTGGTATCAATCAATGCATCATTTGTCACGCACCTTTTTTTGTATTTCACCCAATGTGACGAATTTTACTATTTATTTAACTAGCGGCCGCCTTCGCGGTTTCACCCGCGCGTAATTTATTTTCAAAAATCCCCCCTTCCTTCCACATTTCAGTAGGTTCAGTAGTTTCGGAGTCTATTTAATACAAAACAAACAAATCTTTCCTCTTTAGAATATTAGCATAGATGAGTTTGCTTGTTAACAGTATTTAAGTTTGACTACCGCTTTGATGGTAGATGTTCGATCGCTACATACATAGTATAGTTCGTACAAACATTTGTGTGCATGAAATATTCTTTTAGAATAGGTAGGTAGGTACGAGTAGGTGTTTATCACATTTCAAAGTATGTATGTATTTATACTTGTGACTTACCCTCACAGCCCAAGCTTTGCATAGTTTCGAATATGTACATAGAAAGTCAGATAATGGTAGGTTAATTTGCTGTCGACTGAACCTTTTCATTGGTTTATTCTGATACTCAAAACATAAGCTTAACACTTTGACAGCCGATCACGTACTGGGTACGGGTACTTTAGTACTATTTTACAATGGCCGGCTGTCAAAGAGTAAGCTTCATATTTTATGTACTTTGGGATTACAATAATGTACTTATGTGACGTTGATATTAATTGTATTACTAATGCAACTAATGTATGTGATTCTTGTATTGTTGGCAACCCTAGCGTCTGGCGTCGGAAAGCGTATCGGGCCTAACCAGAGTTTCCCTGAGGCGCCGCGTTACGCGCTATCACCCGCAGACGCTCGGTATCGGATCAACTAAGTCTAGACCTCTACTTCCTGGGTTTAATCTGGGATAGGACATTTATTCCTACTTCTTATATCTCTGACTGGCTTGATGTCGCATTTGGTAGTGAGAGAATACCGAAGCAAATGCAAGCAAGTGAAAATTTTGGTTTATTCTGTGTCTGACTGACTATTTGTGTTTAAGGTTTGTGTTTTGTGTTTTACTGACTCTGATACACCCCCATAAAACAAATGCTTACATATTATGCAAAATCTTCTTTGATACCAAAAATTAAGGGCAAAAATAATCCTATATCAGATTGTATGAGATATTGGTACCTACACATGCTACAGTAGTTGATTGTCAGTGCTATAGAGAAGAGAGAAACTTATTTTTTTTAAATCCAAATGATATTTTGGGACTTTTTTATATGGACAAAATCTTAAAACTTCAAAAACTATAAATTGGAGATTGCATTCTTTATTTTAAATGTAATAGAACGTTCTCATTACAAGCCTTTTCACTGCAAAAGACTGCAGATCTCATAAATGTACCTACTTGTATTAATTACCGTCACCGATAGATACTACATTATTTAATCACTAATGAAAAACTTTTATTTTTTAGATTTAAGTGCAATCGCATTGAATAAGGAAATACTATTTACTTTATCTGATGCTTTCAACTATGCTTACATAAATATCAAGTGTGGGCACACAAGTGTTACCGTAACATTCTATAAAGTTTCTGTTAAGGACTTACATAATTGTAAACAATCAATTATTTATGCAGTACGGTGAACAATCCACTGATGTCAATCGATAAACTTACATGGAACTGTTACTACGGTCGTTTTATACACTCTGTGCTACAATAAAATTGACGGTATAATGGCTCTAACTCTCAGGATGGTGGCAGGATATTATTACAATATTTTCGAATGGATACGACGCGACCTTCAAAGAAAAAGCGTATTGGTTCTATGAAGATATGTGTGATGCCTTTAGTGTTTTAAAATATGTCTGAGAGGGTCGCCCACCATAAAAAATGAGCAGCCTTGGTATTCGAAGGAAAATAATATCTCTAAGAGTTCCATATTTAACAATTATTGTATCCTTTATTACTTAAGTTATAACATTGATGTTATCTCTCTTTCGAGTTGTACCTACTTAATTATTTTCACCAATACACGCTGCATTGCGTATGTAAAACGTGAGCATCTGAGTGATATATATATGTCGCAGTAAGATAGATAAAGCTGTAATATAGTTATATGCCAGGGTTATAACTATGTAACGTACGATAGTTATAAGGAGCGATTTATAACTATCGTACGGTCACAATCTAGTAATATGGTTATCTGACTAAACTAATCTAGTTCTATAGTTATAAATCGACTGGGGCGACTAAGAAATTAACGGGCGTCTAAATATTTTATAGTATGGAATTATAGATGAGGTGTAATAAATATAACTTGGCGACTAATATTATTAGTGAGGTAATAAACATTGTATAAACGGCCGGAGGCGGAAATCGACTCGGATGGACATAGGTTAGAAGGCTAAGGCGGGAGCGGAGCGTAGCGGAGCTCCCGCCTTAGCCTTCGTGGTTATTTTTTTTTTAACACCTATTCCCTAAATTAATGAAAGAAATGGTTTTTAAAATTACGTATTCGGACTGACACGTTTTATTAATAAAAAGTATTGTAATGTAACTAATTGTAGGTTACAAAAAGTTGATTATAACAAAAATAAAGACCATTAAATCGTTTTATTTAATTGTTTAGTAGATTTATAGCTATGTAACTAGATTAGTTTAGTCAGATAACCATATTACTAGATTGTGGCCGTACGATAGTTATAAATCGCTTCCTTATAACCATCTTACGTTATATAATTATAACCCTTGGCATATAACTATAATTCGGCTCTAACTATGATACTGCGACATATATATACATTAAAACTGGTTAAATATTCACATCGAAGTGTGTTATCACGTTTTTGGGAGTTTGTGAAATTTCGAAACAAACTTATCGTTCGTTACACTCAAAAATAAAAGTTTCGTTTCAAATGTGCAATCCTTCAATTTTCATGTGATCTCGAAATATTAATGTAAAAAATACTAAAAAGCGATTCTTGGTGGAATTGTGTAGTCGTAAAGTGGGACTGTGCTTGTGTTGTCACGTGTTTTGACATCCTGCGTAATTGGTAACTCGTTAACATTTGCCACTGGATCCGGAATTCGTCTAGGAACTATTTAATAATCTTATTTCGATTTCTATTGCCAACTGATTCGTAATAAACCGGTAAGAAATTTCGATAGTTGCTTTTACATCGCTAAGTGTAAGAATTTGAGTGTTTGCACTGTCTTTATCGTCGCCAAATATACCCCAGAGGCGCATACCAACTTGAAGTAAGTGAAACGCGACTTGATAATGCTACCTCGTATTGGGTGGGTATAGTTGGTAAAAGTTGTTTGTATTCACAATTATTTGCTACTAGCCTTTCCCCGCGGCTTCACTCGCACTATTAGATGCTAAGGATGTGACTTTCTCCGGTAAAAGAGTAGCTTACGTGCACACTCTCCCACTCCATCCCTATACCTAAAATGGCGTCGATTTTGTTATCCATATTATTATTCCTCGATAAACAGTAGTCTAGTCCATGTCTGTAAATTATAATCGAAGTCGATTTAGCAGTTCAGGCGTGAAAGCTTAACAAACAGACAGAGTTACAAGCAAATTTTTCATATTATTATACTTACTTCTTCTACCAACTTAGTGCAGCGGTTGCAGATTCGGTCATCGTATTATGCAAACATTGATTTGAAAGAACATGTTTTTATCTTTTTCATTATAAACAATTTCCTGATGTCATCAAAATGTAGGTCATATCGTCATCATACCTACCCGATACTAAATATTTGTTTTAAAATAGAAAATTGAATCAAACGATTTTTCACATCTAACTCAACGAATTTAAATTAATTTCGTATTTAATATCGTTGATCTAACTCCGTGGAGACAGCAACAAAGCGTATTTTGTTTCTTTCTAACCATACAACTTTATCTAAGTGCATATATAATCAACACAGCCTTTAATAGAACTCTCTCTCTGTTTTACCATCAGATTATAGAAAAACTCAATTCCCATTATTACTTTAACAATGCTATGATTATCTTGAGATATCTGGCTAATCGATTTAACTTCTTAGATCTAGTGCTGGTACGCAAGAACTAAGGGAAACTGTTTTCAACGCATAAACTGCTTGAATAATAGGATTAAATAGGTATGCCAGGGTATGTCTGAACCAGTGAAAATTACTTTATGTAAATACGAGCGAATAAACACTTTTTACTGCTATGTGTTTTTTATTAATTTGTAATTTGTATTAAACATTGTTGTACCCTTTACAATAAATATAAATATTATAGCTCTTGGACAATATTCAGACACGCAGTCTAGCCCCAAACGTAACAAACTAAGCATAACTGAAAATGAATGAATTTAATATCAAACAATTTTCAAACCCATTTTTACAAAGTTGAAACCCGATTGTTTTAAGTACCGTAATTCAATTCCTAAGTCCGATTTTTTCGAAAAAATACGTATTTGGCAAGCGTGGTTATTAAGCCAGTGCCCATAATTGTGACTATAACTTGATTTTTATAACGGAGGCCTTTGCTTTGCCCTCATCTGGGACATTAACAGGCTGCAGGGCTATGGCCTGCAATATGATGTTAATAGACTGATACTTTACCTTTCTACTCGTATTAACAATTGGAGTACTGGCATAGTAGCAATGTGCGCACACGTGAAAACTATCCTCTCGCGACACGGATGTTGCGCTGGAGATCTCATCGGCGATAAGATAGTGACGGATCGCTCGTGGGAACTGTGGCTCAATAACGTATCGTGAAATCGATTCCGGACACGCCAAATAGAAGCGTGCTTTGTACAGGAACGGTACTTTTCTATTGACGAATTTGACAAAAATGCAGATCAAACGGTGAACGGTTAAGCGAGTTTTCCTTGAATTTTAGAAAAGACTTACCCGTTGTCCTAGGTGGGCGACGAGACGCGACGCGACGCGACGCGACGCAAAGCGACGTAATGCGACCAATACTTCACGCGACGTGTGTCCTATGTCCGTGCGCGCAAACGCGGCAGTAGTGTTTTTAACCATGGGCAAATATACTGCTTTATTACTAGAAAATTCATATTTTAAATACTTAGCCCTACAGAAACTTCGTAAACAAAGAAGAAAGTCAACAAATATTATATATTTAGAGCGAAATAAATTTGGAGAGTTTCAATCTGTCAAAAAAGTATTCATACTCCTTCCTTCAATTCAAAAATTCCTTTGCAAATGTCAAGCCGTCGCGCGTCGTCGCGTCTTGTCGCGCAAAAAACAAGTCCGCAGTACGTCGCTTGTCGTCGCGCACTGACTAACGCGACAACGTAGGCCACTATCATACACAACGACCATTTGACATTTACGCGTCGCGTCGCGTCGCGTCGCGTTGCCGCGTTTGTCGTTCAACTAGGACAACGGGTTACCCTTTTACTCAAAATATCAAAACTTAACAGAAAGGACGGTCTATTGCGAGAAGGCGGACACTGGCTCGTGCCTCCGGGTGTGCAAATAAACCGGGGGTGTTTAGTGGGTAGTGGGTTGAAGTAATCCCGAGATCCACCACGGCCTCAAGTTTCTTTAGCCTGCAATTGCGGAGCTTTAAAGCATTTTCTTCCGAAAAGAATAGGGTAGTACTTTTCGTAAAATTTTGAGGATTCAGGCGACTGGGACCACTACATAGCTGGGACCGCAGTCCCAGTTGCCTGATTAGTTTTTATTTATTTATTTCGTCAGGCGAGTGGGACCACCCGTAATTTTAATCACAAATCCATTGTTGAAATACAAGATTTAGTACAGTTAGCACAAAAGGTGTCATAAATAAAACAAAGTTATGGTCCTAGTCGACCGATTCAAAAATGTTAACAGGTAACTAGGATCGCGGTCCCAGTTTCATATGGTCCCAGTCGTCTGAATCCTCAAAATTTTACTGTGTGGAAATAATGTTTAGGTATACTAATAATTTTATTACCTTCCCAATTCTTAGCACAAGTGGCCGTAAACGCCCTGATGGTCTAGTGGTATAGAAATATAACAAGGCCGGGAAACATGTAAGATATATTTTCATACTTCTTATCAGTGTTACCACAGAGTTTTAACTCAAAAACGCCAAAACATATTCAAGATGAACTTTTTTTTGGAATATTATTTTTACGATAACAGTCGTAATAGGTTATAGTTACATCAATTTTACAATTACATACTTACCCTTCCGGACGCAGTTTCACGTTTTTTTTTTTTTTCAATACTGTATAATTGTTAGTGATGGGCCGACTATAGTATTTGCCGACTATTCGACTAGCCGACTATTCGGTTTTCAAATTGCCGAATAGTCGGCCGACTATTCGGCAGTGCTGACTATTACTGCGTGAGTTTTAGTCGTTGTTTTCCCTCAGTAAAATGAGTCTTAGTAGTACAATCTTAGTAGTACAATAGATTAATGAAGTTTTTTTTAGTCAAATCAAAAGTTTTACGATTGTGATAGACGAAACTCGAACCAATAGTACTAGCTGCGTCGCGGACAGTCACCGGCCCGGAATAATTGCCCTTCGCGCTTATCAAAAAGATGATGATTAACTAAATATTAATAACATTTAATTTCCATTTTCCCTTCAAACTTAAAAAAACAAATTAAGAAAATACTTGCATGAATTGATAGTACTACTAAAGGTGAAGCGTTCTGCTGCGGATAAACATCGACAAAAAAGTCACGCGTTCTACTGGTGTTCGGGATTTTTCGTCATCACTCTGCTCCGCACGGCGGCCGTTGAACATGGCCTGACGTGTTTGTTTAATTTTTTTTTATTTGTTTCGTGTTTATTTAGGTAAACTTAAAAAAATTAATCGTCAACAGACAGTTGAGAAGAACCGGCAAGTAACTTAATCATTTCTCTTCTCAATCGCTAAACAACTATACAACACTAGATGACTTTTGCTCGCGTAGACTAGATACACCCTGTAAAACACTATGAAACACCCTTGGGAGGTAAATTCCAAAAATAGAAGAAATCGCGCGTGTGAACATTCTTTGTTAATATTGAAGGTGCTGAATAATATTATAATATATTATATACTACAAATTTTGCCGAATAGTCGGCGAATTTTGCCGACTAGTCGGCATTGCCGAATAGTCGGCGAATGGTGCCGAATAGTCGGCTTTCCCGACTAGTCGGCGAATAGTCGGCCCATCTCTAATAATTGTCCCCACATTTCCGGGATCAAAAGTACCCTTTGTCACCCATGGATAGTGTAGCTTTCCAACATTGAAAGAATTATTCAAATCTGTTCATTAGTTTCGGAGCCTATTCCATACAAACAATCAAATCTTACCTCTTTATGTTAATACATGTTCGGTCCTGATACAGGTTCAATAAATTATAAAGAAATAAAATATTGCAACAGACAGCAATAATATTTATAAACAATTTCAGATTAATAGTCATATTACCAAATACGTGTGCTCCTTCAATAATTCATACCAGCTATGTCCTGCACGCAATAAAATGCTATGTCGTGCGCCGGAGTGCATTGCGTAACTTGCTTTCTAAATATTGTCTCACGATAGACATCATAATCACAAGCAAGACTGCTCAAGACATGAGAAACCAATCGAACAAATCAATTTTATAATTACGTCTAATAATCGTGTAATTAGATAATGATCTAATTATCTGAAGACTAGTTCTTTAATTAACATGATTAAACGATGGAAAAATTGATACTCTTTTAAACTTGTTAGGTTTAGGTAGATGTGTTTGTCGCAAAGTCGAAGGCTCGACCTTGAAGTAACGAGGAAAGTTTATTGAACTTCATTTTGGATAAACATGCCTATTATTCAATTTCTTATATCGACTCGTTTCTTATAACGCGATGATGACTACCTACCGTATAACTTAACTTGTTTTCTGTAAATACGAATTTGACAGGATCAATGCCGTGTTTGCTAGCGCCTGGGGGTGGTGTTCGACTGAACTCTAGGGCATGTTTAAATAAAATGTACTTTGTAGGCGTCCATTTCGTGTAGTGTTTACTACTTACTAAACCAAGTAAACTTTTAATGAGAATTTAAATTGTATCTGAAGTTAATACTCCACTCCCACGTAGAAGTTGAGTAGTTTTGTATTTGCACAAGCATAACTACGAGTCCATTCTCTAAGTACTACATATGTTACATTTTATGAACAACCTCGTAAATGTCAGTAAACACTAAAAATTCCCGTCACAAACCGCATCCAGACATTTCGAAAGTCCACTCCAAATTCACAATCAGTTCACGTATCAGCTCTCACTTGGGCAACTTGTAAAAACAGTCGACTCTAAAACAATGAAGTTGCTAATTAAAGATATAATTACAACACGGTGATATAGTATTATGCGCGAGAACAATCGAAACGAAGACCATTCGTAATAACTACGCAGCACGGAGCGAAATATCCAGTGTTGCCAGTGAGTGACCGATACTAAAATGCCACATGAGATAAATACAAAAGTCACATTTTCATGGCAAAAGTAATTTGCCGTCCTAAGAAGAAAAGACGTATCTAAAATCTTTTTTAAAAATTGAGTTATATACAAAAAACCGTTCCGAATACGGGATCAGTAAAAAAAGACGTGAAAAAAGTAAGTATTTAACTCAATTTTGAAATTTTTTTTAGATAGGTACGTCTTTTCTTCTTAGGACGGCAGTAACATTTACCGTCGCTACTGAGAAACAACGAAAGGTCATCTACCACTCACTAAATTCTTAAATTCTCTTCTTGGTTGCGTCAACTAACTAAACAATTTTTGTTTGCTGGAGGACTTTATCGAAAAAGTCATATTTTAAGACAGTCAAAAGTAATGTAAAATGTTACAAAAGTAAAACATCCTGGCAACTGCTAGAAACATCTCGCCATACATTGCTGGACACCACTCGGTGTTTATAAATGTATAGCCTGTTATTATGTTAAAAACAGTCATTTAACGCGTGTCTCGTAAAGTAACTTCTGCACATGAAGGTCTAATTAGGTACATGGAGTGTTTCCGTTTCTTTCGCTATGATGAGAAAGAAGGGTATCCGTTCAGATAATTTTAACCGACATCATAACATTCCATTTTATCATGTTCGAAGCACCATGGATTGGCTAAGAGCAAAAAATTATTGAATACCGAAATTTTGGATTTGGCTATGATGTTTATTTAACTCACTAAACCAGGAATTTTGGAGAAAAAGGCACAAACATTTTGGAACCTACTAGTAGAGTAGGTATAAAAAGTTTCTTACTGTCATGAGTTCTGCAAGTCGCTTCATTCGACTACGATTATACTGCATGGCGTCAGACGGGCTATCAGTCCGTTTACCAACTGAAATGATATCAAAATATAGAATTGATATCGGACAAGATAGTGATCAAATACTAACAGCTGACGCAATGTATGCAGACAATAACTTAGTCATAAACATCATTACAATGCACAAGTAAATCATAGTCCGTGTTCGGTTGTTGCGTCGCATTGACTGTGGTTATCAAACATGCAACGGCTGGTAAGGCCTTGTTCAGAAAAGCGATTTCGTCGCGAATTTACAATACGCGAGTTGGCTTGGTACTGGGGCTCAATAAATTGGGTCCACAAGCATCGTGCGTGTCTTGCGACGAAATCGGCTCAATTCGCGCGTTATAATCGTCGTTCTGGACAAGGCCTAAGCTTTTTGCGGACTACATGCGATCATCGCGGGTTATCGCGAACATAATAGCTCTTATCGAAAGTCATCTTCGTTGCAAGACTCGAACCGGACCAGTCGTGCGCAGATAGCCGATAAGTCATCCAGTGTAAGTTTGATATGCGGCGTCGTTTCATAATGATGAGAATCGATTTCACATTTCTAAATAGTCTCCTGTGAGAACTTGAAATAAAAGGCTGTAAGATTAATCAGATTGTAAATATTTTAGAACGTTGAGCTATTGATAGTGTTGAAGAATAAAAGTGGCTGCATACTAATGACTGAATTGGCTGATCCGATGATGGCCTGCTTTATGCGCCAGGGATTGTTGTTTTCAAAGATGCATTTGTGGATCTTCTAATATACGGAGTGACGCAACCACCAGCTTTGAAATGTTACAAGAACATACAAACAGATCGAGATCCACTGCACCCATCAAAGACAGAAAGTTTTACCTATTTATTAAATTTTAAATAGTTGAGCCGAATTGATTTCTGTTCAATAAATATTAAGTTTTAATTTAAATTCCTTGTTCTTAATTGAAGTCGTTACTTAGTATTTCTAGTGTCAAAGTTATCTAAGGCTTGATGCTTTCCAAATAAATAAATAAATAATAAATAAATATTGGACAACATCACATACATTGATCTGACCCCAAAGTAAGTAGCGTAAGCATTTGTATTATGGGTGTCAGAAACAACGAAGGTACCACAAATATAAACATCCACATAAACATTCAGACACAAAACAAACATAAGTGTTTGTTCTGGGTAGGATTCGAACCCACGACCCCTGGCGCATAGGGTAGGGTTTAAACTCTAACACTAGGTAAAAACATTAAAATTCTTAAGTTATATCCTACGGCTATTACTTTACTGTGTACCTGTACAAAGACGTCTGTTTGTAATTATGGTAATCTAATTTGGTATATTACGTTCGCAATGAAATAAGACTTCTTATTGCGAATGGTCAACATCTTAAGATATGCAACCGTGACGTGACATAATAAGGAAAAACACAATCAGTCGTGGGATTTCCTCAACGTTTGGGGAGTTCGTGTTATTAGTACAAGGCGTGTCATATGCGGGGCTTTATTATTTTGCCCACTAGGTTAGTTCGTTCTTATAAAATACAAATCGTGACGTTGGATCTTGAGTTTTGATTCTCTGAAAAAATTAAGTAACATTTAAACATTGTGCTTTGGGTATTAGAATCAATGAAAACCACAAATACGTCATACTTAAACATATCCCAGATATAGGACAAACACTCATTAATATCCTGAGTGGGATTCGGACAACCTATGGTGCATCAGCAGTGCAACTATTAAATGCATCATCGGGCTAGTGAACAATAAACTATGCGTCCTGTGAAAACTGATACATCTCAAAAAGGTCAACAATTCAGTAGAGCAGTTTTTGTGTTAAAAAAATCCTAAAACTTTTTTGGAGAATTATTTTTAAAAATTAGGGACACCATTTTTTTTAAATAACTTTCCAAAAAAGTTTTATGATTAAATTAATAATTAATGTTTTTATGTGTTGATTTAATGTTTAATTAAACACAAAAACTACTCTACTAAAAAAATTGACATTTTCGAGATGTAACAGTTTGCACAGGACGCACTGTTTGTGCATAAAGGTACCCTGCGTAGTTGTTTTAAGTCGCTATCAGTATTCTCTTGTTTGTTTACGTGCTCGCTGAACCAGAACACATCTAATCCCTTGTTTCGTGCGGTTTAGCACATTCGTTGGACCTTATCGTCACTTTCACTGCTCCGGTCGAGTAAGCCCATTGTCCCTGCTGACAATGCTGTGGCTTTCACACGCCTCCGCCCTCTCATTCATGCTCCTGATTGATCTCTGACTAACAGATCATTTGCATTCTTTTAGTCCACTATAGTGTTGGTGTGATTTGCTAACAAACATGTAGGCCTACCGTAGGTTTCCAACATGTCATTTTGTCAATATGAAAAAGAGTTGCTCAAATTATGTACTTGTAATTTTTAGTTCTCTGGTGGGTTTTTGCTTCAGATTTCTAGTGCGCTACGAAAGGAGTTGCCAGTCGCCATGAGATACGTGGCACAGAATGAGATTGGAATAGAAAAAGCTCTGTTGCAGAAAAAGATTTTGAGGAGTTTCTTTCACGTTTTGCGCTCTCCTGTAGATATACGTGTCTTTCTGCCTGCTGAAGTGACATACTCGTAAAAGAAAAATTGTATGAAATAGACGCGACGTTCCGACTGCGTTACGGTATTCTGGAAATATTGGTACAAACAAACCAACTTAAATGACACTACCTACTACTAGAAAGATAAGTATTTCTTAGAAGATTAATCTACAGTAAAAGACAGCCACTCGTGATCAGTTTATTTATAAACAAGCACGTGCGTAAACCGGATCTAAAACAAACATTTCGACATACGTGCGGGTTCATTAATATGTTAATCCCTTGTTAACGACTCGAAGATACGTTAAGCAAATACTGCACAGGAACTGAACCTTAAATGTGGTGACACTCTTTCGTTATTTATTTTATCTGAGTAACTTGTGTGAGTAAAACATTGGTATTAAGTGTAGCTTTTGTTTAACCTTTTCTACGACCCACTTATAGATGACCCAAGTATAACTTTGATTTTACTTATTTATGGGATTGTAGATCTAAAAATTTGTAATGTATTTTTACCCGAAATCGTTTGGATGGCCAAACGATTTCGGGATATACTTATATTGCAGTGAGTAAGTTATATTTATATTGCAATATCCATATATTGCAGTGATCCTATAATGGCAAGCTTCTGTATAACGAAATTCCTAAGACATAATTCACTCTCACACATGAACTATTAACAGTCTCTTAATTACTGATGCACAAAACTAGTGAAAAATGACAGTAATAAACGTCGTCAAAAGTCGTTTTAAACAACTTTTGTTTTGAGAAAGTGCAAGTTTCCATAAATTTATACTGCTACTTCAAAGTAAACTTAAATGTAGATATTTTTATTTTTATTACCATTTTACAGCCTGGGAGCTTTATCATTGTCATCGGTTCGCCAAATATGAAGCCTACGTTCTCTCAATTAAGGCACGAATAAGGTGCTATCTCAGTCTTTTCTCCGGTTTGTCAATGGCAACCAGTGTGGATGACCTCCGCTATAGTACACTTTGTATACTGTAGCTTTGTTTTATTTTTAATGTATTTTTGTTCCAAACACGGACGGATTGATCAAAAGCCCAGGTTAAGTTCGAATAAAACAAGAAAAAAATTGTTCGACCCTGGGAATCGAATGCAGATCTCGGGAAATTAGGTACCTGAACTATAAAATAGACGAGGCTCTCAGGTTAGGTTAGGTTAGGTTATAAGCTAGTTTAGTCGCAAAGTAGCCAAATTGCTTACTAAACCCACTTCGAACATATGACCGCTGCTTTCGTATCAGATTGAACGACTGTTTTTCTGAGAACACTTACGAAAACATAGGACGGAACTCCAAAATTCGTCAGCAATTAAATTGCGTAAACTCCCAATCCAGTCTACTTAATTAATTTTATTGTTTTCCGCACAAACAAATTTGTTTGGTCAGTTAATTCAGAGCACTTAGCTAAGTATTTTGCTAACCCCGTTAGGAGATTGCGAAACAGCTAATATTAAAAATGCATCACGACATTTACTTGGCCTGAAGGCTGTTGTTGTTTTATCTGACTTGTTCTTTTTAGGATACAAAGTTCGTTTTCTGTATTACAGAATGTTTCGAATTGATGAATAATGACTTTTGTTAAGCAACTCCTAGTTGGCAGGCAGGTACATGACCTACCTGATGGTAAGTGGCCATTATTTTGTGGAGGGGTATACATAGGACTAGGTATTATATAAGGGCTTAGGTTTAAGCAACCACCAGATATAATGAAATATAACGCCCAAAAAATCCTAAGTACTTACCAGAATTTAATCCCCATTTTATTATGAAATGATCACCAATAAACGTTAAGTCTGCTAACCTAAAAAACGTAAGTATCGTCAGAATAATCGCTGAGCTACCCAAAAAGGCCACGCGTGCACCAATTTGTACTCGCATTGTATTTAAAAATTTCATCCAAATATGTTACATATTTTTATCCTAATAAATTAAAGTAATGCGTACAAAAATCATTGTATACCCAAAAAATATAAATGAAGTTCTAAAGATTTACCGATACTATATACCATTTGACGATTAATAGTAGATAAACAAAATCTTTTTCTCTCTGTCCCGACCAAGTAAAATGGGTAGAATTCAGTCCTTGTTCAGTGGTCGCAGTTCTAACCTAACCTAACACAAATCTTATCAATCAATTTAATATACTTGGTTATATGAATACATTTTATGGCAAACGTAATGATATATTTGGGTAAGAATAAGAAAGAAAGTAAGAAAGAAAGTAAGAATGACACAAAACTTTACTAGTTAAAATTTGGTGCACGCGTGGCCTTTTTGGGTTACGAAAAGTTTTTGTAGTGCAGGCATGACTTAAATAGCCCGAAATATTTTGGTACAGGTTTCGTTTATTTGTACATATTATATTTATTTTGGATGAGGCTGTTTGGGTAACGATTGTGTTTTTTGGTGGTCATTTAATTTGTTCCCTTATAAAAGATCGTTGTTATTACTTCATTTTCTAAATTACTCCAAAGACATTTTTGTTTTTGTGTATTTTCTGATGATTGATGGAACAGACTTAAACCGAAATCGTTACGATCGAAATAGTTAACCTGCACGAATGTTTAAGGTGAGCTAACTGTACCGGGATCGAACCTGCAAACCCTACTTGGTGTAAAAACTGACTTCTCAACCATGTCACCAGGTCACTTTCGGGCCCTTAAACTAGCTAGAATAGACCAACGAGAATAATTTATAATTCTTATACTTATTATTTGCAGCAAAATAATACTGTACGATAGGTGTAACGAATGTAACATGCGCAAGAGTGGAAATAGAAACACAGTCGCCATTTTATATAATTTTGTCGTCCTTCATTGTTTATCGCGTCAAAGTATTTTTTCCATTGTTATCGAAAAATAATTAATTCGATAAGCAAGTAATAAAACAATTCTTCACATTCAGTGCTCAAACGATGATAAAGGTATATTACGGGGCTATTGAGCTATTGATAAAAAAGTATAAATGTATCTATCCTTCTGTTTGTAAACGCGAAAGTTTTTTTTACAAGTCTATAAAATATGGATAAGACTTGCCTGTCTGTATTTTATGGATAAGATAAAAAAAAATGGAGTGGGGAGGGTGTCGGGCCTCTGGCACCTTCACTCGCCAAAAGGAGCGCAATAGTTAAGCCACTACTCGTTCTTATGTCTTTCTTCTGTGAGAGGAGAGGGTGGTATCTGCTTCCCCGGTCGAGTCGACCCATTTCGACAGACAGACACTATATATCTGCGTCATGGCTCTGCCACACCAGATATCTTCTATCTATCTAAATAAATAAAATTGAATTGCTGTTCGTTAGCCTCGCTAAAACTCGAGAAAAGCTGAACCGAGTTGAATAATTTTAGTCCTGAAATATTCGTGAAAGTCCAGAAGAAGGGTTAAACGATGAGAAAATATAGGAAAATTGCGAGGATAATACTATTTTAAAAACATCAATTTTAATTTACCATACAAACTGTTCTTACCTATTTTGCGATACGGTCGATTATTGTGGCGGCGGAGTTCGGCGACTTCTAGTGTGAGCTTTTCGACTTGATTAGATAACGCTGATAAGAGGTCGGACTGTTGTGGTGCAGCTTGGAATGTTGATGTGGTTGATACGGTTGCGATGTTCTGTCCTTGTGTATATTCTGCCATCTTGTCGGCCATCGTGGCAAGCGTGTCGAGCGGCGATTCTGTGTTAATTGATAACACGACTCGGATCTGTGTAGGCATGTGATTGAGCCACTCGATTTTCAGACCTTCTTCTGTTATCATGCCGCTGCCGAGCTCTCTCATCTTGCGCAGTAGTTGTGATGGCTTCTGATCTCCTAGCTCCAGGCCGCTGATGAGCTTCTGGAAGTTCTTGGCGTCTGAGGTGTCGTACACGGCGAGTAGGCGATCTTTTAGCAGCCTTGTATTTACCAGTTGCCGGCGGGTTGTAGAGGATGTCGGTGAGGTGTTGCAGGTCGATCGTCTGTAGTTGTTGCAGCAGGTACGTGAATTTCTGCGTATCGGAGGTGTGCAGCGGATCGACGACAGCTTCGAAGTGGATGAACCATGCTCTCGGTAGTTCTCGCCAGAAGGGAATAAATCTTGACTGCACGGAGATTCCGGCCAGGCTGGATTCGGTGGTGGCTTGCTCAGCTTTTCTTGCAGCCGGATTTTCTGGCGGTGGTTGCGCAGCGGTTTCGGCCTCTTGATGGGAGCTTGCTTCATTGACCATTTTTCCAGCGTCGAGGGTCACCAGTTGTAGCGTGTCGAGTATCAGGGAGATAAGTCAGACTCGGAGATCAGATTTGGAATGATTTTATTTACAATGACTTTGAGTATATATACAAAAATAAAACTAAATCTTACTGGCTAAAAATAAATCAACGAATAAAAAACCTTACACAACTACCAATAAAAACATAGGAAAGAAGTAACAAATAGGAAAGCTTACATATCTACCAATCAAAACATATATACAAACATACAAAAATATAAACAAATTAGAGGGCCTGCATTTCCTCCAATGAGAGAGAAGCAATACCGCCGGGTTAGAGCCGCGATCACGCCACGGTCTCGCGACTGCTATGCCCCTAGCGGGTCGACGATGCACTAGATCTCCCATACTATCAAACGTTGGTGCCTTCATAAAGTTACTGGTTCTGAAATAAATGATACGAAATTCACCGAGTCAGCTAGTTTGAAATAAAATGTTGGTACTAAAACATACTTTACCGTGTATTAATAAAAAGAGTCGGGATGTATTTAACTGTACATCAAAAAAATACTGATTGTGATTGTGATTGAATTGCTAACCTAACCTAACCTTTGGTGTGCAATCAGTTATATTGATATACATTTCAGTATTTTTTTGATGTACACTTAAAAATATCCCAAAAGAGTCCATCCTTCTTATGAATCATTTTTTCTTTTCAGGTAAGCGATGAAACATCTATCTACAGTTCTACATACATACAAGCCGGATGATAGTAAGTCATGCTTTTATTTATTTTGTCTTCAGAATGTTTGAGATGGTGATGATTATTTCACATTGATACGAGTACTGATAACTATTAAATATGTAATTTATTATTAAGTGACATAGGCAGTTTTCAAAATAGCAATAATATCACTCGTGTTTCTATGTCTTCATAATTCAAGTCATTCTTAAATGATAATATATTTTATGAAACGTACATTTTATGCTTCATGATGCAACAGAACGATTCCAAAGCACTATCATAGGTACAATAACCCATACCATATTATAAAACCAGTGGTAGAGTCACTTTGAAACATTGATAAATTGACGAGTCAATAATATATTATTTAGATTTTGACTAAGAATATAATTGAATTCACTGACTAATCACTTAACTTTATACGAATTAGTAGGTACAATATCTGTGTTGTACACAATTCCTTCAATTATAATCATTTACATGGCAATAAATTTCTCTCCAACACAAATAGTTTGTAAATTAAAATACAACAATGTTGGTGCGCAATAAATCATACGTGAGTGCTGCTTTTACATTAATCTTCGCCGCGCCTTAACGTCAGCTCACCATCACCAATGACTTATTTACATTTTTATGTAAATAAATTAGTCCGAGTACTTTCAGAAACTTAAAAGGGAATCGAAACAATCAATTTTCTTTGTAGGAACCATCCGTCATTGCTAGCGACTTTGTATGTGGAGTCGTTCTGGATTTCGCCCGCTGTTTCATTGCACGCGAAATGCATTTCTTTTGTGTTCGTTTATCCGGCTATCCGGCTAGGGCGAGACATTTAACGCAGGAAGTTACGTAGGTGTTATGCAGTTTGCAGTTTCTTGAACACCATTGAAGTCAGTTTTTGGTGTTTTATTGGCATTAACCACTCAATCCCGAACCGGCACTCGGGTGCCGCGTAACAATAGATTTTCTATTGTGTCTGGTAATCCGGGGCTTGAAAGATTAATTTGGCTTTTAAGGCATCAAATTCTCTATTAATATAATTATAATCTCTATAATCTCTATTTGGCTCCGCTTTTTAAGGTATGCAAGAGTTTTGAATATGGTCTCAATGAAATGAATACTGCTGTAGATGTTTGTTGCCTTAGGTGTTCGTGATACTTTTGTCCCAAGTGTCAGAACAATTTACATTTCGGCCACGAATGATCAAAATACAAATAATTTTCATTTTCCTGCACTGGAATTTACTGTTCGACAGTTCTGATATGACTAAGGCAATCAAAATCCTACGTTACAAGTATTCATCCACTTTTCCCTTTTTCATATTTTCTTAAATAGGTACATAATTATATGTAGCTAGTAACTTTCAATAAGATTGACATCGCAAAAATATTAAAGAGGAAAATGGAGCGTTGGCTGTTTTCTTCAATTTCTCGGCGCTTTTATTTACGCAATTACTGGTAGAAGGTAAAATTGTATTGTAATTCAAATCGATCGGCTCTCTTTATACCCCCTTACCTTGAGTTTGAGTAAGACAAATGATTTGCATCACAGCCTCGCGTCCTTACGCTTTCGCTCAAGGATGTCTATTTTTATACATTCTCCGGGGTTTCTTCAGCCTTCTAACTTGTTTACTCGAAATGTGTATTAGAAATCCTAATTTCAGAGAAGTCGCACTCCTAAAAGGTACTTATTTGGGAGCTGTATCACAAACAAAACAATAACATTGGAAAAATTGCACAATTTATACAAATATGTAAAAATGTAACAGTTTTCCCACCTACTAGATTTCATATAAAAGTTTTTGGATCACATACATTTTTGTAGTATTTTTTTTTAATATTTTATTGTAATTTACATACCTAATGTTATCAATCAATATAATCATTGGAATCTTATTAAGATTTGAATATAAAATTCCAATATTTTTGTAATAACACAAACGTAATTTGTTGAGATAAAGGTGTAAAGCACTTCAATATATTTTAATTAATTTAACAAATACCTTTATTGCCAACCCTTAAAACCTGTTCGAGAAAAGGCAAGGCCTTGGTACTGACGTGGATTGCATTTAATAGGCGAGCGGCGTCATACTCATCATGACTTGCGTCCCGTTGTACGCGAATGCCAAGGGGGAAAGGGACAGCACCTCACCTCATAAGCAAACCTACCCAGCATGAGCAGGACAAGAGAAACTTGCGTATCACGGATGCCAAGAATAGGCTTGGACATGGCATAAAAATTCATTACGACAAAGTGCAGTGTTGAAATATTGCAATTGTGATTAAGCTTTCGTCATCTTATTTATTTTAATAAATGGATTACTAAGTGCCTAATGATAGAAAGCGTATTGTGACTTATTGATGTGAATTTCATTCTCATCTTATAAATTAAACTGAGAGAAAGAAAATCCATTTAAGATAGTCAGTCATGCGGCTGATTTGAGAAACATCGAAGGGCACGACTTGACACTTGTACGACAACGAGTAATCATTGTAACAACAATTCTGTAACATAAGTAACTTTTTCGGAATAGATAAATATTATTATAAATCAGGTAATGACATCGTCATTATCTTGCCTGCCCCGATCGCAAATAGTAACGATATGAATACAATGGTAAATGTTTGTCTGTATGTTAATTGATTTTTACGTTGTAAAACTTAACATATTCTGTTTGACTTATACGATTACATAGGTATATATAGTGGTGGACATATAATTAAAGACACTGAGGAGATATTAAGTTTTCAGTGTTTACTTACCCTTTATACTTTTATTGTATTACATTTATTATCTTGCAATATTACTTAAATTGTTCTTAGGGTTATCGTAAAATGTTTGGAGTAAAATAAAGATACAAAGACGTTTTATTTTTATTTTTTTGTCAGTTAAGTTTATTGCAAGCAGTACGAACGAATACAAAGACCTGGCCAACTAATTAAAGACAGACTCATTAAGTAACTATAAAAAAATCAACTTAGTAAATTTTGAAACGAACTTGATTTTAATACATTGTGGACGTATTTTAAAAACATAAAAACACGACATTAATATTTTGTTGCATGTCCTTTAGCAGCAATAAAAGTCCAACCCCGCCTAGGCATTGATGCCTTCAAATGATTGCAGGTTTGATTCGAAATCTGCACCCATGCCGTTTTAAGCGTCGAGTAAAGTTGATGAACATTACTTGTTTGTTTTTTTCCTTTAATTTTCTTCACATTAGATCCCCATTTTTTCGATCGGGTTAGTGTCGGGACAGTACGGTGGCCAATCTAAAACTGTTACTTATTGGCTCCTAAGCAATTCTTTGACTCCTGCTGAAGTGTTTATGGGATCGTTATCGTATTGAAAAGTCTATATCACCGGCAAATGTTCATTGGTGTAAGGAAACATGACTTTTTCTAAAATACTCCTTTATTAAATTTATCCCTGCTACCTTGTACTTTTTTTTATTAGGTCTCACATCTTTATCAGGAAAACATCCTTAAATTTTTGTATTACCCCCTCAACGTTCGACTGTTATCTTTGTGTACTTTGGATGCATTTTTTTCTTTGAAGAACGCCTAACATAAACTTTCCCTTTAGAGTAAACCATATTAATTAAAGTTCTTCGGAAATAAACACATTTTATCTCATTCTTTTCAGTTCCGATGTGAATAGTTTTGGGCAAATCGTAATTTTGCTCCTATTTTTTTTATTCCTTCAAAAGAAGTATCTTAGAAAAAATCTTTCAAAAAAGGCTTTCCATAATTTCCTTCTAGTCGTTCTGTTAGATACTTCTTTAGACCCCTCTACACCAAATACTTCAAAACGCATGCCTATTGAGCCATTTGTTGGGTCTTTTTTAATCAAATAATGCTATTTTTGAGGTGGTTGTTTTTCTCGGTCTAAATTTCCTAGGCATGTGAACCGTATAAAACTTCTTAAAATGCCGGATATCGTCTATAACCATATTTTTGAGCATCGTAAGTGATCTTTTAATGTACTGTCCGACCAACCTTTGATATCATTTTTTTTTCGTCTTTTACTAGGGAGAATTGCAAGTTTTCCCCTTTCCCATACTAATTCATTTTTATCCCAATAAGTACATAAAGCAAGTTTAAAACTAAGCTAGTTTTGGCTTGTCAGGATAAAATCTGTATAATAAAAAAAGTTAAAGTGCTCCTTTTATGGTTATGCTAACTTTAGAACATGAAATACGCACTGTCTTTAATTAGCTGACCAGCGAAAAATGTATCGACAAAGTTTGTGTTACATTTAAAAAAGGAAATAAGACTAAAATATTGCTTTAATAACTTTTTTTCTGTCCGCATTTTAAAAATACGACAACAGTGTACGTATGAAAGCCAATAAATATGAAATTAATACTTATCTGGGTCTCTAAATACCGTTTATTTTGTTGTACGTAGTCAACATCAAGAGTGTCTTTAATTATAAGTCCACCACTGTATATTCATCTAGCAGGTGATATTATCTTTGAAAGATTCATAGTATTTAATAATTGTATATAGCATATTTTCAGCGGAATATCTTATTGAATAACGATGTAATGTTACAAAAACTTTTATTTCATTATTAATGTAAAATCAATAACAGCTTACGTTTAACAATGAAAGAAAAAGGCGTGATAAGTTCTTATTAAAAATATAATAAAACAATACTAATAATGTTATACTAAGCAGCATATAAAACAAAAATACAATATTACTGTAAATGTTTCGTGCGATAAAAAATCAATATATACATATATTTATGAAGTTGAATAACGTTAATGGAGCGAAGAATGCTCAGTAATGCATGCCGACTGTTTGCCGTGAAACAGTGCGTGCGAATCAATAACATATAATAAAAACAACCGTTAAGTAAATGAAATTTTATGTAACACGACAAAGTTGCACAAGTGAAACCAATCACGAAAGAATTGCTCACGAAAGTGTATTCCGTTCTGAATTTACAAGTACCGTCGGTCAACTATCGAGCCAAAACTATCTATGGCCAAATCCCAAACATTTGTGATTATATCTCTTCCTTTTTTCAACAATCGAATGGCCTGAGATTTAAAGATCATGCTCACTGAAATATCTCTGGGGTAGAGGCGCTATGTGTCATGACATGACATTCCCTCTGATGGGACATTATGGCTGACACATATTTCAAATTGGTGATCTGGTGATCCTTTAAGAACTGCCAAGAACCAAATTATTGTTTTCTTTTTTTTATTGAATTTTATACACAGAAATCTGCATAACTTCCGCTGATGTATACTTTATATTATTCCATCGATTAAGCATCGAGTTTTTATAGTACCCGCGACATTTTCGAGCGAGAATACTCTCGCTCACCTTAACCAATAAAGGCGTTTACTTTCCATTTTATAGGGTAAGGATCTCAGCTTGTCAATGCATTCGGCAAGTAATCTCGACCAGTGCAATCATTCAACGCTTGCGGCGACATTCACAGATAAAAGAAAGATTGCAGACCTACCATAATATGGTTAAAGTTTGAGCGATACCATAGATTACTATAGCAATACTGTGTGGTGAAATATCCTTTCGTACAAGTTAAAAATACTTAGTATATTGAGATCTTTGGGGGAGAGTAAATCTCCTACTCAGACCTCTAACATGACTTGTTTTTTATTTATTTTTTTGTCAAATAAATAATACCTTGCAATATAATCTGGGAAGAAAGATATAACTTACCATCCGAAGCATGAAAGAAAATCGGTATAAATTTCACATAACCGGGTACTGACTGATTTAGTTTATAAAATACTTACCGTCCGCGGTTTCACCGGCGCGTAGTTTCTTTTGTCAATTATCCCCCCTTCCCACCCAGTACCCTATGCCACCCGGGGATAGTGTAGCTTTCCATCAGTGAAAGAATTTTCCAAATCCGTTCAGTGGACCCTATTCAATACAAATAAACAAATCTTTCCGCTTTATAATATTAGTATAGATTAATAAAATATTGCATATTAAAGATTGTAATGACTTTCGTTTTTGCTTTTCAGTTGTCGGGAATATAAACTCTCTCATGCCTTATAAATACACTATCAATGCTCTCATGTGTCATTTATCATTATCTTTCTATGACAACGCTGAACACGCCCGAGTTAATTTTATTAGGACTTCGTCTTTCATTCACCTATACCATAAAGAGAAGCCAATTAATAATAGATTGGTGAACGATTTGCTAGTCGATAGAATACGCATTGTGGTATAATGGACGGCGATTAAACCTCTGCGGCCGGCATACTAATTGCGTTGTGTAATTAACAGAATGTTGAACTGCACTCGCTCGCTAAAACAAACACTTCTGTGGCAGCGATTCAAAGCAAATTGTTTTGGATTGTTCGCACATGAAGTTTACTACACAGTGACGTGACTACTACTTTCAAGCTGGTGTGGGAGGAAATAAACCCAGAAGGATTCAAGCCTATGATAGAGGAGCTAGAGGATGCTAGAGTTGTCTAACGGTGGTTTTAATTGGAAAATATTTAAGTGTACATAAAAAATACTGAAATGTACATATTGTACATCAAAATAACTGATTGCACACCAAAGGTTAGGTTAGATTAGCAATTCAGTATTTTTTTGATGTACAATACAACCCGTTTTAATTTGTGACTATGGCAATGTAGAAATAGTAATTACATAATTTTTGTAAAGAATTTAATCGATTCATTCTTAACAGCGACAAAATTACACGAATAAGTGTAATTGGAGAATTCGAATATTTATTACCTACCTAATAAATATTCTTGGGCATTATTCACCCAGCGCCACCAAACTAAACAGAGCTACCAATAAGGGTACCAAACAACAGATGCACGTTACTTAATTATACAGTTTTTTTTTGGTAAATACATTACATACTATACAAAAAATCTTTGAACCGTGTGGTAATTCTAGCTGTCTTCTTAAGCATTACACAAATTCAAACGTTAAATATTGATTTCATACAAAGTGTACGTACACTTACTACAATGTATGCATGGATTGAGAAGACAGCAACTTTGCAAAGGACAGGGTCACTACCATCCATCAAGATACTTGTATCAACAATAATGTATGTATTTAGGTATCTACACTTCAGATGTCTTCCAAAATACATTTCGTGTATTAGGCATGCTGGAATGCGGCTTTCCCACGGCCTCTTTGTACGAGCATAACCACGTAGAGCGCACGAGTGTGAAAATATGCCAATCTCGCGTACATTCACCGCCTAATTGTTACCCAGCTCATCGTGCCACGTTTACAACTTTATGTCCTCCGAATAGCGCCCAAAATTCATAATCAAGCTATAACGTTGTGTGATACGAATATCATTAGTTAAAGAGGTAAAGTTTGGTTACAGGGATAATCTTTGGGACGACTGACTCGATAATCATTGTTTGTACGTTAGAAATAATTAATACTTGATAATAATAGTGTTTGAACCAGAGATCTCCGATATACAATCCAGCTTGTTTTCGACAGTCATTGAAGTACACAAGCACTGGTTTACTCTTTAATTCTGTCAATGCTTGTGATACAGCACAGAAATCTAAAACGACCGGACCAGACAGAGTTCAAGAAGTACATAGATGTATACAAAATTAAATCAATTCTAGATTCCGGTCCGTAACTGCGATATGCTAAACAGAAAAACGCAAGTTTTCGCTTCGAAGCGGGGATTAAATTTGGGACCTCGCCTTGAGCACTGGGCCACCAATGCAGTGTGAATTGATAACAAACATCAGTTGTAAAACGTATGAATACGTGTCTTGGGATTTCCTCGATGTTATTTACCGCGTCTATAAATAGCGCTAACACTTTACTGAGAACTTATAAGGAAAAATAATAACAATAAAAATTAATACGGATACGTTATCTGCTCCTCAGTAATAAGCATCAATATCATAAAGTCCTTTTGTTAAAGTAATAAATCATTTAATTACGCGTATCTATATATATGTATTTATAAATAGAGTATCATTCTGAAATATAGAATAGAATTGCACCTGTTATAATTTGTCATTAGATCTAGTAAGCGTAGTGGTTAAATGAGAACATCGCATTAATTCCCAATGTCCACCAGTGAGGGTCATAAGGAAATATCTAATTGCGTTGTTTCCAATTGGTGGACAATGCAACCCTCTTTCCGATGTCCACCACAGTTGACGGCAAATGGTGGGTGTCATCGGGAAAACCAGATATCATTGTACCGATGACTAGATGTTGATCATTGAGTCCTTTGCCACCTCTTCAAAGGTTGGAGTCGAAAGAACTATGTATTTTAGTCAATGCAGTCGCGGTAAAAACAAAATAAACCTACAATGAACCTACAACCTAAATAAGTTATTTAGTATTTTAGATTCAATGAGCGATGACAGGCCGGAATGCAACGGGCGCAATGTCAAAGCGTATCTGGGCCAGTGCACACTGGGCTGTGTCATAAGCAGATTACGGACTAGGCTATTATGCAAAACGTCTGTAACCATTCAACCGGTACTGTTCCAAATATCGATAAGTCGAATTTAAGTGATAGGTTGTTGCTTTGTTTCTGGCAGACAGATAAGTGATCTACTGGGCTGGTTAATAGCCACAAGGCTGGCACCAACTCATCCCAATCGGGGGGAAAGGGGAAACAGGGGGAGTTTAGAGGGTAGTGGAACGCTTTAGTCTTGAGTCCCACACGGCCGCAGGTGTAGCTAGCCTGCGGTTATGGTGCCTAAACGCATTTCCCTTTGGAAAAAAAATACAAGCAAGAGGTGTACTGATGGTAACCGGTCCACAGATTTTTCCTTTAAGAAAAGTTTTTCTAAAAAACATTGTATCTCTTGTGGCTACTTTGTTTTTTGTTTGGCGGGCTTAAAAAAATTAACATACCGCCTGATTCCAATAATCCACTACAAATAGCTATCATAGTTAGAGACTAAAGTGGGTTTGAATGCTGATTGAGTAATAACATTCTCGTAGCATGCTTCACCAGGGCTCTGCGGTGTAATTTTCTTGAACGAAAATTGTATTTTTTGTTAGTAATGTTAAAATGAGCCTGGATCACTTAAAATTAAAAACAGAAGGGTCTACTTAAATCGAGACCTCCTTTTATCAAGTGGAATACGTGTATTACACATATATCTTCAAGATCCAGTATTCAGGCGGAAGTCTGGAAATTATAGATGTTAACATCCCTGTGACCGAGAGGTTAGTGGCACGTAATGCCGTTGT
Source organism: Mecyna flavalis (assembly GCA_949319885.1). NCBI lineage: Eukaryota > Metazoa > Arthropoda > Insecta > Lepidoptera > Crambidae > Mecyna > Mecyna flavalis. Next base: position 13,812,098 of record OX439431.1, on the reverse strand, counting down.
TCCTGCGTTCTAATCTTTTTCTAGTCGATGCAAACTTCTGTCCCATCGTGTTATGAGAATAAAATAATGATGAGCGCAAAAGTAGATACAGTTTTTATTTTGTGCTTGGGTATAATTTCAAGTGTAATTGCAAATGCAATTACAATGGATGGGGTCGTATGCTGGGCGGAGTCTAATAATTTGGAACCTTTTTATATTGTATCAATTGCTTACTTATTTCTTTTTAACTTTGCGTTAGTTTAGGTTAAAAAAAAATATTATTATTTCGGCGTCGTTCAATTAGTTTGAAACTTGGTTCGGTTAGAAATCATTATTATAACCTAGAATCTATTTTTCTTATCTTCCGGCTTGCAGTGTTCCGACAGCCCTGATTGCACTGTGTCACGTTATCGTGTGTTCTGGTTAGCTCCACTCCATGTGGGCCGGTTACGTGAGTGCAATTCAATGCACTATAAATAAAGTTTCGTTATTAAAAATCGCTCATACATTTTAAATGAGTTTTATCAGGCAATACGTTAAGCTTAGTGCAATCTTACTTTCGTTTTTTAAAAACTAAACGGTTCAGAAATTAATACCTGTTTTATAATAGCTGGTTTTTATCTGTATCGGTTATCTAGATTTAAAAACGTTTGCTTGCTGAAAAGAATGCTGCTTATGTATGACCTAGAAAAACGATTGATACAATCTTAAATCTATGTTTGTTGTTTTCCTTTTTTAATCTTCAGAACTTGATAAGTGTTGAGATTATTTTATCTATCGTCATTAATAAAATTCCAATTTTTATAGCTAGCACAAAATAGACTTTAATGTTGGGCAGAGAAATTTTAGACTTTAAAGTTGCAAAAACTTTGATAACTAATAAAATACGATAAATCGTAAATCACACGTGGACTATCACAGGCTGATGATGATGATGATGAAATCGTAAATAATGATTTTCTTAAAGCTTCTTGGTCTCTGATCTTATCGTTTTACGCTTTGACCATATTTAGCAAACTAATTTAAAGCATTATGACTTTTGAAACCGTGATCTGAACCATTGACCACAGGCTCGTAAAACGCTTGATACCACAGCTTATCATTCTCATCTCTAACACAATAAAATGCCATAGTTGGAATGCCCCATAACAGTCGCATAACAAATCTTTGTTACCGCGCCATGGAATGCTGTCCCGCGGATTGCCGTCAGTCGGCACGTGACGGGCCTGCAATGTATGCAGTTCAGGCGTTAACGTCGCATGCTATGCTATGGCTTGTTGTGTTGCAGGCTTGCGTGAGGCATTCCTACACCGTTATATGAAGCAAGTTGTGAATTTTATATGTAATTTCTGGTGGATTCGCGAAATTATAATACGTAAAATAAAATAAAACATGAGAGCAAAGTTTCCTTAGACGGTACGTCCAATCAAGCAAAGACGCGAAGTGTAAAGAGAACACCAGAAAAGCAGACCCCACTATTCAGATTATTTAGATTCAGAATTCAGCTAAAATATGTTGTAAAATCTTTATAAATAAAATGAATTGCTGCTGTGTGTATTTTTGAGCTGTTTACATTATCATTAAAGAAAATTTTAAAAACGCTCAACAATAGGTACTACTTAATTTTGTGTATCTTGAATAACACAAAGACCGGTAGGATGCATCTTTTAAAATCCGTCATTTTCTATATAAAGCCAAAACGGTATTGATAAACATTTTTCATTCAGTTAGCGAAATGTTTTATAAGATAAATTAATTACGTAAACAGAGACTTGAAATGTTAAGCCCACACAAATCTTACAGCGGTTTAATTACAGCAAATGTTTCCGTTGATAAGCAGCTTCCTTCCTGCGTTATCACCGTCTCGCTATCTTGCGTCAAAAATATAAATACAGTGCTATTACTACTTTTTTACGATACATAGAAGCTGCATAGATGAATCTAATCTTTTATTTTATATAAATTTGACTCTTGTTACATCAGGGCCAGGGCCCAGGGGAATAACCTGCACGTCGTCGACCCTGTATTTTAAAAGAAAACATAACGCTGAAAAAAGAAGTATTAAATAAATAAAAACTGTTGTCTTTTTTTTTCTTTCTGACAAAACTGCGCAGGTCAAAAAAAGGTCCAAAAATGCAAGTATTATGTAAAGAAAAAATATTTTAATAAAACCCATTAAGCGCCAAAATTAAACTAGCAACATTTTAAGCGCAAATTGTTTATTTTCTAATCGTTAGGGACATAATCAAATACACTTGAAAGAAAAAATAAAAGTTTTTTTATTTGGGAAAGTTTTAGAAGGGTGTACCCGATTGAGTACAGCGGCCACTTAAGGGTGCAAAATTTCGGGACATCCGCTTGCTATGAACAATGTTTTCAAGCAGGTTTACATAGGTTTATATGACATGAAAAACTGCACAACGCAATTGTTCTTCCATTTTTTGAGGATAGTGGCCAATGTTGGCCATACCTGGCACTGCTGAAGATGAAGGACGGCTTTTACCTTGTGTTTCTTGACGTAAATAATTTGGATTCGGATTGGTCAAGCTTGTCTACTCCACCCATTTCTCTATTATATGTAATTTTGGAACCAACGAGGAATACCTACATCGACTCTGTCGCGCCTTTTTGAGCACTATCTCTATTTGTATAGTGCAAACGCTGTTTATCTACATATTTGTCACCAGCAATAGCTCTTTTGTTCTAACGAATCTATGAATCCTAGTCAGCTCGTACTTTTTCTTTATATCTTTTGTATTCTTCGAAGGGTTTTTAGAACTAAAATACCCTTGGAAGAATACAAAAGAATCCTCACGAACGGTTCCAGTAGCACAACATCTAAGTTTTCACAAATAAATCTAAAGAACGTAACCCGAAACGTGATTGCCAAAGCAGACTTGGTGATCTGTGAGATTTCCCAAGAGACTCATCAGTGGCATCATGACAGTTTTTACACAGTAAAACTCAAAGGCATAGCAGGAGACAGATAAACTAGCTGCCACTCAGCACTCAAAATCAAATAGCACGGGTTCCCACTTTTCTGTTGATCACGTCATCAAGGCTGCTTATTGTCCAAAGGCACATCGTCACTGCTGTTTTCAATAACGAATTATTATTTGCCACACGATATGTATGATGATACTGTTGATTATTTACGAATGCATCAATATTCCCGGGAACGTCGCGAGGCAGAGTAGCAGACACTAAATCTTCACCAGGTCCTTCTTCTTCATCCGACAACACGCTTGGAGGAGGAAGTACAAATGCTAAATCATAGTCGGAGTCGTGTACATCTTCAAAATAGCTTGAACAGCTTTTTCTAACTCATTATTGTTGTTAACAGTAGTAAAGCTTTTGGAAGAAAGTGTTAGTAAGCTATAACCAAAATAAAGGTTTTTCTTATATGCATCTGGCCGCTGTACTCAATCGGGTACAGCAATGTTTACTACAAAAAATCTTCACTATTACTTGCAATTAACTATTTTGCTTTTAATACATTTGTAGTATAATCATTACTAAAAAGAAATATTTAACTCAAATGATCTTATTATCACATTTAGGTATAATAGATTATAATAAAGTACACATACCTACAGTGACGTGACGTTGCGTCAATATGCAATGATCACTCTGATACAATATTAAATCTACCCTAATAAAAGATTTATATTATAAAAAAGTCATCTTTAAAAAATTTAAATTACCTATAAAAACTTATTTATTCGTTAGAATGTAAAAGCCAGGTTCTAAAAACTACCTGTACCCAAACGAGTACAGAGGCGCTAAATGGGTTAAGTAGTAATTTATCCTACAGGCAGTGAAAAAGTTTGTGTAAAATTATTTATCATGACTGACCTATTTCTGTAAAGTGGCACGAATTCCTACGTTGTTATTAGCCTATTCTAATTGGATCCGTACATACAATTAGGTTTCAAATCTGTCTAATTACACTACATACTACAAATATTACTATGCAGTGTTGTACGTAAACCAACCATTTGGCAAGAGCCGTCATTGCTTTTATTTTGTTCTTTAATGCAGATCAGATAAGATTGGCTAGAGTGAAGTTATGTTAGAGTTGACGTCCATTTTGCATGACCTGTTGTTTAACATTAATTTTTCTAATATGCGGGTTATGCTAAACTGGTCGTGCTACGTAGGTAGGTTAACGTAACGAAGAATAATGTCATTAGTAGGGGAAGCCGATTACGACATCAATAATTGGGTGAGCAACAGAGGGAATCTTGCGTAACGCGATACGTTTCAAACTCCAACCTTCGTTCGCTTGACAGGTCGACTTGTGTGAACATTAATGCCATATTTTCCTCTTACATAATATCCTAGAAACACTTTCAAATTCAAATCCAGAATGGAAATACTTTTCTAATTGTTGCAGTTTTTGTTTTTTTATCCGCATACAGTTTTGGTCATTTCGGTGGCGATAGCAAATTGTGTATTTCGCCGTATTAGCCGTGTTTTATCTACTGATGAAACAATTACATCAACCACCCCCTCAAGCTGTGGTTACAAATAGCGGGACGGTTATAAATAGAAGTGGATTCAATTTTGTTCGTTACGTTACGCAGCGCTATCTCGTGGGCGCAGGCGGATCTAGGCGTGCGGAAAATTGAGAAAAATTGAAACTAGCAGGGCTGCTCCGGTTTGCAACTGATGTTATTAGATTAAGATTTGTTTCACCGCCCATTTTATTTTTTATAAAACTTATGACTAGCAGATGGACTAGTTGATTTCAAACCGATTTTATTGAGGGAAGCTTTTTTTAAGGGAAGCATATTTCAAGTCACGTTTAGGATGGCCGCGTAATTTTTTTTTATTGCAATGTGTAACAAGACGAGCAGATCGCACACCTGATGGTAAGCTCCACGTCTGCCCTTAGACAGTTCAGTGCCAAACAGTAACTAAGCATTTACTGTCTGGCACTGCCCTGCGCCCGCTACACTGAAACGACAGTTATTATTAGGTCTCGTATACCCAGTAATTTCACTAGCTTCAGTGTCAGTGCCCTTTCCCCGAAACACAGAAATGCTTGACACATTTCTATTTCACGGGAAAATATCTGGCACTGCGGTGGTACCCACTTAGACGGTCCAGTATAGGAACCTACCTACCACCTGGTAAAAGTATAAAATTCAACAAAAAATTAACATTTTTTATTGGTACGTGCCAGCACCAAAAATAAAGTTCTTTGCCTAAATAAGAACACCAATCCAGGATTTCGCAAACCCATTACATTGGATCTCTTGGCATGTGATCTCTAAAACTCTAAACAGAAGAACAAAAACATATAACTCTGGCTCTTTTAGAACATGCATGTTTAGATCGAGTCTGATTTAAGATCGTTCGCTTATTATCCTCGAATTTCCTCACGATGTTTTCAGCACTGCATATCAAGTAAAACCGGTAGCTGGTAGCATCCTTGCAAGAGTTGTAGGATGCGTGGGAGGGGGTGCGACATGCAGTGACGACACGGGCGAGCCCGCGCGGTGACAGCTCGACGTGCCGCCATGAGTCCGACACTGAACAGGATGCTTCTTTTTATTAAGCCAGTTTTTATAGAATTTAGTCTAATGCAATAAATACTTTTTTTAAATCTAATATTTAATACAGCTCCTTCAATCTATGTGCCATGCGGACCAACATTCACTTTTATGATTATACCTACTCGTAGTAATGATATTGATGCGATTAAATAAGATAATCTTAATGGATGACGTCGCCGGTTTATCAAAATCTTTTTTCAATCCGACGTTGTACTCGTAATTACTATACAAAAACTATGATTGTACTAAAACTGTAACTGAAATTGTTTAAAATCTTGTGTACCAAAATAAATTTTTCGACATCTTATGTGTCAACGAGAGTAGTATAATACCTACCTGGTATTTATGGACTTAATGCACAAAAACTTACTAAACGTAGCACCTTACCTGACCCATAAATGATAAAAAGTTCAAACATCTCCGGGAAAATCCTGATGCCCCGTGACGTGTGGTTACGTAGACGGCCGAAGCGGTGGAACTATGGTAGATGGAGGTTGTGTATAAAATGTCCTTTATGCGGTAATATCGTTCACATAAATGTACCGTCAAATAGATATTCTCTTATCACTTTATGGACTGTTTTACGACTTTCAATTTCAGATTTCCGGCGGTAGATCAAGCCTGTGACTTTTGGTGGAAAAGACTGTGCTCAGGAAGAGATTTAAAAATGTTGCTAAATGAAATGTGTTATTTGGTTTTCATTTTTTACAGGTTTGAGTCATTTAAATGTTTTAATGTGCGTTATTTTTAATGCCAATTACATATTAATACTTACGTAAAAAAGCTACTGAATATGGTATCAAACAAATACATTCGTCCGAAATCATTTTTTTCAGACAACTTAACTAACGATTTTTATTAAATCACAACGTTTCAGTTCTTTCACAAAAGTCATGATCAGCATGATTATTACACAATACTGAGAAACGTAAAGATACCATCAACTTCTACAGAGTGGATAGACATTTCTCATGGTGACAGTGAAAGTGACAGGCCGACTCTTAATTACCTTGTTTGAATGAAGATAAAAATGTAGTTATCAAATACCCATCTGTTCACATCATCTTGGTGATTCCGTGATCACGATTGCGCATTTAGATACGTCTTTCTCATCTTACGTGGTTTTTCTTAGTTTATTAGTTTAAGCCGGGGTTATATTGCAGTTACTTTTATATTATGTTATATTGCATTATATTTACGATTGTGATACAAAAGGAGAAAGAAAAAGAAATTGGTCACGGCAATAATAAACGTCGAGGTTTGCAGATTTTTTTACCACAGCGACTTGTGTACGCAAATGTACGCAAGTGGCATTTAAAAGTAAGTTTACGCTACGGAACTCGTTATAATCGTTTCGTCAACGAATGTCAAGATGTTAAGCCTTCTCTACACTGCACCATATTTATTTGGTAGTACCTATTGAAAACTGAACTTTGGGGCGAACAGCTAAGAGAGCTAGACTCTAGAAGTAGAGCTGACTAGCAGAATTAAGAAGGCATAATATTACTTAATAAAAGAAAAAAATATTAAAAAATAATGAATATGAATTTTTATACGGCATATTTGTCTCCAATGTAACCTTTCCCTACTACTACACGCACCGCAAAGATGCTTAGTTAGAATCATCGGGAAGAACGCTGCACGCTGCACGCCCATACACAAATACAGTGCCACCCCTCAACTGCGAACAATTACTATTATGTAGCACTTAATTTTTAAGTAGGCGATAAAAGTGGGTGTCGACAAATGTCTCCTCCCATGCCTTCGTTTGATAAGGGCCGCTTAACGCGCTGGCGATCGCAAGCTCTGACGTATGTCCTGTCTAGACGCATTACGCACTGACGTCACACCTCCTACGCGGCATCACAGCGGAACTGCCTGCGTACAACCGTCGGTTAAATTATAATCTTTTTTTTTAAGATAAGCCAACCTGTGACGTCACGTGCAAATCACGTGTTTAATGTCACTTTAGTCGGCAACCACGCAGTCCACCTGTTGGTGAGCGGTCACTGCGATTCCATTAAAGGATAAATTAATCAAAAAACATCGCTTAAATGTACAGCCGCACTGTACGCTTTTCTGATCTTCGAGATAGAGATAACTTAATTTTAAACCTTTGGCTATTTATTAAATAAATTGGTACTACGAGTATAAAAATACACAAAGGTGTTTCCCTATAAAGGGCCCAGTAATCTTTGGGAATAAATAGAAAAAAAAATTAAGCTTCGTCACAAACTAATGAATTACCTATTTATACGAGTAGAAACATTAATAGAACAGGCTGACAAACAATTATTTATATTTATAGAAATATTAAAAGTCACCTGTCAATCATTTACTCATTCCAATTAATGTGCTTATTTTGAACCACCTTATTCTTAGCATTTAGTCGTACCTAATACTCACTGAAGACGAATGTAGCTAAGGTGAATTATTCTATACCAATTAAGTGATGAGAATATTTTATATCTCATCAAAGAAGAGGTCACGAAATTGTAGTCACGCTACAATCCCAAGGTTATGCTTGCAATCCCCGATAGTTTCATCACTTATATTAATAACAAAAAACTATTGTTCGTTTACTGACTATAGAAGAACTAGGAAAGTCGTAGGCTTACAGCCCACCACTTTTAGCCTAATTCCACAATAAACTGCTAGTAGTAAGTTAGTAAACCAAAAAATTCCACCGTTACTAAAAATGTGCTCCATACCATCAAACAGACTTAAACGCAACACCAAATTTATAACCTGTGAAAATTCCATTCAAGATAAACACGGACAAAATTGTGTCCCATATATTTCGCCATAGGCGTTAATAACATATTGTGAGCCTTCACGAAAACGCCTCTCTGGCGCCGGTTGCGAGCGGGCATGTTTTCTTCTTGTACATCATTCATTTCAGTTTAACTAAATCCCTGTTCGTCGCGCCGGGACGCAGGGAGCAATGGATCGTGATCGATGTATCAGACGGTCGCTAGCAACGACCGGCGTAATGAAATTTGCGGCAGTTAAAGCAATTATCCCCATCTATTGTCTAGACAGCGCCAGACTCACTCTGCTATATAAATTATAAGCGACTACTTTGTTTCGGACTGATTTCAGCGGGAAATAGGGCAGGCTGTCCGTCTAATGTTGATAATGAATATTGAAAGATTCAATTACGAATTTGATTGCGGCCTTTATTATATGGGTTCATAGTTTATGTTCCTCTGAAGTCCCGTCTGAAGTAAATCCCCACGGCTAAGTGCCATTAAATACCTAAATGAAGGACATTTCACCATACTAGCATGCAAAGCACAATTAAATGTCTTCGTAGCCTATTTGATGTTTAGCGACGACTAGAAACAAGTCAGTCAATGTATTGACACGCATACGAATACCTCCTTTCATTTTTTTTATTTCAGTCTTACTATTGTAAAACCTTTTTTTATCCGTTGTTATATTAGTTACGAGTACTTACTCGTACTATTGCAACTTCCAGACAAAAAAGTTTACAACAATTATTCCAAGCATCTTGATTTATGAGTGCTAAAATTCAGTTGTTAAGCATTCGTATTCTATACAATACATATCAGTATGTCAACACTAAGTATTGTTATGATCGTCATCGTTCGTCTTAAAACAAAGCCATTCAACACCTCGTCAAGATTGCGACATTCATACGAAGATCAGAGCGATGTTAAGACTTAAAGGTTACGTCCCGCCGGCCGGTCTAGATCGACTCCTGCGCAACCGGCCGCATTTCGTGAGATCACGCTTTTCAATCACATTGTCAATGAAATTACCGTTAACCTATTTATTTATTTATAGACTTTTCGCCGAACTGTTAATTTAACAGCAGCAAATCAGTTACGCTTGAAACGACAAATAAATAGAAAAGTGTTACTGTTTTATTATTTACCTAATATGCTGGCGCTTTCTTTTGTTCATAATAAATTCTAGATTGTAGTCTTAAAAACGAAAATCGTAGTATACACATTGAGTTAATGTCAATAATGTCCTATTTATCATAACGAGGTACAATCTTAACTCGACCACCCAAATCGAATAATCAAAGCTAGTCAGTTGACAACGCCATTAAGGAATGTCCAGGTTATCGATAAAGCTTTTAACGAGAGCAAATCGAAATATGCACCGCACTCGATCGAAATAATAGCTGATACGAGAACCGCACCGAGTCAACCGGATGCGAATCCACTATTGGCCGGTGAAAGTAGATCTTACAAAAAATGCTCCCATTCCTGCCCCCGCGTCGGTGGGTATTTCATGAGACGTTCACTTAGGCTGGTATCGGGCGTTCGCTGCTACAATGTTTTCCTAGCCGAATTTCGGCTATAGCGACGAATCCTGATGATTAACTAAGCAGGATATAGTGTGCAAGTGCGCAAGCAATTCTACACAACCTATTCCTTTATTACTCTCATTATTCGAACAAAATGCAATCTGACATGACCTAACATAGTTCGGCGGCAGGGCTTTGACTTGGCTTATCGAGGCGAAGGTGTCTTACACCATCAACAACACACCAAACACCGAACTGTAAATGAGGATTTAACGTGTAATTTAGTATTACACAGAGGTCGCTGGCTGCAATCATTTGTGTCCATGAAAATGACAGTTTGTAGTATCGGTCTGGCTATTTCTATGTATAATAATAAGTAAGATTTATAAAAGTAAGTACGTTGTCAGGCGGCACCTATAGTTCAAGCTTACTTTGAGGTAAGATGGCTCTATGTAAATAATTTCCAATTATTTATTCATTTTTCAAACATTCAACCCATTCGCAAATTGTAGGTACGACCCGTGGATTGGACCCCAGGCGAAGCCGTGACTTTAAAAGCGACCTACTAGTCAATGCTGCGAGACAGGCAGATTCTTCTGCTCCAAAATCAACCCTATCCCCACGGAATAAGGTTGCCGAAAATTAAGCTCGGTTGACAAAAGCAATTGTCATGCCTATTTTTTCAAAGAGAAGATTTACTGTTGTGTTTTACGTGGAACTGAGAGGTGTTTGCAGTACTTGTTTTGTTAATGTCTGGGTTTTTCAGCGGCTGGATTGTACGTTAGATGCTAAACAATACAATAGAGACATAGAAAGGACGAGTTAAATGGTATCATCAGTTACAATCGCTGACTGAGTCAACGGTCATGAAGAACAATATTTTTTGGTTGAAATCGGCTATTCTCTTGAATTAATGCTGACTGGAGTGTATGAGAAAGTGCAATGAGGTAATTAAGTGGCTAAATCTTTGACAGACTAAATAATCAAAATACCTTGAATGAAAAAAAAAAGTGATAATATTAGTGAACGAGTTGTTCTGCCAATTAAATATATTTAGGAAAGTACGTAAACTGATCTTAGCTCTTTCGTTTTAGATAACAATGCTTAAGCACTCATTTATGCACTTTATATTCTATCATTGTTAAATCAAAAGCAAAATAAACGATGCGTTAAAAATAAACTTTTTAATTAAAATTGCATTACGATTCTAGTTTGCGAAATAAATGAGCTATTTAGTCGTAAGAACGCTCATAAACTTCTCGTTTACCTAATCGTTTTCTTTATCACGAAAAAGTTTCTTGATCGATACGTAACGCAGTCGATTAAACGATTTGGCCAGTTTTTACGAAATGGGCGTAAGAACAACTGTTACCTATTTCCTGAATTTTTTAGTCTATATCTTATCAACTTTTAGCAATAACATGTAAAGAAAGTAACTTATCTAAATGCAACTAGTTACCGACAAACCGATATAATTGAGATTAGATAAAATAGTTATAAATGGAATGTCTTTACCGTTTTGGTAACCAACCTTTCATTTTGTTTTATTGGACGGATGTTAACTTCCATACAAATATAAAATCCATACTGATAAAGTCCCACCACTAACCAGACCTAAATTGAACCCAAGACTTTTAAGTTTTATGAGTCGACTGACTAAACCACTCTTTCACGGGGCGGTTATATTGATGACTTTAGTTATCCTACAAATGTCTTACTTACTGATTCGATACAGTAGAGATACCATGTAAAACAAAAACACAAAAATGAGTATGCAAGTATGAGAATCCCGTAATTGCCACACAAACAAATAACTAAAACAAATCAATCTTAATTGCATCTTTACATGTGAACGAAACAATAAAACTATAGTTGGCACCGGTTCTAATTGATCGATGTGTTTAATTTTAGGCGTATCGTTCGACGTCTCTTTCTAACTTATTGACCGGCAGCGGAGTGGAAAGGGGACAGCCGTTTGAATGTCGATTGTTTCCAAGGTGGTTTCTAGCTCTCACAAGAACCTCCACAATGAATGAGAGGATGATAAATTGTTTTGATAAGCGCGAGGTATCGTAGCGTTAACTGTTAGCCTGGCACCGGTGAATTCATTCACATAAAGATATATCTCGTATTTTACTGTTAGATTGTAAGTAAAGTCAGTTTGCGTGTACATTTTCGAATTGTCTTGAAAGAATACACAAAAATATTAAAAAAATCGATTGATTTATTTATTATTACGTTTTTCCGACTACGTTTTCCCGATTTGACTAAAGGTTTGGTTGTGTAAGCATCATCTGATTTGGGTGGTGGACGCATTTTTCCTGCAGTGAGAAATCTAATACTTTTTACCGTAAATTAGTCTGTAAAGGAACATCTCATTACTGACTATGGCTCCAAAATTATAATAATGTCTTGGAGTAGGCTCCGTGGGTTATTTAACCTTAATAAATTCAAAAACCCCATAACCCAAAATTGTAAAGATATTTTTTTGGGGTAAGACCAGTTTTTACATGTGGGAGGTTCACTATTGTCGCAAAGATTTTGTTTGATGTCTCGAATGAATTTTCTTAAGAAAGCATGTAAATACATACGTGTTTTAGAAAATAGTTAAATATTGCAACATTAAACACGCCCATTGCGCTTACATGAATATGAATTGTAAAACGTCCCACTCGTGTCAAAAACTAAAGGGGAGGAACTTCAAAATACATTACTGCAATGCTAAAACCAGGTAAATGCAATACCTATTTGGCGTCATAAGTCACATTCACAATACAAAATTGATTATGAGGACAAGGATTTATTGTTGCGAAAAATATTTTTTGTGGTCTGCCAGGAAAATATTGCTAGATGTAAACATTTGAAGTTATTGCAAAAAAAAACCGGTAATTAGTTTTGGCCTAATCACCACACTTGACAATCCGGAATTAAAACCGGCACCCCTTTTTTCGGCGGAGAATGCGCCGTTTCTTAGCCTAAGAAACGACGAGACTTGCGGCCATGACGTGTGTATTAAGCCATGCCTCTACCTACTATATTCCCCCGGTTTCCCCTCCACACTCTGGTGGTCTAGCAGTTTATTACCAGTGTATGCAATGACATTATACTAAATATATTAAAATTTAATTGTGACGTCAATAGGCGTTACTAAAATCATATTATATTGGTTATCCCCAATCGAAGAGTTACATCACTATGCAAATGGATAGTGCACGGTCGTGTTTGGGTGAACCGGATTGCGAGTGCATTGTGTGCAGCTCAGTCGATATTTGTCTGCGCTTAGTGACGTTGATACGAAAGTGATTCTGTCTGGGAAGATCTGTTAATAGCCAGTTTCACCACTGACGGATAAGTTCGTGATAATCTGCAAAAAAACAACGTAGATTCATAAATTTTTCGATCAAACGTCAATTTTCGAAAAAAGACAGCATCTCAATAATCGTCAGAAACTCCAATCCATTCGATTCCAAACGTGTTCTGAGTTATATCTATTGTAATATCTTTGTAAATTATTCACACAGCGCCATCTAGCTCCAAGCTTGTACTAAGCAGAAAGATTACCGATAAATATTACATTATTGGTGTACCGACTTTTTCATTAACGATTATGCATAATGATACTAGTGCGTAAAGGCCGGCAACGTATCGGCGATCCCTGTGGTGTTGCAGATGTCCATGGGCGGCGGTGGTTACCATCGTGCAACCCGCAGCGCTCGTTTGCCGCCTCTGACATAAAAAAACTTTCTGATCAGTTCAAATCGATTTATTTATGCTAATAATAAAAGTAACATATAGTTTTAGAACTTTTTAATTTCTTAAAATGTATGTCGTTTCACGATCAACATAAATGGATTTTTTGGGAAAGCTTCAATCGACGCTAAAAGTCTCAGTCGAAAGTAAGCAAACAGGACAACAATATAAATGACTAACGCGGTCTCTTATCGAACTGAAGCTTTTAATCAAGAGTCTAGTATAAAGAATATTAGCAATCGCGTCCAGATATGATGCTGTCCTTGCTCTTGTTTCCAAAATGTCACCAGCTCTTTAGTATGTTAAAGCAATAAATCGGAGTTGATGCTTATGCAAATCCAAGTCCAATAATATGGGTCTTGTGGTCTTTTAAAATGTCGAGACGCAATAGCCTAGAGCTGAGCTTGGAACACTTCGTCATGTCAACTGATGAATATAAAACTATCGTCATCAAAATTTGTGGTATAGATTATCATCTCCACATCGTTTTTAATCTGTACATCTACCTATGATGCGAGAACACAAACTTATGGTTCGATTAATTCACCAGCTCAAAGTTGCTCAACGACCTAAAAACATGCTTGGAGTCCTTTAAAATGATAATGTCCGATGACGATGTTATTCCGCAGAGGACCCAAGTCATCAACTTAGCACACATATTTAGTAAGCTGAAGTGGCAATGGGCTGGACATTAGTGGACATAATATCTGCCGAAGAACTAATAACCGATGGTAGACGAGTTCTTGAGTGAAGACTGGCTTAGCAATGCTAGTGTCCTCAACCTAGGTCGAGTAAACACCGAAAAGCTATATTCATAAAAGATGTTTAATCAAACATTTCAAAAGGCTTCTTTTAAGGTTAAACTTTCATAACCTTTCCATCTCAGTTTTTGCTAACGCAGTTTGCAAAAGGGCAAAGTCGTATGATGTTTGAAATGGGATATGTTTGAACGACTTGGGAAATATTCAATTGTTTATCGATTCCTTCCTACCCTCTCTAGCATCGGTGTGCGATGATACACAAATCTGAACGATGCTCTATGAAGTTATGTTCAAGATTCGCCTCGTGGTTTATTCGTTCAAATGTCTCGGGTCTAGGCTTAAACATATTTTTATGAAATAGACATTTCAATGTAAAACCGATTCCTATGTTTGTTCGAAAATAAACACCAGAATATTGTTAGGTGATTCTAAGCATAGTAGACCATATACGGGCCAGTTGAACCGCTGTCAGACAAGTTAGAACTGTTTCATATTTCAATGACGCTGCCTTTTTTAACCTGGCCAAAAAGACAGCACCTAAGGTACAGAAATTTGACAGTGACGGAACTGGCTCTTAATGTGCTAAGGTATTCATAATTATGAACAAAAACAGAATACTACTTCTACGTAAAATCACTACTAATTAAGCAAAACAAGCCAAATTTCCTTAAAAACACGTGTGAGAACATTCGACATACAAAAAATCGCTGATTACGACTATACCGGCAAAGGTCACTGCATTTACCGTATTGTAATGTAAGCCATTCTAAAATAGTCTCTATTCGCCAACGAATAGCATCGACCGGCTACCGACATTTACACAACCCGTTATCACAATCTTTCGAATGAATAATAATTGTTTGATTGGTTTTCTCTATATGTATATATAAAAAGTAAGTTTTCTACAGTAGTTTAGCATAAGTGAGCTTTAACTACATTTGTTATTGCTTGGTTTCCTTGTCTTGGAGGCAAACGAGAAAGTTTGACACCAGATGGGTAATTGATTCCTACTACCCATTGACACCTGAAACTAGGTCTAAAATTTCGACTGACAGAAATTGTAAAACTGTCTTCAGAGTATAATTTGTTTCCCAACAAACACTTGAGAAACGATCTTCTATAAATCTTCTAAGTAATCTCTTTAATGATTACTGATACTGCAATTAACCTCCTAAGCTACTAAAATAGAGGATACCAGTTTGTATTAAAACTCCAGGAAAGCTAGGATATAAGTATAATTTCTCCTTTTTGGGGGAAATTTTATTGGAATATGAACCAACTACAAAGAGTTTGTATATTTACTCAAACTACGAGCGAAACTGCAGACTCAACGCGTGATGGAGGTATAGAAATCACTA
Source organism: Mecyna flavalis (assembly GCA_949319885.1). NCBI lineage: Eukaryota > Metazoa > Arthropoda > Insecta > Lepidoptera > Crambidae > Mecyna > Mecyna flavalis. Next base: position 13,796,407 of record OX439431.1, on the reverse strand, counting down.
AACTAGATATTAGTCATAATTAAAAAGTGAGGCTCAAATGTCACGGCTGTTGAGTTACATAAATATTGAGAGGTTTGGGCGTAGGCTAGTCTAATCTAGATTCTATAACACGGATTAAATGCTCAAGCTGTATCAATTTTGCATAATTTGTTGAATCGCAATCTGTAGTTCGTATTTATTACATATTTTGCTGGAAGTTGAAAATCTCATGCACAGATAGTGTTATTAGTCCACTTAACAGGGTATTAATTTTGCATATTAATGGTAAAACTTGTGTTTTGGTTTCAATATTGATAGTCCTTTAGTAGGGCTGCGGCAGATTGATTTAAGTTTTATTTAACAACTTTTACATGGATGATTTTTTATAATTAATAACCATATTTTACAAAGATTACCTCCATGGGATAGCTATAAAGCTGCATTTTAAAGTAATGCCATTGTATTTTTGCTTTAGGTATTAGGCTTTCAGAAAAGTTTTACCGTTTGTCTGGAAAGATCCAAGAAGTTACAATTAGATCATTTAGATGCACTTTTGTTAATTATTTACCTGACAGCAGTTCAAAATTGACAAAAGATACTAGTTTGATAACTGTCAGACAACAAAGACTTTCACTGTTAAATAAAAAGAAAAGATGAAACAGTATAGATTAGGTATCCTCCCGATGACTAACATTAGAAAACTCAAGTTCTAGATACGAAGAATCGCACGCAATAATATCAAAACGATTAACTAATAAATCAGTCAATCATTGTAATAGTCTCTTGCGCATAAGCCGTGCACGTAATTGCGTTTTTATACGCTATAAACAATAGTCCTGTCGTGACGTTCGCCGTGTGAACTGTCTGAGCTTCGAGCATTAACGCGAGAACAATACTGTACAGCATTTTAATCATATCTTTATCATCTTACAACTGTATTAAATTCAGGAGACCTCCTTAAAGGGGCGGGTATAGCAAAAGGTTCATATAGTGGGTATTACCGCCGCCTTACTTATAAAGTTACATCAAAGTAATCGTTTGGTTGTAATCTGGGATTGTTCGAGTTTATAAATGTGACTGAATTGACTTTTAACTTATGTCGGAGTTACTATTCTTTAACGTTCATGGTAATTTAATAAAATGATGAAATTGGTACTATTTAATCTATACATATCTTTAGGATGCCAAACTAATTTTTCTAATGCTATTTCAGTTGACTTTAGCGCACGTAGTCTAATGGTAAGGATTCGGTTCGACCTATTTACATTGAGGGCACTTAAGGAGCGCTGGTCAATGTGCTGCTATATTGTATGCTCTTCTGATCTTCAAGCCGTACAGTTTAAATGTAATTATGTTTATTAGTATTTCGATACACTATACTCATACGATATACCTACTAAAAAATATAAATACATTTAATGCGACTCTACCGCCGGTTCGGAATGCTGCTTCTAACCGAAAAGGCCTAAAACAAATGACATTATAATGCAGCTACTTCTTCGGGTATAAACTGGTTTTGATGCACTGAAAAAGAACAGCTTAATTTTCTGGTCATTGTGCATCAAACAAAGTAAATTTGATTTTAATATCCGTCGCATTTCCTTATTGATAGATGATTGGAAATGAACGGGCCAAAGCGGTGAAAGTAAATTGTATGCTTTGAACAGCTGAATACTTTCGCGATACACCCCGCACGATTTAAACGCTACAAAGATTACATTTTTTTGAATAAAGACTTACTTTTAAAAGAAACGTTAAAGAATATCTCTTTCACGTTTCTTTTAAAAGCAAAGCGAAATAAAACGCGGAAAGCTTTTCTTTATTCGATTCGTGGTATCAATACCGTTTTGCACAGTGGCTAGAAACATTATTTCGGCCTTTTTCTGTCTTGGGCGTTTCTCTATAAAATTCATGTTAATGTTATTTGACTTGGACCGCTGATTTTCAAACAATTTTTTTTTCATTTCCTGTAAATTGTAATAATGTTTGCCAGCACGGAATGTCAATTATGACATGAATGCTGTCATATCCTAAACTTGTTTGGGTAATCTTGGAACATAATAAGGCTCTATATTTAAACAAAATATTATAAATATGTCAATTATTTTCATGACAGCAGTTATATAAGTTGTTCACGACCATGGGATCGCAAATAAAACCATTAATCTGTGTTCTACTGCCAATTACTTTTTGATTTCGTTAACTTCTACTTTATCTTTGCAACTTTCAATGCTTGGAGAATGCCTAAACAACAGTGGTACTCTTGAAATGATGATAATGATCATCAGCCTAAACGTTGCATCTTCGACCGCCTCCGTGGAACAGTGGCTAAGCCGCTTGGGTATAAAACCCGGAAGTCGTGGGTTCGATTCCCGCTTTGGGTCTTGTTGGTTGGCTTTTTCAGAGTCAAACTGTCTACCACCCCCACAGGTAAAATCTGCCGCCATAACAGCTCGGGCTTTGTTCCAGCAATATTAATGTGGGAGCCAGTACCTTGAAATCTGAGACTCGAAGATCAGATGAGCTTGCATTCTGGCAGCACATTGAGCGACGCTTCCTGGTGAAGTGTGTCTCAATGGAATAGGCCGCAGTGACCGCTTATCCGGTGGACTGCGTGCCAACTGAAGTTGCATAAAAAAAATATCTGATAGTAAGGTGTCAGTCACCACGACCAAATTTCGATTTAATCGAGAATATGGCTTGGCATTGAACGGTTTCTGGGTTCTGTCCCTTCACAGAAGGGTCCTTACTTATCACCCTTAATTGGCCTTGATAGAACCCAGGCATTAAACAACAACTGTAATCTAAATTGGATAACCTCAACAGTTCAACACTCTTTCCAATAACTCCAAAGTAGACTAGCATGATTCGATCTTTCGCCAAGTTTAATATAGTTTTTCAGTTTCTTTCTTTCATCTGGTTTAAAAATGCCAAATTGTAGCTTAAAATTTTATTGCTTTTATAATATAGTAGATATATTTCATTGTTTTTATCCACTTTACGTCATTTTCGAGCACAGATTGTAATTGGTCTGGCTCATGCATGTTTCACCGTCGAGTAACTACGAAAACAAACGGTAATAAGCGCACACAGCTCAGTTTCTTGAACAGCCGCTGTGGCTCACCGTCCTCTAAACATGTGTTGTACTACATCTTACTTGTATCAACCCCCATAGATTATATTGACTATTGCCATCCCTTCTCCTGCCAAGCTTGCCAATTAATTCTGTTCCAGTAAATTCCCTTATACATATGTTTAAAAACTATTGGCTACTGCGCGTTAATTCACTCTAGGTGCTCTACCCGTGCTTGTGTAACATGCTGACTGGCCACGCGGGTTTTACAATATGTACTTGAGATAAAGTAAGACTTATTGGTTACAGGTATTAGTTCTTTTCTGGACCTTACATGACAGTGAGTAACCAGTGAGACAAGAATGGTAGTCCCCGTTGCATGGTGCTAACCGCTAGTATGTTAAGTGGCATTTGTAACTCTTCTATCGTATTTATCGATATTAGGTAACATAAAATAAGACGTTAAATGCTGTATTGCTTATGAGTCACATTTAGTGAAAAGAGAAAGGAACGTTTAAACATCAAGTTTTTACTGCCTAAAGTTGATAATTAGGTTTGATGTTACTTTATCCTCTTTCTTACATTCTATTTTACTTGCAACTTGCAACATTGTGTAACTTTTACTTTTCATAGCTGGTGAATCTAAAGACTATAATCCAGACACGTGACCGGTCTCTGCAATTTATAAATACGTGTAAGTAAAAAGATATTAAACAGTCTATTGAATAGTTCATTGGTCCGTTCTGGGTGAAGTGTGTAGTAAGTAGTGAATACTTTGAAATGACCGATTTTTTTCTAACTTTGAGGGTTGGTAAGTGATCACCGCTGCCCAAGGGCGCCTACATCAAAATGTATTTCCCGCCTTTAATTGTCAGTAGAGACAATCAAGTATTAATGTAATTTGAACGCTATTTTAACCAAGAAATGGTGGACAAATGTTCTCTTCTCTTCAATAACTTTTGAATAACTTTAAGGACTCGTGACCGATATGGAATGAATAAATCTACATGTTATGAGGTTGTTATCGACTGTTAGGAATTTGCAATACGACCTTGAATTGTTTTCTTCATACAGTTAGATATCTATTGAAATTAAATACTCGCATAATGGATGCCTACGAAAAGTTTAAGTTGGGCAAAGAAAATAAATTAATGACTTTATTTAATTGACTTGGCAATGATCTTGACGACTCGGTTAATAAGTGTATGAGGCCCTGCATGAAAGCAGTAATGTTTTAAAATCCAATAACACATTCAGTGTTATTAAAAAAGGGCCCAAATTAGGTTGTAATACAAGCCGTTTGGTGTAATGGTCAGGAAGTCGGCTATTACACCAGAGGTCGCGGGTTCGATCCCAGCACGGTACAAACATTTGTGTGCATGAACATGTCTGTGTGTACTATGTATGTTTGTATCAGTCTGGATGATTATGTGTATATAATATGTATGTATTTACCAAAGAAAAAGTAAATAAATAATGTTTATCCGTTGTCTTGCACCCATAGCACAAGCACAGCAAAAACTGTGGCACAAGCTAATGCTTAGTTTGGAGCTAGATAGCGCTGTGTGAATAATATCCAGAGATATAGGTAATAAGAGGTATGTACGGTCAACGGCACATCACGGTAAACACATGCAGTTCGATAATAGCACTTATGCCCCCGACATAAGAGTGGTATAAAGTCCAAAGTGCTTTTGACCGTACTTATTATGACTTTAACATATCATGAGTTTTTAAAAACACCACTTATCGTGAAAATATTTTGGTTTTTAATTTATGACCGAAAAATTACAATGATATTAAAAATCAATGGACAATTATCAATTTCTGAATTTCAAAGGCCATTGTATACCGTTTTCCGCGCACTGTCACGAATCGCCATTCAGTCTATTAACATAACTTTGAACGCGTACCACATGAAGATTAATATTCCAACACTGTCACCACACCAGCTATTGAATGAAATTGATATAAATCATATGCTGTCCTCAATACTTTAACTACTCTCTCAATAAATAAATCAATTTTGTTATTGTTATGACGAAAGGGTCAGAGCTCACTGTGCGTAACGCTGATAATAAAATTCGATGCATTCGTAACAATATGGCAATAGTATTACAATTAAGTATTAAGACCCATATAGTCGCTAAGTGGCAACCTTATTGAATGAAAAGGCATAAAATATAAAGTTCAAAGAATCCTACGTTTAATTTGGTATTAAAAGAATAAGGCATTGTTACGGTGTTATTATTAGCTATCACCAAATCTGTTTTTTGGACTTCTACAAATGCATTAACTTTAATATTAATTCGTGTTCTTTTTATAGGTACCAGTATACCAGTAAAAGAAAAAGTTTCTCAATTCGGTTGGTTGGTTTAGATAGTGTAGTCTAGACAGTAATTCAAAACCAGTGTACACTAATACATGCTAATTTAATTACAGGACTTTTTCATGGTCTCCTGCTTTTGGGTAGGTAAAGAACATTAAGAATAGTAGAGAATAAGCCCGGTCGCATTTCGCACAGTTACTAAGGCAGAACCTGGCTCGTCCCTTTCGGGATTGAAGGGGAATACCGGAGAGTTTAGTGGGTAGTAAACGTACGCCTTTAGTAGGGCTAGCTAGCCTGCAGTTATGGAGACTTTAATCATTCTTAAATGCCCAAAAATATTGTTAACAAATTAGTAACCCGTTATACTTATAACATGACATCAAATTGAATAGGCTGATACTTATTTATTACCATTATTGTAAGTTTTATCCGATTCAAATGCTATTAGGATAAAAACCTTTTGAAATTGAGCGACAAAAATGTCGGCAACCTGTCGCAACTCCAAAAGGTATTATCCTAATAGCATTTGAACCAGATAGTAGTTATTAGACCATTTGCAAGTTGTGTGACGAAGCTCTCAATCGTACATTGCCCACTGCGACTACAGAATGGGTCTAGTTACAACAAAATTAAAACTGCCATCACGTCCAATGTAGCAATCGGTATTTCCCACCTCGGGTGAACGCCCTAGGCATTTGGGCCCACCTCGTGAGGCGTTCAAACAGTCCAGAAAGGCTTCGGCCAATTTGCATAGATCTTAAAAACTATGTGTCAATGAACCTCGACCTTTAGGTGGAGGCAAACATGACACAGACACTTAAGCCCTCCGCTTTCGACCGGTTCAAGGAAGTTGAAACCATTTAACAAGAACCTTTTATAGTATTTCACGTTAAATCGACGAATTTAATTTGGCGAATAAGTTGTTCCGGATGTTTACAATAAGTCGAATGTTAAATAATAATAGGTGACCCCGACTAGGAGAAAACAAATAAATTTTATCCAGGTTCTAGGTTTCCTCGCCTGACATCTGGACAAGCTGAATTCTTATGATATAACAACAAATTACATTCAGCTGCTGATTAATATCGTATCCGTGGTTTTGTCCGGAGTTTTTTATACCTGATGCCTAGTATAAAGTTTCACTCACTTATATTTAAAAAAGTGCAAACCCTCTAAAATTAAAGGAGAATGCTCAAATTTTTTTGCTTCACTTTTTTTTCATACTATATGAGCATTCTCCTTTGAAAAATTCAATTCAATATATTTAGTAATATTAGCAACATAAGTAAATACATTTTTTTAAATTCTGATTTATGAATTTACACGCACTAAACCTGTGTGCGATATAAGTATGTATATGTAGCTAATAGCTATTATAGTATATAAATATAATAGATAGTCGAATCGGAAGCTCATCAAGCATTCGGCAAGCGCGAGGGGTCGCCGACCGAGTTCGGCGTCGTCCGTTCACCGCCTGCGCGCGCGCCGCCCATGATTATCATTACCATCTCGTCTCTAATACCGAGGAACATCTAACAAAGTCAAAGTTTTTATTGCATTACATGTGGTTACAATGTTGACATAATTATAAAAGTTCCAGGACATGAAACCCTGTTAGGGCATAACAATATACAAAGACAATTCTACACACTTAAATTAACAATTTATCTTAACCACTCAACGCCGAACCGGCACTCGGGTGCCGCATAACAATAGATTTTCTATTGTGTCTAGTAATCCGGGGCTAGAAGGATTAACAAACAAAAGTTCTCTAGCTCACACACAACATCATTGAGTGCCGAATTAACAATAATTACGAAGGTACGGTGGTGAATTTATACTTCTTTCATTTGGATATGAGAGAAGTATACGCAAAAATACGGAAAATTTCCTGGTCTCGTTTTAAATTTTCCAGTCAGACTAAGTGGCTTGGTGCCTTGGGAGTTGCAATGAAGAAGAGGGTGCTACAATATTGGGCATTTGGAAAATAGCTGGAATTGATCACAATCATAGCCAGGCTTTTCATAGCTTTCTTTCACCTCAAAGATCAGATTCTTGTCTTAGTTCTGGAGGGTAGTTCGTTTTAAGTCTGGCTGGTGGCCGATGTAATCAAGGATTAGCGTTACTTTGAGTATACTGTAGCTACTTACCTTTAATTTACGATTATATTGATTATATTAACCTTTAAGTGGACTAGGAATATCCAGTGGATGATGACAGAGTTTGTATGAAATCTGGTCCCACCTCCAATAGCTATGTGTGTTACATCGCTGGATAGGTATTTTTGAGCTGAGTAAAAGTTACTATAGCGCCAAGTTCTTAATCTTAGTCCGTTCAGAGAGAGAAAATTTTCTTTGTTCTGTGGTTCAGAGTAATTCTTTATTAAACATTGTAGTTTTAGCAGCAACCAATTAATAATATTAACTTGCTTTTCTGCACTATATGCATGTTATGTAAATACTAAAATACAGTTCATTGAGATACAAACCTTTTTATCGGTCTCACTCGCACTCATTAGGTAGGCATTATCAGGACAATGAAATTGGTGCGGTACGGACGGCGGCGTTAAATAAATGTTTATTAGTAAAATATTTTATTATTGTTTTATTTTATAAAAAAGCATTTGTTAACGATAACATCTGTTTAAGATCATCATTTTGTAAAATAAAATATTTAACATTATTTTTGGATCCTATAAAACTACTATGTTTAAAAAAGGAATAACTCTGAACGGACTAAGATTTAGAACTTGGCGCCATTGTTACTTTTTTTCAGCTCAAAAATACCTATCCAGCGATGTAACACACATAGCTATTGAAAGTGTGGACCAGGATTGGCATCCTCCTTTTGTTGGACTTGTATGTTGGTTGAAACAGCAGCTTCTTAAAAACGCAAAATTTTCACAATGTATTGTCCATATAAATTGCCAGGGTTAATCTTTATGTGGCGTAAATGTGTATGGAGTTTCTGTAAGCTGTTGTTTATACTGCGCGCGAGTCTGCGGTCCGCGGTCAAGGTGAGGGACGCTAGTTGATGCCGTTGGAGGCCGGTGATAATGACCCCTGCTCTCTCGATAGCTTTTCTACTTATAACGTGTTTAATTCGTGCGTATTTTTGGACGTGACACGATGTTTTCGACGAACATCGCTTTAGATACGACTTTATCAATTAAGGAAAATAAACTTGCTAAAAGAGCAGTAGTTTTCCCTTTGATAAATTGTAAGGAGTGCAGTAAATTTAAATGGAACATTTAGTATTCATTTCAACGTGTTAAGTCATTATGCAACTTAATTTATATGTAGGAAACAAATAATTACAGTTGCTAAAAGACTGCAGCAGTAAAATAAACGCTAATAAATATACAAATACATGAAATTACGAAGACAACATTGTAATTTTTAAGACCATGAAATAATAAGTGACAAAATTATTCAGTTTTTATGTTTTTAATCATAATGCTTCTTATATAAAACTAGCCGTTGACCGTGACATATATAGGTAGTTGTTGGTAATTTGGCTGAAAACCTCTGCGATCGTACACAAAATGCTTACCAAAAATGTATTATAATTGCATCACTGACAAACATTAAAAAAACAAAAACATTAACTTTCGCTTTTCAGCTGCGAAGGAAAAACCAGAGGAGTTTAGCGAGGGCTGGTCAATAGCCACAAGGCTGGCACCGGCTTGTTCCAATCAGGTGTGTCGGAGAAACCGGGGAAGTTTTGTGTGTACTGGACGCTTTAGTCTCGAGTCCCACACACGGCCGCAGGTCTAGCTAGCCTGCGGTTATGGAACTTAAACGCATTTTTCTCTGAAAAAAAAAGGGTATACCTACTAAAGTAATGATTTTACTGTTGAATTGTCATAAGCAGTTTTCTTAGTTCAGAAGTGATTGTGTGCTAAATAATGTGTAACGTATTATCTATCCTAGTAAAACTGGGTCTAAAAGTATTCTCTATTTTTCCAGGACATGCAAGAGGTCCTAGACGAGGACTCGGGCATGAGCGACTGGCTGATCCGCGACTCCAAATCCGGCGTGGTGCTCCACGACCGACTGATGACGGACGCCGCGCTCGGCGCCGCGCCCATCAAGACCGAGCACTCCTACAGCCTGCACTCCGACGTCGAATCCGCGCCCTCCTCCCCGCACCACACCAAGGTTGATGGTATGTACTATCCAGAAAGAAAACCTAACATATTTTTTTTATGTCAGAGGTGGCAAATAAACCAGCAGGTGCCCTGATGGTAAGCAATCAACGCCGGCCATGGACATCTGCAACACCAGAGGGATCGCTGAGACGTTGCCGGCTTTTTAAGGGGGGCGTGGGCCTTCAGCACTCTCACAAACCAGGCGAAACACAATAGCAGTCACTATTATTTCACGCTGGTGTTATGTGAGAGGGTGGTTACTTCCCCGGACGAGCCGGTCCATTCGTACGTAAAACAGCATGGCTCTACCACTACTACGTATAGGTCGGGGCATCCCTACAATCGCCACAAAGCGAGCACTGTGGCCGTTTATGGGACGCGAGACTAAAGCGAAAGCGAGCTTTCCACTAAGTTTTCCCTTCACATGCAAACAGACCGTTTCCCGGTAATCTTGTATACAGACCAGGTTACCCAGAGGATGGGACTCTTTCAGCCTGGGTAATAATGAATAATCATGGACCTTATCAGTAGATTAGGTAGTTTTTCAACCGACGATGCAATATGTAATCCTCTCTTTCTCATTTTAAGGGATGGTCGCTAGACCAAATATTGGTATGCTAATACCAGTTTGACATTGATTAGACCGTAGCCATATTGTGACATAGGCACCAACCATCTTGATAAATTGGAGCCGGAGTTTTCAAAGTCACATTGTCTTTATCACGAGTTACTTATTTTTAGAAAGACTGTAGCTTCGTGTATGTACTTATTTCATTTTAATCCAATAAACCATAATAGACACAGCAAAAATACACTCGTTAGTGTATATGTAACTAACATTGCGAGTATTGCGACCTTGTTTACTCCCACACATTCCTGGGCGGTGACAAATCTATTTTTCTATAAACTTACTTTCTTTTCAATTCTTGCTTTGCATACTAAACCTGGACTAAACTATGGATAATAAGTTCCTAAAATAACAGCTGATACGTTTTAAGCACTTATATTATGGATATTCAGATGCTGGATGAGATTCGAAACCTCTGGTACTTAAGAGAGGGTTGCTTGAAAGTGCGTCATTGATTCACCGGCTCGTCCTAACTCGTGTGAAGGAGAAACTGGGGGAGTTTAATGGGTAGTGGACGCTTCAGTCTTGAGTCCCACACACGGCCGCGGGTCTAGCTAGCCTGTGTTTATGGTGCATAAACGCATTCTCCTTCAAGAAAAAAAAAAGTACAATATCGATTAAATAAAAATAGATGGGGCATGATAAAATATGAGCACGCGTGTTTGTTGTATTGTACAGCTATGTCGCGATTGCCATCGTTCGGCCTTGGGCCTCGTAATGTTTAAAATGATTAAACACCGGCAAACGCGAGTGATATGTAAATAACAATGTTTGTATCGTTTTATCGTTTCACGAAATTCCAACATCGAACGTGTGGAAATTTCTCTTTCATTGAATTGTAAATTGTTTAAATGTTGGCGAATGCGCAAGGCACGTTCCGCTTACACTTCAGATGCTAAGCAATCTAACCGTTCAATCAGGTCATCGATGTCGAAAGAAATGCACGACTTTGCTTACTTCCAATAATAATAATGGTTCTGTTACTGAGCAGAAATGAAACGTAGCAAATCGTCGACAATGCAACAAAATTATTTTCCAATAAATTATTTTCGAAGAGCTGTGGTTTTAATTACGTAGCTTTAAATGCGTGAGTTCCATTGTTGAAGGCTTAGTGCACCCCTATGCATTTTGTATGTGCCTATTTACCACTTCATAGTCGAATGGTTGTGTAGCTACATATAATCTAATTGGTCAAGTTCTCCTATCAATAGTTGCGGTTGTCAAATGTTTCCCGTATCACATAGTGTTGCCCAAATGCAAGAACAAGACGAGACTTAGCCAGTCTTGGTCTTGGTCTTGCGCCAATACACCTGGTCTTGGTCTTGGTCTTGGTCTTGCGCTCCCAGTCTTGGTCTTGGTCTTGGTCTTGCAGCAAGAGTCTTGCAAGTCTTGCAATTACCTATTAGTCTATTCCTATTTATTAAAGTTTACTTTAAATCTTAGAAAAACGTATTTGAATTGGAACATTGTGAGCTTGAATTAACATAGCCATAGTAAAGATCAAGCAGATTAATAAATAACTGAAGATTTGATAAGAAATTCGAAAAATCAACTGACCTATATGTCGTTTTCCATGGAAGTAACTGTTTCTTAATAAACATTTATGATTTATAAGCTTACATTTGCTAAAACATGTAAAAAAACAAATTAATTACAATAACTTGACTGTATTTTAAAGAACAATACTTATCTGTCTAGAAAGAGATTGAACCCTCAACTTATAAGAAATTGAATAAAAGAGTTTTAAGATTTATCATTTATTTGAATAGAAAATAAAATACAAAAGTGGCTACAATATTTATTAAACGGGTGATATTTGAACACTTTTTTGCTATTTTTTCTTGTAAAAACTTAAGAAATATAATGACTAAATGTACAATAATAGTACCTAAGTAATTAGTTTAAAACCATATAAGTAATCAATATTATAATATATACTTACTAGAATGAATTATTATGACATCTACTACCTATCCTTACCATTTTATCCTAATCATAATACTACTTGCGTGATCAGTATAATGTATTCATTTTCATTCTAAGCACTCTGAAACTTATTTATTCTTTGGAACACCTGTAGGTACTCTTAAAATTCGAAATTATTTTGCATGAGTATACCTACCTACGCCCTATGGCAGCAATCAAATAGTGTCAAATGTTATGATTTCGGCGTGGCGGCAACGATTGTTTTAGATTTCAAAAGAAGCCGCCGGCGCGTGTATCATAACCATGTACTTCCGAAAAGCGGCAAATTTCTTTGAGAATTAAGTACAAAACCTTTGATGCCGCATTATCAAAGGGCCGATGGTTAAAACATAACTATGCATGCACTCAGTTTGATTTTAATAGATATTTTTTTATTCGCAATGTTTATGGTATTAGTCGTAATGCGCATAGGTCCAGTTTTTCATATTCTTTGATACAGTTTTTTGCGTCTCATAGAATTCCTAAGCGTACCTACCTATACACCGAACTGTTACACCTAACTACTCAGTGAAATAGCGCTAAGTCCTAGCTGCAAGACGCAAGAGTCTTGCAGGCTATGTCTTGTTCTTGCTCAAGTCTTGCACGGTCAGTCTTGGTCTTGGTCTTGCTAAAAATACGCGGTCTTGTTCTTGCTCTTGGTCTTGCAAAAACGCAAGAACAAGACCAAGACTGCAAGACCAAGACTGAATTTGGGCAACACTAATCACAAAGGATACTAAGCCAAAGTTTTAGGCTGAGTACTGCTCAATTCAATTAGGTTTTTCTGTCCTTTTAAAATTCTACCTACTGCATATTTTCTATGCTAAGTCAGTTAATTTTAAAGCTGAATATTGATATTAATTGCGAAAGTTAATTCTATCGTCAAGTGAACGTTGAATGTGAACTAATTGTAATTCGTGATCACGTCAGCGCCATATTCGCAGCGAATAGTTTTCTCAGCTGATGCTCCATTGTGTGGTTGTAATAACAGATGCCGTCACCAAATACCCTACTTACATCATTCTTGTAGCCTAAATAATAACATTAATATCCGTCCATGTTTTTAAATAAGACTGGTCTGAAATGTCTTTTATTTGGAAAAATCCCTTTTAGAGGCCTTCTGGGCGCGGGAACAGTTTAGATTTTAGCTTAGATTATTGACAAATTTTTTTCAACTTCGTGAAATGCGTTTTCACGTAAGTATTTGGCTTAGAGTGCCGCAGTGGTTATGTGAGCCACCTGTCCTGAAAATGGTAGAGAACTCACTTAAACCGAAAGTTTCTTGGATATTTACGATTTGGCATTTCGTCTATACGAACGAAAATGCCGCACTCCTCCATCTCCTGTTTATTAGAAGCTTGCTTTCAAATATTATGACCATACTAGCGGCCGCCCGCGGTTTCACCCGCGTGGTTCCTGTTCCCGTGGGAATTGATCAAAATCCTTTCTTAGCGGATGCCTACGTCTTAACATCTACCTGCATGCCAAATTTGAGCCCGATCCGTCCAGTGGTTTGGGCTGTGCGTTGATAGATATCTATGTCAGTCAGTCAGTCAGTCAGTCAGTCAGCCAGTCAGTCAGTCAGTCACCTTTGAGTTTTATATATATAGATTGTATATCTATCTAAGCCCTTGGTCTTTAGGTGGTGTAATCCTAATGCCAAAGTATTGCATTAAATTAAATGTGATAAATTGAAAATATTATTTATTACTTGCCAATGTATGCTCACAATATTTACTCATATGCACGTCATGCATAGCATATTTGCTTGTGTATATTCACTGCATGCTCGCACGGCGGATCTGATAAGACGTTTTGTCTGTTTATTCTTGCATATAACAAATGCATTTCTTGAGGAAAACAGAGGTTAACTTGCTTTGTCTGTTCAGTAACTAGGTTCCTTCCCACGAGACCTAACTTTACGTTGTTTGGGTTATTATTTCTTAAATCTTATCTTGCACGTGCGTTTAAACAAATTTACGCCCAGTATTGCGCAAATGATTATAAATTGGCATTATAGAAATGCTACTGTGATAAGATCTTCTGTTTTTCCCAGGTAACTTAATGATGATGTTGCGCCAAAAATGGGATTTGTTGATGAAAAAAGGACTGAATTTACTTTCCTCAAATGCCATCATTCATTTCTTCCAAATGTGACAGTGTATTGATGCTTTATTAAATTATATTTTTCCATTATTATTTAATACAGCATAAAAGTCAATGAGTGTCTTTTACGTCTTATGTTTAACCATTTTTGCCCGCTTATTATACAGTAAATAAGTGTAAGGAAGTATATATAAAAATCTCATTAAAGCTTTCCTGACAAGAACGTGTTAAATATGACATGGAATCATCATTACTTTGATCTACACCCAATAATATCACCTAAGTTACTAGTTATAATCTGGTTCATTCCCAATTCCCATATATCCCAATTCCAGACAGGTAGATTTTAGTATACAGAACACTTATACTAGACATTTTTATTTTCCAGTATCTCTATAATTCTATAAGGCCAAATTCCTAACATCGTCGTGTCAATGTTGCAAACCGGTTGCATTTATTAGACAGTATAGAAGTGTAGTAGGAAATATACCGTTCTGCAAAACCTAAGTCTAGAAGTTTGATGACATCATATGAATAAAAACTGCGACTTGTCTGCATATCGACTGGATGTATATGACATTTACTGCATTATTGATTTGTCTGACATTTAAATATCGATTACTCGAGTCGTTAATAGCCAAGTGGGGTCACGCTGTTACATCCGTGATGTTGCTATGCAAATCTTCTTCAAATAAATACCGTACCTAATTCTTCTTTTACACTACCTGGTTGTGATGTGATCTCAGATTTCGGGGTACTATTCCCGAACGACTTTATAAACACCAAACCGCATTGAAAGGCCGGTAAATCGTCACAAAACGAGCATTGGCACTTCTCTCTTCAAATAGGTGTGAAGGGAAATTCAGAGTAGTGGGATAAAGTAGTCCCGAGTCCCGCACATAGTCACAGAGAGAGAGTCGCATGAGTGTAGAGTTAAAAAATGATATTTTTTCGGTTTGGATTAATCTTATAGCCTGGAAAAAAGGGGGTTTGTCTTTCGCGCTCACTTATCTTACTATTCAATTGAAAATGTTCTGCGTTGTTGGCAATTCGTTGAAATTGGCCGATTAACTTGGAATTTGGCGAGAAACGACTAGTCGTTAGTAATACTAGTATTATTACGAGAAGTTGTTAAATTGGCCATCGGACTGTGTCGCTTAGTAAAAACTTAAGTGAACTATTTTCAAATAGTTTGATTAGCTTGGCAAGCCTTGTCTTAAACTTGTTGGACAATGATGTGTAGAGACCTTTTGGTGCTACTTCAAATAATATTCTTACTATGGTTAGTGCAAAATAAAAAATTGAATACTCATATAAATCTACGGTATCTACGCAAAAAAGAAAGTGGTCAGTCCAAAACATAGTTTGTGCCCTATGTTTCGTGACCTTGGATTAATTTAGTAATCGATATCATATCCACCTTCTATCTATCACGATGTTATAAAAATATAGATAAATTTTACACAGTCGAAACACGCTCTCATTATAAGAACGCATATATTTTTTGTATTATTCTTATCTCAATTAATGAATAATGTCATGCTAGCCGACTGTTCGGCTACGGCGGGCTACTCTTTACGATCAACCAACCAACTACCTACGCAGGATATATTTTATTGCACAAGTGAGTGAGCACATAAATGCACTCTTTATTCCCTCATTCTCATAGCACGATTGTTACTGTTTGACACGACTGAAGATAGATCAGGCGCAGGACTAACGGCTCTACGTGCTTTCGGTGGCACGTAATCTGGACGATGACTGAATGTTCTCTAAATAAATAAAAAAATATATCACAAATGTTGGTCCGACCGGGGATTGGAATCCAGGATCCTGGAATGGCTGTCGCTTTGAAGTGTTACTATACAGCGTGGCATATTAGTCTTTATTTTCCCGCAGTAAAGTGATTTGATCTTAGTAGTAAAATAGATTAATAGTTTTTTTTTTGTCAAATCAAAAGTTTTACGATTATGATAGACGAAATTCGAACCGATAGTACTAGCTGCGTCGCGAACGGTCACCGGCCGGGGTCTTCGCGTTTATCAAAAAAAATATAATTTACTATTTACTAACATTTGGTTTCCATTTACCATCAATCTTTTAAAAAAAAAAGTTATTTAAAAAAAACAAAAAATTAATACTTGCATAATAGTACTACAGAAGCTGAAGCGTTCTGCTGCGGGAAAACAACGACTAAAAACACGCAGTATAGACAGAAGACGTTTTAGACTTTTAGCCACTGCACCGCGGAGGCTGCCTAGTGCCTAGTCAAGTGGGAATATAGATTTTATATTAATATCATGTATTAAAGTCCCACTTGCAGGGTAAAGGCCTTTGAGTTTTTAGTACAATATAAGTCAGCACTACGAAATAATAACCCATTATTTTAATGCAGTGGGAATCTTATTAATACGATAAATCACATGATAAATAGATGAAGTATTGCATTGAATCTTGATTGAATCATGATTTTTCTAAATTCCTTACTAAATCTTGAATGACAGTTTAATTGGGGTAGGTACATAATAAAAGTGTAAGTAATGAATTTATGACATAATATACCTACAATAGGTATATATACAAATATGGATATAATATTAATAATAAAAAAAGCACAACGTGTCTTTATAAAAGTGCTTAAATAAGTACAACTACATAATGTTACAAATAATTTTCCCTTATTAAAATCGGAGCCACATTATAGTGTAGATTAGCAGTAGGTTATTCTGATATGCTATATTTATTTACAGGTGTTAACATACGTAAACAGTGTTACAGTTTTTATCTGCTGCGATATGATAAACCGCTTTTTCCTTGCACAGCACACATTTTACCGCTACGCGTATGCGCCGCAATCATTAAATTTAATCACGCTCAACTCGAACTCGGTTTAATTTGCAACTGATTTTGGTGAAAGGAGTCTGCGGGTTAATGTACGAATGTACCTGTTGCTAGGGCTGTAGACAGACTTATATAAATAATGTATCAATATTGGACAACATCCCATTGATTGACCTCACAAGTAAATTATGGCTAACAGAAAAAAACAACGAATGTTATTATATTATTCTATCGTGACAGACAGAACGGTGCTGTCGCACGCAGTTCTACACTACGTTCACGATCAGAAGTCCCCTAGCCGCTATATTGGTACTACTGTTTTTCAATACTTTCAATCTGTTTTTTGGCAGATTTACAAAGCGTAGGCAATGCTGCCAATATAGCGGCTAAAGGACAACTTATGGTGAACAGAGTGTACAGTTATCTTCCCCTCATACCCAAAGAGAAGGCAAAATGACTTGAATGAAAAGTGATCGTTAAAAGTCGATCAGCTAAAGGATTGGGAAATAAAGATGTAGTATTTTCGAAAAACGAATCTTAAAAGCTCTCTCATTCATCTCTACAGATATAATACAAATCACAGAGTTGAATACAATAGTCAACCCTAGCTCTGATGCGCACACGCCGGTACAGTCGGCCGCAAAACCACTGAGAATTCGGCACATCACCAAAACTCCTTATTGTCTTGATAATAAGGTATCAGATAAATTAAAATGTGCGGTCGACTGTATATGTATATCCGAATGTCAAGTGGAGTAAAAAATCACGGTTAACACACCTCACCTGTTAAGTTTGATTGACAACTTTTAACTAAGGTTAACTATGAATGAAAAAACGCTACGTTAGGTTTTTTCCGAGTAATTACCAAGTCCAATGATTTTTAAACACGACTCATGTGTCATACTTTTACATTGAAGAGGTACTTTGCAAGTGAATGTAGATACTTAACTAAGTCTAAAGCGATGTGCGCCGCGTGAGTTTTTAATCGTTGAGTAAATTAGTATGGTATGGAAATTAAAAACAACGGTGCTTTTATAGTCGAAGTATTTTCTGGGGTATTTTCTTTTAACCACTATTTTATATCGTTTCTGCTTCATTATCTTTTAATAACATGCATAATATAAGATACTCATTATTTAATGTTTTAAAAATAAAACACATTAAATATAATGTATTGTACTATAATACTATAATGACTTTACATTAGCACGCTCTTTAGACTTTGATTCACGTGAAATAAGAAATCTCAAAATCAAATCTTTGATAACAATCTAGTTGCTTAAAATAATCAGTTTCTAATTATCTCTTAAAGATAATCATTTGTTATAATTATATCTAAGGAAAGAAAATAATAATTCGATTTTTATGCTCCCAGCGTCCTTGCCTCTCCCGGTTATATAATTTAAAACAATTTTAATAACATATTACATAGTTTTTCTGCCCACGGTATTGGCGACGCGCTAGGGGTGCCTGGTGTTACAATAGTCCATATAGGCCACGGTATCCGCTTGCCATCAGGGGGTGGCATTGAGCACCATCCTCGTAGTATAAAATAAGTATAATTACATTGCAGGCTTGAATCAGCTGGATGCAACGAATAATATCGTTGGCTGGATGTCTGAAAAGAGTGCTTCGGAAGGCACGTTAAGCCGTTGGTCCTGCGCCTGATCTCTCTTCGGTCGTGTCAGACTGCTGTCCCACCGTGTAATGAGAGTGAGGGAATAGGTAGTGCACCTGTGCTTGCGCACTTGTGCACTAAAATATATCCTTGCGTAGTTGGCTGATCGAAAAAGATTGGCCGCTGTAGCCGAAAACTCGGCTAGGAGGACATTTATAATTTAAACTTGGATGAACTCTATCAACGACATGTTTACATAATATTGGAGAAATGTATTATAACTACCGGCCTTCGTTCGTTAAATCGTTATCTTCGGCGAAACAATCAAGCAATATGTTACACCTTTTTGTATTAAATATTCGGTATACTTAAATTGGATATTTTCCATCTTCAATACGTAAAGCGTAAAGGTTTAGAAAAAAAGCATTCATTTATTATTGTTTGTCATGTATGACAACGAGTACCTACTTTAATTTATCTAGAACAAAAAAGGTGATCTTACTTTTAAAATATTAATTAGTATTTCATTTTGTATTAATTGAAATTGTGTTTTTACAAGAAGATATAAGATTAATTATAATTTACGTCATCAACATTTTTCATCAAATAATTAATGAGTACCAACTGCTATGGATTATGAGAGAAAGGCTTTCAATTAACGATTTCAATATTTATCATTTTTTATAATAACAACAGTTGTTACAATATACCTAAAGATCTAAGTCTTGCAGTAACTTAAACAAACAGTAATAGAAACAACGATAATACCACAAATGTATAAGAAAAACATGAATGTGCGTCACATTCGAACTCGCGAAGGTCGTATTTCAATTAAATGTATTACATATTTATCTTTTAATTCTAATTAAATGAATATTCCTGATAATTAGTTATTTTTTCAGTTACATCATAGCATTATTTGAACGTCATGAGATAATTGAAAATCACCTTGAGCTGCCATTAAAAAAACTTAAGTATATATTCTGTGCTAATATTCTTAGCTCGATGGCTCGATGGCGCATTAGGCAGTGGCCCTGCTCTATGCGCCAGAGATCGTAGGATCGAATACCGTCCAGGGCAAATATTTATTTGATTTTATTAATCTGTGTCTGGTCTATTTATTTGTGGCCCCTTCGTTGATTCTGCTACCATAACACAAGTACTTTAGGTACTTACTTTGGATTCATGTATGTGATATGTGAAAAAAAAAACATGCACATTGTATGTAACTCAACTGCATAAATAATACCATTAAAATAACTTTTACAATTTTACATGTCTCCTGTTATTTCTGTCAAGTAACAGAATTAAGGATGCAAAATTCTTTAAAATGAATATGACCTTTACTTCCAATTTGATCATACAGTACCACTCCCTTTACGTGTGCCAACAACAGCTAAGGGCACCACCTGTCAAGATTACTAACCTAACTATGTATATTGCTAAGAGTATAATACAAACGATGATACTGTTAACACGATTGCAGTGCGTCGGCGTTCAAACTAACCCGAGCTAATTAACGAGCTATTCATGCGTGCATAATTACTGCACTGCACCCGCCTAAGAGTCAGGCACAGTGCAAGCGATGACAGTAGGGAAAATACCCGCACTATTTTTGTCAAGCCTCGTCAAGTTCCTGTGTGATCGGTGGGCTGGAGTGGCGGGCATACCACCTGCATTGCAAGAACCCCTGTCACAGTGCCCTGATGAAAAAAGGGTTTAGCGGGTAAACACACCACCTCCGTCCTCGGATTGAGGATGAAGGCACGTAAAGTACTTACTGGGTTTAAAATGGTATAAGGTATAAAGAATTTATATAATAAAAGACAATAAAACTGCGTAACATTACTGTGATATTCTTATACTGTGTAATTAAGTAGCACAATAACTTGCTAATGCTGTGGCAATTCAATGTTAGACCAATATTTTCTAATACTACAGGTTGAATAGGTAGAGTTTCTATTAATGATGATCGATGATCACAACCGCAACAAATGTAAGAGAAAAAACTCCAATATTTGAAAAATGCATGCAGACGCATCTGCTGAGGCATGAACCCTGTTGGCCTCTGTTTGTTTAGTTATTGTTTGTCATGTTATCTTCTTCTGTATGAATGTATTGTCTATTCTTTGTTTTTTTTTC
The DNA here is from genome assembly GCA_949319885.1 of Mecyna flavalis. Classification (NCBI taxonomy): domain Eukaryota; kingdom Metazoa; phylum Arthropoda; class Insecta; order Lepidoptera; family Crambidae; genus Mecyna; species Mecyna flavalis. The sequence goes on along the minus strand of OX439431.1, from coordinate 13,775,576 downwards.
TTGTTTGGCCAATAAATGTTTATGTAAAAAAGAAAGAAAAATCTTTCTTTTTTACTTTCTCTTTTAAAAATATTCGAACATTCTATCTTCCAGCGTATTCTTTTCTATTCATATTGGCGGAACACTGGCAAAACTGTTATTGTGGCAGATTTCACATGTGGGGATTGAAGATAAGTCGGACTTTATAAAAAATCATATAACTAACTAGACCCAGAGAGCGAGAATCGAATCCGCAATCCGGGTTTTTACTCGAGCGGGGTTTGCTTATAGCGAAGTAGTAATGGTACTCATAATGAACTGCATTACATCTATGTATATTTATTAGTATATATATTTTTATGTAAACTACTGTTATTTGTGAATATTTTAGTTCGACGATTCGTAAGTGCTTCCGTGAATGCCTTTATATGAATAAAAATATTTTTGATTTTGATTTTGCTTCAAAATTCAGGACATCAACAGAAACATTGACACAAAAGACATTTTACAGGTCTTAATTAAAAATCCAATTTCAATCGTACCTTTCAATTGCAACTGCAGTGATGCAAGCACAGAAATCTAAATAATTATTTAGATTTCTGTGGATGCAAGTATCCATCTGACATTTCATGGTCCGTCCAAACCCGCAATTGCTTTAACAGCTTTATGGAAGTAGTATGCGCGCAGAATACGAAGGTGTTAATTAGAATCATGCAACGTTGCACCTGCACTTCCCTCCGGTTCCAATCAACTGCGTGTATGCATAATTTTAGTACAACTGGTATTGCTAGTGTTTTGCACATAATCGGGTTTTGCTTGACACTTCATTCGTCTATTTTTAAGTGGTGTACCGTTGCAAGGCGGGCACCCGCTCGTTTGTCTTCAGATTAGGGCATCGAGCCCGGGTTTACCCGACCCGAAAAAACCCGGGTTTTCCCGGGTTTTAGGATTACAAAAAAACCCGGGTTTGATTTTTTAAAACTCGGGTTTTACGGGTTTTTCGGGTTTTTATTTAATAATAATAATAAATAATAAATATCTCTGAACATTATTCACACAGCGCCATCTAGCCCCAAACTAAGCATTAGCTTGTGCTATGGGTGCCAGACAACGGATAAACATTACGTATATACTTTTTTTGTTTGTAAATACATACATATTATACATACTAACACCCAGACCGATACAAACAGACATGTTCATGCACACAAATGTTTGTACCGTGCGGGGATCGAACCCGCAACCTTTGGTGTAATAGCCGACTTCTCGACCATTATACCAAACGGCTCGTCAATTACTTTTATTTAATACTTTTGTTTTTGTTATTTATTAAGTTCAAGCCACTCGGATCCTCACTACAACAATATTGTTAGTCGTGATTCGTGAGGTTCAGGCACAGTAATGATGTCGAGTTCGTTGTCAAACACAACTATCGCCGCCTTGACTGTCCCATCTCCTACTCAGAACTTTGCAAGACTCTCGCTCCACGGTAATCCTCCATCCTTCGTACCCCTCCCACAGATGGCTTCTGGACCAGCGCGAACGCCCATTTGCGTACGCTGGCCTCCACCGTGAGTTCGGCCGATCTTTCGGTTTTCCTCTGGAGGTTGGCTTGGGCCCCTGCAAATCCTCTGGTAAGGTTGCCTGCCTGTGAACGATTTGAAACCACCTCGTCAGCAGAATGCCACCTACGCGCGCGCCAGTGCCTCTCACCTTCTTCGCATTTGGCACTCTGAGCTGATTACGCTGTGGTTTGTGCCGTAATGCTTGTCCGCAACGCAGTTGTCCACATTTCGGGGTCTGTTCTTTGCAAAATCGCCGCCCGTGGCCATATCCCAAACACATTGAGCATAAGACCAGGCGCGACTGAACCTCGACCCTTCTGCAAGTCTATGTGGACGTACCCCCTGTGCACCAGTCTGTTGTAAATCAAAGGTGAAACCTTAAGGACCACATGGTTATTATGGGGTTTGTGGGCTTTCCTCCTATACTTGACCTCTGCCCTATCCTCCTGTTTTTGCAACCCTCCAAAGATTTCCGTGTTCTGAGTCCTCAGATCTGCCAAGATGTCCTCGTTGCCGTGTGCTAGCACCACATCTTTGACTACCACCAAGGGATCTTGATTGTGCACTTCGTCGAATGAGGGTTAATTCCCCGCGTCTTTTAGCCGTTCTTTAATTTTGTTGCTTGCCTCTTGAGTTCTGCACTCAACTAACTATTACTTAACGGTCCCTCACTTTTCGGACCTTACCACAGCTACCCAGCCGTCTTTTGCGTTTACTGCTTTACGCACCTTCTCGAGCACTTGATCGCATGTTTCAGTATCAACTGTGGAGCTGATAACTAAGGAGTGAAGTCGAGTTGCTCTTTTTTTTGTGTCCTTGGGCGGTGGTGCTGCTACTACGCTTGCATAATTATGTCATGCTGGCTTAGTGGGTCACTATCGTCTCCTTCAGTCTCTCCATCTCCTTGAAGGTGTTCTCAATTTTTTCCTCTTGTTCCCTAAGCATCTCTATCATCTACTTCCCTTCCGTAGTTCCTAACCCTTCGTCAATTTTTCCTACTCCCGTTCCAGATGTTCCCGCAAAACTAATCTCTGCAAGTCTGTGATTTAAAAAAATTTAATTACTTACTAAGTTTTAAGATATTCTGAAGAAAAAATAAATCTTCATCACTTTTTCAAACATTAAAACTAATTTTGTAATTTGCAAAGTACTGTTTCATTTATCTTAATTCTTCCTGATCCTTTATTTTTTGTACTCATTGTAGGAAATCGATAAATAAACGCAGATTAGTGTATTTAAAAAAAATACAATAAAAAGCTCGAAAAACCCGGTCTACCCGGGTTTTGATTTCTCTAAAACCCGAAAACCCGGGTTTTCAAAATTGGACCGGGTTTCGATGCCCTACTTCAGATGCCAAGGTAAAACTAGAGGATTTTTGTGGGTAGCAGCAAAAAAAAAACATTATTGCCCATACACAAATAGGAAAATACAGAAAAGAATTATACAATTATTAGAAAAGATAAAGAATTTACATGAACGAAGAAAACGCTTATGAATGATAAATCCAACGGGGTACTTGCATAAGCTTCTGTGATTCTGTGACAGTAAAAAAGGTTCATCAGCGCTGGTAGTCTAGTAGAACCTTATCATCCGCTTGTCCCATTCGTAAGAAATTGAAGGATTCGATCTAAGCCTACCTCTGCGGGAAAAAGCAGTGACTTTATGTATACTACAATTTATCTACGTTTATCCTGAAAATATTATTTCCTCTGTCTATCACATAAATACGACAAACAAGTACTATTTCTCGACTTTTGACAACACTTTTATTCGTATTACAGGTTAAATACTATTTAATGAACGCAGTACTAACTGAGGTTTTCGGCTGGCAACACCGCCAGACGTAAGCTGTAGGAAGCCAACAACTGCTCTAATTTTACGTCTAATCGATTACAAACCGATTGCTAATTAAGATAACAATTTTGTGAATCGCTTAATTATTACGAACTAGATATACGTAGGCGCTCGTGGCGCAGCTGTGACAGTGGTTCGTTAGCGATAACGAAAGTCAAGCTACCTACGCCGCGGTCGGTTAATGGATGGGTGACCATTCTGACCATATTTAGTGACATTAATTTCGAGCGTCTCCGTGCTTCGGAAGGCACGTTAAGCTGTTGGTCCCGGCTGATATTTACTATAATGTAAATATTAGTCGTCAAGCCTAGTCAGAGGCCATTTGGCGGCTTGATAACATCTCACATTAAGGTTGGTCACTTGCCTTACGCACCCCTCCACCAACCCGCACTAGGCCAGCGTGGTGGAGTATGGCCCACACTATCTCACAATTATTGAGATAAGGCCTGTGTCCCAGCAGTGGGAACGTATATAGGCTGATGATGAGATATACGTAACGGCAACATTTTCACTTCTGCGTCGATTACACTCTCTTCATTTGGATAATTAGTAAATTGATCATTACATTGTTTGTCTAGAAAGCTTTTTTTCTTATACAACTACTTACATATATGTGTCTTCAATTTGTCGTTAATTAATGCCTACCTCAACAATATAAATATTTTCCTCGTGGTTGACTGACACAACCTTGCTTTTATTACGTTGCCAGTGATAAAAAATATGCAAATCCAAGCTCAAAATAATTATTATCAGTCAGTATTGACATTGACGGTGGTCTTAACTTCAAAATTTCTGGCCAGGGGGTGTTAAACCACAAAATCTTCTTTGTCTCGAAATGCTATTAGTGTATTTAAAGATGATCTTCAGATCGTTTGTTATCCTGATGTTTACCCTTTTTCGAAAACACAACCTTCCTTTGTCTAAGCCCCTGAAGAGAGTAAAACTCCGCTCCGCTCGCGCATTAACTAACTCCTTCCTTTGCTTTATTTTTTAATGTCATTCCATAACAATGAAATGTTTGTCTGATTGTAAATACATATTAAAATTCAACAGACCTTCTTACCGTTTCAGATATGGAAGACGAGTGTTACCCAGCCATGCCAGCCAGCGCTTGGAGCAGCCGGCGGCGGTCCAGCGACTCTCCGCCGCGGGAGGTGAAGACCGAGCCCAAGTCGGAGCCCGAGTCGCCCGCCTCCTCCTGCCCGCCGTCCCCCACGCCCGGCACCCCCGTCACACACCTCGACTACGTTATTGACCACACGGTGAGTATTGTCATCAAAATACAGTAAGGAGCATTAACCTACCCTAATGAACTGAAGTAATGTGTCAAAATAAATGTCCAATCCTCCGTGGAACAGTGGCTAAGCCGCTCAAGTATAAAACCCCGAGGTCGTGGGTTCGATTCCCACCTTGGGTCTGGTTGGTGGTAGGGCATTTTCAGAGTCCGATTAGCTAGCTACCAGCCCCACAGGTAAAATCTGCCGCCATAACAGCTCTGGCTTTGTTTCGGCAACATTAATGTGAAAGCCCTTGAAATCTAAGGCTCGAAGATCAGATGAGCCTGTAGGCTGTACCAGACTGTAGTCTGGCAGCACATTGAGCGACGCTTCCTCATAAAGTGTCCCTCAATGGAATAGGCCGCAGTGACCGCTTACCATCAGGTGGGCTGCGTGCCTGTCTGCCATCTGACCTAGTATAAAAAAGGTCACTTTCACTCTATGGGTATGTCCAATCGAAACAGAACTTAACAATAAACTTGAGGCTGAAAATTGGTTCTAGGAATTAGGCAGACAAGGATAGGTTGATGTGCTGACTGCACTAGGAAAGGACGCTGCGCTGGTAAAGAAAACTCCCAATAATATCAGCCTGTTAATTTTTATGAAGGAGAATCCGTTAAAGCTCTAATGCTTTCTACCAAACAAATTCTCGGTACTTACAAATCTGATTCCAGGGGCTTATGCAATTTCATTACGGTTATAAATTGTATTTACAACCAGAAACAAAGGAAACACAAATGTGCATTACATGAATGTGCGTTTAATACCTAAGGTATGGAGATCTGGATCTTCTGGAGTTTTTGGTAGACAATGAACACAGAGTAGATTATTAGGTCTTAAATTTTACGAATACCCAATAGAATAATCGATATAGCACCACCATTTGCGTCAAACTCCTTTAAAAATCTTGGTGAGCCAAATGCAGCTTGGAAAAGCTTGTATCATATTTTCAAATCGCTCAGAATCAGAACTGTCAATTCTAATATATGTCAGTCTATATGACCTCGTTCCCTTTAAAAGGGTCGTGTAAAATGTCATAGAAGGTGTGCCTCTGGGAAATGAGCCGGGAATCCGAGACGCGTTACCTAACACCATCCCCCTTGCCACTTGTGGTTCGAGATCTCTTCGCGAATCCCTACAACTGAACAGAAATACTTGAAGCTTAACCAGGCGTATCATGATTTTTTTATTGGATTTCGACTCTAATTCAAGGGTTATAAAGTTTAATTTGATACGATCTCAGTATACAAAGCATTCTAATTATGTTCATTTTCTTGTTGAGGGTTAAAGGACCTTGTAAGGACGGATTTTGTTTGTAATTTTGTTCTATCCTTGAGTGACTACTTTACATGTATGGAATCCAATGGCTCATAGAATCTAAGTGCTTATGTTATTTTTGGGATCTCGACGTACATACATTATGTTATGTTGACAACAATTTTAAGTTTAATGTTTATGTATTGCATAGATTCCTTTTTCAATTGAGACTTTTAGACAGATTGGAATAGACTAATTTGCTACTCAAGTACTGTACACATATTTTACTGTTCGTGTTCAGTCTAATGTTAGTAGAATAATTGTACGATCAGTTGAGATTTAGTTGGTGTAAAATATAACCTTTTTTATAATTCTATTTGCGGAATAATTATTTCTATTTTTATACATTTTAATGCATATTCAAGATTTAAGATAACAGGTACGGAAGCGTCTCAGTCAGACTTATTATAAATCGACTGCAGCTTGCATACCAAACAAATTAACTTTTGCAAATATACAATGTTTATTTGTGGGGAGAGATTTGGGGAGTCCGCCCAGCAGTGGGACAGCATAGGTTAGAAAAAAAGAAAAAAAAATACGAAAACAAATATTGAACAAAAAACTCAAATGTCACTTGCATTGCAGAATAACTAGGATGAAACGAATACTGCAATGAAATTAGAATTAGTCGGATGAAACCTGCTTGCAAATTAGAATTAATTAACCCAGCGTATCTCAATGGCGTTTTTTACATTTGAAGTGAACGCTCGCATCTAGGTCGTTTTGTCATTATTTTTGGATAAAGGTATATATTCTGTGATAAAGGTGACTAACTGGCCTGCGTTTTCATGTCTCAAAAAAACGACAGAAGACATTAATTCTCATGAATACATAAATTAAACATAACAATAGTTTAACTATGTAACTTGTTCCTTTATTGGTTTTAATGTAATTATTAATGATATAGGTAATATTCGTATTGTAATATTGTTGGCGTATAATTATGGGGTAGTGCCGCTAACTCTAGAACATTTTCAATAGTAATCAAAAGTGGGTGATTTCCGATGGGAATTTGTGGAATAACCCGTCAAAAAGAGCTCATCAGTTCTAATCAATGTTTTCTAGTGCAAAGTAATACGAACTCAATTAACGAACGTTTAAACACTATTTTCGTATCCTATAAACGTAATTGGATAGCTCGATAAATTCGAGGCAGTAAGTATTATGATTTCACTAAATCTTTTCTATAGTTAGAGATCACGATCTGGGTTCGCCGGTAAAAAAGCAAAGGTCATGAGAGTTCATCTAGAGGCTGAGACTTTCGCCGGTGATCCGGTCTTCCGCAGCGACTTTTCGCGGGAGGTGCGGCTAATTAAGCCGGTAATTAGGTGTGTTCGCCTCCACTTTGCGATGTTTGCCGTAAATGTAACAGTTATTACCACCCATAGCGACAATGTTGCCAATTTAATAAATTAAAAATAACTCTTTTTAAGGAATTATGTATCCAATTTTGTAATTTTATAACCTTAACGCGGTCTTGCTGCCCGTTCAAATTCGCGTCACTTATTTAGTTTTAAAAATTGAATTTTATTTACGTGCGTTTTATTCTGCAATCGAAAGAAACTGGTCACGCTGGATAGCAATGTATTGGGTCTTTTAATAGTGACGAGACCCGAAACATGAACACGTCTGGAATAACTTGCAAACCTCTACCAGTGAGGAATAGTCGAGTGTGCCTCATTAGGTGCGCCTCAACGTCGGTACGAATATAACAAATGAATTTCGGGAAAACAAATGAATGTCGGGAAAACAAGTGAATGTATTGTCTATTGATCTGAAGTTAAAAAAATAGGAGTCAGGTTAATATAAAGCCGACTCAGTATGGTAGCATCTTTTTATACTTATTTTTGTTTAAGGGAATCTGATGAAGAAGAACAGATGAGTTCAAGGGGATCCCCTGGGGGATCGGGTTAGGGGATCGGGAAAAAGGAGGAAACGCCCAAAACAGCTGCGTTTAAAGGAATACCTCCCGCAAGCACGCAAGTTGCAGAGATTCTAAGCTTATTTGTGTCTCTTTCTCAGACGGGAACAATCCACATGCCTCAAGCGGTGCTGCAGAAGGTGGGCGCTGCTGCAGTTCCACAGTTGCTCCTCAGCGCGGCTCCTCGACTCGCCACCTCGCTCTCCTCCAACAAGCTCTCCATCAAGGTCACCTCCAGCTCGCCGGGCTCAGGTGAGAATATGCACGACTTACGAATTATAGGTGACTCTGTGAACAGCTACAGGGGACGAAATATGTGTATATTGAAAGAGTTAGGACTATTAATTATTATGGTCAATGACGTTCAAGTCACTAACAGGTAGGTTAAAAAATACTTAAAATTGTGACGAGGGTGCCCAAGGCGTGTTTTTTAACTTTTATACAATTTTATAGTCTGCGGCTGAGAGACATGCGAAGGAGCGCAATGCAATTTTATAATCGCTCCAATAAAGAAGAATGTTAGTTTTCCATTTACACGTCACGTTCATGAATAAAAAATGTTCTAATTTAGATGTCTCATTTGTCAGGGTTCAACCTACCACCAACCCCGCCGTCGTCCCTCTCGTCGTCTGACAGCGAGGGCGCGCTGTCCCCGGCGCACGAGGCGGGCATGCCGCCCGCGCCCGCGCCCGCGCGCCGCGCCCACCTTTACGTGTCGCACCACTCGCGCCAGCCCATCAACACGCCGCTCATCAGCACGCAGCCGGTAAGGGTATATCATCACATTGGGGCAACAGCGAGGTCTAATAGCCTACGAAAATGTGACAGTAGATCTCCTACAACGACACAAAAAGGAATGAGGACACTCATTATAGATATGCTCCAGCTTATCTCAAGTCGAAGTTCCAGCTTCTTAGCTCGACACAATCCTGTTAACTTCGCTTTCAGTATAAAACAGTTATAGCTACTTCCTTTCACCGGTCCAGTTTTGCCTCCAACTCCTTATGTCTAACGTCTTTATGACTTTGGAATGCTCTGCCCGAAAACATCAGACAGGCTCCGCGAGTCGGAATTCTTTTAAGTTCCTACTCCGAAAACATTATCTCCAGACTTCCCCAGCATCGTCATCGTACTGTCCCAATCACTAACTTGCATCATCTATCTTTTACTTATTGCTATTGAACTTCGTCCACAGAAAGGGTCAACAGGCACGCTAGTCCTGACAGAAGAGGAGAAGCGCACACTCCTGGCCGAGGGCTATCCCGTGCCCACGCGCCTGCCTCTCACCAAGGCCGAGGAGAAGTCCCTCAAGAAGATCAGAAGGAAAATAAAAAATAAGGTAAATTTCCTTCTGAAAATACACTGGGTAGTAATGAATTGTAAGCACATGTTTAAAGTTAAGAAAGATTGTTGATGTTATTTATTTTAACTTTAACAATTGGACGTAGTTTAGCAAAAACGTTCCAACCCACAACCCAGGTGAAATTGACTTGATATGATCAATCCTTCTATTTTGTTACTTTTCATCATGACAACATAAAAATTACGAAGTTTGAATTCGGAAGCTGAAATTTTTATGTTGTAATCATAGAATAACTATGGTTGTAATGATGAAGAAGTGTCAAAATAGAAGGATTGATCATCATAACTCAATTTCACCTGGGTTGTGGGTTGGAACGTTTTTGCTAAACTACGTCCAATTGTAACCTAAAATCGTTATTACTTCCAGATATCGGCACAAGAAAGTAGACGCAAGAAGAAAGAATACATGGACCAACTTGAAAGGAAGGTCGAAATATTAGTATCAGAGAACACAGACTACCGTAAAAGGGTAGAATCTTTAGAACAGAAGAACGCGAGTCTCCTGAGCCAACTCGCCGCACTACAGGCGTTAGTGACGCGAGGCGGGCGCAAGTGACGCGACGTCGCGACCCCGCGACCGCATGGCAGGGGCTCCCGACCTCAATGACCTCACTGTCATGTATTATTGTCCTCGAATTAGATCACACAGCGACTTACAAAGCTGATTTCCCAACTTTAACCAGGTGGCTCAGTATTAGATTCGAAACTGTTTTGGAGTCGAGTACTGAGCCACCTCTTAACATTTGCATGTTATAATGAATTTTTAGAGATCGCTATTTTGGTTCATTAGTTGATAAGTAGGTCCTGTGATCTAATTCGATATGTCGACATTCTTAATCATTATTAGGCTGTGAGAGTAAGCAGCGACGATTCTCACAGCTTGGCAGACAACGTTGTTAGTATGAAGCTGTCCCTTACGGAATGTATATGACGATGTATATTTTGGATGTATTTACATTAGTACCGCGACGGTATACAAAGGAAGGGCTGGAGTTTAACGGTTGCTCATTATAATAGTATAGGTATTCTGTGGTGCTGGGTCCGTATGCCGCGGCCTACCGCGCGTACCAACTGTCAAGTGCCACACTAGATATTTAGTTTTTATTCTACACAGTTTTCGTCAACCGATGTGTACGAGGGATGACTCGATGACAGGGAATAGTACTGGGGTTTTATGTAAGTCGATAGTTATTTACGCGTGTTGTTTGAAATCTCGTAATATATTTTAATAGTGCTGTAGAAGCGTTACATAATTTAAGTTTTAATTTGTGCGTGTTTTTATTAAAATGTGCAATTAGGTTAAGGATTTAATTGTTACCCAAAGCATACAATAAATTAGTATGTCGCTATGTGAATGAGCTAGCGGACACCAAGTTTGAGCCGAGCGTCAACTCGGGCGGAGCAGTGTTGGGTGAAGCGGAGCGAGGCGGAGTGTGTACTGCCTGGGTTTGCTCCGCTCCGCTTGCCGGCACCGGTCCGCTTGAGTCGGCTCCTGGCTCACGTGGATCACACTGTTATTGGCCTAAATAGTTAAATACATCGTTTTACGTGACCCTGGTCTGCGCAGGCGATATGTTGTTGTGACTGATCACTTTTTTAATATTCAAATAGCCAAAAGGCTGCCTTTTTTAATGTTTAAAATTGAATATGTTTACTAGTCTTGAAAGTGCATTCGTCTCTTAAAAATGAGGAAGGTGTCAACTGATAATGATAATTTGGTTGTTGACATTTCATTAGCACTTGACATTTAATAATATACTGTCTTGATCCTTTGCCAAGGAGTTGTCATGAAATTGAACAGCTTCCTGGTGAAGTGTCTTTTATTTCTATAGACTGTATAAGACGCTCATCATGCGAAATACGTGTCTGTCTGCCAACTAAAGATTTAATACAAAATATTAAAGGTGTGATATACTAAGAGACAAAGACATATTTCATAACGGTAAACATGTTTGAAATTAATACATAGCCCACAAGAAACTTCTTTCCTAAATGAGCATGTTACGGTGTGGTGTCGTTGGGAACCTTCGTAGCATAATATAAGGCGCGCAGCATACAAGCGCGTCTTAAAGAGAAATATTGAATTCCATGAATTTGCATTTATAGCGAAAAATGTGTCGTCCTAAGAGATTTTATCTTGTATTTAGATAATTAGATATATCTATAGAGGACCTGTATAAAGACCGATTTGTATGACAATTGTTTTCGGTTATGTCTAGTCTCCTGTAGAACCATAGAGGCCTCATTGTCGAGGCCCGCGATAGAACATTAGCTGTATTCAATCTCACACTGCGCTCAAAAGATCGACAAGTACAAATGATGGCATGCCTTTGAATGTAACTAACATCCATTAGATCCCTTCGTATCAGTAACATAGTCGCAGGCGATCCTAAACATGAAGAAATCTCTCCCCGTTTGTAATTATAATTTTCAATGCCAAGAAACACACAAATAATCTGCTGTAATATCGATGGATGGCAATTCGCTAGGGTAGTTTCGTAATTAATAGTATCAAGACAAGTCACGACTGTTATTATATTTGACGGAAATATTAACAAAAAATAACGTTATATATTTGACTAAAATATAAATAGAGTCGGGAAACTCCTGCGCATCTATCATTTCTCAACTACGATATACAATTTAGTATGGTTTTTTTTTCCAAATTATGACATGGCATTCAGTTATATGATTGCCACTTTAAGATCGCATCTGGGATCAATGTAACGTATCATATATAGATACCCATCCAGTCTTGACTCGTTGAAAGTAGATTTACTTAATAAGACGCAAGATCGCTGACATTAGTCTTTAATTCTTCATGTAAAAGATAGAAACCTTTCTTTTTTGATACACAATACAATGCTTTAGGATACGAAAATCCCAAAATATATATTATTCGACTTCTTATTTACCAGGATTGCACCAGAAAAATAATAACAATATTACCTTTAAATAACATATTAATTTTAATTACATATTCCACGAATATTTGATAAGAGTCGTGCAACATTCATGACGTCATAACATGGCTGCCTTATTTGTTTTTCTTAAATATTTTCCGAATCGGGAGTATGTTGCAGAATCGTTTTGTGTCGACTGTCCACGGTCTTGCCATAAATATTTCCGCTTTGGGAATTCTCGACTTGCGAACTCAGTTCAAAGACGCTGTGTTTGAAATAGTTTGAATCAACTAACATTCTTATTACTAAACATTCCAATACTTCTCGATAGAATAGATATGTGTGACTTAAAGTGAGCTTGTGTACTTACACGTAGGAATAATACATATTAATTCTGTACAAATGTCTGTTCTCTAAATAATTGTTAAAGGATATATAAAAGTGTTATACTTCGCTAGCCTTTTATACGTCAGCCTATATAAAATGTCTATTGCTGTTAGTCTTATATACCAATTTTATAGAATAACATTGATGAGGCCCATGCAATATAACGGATGTGATAAATTAATTTTCAGTCACGTTTACATTGCAATGAAATTATTTCGAAAATGTTGCTCAAAAAATAAACAGAAAAGACGAAAATTAATTTAAAATTTCAATTTAATATTAGAAGTATTTTAATTTATTAAATAATATTTATTCATGTTACCAATCTACGTATTTATTACACCGGTTAAATTGCAGGCCTAATTTTTAAAATATTGTTTCGTATTAATATTTTTACTGTGTGTGCAATTATCTTTTACATTTTTAAAGTTCTTCCTATTTAGCAAATTAAGGAAAATTGTCTATTTATATTACTCTGATATATAATATATCACCATATCCCGTCTCACCAGGGATCGTATTAAGAGAATTGAGATATATTTTAAGAGATTTTTTCTAATGAAATTTTAGAAATATATATTTAACACTGTTTTACGTGTCTTTATCGCTATACAATTAGTCTGTAGTGAATGCATCGATGGTCTGCGTTGATACAGGACTACGCCGTGCCTGCCTATCAGCTATTGATTTTACCAATATGAATAAGCGTCGATAGTATAGCAAATGACGATATCGAAAAGTATCCGTTTTAGAAAGTTTATATTATAAAGTATTTAACATGTTAAATGTTTAATTCCTAACATGGCATTTACTGTCTACAAAAAGAGTGATGTTATTGAAAACGACTTATGTAAATTAACTAAATTAGTCGATATTTAACTTATGGAATTATATTAGTTAGAGGCGCGGTGAGCGCGGATCGTTCGTTACGTGTGACGTAACGGCAAACAGACGTATATTGTTTTACATGTTAGTTTGTGAGCACCGAACGTCATTTTAATGGGGTGACAATATAGGATTGATCCATTCGAGATTGGCTGAGCTATATGATTCTGCTGATATTTAATATACAATTGATTATTTTATTGGTATTTTCGCAATAACTGACACGGTACACACTAAGGAGTAGAACACATTACCCTGATCTCCAGTATTACCATAATATTTACATGTAGAACTTTCGAAGAAAACTGATTTAGTAACCTCAAGAACGTAAGGTCGCCAATTTTATTGTTTTAATATTGACACAGGCCCGAATCACTCGTTTTATCGACAAAAAAGAGTTTGCTGGTAGCTGGATCAGGTTGAAGTTTCAATTTCTTCATCTATTCGTACCAACTTTTAAAATATAATAAAATAGAAAAAACTTTTGTGAAACTACCTACAATAATAAAAAAAAATCCTAAATAATAAAAATATGAAATGTCGAATGGATCTCTTTGGCGAGGCACATTGTGCGCCGGCTAGTTTGTTATACATATTTTGAAGTGTATTTTTATTGATAGTTTTATTTGTTAAAACTATTCGCTGTTACCTTGAGTCATGATTTGTTGAATCGTTTGTTTTATTATTATTTTCCAATGACATTGCGGATTTTACTGTCACCCTTTGAGCTAATAAAGTGTCAAATATTGTAAAAATCATCTTTTATTACTTTTCCTATTTAAGAATTATTATGTATTGTGTGTATCTTTACTTATGAATGAGGGAGCTAGCAAACGAGCTAGTGAAACGCACAGTGTGTGTATGTGTGTGTAGGGAGGGGAAAGATGATGGGAAATGGGGAAGAGAGAAGGATTCGGGGTCTCTGCCACTCTTACTCATTAAATGAAACACAATAGCAAAACTACTACTCATGTTTCGTCGTATTTTAATATCTGTTTTAAAACTATTGTATTACAAACGTTAAAAGTACTTACTAAACGTAAATAAATGTACACGCTTTTCTAAATTGCTGTCAGTACAGAATTAAGACTAGATAATATCAAAATAATCGCTTAGTTTAAATTTGATTGGATTTTTCAGTGCTATAATAAAATACTTAGGAATCTAATCTAATTGGTCTCAGTCTTAAATGTAGTTGTTAATCGTCATATTTTTAACCCTTAAATGCATATTGTCAAAAATTGCGTAGGTATTATAGATAAATTACCTACATACATATTTAGGTCTTATTGTTAATGTTCCTTCCTTTGTAAGAGATTGGCCATTATGGTATTTTTATGTGAGAACCATTTGGTTGGATTAAAAAAATCTTTGCATTAAATTTTGAAATAATAACATAGAAAATGTAGTTAAAAACAAACATTCTTGAACATTTGTCGAATAATATTGCAATCGCATCGCTACATATGTATCTCAGTAATAAGGGAAGTTGGGATAGTTTACAAGAACTACAAGAAGTTAATTAATTGATTTCCAGGTCTTCCAGAGGTCCCAGAATACATTTGAAAACTTGAGTAGACCTAAGACAACCTATTTACATTACTTACACAATAAAATGCACAATATAAAAAAGGTTACAGTAGGTAACCTTGTCATAAGAAAGTGGCGGGACTTAGTCTAACATTGAATCATATCCTTTCGATCAGGGAGTTATTTATTGACTATTGACTAATTT
Organism: Mecyna flavalis; assembly: GCA_949319885.1. Taxonomy (NCBI): domain Eukaryota; kingdom Metazoa; phylum Arthropoda; class Insecta; order Lepidoptera; family Crambidae; genus Mecyna; species Mecyna flavalis. The sequence continues at coordinate 13,760,391 of OX439431.1, read as the reverse complement.
TTAACGATAATTATGTCCCTTAAATTCATCTATTTTATCAATCGCTTTTTTTTGTAGAGACGAATGCCGTATAATGTTTGGGACTCGGGACCTAAACGTGGATCAAAGGGATATTACTCTAATATTACATAAGTATAATTATGTATATTCAGCTCCAAACTCGAAGGCTAATATTTCAAACTTACAAAAAAAGATAGCACCTTATCAGCACATAACTATTTACAATTACAATCGAAAACCACGTGATCAGAGCGTGATGAAGACTTTCTTCCTCGCCATGACGTGTGCGGCGATCACCCATAGCGCTGTGCCCCAAACAGCCTCAAGGAGCCTGATGGCATGAGTCCTCATGAAGGGCACACGCCAGTGGAAAGGAAACAGGTGAGCAGCGACAGAGTGGCCTACGTATAGCGCGATGGCGTTAAGGCCTGGCGCTCGGAAAGGCCCTCCTCCCCACACGCGCCATGCGTCGGTTAGAGTGTAGCATAAGCTTAGCACTACTAGGCAGCATGCGGATGTCACCAGCACGAAAGACGTCGACCTAAGGAGAGATATAATATATCTATTGAATAACTGGCTGATGAGGTACTGGTTTAAGTTTATAATCACTTTTTTTTTATGTAAAAGCACAGAATATATAATAGTAGATACGTAAAAGTGAAATCCTTCTGTAGAGAAAAGACCATTTGAAATAAACCATCGTAACAATAGAATTTTGGTTGGAGATCACAAATTCAAGAAACATGTTCGAATGATTCAAAATGGCGGCCAAGCACTTAAACACCCGTATTTAAAAACGAGTCAAACAAAGTAGTGCATATGTGTAAGACCTAAGTTATAGTTTTTATAGAATAAGAAGTGAACAGTGAAGTAAGAAATTAATTAAGAATACTTGGGCAAGAATTATATTCTTACTTCTGACAGCTCGTTTATTCCAAAAACGGTTATTTAATTGGAGTTATGTCTTAGACTCAAGTAGGTAAGTAATCTTAAAGTAAACTTTACGTCACCATAGTGGTTTCTTCTAATATTAGGATCACTTCTCGTTCAGGAGTAATAAACACAGCATTCTCACCAGAGGTTCTTGTTGATGGGCAGCACGCCGTGGTCGCGCGAGAAGCCGGCGAGCAGCGCGCCGGTCAGCGCGAAGACCAGCGCCCAGGCCAGCCAGCGCGACACGCGCGCCTTGTGCGAGCGCTGCAGCAGCGCCGTGGCGCCCGCCTGCACGCCCAGCAGCGCTTGCACCGCCGACGTCAGGCACCCTACGTTTTTTTTAATTTTTTATACTACATCAGTTGGCAGACAGACACGCAGCCCACCTGATGGTAAGCGGCTACTGCGGCCTATTCCACTGAGGGACACTTCGCCTGGAAACGTCGCTCAATGTGCTGCCAGACTGTAGGCTCAACTGATCTTCGAGCCTCTGATTTCAAGTGTACTGGCTCCCACATTAATATTGCCAGAACACAGCCAGAGCTGTTATGGCGGCAGATTTCACCTGTGGTAGCTAGCCAGTCGGGCTCTGAAAAAGCCCTACCACCAACCAGACCCAAGGCGGGAATCGAACCCACGACCTCTGTGTTTTTATACCCGAGCGAGTATCAGACAAACTGGCGTTAGCATTGTATGGATGAATCCTCTCTCTCTCTCTTCGTCCAGATCTAGTCAGGGTACGCCCGGAGTCGCATCCTTTGCTTCTGTTTTTTTTTTGTAGAGGGGAACGCATTTACACATTATAACCCGCCTGGGGTAGACAAACCATGTGTGGGACTCACAGAACTAACCACTGAAACCCCCCGCGCTCCTGTATCGCTGCCGGCAGTGTCCCTTGGCTTTGCATCAGGCTACTACTAAGGACACTGCAGGAATCTTAGTAACTTGTGCTATTGGGCTAAGTGGAGCTAAGGTTATGCCTAGGTTAAAACAGAGCTCTAGTGTCTTCTGTTGCTTATAAAAGTAATGATGGGTTCTGGAGAAATACGTTGCCCAAAAATTCGTCAAGGCTACTTTATAGTAATGTAATTTAGATATTAAGATTCTTACCAAGCAGTCCCTCAGGGTCGAAGGGGGGTCCTCCGTACACGCGTTTGGGGTCACCGTTCTGTAGCAAATGTGAAGGCCCCAGCAGCAGGCGGTCGATGTAGCCAGCTGCTCCCCCGCTGCATTCAGGCGCCACCCAGTCGTCGTGCTTGCCGCCCGGGCCGAGGTACCCCCTGGAGTTGGAGTTTGCTCAGTTATTATTATTTTTTTTTATACTAGTTCAGACAGTGTAAAGTACTGATATAATTCGTACCAGGTCTATCAGAGTTTGATGTTGCTCCTTCTGTTGCTCGTAGGTACCTATGCAAATTGAGTACAGCTCTGCGTTTCTTTTCCCAATTCAATATCAATTGGTTCATTTTTTAAATGAGAAAGAGAAGGATAACAATTCAAAAACTAAGTTTGTAATGCAAAATGTAGAAGGCTGAACCCTTCAACATGTTACGTTGCATTTTCCGTTCCGACAGCTTTTAAGTTCCAGGAGCCAATTAAATTCTGGTGGTTTTTTAATGTGTTGGTAACGATGAAGAGTTTTTTTAAAAACCGTGATAATGGGCTATACACAGTTTCTTCATGAACATGGCTTTGAATTAAAATTAATAAAGGTAGGTTTTGCTAGTTTTTGTAACTGAGTAAGGTTTCACCCCAAGAGCTTTTTGTGGAGCGCATACTGCATGCTTGTTGGAAGTGAGAAGGCCTATTTGCTGTCAACATCTGTTTACGCTTCTAACAGCGTCGCGTAAGTGATGCCTCTGGTGTTTCAAGCGTCCATGGTAACTGGTTTCCGTCAGGCGGGTATTTATAAATAAAAATATATATTATGTTGGGACTCACTGCGGACAGTCCGGATGGTGGAGGGTGAAGGTGAGCGCGGTGTGCAGTGCCACGAGCGCGGCGGCCAGCGCCCAGCACCAACAACACGACGCCACGTCCTTCAGCGCCTGCCCGCACGCGCCCTGGAACACGATCCAGTTAGGCCTTGTCCAGAACGGCGAATTTATTTATTTATTTATTTATTTCGCCGCGAATCTTTACGCGTGGACACATAACGCGCGTTGGAGCGGTACCGGGGCTCAATACTTTGCGTCCACGAGCAAATTTTAAAAACCGCGCGATTCGTGAGTCAAAATCGCTGTTCTGGACAAGGCCTTAGGCCAGGCCCAGATGACGCGTTTTCACTCGCGCGTTTCGAAACGCGCGAGGCGCGAGGTACTAGAGGTTCATACATCCTGTCCACATGCAGTCGCGCGTTTTTCTTTTGTTAAATTAGAACTACTAATTAGTAGAACTCCTTATCTGGGCCAGCTCTTACTTACGGAACGAGATACATCCACCGCTATAATGGTTTCAGACTCCTACAGTTCCTAATGGGAGTAGTCGACCTGTAGGAGAAGTAGTGACCAAGTGGTCAGTGCAGCATGGTTATGGCAGACAGGCGCGCAATCCAGCGAAATACCATTAGTTTTATTTTTATTGCAATGTGTAACAAGACGAGCAGATCGTACACCTGATGGTAAGCGCCACGTCTGCCCTTAGACAGTTTAGTGCCAAACAGTAACTAGCATTTACTGTCTGGCACTGCCGGAAAAATATCTGGCACTGCAGTGGTACCCACCTAGACGGTCCAGTACAAGAACCTACCACCTGGAAAGTTGCGCGCCTGTCCGTCAACTCAATTGGCGTATACAAAAGACACCTATAGAAATCGTTGGTTATGAATACTTTGACAATGACTCACTCTAGGAGGTGTGTAGTACTTGGGCGCGGTGAGGGCATAGAACCCTGCAGCGATGAGGTAGGCCACGGCCAGCCGCTGCAGCACGCCGAAGATCCTCAGCTCCTGGAGCATGTTGGAGCCGTAGACCGTGTTCAGGCTCATCCCCAGGACGAACATTATGATGGACCGCTGGAAACAAGCATATACAACCATTTAAAGATAAATAGATAAGACCTATCGGTAAAATACCAATTTTTTTATACTAGGTCAGTTGGCAGACAGGCATGCAGCCCACCTGATAGCAAGCGACCACTGTGGCCTATCCCACTGAGGGACACTTCACCTGAAAGCGTCGCTTAATGTGCTGCCAGACTGTAGGATCATCTGATCTTCGAGCCTCTGATTTCAAGTGGCTCCCACATTATTATTGCCGGAACACAGCCAGAGCTGTTATGGCGCCAGATTTTGGCTTCAGGGGTACTTAGGGCACATTATACAATATACTCGTAAAAGGAGTAAGTGCTTGGTGCTAAGATGTCGCGTTCCGCGCTCTCGCTTGCACAATGGAACGCCGCATGAGTCATGTTTTTTCGTGCGTGCAGCCGGCTCCATCGAATTATAAGACGTTGACACGTCAAAAATTATACCTATTGGACATAACCCGCCTGGGGCACTTACGGTAAATGTATCAGAATCAAAAAAGGTACCACCATATCTTGACACAGAACAATCACAAACGTTCAACACATAAATATTGGACCCACGACTTCCGGTTCGTAGGGTAGAGTCACAACCAAAGCCAGTAGAATTAAGTAACGCTCTAAAGATGGTTCTTAACCTTAACCTGGTATCCCGGAAACTTGTATCTACAAAATACACAAGATACAAGATTGGGTAAACACTCCTATTATATGTACAGTAACTTTTATTTCGCAACTAGACATTTTAAAAGTAACTTAAGTAAATCTTATCAGACACAAAGTCATTTGTTTAACTGGACACTGACCAACTTTTTGACTGTGATCCAGTTCATAGTATCGCGACATCATCATCAAACATTGTCTTAGATGAATTGTATCCTCAATTCAAGATCTACATACATCTAAACCAGGCCACCCGCTCTAGGTCATAACAAGTCTTTAAAATTCCACTCGCCCCGCTCGCAATTACACCTCTTTCCTTATCCATCGATGCGAATGATTGCGCGATATGCCGGTTGAATAGCACAAACAAAGAGATGTATCGATGGCAAGCGAGACAGTTGTTCGCTGGAGAAAGCTTATTACACTCTGTTACACGCAACAGCGGAATTTCCAATGAAAAATGCCGGATAGTGTGGTGTACGGATCTCCGAGAGATCTGATTAAGATTCTATGGAATCACACGGAATAAGGAAGACTGACGTAACTTTGCAAGTGAAGGGTAGCGTGAACTGAATTTGATATTTGTTTATAAATATCGCATAAAACTTGTGAAGCAAACCTTACACGACTTTAATATAAGTGTTATTTTCATTATTACACAACTGATATCAACGTTATAGCTCTTTTGTTCCGTTTGAGCAAAAGATAAAATAGTAATTATGACTCCTAATGTCAAGTTCTTTGCGTAATAACATGCTTGTTTAATAATTGGACAGTTTTGTTGGTCTGTAGGTTGAAAGTGCGACATTCATTTATTTTATTTTAATTGTTGATTAATTTATTAAGTTATAAAACCCGTTTATTCCGACTAGTCCGATTCGTAGTTCGATCGTCGAACTGTTCTGACATTTTTTGTCCGAATAGTCCGACTGGAGGATCGAACTATTCGGAAACGCGTTTATTCCGACTAGTCCGATATAAAACCAAACTGTTGTTATTGATACAAAAATATATTGTACAAATTGTAGCTTTGACATTTCCGATTTGCGAATAAAAATGAAAACTTATATGTCATATTTGAGGTTCATTCATTTTGATTACCGTACTTTTCATTTCACATGTTCATTCAATTCCCAAAACATGCTTGTTTAATAATTGGACAGTTTTGTTGGTCTGTAGGTGGTCTGTAGGTTGAAAGTGCGACATTCATTTATTTTATTTTCATTGTTGATCAATTTATTAAGTTATATACCAAACTGTTGTTATTGATACAAAAATATATTGTACAAATTGTAGCTTTGACATTTCCGATTTGCGAATAAAAATGAGGTTCATTCATTTCGATTACCGTACTTTTTATTTCACAAGTTCATTCAATTCCCAATCATTATTAAGGGTCTCGGGATAAGTCAATTACAAAAGCTTCTTAACTATAATTGCCCTAATTTTTTAAAGATTTTGTAAAACCAGAGTCATGACACGCACTAAAAGCACTAAACTACCGCATTTTCCGCAAAAACACAGAGATTACAAGATTGTGCCCAAACACTCCATACATTTTAGTATTGACACACTTGCTAACCTCATCTTTGCCCTAAGTCTTCGACATAGAGTGCGTTTTCGTGCATTGTTCGAGTGCACTCTCGGCGCATCGCAACTGACATGTCGGTCGCGGGAACCAGACGCCACGTAACGCTTACATAAGAACTGGTTCTTAAAGGTTACAGCCACCAATGAACCCGATCACCCTTCTGGTGAGAGTAAGTGCCAAGCTATAGTGACTATAGTTTTGCAAAACGATAGCTGTTCTGCCGTGTCAGGCCTATCTCCGTTATCTCAAAAAACCTAGTTTTGAGTAAACGACTCCTAAAGTTTTTTTTGCATTTATTGCCATTATATCTATGTTTCAAGAGATTTTTCCAAACTTATTTCACATCATAAGAATTGTAAAGATGTACATATTATTGTGATGTAATTATCTTTTTTGTTTTATCTTTATTTTCTATGTTTTTTTCCAAAAACGGAGATAGGCGTGATAGGAATTTCATACAAATCTTGTTACGCGAAGGGCCGTATCTTAAGATACATGACTTAGCCGTGACAATTTGAGTAAGAATTATTTAGCCATACATACATTTCTGCATTATTTTGTCTAGAGAGGTAGAATAAAAGTAGGTTTTAATAAGAATCTTAATTTTAATCAGTCATATTTTAATTAGGAACATAGGTGTAATCAAATAACAAGTATATTATGACAAAACTGGAAATGGTATTCAAATAAACTAAAATGTATTTCTTTTTCATTTATCAACAAAAACATTACCTACCGGTCTACTAAATCAGTCTAAATATTATGTAGTTGCATAAGTCTTAGTAATTACCCCATAACAGTATAATATATAAGTAAATTACGTATCTATCGTGGCTAAGCCATGTATTTTAGTAGACACTTAACTGAGTTTGCCATAATCGCGTCTTGTCGACTCGTCAAGCGTTGTCTGTAACTTAAGATACAGTATTTAACCATAATATCGTAGTCAATCGTAATTTCTTCTAGAGCATTTTTTGGGATAACGGTAAGAGATAATTAAATAATATTTTATACACGGTATAGAAGACCCATAAAAACCACGAAAAACACTTGTTACGCGTAACTCATGTATCTTAAGTTAACTGACATTCGCCTGACACGGCAGTGTTACCTACAATTAATAGGTATATGATCGCGAATTCGAACAATGGTAATCGAATTCGAATCAGTAATAACTAATGTTTGTTCGTTGTCTGGCACCTGGTCTATAGCTTTGCTTATTTAGGGGCTAGACAGCACTGTTGTTATAAAAACATTAAATATATTTTTTCAAAATGTATAATTATTATTTGTCGATTAAAATTCCTCTGAAAATGGTCAGATATATTTTCGTGAATCAGCCTAATCTTCAAACTACCTACTAGCAAATAGACATAAATTATTCAACATTTTTTTTTTATATAAAAAAAAGTGACATGTTCTCGGACTGCTATTTAGTAATTTTTTGCAAGTAAATAGGTCAAGTAATAATCGAGTCCAAATAATTTATTCGAAATGATAATAACAGAGTTATCGGCAACCTTGACCTTCTTTAAATATAAGTAGGTCTTACATATAGTAATGCGATTGAGAAGACCTATTTATAAAAAATAAATAATGCGTTTTTAACGATCAAAGTAATAATACTACGCAGCTATAAATTGTCTAGGCGTTGAACTATTATTCTTTGGTTGATTTTTGTTGTCTCACAAACTTGGAACCACCTATTTTTCTCTTATCAGCTGACTCAGTCGTTTCAGCTTTACCTATGTATATCTGTTATTCGGGAAAACTGAAACTTCCATCAAAAATATCTTGTCTAGACGGACAGACTTATTGTCAAGACAGTAAACAAATTGTTAACTGATAAATCAGAGGCTGAGAAATAACTTTGGGCTTCGTCAGAGGTCTTAAGGCAATTTTATAACAATAAGATTTATTATAAGTTGTCATATTTTACACAACATGACATAGTTATTGGGTACTTACATGCAGTCTTAATATTTTCAAGTGATAGCAAAATGCTACCGTATTATTACTGTTTTTTGCGTGATAATTTTTTTTCATTAGTGTCTCTGAAGCTGACATGAATATTTTTATTTGATTTGATGTTTATTTTTATTGGTCTTAGTGTTAGCTGAGTTTCGGCAATAATTGTAACAATTAAACTACTATAGCCTACTATATTATAGTGCACGAGATCAGACGCAAGACCAACAGCTTTTTTACATGAGTATTACGAGGTACGTACGAAGATGTTTTACACTGACTAAGTCTGTTCTGGACTGAATTCTCGCTTCAAAGTGCGAATAATGTTAGCGTATTCCGATTCACAAAAAATATAAAACACAATAAGTCACATTGATCTGTTATCTGGCATCCAAAAGTCCAAGTGAAGGGGCCTGACGTCGTTGTGAGAATACTATCCAAGAATATGACATACCCGAACGATGTGGAGGAAGATCTTCCACCTCGGCACGCCCTTGGCAAAGGCGCTCTTGATGGAGAGCGGGACACAGACGCCCATGATCCAGAGGAAGGCGGGGAATACCAGGTCGCCGGCCAGCAGCCCGTTCCAAGTGGCGTGCTCCAGCCACCAGTACCCGCCCGCGCCGTCGTTCACGAAGATCATGAACACTATTGCTATCCTGCGAACGAGAGAGTTTGATGATCATGATTGGCCTGCCCTGTATCCATTTTGGTTTACGTCGGCGTATTTTGTTTCTCTGGACATAGTGCGGAACGCTCAGGTAGGTATAATACCTGCAGGTCGTGGGTTCGATTCCCACCTTGGGTCTGGTTGGTGGCAAAACTTTTTCAGAATCTGAGATTTTTGAAAAGAAAATAATGTGCTACACGCGCATTATGTACATAATTTCATTTGCGTAAAGGCTTCACGTTCTGAAGGGCATGGTCCTCGCATCTTCCATTACTAATCCTGTTTACATGTTTATCTCGTTTTACTGGTCTCTAATGCTTCGCTAGCATCCTGTAGGACTCAGAACCGGTACAGCGAGCGTAGGATGGTGATATTGAATGTTCTGTCTGTCCGAGACATTGGCTCCCAAACTTCTGTTGCCTATAGGCGTCATGTTTTTCACCCAAACAAACTGTTTACGAAGAAATCCAAATGGATTCCTTTTCATGTGCCCGGAAAAATACCAATTTATTTTTCTTGACACAGAAAAAAACACCTTTGTTTTTTATCAAAATTACTGATTCATTCCTCGCAGGAATAGATGTCGAAGTCGATTCGATTACTATTAATATTTATGTAGACTTACTTATAAATTTGTTGAAAATCATACAGTAGTAATTCAGTATTTATTTATACAACTTTCGCTGGCAGGCTGACACGCAGCCCACCCAAAAGAGCGTCTGTAACCTATTTTAATAAAATGAGACTGTTAGGAAGCATCATTTAATACATCTCCTACATAAGGAATTTCGAATCAGAAATACTAAAATGATTTTTCTGAAACTAAGTTTCTTATTCAATTCAATTCAAAACGTTTATTTCAGGCTGGGCCCATAAAAGTTAGTAACAATGATCCTTAAAAACTAATGTTAGTACAAACAGCACACAAAAAGGACACAAATAAAATTAACAATTAACACAATTACAATTATGTGGTGTGGATTGTCACCCACCTTTGAATAATGGGTAAATCCCACCTGTCTACAAAAACCCTAAGGATAGTGCTGGTACTGCCACGCAAACGAGTCATCGCTGAAGCACACCGTTTTCTAATGATGGCGGCAAAGCCATCGACTTGCGCTTCAGCGAACATGCCGGATGCACTGCATCTCCACGGCAGCCCCAGCAGTATCCTCAGGGCGTTGTTATATTGAACACGCAGGTCGCTGTATGCGCGCCGGGTAAAACTAACCCACAGGTTGCTCTTATAAAATGTTTGGCAGTATGCTTTGAAAAGCGTTATTTTGACTGGCCTAGTGGAACGAGCAAACCTGCGAGCCAGCATGTTGCAGCGCACAGCCAGCGACCTACGTTCCCTCTCTATATCGAGATTGTCCTTTAAGTCCACAGTGACCCAGTGACCCAAGTATTTAAAACTCTGTACACGTTTTAGTGTTGTACCACAGAGCGATATTTCAGGAACGTTTGTGTAGTTAAGTGTCCTTGACTGAAATAGAATCCATTCGCTTTTGGTTGTATTATACTTGAGACCGTGAGCCACCGCGTAGGACTCACAAATAGACAGGAGCCTCCGTAACCCGCTGACAGACGGACTCAACAGCACCATATCGTCTGCGTAGCTGATGTTATTTACGCTTATCCCGTCAATGTAACACCCAACATTGGCGCTATTGAGCTCGCCTATCAACTGATTAACATATAGGTTAAAGAGTCGGGGTGAGCTCAACCCCCCCTGTCTCACCCCACTCTCCAGCCCATAGATATCCGAGTATGATCCAGACCATCTAACCACGTTCTTTTGACTACCATACCAGTATTTAAATATGGACACAAGTTCTTTTGGCAGTGTAGTTTCATTATAAAGTTTTTTCCACAACAGGTCATAATTAACGAGGTCAAATGCCCTAGTGAGGTCCAGAAAGCACCCCAAAACAGGAGTCCTCCTGGCCGTATAGTACTGCACAGTCTGCTTAAGGCTGAAAATAGCACTCTCAGTAGAAAGGCCAGGCTTAAAACCAAATTGGTTGTCATACAGGTCCATATGTTTAGCTAATTCTTTATCAAGCAGACTGTCCAGCACCTTCGATATAATCGTGGCCAGGGATATAGGCCTATAGTTTGAGATGTCTGAGGCATCTCCTGTTTTGTTTTTGATCACGGGTACAACAATTGTTTTGGTAAGTTCCTCAGGCAAATAACTGTGACTAATGCAAAGACCAAAAAACATGGCTAACACCCGAGGCAGGTGCACCCCTGCATGCCTGAGATGTTCAACGCTCAGACCGTCGTAACCAGGGGACTTGCCCTTCTTCATTTTATGAATTACATTATATATTTCCTTGGCCGTAAAACGTAAGGGAGGATTTTCAGGATCAACGGCCTGCACGTCGCTCATCCCATCCCGTTTTTCCCGTGTAAGCAAAATCCTTATCAATGCTCCCTAGGTATGGCACGTCATGAGGCAGAAGCCAGGTCTCCTGCAATGCTATAACGTCAGCAGCGTCACACAGCTTCTGTACGCAACCCGTTGAACGAACAATATTCTTGCAGTTAAATGTTGAGAATGTTACTTTTGTTTTGTTATTCATTAAGTACTGGGTAATTTTACATCAGCAAGCCGCGACCCTTCTTTGTCTTTTCCCGGCTTGAAGTTAATAAATCGTCTAAATCTTATACCTTCCGGCCATAACTTGTCATCCAAAAAGACGTTCAATTTATATTTAGAAACAAATAGCTTGAAAGCATTGTAAGGCCGGTCCGATTTCATGTTAATTTTTTCCAATACAACGGGTTCCTTAGTCTTCTTCTCGATATATTCACAGATGTCCTGCTCAGTAGTTTCTTTGTTTACATTCGATATAAAGAGTGGAATTTTTATTTATACTCATGCTCTACATTTTAATAGATTTCTATATTTTACTATGAAATGGTAGCCAAGTGAGTGAGACCCCTAATTTGTTCGTCATTAATACCGCCCATAGACCTTATGACTTGGCAGGGTCTCAATCATAGTATAATTATGAGTACTGCGTAGTCTCAATAGCGATACGTCTGTCTTCTGTGAGAGGGTACTGAGGGTGAGTACTTTCCCAATCCCAACTTAACATCTTAAATAACTTTGAATTTTATTCACCTTTAAGTTTAGCGACCACAACACGACAGTTTTCTTTATTATTACAGACCCTTATTGTCCTCAGAGAGGAGGTACTGAACTTTGTCAACCAGTGACATGAATATGTAGAGAATAACTAGAATTTCTGCGATGGGTAATGTGCATTTTGTTCTAGATGAGACTCAGCGATGTTGTGAAACTGTTTTCGCCTCGTTAGTCGCAAATGCGCCGCGATCTGATGTCCGATGTCTAATAAACTATTACAATTTGCACGTTCACTTGCATAAGTCGAGCAGTGCTGACAAAGTGTAGGTATTAAAAACACAGTCCTGGGTTTCACGAGGTACGACTGCAATTATGGCTACTTATTAATTACTTGAACTATGCGGATGTGAACACTAAATAACACCTAGGCACTATCTTGAATACCAAAAGCAATAAGCTGGTTCCATGAGTGAAAATTTAAAACCATAAGAATTCAATAATAAGATTACCCACACTTTAGCAACGCTTTGAGCGATAAAGTGTTTGAGAAGTCTTACTTAAAACACACGTCGCCTGCTTATCATCAGATAGACTACGTGCCAATGCTACCAATTGAAGTTTTATTATACAAATTATACCTGTATTTAATCCTCTCAGGATCAGACTGTCTACTTTTATAAAAGTCCTATTTAATTATAGCAATCAAGCTTCTCTTACGTCACCTATAAATAAAAGGTACTATGCGGCTTACCCCCTGAAGGTGTCAAGTGCCCGCAGTCGCTGCTGGATGGCCAGCTCCTTGTCTCCGTACCGCAGCTTGCCCGTGCGTCGAACCCGAGACATTATCAGCCGCCCCACGACGTACAGGATCCATGCTCCCGCCAAAACACCCAGAAGCAGGAGAAGAGCTGCAAAATAAGCGTGTAGGTATTCTAGTTATGTTGTTTGTTTCTTTGGTCAAGAGTTAGGCATATGAAAAGCGTGACAGTTCACGCGTAGCAATATGTTACGATGTAATCATCATCAACTTAATGATATCATTAATCTTCATCAGCCAAAGACGCGAACTGCTGAACATAGGCCTCCCCCAAGGATCTCTAAACTGGTTTGCACCTGTTCCTGTTGTACTATACTATGAATCTACTAGATGGAGATGGCCCCCCATCTAGTAGTAGATTTCTTAATGGACTTACATTAATAAATCGGGAGGCGACCTGCGACCATCTACCTGATGATAAGCAAAAACTACGAGCGCCAAAATCATGAAATATATAAATATGTAATTTCTCCTGTAGCTAAGCAAAGTGCTTTTATGATTTTACAGTTATATACATGTGTCATTATATCGACTCGTAAGTAGTAAGAGATAACCACGAGTGCACAGAATAGTTATCGTGACGAGTGGCAGATCAATGCAAGCGAAGCCGCCCCAGGGCGAGATTAGATCGTGCGAACCTATCCCGTCTCAGGCTTTGCCGTAAAAACTGACAAGCGATTAACATGCAGCGGTTATCATAGACAACTCACAAGATATAGTTACTAAGTAAGTTACCTCACAGAATTAATAAATTACTTATTTTATGCATTCAACTAACGGCACAGCAGAGCTGGTATTCTATTAGGATTCTGGATCTATGGCCATACAAAATAACGGTTAACAGATCATACATGATTCTTATCCCTAAATAGCTTAAAAACTTTTTTTATTGATGAGAAATAAAGGAGGTACTTAGGTACCACAAATAGCATATTATGTATTTACTTAATGTTCGTCCTAGTAGGTACTTGAGCCCACAACTCCTTGCTTATAGGGTCTCTACTATAATATATTATGCGCAATCCAGAGCAATTTAAATCTCTAATACAAATAGTGATGAATATTATAATCACTAGGTGACCTCCCAACCTCTCAACTGACAAATAAAGTCGTACACATAAAAGCAAATAGAAAGCCATAATTAGCAGCGATGTAATTATTATAATCACGGGGAAAATTACCCACATAAAAACAAAATGAACAATGAACAATAAACATCTCTGACTCTGTTCCTGTTTATAGTTTTTTGCCAAAAAGTCGACGCCAATTAAATTGATTCTGTTAGAATGATTGGGCACAAAGTATTATTAATATTTCTGGGCCAAGATTCGAAAGGCGATTATTAAATTCTTGTTCATATCATATTCAATAGTCTGAATAGGAATACAAACTCTATTTGCATGGATTCACATTCGAGTTGGACATTCAAAGTAAGCTAACAAATTTTTAATTACCATTTAAAAAAATTCCAATTCGGCATTATTAACATTGTCAATCGTACAAGTTTGTCTCACTCAACCCTTTTTCTGTGGCTGAATGCAGATCCGCATAACGTCCTGGGGATCGGCATTGGATACCTATGTAGGATTCGCAAGGCATTAAAACGTGTGTGCCCAGCATTGTTACTAGGCTGATAGGTACTTACTTTACATATACAGAATGACTTAGTAACAGTTCACAAAGGATATTGCATTGACATAAATATTGTAAACTTTTTAGCTTCTATTCGAATCTTCTTCATTCTGTCACATTGTAGCTTTAGCTTTCTCTCGGAAGCCTACCTATATAAATAAAGATTTTTGATGTTGATTAGATTTTTCGCCATAAAGGTTTTTTCTGCAGCCAGAATGCGACTAGAAACTGTTATCATGGTAGTATTACGAGTATTGGTAAAACAACATATCATTATCGACACCGGATTCTGTAGTGTATAGCTATTGGATTCTTAAGATATACATATGACGCTTTGATAGTGTAGATAAAAAATCATCGAGATCTGTCTTTCAACTGAGATAAAACGATATACATATATCTTCGATTGTTGAACTGTGAGAGTACACTCATTATTAAGACACAGGTAGAGGTAGTTACGTAAATGTTTAAGTACTCGTAACAATGAAGGGTAACATTTTAGGTGTAGTTTTATTGATAAGTTATGTGCGATGTGCTAATTTGAGGATTGATCCGAGGATCGATCCTTTAGTTCTTCTGAACCAGGGACTTGTGAGGGGAGAAAGGGCCTCAGATGGCGATTACACAACGTTTCTTGGTATCCCATATGCGGCAGTGGACGCAGATAACCCTTTCGGGGTAAGTACAAACGGTGATTCAAGACTATTTTTATATCTAGGCCGTCGTAAATAACTTCTTGAGTGGTGATTGTTGGGGTAATGAACTCTTCACTTCAGATATATGACGTGTTCTTATACCGAGTTCTACGTTGAAATCATATACCTACTTTGATTTCAAATAAATATGTTTCTAAACTACCAATTATAAACTGTACGAGATAATCTGACTTAAGTAATAACTTAGGATGTTTTTCTGATGTAGCTCAACAAAAACTTATAACCATTTGAATATGATCGTCATTATTTATAATTGTATTTATTTTATTTAAACTTTATTGCACAAAAAAAAAGTACAATTGACAGTGCCACAAGACATAGCCAGGAATTTAAAGACTTTTAAGTATTATTATAACCTAGCTTTATTATAAGTTCGTTCAACAGAAAAAAAATACAAATTCTATTCTAACGTTGGGTTTTGTTGATGAATCAAATACAATATAAGAATAAATTGTAATATTCTGCGACTTTCATTTCTTATTTATGTTTTGCTTTCAGCCTGCCCGGCCGCCTCCAGTATTTCAAGAGCAAGTATATAGAGCAAACAATGGCTCGATTATGTGTCCGCAGCCTGGGAACTGGACAGGAAGTGAAGGCGGCACTGTGATGCTGGACTGTCTTCGATTAAACATTTATGTGCCGAATGACGCCACTTCTTCAAACCCAATGCCTGTCCTGGTGTGGATACACGGTGGAACCTTCAATACCGGCTATGCTGGTCAGTACGGCGCCCGGAATCTAGTCAAAGAGAACATGCTCGTTGTCACAGTCAACTACCGCTTGGGACCATACGGGTTCATGTGCCTCGATGTGCCAGACGTAACTGGAAACCAAGGGTTGAAGGATCAATTTGATGCGATGCGTTGGGTCAGAAACAACATAAGATCATTCGGTGGAAACCCTTACAATGTGACCCTGGCAGGCCAAAGCGCTGGGGCTTCTTCTGCTCTCCTGCATTTGTATTCACCGAGGGAAAAATTATACCACAAGTTAATAGTAGAAAGTGGTTCCCCACAAAGTAGCGGCATGTTTGTTAATGGTGACACACAAGCTGCTGTAAAAATTGCAACTCATTTAGGTTATACCACAACAGATACAACAGAAGCATTGGACTTTTTAGTTACAATTCCGCATGATAGAGTTATTGATGCAGCGAGTGCTCTGGATTTAACACTGAGGCCTTGTAAAGAGAGATCTTTTAGTGGCGTTGAGAATTTTATTGACAGTGATCCATACGCACTTTCCAATCCCAGAAAAGTGAGAAATACACCAATCTTAATTGGCCATACGAGCAAAGAACTAATTCATACAGTAGCGTCGACACCTGGGTACTTTAACAGCGACCCGTTTTTCGAGAAAGTGTCGAATAACTTTAACTTGGAAGGGGACAGACTGAATTTGGTTGCGAGTACGATTAGGCATTTTTACATCGGAGATAGGGCGATCACAAGCCAAGTGACGTCTAAATTGGAGGATTTCGAATCAGATTTCTTCATCAATCACCCAATGGAAAGAACGGTCGTGAGTTTATTGACAGAGGGCGCAGGTCCTGTCTACAATTATTTGTTTAGTTATGTGGGTGATTCTGGGGAAGATGGCGCCGGTCACAGCTCGGAGCTGAGATATCTATTTGATATGCGTGGTGATACGCCGTTGACTGAGCAAGATCAACAGATATCCGATCAGATCACCGCTTTATGGGGGAATTTCGTCAAATACGGGTAAGCGAACAACAATTAAAGCATTTCTCATCAGTTAGTTATTGATTATTCACCACCACGTAGGTAGGTAGATCATCTTAAAACTAATATAAAATTGCCGGTTTCTATTACTCAAAAGAGCCAATCTTTCGATTGGTTCTAAATATAATTTACTACTGAATTTTCTACTTAATAATAATAATAAATTATAATAATAATCATTTATTGCAGACAACTAGTATCCATATTGGTTAGTAATACATAAGACTTATGTTAGTAAGAAAATAATATATCAGAACAAAAATAAAATAAAATAAAAATAAAAACACGAGATTAAGGCCCTCCAAATCCCGGCGAGCTAAACTATTTATTTCTCAGCGTGCAGAGCATATGAGAGTCCCATCGTTCTGCCAATACGCGCAGGATGGAGTTTATGTCGTGACCTAAATCTGATAAAATAATAATATACATCGGAATGCTGGCTAATAATATGACCGCTGAAGACAGACATAAAAGTGGGAGCAAAAGTTTAACGACGAAAGATCACATTAGCCCAAGAGTTGCTTAATTGTTTGCTACGACTAACATGGCACCTTAGTTCTTATGACATGAACTTGTTTCGTGTTCTGCATAGTACTTAGCTTCAGTGCATATTGAATGATGAAAGAGATTGAAATCCTTATGTTTTTAGTGATTTTTTTCCTAATTAAAGTATGTAGCGAACTATGTACCTAAGTATGTATTGTGCCATTCTTGCAGTTTAAAACCTACTGAAAAAAGGGCCGAAAATTAAAAGAGTCTAAGAGTGTGGCATCATAGAAAGACGGCACTATCAGTTTACCATATGTAGGTACAGACGTGATCCGTATGACCAGTTTTCTCTGTGATTTGTGATCAGTTTTCTGAATACACAATACAACCGTCGACTACTTTCGACCATGTCATACTTCATCTTCATAGCCTTGAAGAAAGAGGAATTGGTTTGATACACCATGATTGAATTGACGTAATCGTCTTGCATAATTACAGATAAACCGTTAAATTTAAATACCTATTACAGTTTAAGAGAAACGGCTTTTCGGAATAGTTCAATGTTTGGTGGTGTTTGAAAAAAAGATAAGATAAAAAACTTTTGCACAACTGATAAAATATGCTCTGTATTAGATTAGATTGTTATTATCCACATAAACATAAATATGTAGTATGTTAATTTGGATATAAGTTGGTTACGTCGGTACGTTGACTTGTAGGCTGTCACAGACTCGTAAATTACATACAAAAGGCGCAATGTCTTTTCTTACATTTTAGTTTAAAGTGTTTTTTTTGTTGTTTCTGATACCAACAGCACAAGTGCTATAGATTTTGACATCAATGTTTTGTCCAATACTTGATATTCTTAATAATTTCAGAAATCCTACGCCACGTTACCAGAGCCTACCGGTGACGTGGAACGCGGTGACCGCTGTCACCAGGCCTTACCTGGTCATAGACCGGACCCTGCGCCTGGAGACCAGGGCTTTTAACGACCGCATGGCCTTCTGGGACCTGTTCCATGACAACTACGGATCCCTCAATATCCTCTCAAGAGAGTGCAGAGTTTAGTGGCATGGCTGGCTCAACGGATCTGGAACTTTTGGTGCACGCGACAGAGGTCGTGGATTCGATTATTAGGGATGTTAATTTTAGTGTTAAGGCTTATGTATATTTTTGGTACAAGTACGTTCGTTGCTTTTCAAAAACACTTGTGTTTAAGTTATTTTCAAAATAAAAAGGCTACAGACATGCACTTATGAATGGTCAATTATCAGGGTTACAGAGTGAAAATTTTCTATTGTTATTGTTTGCATTGTTAACTTTAAAATTATCACTTACAAAATGTAAATTACAAACCAATGAATGTTTTGAGACTTTAATTTTTTACTACATTAATTACTATGTAGAATGTATGTATGACTAGCGCTCTCACATGAAAATTGACAGAAAATACAGTTATTCAGGCGGTAGATTTCTTTTGGGGTAAATAAGTACATGTAATAGTAATACCAAAAAACGTCTAATCACTTCAGCAATTATCTAGCAGAACACATGTTCTATCGATAGAGTCACTCTATCGTATGCTAAGTAAGCTGCCACTGCGGTCTATCCCTATCGAGAAACACCTCTACAGAAAGCATACTGCTGGTGGTTACCTGCAGCGTGCTGGCAAGTTGACTCCTCTATCCTAGGAGAAATGTTATCTAAAGATCTTACGACGAGCCAACATAATCGGATCAAAAACAAGCCAACAGGGGGCCTAGGCAAAATAACATTTTGACAGCGATAGCGAAATTCGCTAACTTCAAATTGTATGGATTTGACGGGTGCCTTAGAAAAGTCACGTGGTCAATCGATATTGATAAGGGTTTTGACATTCGCTGTCGCAAATTCAGCGACAACGAACGTCTTAAGTGCCGCTTGTCTAGGGACTCAGAATTATCAACTGTATCAAGTTCTCGAACGAACGTCACGTCACTCGCAATTTCAAGACAATGTCCTCGAACGCGTGGGGCGTCTCGGGCGGAAAGTGATCATCATACAGTTGTGGGACAAAGACGCCCGCCCACCGCCGACCTACTTGCTCCATTACTGGCCTCGACTGACGCTCCACAGTGCCATTGTTAAAGTACCAAACAAATCTTAATGTAGAGAGGATTTGTCACTTGTCAAAAAAGATTTAAAAGATTGGAGGGTTCAATTCCTAGGTCGTGCCCGAACTTTGTGTCGAATTTTTCGAACGCGTATGGCAAGCGCAGTAATTCGACCTATTACAAGTAGGTATTGTGAGTGTGATTAGATTTCAATGAGGGAAGCCTTTGCGTTACAGTGGAAAGAGTGATTCTCCAATTTTTTTGGATCGGAGTTGTAAAAACCGTAAATAATTGTACATAGTTACGTAACATTATAAATAATATTATATTGTTTTACTATTTGAATCCATATATTTTATCGACCTACTTCTTGTTTGCGTTCATAACGAAAAAGTAAGTATTTTTCTATTCTGCCTTCTCCACGTAGTTTCCTACATGATATTACATAATTTCCCAATACTTCAAACATGTGATACCATAGTTAAATATTGTCTATAATTTGGCGACAGTGGAAATAAAACTTTCGCCAGCCCATCGCGGTGTGCCAGACATTAGTCACGCCAGATTTTCACAATTTTCACCGCCTTTCGCGCGTGACCGTACGATTCATCTCGACGTTTTATTTCACACTTAATATAGTTTCTATTATCTTTACTACGATTTGGTAATCATAGGCAGGTACTTGTGCGTTCATTGCTTATGTAATAAACAATTGGACGACATAATACACAGTTAGGTTAGGATTATTGGTTTGTGTTAAATAGACCCACAGGAATAGTTTGCAGCATGACGCTAGAAAACTTTTTCTAGTACCTATAATTATGATTTCGGGCCAGTTTGACTACTAACTATCTGCTAGTAGATAACTGAATTCATCTTGTTTATTAAAAAAGAGGATCATTGTTATTTGGCAGTGATGGTAAAGTATCTTTATTAATAGACCGACAGATAGTGTAAACGAGGAATATTATAGAAGAATACAATAACTGTAAAATAAATAATTACTGTACGAGTATTCTTCTATATTGTACGAGTATTTATATATTCTTCTATACTCTACTGGATTTTTTACTTTATAATGTTTGCATCAACATTCAACAATGTGTTCAATATTGAACCAGATGTCCATTATCGTGAACCAATGATGATAAGAGTTATTCAAAAGTGTTACCACATCACTAAAATTTATAACTGTGTCAAGGGTCCACGATAAAGCGGAATAATATCATTATCATAAAATAGCCGTTACCTCTTCGTTCAACATCTGAAGGTAGGGCTGTCAACTTATATTTTACATTTCTTTTAAGATACGTGACCCACCTGATCAAAGGCCACAATATATTTGCCTTTTTTTTCGGATGAGAATGCGTTTATGCACCATAACCGCAACCTAGCTAGACCTGCGGCCGTGTATGGGACTCGAGACTAAAGCGTCCACTACCCACTTAACTCCCCGTGTTCTCCTTCACACAAAATTGGGACGAGCCGGTGCCAGCGTTGTGGCTATTGACCAGCCCACAAAAGATTTAGAGCCTATGTTTCTGCAGTATTTGTGAGTCTGGGCCGGTCAATCACCACAAAGCGGGAACAGATTGTGAATTAAGAACTTGTGATAATAGGCATCAGTATCAACGAAGACATTATCATAAAAATATAATATGTAGTTATATGTAAGTACTAGACAAATAAAAGTTACAGACGCAAAACACATGAATGATAAAAAATCTAATGAATTACGCGCATTGACTGCGTGACTGACCATCAAGCTAAAATTATACAAAATAACATAGAGGAAGCTGGTCTTAGTAAAAAAAACACCTGTTCTAAAATTAATTAAATACCTATACTAAAAATGTATTGTTATTATAATGAGCCATTATAACAGCATACCGCCCCGCCCTGTGTACAAACAAGGCTGGTGTAAAAATAACTCTTTCGAACCATACCTACCTAAAGAAAGAGGTAAATCGTACCTAGCTCCTGTGTTCCCTCCTCTTTAAAAATTCCTTCAAACGAAGCGTGAAATACGTATTAACTAAGGCCAGTATGACGACTGTAAGGGTCCTATTTTGCATACTATGCGTAAAATAACAGCAGATCCACCAATCTCAATGTTTAAAGTCTTATTCGGAATTACCATCTTCTATCTTATTGGCCGAAATGCACTTCTCTGCTTTGCTCTTCTTCGGTCAAAAGCTACTTTCTTAGCTATAGCTTGCTTAACGGACTTCTACAGTACTATAAAAAAAACTTACGCATATAAATATCGACGGGCTTCTTTGCTGTGGTGACCTCGCAGCCATCTCCGGTCACGTTCAGCCGGTACACTCCGAACTCGCCCACTTGTGGCCGAAGTTGACAAATCATTCCCCTGTAGACAAGAGTTTCACCATAATTAGCCAAAAGGCATCTATCTACTTTTGGATGTAGGTCTCCCCCAAGAATCTCCAAACTGGTCAGTCCTGCGCCAGTGTGTTCCCATGATCTTTACTATGTCATAGGCATCATTGGGGAATTTGGGTAGGCCCACCAAGCTGGCTTAATGTAGGTAGTTGGGAGACAAGAATTTGTAAATATTTATGTAGTAATTTTGCAAGGTATAGAGCGTTTCAGGGTGACTTATTTTGTATAAAATTCTATTTACATTTTAATTCTAACTATGAAAATATCTCTTTTTCTCTTTCCTTTCTTCTCTCAGTCATCTCCGTTGATGGAAATGGTGTGATACCTAATAGACAAATAGACCTTTTATTAATATTATTTTTAAAATTTTGGTGATCGGAAAGAGTAGGTAGATCTTGTTTCTGATCGGTCCTTCTCGATAGACAAAAACATTCCGAAGCCGATAGTAACTAGAGTCAATCTGTAACATTGATTCCTACTGTCATAGCCTAAACAGCAATCAGAATCAATCATCGAGGTGAGATCAGATACGACTAATGACAGGTGCTTTCCAACGCATGGGGCTGTTGACATTCTCCACTTTCGGATTAGGAATCAAGTAAAAAAAGTATAGTCTGAACATAGATTAAAGAAATAAAATATTATTATTCCTATATTATTCCTACTTCTATGAGTCTGAATTTCGAATCGAATCGAGACTACAGCAGACGGCTGCTTATGGATCATGTTATTATGCAATGCTTGCATTTATGAAGATGTTCCTCTTGGTTCATAATGTGCGTGACACATTTACATTTCTATGCTACTTGAACACCTTGCGCCTATCTCTTTTCTCTGATCCAACAACACGCAATAATGTGCTCCATGTTTAATCTTGACGGTCGCTGAACTGTGTCAATGTCGAACAAATGAGGTTACAATTTATTACAATAATTAGGTAAATGCACTTATCCTTATAGATAAATTCTTGGTAATTTATAGTAGAAGGTATGTTGTTTTAAATCGTCTTTTATATAGAGGAAAAAGATGGTGACAAGTGCCGTTGCGAATGCGATATAAATGTCTACGTGACGAGCTTATTTTTAGACTCGTTTTTCCTCAGCTGGAGTAAGTTTGTTGGGGTACGTAAGGTACGTAAAGTATTGCTATTGTTTCTAGAAAAAAGTAAGGTCCCAGCTGCAGTTAGTTAAAAATATTTCACTGCTTCCAGTAATTTCTAGCATGAACTTACGAAGTGTTCCTGGCACTGATGTACTCCTCCGCCGAGTCTGCGTAGACCCGCCAGGTGGCTCTGCGCGCTGTGCTAGTGAACCATGTCTCTTCAGAGCCCTCTTTAAGCGACTTCTGCAGTTCAAACGGACACTGCAAACAAGCAAAATTGTAAACAGTTTCTGTCTGAAATAACACCTGCTAACACTTTAGGTATTGTCAAACCACAGTTATGTAATATATTGCTGTCATACAAAAAGTATTAATAAGTAGTAGAGAGTCTTTAGGTAAAAATACATACCTATCTTATTTTAACCATACCTATCTGTTTTTTAGGCTAGTTTTGTGATCTCAAACATGCATTTGTGATCACATATTAATGGCTACTTCTTGGAAAAGGATTTTCAGAGTGTCACAGACTCATATCTCCTATTAAAAGAAATTATTACGATAAAAACTATTTTTACAACGTTTCTTCATTTCATTAAGCATCAGGTCATATAGATTTCTTTGATTAAAAACTGCGAAGATCTGAGTAATTCACCATCAACACCTCAAATCCGGTGAATTTTGCACGTTTTTTACGTGTCACACGAGCGCCGACTTCTGAACAATCGCACATATTTTTAAAACCATCCACGTTTTTAACCAGTTTTCTACACACATTAAAATAGATAAACCAGTTTACATAATGACCAAATTTTAAATGAATTGGAAGGAAACTTTTGATTTTATGGTCATAAGTATATATGTCACACGCTTAGCAAGATTTTCGCGGCGCGCCTTTCGAGGGGCACTGCTCAGGGCTGGCCAGGCGTAGGCGAACCCTGATAGGTGTATTCGAGTCGTCAGTTACCCCGCAGCTAGCAGGTGAGGTGGCCATGTCGCTGGTTCCCGCGCTTTGGATGCTGGCGTACGTTCTTCAATTTTAAAAATTTTGGTTCCCAGTTTTCCGGCATTTCCGTGTCACATTTTTTCAATGTAATTGTACTAATTTTAGCAGATGGGTTTTGAGGTGAAATACCTAGGTCCCTAATGTAGATGGACAGTAAAAAACTAGCTGGTTATATCTTTTCAATGAAAAGTTATTTCAAAATATATGTTTTTTTGTAATTTCCATGGTGTAATTTCCATGGATAAAACACCATGGAAATTACGTAAGACCCATGGAAATTACCTTGTTTCTTTTAAGTTCATCATCATCAGCCATACGACACCCACTGCTAGGTATAGGCATCCCCCAAGGATCTCCACACTGATCGGTCCTTGCGCCACGCACATCCCGCGGTTTCCGGCGGCCTTGGCAATGTCGTCAGTCCAGCTACTCAAGGGCCTTCCCACTGAAAGTCTTTCAGTGCGCGGTCAAACTGAAAGACACCATCGCAAAACCTTTCCCACGGCCATCGGTTCTGCGGGATATATGTCCCGCCTACTATCATTTTAACTGAGCAACTCTTTGAGCTATGTCGGTTACCTACATTATTTTGCGAATCTCCTCATTTTTGACTCTATCGCACAAAGAAACACCAAGCATAACTCTCTCCATTGCCCAATGTGTGACCTTGAGGCTTCTTATGAGACCCATAGTGAATGACCACGTTTCGCTTTCATATGTTATCACTGGCAACACACACTGTTCAAAGACTTTCATCTTGAGGCACTGAGGTATGTTGGATGCGAATATATTCCATAGCTTCCCGAACGCTGCTCACCCGAGCTGGATTCGTCAAGGGGTCTCTTTCTCGAAGTTGGACTTACCTAACTGAACTGCCTGTCCAGGTAAACATAATGGTCAACAACTTCAAGCGTAACGTTTCCAATGCTAACTGGAGCGGGTGCAACATGGACGTTCGACATAATTTTCGTCATGTCCATATTCATTTTAAGACCAACTCTTATGGAAACGTTACTAAGATCTTCGAGCATTGTGTTCAGATCCACCATGGTCTCGGCCATGAGAACTACATCGTCGGCAAAGCGTAGCTGTGTAAGGTACTCGCCATTGATGTTAATACAGAATCCTTGCCAATCCAGAGGCTTAAAAATATCCTCCAGCACAGTAGTGAACAGTTTAGAAGTTACGTCTTCCTGTCACCTCGCTCTAGTTGAATAGGGTTTGAGATCTGGTTTTGCAATCGAACCGATATGCAGCGTTTTGGTATAAGTACCTCAATACGTAGATATACATGTAGTCCACTTGGCACCTTTTTAGAGACTGCAGCACTGCCTAGGTCTCGATTGAATCAAAGACTTTCTCATAGTTCAAGCTAAGCAACGCTTTTAAAGAATTCCAACAATTAAATTGAAGACTTAACTGATTGAAACTTATTTTATAAAAATTCAATATGTTATTTTTTATGTTTACTATTATGTTTATCCATAAGTATAATGTTATGGGAACAATTTTAATGTATAGAAAGTTAATTAATAACAGTTTTATCACTTTCATGTTCCTACTTTGAGTATCATAAGTAAGTTTAGAAATAAAAATACTATTTTTGCTAAATATTGTTTTAATACAATGTAGATCTTTATACTACCCTAACTAGCTAATATGACAGCGTAATTTCATATTTGACATGGTTTTTAGCTTAATTTAATCTGTTGGGTAATTTCCATGGCCTTTATTGTAATTTCCATGGGCCGCCAATTTTCTCCATTTTTTTTTAGCAAAAGTATAGATCCCGTACGTGGCGAATTTTGATTTGTTGTTTAAATTTGCACAAGCTTTCAGAATATTTGTGCAATTCACCATAATTCAGCGATTTCAAAAATGCCGTGGAAATTACGCGGAGAGCACTTTTCTGAAGATCCACCCTAATGATGTTAATCTGTTTTATGTACCAATAAATAAATAAATTAATTGTTACATTTCTTGATTTTAATGGTGAATAGATGGGATATTAATGAGCTATAATCTACTACATAGTGCTCTATAAATAAATATTGTTTCAGTCTTATTTTGTGATTACGTCAATCAATTAATGTTATCTACAGTTATAAAATATATTATACTCGCATACAATTTTTTTCTTAATACGCGTTTGTTCGAATTTAACGGTTGAGCACACATGTTACGTTGTGAAGAAACGTGCGTTCATCCAGTAAAAATGATTTTGGGCAGTAATGTAATGTAAGTCATGACCTGGTTTGCAATTTTTATATATTTTTTCATAACTAGCTATGTTTGCGAGTCGTTTTTTAATAGAGACACATTGTTTTAATTTATTTAACGGGGGGTAAGTACCTCCTTTTAGTTGAATCGTGAACTTGCATGAAACAATGTCTTAAAGAGCTAGTAAAAAAAGGTCTGAACACTGTACCTACATCGTGTACATGTTATCGTAACTGGTAAAGCTGATATACCTACATGTTCTTATATTTAACAAAGTCCCAAACAACCCCGTTATTATTCGAGTTAATATATTGGGCCCCGAATCGTACTTGACAGGTTTTCATTTTTCAGCCTAGGGCCAGTGGTCTAAAATGTAAGTAGCATACAAAATGGCATCAGCTTGTCCCCTTCACACCCGAGGTTCAGGGTTGGGTACAGGGACGAACCCTTATTAGCTTGTCCCCTTCACACCCGAGGTTCAGGGCTGGGTACAGGGACGAACCCATATTAGAAATGAGTTAGATCATGTGTACCCGCCTAAGTTTTATCTCGGACATCGGCAATTAGACCGGCTCAGGCAATTTCTCTAGCAATCGAGTGCAATCGCATGCACTGATGCATGCGACAATGCAACTCTTGCCAGGTTCAGTATTACATATTTCTATGAGATGACCCATTTGGCACACTGATTGAGAAGATCGTTTCATAATACAAGAAAATAATATAAGAGTTACAACAGAGGTAGCTCTGTAATCGGTAACGATTAAGATTTTTCTAGACAGTTATAAGTAAATTAATAATGGGTTGCTAGATGATTTCAGCTACGGCGAGAAACACGCAGAATGCGCAAACACGACTTTATAACTACGATATTTGGGAAAATTTCGTTATGTCAATTTAAAGAATGTTGTAATGAAAAGAGGGCGGGATTTCATCTCGCCCTAATACGTCAAGATCAGCAATCTGCTATTTTGCTGGCATTATGCCTGTTTAAATAAATCCCTGGTTAATTCGTAATGTGCCAATACAAATTACAAAAGCTATTGCAATGTTGATTGAAATGATAGATTGTTATGAATAATGAACGTGCTCACACGTGAGATCGGCTCGCTTTTCCCGCGGGAATCCCGGTGAGTCGCTCCAGTTCAATACAGGGGAGGTAGCGCAGTTCGACGTTTTCTAGGTACTCGTAGAAGGGTCGTGGTCATTAACCCTTAGAACATATAACTTTGTTGACAATTTCTAACAAGGGCGGAAGAAAACAGTTTAAGTTTTAGTCAGCATGATAACAAAAGTGATAGACATAAGACCTGGCGAGGATAGCTGCGATACACTGAATGCAGGTCGCTGGGGGAGACCCAAGTTCGACAGCTGACATTCTATGGGTGATAATATTATGATGATGATGTTATTACTCTAGTACTCGCTAACCAAGAAGTGTAGCAAGTTGCACACAAAAAAGTCTTCATGGATTATGGATTACTAAGCAGAAACTTTAATGCGGAAATTGGAAAACTACTACACTTCCAGCCGATGAGTCAATCGCGACAAACGCAGTAGATGTTGGATCGACGCCAATCACCATAACTCAACAAAAACGTGCATTATTGTTGCCACATTCAATGCTTCGCCAAGGTACGATACTTCCTCACTCGTATATTTTGTAGTTTCATCGTTGGGCTTAACCATGCGTGATGACAAAATGTATCATATAAACGTCTCTTGAAGTTGGATCCTTCGGACCGTGAGTCCGGGTGTCTACTGCCTATACTTTGCTACAAGATACATAATGTTATTGGATGATGGAGCCGTAAGTTATCGGGGGTCTACACAAATAAGAATTATAACTATATGATCTCTAAGCAGATTGCACTTAGTTGGGGGTGGAGGGTGGCGTCTCCGCCGTTTTGATAGGAGCGTGAGAATCCCACACCTTCCCACGCCCTAGAAAGGGCGGAGTTTACCTTTTAAACTTAGGGTGCTCCTCCTTGCCTTTCATAAAATCTTCACTTTCAAATTATTCTCTCCCCAAGTCCCCACCATAGGAAAACCGGAAGTATTCTTATTTTCTTAGACATTGCACTGAGTTGGTATTACAACAATAGAAGGTAACAAAGATTCCCGGGAGATTTAACGGTATCACATGCAAACGGAGTCACATTCCATAAACTTATTGAAATAAGTTTCCCAACAATAGACCGAATGCATGTGTTTACCGAGAGTGCGCACGCGCGGGCGAGGTGTATCATTTGCTCGTTCGTTCCGCGTGTCGTAGAAAGGTGCGAATTAGCCTTCAATACATATTTATGTTTCGCAATTTACGCCTTGACATAATTAGGTCTGTTCGTGAAAATATGGCAAAGTTATGTATGCACTTCCGAAGTCATGTGGTTTCATATTACAACCGATGGAAATGTTTTGCTGATGAAACTAAATTTTGACACGTACCTACGAGCTTATTAAGTTACCCATTATACCTACGTAGATATCATTACCTATACCTACATGTCTTTGTATTTAAGAAATCTGAAACCACTCTGGGGAAACTTGTACTTTAAACCAGTTATTTTAAAAGTCTTGCAGAACTGTATGCTTCCATTTGGAAAGGTAAAATATTGTGAGCTTAGAAAGAGATGTTTGTTATTGTTTTTCTAAAATTGCTGACCAATGAAATGAATGACTATGTAAAGTATTATAAGATAGATAGATGCGTTAGTCCAGATAAACACTTACAGTCTTTGTCCTGATAAAATATTAATGGAATATAATATATCCCATTTCAAAGCCGCCTTTAGTGGCGAAATAAGGAATATTTAGACAAAAGCTGTGCTTTTTGAAGGTTACCACTTCGTAATACCGTGCTCATCTTCTGCTTTCATCTTCATTTCCAAATGTAATTATGAAGACTACAATTTCACACCAGTGAAACTGTAGACTTGTATTGTTCCACCAGGAACTATACAAGTCTTCTAAATTGAGACACACTGTAAGTGGTTGTTAGACAAGAATTTGATCAAGATAATAAGAACCTACGACTTCCCTACTCGTAAAAAGATCTTACGCTATTTAATTAGAATTGAACATTGTGGATTGCAAATTGTCATTAGTGTTCGATTTACATAAGTAGGTATATAACTAGATATACAAAATTAAATAGTACGGTCAACAGCACATCACGGTAACCACTTGCAGTTCGATAATAGCACTTATGCCCCCGACATAAGAGCGGTACAAAGTCCAAAGTGTTACGTCTGACGTGCTTTTGACTGTACATTTGTTCAACATACAATGCTATCAATATAATTTATGTATCTGCGAGTAAAAATGCGGCAGTGCCAGTAAATGGTTTATGATAATATTGATACTTGTTGGAAGATTTTAATTAAAATTGTCAATAAATCACTGTAGACTGTGATTGAACATTAAAAGCAAAAGGTCAATGAAATGAAAACGCACTTGCAGCGCGTATCGAAAGCGCACCGAGACCGAAACGCAACGGAAACCTGTTCGCAAAAATTTGCTCAAAAGCAGCCCGACCAGTCGCTAAAAAGTGTAAAATCGACTCCTGCGCCGACGCTCCCATTTACGAAATTACGAAACAGGAAAAAAGCAGACTTTTTCCCTCTTATTACAAAAAACAATCGTTAAAACAGGTTTAGATCTGTACTAGTTAGTACAGGTACGAAGTCCGGACTATATTCCTTATTACAAAACAAATACCAACATAAGAATAATTTACTGGTACTAACTCGTTCAGTGCGTTTCATTTTACAAGACTTTGTTTTATGACATGTTTTAAAATCTTTAAATAAGATAGTAAAAATAATAATTCTTTAATTCAAAATGTGTTTTAGTAATGTAAGAAAAAGTAACATATCGACGCAAAAAAGCGGAAACGTAGTAACCCACACCCAAGCCAAATTTTTTTTATTGCAGATTCGGAATGAGAAAAAAATCCTCTTTCAAACGGTCTAATACTCCTTGCTCTACGACTAATAGAAGTTTTTATACAGCATTGGAAATTAGCCTGCTTTTTCGAAAAAGTAACGGAAAGATTGATGTAAATAGCATAAAAAAGAGTGTTTTTTATCACTTTACATTTACTTCAATTCATATTTTTCAAATGACATGATTTCGGTTTGATTTTGGTAGTTACAGCGCGTGAATATTCTGACCAATGTGGGTTACAGCGTTTTTGCTTATAAGGATTAAGTAACGCACCACGTTCACTACATTTCTTCGAAAATAAAATGGTTATTCGTGGCGGTTTACTACAATCCTCGCATATAATAATATACGAAATCGTCGGATACGCCAATTTAAAACTTCATTAGTTTCCCCGATTTTGGTCGATTACCGCGTCGCTCAGTCACTGCGCGACAGTTGAGGGAGTATGATTTGTGTGTCGTAAACGAATTTGACTGCGTGACTCGACTCGTTTACAATATATTAAAATATTACAATGATAATAAGGTTATGAATGTGTTCGTACTTCGTAATAAATGGCTTTGATTGGTTTATTCAATAATCATAATTTTATTTGACTTGTGACTTACAGTAGAACCAAAACGCACACAAGCTTCAAATTAACAAATTACAAATATCACCCTACACACTAATTATAACAACACAAAAATCATTTAAAAAGAAAAAAACCAAACCATACAAATAGAAAGAAAAATTAAATAATTAATAAAAATTATACCATGTCAACTAATCAAAAAAGTCAAAAATGAATACTATGTCAGAAATAACAAAAACAAAACCATACAAATAAAAAGAAAAATTGAAGTATCAATAAAAAATTATACAATGTCTACATAAAAAAATGTCAAAAAGAAATAATTATGTAAGTTAAGTCCATTCAGTGTAGTTGTTTACATAGATATTCAAATTCAAATTCAAATTCATTTATTAGCATGAAAAGTGGTATAACAGATGTCAGATTTATAAATATTGATCGCACAATTCGCGAGAACCTGGCATGCAAAAGTTCTGCTTACACTAATTAAATTAAATTAAATTAAATTACATGATTGATATTAGTCTGATAATAATAGTGATGATGATAATAGTCTAATTTAATGTCATATTATTATATAATGTCAAAAGTAAATTCATAATAATTAATTGTTAGTATAATACATAATTGATAATACGAGTAGTTACACATCTATGAAAAACCGAATCTGGGATTAAAAGCTTGGAAATATTCCTCCACAGAGTAGAAACACTTTTGCACCAACCATTCTTTTAGATGTTTCTTGAACATGTTTAGCGGTAACAACTTAGTTTCATCATCCAACCTGTTATAAACTTTTACTGCCATACAGTATGCGTTGTTTCCGTATAGGGTTGTTGAAATGGCAGGAAGATTAAGTTTGTGTGGATGCCTTGTATTGAAATTGCATACACTTCCTTTACTTGTAAATAAACGTCGATTCATTTTGACAAACACGCACATCTCGTATATGTATAAACACGGGACAGTCAGAAGTTTCAGCTCTCTAAAGAGTGGTCTGCAAGATGTAGTAACGTCGACACCGCAGATTGCTCGAATACATTGCTTTTGAGCTATGAACACCCGATTTATGTGACATGAATTGCCCCAAAGGATGACAGCATATCTCAGAATCGAACACACATATCCATGGTATGCCTGGATGACAATTTTTTGATCGCTGATTCTAACTAGCCTCCAAAGAGCATAAGCGAATGAATTTATTTTGTTACAAATCCTGTCGACATGGTCCTTCCATGAGAAGCGCTCATCCAATACTTCACCCAGGAACATAGTATTACAAGATTCTTTAATATTTTGGTTTCCAAAATGTATATTCAGCGGTGATTTAATTGCATTCCTATTAGTAAATTGTATGTATGTCGTCTTGTTTATATTTACACGTAAATTATTATTATTAAGCCAATTTATTACCTTACAAATAGTGTCATTTATGTCTTTATTGTATGTTTTTCTATCGTTGCAAGGAATTACAACGGATACGTCATCGGCAAAAAGAGTACATTTATAGTCTATTTTGTTTGAAAGGTCGTTTATATATAAAAGAAAAAACAAAGGTCCCAAGATACTCCCTTGCGGCACCCCAAAATTGTTTTCTTTTATATCTGATCGAAAGTTGTTTATTTCCATTTTCGAGTTCATATTTGAGACTTCTACAAACTGCATCCTATTACTTAAGTAGCTCTCTAACCACTGATTTGCAATACCTCGAATTCCATATAGTTCACATTTCTTAATAAGTATATATTTCATTTAAGTCAAAATGTAGACAAATAATTATGTATGGAACATAGTTACAACAAATTTGCTTTAAAGGAAAACCTTCGGTTTGTAGTCGCCTATACATTTATCTCGTTCATTTACAGCGTTTTTGCGTAACAGAAAAAAAAGTGCTATTGCTGTAACCCACACAAACATAGATTAAAAGTAACTTCTAAAAGGTTAAATGTATTTGGTTTGATAAAAAATCCATAAATATATATATGTTAAAAAATTCACATGTGTGGCTTTCATTGTTACGGAGATATCATTTTTTTTCTGAAATTTCAAAATGTTTTTGGCTCTGGTGAACACTTTGCATTTTGTGGGTTACTACGTTTCCGCTTTTTTGCGTCGATATATTTATAATTTTCTGTTCACAAATTAAGTGATTCTTTTCAAAAACTGTCTTTCTATACGTAGAACGGAGCGAAATTTTTAAAGTGTTATCGTTTTGACGTTTGAATGTTAGTCCATAGTAAAACTAGGGGCATCGGCGAACTTTATTGGGTCTAACTTTAGTCCTCGAAATGAAGTTAAACTTCATTTTGTAATAGCGTTTGATTTTAGTCAGGAGTTAGTGTAGTACTAAGCTCGGTTTAATTTTTAAACCACGTTCTGTAATAAGAGGGATAGGGTTTGATAGGTACAAGAAAAAGTTTCAAGAATGACTTGAATTTTAGTGCAATTATGGACTAGTAAAAAGTTGATTCGACTTCAATTAAACAGACAGGCTATATTGTCCTAAATTACTCAGAAAATATTACGCAGAGTGAATCGGAAATTATAATTTTTGCTTCCCTCAACGTGTCCGACTTTAGATAGTACGCTCGGTATAGGCCTTCTCAAAAAGTTGGTCCTCCAATAAGTTAGGACTTTCATAAATCCGTAAACAAAGTTGTCAATGTTTCTGATGGAATTAATAATGAACTATCCCACGATTGAAATTTTCTAAATAAGTTACTGATTCCTACTAGGCTACGATATGGATTGTATACAAACAAAACTAAACAAAAGTTGTATACTACTTACTTGTTGATTTGAAAACGGGTGTGATTGACACAGAACATTAGCTTAGACCAATACCAGTGCCACAAAAAATAAATTATTAATTTAACCTATTTTCAAAAATTTTAAATCTGACTAACCCGAAAACAGTCATCAGAGACCGCGTAGACCCCAACATTTCTGTCAGCAGTGCCAAAGACATACGCCTGGTCCATGTTCAGGGCGGTCATGTTCAGCCCATCCTGCTCCACGCTGGGCTCCTCCAGCCACGACTTCACCGCCTCCCGGTACCACTGCCATGTGTCGTTCGAGAACTCCGTGTCATTCATCTTTACAACACTCGGTCCCACGTTTGTAACTTCTTCCCGTCGAAGTAGTCAAAACTTTACAAACTTTAATAAGTGCACATTTTATTTGTGTATTTATTATTCGCGCGGTGATGCGTGCGAGCGAGACGCAGATCGGATTATGACTGGCGGGACCGACCGGTGCGTGCTGCGTCAGGTTTGTAAATACGACTTTCTGCACAACTGCTGGAAAAAACTGATCAAGTGGTCTCCATTTCTGACTTAATTGGTTCCGTACCAAAGCCCCATATTAAATCATTACTTGCCAAGAGGGCAAACCGGCAAAATGCCGAAAACCCTTTCTTTTTTCAGTCAAGGAAATATTTTTTTTACTTTTCAGTTTTCTGGTACTGTTGCTGTAGTCGAGTGTCGACATATCGTCACTACCAATAATAACACGGTATTGTTGTGTAAGCCAGTCTGAAAAGGCCCCTATTCTCTTTGTATAATATTTTTCAGCATATTGACTAGCCCGGTGGCGCCAAGGGGTCAGTCAGGGAGGGGTCGTGAATATTTTGAACAGAAAGCCGTCTGATGAACATTTTGTATCGGTTTCGTCTTTGTGTATGACTTTAGTATATATTTATGAGATAGGTACACATTTTCCAGAGAAAGTAGATATCTTCCTACAAATCCTACAACAACCTTCCTGATCCAGTGAATTATCTTTTAAGTGTCGTACAATATAATTATGCAAGCAGGTGACAATTACCTCCATTCTAATTGAGTTTAATGTTTCTTTGGAATCAAATCAATGTTAATGTCACCTTATAATATGTCGTATACCTATGCAATTCGGTGTCATATCCCAAGGCAGCACTGATTGAAGATATTCAATTTATCTATGAGATTACAAAAGTTATCAATATCCGGCCTAGACCCAATTCTCTATGTCACATTACATAAACTTTTGATCTGATCCCTTTGAGTACGGATCTCTAAAAATATAGTAACAATAAAACGAAAGCGCCGAGCCAGCGGCTGCTGAGATTTTCCCGCGGAAAGAACGTTAATCGAGCATTCTGCTCAAGGAAACCAGTGCGAAAGTGCAGTGCGACTCGGTGACGGGGCGAAAACTGTTCATACGAGTTATGTAGACTGCACATTATCAAGGTCAATGGAGAAGGTACCGAAGAGAGAAAAAGTTTCTAAAAACTTTGAAAAAAGAACATGTTCTTTTTCAGCCATGGCAAAGTGATGAGTAAATTTTTTTTTTTGTATGAAAATGGGTTATCGTTCTTCATCATCATAATGATAATGTGCGAATAAAATGGCATAGCTCTTAAAATAGATTTACATGAGTGCTTAGAACAACTAAGTAGTTATTTATCGCCATCATCTGTCTTCATATTCAACAAGTTTACAGTTACTGTCTTAAATGCACAGGTCTGCGGACCCAATCAGAAATGATGTACCTAAATTACCAACTGTATCCATATTTAAAGACAGCGTTAGAGCAAACAAAACTAGACAGCTTATAAATGCTTAAGATGCCACTTGAGTTTATCTTTTGTTAACCACAAGGCCAACAGCATAATCACAGATTACGTCTTGGACGCCGCAAGAGTCAATGCAGGTGTGAAGGTCGGCGTCATTTAGCACAGCAAAAGTCGGGCGCACTAAGGTTGTCCCATCAAAGATGTGAGATTACAAGTTTTGCTTAAATTATTCTTCTGTGACTGACCCCTTGGTGGATGTCAGAGTTTCCATAACTTTTACAGGTATTTGGACATGGCTAGTTTTTACTAAAATAATATATAAAGATACATTACTCATACCTTGGAGTGGAGAAGTTGGTGCTTTCGAATCGGCCCATTTCAACTGACCGACAAGAATCAAATGTGGCATAGCTCTACCACAATTGACTCTACCACAGGTGCAAAGATTAACTGTTTCTTCATTTCTTGTGTTTTAAAGAGTAAAGAGTTTTTAAACACCTTCCAGACTGCGGAGACTGAATCGAAACCAAAGTAGGTATTTAGTTATTTTGGATGGCCCGAATTTTGGAATTGGGACTCCGGGCACTAGTGCATTAAATTACCCCCGACAACCCGCCGCTCACGCAGCAAACATCTTTACTGATATTGTAATATGATCCAGTATGCATCGACATGCAAATCGCCTTCGCAAAGTGCGTTCGTGACCAATCCCAGTAAGTAATTTCAAACAATCTCGTGCAGACATTGTAATATAATGATTAGAAAACGATTTATTTAATTCCCCACTGCTTCGCATGCGTCTGACCCTGCAAGGCCACTGGCTAAACGCCGCACGACCTCAACGCAAGAAACTCGATACTCAATCTATACGCATGCCAAATATAAATTTATTCTACCTTTTAAGATCACTAGTGATTTAATCTTCATAGGCGATTCAAGTGTTGCGTTGCTACTTTATTAATTATATTATAATGTTGTCAAAAGTTGCAGTGCTTTTATATTTTTATTCTGTGCATGTTCTGTGCACGCAGAACGTCGGGTTTCCCGCCGGTTTTATGTCCGATTGTGAGTAATTAAGTACTTAATTTTATAAAAAGGGTTTTTAAGTAATTGTAGAGATTGATTTGTTAATTTACTGATAAGATTTAAATGATGATGACTTTATTAATTTTTACGTAAGTATTTTATTTAACCCTAGTCAATAATTTCGTAACGTTGTATCTTATTTCAATTGATTGTTTAAAATTGATGTTTAATCGACTATGGGGCTTCTGAGTGCTGGATTAGGTATATTAAAGCAAGAGCGGTCCTAAAAACCTTACGCAAATAACGTACCTACCTAATTATCACGGAGAAATCTCTGGTCTGTGGTAATTATATGTATTTATTTCATCCATAAAACCGACCTGTATTTTGCACAAACTACTTACTTACATATTTTTATATTAATTTTTATTTTACACCTGATGGTACGCCGGCAATGCGGCCTACCTAATGCTATTGAAGCGCACATAAGCAGCATAGAAAAACTTGCCACACTTTGATCTTCTCTGACCTCTCAAGCTTTTAAATTAAAGTGTATTGGCCCGTTAATATTAAATCAATTATTAAATTAATGTAGGTCCAGGGATGAATCGTAGTACGACACTCTCGGAGCGAACCAAGGATTCGCTCACAGTAGCGGTGATAAAACCGACGTCTGGTGGGTTCTTCAAGAGCTTCTTAGCGGAAAAGACGTGCCGCCTTAGTATCGAAGGCGCGGATTGTACTGCAGACCATATAAACCTTAAGAAAAGAAAAACACAGGTAATATTTCATTCATCAAAAACCTAAAGTACTAATTCACAAATGAACAACTTGTGCAAAGCTTGTACACAGTACAGTACCTATCAAATTCCGAAATCCAATTTTTGATTTAAACGTTCATCGCATACATTAATATTTCAAATGAGACAGAGGGTAGGATTTAATCGTACCTATGTGTTGTTTCTTCCGGGACATGAATTGGTAGATTCCGGGATTCCTCTCCACACGGGTGCGAGAAAAGCTGTGGGTTTGGCCAGTTTCTAATCTGGGGAAGAGCCCAACATTGGCTTTCGTACCGCAGTTTGCAAGGTGTACTTCAGGGTACGTCCACCCTAATGGCAAGGCCGGCCTTAAGCAATAACCTGGAAGGTTCTATAAACCATATTAATAATAATAATAAATATCTCTGGACATTATTCACACAGCGCCATCTAGCCCCAAACTAAGCATTTGCTTGTGCTATGGGTGCCAGACAACGGATAAACATTACTTATATACTTTTTATTTTTTGTAAATACATAAATATCATACATAGAAACACCCAGATATTACTATCATCAGGTGGTGATCAGCGGCTACCTGGACTCTGGGTCATCTCCTCTAGTCAGATCCCTCGTGCAGACGTACCTCGACCGCGGCCGGAACGTCATCGTCGTCGAGATCTTCCCTCTGCTCGTGCGCACGTACCCTCTGTAAGTACTATTTCACTTAGCTATTGGTTAATTGGTTCAAACTTAGCATACAGGAAACCGTTAATTCTGCGATTTCTCGTTGGTCGGAAACGTTGAAAACTTGAGATGGAAAATGCATCAAATGTTATCATTGGAAACTTTAGGCATACTTTCCACTCTTATCAGCTTAAAGTTCCTAATAGGTACGAGGATAAAAAGGGACCAAAAACTTGGTTCTATTCTAAAAATTAGAATTAGAAAAATATTTAATACCTACATTACAATTATTACCTTATTAATTATCTGGCCCCTAACTAAGAATAACTTAGAGTTAGTACCTACCTAAAGGGAGTAAAGTTTTTTTCTGTCAAACAGGCAATACACATGAAAGTACCGACGCTGCAATAGCTGAGTTCACATCTGACTACAAAAACAACCCGACACCGTCGTCAAATGTTTTAGTGGGGGTTTCGTCGTTTGACCCCGGTCCCTGAAAACACCGCGGTGTCATAGTCCTTATTGACAGCACAGTGTATTCAGGGACCGGGGTCAAACGACGAAACCCCCGTTTTTAGTTCGTACTAAATAGATATTTTTTTTAACAGAGCGGCCCGTGTCACGCGACCGTTCGGGAAGCTCCTAGGGGAGTACCTTGCAGCGCTCACGCAGCACGGCCTGACCGCCAACAGGCTAGAACTGCTCGGAGGCAGCCTAGGCGCGCACATCGCCTCCTACGCCGCCGTCAGGTTCTGGGAGCTGACCGGCCGTCGTCCTGCGAGGATCACTGGTATTTTTTGTAATTTTTTTTATTACTAAGTCAGTTGGCAGACAGACACGCAGCCCACCTGATGGTAAGCGGCCACTGCGGCCTATTCCATTGAAGGAAACTTCATCAGGAAAGGAAGCGTCGCTCAATGTGCTGCAAGACTGTAGACTCATCTGATCTTCGAGCCTTTGATTTCAAGTGTATTGGCTCTCACATTAATACTGCCGGAACACAGCCAGAGCTGTTATGGCGGCAAATTTCCCCTAGGGGGCTAACCAGTCGGACTCTGAAATAGCCCTACCACCAACCAGGCCCAAAGCGGGAATTGAACCCACGACCTCCGTGTTTCTTATACCCAAGCGGCTTAGCCACTGTTCCACGGGGGCGGTCAAGTTTACTAGTTTGTTAATGTTTCTTGTACTTCTTCCAGGTCTAGACCCAGCAGGGCCGTGTTTCCGGAACGTCCCGCCCTCTGAGCGGCTGAACCGTCACGTGGCGCAGAAGGTAGACGTCCTGCACACCAACATGGACGGGTTTGGGATAGCGGACCCTTTGGGACACGTCGACTTCTACGCTAACGGAGGTATGGGACAGTACTACTTAAAGTAATAATAAATTATTTAACCGCCAACAGGGAACAGTGTCGTAGCAGCTCGTGTAATAGAGGTCGTGGGTTCGATTCCCACCTTGGGTCTAGCTAGCTACCATCTCAAAAGATGAAAGGAGAATGCAAAACCTGCCATTGTTCTTGGGCCCAAAAAAAATTAAGTTAATGTGCAGAGATGAGATGTATTCTACGTAAAAGACCACACACAACCATAAACTTTTATTATATGATGACATCGGTCCCAGGGGGAAAAAGTTATCGTCCATAATTTATTATTTTTATATGAACATAAATTAACTTAATAAACATATTTTTTTTCACTAGAACCAATTTTGTCGACGCCATAATAAAAGTTAAAGGTGTATAATGGATCTACTTACTTCGTAGTCTATTCCCAAATCTGCACAACTTTTTTTTTTGACCAAGTCTTTTGCATTGTCCTTTGTCGCCATAATATCTCTGGCTGTGTTCCGGCGATATAAATGTTTAAACATTTATATTGCCAGTATAATTGTAATCAATGGATCGAAGATCAGATAAGCCTTTTTGGTAAGTGTCCCTTAATTGAATAGATCGCAGTAGCTGCTTAAATAACCCTCAGGCTGTCTTCCAATCGATAAAGCATAAAAAAGACCCTTACAGAGCA
Organism: Mecyna flavalis; assembly: GCA_949319885.1. Lineage (NCBI taxonomy): Eukaryota > Metazoa > Arthropoda > Insecta > Lepidoptera > Crambidae > Mecyna > Mecyna flavalis. The sequence goes on along the minus strand of OX439431.1, from coordinate 13,720,656 downwards.
GCGATCACCGCCTGCTTATATTTGTAAAAAGGTTAGACTATACTGATATTCCAGGCGAGTTCCAGCAGTCGATGAAGCACGACTTCCTGCTCCCATGCCTGTTGCTATGCAGCCACGTGCGAGCCGCTCTGTACTGGGTGGCGGCCAGTGCGCACGCGCGGTCCTTCCTCGCGCTGCGCTGCCCAAGCGTCGCCCACGCGCGCAACGCCGACTGCTACCACGACACTACCATCAATGTACTCGGCCCGCATACAGACTTCACCAAACCTGGAGTATACTACCTACCCACGATGGACCACCGCCCCTACTACCTCGGCGATGCTGGTTTGAAACCCCGCCCAAACGGCATTAACAACTACCTACTTAAAGTCGCCCCAGATGAAGACGTCGTAATCTGACAAATAAAACAACAGCTCCAGTGGAGATTTTTTATTTAAAATTTCATTACAGTATGCAAAACGCTACCTACTTATTATGATTCGTTCTTCTACGGTATAAAACTATCTAAGGTACGATTATATACAGTGGTTATCGTTCAGTCGAAGTACACTAGAAGCTCGAGTGAACCGTCTGCTCGAAGTTTGAGCAAGTACTGGAAGCCATAAGTTGATATTGATGCGTTTGCATCGTTCAGATATTGTTCGCGATTTTATAGAGCGCTCGATTCAATTATCAAAACTGATATTTAAAAAAATAAAATAATTATGTAATTGCAAATAATATGATCTATCAAGTAATATAAATATAATTAATGTACAAAATATAGTTCGATTAGAATATTTAACCACAATTTCCAATAAATAGATAATCTATAAAAATAATGTTTGCTGATAAAATAGTTGCAAACAGCACAGAAACTCATACATATTTATATTAGTACTGAGCGCATTTTGCTTGTATTATCTCGCAAATTACCTCAATTTTTGACTTAAATTCTATATGGTGTAAAAATCAAGAGCGATTGAAGTAATCAGACAGTATTATTGAATAAAGTAAATATTTTATCACACATTATAAAACAATCGCAACAATTCATTCAGATCTCAGTATATAATTCTAGCTAATATAAATGTGTAAATACGTTTAACATGAAGGTGATACTGACCTCAAAAGCACCACAAAGCTACCTACCTTTAGTTACGAGACAAAAAGTAATACAAAAATAGTAAATTTCATAGGAATGTTCACAGTCGTGTCGTTAACACAGCGCATAAGCCAACGAGAAAATAATAAGAAATAGGACCACATTTACCTTGAATAAATATTTTTGACACGTAAATAAGCAGAAAATAATAATTTGGGGAGTGACAAAGTTCTTTTCATATAATATAATAAAAGACAAATTATGAACCTGATAAAGATTAAACTGTCAAATGACAATGCAAAAGACTGGGCCCAAAAAAGAAATTGTTGTGCAGATTTGGGACATAGCCTACGAAGTAGATCCAATAAACACCTTCAACTTTTATTATGGCGTCGACAAAATTGGTCCTAGTGAAAAAAAAAAATATGTTTATTACGTTATTTATTTAAATTCATATAAAAATTATAAATTACATATTATGGACGATAACTTTTTCCCCCTGGGACCGATTATGGTGTCATCATAATAAAAGTTGATGGTGTGTGTGTGGTCTTACATATAGAATACATCTCATCTCTGAACATTAACTTAATTTTTTTGGGCTCATTGTTCTTAGCAAGTTTTGCATTGTCCTTTAAGGTACAATACTATACCATTATTACAATATACCAATGACAGATAAGTTTGTCATAATTTATCTATCAGATATAGATAGTCTCGTGTCACTATTCCATTGAGGGACACTTCACCAGGAAGCGTAGCTCAGTGAGCTGCCAGACTGTAGGCTCATCTGATCTTCGAGCCTTTGATTTCAAGTGAAAAAAAGGAGACAACAACACTGTTATCTAACAGATAAACTATCACGAACTCAGTGGTGAAACTGGTTCTTAAACTCGATGCAGTTCAGATTAGTTTACTGCCGCCAATGAGTTTAAAGATCTTTCATCAAACTAAGCTTCAATAGACTTGTTGTCTATACTGGCCTTAACTTTAATACATACATACAGTCATGGCATTAGCTGTTTAAATACATTTGAAGTTGCAATACTGGTGGTAAAAATACTTTACAAACATTGCTGTTTCAGGCCTATTTTTATAAAAAGAATGTAAGAAATTCCTATGACATTTCACAAAGCGCCATCTATCAAACAACAAACTAAGCAATACTTCTACAATGGGAGCCAGATACATCGAAAAATTATATAGCCCGACTAATAAAATCATATTAAAAAACAATAAGATGTCATTCAGTATTGCTGTCTGTCAAAGTGTTATGTCCATTGTCAACCGTGCCTTGTTACTATTGGATATTATGAGTTATTTGTGAGTATAACCATAGCAACCAAGTGTTGCTATAACCATAGCTAATGTGGCGACTCCAGAGCAGGTTTTTTTTTCTTGGTCAGGCTATACTAACAAAATAATTTAAGAACCAAGACTGTATGTGTATAAAGTTTAAAGACGTGATCGTATTATAAAAAGTGGGTTTATTTTCTACCTACTTTACTATATTTAGGCCTTTTAAAGGTCTCTTATACAGTTTCGATAAATGCGATTTGGCAATAGGCCTCAGATAAGAATCAAATTGATATGTGTACTTCCGAAATTTTATCAGGTGGTAAACATTTAACAGTGGCAAAGCCACAGACCGATTCGTTTATAAGAGCAAACAATTTCAATTTTGGCACTTAACTTTTTGAATCATACTATAAATGGAATCTTTAGATCACATCCCAATTTATTTCTACTATAAAACTTCATTTAACAATTCCAAATAGTAACAAAATATTTTTAATACAAGCAAAAACATTTAATAACATTTCCCTATGTTTACAGAATGCCAAAGTTTTGACCCAGATTTTCCTACCTTGAAAATACATTGTATTATTGTGGCTCATATATCAACTTAGAAGTTTAAAGGCCAAGGAAAAAGATATCACTATACACTTACTCTGAGGCAGAAATTTAAATATAGAGACAGATACACAACTGGGCTAAAGAACCACTTCACCGCACCCTAGCGCAATCAAAAATGTAATAATATACTTTATTAGTAACCGATTTAAGGCAATTTAATGTTTTTTAAACATTGTCAAAATTTGAAATATTTTTATTTTGCTAAATAGTACTTCAAAAAAATATTGCCTTTTATCTGCTTTTTAAACAGCACTATTTTTTAACAGGTTTTGATTTTCAGTTGGCTGTAGTAGTGCGGTGAAATAGCACTTAATTACACACAAAACACCAACTGTGCTGTAATATAATGTGCATTTTTGCATTGACGTTAGCGCGAAACTGGTCACATGTTATTTTTATGTAAAAGCTACAGTATAAAACAACAATTTCCCGCCCCACCCGCGATAGAAAATTGTAAAAACGTTAACTAGACCCACACTTAGCCAACGCTCAGTGAATATGCTTCCATTTTGTTCAATGCTGGATCTATGTCTCGCATAGCTAGTGCTGCCAGATTTATAAATTTTTAATAGGCAAGTAAATTAAATCAATATAATGGTAGATGTACATACAATAAAATGTAAACTTCCCCTTATCTTTTTTAAGTTATTCCACAGAAAATTGAAAAACATCTTTTGTTGTATAAAAACGATAACTTAGTCATGCCTCATACTCAAATACTTACTTTGACCATTTGAGCTGGACGAATCGAATATCGCGTTGTGATGTTAAAGAAAAATTAAAAAATACTTCTGGCAACACTATCCGTATTTATAGTACTTCAAATTTAGTGAGATATTTAAATATACAAATATAGAATGCCATTCACTACGTCGGCATACTGTAGGTCCGGCTATACAGAAGGGACACTTCACAGTACGCTGACTGTACCTATCGACACGGGGGTAGTTCCGTGCTCCACATAGCGGAGCGGGCGAGTATTAGCTACCGGGGGATGTACTCCAGCGGGTACCACGCGACGGTCTCCTGGCGGAGGGGCAGGGAGTTGAGGGGGATGACCACGCCGCCTAGGAACTGGTTCTCCTGTTTAAAGTATATACATTTAATAATTATAAAAAATAAAAATAAAACTACATACATGTAACATACTCTAAGTGCGAGTTACTTTGACCAAGGAGGGCAACTTTGGCTCAAACTAAAAAAAATTTTTTTTACTCGTCACTGCAGCGAAATCAGTAATTAGATCAATTATTCAGACAGCCATATTTAGTAGAAGGCATTACGAGTACTATAATAAATGTGGCAGGGACCAAATTTATATTTTATTTGATTCAAAGTTGCCCTCCTATGCCAAAGTAACCCATACTTAACAGTACTTAAAATTACTAAATTATTATTACTTAAATAAAAGACGTGTTTATTGAATCTGTAATAATTGCAGAGACGACTGAGTCAAAAAAAAAAAATGTCCCGCAAAACTTGTATGTCTTTGGATCTAGAGGTTATTATGACGCGGAACGTCACTTTCGCAAAATGTCATCTCGAAAAAATTGGTCACTTTAGCAGTCATTTTCGCAAAAGGTCATTGTCTCAGAAAGTCATCTAGAGTGCAATACCATTGTGAGTTGAAGAATGACTGTACCTGTAACGAGTCGTAATGCCACACCGTGGCCTGCAGGCTCCTGTTCTTGACGACGTCGATGGGCAGGCGGTACTCCAGCATCTCCATGAAGGACGGGTGCGAGTTGCGCTTGAGCACGCGCGTCTTGCGCTTCGTTTCTTTGGTTGGGTCTGGAACTAGGTATACCTGAGAACATAATATTGGAGTTAGTTTTGTTCTGTCCCTTTCCTTTGAGTTTAAAACACGCCTTTTGGAAATATATCCATATCTTTCAATATTTTTATAGAACAACTAAATTAGCAGTTATCATTTTTTTTTATTAAGGGAGGCACAACAAGCAGGTGTGTGTGTTACCTGATAGTAAGTGATCTTTAGTACTCATGGACACCTGAATACCAAGGTCTTAGATGCGTTGCCTCTCTTTGGAGAAATAATATAGAGAGAAGGGAAAGGGTCCCTGCTACGACAAATGCAGTGTCGGTGTTAGGCCTCTGCCTTGAATTTAGCGGAAGCGGGAGCGGGAGCGGAACCGCGTCGGGCGAAACCCGCACGCAGCCGTCACGAGCTGTCACAACGCGGTGACAGCCTGTGCGTCTGTCCGCTTCCGCGAAACAGAGGTGTCACTTAGTGTCACTGCGCCAACAGCTGTAATATAAATGTTAGTGATTGTTACCTTGACATAAGGATTGGGCGGCAGGCCCTGCGGCGTGATGGCCAGCGACTGCGCGTGCAGAATAAGCACGGACAGCACGCCGCCCGCGTACTGCACCGACAGCTTGAGCGACCCCGACCCGCTGCTCTCTGCCTCCACAGATTCGCCTGACGAAACGCACACATGTCAATCAACTATCATCTTCGTGATTAAGAACTTTACATAAAACATATTCTGTTCTCAGTCTAATTTAAGCTTCAGGATCTAATTAAACGGACAACACACAACATAAAATCGCTTAAATGTGAAATCTTTGCTTATGTTCTCTAGGACAAAAATGTGACACCGACACCGGGCAGAGGGCCTTTCCCCAGGTCCAGTTCCAGCCAGGAATCCCCTATGTTTTATAAACAGATTCTCAAGATAAAAGGTCAATTCAATTAGGTCTCTTCCTCGAATATCGCGGAAGCGGATCCTACGCAGGCGAAGGGCGCTGCGCTGCTGTCAAGCGGTGACCGCCGTGCGCCTCCCATTAAAAAGAAAGAATAGAAAGTAATTACGGCACTCAGGCAGTCCAATGCATTATTTAAGACGGGACACCAGATATATTTGGTTTTCGACTTATTTTCGATAAGCGTATCCCGTGCCCCGTAAAATTTAATCCAAAACTCCGAACAAATTGAAAAGCAAATTGAAAAGTTTTTTTGTTACATCTCTAAAATTAACATTCTAAATAATAATTTCATATTTTGTATAGGATATTCATAGTTCTAAGAAGAAAAAAAGAAATACCATTTTGACGTGACAATGTTATGTAAGTAATTTATCTGGTAATTGCTATTTACGTTTAACATGTCATTTAGTATGAATAATTAGCTAAATTAACTGACTAACTCAATGTAGCTCTTTAACAGTTGTAAAATAGTTTACATATTACTCTTTGTTTTCCATAAAAAATATACTTGTTAAATTTTTATTGAAATATTTTTTTACAAAGCTGTCATTTAAGTAGTGGAATCGGACGTGTGACGTATTGTGCAAGTGTCGTTCTAAGCAACTATGTGTATAACCCTATTCTTAATTAAACGTGTGAATATTTATAGTGTAATACAAGTACTGCTTAAGAATTCAAGAATCGAATCGAAAGTCTGGAGTGTCAAAAATATTTCCCAGTCAGTTTCATCACTGACAAATAAGATCATGTTGATTTATTAATTTGACAGTTCGATAGTAATGATGCTCTCTTCTTTTTTGATAATTTCTCAATGAGACGGCAAGTAAGTTTATGTATTATTCTTCTCTGATAGTGCTTAAATTAGCCCTGTAATTAAACACGAATGTTTCAAACCAGATCAATAGTTTTACGTTATATTCGTTTGTCCTGCATGTCTTCTTTTTTCAGTCAATGTGTGTGTCCAATACCCAAGACTTATACTGAACACTTGGCTAGGAAAACACATGCGAGAGATATAACAATAGACTAACCTCTATGCTTCATCCTCTGCGGCTCGACGTCTTGCTGGTCCCTCAGTAGCGGATGGAAGAAGGTGTAGACGAGGTCGGAGTGAGCGATCTCGTCAGCCAGGTTGAAGAGAGACGTCAGGAACGCCTGCACGTCGCCAAAGCGCCGCTCGGCCACTTGCCGCGTGTTCGACCGCCCGACGTGCAAGCCCGAAGGCAGGCTGGAATATGAAGAATAAATTAAGTAAGTACTACCGGCTCCCACATTATTATCGGAACACAGCCAAAATGTAGATTTTATCTGTGTACTGTCATAATAGTATAAAGGTAAGTACCAGCTTTCCAGCAGGACACTGTTGTCTTAAAAAGCACATGACTGTAATGTGTCTACCAGGTTGATTACCGCGGTGTCAGGCGGCTATTTCAACACGATGCCGTTGACTCCGCGCGGGGATGATTATAATAATAATAATAATAATAATATACGTTTAATTCAGGCAACACAATTACAAGAATTACAGGCCCATATTATAAATACCTTACAGACTAACATACATATAATTATAAATAAAAACAAAACTATTTTAGTAATGCCGCCTTAAGGCGGGTAGAGTCAGCTGGGAGCCGTCCACGAAACCTCCGATAAACGACACCCTGCGGCCAGAAGTCCTCCTTCATAAAAGTCTCCAGGTGATGGGTCGGCACTCTCACCACAAAGGAACCGAAGTTGACCTTATGGCGAGAATCCAATCGCTCAACCCTTAGAGTGAATTTGGACTTCTTTCGGATGTAGTCTACGAGATCCTCGACCTTCGTAGTCCAATGCAGTCTGGACACGTACAACTGCGTCGAGCGTATTTCAGGACGCAGCGGGTCATCCGGGCGGGTCGGTGCGGTGCCGCGGTGGTTGCGGCTGGCAGGCTTCTTCTTCTTCCTTACGACTTTGATGAAGCCCTCCTCATCGCATTGACTTTTCGGTTGGGAATTTTGTGCCAACTTCTCCTTGTTCCCCGATTTATTTAACTGCCTAGATGGTGTGACAGCGGCGGCGGCGGCATAGGCACGGATCGGGGGTTCCGCACCAGCACGAGGTATCGGCTTCGCAGCGGAGCCCCCAGCGAGGCAGGCGGCGGGGCAGGCAGCGGGGCGGGGGACATCACGTGGCGGCGAGTCGAGACATAATATGTCCAAACTGCCCACGGATGCATTTTGCGCCCCGCGACGAGTGTTGACGTTGGAGGCCTCGGGCGACCTACTTACCGAGCTATTACGCAACGCTAATAACTCGACACGCAAGTCGGCGATGATAGAATCCGAAGCCTCGATTTTCATCTGCATCGCAGCCAGGCTCGCCTTCAGGGTAGTGATGTCTTTCAGCAGCCTGGTGACGTCGACGTGGTCGAAGGTGACAGGGGGCAGCTTGTGCAGGTCCCTTGCCACAAACGCAGGCACGTCGTCCGGGTCGGTCTCCTTTAGCAACGTGATGATGTCCTGGAGACTCTTCTCGCCTTTTTCGTCCCTCCTGCGAGACGGCATTCTGTCGGCTTGACCGAGCGTCTGGTAGAGCAGCACCTTGCCGCTGCAAATCTCCTTCTCCGAAAAGTTGGTTTTACAGATCTGCATGATGCTGACCTCGTCCATCGTGTCGATGGCGTGCTGGATGAACGCCAACAACTCGTTAGCTATGAGTTGCTCGGAACCCATAGCGATATCGGGCAGCGGCTAAGCCGCGCAATTCGCGAAATAATTAAAATTAATTCGGGTCAGTGACTTGCGAACGCGACCATTACTGAGCGCGCATCGCACTGCACTCGATGCGCGCGATTATGAATTCCACAAGCACCTACTAAATCGACTCCTCGCGGTATAGGTGTATGTATCCTACAATAGAATATCGTATCTCAAAGGGGCATCTTCGCGTTGAATCTGTATCCCCACGTACGCCTTCCTAAAAGACCGGCCTCTGGGCCGTGATATCCCGTAGGAGAAATACAATAATAATAATAAAAACAAAGTACCCGCTTCAGGGCTGCATCGAGGCGTAGGATGGAGGATTAATAGATAAATAAATATTTCCAGAGACTATTTACACAGTGTTTCCCAACCGAAAATATAGCTAGTAGCTACTATGGGTGCCAGACAACGGATAAACATTACATATTATATACGTTTTATGCGAAAATCGAACCCCAGACACTTTACACCAAAACGGTCGTCAAATGAAATGAAAAATGTGTTTCTATGTTTTTTACACGGCTTCAGTTTATAGCTAAACTGTTTGTGCATTAATGCGCTTGGAGTTATTGAATGGAGGTTTTTGACTGACAGTTGAACATTAAATAGGTTGATACTTTTTCCCTAGTTAAGAAAGGACAACGCAAGAAGTTGTATGGGCTCTGTCCCCACCCACCAACAGACTTGGCACTAGTTTCAATATAATTATGACATTCCATATAAAGACAAATAATCATTTTTAATCCAAAAAATGACAGGGTATTCAAAAACAATAAAACCGTGCTTATGCCGTACGCCTAAGATTCAGAATTGCACTGTAAGTGTCTAGCTTCAAGTAGACTCGGCTGTAAAATATTTTTTAAGAATATAATATGTTGATTGAACACTTTTATTTAGGCCAGGGGGATTACTCTTGATCGCCTGCACATTATTTTCACAGTTAACTGTGTCAAAAAAATACTTGAAAAATACAACATTCAAATTCGATTTGCGTGAAATCCCCATTCCTACGGCGGATGTCGTCATACAAAAAAAAAGATCAGTATGGCAAGAGGTATAAATAGAGATACGTTTGAAATCTGTTGGTGGGTGGGGACGCTCCTTTGCATAGTCCTTTTTCAAATTGGTCAGTTGGCACGTAATAGCTTGAAATTAATCAGATGACCAACACATTGATCTGATTAAATTGTTATAAAAACCTACGAAGGTTAATTGGAGCCCGGCCCGTGATAATTCCAAATAATTTAGTCAGAGATAAGATTGCATACACAACACATACGCTAAGCGACTTAGTAGAACACTCGTAATTATCTAATCTTTCCAAACCAGTATTGATTCAAACAGTAATGGGTGGCAGGATATTATTGTCAACACGAACGTTAATATTTAATTGTTATAATATGTTAAGTGATCACAATGGCGGTTATTAGGAATCCCTCGTTGGGTGAGTAATTTAAATAAATAGTATTTATAGATTTGTTATCTCGATTGCTTCGATCCTATCCAAGCTTGGACCATTGGTTTTTTAATGTATTTACGCTTACCTTGGCACCCGATTAGTAGCAAGGCTATGTGACAGTATGATTCACGCAATAAGAATTCTCGCTTAAAATCTCCTTCCCCCTTCACTGCCCCTCCTATCACAACAAAGGCCCTAGACAAGCGGCACTTATGACGTTCGTTATCGCTCAATTTGTATTAGCGAATGTCAAAACCCGTACTTGCAATATCGATTGACGACGTGACTTTTCTAAGGCACCTGTCAAATCCATAAAATTTTAAGTTAGCGAATTACGCTATCGCTGTCAAAATGTTACTTTCACGGTCACCTGGACAACCGATTAGTTTAACGGTTCAGAAGTCTGCTATTTCTCAGAAGTCGTAGGTTCGATCCCGCATGGTGTAAACATTTGTAAGAGTGTTTGTAATAGTCTAAATTTTTCTATAATAGTATGGAAGTAATAATAATCCATTGTCTGGCATCCGTAGTATGATCATAGATGGCGCTGTTTGTATGATGTCCAAGGGAAAAAACGTCCGTTGATAAAACTTTCGTAATCTTTTACACGGGAACCAGTCAATATGGGAGTCAATGCGCCATTTGACTTGTGTCTTTCAGTTTCTAACTACATATTATATTCACAACTCATTTTTTTAACTTAAATACATTTTACTGTTTGATTGCAGCGGATAGCTCGGTAAACTACATAGCGACGTTGGTTTTCTTCGGTATGTCGTGCATAGTCCTGATGCTCAAGTTCAGAGGGTTCCGAGCTTCGCTCAACCTCAGCGGGCGAAGCAAAGAGGAGGAATTAGCGCCTGCAATCTCCATTACTGGCTCGTATCGAATGAACAGAGAAGAATTTTATGGTGAGTGATATTTTTCATGCCCAGATACATTCATGTAAAAATACTACCTTGAAACGGGCAAAAACTCATACGAACATAAATAATATGATTATCGTTAACGTCAATGTTTTCTATCAGCAGAGTTTTAAAATAAATATTTTTTTCAATAATTTATCGTTATCCCATTACAGGTAATGGCAGTTTATCCGACACGCCGAAAAAGTTCACACCTTCCATGGTGAAACTACCACCAAGTGCTAGCGAGCCGGTTGCATTACGGAACGCAAAAAGTACCAGTGACTTGGTTCAAACCACTTCAGAACCACCACAACCATCACTCCAGCCGCACCGTAGCACCAACGACGTCTCATCAGACCCACGTGGTGGAACATCGAGCCAACATCACAGAACAGCTCCCGCCCCTCCCCCTCCAGAGAGAAAACGTAAAAAATCCAAAAACGAAGAAAAAGAACAAAAGAAACTAGAGAAGCAGAGACTAGCTGAGGAGAAAGCGAGAGAAAAAGCTGCAGCGCAAGAGCAAGCGAAGGAGAAAGCGAGAGAGAAAGCCGCAGCGCAGGAGCAAGCGAAACAGGAGAAACTTAGACGAGAGAAAGAGAAGAAAGAAGCGCAGGAAAAGGCTAAGATAGAGAGAATAAACAAAAAGAAGAAGAAGCCTGCTCCTGCACCGCAAATGGTGAATCCTCTAGCTAATGTTACGAACAATCCCGCTCCTCCACCGCCGCCAGAACCATCGTACTCGACGAACACGCTAAACAGTTCGATAAGCAAGTCAAGTGGACCTCCTCCTTACGACGAGACGAACAACCAGATAGTCAACTTACAGAACAGCAACCCAACAGATGTAAGCTTCGGTAAATCAATAGGCAGTTCTGACAGTTGGGACATGATATCGCGCCACAGACAACAACTCAACAGGCCCGTATCGTCAGGACTACAAAAGAATTCGCAGAAAAATATGGTGATGGACTTGAATTATACACTGGGAAGCAGCGGTGATAATGTAAACAGTGATGCGTGAAATCAAAAGTAGCTGCCATTAATAAAAATAACAAAGAAAAGTGCCATTTATACTTAAATCTGTCCTTCAGAAAACACGGAGCAATATAAATTTTAGGCCTTACATTACAGATTTAAATGCATTCTATGTATAATGTCTTTCTACACTTTATCTGTAATAACTTTAGTTTTCCGCTCGCCAATTGCTTTGGTTTAGCAAATTGGGGCAAACAAGTTTTGGATTGTTTTTATGATATTCAATTATGTTTTTTAATTTTGTTTTTCTTCATATTTAATTTCACAACGAGACAAAGACATGACTCGATAACTATAAGTTCCTCCAATAGATTATAAACATTAATTTTTGTACTAATTTAATAAGTAATAAATTATGTAAATTACAAAGTGAATATGAATTTTAAATCTAATCTATAATCAAAATTATCAAAAGGGTAGATAATCTGACCTTATCTTATCAGATTGTCAATCTATTTGGTTATAATGCAAGGACCACTAAGCTGATTTTTAGGGTTCCGTAGCCAAATGGCAAAAACGGAACCCTTATGGATTCGTCATGTCTGTCTGTCTGTCTGTCTGTCTGTCTGTCTGTCTGTCTGTCTGTCTGTCTGTCCGTCCGTATGTCACAGCCACTTTTTACCGAAACTATAAGAGCTATACTGTTGAAAATTAGTAAGTAGATGTATTCTGTGAACCGCATTAAGATTTTCATTCAAAAATAGAAAAATAATAATAAATTTTGGGGGCTCTCCATACTTCGAACTGAAACTCAAAAAATTTTTTTTCATCCAACCCTTATGTATGGGGTATCTATTAGGGCATCGAGCCCGGGTTTACCCGGACCGAAAAAACCCGGGTTTTCCCGGGTTTTAGGATTACAAAAAAACCCGGGTTTGATTTTTTAAAACTCGGGTTTTACGGGTTTTTCGGGTTTTTATTTAATAATATGTAATAATAAATATCTCTGGACATTATTCACACAGCAGCGCCATCTAGCTTGTGCTATGGGTGCCAGACAACGGATAAACATTATGTATATACTTTTTTTGTTTGTAAATACATACATATTATACATAGTAACACCCAGACCGATACAAACAGACATGTTCATGCACACAAATGTTTGTACCGTGCGGGGATCGAACCCGCAACCTTTGGTGTAATAGCCGACTTCTCGACCATTATACCAAACGGCTCGTCAATTACTTTTATTTAATACTTTTGTTTTTTTATTTATTAAGTTCAAGCCACTCGGATCCTCACTACAACAATATTGTTAGTCGTGAGGTTCAGGCACAGTAATGATGTCGAGTTCGTTGTCAAACACAACTATCGCCGCCTTGACTCTCCCATCTCCTACTTGGACTTTGCAAGACTCTCGCTCCACGGTAATCCTCCATCCTTCGTAACCCTCCCACAGATGGCTCCTGGACCAGCGCGAACGCCCATTTGCGTACGCTGGCCTCCACCGTGAGTTCGGCCGATCTTTTGGTTTTCCCCTGGAGGTTGGCTTGGGCCCCTGCAAATCCTCTGGTAAGGTTGCCTGCCTGTGAACGATTTGAAACCACCTCGTCAGCAGAATGCCACCTACGCGCGCGCCAGTGCCACTCACCTTCTTCGCATTTGGCACTCTGAGCTGATTACGCTGTGGTTTGTGCCGTCATGCTTGTCCGCAACGCAGTGGTCCACATTTCGGGGTCTGTTCTTTGCAAAATCGCCGCCCGTGGCCATATCCCAAACACATTGAGCATAAGACCAGGAGCGACTGAACCTCGACCCTCACCTTCTGCAAGTCTATGTGGACGTATCCCCTGTGCACCAGTCTGTTGTAAATCAAAGGTGAAACCTTAAGGACCACATGGTTATTATGGGGGTTGTGGGCTTTCCTCCTATACTTGACCTCTGCCCTATGCTCCTGTTTTTGCAACCCTCCAAAGATTTTCGTGTTCTGAGTCCTCAGATCTGCCAAGATGTCCTCGTTGCCGTGTGCTAGCACCACATCTTTGACTACCACCAAGGGATCTTGATTGTGCACTTCGTCGAATGAGGGTTAATTCCCCGCGTCTTTTAGCCGTTCTTTAATTTTGTTGCTTGCCTCTTGAGTTCTGCACTCAACTATTACTTAACGGTCCCTCACTTTTCGGACCTTACCACAGTTACCCAGCCGTCTTTTGCGTTCACTGCTTTACGCACCTTCTCGAGCACTTGATCGCATGTTTCAGTATCAACTGTGGAGCTGATAACTAAGGAGTGAAGTCGAGTTGCTCTTTTTTTGTGTCCTTGGGCGGTGGTGCTGCTACTACGCTTGCATAATTATGTCATGCTGGCTTAGTGGGTCACTATCGTCTCCTTCAGTCTCTCCATCTCCTTGAAGGTGTTCTCAATTTTTTCCTCTTGTTCCCTAAGCATCTCTATCATCTACTTCCCTTCCGTAGTTCATAACCCTTCGTCAATTTTTCCTACCCCCGTTCCCAATGTTCCCGCAAAACTAATCTCTGCAAGTCTGTGATTTAAAAAAAATAATTACTTACTAAGTTTTAAGATATTCTGAAGAAAAAATAAATCTTCATCACTTTTTCAAACATTAAAACTAATTTTGTAATTTGCAAAGTACTGTTTCATTTATCTTAATTCTTCCTGATCCTTTATTTTTTGTACTCATTGTAGGAAATCGATAAATAAACGCAGATTAGTGCATTTAAAAAAAATACAATAAAAAGCTCGAAAAGCTCGAAAAAACCGGTCTACCCGGGTTTTGATTACTCTAAAACCCGAAAACCCGGGTTTTCAAAATTGGACCGGGTTTCGATGCCCTAGTATCTATGGATAGGTCTTTAAAAATGATAATAAGGTTTCTTATATCATTTTTTTCTAAACTAAATAGTTTGCGCGAGAGACACTTCCAAAGTGGTAAAATGTTGGTCCCCCCCCCCTGTAACTTCTAAAATAAGAGAACGATAAATCTAAAAAATATATATGATGTACATTGTTATGCAAACTTTAATTGAAAATTGGTGTGAACGAGATCAAGTAATTAGTTTATAAATTTTTGGGGCTTCCCATACTTAGAACTGAAACTCAAAAAAAAATTTTTCTTCAAACCCTTACGTGTGGGGTATCTATAGATAGGTCTTTAAGGGCCGATTTTTCAATCTTCAGATAAACAGCCAGATAGTGTTTATTTGACAGATAACAAAATATTGCATTTTTCAATCGTCAGATAAGCTCTATTCGACGAATAACGACCGTATCTGAGGAATAAATTTATTTGCCTCTTTGACGGCCAGTTAAACGTTTATTCATTAGATAAGTCAAGGTTCCATTGACGTTTATTTTGAGGTTATTTCTTGTTATTTACACTGTTATCAATATAATGGATATTTTCGACACTTGACGACCTGGCAATTGAAGAAGAGGCTATAATATTATGAATGTTTAAATCCTCCTGAAAGAAAAACACGAGTTGTCAGACCAAGGCCCGATCACTTTACTATGTGGAATTCCAAAGAATTTCATCGCCGATTCAGGCTTTTAAAAGAAACTGTAATTTATTTGCTTTCCCTATATACGAATACGAACGAATACGATTTTATGCCACTGGGAGTTTCTATATCACCAGGAACCACCAAACGATCCAGAAGTCATAGAAATATTATGTACATAATAGCTCAATGGTTATAACTAAACGTCAAATCACGATCGTCAAATAAACAAATGCCAAGACATTTCTGTCTTCTTCTAACACACGTAACAACGTATAAGTGTGTCTCGCTTCGTAGGGTATAAGAGTGAACTTAGCAACTTAAACCCCAGGTAGCTGTCGGCCCGTTATCTGACCATTGAAAAATACAGCAATTTTATTCGTCCGATAAACAGTCAGATATTTTTATTCGCTAGTTAGTTATTTGTCAAGTTATTCAATGATTGAAAAATCGGCCCTAAAAATGATAATAAGGTTTCTTATATCATTTTTTTCTAAACGGAATAGTTTGCGCGAGAGACACTTCCAAAGTGGTAAAATGTTGGTCCCCCCCCCTCTAACTTCTAAAATAAGAGAACGATAAAACTAAAAAAAATATATGATGTACATTACCATGCAAACTTCCATTGAAAATTGGTTTGAACGAGATCAAGTAATTAGTTTTTTTTTAAAACGTCATAAATCGTAAACCGCAATTTTCCTCTCATTCAGTCAACTCAAATATAAAAACGTCGATCAAACTTACAAAGAACTACAAGAACTTTTATATTATGATGATACTAGCTGCTACGGAACCCTTCATGGGCGAGTCCGACTCGCACTTGGCCGGTTTTTAAGTTTACCATGAATCGATCGGGACGAGGTGTTTAGGCTTGTCCCTGGCGGAAGATGCGTAGCGCGTACACGTAGTGCTTCCACAGCTGAGACATTCCACGCTTTTAGCACTTTTAGCACCAATGCCGCTTACCTATGCACCTTGGCGAGCGGGAAGTGCAGGCAGATCTTCTGGTAGAGCTCGGTGAAGTGCTTGTAGGAGCGGTAGAGCACGAAGGGCGTGGCTTGTCCTTGGCGGAAGATTCGTAGCGCGTACACGTAGTGCTTCTCAGGGTCGTAGCGCTTCTCGTAGCCGAGGCACTCCACGCTTACTAGGCGACCTTCTTGGGCCATGCTACGAAAGATATTAACAGTCATTAATAGCTACGCTGTAGTTCATCAAGTTCTATGTAGGTAAATTAATTTAAAAAGTTGTTTTTTTTAGTGTTATGGGTTCCGTGAATATCTTAGGCCAATAGGCCTTGTTTGTTTATTAAATCCCGTCTAAATAATAGACGGAGAAGAAAATACAGAAAATTATCTTAAGATATTTCTTAAGATAGTTTTCTGTCTATTCTGCTCCGTCTACTGCCGGTTATAAGCCAAGAGGGGTTTCTCAAAATAATGGTACACACATTATCTGATCCTAAAGTCAGAAGTTTGAGCACTTATGTTGTGGATATCAAAATTAATGAAGGTACCACAAATATAGTAACCAGACAGAGAACAAAAGCAAATGCCCACCCATTCCCCACCCATAAAGATTCTTGAATGAAGATTTTTTTTTCTGTCCATCAAAGTAATAACCAGCCTTTAGAGAAACTAACATCTTACTTTCGAAATATGAGTTACTAGCGGCCGCCCGCGGTTTCACCCGCGTGGTTCCCGTTCCCGTGGGAATTGATCAAAATCCTTTCTTAGCGGATGCCTACGTCATAACATCTACCTGCATGCCCAGCCCGATCCGTCCAGTGGTTTGGGCTGTGCGTTGATATCTATCTATGTCAGTCAGTCAGTCAGTCAGTCACCTTTGAGTTTTATATATATAGATTAATGAATGAATAATAAACTTACGTGTAAGTCCTTGGCATGAACGACAGCAGCTCACTTGTGTTGCTGCTCTGGTCGCCGCTCGCCCTCATCTGCGCCAGGTTGTGGAGGAAGAAGTTTATGGGCGTGAATCTGAAATTCACAATTTATTTATCAACCAATTCATTACATATTTCCTTCACTTTTAGATTATTCAGATTCACTTTGTTAGTATTCATAGTTTTAGTAGGACTTCTATCTTCAGCCTACAGTGTATAATAGTCCTTCGTTATAATATTTCGCTTTTTCTGCATAGACCCTTAAACGTAGCGTGCCTCAGGGATTCTGACCAGCTCCCCGGATGACTGGCTGACTGTATAGAAACGGAATACCCAATCTCATGAGTACCCACTCACGGTTGAGTGTGTGGGCGGATTGCGGGTACAGAGTCCGGCAAACATTTTGATGCTCGTTCGACGGAGTGGGGGTAAGTTCGCGCATGTCCGATAGCGCGAACACATCTCAAAATTCGCGTTCTGCGCTATCCCCACCCTATTTCAAGATGTATGGCGGGCCCTGTATATGTGTGGGCGAATGGGCCACGTCTGAGTGGGGGCGTGCGGGGGATGTGTGCGTGTGTGTGATGTATGCTCGCACGTGGAACAGTGGCTAAGCCGCTCGGATATAAAAACACGGAGGTGGTGGGTTCGATTCCCGCCTTGGGTCTGGTTGGTGGTAGGGCTTTTTCAGAGTCCGACTGGCTAGCCACAGGTGAAATCTGCCGCCATAACAGCTCTGGCTGTGATCCGGCAATATTAATGTGGGAGCCAGTACACTTGAAATCAGAGGCTCGAAGATCAGATAAGTCTACAGTCTGGAAGCACATTGAGGGACGCTTCCAGGTGAAGCGTCCGTCATTGAAAAAGGCCGCAGTGGCCGCTTACCATCAGGTGGCCTGCGTGCCTGTCTGCCAACTGACCTAGTATAAAAAAAACGTGTGTAACGTACTTGCTCTTGAGCGAGGAGTGTATGAGTCGCGCGAAGGCGGCGGCGGCCTCGGCGTTGCTGGCGGCGGGCAGCAGCGCCTGGCGCACGTAGCTCACGGCCGCGCTCGTCACGCCGCCCACGCCCGACATCGCCATCTATGCACATCACAATACAGTTTATTTTTGCATCATCATCATCATCAGCCTATATACGTGCCCACTGCTGGAACACAGCGCCTTATCTCAAGTGAGATAGCACACTCCACAGGCCATACTCCACCCCGCGGGCCCAGTGCGGGTTGGTGAATGTTCGTGTCATTAAGCGTTTTTTTTTTTCGTCTATTGTAACAATAAACAACTCATGGCACACTACAAGACAATTTCTAAGGCACTATTTTGTGGAAAGGAATCCAAAGATTAATACATATATGAATTTGCTTGGTATTTTAGCACAGTATCAATGTTAGTCTTGATCTAAGATCTTACCAGCGCGAAGAGATCTAGTAGATGGTCATGATGCGCGCGCACGATGTTGAAGGCCATGCAGCACAGCTCGACGAAGTGCTGGAAGCGCTGCGTGGGCCGCTCGCCGCCGTTGATCACGTACACCATGTCGTGCGTCAGCACGAACGGCGCTCGGTCCCTGGACCATAATACGATACTTATTAGCCTCAAGGAACAAGTTGTTAAAGAGTCATGGTATACTACACATTCCCGCCCCAGTATATATCGCAGGGCGGTGCCATACAGTAACTGCTTGTTACTGTTTGGCACTAAATTGTCTGAGGGCAGAGAGTGGTGCTTACCCTCAGGTGTACGATCTGCTCGTCTTGTTACATTGCAATAAAAAAAAGTATTCTTTCGCGCCAAGTTTAACTTCGCCTAAAGTTAAAAAAAAAAATGATTTCAAACAATACAAATAAAATTCATAGTAAAAAAGTCTTTTGCCTTTGGTATTGTATTGAATGTAAAAGTTTTCTTATTATCGGCTAAAACACCGACTCCATTAATAACGACGTGTCCTGACGATACATAATCAGTAATCAGACATGACACAAGAACCATTTGTTGTGACGTTGTAAACATCGGATACATCATTCGATTTTCATACTTTGATGTGGTGTTTATGAATCCACAATTTGTTGTTTTGGGATCGTGACATCTTAAGTCTATTTTGCATTTTGGCGTCTTATGTTTTGTTCTGAGCATAAATCATGTGTATGCTCCTCCGCAAACAAACCCGACGCACTACAACGCCACAGCAAGTCCAAACGGCATCCTAAAAACTTTATTGTATTAGAAACTACGTCATTGTGTGTGTACCTTTTAAAGTTGCCGAACATCTGCGCATCGCCAAGGAACTTGCCGAAGTCGATGTGGAACAGATGGCCGGATGTCTTCAGCATGATATTGTCGTTGTGTCGGTCGCAGATACCGAGCAGGTACGTGGCCACGCTGTAACCCGCGCATGACGCTGATAGACAAACATATTGAGATAATGGGCAAAAGTCATTATGTGATTGAGATAGTGGGCAAAAGTCACTATGTGATTGAGATAATGGGCAAAAGTCATTATGTGGTTGAGATAATGGGCAAAAGTGTGCTATGTTCTAGCAGGATCGCCATATAATGTGGAAACCTAGAACGAACTGTCAAGAGTGTTTACAGAGGTAGCTCTTAACTGAATAGGTTCATTCGGTACGTAAGCGGGTCTGGGTGGGGTTTTGAGTGTTCACGTATGTTAATTACCTGTAAAATTATCCCTTGCACGTTGGTACTCAAGCTCCGAAGGGTTGTGCTTCGCGAGCCATTCTGCGATAGGCTTGTCCTTGAACGATCCAGTTAGACCCCACTCGGTTTGTATCGCTCGTAGCGTTTCTGCTTCTGAGACTATCTCGATCATTCCTGCAATAACGAAGTTAAGAAATCATGCTATCCTCATGAAAGTAGTTTCATAAGAATAGTAATGTGTAAGTAATATTATAGTATGTATGAAGCCTAGCAGCCATCATTGATGTTATGTTCGAGCCAGAAAGACCATAGAAAAAAGATGTTTGTAAAAGGAAATGTCTCACTTCTCTGTTCAACAACTTATTTTATAATCATAATAAAGTTCAAAAAGTTTATTATCATAATTAAGTTTACAAGGTTTTTTACAGTAATTACATTTATGTTAATCCACAAACTATTATTGGATTGACATACCTCTTTGGTTGCTTGTAGGTAGAGCCTGGAATGTGACCATTCGAAGATCCAAGCCGGCCTTTAGCCACAGACTGTCCATCACTTTCATGACTTGTAGTACCAACGCGTCTTGCCGTAAATCGTCACCCACCTAAAATAAAATATGTTGCTTTAAAAACTTTTTATTCTGTTATGCGCGCTACAAAGACACTAAAGTGGTGTCATTTTAATAGGTAACATATTTTGACAGTGCATTTATGCAAAGCAAAGTGCTACTTAATTATGTACAGTCAAAAGCACGTCAGACTATACACTTTGGACTTTGTACCACTCTTATGTCGGGGGCATTAGTGCTATTATCGAACTGCAAGTGTTTACCGTGATGTGCTGTTGACCGTCATCAGGAATATAGTCTAACTTTCTGAATAAATAATTGTATTAAAAAAGTTGATGTTATTTTCTTGAATTTTATTCCTTTAGCGTAAGGTATATTTTTCTTTGCATAAATGAACTGTCAAATGTTACCTATTAAAATGACTCCACTTTAATAGTTTAACTAAGATTATATTACACGTACCTTGAACATTGCAGGTATGGTGGCGTTATCTACGCCGATGAAGTTGATTTTGAGAGGTAGAGTATTCGATGAGAAATAGGAACATGATCTGAAAAAGAAAAGTACAAATGAAAATCGTTTCCAGTTGAAGTTAACGTAAAAAAGTCTATAAAATTACTGAATCCAAATTCTTTATTTGCCTAAAATACAGTTAACAGGATCTTGATGTAAAGGATTTATAAGAACTTACATGTGGCTAAACTGCTACTACTGTATAATAGCAGCGAACTAAAATGACATGGAAGAATTCTTGCCGCTCCAAAATAGCGTAACGTAAACTGCACCGCGGTAGGCGTAGCTTAAAAACTGCACCTGTGAGTGAACCAGTCGGTTTACGGCACAGCGGAGAGCGCTGTCAAATGTCACATTGAAAAAAATAGATTTTGGAAGGAAATAATGCCTTCATGTGTTGTGAAGTGGTGCAAAAGTCATACGGACCACACCAAGTCTACTGGACTTAGGTTTCAACTGTAATTACGGCCATTTTTCACTTAATTTTGGATAGGCACCTCTGAGTACTGAAACATATGGAGGCGCCCTTTTGATCTTTTCCAAAAATTACATTTATATAAATATAAATCGAATCGACACTGTCATTACAAATAGGTATACACTTATCTCTTTTCAACTAAGAGATTGTTGCGTATGAAAAAAAAAATTACAGATATAAATTATGGGTGGGTATGGGTACAAAGCATTTTAGAAACACTTTTTAGTGACGTTACAAGCTATTGTCGCGTGCCGCCGCGGCGTCGCTGTTTTGTTCCAATTTTTGGATATCTAGTGATGGGATACTATGTTTTGACGTATCGATACGTTTTAGATACATTATTATTTTGCAATGGTGTTTTTTTTCTGCAGTTTTGTTTTTTGGTGGGCGATGGGCTGACAACAACAGCTGCATAGAATTTATAATATTAAAATGTCATGTTAATGTAGGTGTTAAAATATGTTTTAAAGGTTACCGCTTACTATAGCCTTCCATCATCATTGTAGCGATAACTTGATTTCAAGGATGGAGGCCTTTGCCCTGCAGTAGGACATTAATAGCCGAATCCTCGAACTCTTCGGTCACATCGCACGCAAATTCACCAACAACTTGGAAAGGCTGATAGTGACTGGGAAGGTAGACGGCAGAAGACCTAGAGGCAGGAGCCCGATTCGATGGTCCGACCAGATCCGCACCACCCTCAACTCCAACCTAGCCGACGCCCTACATGTCGCGGAAGATCGCCAAAAATGGAGATCTATTATTAAAGAGAAAATTATCCCGCTCCAGCATCAGTAAAGAGATCACGACCCTCAGCACTGGGGAATCGACTCGAGGAGGAGGAGGTCATTAATAGGCCGATCCTTTACTTTACTTTTATAAGTACTTATATTATCTATTGATATTTTGACTATTTCTAAGTGCCTGTCCTGTTACAAAGCTCACGTAATAAGTTTTTACTTCATTTCTTCTCATTAAAATTTATATAGCATTCTGTTAATGCTGTTATAAAATATCGTCACGTAAACTTGTATCGATAATTAAAATATCTATACAATATGGTTGCACTGCGGAGTACGGACGGGTGCCATTTTTTGTTCCAAATCAAGTTTAGGCATACACGTTTTTTTCGTAGGTATGCCATCTCCATATGTTTCAGTACTCAGATGTAAGCACAGGCTTCTCTTTCTTTCATCTGTATTTTGTCTCGCGTGTCACGAGAGGCGGCCGGCAAATCGCAGCGCGTGTATCATTCCATGTACGAAATGCCGTAACTGACGTCTCATATATTTTCAACTTAGACTTGACAACAATAACGTTGCATTTTACGTGCGGATAGTTTATTTGAGCATTTGTTTGAGTCGGTGTCGATATTTTCTGGCATTTAGTATGAACAGGGTACTTCCATATCATTTTACTTCGCTGTATAATAGTGAGAAAAGGTTTGTGGTATCTGATGTGACAGCAGTAAAAAATCCGTCGAAAGATAAATTAGAGTAAAACGTGGAAGTGACTTGATAGCGACATCATTTAGGATGGCGCTACAGCGCCAGCGCCCATCACTAGCGCGCTGCCGAAGACCTTCCTTCACTGTCTTCACGTGCACTGGACTCCTCCGAAAGAGCGTGGAGTCCCACCACCACACATCGCTCCCTATAGAGGGTGAGATAAGTTAACGTGTTCCCCGGGTTAGATGTACGTACTTGATATCGACGTCGTGCACGATGGCCTGCAACGCCAGCGGCAGCGCAGCCGGCTCCGCTCGCAGTAAGGTAGACACGCGGCCGCCGCCCGTCACTAAAGCGCGCTGCCGGAGACCCTCCTTCGCTGTCTTCACGTCCGTCGCCACTTCCGACAGCGTCTGTTACAGGATAAATAAAATAAAAAAATAAATATCTCAGGATATGAATCACACAGCGCCACCTAGCCCTAAACTAAGCATTAGCTTGTGCTATGGGTGCCAGACAACGGATAAACATTACTTATAAAGGTCCTTTTTTTTTAAATACATACATATTATACATAGAAACACCCAGACCGATACAAACAGACATGTTCATTGCACACAAATTTTTGTACCGTGCGGGGATCGAACCCGCGACCGCTGGTGTAATAGCCGACTTCACGACCATTACACCAAATGACTCTTTGTTTCGTCGCTCGTACCTTGACGAGCAGCTGCTGGCGCACCAGCGTGCGCTGCAGGTTCTCGCCGCAGACGGCCAGCAGCGCGCGCAGCAGCAGCCGGTAGCGCCAGGCGCCGGTCGCGCACGTGTCCAGCTCGCCCGCCGCGCCGGAGTTCTCGTCCAGGCTGATGCCGAGGAACTCCTGGTTCGGCGCCTATAGAATACAGAAAAATATATAACAACATTGCAGACCTTAAAGGGCACGCATACGGCTTGGCCCATTCCAAATGCGCCATCGGACAAATAAAACAAACAAACCTGGGGGCCTAGACAAAGTAACATTTTGACAGCGATAGCGAAATTCGCTAACTTCAAATTGTATGGATTTGATAGGTGCCTTAGAAAAGTCACGTTATCAATCGATATTAAAATTACGGGTTTTGACATTCGCTATCGCAAATTGAGCGATAACGAACGTCATATATGCCGCTTGTCTAGGGCCTCTGATCCGTCTGACACAGCCCTGGCAACCTTGAAGATGCGGGGAGGAACGGGGACGCAACAATGCATCCTGCGCGCGTGTCACTAGGGCTTCATTTCACTACACCGGATAGAAGAACCTCTACCACTATAGGAACGACATATTATCCCACAATAAAAAATAGGCCAAGTTAAGGTTTATGTCTGTACCAATTTTCATCAAATTAGTTGAGTAGTTTGGGTGTAAAGGGTTACACAGACCGAGTTAATATCGCATTTATATTGGTATGAATTCGGAAAAAGATTAGTATCAAGAATTACCTGTGGCACATTCGGCAATGAATGTACTAGCAGCCAAAACAACTTGTGAGCAACGGCCGGAGAAGATAAGGCACGACACAGCAGCAACTCTGTAATATTATAAAGTTTAAAGTATAAATTCATGTAATTCATTCGCACAAACACCGAAGTGTATCCTTTAGAACACCGAAAAACGGACAATCGGTGGCTTTTAATAGCCGCAGTATTACCATTTCGGCGATTCCAACGATACCGCTAATTCTGCGAGGCAATTATCTCGCAGAAGAAAGAATTGGAGAGGAAGCGGTAGGAGGATTCTCTTACAACTCTCACCTTGGGGGTAGTTCTACTGCCAATTCTCCTTCGTATAAGAGATAATTCGGCGGTGATGGTTTAGATCTTTGAGTGCACTTTCAGTGACGGCTTTAATCACCGAAGTGACAGAACACAGACAGATAGGAAACATGGTATCCATTGTTGAGCACTGCCTCAGTTAAGGATTTTCAGTTCTGTGGTCTGCTGGTAGTTGGTAGTTTTGTATCGATTGTTGAGTGCTGCTTCAGTGCAGGCTTTCTGTTCTTGTCACCTTTTAATGAAGTCTGGGCTCTTTCAAATTAGACGTTTTGTGTCGGACGGCTACGGTACGGACGCCAAACTGTTGCCGCACCGCGTGCTTTGTATGAAAAATAACGACCGTCCGTGCGCGGTGCGGCAAACGCGCGGCTACCGTACCGCAGTCGTCCGACACAAAATATCTAATTTGAAAGAGCCCTAAGTCTGTCAATTGGGGGCTAAGTGGTGAACAGACTGTACCTGCGAGCGGGCTGGTCTCGTAGGTCTCGTGGCGCAGCGCCTGCGTGAGCTGCGGCAGCACGCGGCACAGCTCGTCGTCCGTGGTGCCGCTCAGCAAGTCAGCTGCCGTCTGACAGCTGGGGGCTGGCTGGTGAACAGACTGTACCTGCGAGCGGGCTGGTCTCGTAGGTCTCGTGGCGCAGCGCCTGCGTGAGCTGCGGCAGCACGCGGCACAGCTCGTCGTCCGTGGTGCCGCTCAGCAAGTCAGCTGCCGTCTGACAGCTGGGGGCTGGCTGGTGAACAGACTGTACCTGCGAGCGGGCTGGTCTCGTAGGTCTCGTGGCGCAGCGCCTGCGTGAGCTGCGGCAGCACGCGGCACAGCTCGTCGTCCGTGGTGCCGCTCAGCAAGTCAGCTGCCGTCTGACAGCTGGGGGCTGGCTGGTGAACAGACTGTACCTGCGAGCGGGCTGGTCTCGTAGGTCTCGTGGCGCAGCGCCTGCGTGAGCTGCGGCAGCACGCGGCACAGCTCGTCGTCCGTGGTGCCGCTCAGCAAGTCAGCTGCCGTCTGACAGCTGGGGGCTGGCTGGTGAACAGACTGTACCTGCGAGCGGGCTGGTCTCGTAGGTCTCGTGGCGCAGCGCCTGCGTGAGCTGCGGCAGCACGCGGCACAGCTCGTCGTCCGTGGTGCCGCTCAGCAAGTCAGCTGCCGTCTGACAGCTGGGGGCTGGCTGGTGAACAGACTGTACCTGCGAGCGGGCTGGTCTCGTAGGTCTCGTGGCGCAGCGCCTGCGTGAGCTGCGGCAGCACGCGGCACAGCTCGTCGTCCGTGGTGCCGCTCAGCAAGTCAGCTGCCGTCTGACAGCTGGGGGCTGGCTGGTGAACAGACTGTACCTGCGAGCGGGCTGGTCTCGTATGTCTCGTGGCGCAGCGCCTGCGTGAGCTGCGGCAGCACGCGGCACAGCTCGTCGTCCGTGGTGCCGCTCAGCAAGTCAGCTGCCGTCGCGCGCACTGCGCTGTCGGGGAAGCTGCGCACAACACATACGTCACTCATTATGCTCATTATTATTGCGTGCTATCAAAAATCCTTATTGTCATAATAGTAAGAAGTGCCTTAAAATAAACAACTGAAGAAGCTAGCATAGCGTACAGCGGATTTCATTCTGAGAATATAACTTTATAATGTTTATTAGGTGGAATTGACATAAAACAGATACTTACCAGGGCAGTAACAGATGCATGGCGTTGAGCGGCGACGGCTTCTGCCACAACTGCAGTAATGCCACCAGGTGGGCGCGATGCTCGCCATACCAGTTGGTAGCAGCTAATAGCACTAGCGGCAGCGCCCCTGGTATCTGGACTAGGTACTGCCGTTTCTCCCACATTATCTAAAAAAACATGCCAGTAATGTTACGTAAGGGTCTAAACGTACTGGCCAAGTGGCTAGTGTGTTGTACGTAAGGAAGTCCTTAACACAAAAAAATAAAATAAAATAAAAAGTGTTTAACACATTCATCATTTAAAACAAAGTTTCTCTGAGACCTGCGGTCGTGTATGAACAAAAGACGTTCGACCGCTCTCAGGGCGCTTGTACCTGCTAAGAAAAGTCGCCGGGCCTACGCAAGAATTCGTGTCGTTTCTACACACGAACCGTGTACATTGCTCCGGCGCTGACCAAGAAATAATTCTTGTCTGCGCTAGACACGACACGCGGCGGACGCGCACTGACTTTTGTCTTGTGTGCGGCAGACACGGTGAAATTTCTTAGCGTGTACAAGAAGCCTCACGGTTTCCCTTTTTCACCCGAGAAAGGGATGAGCTGGTTCAGCCTAGCGGCGTTTGACCAGCCCAAGATTATCATCGTCATCAGCCTATCGCAGTCCATGGCTAGATTCTACTAGGCCTCCGCAATGGAGAATGTTACTAGGTATGCGAAATAGCTTGTAACTTTGTCACAGTAAAGCCTATGTGAATATAAACACATAATTTTTTGTTTCATGCCAAAATATCAATTAGTTTAGATTTTATAGACATTTAAAAATCCCGTTCGCCGCGCGTCGACTATGTTGGCGCTGCGTTGCGATGACGTCACAGTACATACGCTCACGCAGTACGTTGCGCGCTCCGGTACGGTTCACTACGAAATAACCGTACCGGAGCGCGCAACGTACTGCGTGATGTGACGTCACCGCAACGAGCTCCGGCCGGTCGACATTCGCGCCATTTAAAATTCAATATCTGGGGAACTAAGTGAAATATCAAAATAATTTTTATACACACATTTTTATTTCAAATGGACTATATGAAAAGTTAAAAATCGAAACTAGTGAACATTCTCCATTGCTCACCAATTTGCTCAATCCTCGACTATACGGCCTTATACGTATGAAAGTAAAAAGTAGTCAACCTCATGTGTCTTTATATAATCGTTAATTAGCTACAGCTAACATTAACTTCTAAACGACTACTTCTAACTATATGTGTGGTATATTGTTCTTTACCTCTCTCCCCTCAGTCGGCATCCTCTGATAAGCTCCCTGCTCGATGAGATGCAGCAGTTGCGACTGCGTGTGTCCGTCCAAGGAATCGAACGCCGGCAGATCCGCTTGTGACAGCGATATCTCCTTACCCTCCTCCTCTGCGGTCCATCGCACGCCGTTGTGCGCGTATACGGGGATTTCTACAAAATGTAAATAAGAAGTTACGATCAACTTTTTACATCATAGCTTAAAAAAATCAGTTTCTTGTCGCCAATTGATACAAGTACATAGGATTGAAACTATAAAAGTCTTTTTCAGCCTTTCTCCACACTTGAAGAGGTGTATTGTATGTAAGTATTGGTGGCCGCCTTTTGACGATTGGTCAGTCACTTACCTTAACACGGAGGTCGTGGGTTCGGTTCCCGCCTTGGGTCTGGTTGATGGTAGGGCTTTTCAGAGTTCGACTGGCTAGCTTAATCTGCCGCCATAACAGCTCTGCCTGTGTTCCGGCAATATTAACGTGGGAGCCAGTACACTTGAAATCAGAGGCTCTAAGATCAGATGAAAAGTCGCTGATCATCAATATTGCTGCTACGCTTAGATGTGGCCCCGCCCCATAAAACAGGCTGCATCGTTGGTACCCAACTTACCCAGCGTAACTTTTGTTTTTTTTGTGGTATCCAGTTCCGCATACCATATCCTGGGGACAACGGTTGTATGGAACGCGCAAGGAGAAAAGAATTCCAAGTCATACCCACTAAAGCACCCACGGTTGCCAGCGGCAAAGGTGCCCCTGCAGTCCCAGTACACGGATACTAATCCCGTAGCGTGCCCAACGTACTAAGCTTATCTTGACAAATTTTAATGATTCTTCTCACGTAATGTAACTAGTTTACTTGATTGTAATGCCCTTGATTGTATCTGTTTCAGACTTTGGTAAAATTATTCTTATTTCTTATAACCAGCATTATCCAATTGATTTGTAGAACAAGATTATCAGACTGACCGATATTGACGACGGGGTAGGGGTGCGGCGGCGTGTGCGACAGGTGCGGCGCGGGCGGGATGCGGCGGTCGCAGTGCGACGGCCACATCGCCAGCACGTAGTTGCCCGACGCCAGGATTCTATAGTAATCAGAAATATGATTAATAAATTAATTTAATCATACAAAAAACACGCAATGTCGCGCATTTAGCCAACGCTACTAACGCGTGATATTCGCATTTGCAACGAGCAACAGTAGCAAAGCCAAAGCACTACCAACGCGCTACTGCATCGCGGCTGAATCGAAACAAACGCGCAACCGTGTCGGACGACATCGGGGAGAAAACGGGGGAAAGTGGCGCGTGAATCGTGCTTGCATCGTGATGGAAGCGAGATAGTATCGCTATTACATCGCTACAAAAAGGTTAGGCGCAGGCCCTAAGTAAATTTTATCGATCTTTTGATTTATATTATATTACTAGCCTTCCGCCCGCGGTTTCACCCGCGCGTAATCTCTTTTTTTCAAATATTGCCCCTTCCCCCTATATTTCCGGGATCAAAAGTGCCCTATGTTCACCGGGGATAGTGTAGCTTTCCAACAGTAAAAGAATTTTCAAATCGGTTCAGTAGTTTCAAAATTGTTACTCCCGCGGGAATGAGACGTTTCCCGTAGGAATTTTATAGACTATGTCCTAATCCTGGTTATAAACTTTACGTGTGCCTAATTTCATCTAAAATTTAGAACTGGCTGAACGGATTTAGATTCTAAATCCGTTCAGCCGTTTAGGCGTGATTGAGTAACAGACATCCAGACTTTCACATTTATAATATTATGATCTTTCAGCAGTGCAATTCACCCGTTGTAGCCGCCCAGCCGAGATCGGTGGTGTCGTACATGACGTCACCAGAGGCATCGCCGCTGCGGAATGAGCCCATCGCTCGCTACGTGTGACCGACTAGAGTCTACTGGCATATCACGCGCGCAGTGTATACAAACCCGTCGTAGTCGAACAGCTGTATGGCGGTCCAGCCGAGCTCTGTGGTGTCGTACATGACATCGCCCGCGGCGTCCTCGCTGCGGAGCGAGTCCATCGCTCGCTGCGTGTGACCAACTAGAGTCTACTGACATATCCCGCGCGCAGTGTATACTCACCCGTCGTAGTCGAACAGCTGTATGGCGGCCCAGCCAAGCTCCGTAGTTTCGTACATGACGTCGCCCGCGGCGTCGTCGCTGCCATTTGAGTCTTGTGCTTCAGTCGGGGCAGGTTGGGCGCCATCTACCGTCCGCTGCGTGCGACCGACCAGCGTGAGGACTAGACGAGCTTCTCGTGGTAGCGTGTTTATTGGCATGTCTTCCATGTTCACCCTGGGTAGAGAATAATATCGAATAGTGAGTGAACGCCGAATAAGTTATTTATTCTAATAAGTCAGTGTGTCTCAAGTACTGCAGGCTAGCTACACCTGCAGCCGTGTATAGGGCTCCGAACTGGAGACGTTCGTCCCATTGCCGATTAAATTACTCTGGTTACCCTTTCCAGCGAATTGTGACGGGCCGATGCCAGGCTTGTGGCTATTGACCAGCCCATCCACGGCCTGATGCGGTAGGCCGGGGTGGCGCCTCGAGAGAGACACCCGAGAAACTAGGTGACCCCCAGACTTGGCTCAGGAGACCTATGCGATGCGGGCACACAACTCACCAAGTATCAAAGATGATTCTCGGATAGAAGCCGGCGGCCTCGATCTTGGACGACTGCGTGAGGTGCATGGCCTTCAGCGGGCGCGTGCCGTGGTACACTTGCGCGTGGATCACGTACTCGTCGTGGCTCCAACACAGTGGTAAACAATGTACTGCTTCGATGCAGAATAAGGTGGTTTCTGATATTGAATGCGCTGGGACCGCTTCTGCAACATCAGGATTATATTAATGTGGGGTGATTGTTAGAAAGGGGCGAGGTTTGTCGCACGAAACCCGGCTTGACTTAACTGTGTCCATTCATGTGCATTAATATACCAGGCCAGTCAGAATGTTTTGCGACAAATGGTTTTTATGTATGAGGCACTGTCCACTTTTGTAGTTATTTTGAAAACTTTGGTTATTTAAAAGTCCATTAAGTATCATTAATTATTGTTTTAATTTAAATTTTCTTCCACATTTATTTCGAGAGCGCAATCAGATTATCGTGTTTCATTTAAAAATGAGCATGCATCTAAGGCGTGCATCCAGCAGGTGCAGGACGCGGGGCAAGGGTGCGGTGATCACTGGCGGGCACGGGCAGGTCGGCGAGTTGTGCGTCCAGCAAGTGTAGAGCGCGGAGGGCAATACGTGGGGTAACGGCGCGAGGAACAGACGCGGTGGACAGACGCGGGTCACAGGCACAAGGGGACCTAAAGTCCATCAAATCTAAGAAGTACCGTTTGACAGTTCATTTATGCAAAGAAAAAATATACCTTACGCTAAAGGAATAAAACTCAAGAAAACAACATCAGTTTTTTTTAATACAATTAATATATTAAAATATTTATTTAGAACTTTAGACTCTACTCCTGAATCCTGATGTGCATAAGGAACACTTTTCTTTGCATAAATGAACTGTCAAACGGTACCTCTTAGATTTGATGGACTGTACGTGGGATGAGAGGCGTGGGCACTCACTGGCGGGCTCTGCGGCGGGCAGCGGGTCGGCGAGGCGGAAGTCCAACAAGCGCGCGCGCGTGTACAGCGCCAGCAGGCTGCGCACGGCGTCGCGCAGGCGGCCGGCCTGCATGGCCACGTTCTCGCGCGCCGTGCGCCCGCGCAGCGATACCGAGCAGTACGCGCCCATGTCTGACTGGATCTCCGGCGTCATCGCGTTGCTGTTGTTGCCCTAAAACACACGATTCATCAATGAGGCACTATCAATCTTCAATGAATTATCCTGAACCAAGGGCCACTCATCGGCACTATCTCTGGGTTAAGAGATACCCTAACAACTAAAAGATACAGCAAGGCACTTGTCCAAGTACCATTATAATACCTTTTTAATGGTACATACCCGAAAGAAAACCAAGAAACCGTGGATGAAACGTAACACGGTGTGACATACTATAATAGGCCTGTGTAGGCAATGCTACATCATCTTTTTTGTCCCTACGCTTGGTCCCAATTTCATCTCGCTACACTTAAACCAGGTTCCAAAAATATTTAAGGGACAGTTTCTCTTCCAATGTATCTGTGAATACGTCGCCTTATCTTACCTGTGAAGTACAAGCAAGCGCAAAGGCGTTGAGCGTGTGCGTGACGTGTAGAGTCTCGACGCCGCCGGCCAGCGCGCAGATCGCTTTGACAGCTTGGAACACCGCCTTGGGCGAGCACGTCCCCTCCGCGCTTGTGACTCCTACTGCGCGGGATAATTCACCTTCCAGCGTCTCTGTGAATTATTATGTTTTGCCGTACAGTGTATGGGATCGGTGACACTAACCTATTTGTCCGCTTCGGACTGTGACAATTTTGATCCGTCACAATTTTGAATGACACACGTCCAAATTTAGAAAGCAAGTCTTTTGAAGGTATTTCTGGGACCTACTAGATAAACTGGAAAAGTCACTAAGCATGGCGGTAATTTTGCACACTTGAGTCGGCGCATCATAACTTAATCCATCCATCTCTTTTTCAAACCAATAATTTTAATACACGTAGAGTACTCCCATAATTTCAGGTGTAAAAAGCTATTTATTTAAACATGAAAAGCAATACTCACCCAACAAAATAGAAAGGTTATCAAACGATAGCATGGGCGAGGCTCCTTGTGTAGGTATCAAGTCGTCCAGAGTGAGATGCGTGTCTCTAGCGTCGTCTCGCTCTGTCCTTGCTAGCGCATCATCCCTGCCTTCATGCAAGCACAATCGCACGTCTTTCTCGAGGCGAACGCACTCGCGAACGTAATCGTATTCGCTGAGCGAACTACCTGGTGTGAGGTATTCTTTCGCTCCCCATACCTGTTTAAAAGATACACCTAATTTTATCCACTTTCCCTATGTTAAACCGCGAAAAACTACATACTGTGCGATGCAATAGGGTACAATTTTGATTGTGGGATTTTACTTAAACATATGGTTTTTATACAATCAATCAATGTTAAAAAAGGAAAAAACACATACGCTTTCAATCAAAATCCGTTACCAAAGTTGAAAAAACATAAAAGTTCTTACCCTTAACATATATCCAGACATATCGTCTCTTATATCTTCATCAAGAGAACAAACTACAGTTAATATCACATGTTCTACCGTTGATTCCACTGTAAAAAAGACAAAATAACATTTTAATTATGTTCAATTACAGCAACATTATTTACTTATGAATTAAATCAACTTTCAAATATCACTCGGAAACATTAGCGCGATGTAAAAAAAAATGCAACGACATCTATCGACAAAAAGTTTGAACTAAACTTAAAATAGTTATTTGTTATACAAGAGTGCAAAGTTGCTTTTTAACCGCGTGTTCAATTTTGATGACCGAGCAAGCGAAGGATTCTAAAATTAGAATCCTGAGCGTTAGCGAGGGAATCAAAAGAGCACGAGGTGAAAAATCTTTGCACTCGAGTGCAACACGTAACTTTTCATTCCACCTCAGCGAGGAAATGACTAAATGCAAAAAAAAAAGTTTAACAAATTAAAAAATAAATGTATGATATATTCGGCACCATAGAGGTAGCTACTATGTTTAAGGCGATTGGATTTCTCAATTCCTGAAAATGGGCAATTGGTAAAGCCTACTCCTCATTAAATACTGGTCAGAAAGAATTGAAAAAAATATATCGACGGTGGAAAGGCAAAACTTACCAAACGCCAAAATCGCCCATATAGAGTTATATATACCGTTGGATTCGTCTTTTTTTTCTGCGTCGATTGGTCTCACTTTCATCCTTCTAGGATCAACTTTTTGGCGCTTGGTAAATTCAAAATTCCCTCCATTCGTGTGTTTTTCTAAAACCTAGCGACATCATTTTGGGCAGTTTATGAAAATTTTGTACTTAGGAAGCACTTTCAGATTACACCGCGGACTAAGTAAATTTTACCTTACCGTCTTTTTCACACAATCAGTATTAAGTAGTTTTTGCTTTCCTCTAAAAACTTGCTCGAAGTTATTTGGTTATCTTTGCCAGCCAAAATTTCTATAAACAGTTTGATTTAGTATGTTATTCCCCGACGAGTTTTCTGAACGTTTGTGATTTGGACATTTTTACCCTACCATAAAAATACGCTCGAGTGGCGTATGGTAAAATTTTACCTGCCCAAATCATGAAATTTATTGGCATTTGGATAAGTTTACACGAAAATAATCAAGTGCTGATTGGCGTTTAGATAACTCACGATGTCTTAGTTTTGTCGGTTGTCCGAACCAAGAATTGCTCCGGCGTCGTTGCTTGGTAAAAAACAAAGCGTCGAGTGCCCGACAAGTCGTCGGTTAGGACGCACGCGCATTCAGGGAATGGCGAGGTAAGTACTAATTTTGTGTTGCTGATATTTAGATCACGTATTTTGTTAAGTAATTTGGTTCTGTTTGTCTGTTAACATTGCTTTTTGTTTTAGATAACAATGGATAGAAGAAAGCGTATTGATAACATTATCGGTCAAGCGTTGACCGCTGCTGGAATTGCTAGTCCTGGGTCAGAGACTTCAGTGCAACCATTGTTGGTGACTATTACCACTGTTGTTGACCACTGTTTATGTAAAACGCGTTTCATTTATATAAGATTTTAATTTAATCTTTTGATAGAAAAATTAGTTATGTTTAAAAATTACTGTTCAATATGGCTATCACCTCATCATCATCATCAGCCTGTGATAGTCCACTGCTAGACATAGGCCTCTCTAAATGCTTGCCACGCTGATCTATCCTCGGCCACTCACATCCAGTTCCTGCCAGCCATCTTGCGCAGATCATCGCTCCACTTGGCCTGAGGGTGTCTGACACTACGTTTACCGAGACGCGGTCTCCACTCTTGAACCCGTTTACCCTAACGGTTATCGGTTCTACGACTGATATGGCCAGCCCACTGCCACTTCAGCTGGCTAATCCGGCGAGCTATGTCGGTGACTTTGGTTCTCTGCCGAATCAACTCATTCGGATGCAGTCCCGCAGAGAAACGCCGAGCATAGCTCTTTCCGCTGAGCGACTTTAAACTTGTTAACTAGCCGTGCCGTAAGTGTCCACGTTTCAGCTTCGTATGTCATGACGGGTAGGACGCACTAAAAACCTACCTTTAGGCATTGTGGAATCGACGATGAGAAGACTCGACGTTGTTTTCCAAACGCTGCTCAAGCCAACTGTATTCTTCTATTCATCTCGTCCTCAAAGTTGTTTTGACACAACTGCAACGACTGCCCAAGGTACCCACACATATTTTTGAACAACTGCAAGGACGGCGCCGTGAATAGCAATCGGTTCTGGTAGAACTTGTTCATTGAACATGACCTTGGTTTTGTCCAAGTTCGTCCGTATGCCGATGCGTAAAGAAGAATCAGCCAGGTCATTCAGCATCTGTTGTTGGTCATCTGCAAATCGTAAGTGAGACATACATATATTCGCCATTTATGTTGATGCCACTTCCTATCCTCCATTGCATTTGTGAACAATTTCGGGGAGATGACGTCCCCTTGTCTCACTCCTCGATGCAATGGTCTAGAATTTTTCTGCTGATTATGTACTTGGACGGACATGGTGGCTGCTTTGTACAGACATCTCATCACTCGGATATATCGCCAGTCTACTTGGCAACGCTGCAGGGACTCCAGAACGGACCAGATTTCAACCGAGTCGAAGGCCTTCTTAGTTCACGAATGCTAGACACAGGGGCTGATTATACACTTCGGTCTTCTGTATAATCTGCCGCACAGTGTGGATGTGGTCTATGGTGCCGTATCCGCTCCGAAACTCGTCGAGTCTTCGCGCAAGACGGTTCGTGATCACTCTTGAGAATAGCTTATAGACGTGGCTTAGAAGGGTATAATAGTCGATAGTTCTTCAACAGGCTTTTGTCACTTTTTTTGAAGAACAGGACTACCACACTTTTGGAGCTTCCTCAGTACGAGTTTACCTCCAGCCTTTAGCAGCTCTGTAGGAACGCCGTCCTCTTTTCCATTTTTAAGCTGCCCATGAGCAATTTCGATTTCGCCAACGCTGACTTCTAGCATGTCTTCAGTGTAATAGCGAGTTAACGTGGCCCTAGACTCCTCATTTTCGGTATCAGGTCGAGATGCATGCGAAGCGTATAACCGGCGATAGAAGTCCTGTACCTCCGAAAGGACTGCCGGCTTTGAGGCAACAACTTCTCCACTCGCTGTGGTCAGCTTCGTCAGGTGGTTTCTTCCGAGAGATTGTACGAACAGCTTAGACCGCTGATTTTGCTCTATAGCACTTTAGATCGAAAGCACCGGAGATCGTGACGCACACGTTTATTTATCTCCCGGTTAAGAGCTCTTCTTCCGAACGAAGAAGCGGGTGGGTCTTCACGTTGTTGCCTCATTAGCCCTAGAGTCCCTCCGGAAATTTTCGAGTTCCTGTCTTTGCGCCTGAGGACTCGAACCACATTTTCATGGTTTCGGTCAACATCAATTGTGGTTTTCAAGGCAGCAAATTGGTTCTCCAGGTTCGTCTGGAACGTTTTAAATCCTATCATGGTTTGGAGCAGGGTTCGCCAGAGTCTAGACTTCAATCAAACGGACGCGTCCGGCTTTAAAGTCGATATTCGGAGTGCCTCGGACAAGTCTGTGATCGCTGCCGGTATTAAACCTGTTGATCAAGAAGACATATCTGCATATGTGCCGCCTGTCCGCCAAGTTGAAGCCGATCTCGTTTTTCGTCATAGTGTCGGGGCTCTGCCACGTCCACTTCCTTTAGGGCTGCTTTTTGAAGGAACAGTTCATCAAGAAGAGCCCCTCCCGTTCGAGAAAGTTGACGAGCATCTGCCTCTTATGATTCCTGGCTCAAAATTCATGGGATTCTTCTACCGATTCGCTGCAATTTGGAACTCTCAGTTTAGCGTTGAAGTCCCCCTGGGATCCTAATATCGATTCACTGCAATTTTGTACTCCCACTTTTGCGTTGGAGGCTATTATCTAATTACACAGATATTACCTAATAACAAAGACTGTCTAAGGTTTCATTAACGAGGCTAGGTTTATTCATAATGTGGTTAAGTTGAATTTGTTATGTTACGATTACGATTGTGACCTAATTACCTATTGAGAAAAACTTTTAAGACTTACCTACAAGACTGATTTCACAATCCTTAACAGTACGTATCTATAATATTATGACTGTATAGTGTGCTAAATCAAACCAAATATACAATAACTAAGAACATTATTCTTTTATTTATATTATTATGAAACACAAAAGGATCAAAGCATTATTAAGGTGAAGTAGGATTAATATAATAAAATTGAAAATAATCAAGGGAATACTACATTACAACTTTTAATTCACAAAGTTTTGAGGAAATATGGGTCAACGTTATGTCATATTACGGATATGGTAAAAAATCATGGTCCATTGCTAACTTGACAGATGAGCTTGGTAATTTTTGCCCGAACCGGAAAACTGAATTTTTTTTCTTTAGTGCTTTGTTCCCGTATCCAGTTATAAAACATTTTATATTTAGTAGGTTTTACCCTACGTCATATTTATTTTAGTTGTCGTTTAGTAATTTTTACCTGCACATGATTTTAGGTAGTTTTTTACCAAACGACACTAAATTCTAAATCAAAAGAGTTATCGCTATAATATTTAAACAGTTGTATAGATAAATTAAATACCTTTTCAATGTAGTGACTCAAATCTTTTTCTGATTAATACGGGATTTTCTATGATTTTTTTTCCAAATTTCAAAACTTTAAACAGCTCTACTGTAAAGTTAGGTTAATGGCGTTTGGTAAGTTTTGCCTTTCCACCGTCGATATGTTAAACATCAGTTCTTACACTACATTTGAAACACTGGATATTTCTTTAAGTCTTTATTTTGTACACTAAAAAAAATATCTACGAAACGTCGATTTTTATATTGAAATGCCTACTGCTCCTAAACGGCTATGTTATTTGGAAATATTTTTACACAATCATATAAAAAATTTCTTAATCTTAAAATGAAACAATGCTTTTGTAAATCGAATAAATATTTTCTGTATAAATATCAAAATAAAGCAATTCCGAAAGAGTGGTTGCAGAGGGTGGCCTGTGCGGGCGCGGGCGGCAGTCGTCCGCTGGCGTTCAGACGGGAAGGCTGTGTCGCTCACTGCAATTTTTTTATGACTGCTCACGCGTGTTTGTCCTTTGTTTGTGTGCGTATTTTTCGTGTCAGTGTGTTCAAAGAATAGTGCAGTCAGAGATAGGCAATACGATTGCGTTGTGATTTGGTGCGTGCGGGGACGGTGTATAATTATTAGTGTAAAAATATTTATAAACCTTGTTTTTAATACTACATGTTCGTAATATTTTATAATTTAGAAGTAATAAACAAGCAAAAACAAAATTAAAAACCACAGAGGAAGAAAATAAAAATGAAGAGATATGCAAAACATAAAAACATACAAATCTCAACATAATATCAAAAAGACAGCACAACGAAGCTGAAGGACAAAATAAAAAGCAGAAGATAATATATTATGTGCTATAGAAAATTTTAATAGTTAGTGTTTGAGAATTAAAGTTTACATAATTTTTAATTTACGTGTTTTACTTATTGATATCGGGACCTCTTAGTAATTTTAGTTTAGTCAGCACCCTCAGAAACCTAGAAATCACATCAAACTTCCCAAACTTTGTTAGCTTTTTTTTTAAGCGGTGAATGCATGTATTTAGGTTTAGGGGCCAGACGGAACTAATTTAGATTCCGTCTGCCCCCACTAGGGGCAGACGAAACGAAAAAGTTTCGACTGCCCTTACTGGTTATTTAGATGGGGAGGTAGGTAGACTGTCCAATTACCATTGAATGCAAATATCTGAAGAGCGATGTATTTAATTTGTATTTGTATTTCAAAAAAGAAGAAGAGCAAATACATTTAATAAAATGTGTAAAAATTTCGGAAAACAAATGAATGTCGGGAAAACACTGTTTATTGATCTGAAGTTAAAAAGACAGGTGTAAACGATTTTCGACCTTATCGGACGGATTTTAATGAACCAGCAAAGATAGTCAACAAGCGTTTGCGAAAAAGCAACAAAATTTTGAATGTCAATAAGGTTGAAAATCGCTTGCACCTGTTTTTTTTCGTTCAAATCAATAGACAAACAATAAAAACTGGTGCAAGCGATTTTCGACCTTATCGACATTTACCAAAATAACGGATTTTAATGAACCAGCAAAGATAGTCAACAAGCGTTTGCGAAAAAGCAACAAAATTTTGAATGTCAATAAGGTTGAAAATCGCTTGCACCTGTTTTTTTTCGTTCAAATCAATAGACAAACAATAAAAACAGGTGCCAGCGATTTTCGACCTTATCGACATTTACCAAAATAACGGATTTTAATTAACCAGCAAAGTTAATCAACGAGCGTTTGCTATATTTTTTTTTATTGAACGAGGACAAGGAAAGTATTGTGCGTTCAATGGTTCACACGGTACTATAGGCATCTACTGGGGTAGCTAGTAGCTACCTACCTACCTATCCAAATAACCAGTAGGGGCAGTCGAAATCTTTTAGTTACGTCTGCCCCTAGTAATCCGAGCAACTCATGTCATCCCAGTGTCCACCAGTGGGGGCCAACGAGAAGATTTCAGTAGCGTTGGTGTCCCCACTGGTGGACAAGTAGTTACAAGTTTAAATGTATTGGCTAAAATACATTATCTGCATACGTACTCGTATATATTTATATAATTATATATATTTTTATGCATAATTATTCCATAGACATCCTCTTATAATCACAATCACATCTTATGATGCATTTTAAAAGTAGAACCAATCACATTATTCTATTAGGCTCTGATAATAATTATAGTAGTGTACAAAAGTGCGCTTCTGTACGCTACGCCCGTGCATTCTTTGATAAGTGTTTTCGTGCGGGGTGCGCGGTTACGGCGCGGGGAGATAGACTCAAACGTCCAAGGTCGTTGAGAACTATAATCGCCTTAATGTTTTTTTTAATTCACAAACTTAGTGCACACGATGTTCTAAATTCAATTTACTTTATCCTCTAGAGAATAAAAACGGCTTTTCCACTCAGATATTGAAGATTAAAAATATACTTTCCGGTATGGTGGGATGAAAATTGTATTTTGTTTTATTACTTACCATCAGATGTGAAAGTGATAGGCTCATCGGAATGAGCGTGGTGGACTAGAATCTTAATGCTTGTGTTGGGAGCATACTTCCCGCCCGACCTCGACGCTATAACGTGGCCTGGATTCGTCTTTGTGTCCGTGTACGGGAATCGTTCTGAAAAGATAATATTTTTTATTAAAATGTAAGTAACATAATTTAGCCAAATTCAATTGAAGTCATCATCATCCTAGCGTATTCCCGATTGCATCCAGTATAGATGCTCAGGGTCCGCTTCGACTATGATCCTAGATTTGACAAGCCTGGTTATTACAATGGAGCGATTGCCATCTGACCTCCGTAACCTTTACAAGGGAAACCAGACCTACTTGGAACATAGTCGGGACCAACGGCTTAACGTGCCTTCCGAAGCACGGAATCATCATACTTTTCAGACATTCAGGTGATTCAAGCCTGCAATGTCCTAACCAAACTGGAAACAATCACACAAAGTGATGCTCCCCGCGGGATTCGAACCCACGACCTCCGAGTTTAAGAGCCCAACGCTCTAACCACTGTACCACGGAGGCAGTTATATTACCAAATTCAATTGAAGTAAAACACGTATTTAACTTAAGCAAAAGAGATACAGAGTCCGGCAAACATCTTGACGTTTGTTCGACGGAGTGGGGGACAGTTCGCGCATATGCGCTTGCGCATGACCAATACCGCGCGCTCATCTCCTGGCGATCGCGATTCCTCTGAACATAAGTGCACGCACACAATGAGCACGCATCTCAAAATTAACAGTAGATAAAATAAATATATATATACTCACTTCGGACATCAAGGACCATTTTCAAAAAACCTCTGTGCTCGCTATCGAAGTTCCTTGTTCTTACTTTAACTATGCAGTCATATAGTTTATTCTGTAAATAAGAAAGAAATAAAATTTATAGCGACTGTCAGTACACGGGTCGTTCTTCTTTTTAACCGACTTCAAAAAAGGAGGAGGTTATATGTTCGACTGTATTTAACCTACAATTTGATTTACACTTCTGTCACGCGGATTTACGACTCTGTAACGTACTTTTTACAGTGAAATTATTAAAAACATTTATTATTTAATCGTGCACAGTCATTAATGTTTAGTACAGTGCCCAACCAATTTAATATCGTTGACAGTGCCTGTAAAAATACAATTTAAAAAAAACTTATGGTAATTTCCTTGTTTTTTTTTTCACTGAGCGGTGAAGACACCTTTTTGTAGGTTAAAAAGAAGAACGACCCACTGTACTTGAAATTATAAGTTCTTAGACTACTATTTGTTACTTATGTACTATTTGTTGGTGGAAATACACCGCTTATACTCGTATACTGCTTAAGAATACTCACTGTGGTAGATCTCTTAGGGACAGCGGGTACACTCGGAATGGTCTTCGGCGGCGGAGACGGCAACATCGTGCTCTCTCGCTTGTTGATGGTGGCGTATACGGGCGCGTCTCGCATCTCTGTCTCTCCGTACAGGAAATCGAGAGGGTCGTACTCCTCGTACACGCTGCTCGAGCATTCGCTAGCTCCTGCATACTCTGTTTTAATTGTATTGACATTGATAGTTTATAGAGCAAAAGGTTTTTTAAAGCTGTTGGTATAAATCAAAGACAAAAAAATATTTTAAAAAAAGTGCTTTTACAGATCCGGAAATATGTACATATTAGGTATAAAAAACCATTATTGGGTGCTTCATCTGAAATCATAGATATCTATGCTACAAGTACTAAAACAAATCTAGTACAACTCTAAGATAAACTTCATCATGGATATTAAAATACCGTTTTCGGCAAAGACATTACTTAACAATGAAAACTTTTACCAGATCATCATAAGATTTGTTAAAAAAATGTAGTGCTGTAAAAGATTAACCAAAACACCTGCCAATCAAAATACCATACCATAAAATATATGCACATGATGAAGCATTAAACTTTCATGTTACAACACAAAACATTAACACATGAGTACACAAACCACGAAGTCATGAAACTAAAATCTAGCATCCAATGATTAAGATTTTGAAAGTTTTATGTGCACGTGTTTATAAGAGACTTTAGCCCGCTTGAAATGTGCTTTCACCGATTTATTTATTTATTCGATGGACACCAGGCATACCTTTGTAATCCTAGACTCACTAAAGCTACTTCCATAAACACAACATAAAACTAAGACATTTGTCTTAGTGTCGATTTAATTTTGAATTGCATTAAAATAGTTTTGCTAAAACTAACAAAGGTATTGTATGATCCATGCCTTAGTGAATAATTAGCATGTTCATCAGAGCACAACCGTGTAAAATCCACTCCACTGTGATTAGCGTGACACACTTACATTTAAGCTAAAACCATGTTCTCTTATGAAAGTTGATCTAGTAGAGAGAGGTCAAATTTTTACTATTTTTATCTTAGAGATAAAGAAAATTAAAGTAAATAGACGTAAAAACGTAACCTCAAAAGGTCCCTGAAGACATTAGTTAAATAATTCGGCCTCAAATGTTTTTTATTCTTTAGCCAAATTGTTTAACCAATACGTACAATCGCGTTCACATATGTGTATACACCACATATCAGTGCACGCAATTATATGGGACATTATATACATACGAATCATCACTAACGACATAGACGGAGCTTGATACGAAACTGTCAATTTATTTACTATTTTTTTATCTGCTCATTTATAATTAAAATATCTTTCATAAACGCTAGTGATTATTATAGCATGAACACTACAGGTGTATCGCTCAATTGAGAGGGTGCGCGTGGTATTGGGGCGAGGCAGGAGGAGGTTCTTGTTACGTTAATTGCCACGAAACTTTAGTCAGGTGTATGACAGATCTATCACAACGAATGTTGCCCCTCCCGCACCCGCGCTCCACAACCGCAGGACCCTATTCAGTGAAGCGGTACGCCTGTAGTGGAACAATAATGAAATGAAACACAAACCACTCACCAGCATTACTTTGCTCAGTTAGTAGAGGGTCAAACGCCTCAAGCACACTGACTCTTACGCTACCTGGACCACTGTTGGTCTTCTTTGCGCCGAAGTCGATCAGGTTCATTGACTTCGGCAGGCTGCCTATTGTGTCGTTTGATTCGTTTGACTGAAATGATGCATAATACCGTCTCGTAAAACATCTATTGCAGACTAAAATACACTAAAATAAAGCCCTATTACTCAGACCAAATAAAAAACCAAGACGGAACCTCCCGAACAACGCTCTGAAGCCAGTTTTTTGCATTCGATGTGTGCGTGCCGGTGATGCCATGTGACCCTCGCGCTCTGTGATTGGCTGTGACACGCACACACATGTAACAAAACTACGTCAGTTTTGTGTACATATACATCCGTGACGTAAACTGACGTAGCTTTTTTTGCTTCAGTGCGTTGTTCGGGAGGTTCCGTCTTGGTTTTTTATTTGGTCTGAGCCCTATTAAATGTCTTCCATTATGTAGGCTTCTTACGATGATCTAACTTTATAATTCAGGAAAACTGTCCTCTACATTTCATATTCGGATATTTTAACATAACCAAATTTGGCCTAAATTGATTTAAAAATAAGAAGTTGATAGTCCCATCAAACTGATCATTATTACTGATGGAATATCAAATACTGTATCTTATCTAAATAAAAAGAGGCCAGGTAAAAGTAAATTTCCTATTTCATTCTCTTATAGTAATTGTTTGGAAAATTATAAATAAGGCAAATTATAAAAAAAAACGTGAAACTTGTTGACCCGAAAACTATTTTTCATCCCACCATCTCGGAAAGAGTATTTTTAATCTTCAATATCTGAGTGGAAAAGCCGTTTAATATTCTCTAGAGGATAAAGTAAATTGAATTTAGAACATCGTGTGCACTAAGTTTGTGAATTAAAAAAAACATTAAACCTATTTACTGCTACCTCTATGGTGCCGAATATATCATACAACTTTTTTTTAATTTGTTAAAATCTCATACTCGGAACCTTCTTGGTGTTCTTTTTTCAATTTGCTTTTTTTTGCATTTAGTTTTTTTTTTATTTTAGAATCCTTCGCTTGCTCGGTCATCAAAATTGAACACGCGGTTAAAAAGCAACTTTGCACTCTTGTATAACAAATAACTATTATAAGCAAAATTTCAGTGGATTTTTTTCACATTTCAACTCTAGATTTGATGTCAATTCATTGTCATTACACCAACGATAGTTGCATACCTTACATTATTTCTGACAACACTAGTAAATTGTGCTCTAATTGAGCTATTTAAGTTATTTTTGGGTTACATACAATAGCAATGCTCCAGTTACATCCTGTATTAGGAACACCAAACGCGCAACCGATCTCTAAGGTAACATTTATCTCACAACAACTTATAGAAAATCTTTTTAAAATTTTTGTTTTCTGCTTGATTGACAAGAGATCAATTTGTTTCACATGCTAAACAAAATAGAGCACAAATTGCAAGTAAATATTACAAAATTACGCATCAAGCGTCGATATCAGAACACTGAACTATAGAACTACGGTCAGGACAAAACTTGTGTAACTTTCAGCAGCATCTATGATACATAATGCGCTTACACAATGCGCCGCAAAATGGATAATTAATCATTACCATATTACGCGAATACAATCATCATCTACATATCTATCTATAAGAGAGCGTTTGTGAAATGTGAATTTAAATCTCCAATGCAACATTTAACAATAATAAAGAGCAGTTTAACCGCTATCAGAAAAGTTTGGGTTTATTTGTTTGTTAAACAACAATAAGGGCTCTGTCAAATTAAACGTTTTGTGTCGGACGGGTGCGGTACGGTAGCCGCGCGTTTGCCGCACCCCGACCGGACGGTCGTTATTTTTCACACAAAACACGCAGTGCGGCATCAGTACGGCGACCGTATCGCAAACGCTCGACAGTAACCCGTTGTCCTAGGTGAACGACAAACGCGGCAACGCGACGCGACGCGACGCGACGCGTAAATGTCAAATGGTCGTTGTG
The DNA here is from genome assembly GCA_949319885.1 of Mecyna flavalis. NCBI lineage: Eukaryota > Metazoa > Arthropoda > Insecta > Lepidoptera > Crambidae > Mecyna > Mecyna flavalis. The sequence goes on along the minus strand of OX439431.1, from coordinate 13,675,761 downwards.
TATGATAGTGGCCTACGTTGTCGCGTTAGGCAATGCGCGATGACACGCGACGTAATGGCGGACTTGTTTTTTGCGCGACAAGACGCGACGACGCGCGACGGCTTGACATTTGCAAAGGAATTTTTAGGAAGGAGTATGAATTCACTTTTGACAGATTTATTTCGCTCTAAATATATAAAATTTGTTGTCTTTCTTCTATGTTTACGAAGTTTCTGTAGGGCTAAGTATTTAAAATATGAATTTTCTAGTAATAACGCAGTGTATTTGCCCATGGTTAAAACACTACTGCCGCGTTTGTCGCGCACGGACATAGGACACACGTCGCGTGAAGTATTGGTCGCATTACGTCGCATTACGTCGCATCACGTCGCATTGCGTCGCGTCGCGTCGCGTCGCGTCGCGTCGCCTACCTAGGACAACGGGTAATAAGACGTCAACCATACTGTTGCCGCACCGCGTTTGTATGAAAAATAACGACCGTCCGGTCGCGGTGCGGCAAACGCGCGGCTACCGTACCGTAGCCGTCCGACACATAACGTCTAATTTGAAAGAGCCCTAATGCTGTGCTAAGCAGTAAAAGCGGCACTATGACAAATTGAGTGAACAGTATGATATTCAGTTTTGGATGCTTAACTACATAGATGAACAACAGTTTGAAACCAATGTTCCTCAGTTTTTTAAAAGGCACAAGGTAACTGTTGGTCCTCGGTGACATCGTAATCGAGCATTAGTATTGCATGAATGAGAAAACGTTTCATAATAAAGAAACTCACCCCTATACTGACTTCTGAAGACTTCCTCGACTTGCTGCTTTCCACGACTTCCTTACTCGGTTCATTGTTCACATTCTGCAAATTATTATTATTGTGCGGTTGCGACGTGTTGGCTTGTGGGTACGAGTGGACTTGGCTGAGTTGCGGGTACAGGTTCGCGGGCCGCGGCGGCCTCGCTATCATGTTCGTAGTAGTGTAGTTGTACGTCGGCGTCTGCGAGGGCGGGTACCCCGCGTATGGTGCGGAAGACGGAGAAGCCATCCGCGTCTGACTATACTGCATTGTCGGCGCGTACATCGGCGGGTTGTGAGGCACGTACACCGACCCCGTGTCGTGCGGAGGCGCAATGGTCGGGGTGTAATACGAGTAATTCGGCACGCCTTGCGGCATTTGTGCGGGCATCGGCCCCGGCATGGGAGAAGGCATGCCGTAAGGAGCTGCCGTCGGGTATGGCGGGACCTGGTTATACTGGGGGACTTGGTAGCCATACGCATATGGTGGGGGGTAGGTGTACCCCGGTATATGGTTGTACGGGTGATTGTTCATTGTGGCTGGCGCTGGTTCCGGCGTGTTCAACGTTAGCTCTTCTGATTGCCTGGAACATAACAATATTTTCACAACTCAGTACAGTTTTAATCACACGGCAATGAACTATATTCTGAGAAACAAAATAAAAAAAGAAGAAACTTATCAACATTACTTATCAGCGTGATATCTTTTATCAATAACACGCGAATACATATGCATGATTGTGATGACTATAAACTAAGTCATATTTGAATTAATTTGGTGCAATTTTTCGGGTTTGTGTGTACTATCTACTTATTTAGATATCCGATGATTTAGTTTTAGACGATGTTGTTAGAGGAGTTTTCGATTTCGCTTTAAAACATTTCATGTAAAACTTACTTGTTAATCTGTTCAATGTATTCCTTGAGGGACGCATGAGCATCCTTGGGCGCTGACTTGGAGGTGGGACTCGCGAATGAGATCAAATCACTGCTCTCGTCCCTCGTAGGGCTGGCTCCGGTGGATCTTAGGACCAATAACATTAATGTTAATAATAGATAGGTATATTTTTTTTGCCCGATAACGCAGTTGGTAATTAGCCTGCCTTCCCTACACACCAAGACAAACATTTATGTGATATTTGTTTGGATTGTACTGGACGTTAATTTGTATATTTAAATATAATTTGTGATATCTTTTTGTTTCAGGTACCCATTTTTCTTTCGCGGGAAATGCGTAACACTCCCTAACCTGGTCCAGGGAGAAGGACAGGCCCGTTCATGGGGGAGCCCACTAAAAAGAGTGTTGCTATTGGGCCAAAGATGGAAGTGGCCCCTGGGCCACTTTTTGGGCGAACCGCAGGGTTTGGTGGGTCAACCCCTGGGTTTACCCACCAAACCCTGCGGTTCACCCTCATCGCCTTACTTATGGGGGCTACGTATATCAGCGAAGCATTTTTCTGATATCCATAACACAACTGGTCAAACTACTTTTTGGTCCGGTCACTTAATATTACTTTACTAATATATCACGACTAAATCGATACTAAAACAATTAGTCTTCATTTTCCGGTATAACAATCATTGTTAATTGTTTATATCGTTATAATAACACCGCTTCTGTAATTATTTTAGCAGCAACTGACCAGGAAGGTATGACGCCTCGTTTGTCGTTGCTGTTTTGTGGTTCAAATACCTACCAAAAAGCTGACTTGAAGCGAAAGGCAATCAAACATAATGTTAAGTTGAAAATTGTTCCGGTCCGGATGTCAAATAGTTAAGTTGCAATACTTATGGAACTGATAATTAAAACTTATAAAAAATATGTACAAGGGATATATAATATCACACACAACAAAAAAAAAATTGCACAGAAGCCGGATTCTGTGCATTTTTTGTTTTGTTGCATCGCAAGTTTTTTATTCTGGACATCATAAAGTTTCATTCCTACAACGATTCAAACTCTTTGAATTTTTTTTCTCTTTACCTATTATAAATAAATTTTCAGTGTTGCTCGAATTGCGACTGAAGTTTGCTTAAGAAAGCTATGAAACTTAACGTCACCATGAGCGTGCCAGAAATGCCGGTTTGCTCAGAGTGGACTCTCTGATTGAACGAGCCATCTTACGTACTTTGTGCCCCCATCTACACACATACGTAACATGCGGTCACACTAGGCTGTCTACTGCCAGCGCAGATGCCGCGCTGGGTCGCCCGCCTTCCGCATCCGGCCCACATTACTCGCTAATGATAACGAATCATATCGAATGGTCAAAGGCCAATTGACCTAAAAAGTTGTATGTATAGCATAAAAAACTCAGTCGGGGAAGGAGGGTAGTGAGTATGACCTTGAAAGGGAAGCGTTTGCCCACGATTATTACACGAGGTTTCTTCTTGTGTCACTTAAAATTGATTTGGTGTTTCAATCATAGCTCCAAATTCGAACTAAACAAAGTTTACGATAAATTCACACAATAATAAAGCATTGCTTAAAAATGTTTTCAGATGATTCATTAAATATTTAATATAAAATAAAAGAAAAATTATATATCCTATAGTAGAATATACGCGAGTTTTCATCCGTTTAAAGTTGTTTTATTTTAATAAATAATAACAATAATTACTAGACCTTAAATCGCCAATTCGGGTTAGTAGTCGATTCGCACGAAAATAATTCGCACGAAAGTGCGAATCGACAACTTTCAAAAATAATATTATTTTTAGTAGTCGATTCGCACGAACGAATTTTAATCGCGTGCGAGTCGACCCCTTTAAGAATTGATAGTAGGCGATTCGCACTTTTGCAATATTATTGTGCATAAAAAAAAACAAAGCACAGTCGTGTACAGGAAATCTTTATAATATTTATAATATTATTAACATATTCCTTGTCTATATATCTTACAGCATTCAGAATGAAATAAATTTCAAATGTTATATTTTTTTCGGACATAAAACATGTTAAATTATAAACTAATATCATTAAGCGTTAAATTTTATTTGATAACTTTAATATTAAAATGACACCAAAAATTGGAAACGAATATGTATTGCTTGTCTGTTTTTTTTTACAACTTATACGAATACTTTGATAATTTTATCATAACATTTTATTTATTTACGTACAATTTCTTTTTTTAATATTCGTGCCAGCGAGTGAGATAATTACTTTTAGTTTGTAAGAGAGCTACATTGTTTTGATCAGAGCTCTCGCCCCGGACATACTTATTTGATGAGTCATAGAAACCAAAGGATACCGATAGGCGATTTACACACTAAGTATAATATAAGAAAAACAAATACAGTGGATTTCGGGTATAACGACGATGAAGGGACCACTGTTATTTCGTCGTTACATCCGGATGTCGTTACAGGCAAAAGCAAAAAGATACAGACGGCTGCTATTTTGAATATCAATTTGTAACTGAACCATTTTAACTTGAAAACGTACACGCTTACCTGCCTAATTACCTAGCTAATATCTATAAACAAAAAGTAAAGGTTGCTGGCCATTTGTGTGATGTGAGAGCTCTAATAAAAACAATGTATAGGTAACGGCAGACTTGTTGAACATCGGTCGACGAAGAAGGGGAAAGTTCGCGAATGTGCACTTGTGCGTGCAATAGCGCGCGCGAATCTCCCGTCATTAGTCAGAGGTATACTTCTGACCAATAGCGCGCAGGCGTATCAAAATTCATGTTCTGTGCCATCCCCACCCGATATTCAATAAGTTTGCCGGTACCTGTACCTGTCTTACAAACTAACATGGTAATTGGATATAAAGTTCACTCGCTGGCGCAAATATTAAAAAGAATTGTAAGTGAATTATTAGAAACGTATTACGTAAAGCGTGTAATAAATAGCGCTCTCATGCTTATAATACTGCAGGGTGCGGGGTGCAACGTAATATCCTGCTCCCCACCCCCCTAGCTGTTAGCTAGAAGCACGGCGGCAATAAGCCGACCAAAGCTCAAGTCGGTATCCTTTGGTTTCTATGACTTATCAAATAAGTATGTCCGGGGCGAGAGCTCTGATGCCTCTGATCAAAACAATGAACCGCTCTTAAAAACTAAAAGTAATTATCTCACTTGCTGGCGCGAATATTAAAAAAAGAAATTGTACGTGAATAAATAAAATGTTATGATAAAATTATCAAAGTATTCGTATAAGTTGTTAAAAAAAAAACAGACAAACAATACATATTCGTTTACAATTTTTGGTGTCATAATGTCATTTGGTGTAATATTAAAGTTATCAAATAAAATTTAACGCATAATGATATTAGTTTATAATTTAACATGTTTTATGTCCGAAAAAAATATAACATTTGAAATTTAATTGATTCTGTATGCTGTAAGATATATAGACAAGGAATAATATGTTAATAATATTAAAAATATTATAAAGATTTCCTGTACACGACTGTACTTTGATTGTTTTTTATGCAAATACTGCAAAAGTGCGAATCGCCTACTATCAATTCTTAAAGGGGTCGACTCGCACGCGATTAAAATTCGTTCGTGCGAATCGACTACTAAAAATAATATTATTTTTGAAAGTTGTCGATTCGCACTTTAGTGCGAATTATTTTCGTGCGAATCGACTACTAACCCGCCAATTCGCCATTGTAACAATAAAACAAAATGTAAGTACTCAAGTTTAAACTTCTAAGTTCTAAGGTTCTAAGTAGACCAATTTACGATTGACATATCACATGCTGGGCAAGAGATACTATTAGGTGAAATTATGTAGATGTTGATATGCAACTTAAAATGAAATTGTGAAATATATATTTTTTTTCCTTTTATAGGGCCTTATCTTCTTATAATAAATATATTTATTATTTAGCAATGCACTATATTATTTTCAAGTTACTAGCACCACCCTTTCTTTCTTTGTGTTGAAATTCTGTCATATTGAGAGTGCAGGGTTTACCAATGAAGCCCCAGAGAGCTCTACTTTCCTGCATTGAAATTTTTGTTGTCTTTCATCATCCATCATCAGAGTGTACCTATTACTCTTCATAGAAGAGGAAGGACTAATGGAAAAACTATAAACAAAGTAGGGAACACAATTTAGATCAGCAATTGTCACAGTGACGGTGGAAACCCATACCTGCTATTATAATAAAGTTCAAGTGGGTGGCACCTGTTGGAGCAGTTTAGGTAAGGCCTTCACTAAAAAGTATGCAGATATCTCAGTATTACTAGATTAAGTTATTGTTCATTAGTTACATTAATAATAAAAATTACTTTAGTAATAATAATTAGTGTTCTTGCAGGCTGACCAAAAATGCTGCTCGAGTAGGTGGACACTGGCCCAAAAACATTTCGCCATCCACACGCTAAGAAGAAGAAGAAGAGTATCTTAATTGTATCTTATAAAAGATAATATAAAAAATAAAATAAATATCCACCTGGGTGTATCAGCGGAGGGTCGTCCTCGCGGGGGCTTTCGCGGCGGCGGGGGCAGCGCAGGCGGGGGTCCGTCGCTTTCGTCGCGGCGCCGCGCACTGCTGCCGATGCTTGGGGCATTATCTACCACCACAGGTATCAATCAGATAAACAAATAAACCAATCCTATTCATCAACATGCTGTTTCGATATAAACTTTAGATAAGATTGCTACAATAATATTGTTAATACATTATTTGCAAACAGTTCGGAAGAGTTTTAGGTTGTTTTGTTTAACATATTGTATACACTAAGGAATGCCTTCAAGAAGTTCAATTATTTCATTTTTACCAAATTACCTTGATATTAATTGGTGTATTTTTTCTTTCCCATAAAGTATGTTACATACCATTTAGTACATGGCACTGAGAGAAATAATTCCTGGATATAATTATAACAAATTGAAGAAGCACTTCATATTATGATGAACACAGTTATGCATTATTGATAAAAGGGTATATTGTAAATGACTAATGAATGAATCAATAAATAACTTTTCCTATATATCCAACACATATTAAATGAAAAATATAGGACGTAAAATATTTATTAAAGGTAGTAGTACCCACCAAAGATTGCAACATATTCTTTTTTAACTTTAATAATTTTCTTCTAATGATAAATCTTTATCCCACCAAAAACATTCTGTAAAAAACTAGCCAAGTCTCGATGGAGCTGCTTGTTTATCTCTAAAAGTAATGAAATCTAGACAAAGTCGTGCCAAGTCTAAGGTTCCTTACTGCGATTTCTTTATTATTATAGTTAATGTTGTGTGACTTGGCCGTTGAAGGGTACACAAGGGTACAAAACCAGGTGCTCCATTACTCCATTGCACCAATCTGTCGCCAGAACCGCTACCCATTGACGATGGAAAATTGCCACTTGGGAAACGTTGATTCAATAACCAGTCTAATAAAGCTGCGTATTTCAACGTACTGACGAAAGAATGTTCAACCTAAACATTCTTTATACGTTAGTGTCTCATTTGGCCCTTCAAAGTTGAGTTGCAGGTCCGTTTGGCCGTCTGGCCCTTCAACGGCCAAGTCACACAACATTAACTATAATAATAAAGAAATCGCAGTAAGGAACCTTAGACTTGGCACGACTTTGTCTAGATTTCATTACTTTTAGAGATAAACAAGCAGCTCCATCGAGACTTGGCTAGTTTTTTACAGAATGTTTTTGGTGGGATTTCACTTCTTTTTGTAGGAACGTGGGCATATTGATTTATTTTGTATCTATTTGGAATGAGACGGTTATAAACTATACATGTGCCAAATTTCATTTGAATCCGTTCAGCCGTTTCAAAATGGTTATTCCCGCGGGAATGAGACGTTTCCCGTGAGATTTTTTTAGCCCTTGTCCTGTTCTAAGTTATAAACTATACCTGTGCCAAATTTCATGTAAATCCATTCAGCCGTTTCAAAATCGTTATTCCCGCGGGAATGAGACGTTTCCCGTAAGAATTTAATTAAAAGCCAATGCCCTATTCCAGGTTATAAATAAGAAGGGGGAAGGGGGATAGGATTGATAAGGTACTACAATCCCCATCCCCCCCACCTTCCCCTCCCTTATACTACTATCCCCATTCCCCCACCTCCACCTCCCATCCCCCTTCCCCCTCCCATCCCCGCCATTTCCATCCCCCTTTATTCCTACCCCTCCCATCCCCCCTCACCCATTCCCCTACCATCCCCCTTTCCCCTCCCATCCCCCCACCACCACCAAATGAAGCGGCTCACCAAGTTTAGTATTTTTTGTAAAGGCGGTATATGTCGATCTCTAATAGTTTGGTTGGGCTCTTGTGCTTTCTAATCAGGGTCACCAGGTACTCCAGATCTTCGAATATACTAGTTTTTATAGTTTTCCCTTTATGTGGCCATTAAACCCTAACTCTGTACCAAATTTCAGCTCTCTGAGTTTATGGGAAGTACTAGTTCTATTTTGATGATCATCAGTGAGTGAGTGAGTGTCTGTCATAAATGCGAAACTTTGCTTTCGCTTAACTTCGGAACTAAACGACTTACAGACTTGAAATTTTGGATTTTAAGTATGTGATTATAGCTTACTAAATGACGAAAATTTCTGCGTTCTGGTCTTATCCAGAGGTTCTCAAATAGGGGCCCGAAAATGCGGCGAAATGGTTCCAGTAAAGGATGGTACGGCAGTGTTTGCTTCGCGCTCGACTTGGCGGGGGCACTACCGTGCCCCCAGATTTATTAATTAAATCACCAACAAGGTAATCATTGGTACAAGGTTTTTAGAATAATATTTAGTGAATATTCAGTACCAATGAACGAGACCAATTTTACAACAAAATGTTTAAGAGGACCTAGACACGCGGCAGCGTGTCAAGCCAAGTTCAAGCAAAAAGGAAAGGAACGGGCTAGCCAGCGCCAAGTGTATATTTACACGAACCATTTGGTGGCACTTTTGACCCTTCTGTAACTTAATACCTATTTAACGTAAACAAATGAAACTACGTCAGTTTAATAAGGTCCATAAGGACACCTAGAAGCCCAAATTTCATGAAGCTAACTCAAACGGTTATAAAGATATGAAGGTCAAAAAGTCGTAAAAATTAGTATTGACTCACTGACTTATAGTAGCAAAACCTAACGTACTTCCAGATGACCTAGAAGGATGAAATTTGGAATCCAGATCAATAATTGTGTGTAACCGAAGGAAAAAATCGGAAAATGGAAACAAGTTAAAAATTAGGGAGGAAACCCCCCCCCCCCTCCCCCTATTTTTTAACTTTTTTCCATTTTCCGATTTTTTCCTACGGTTACACACAATTATCGATCTGGATTCCAAATTTCATCCTTCTAGGTCTTCTGGAAGTGGGTTAGGTTTTGCTACTGGTTAGGGTAACAAAACCTAACGTACTTCCAGATGACCTAGAAGGATGAAATTTAGAATCCAGCTTGGTAATTGTGTGTAACCGTAGGAAAAAATCTGAAAATAGAAAAAAGTTAAAAATTAGGGGGGGGAACCCCCCCCCCCTCCCCCTATTTTTTAACTTTTTTCCATTTTCCGATTTTTTCCTACGGTCACACACAATTATCGATCTGGATTCCAAATTTCATCCTTCTAGGTCATCTGGAAGTAGGTTAGGTTTTGCTACTATAAGGGAGCGTTCAAGTATTACGTAACGCAATTATTGAAGATTTTGCCCCCCCCCCTCCCCCCCTTGTAACGCACCGTAACGTCTTTCTGTACCCCCCCCCTCCCCCTCTCTAAACGTTACGTAACACTCAGTCAAGTGAACATTTTACCCTAAATTCGCAAAAAGTTATGTTATAGTTTTTATCCTTGGTATACTTTTAATTACTTTTGCGGTAATAATACTATAAAATAAAACAAGAAATTTTTAATCCGCAAAACCTGCGTATTTTGTTTATTTTTTATAAATTTTTGGCGACCAGACTATACAATCGATACTATAAATGAAAAGGGTTGCCATTTTGGGAATTTTTATTCCCTAATTTTGTATTTTAAAAAAATAACGTTACGTAACATTTGTAAGGAAGACCCCCTCCCGCTACCGTAACGCATCGTAACGTTTTACGAGACCCCCCCCTCCCCCCAAATTGCGTTACGTAATACTTGAACGCCCCCTAAGTCAGTCAGTCCTAAACGCGCACTAAACAACCGGCCAACGCGACGGTGTGTCTTCGGCGGCGCGCGGCACCACATTAAATCTTAATACCTGCCTAGTTTTCTTTACAAAAAGTTATGATATCCCACCAAAAACATAAATGTGAAAAAGGAGAGCCAAGTTCAATACAAAAATTATGTTTGGCTGTGGGCTTCGCCGCAAAAAGAATGGAGATCTAATTGAGTGCCAAGTTCTATGATCTTAAAGTAGGTAAGATTTGACTTGGCCAGTTTTTATCAGATTTAAAATACATAAAATTATATAATATGTTGAATAACTTTATAAAATGACTGTTGTAATAAAAACTGGCCAAGTCAAATCTTACCTACTTTAAGATCATAGAACTTGGCACTCAATTAGATCTCCATTCTTTTTGCGGCGAAGCCCACAGCCAAACATAATTTTTGTATTGAACTTGGCTCTCCTTTTTCACATTTATGTTTTTGGTGGGATTTGTATTACCTCTTAATCAGATTTTGGTTATGAGGTGAATGACCATGAACACAATCTTCATTTTTTATGCAAAAATCTGCATAAAAATACATGCATAATTTTAAAAAGAACATATAAAATCTTAAAAAGTAACTTCCATAACTTTATCTCAATCAACAACTCTTAATCAGTGCTCTATTTAATCTGGGGCTAATGACCTTTCCTTCCTTTATGTTGATATTAAACTGATGTAAACATTGGCCTGGAATCACAACACTACTTTATTTTAACTGGCCCCATTTCAATTGATCTCATTGTCTGAATTGAAATCACTAACATCATTAAAGTGTAAGTTCCTATGGGTCAGTGTTTTCTTTTGACACTTAGAACTATAATAATTTTGTTTTGGCTTAATTATACAGGTATTCATTTTAATTTTATCATAGACATAAATGATACATTTTGTATTTTGTGTACACAAATAATACCTATTTTAATAATATTTAAGTAAGATAATAATAAAGAACAATGCAGAGGTCATTGTAAATAATTAATAGTATGTTTTCTTGAATAACCAGTCTTATAGGAAACATTATGTATTCCACTTTAAAATGATATTGAAGCGAGTTACTTCTAACAATGATTTGGATGGAATTTTTAATATACACTCACCGGCAATAAAACTTGGCCACTGGGCTTTTTTCATACAAACATGGTCACTTTAGCGTCTCATAGATAGAAAACTATTTGCAGCTGTGCAATACATCAATAGAGAGGCCAAACGCCGAATTATCGAATCACAGTTTTAAAAATTGCCAAAAACCACTCAATTTTCTCAAAAAGGAAAAACAATAAACCGAACTCAACGCTCCATACATCGTAGTATTGCCGGTGAGTTTATATGAATGTTGTTGTGTCAACGACAGTGCTCCAGCTGATTACACTTGCCGTTTTAAATAAGCATTTTAGTGTATAATCCTACCATATCTGCTTGCTATTTTTAACTTTTTGTTGGACAAAGATTCCAAAACTTAACCTATTATTTATTTTATTCATTCATTAGTTTATGGCTCTCATATAGAATTTGAATTGAAATATAAAATGTAATTATATCAAATATGACCATTGTTTCATCATCAAGATTCCTCATTAGTGTTTCCAGCAACCAGAATCATTGAAAGCTTACATTTCTCCATCTTTTAGGAAAAATCTCAAATTTAATTTTGGTAAACAAAAACGATAAAGATAAGAAGCCACTCCAGTAAATATACCTATGAAGTTATCAGAGGAGTCTCTAAAATTTTGTGACAAGTTTGTAAGGCTCTGCGAACCACCTTTGCTGCAATTACTCACTGATTTTAACTATCCAACAACTTATTACCTACTGTAAATAGATTATTAGACTTACTGAAGGAAATCTGATAGAAAACCATTATTAACGTATTGACTGATTAAAAATGTTACGTCAATTACCTGCACTAGATATTTGCTTCTGCCTACGAAATTGCTCCAAAGCCAGACTTTCTAAACTCAGAGCCTGGGCCTTCTCCAAATCAGCTTGAAATTGAAGATCGTAGTCTGACATTATCGGACGGCCCTCAACAGGCGTCAGGCGTCTAAAACACCAATCAAAATGAGCGTGGGAATTAAAACAATAAGAGCACTGTTTTATAATGCACATAACATGATACAAAAACTTTTGTATTCCATCAACGCCGAAACTAAAGACGCGACAAATTCTCGAAAACTCCACAATTTTTACCTAAGGAAAACTTCCCGATAACGCTGTGATTGTTTATTTTTCAAGACATCACGTTATTTGCACGTTATTTACCAAACTCTATTTTATTTTAATATTTTATGGGTCAATCTGTATGCATCATTCGGGAAAAACAATCTACTAAATTAAATTGTCCACATCATAAGAAATTTGACATTTGAAGCATGCTGTACCTCAGAATAAGGCTTAATATCTTAGAGTAGAACATATGGAGATGCCCTATTGATCTATACAAAAAATTGCTTATATGAATATACATCGAATCGACACTTGCCTTACAAATATATACTTGTCTCTTTTTATCTAAGTGATTGTTGCGTATGAAAAAAGAGACAGATATCTTTGCATTGTACCCATTTTGGCAACACTTTTTAGTGACGTCACACAGTTTTTGACGCGTGCCGGTTTCGCCATATTGTGTTCCAGCTAGTGATGTGGCACAATATTTTTATGTATCGATACGTTTTAGATAGTTATATTCTGCAATGGTATATTTCTGCAGATTTCCTGTAAGTGAAACATTAAAGAAGAAATAGATAGAGTTAATAGGTGGGGAAAATATAAATCCGCGACATAAAATAAGCCACGTTTGCTCGCTACACTTCAACGAAAACTGGTTTTACAGAACTCTCGACATAACAAGATTACGTGATGGTAGTATGAAACAGTACAGTATCTTCACTTTATGTTCTGTTTAGGATTTTTGGAAAAATGTAATAGGTTTATTAACCATGTGAAGTTGAAATTTCCATTATAATATATATAACTAACCTATTGTTATACTAAGGCACTGCATCATCATTATTTTGTGATAGGAAAATAAGAAACTATTTATAGATTTCGAACAAAATATGTGCATTTATGATCAACAAGTAAACTTGTATCGATAAATATATCGATATACAATATTGGTTGCACTACGGTCGGGCGCTATCATTGGTGGCGCCATTTTGTGTTCCAACTTTAGGTATACACGTTTTGTACCTACTTAGGGCATCTCCATGTGTTCTACTCTAAGCTTAATATAGTCCATATTCTGAGTGCTGTACATTCGTGTTAGAGGGAGAGGTCATAGTCAAGTGTCAACTTGATGGTTATCTCTTTTATTGGCAGTCTAATAATGGTGATGTACACTATCTTTCCAAATTGAATATCGATACATTGACAGAGTAATCAAAGGTTTGTGAACAGTGAAGTGTGAAAAAATTATATTTTATTTTATAAATATTAATCTAAAGTTTATTAGTCTATGTTCATAAACTATTACTATTATTAGTTTATGAACCAATAAAAAAAAATGTAAAGTATCAGCCTATTAATTATCCCACTGCAGGGCAAAGGCCTCCTCCATCCTTAAAATCAAGTTATCGCTACAATTATGGGTATTGGCTTAATCACCACGCTTGCCAAATGCGGGTTGGTGATCACAAACCCGAGCTGTGTCCGAAAAAACCGACAAAAAGTTAGCTCGACCCGTATTATTATTTAAATATATCAATAATATCAATGATATTATTTAAATAATAATACTTTTTCATTTTGTAAGTAACTATACCTACACGGTGAGCCACGGATCAACCTACACCATTCTATCGAAAAGTCTTACTTGAAATAGAACTCATGTACTTGTTTACGTTGGAGAGCGCGGGCGCGGCGGGTGGGTGACGCGGAGATCAGACGTGGCACCAGGCGTTTGCGACGTTTGCGTGAGTGTGACGTAATTTCAGAGATTGTAAACATGAATGTTGATCTTTTTATTTTTAACCAAAAAATCATACCTCAAGTGAGAGATGCTAAAAATTAGAATTGATGTGCTAGAAAATAATTAACAAAGAGAACGGTACGGTGAATTTAATACTTTACATTGCAGTAATTTGAGACAACATCCTTCGAGATTGTTTGGATATACCTCATATACCTATCGTTTCTAGCGATAAGTTCAAACTGGTTGAACTTACCTGATGTCACGAGAAAATCGCGCGCTCCGCCGCTAGTTCGACGTGAACACACACAAACGTCTCATTCGTTTAATATTGCCGCGAGTGGCGTGCGCGCGCAAGTCGCTAGTTTGCCCGCTACTTAGACCGCACGTGCGTTTCGTACGTGAACACTTGGATATTACCGCCTGACACCGCGCTCGCGAGTAACGTGAAGAAGCACTGGGATGCGAATATGGGCATTAAGCTAAAAATTGGTTGAAAGAATTTGAAATATTAGGGTAGGCTGTTTTTTATGGTTTGCTGTACCAAACTGCTATCTCGGTGTGTATAATGTAATACGAGTACAATATACCTGTAGATTCTTCATGTATATGTTCATAATGTACTTTAATCATACATTATAATTAGTTAGTCTTAAAGTCTTATATTAAGATCTCTAAGGGTAGGTGGTACAATATTTTATCGATATTAGAACAGCGTGCAAGTCACTTCACTAAACATTTCCACAGATTAAATAACTTTATATACAGTCATAGATTAAATATAGGGCGGTTTTCTGACAGCCCGTTTTGTTAGTTCTCAACAGATGGCGCCGTTCCATCTACATTTTGTTATGTCAGATTTCATTTTCATTCCCGAAAAAATTACAATTGGCTGAATAGTTAATAAAAAACACAAAGCAAGGCATGCATGCAATATGAAGAAGAAGAATGAGTCAAGATTATGGCTCCTAGATACAAAACCAGAGGTAACAATAGATGTACAAACTTCGTTCAACGCCATCTAGTGAAGATTTTGGGATGCCTTTTTTTTTAATGGCCTGTCAGAAAATAGCCCATTCTATGTACCTATTAGTATACAGTTTAAAAATTGTATAGACCTACAAACTTATCTGTTCCGGTGGCCAAAATTGGAACTACATAAAATGCAATGCAAAATATTGCAAAAACGATATTTAATGAATGACTTCTAACGCCGCCACCGGAACAGATAAGTTTGTCGGTCTTTAAATATGTTTATAAAAGTTTTCACATTACATACTTTTTTCTTTAACATTGTTAAACTTTATTTGAGGATATCGTTATTTTTGTATATAAGAAGAAGTTGTTCCCGGTATTAGCACAGACCATAGCTCATAGCGTAAATTACACTTGTTGTACCCCCATTCATTACTATCTTACTAGGAATATAGTTATGATACCGTTCAAGTTTAGTGATATAATTATATTACTAGATTAAGTTTAGTGAAATAATTGTAAGATTGTAGTGGGAGGATTTTTTGTTTGTTTTGGTAACTGAAAAATACTTTTCTTAATTTAATATACATTTCCTTTGTTAATTTGGAGAATAGGTGTTAAAAAAAAATAACCACGAAGGCTAAGGCGGGAGCTCCGCTACGCTTCGCTCCCGCCTTAGGGTGAGTTTCCACTGACGCGGAGCTGGGCGGAGAGGATCGAGCGGTGAAGAGCGGTGAAAAGTGGTCAGTGTTTCCACTGAAGCGGAGCTGGGCGGAGAGGAGCGGTTAAGAGCGGTAAAAAGTGGTCAGTGTTTTCACTGAAGCGGAGCGGAGTGGAGTGGAATGGAGCGGAGCGGAGCACACTTTTGGAATGAAAATGAAAAAACTAATGACGTAACGATGATAACTGAGGCAATGCGTGCGAGTCACGCACCGCCCCGCTGTCCACCGCACAGCATCACCCCGCCTCCGCACAGCACCGCCCCGCTGTCCTCCACTCTGCACCCCAATGCTCGTTGTCCTCCGCGCCGCATCGCATCGCCCTCTCCGCCCCGCTCCGCGTCAGTGGAAACGCAGCCTTAGCCTTCTAACCTATATCCATCCGAGTCGATTTCTGCCTCAGGTCGTTTATACAATGTTTGTTATCTCACTAATGATATTAGTCGTCACTCGCTAAGTTATACTTACTTACTTACTCCGATGGCTCAGCGACCCAAAGTGTGTCTTGGCCTCCGATACAATATTCCGCCACTTGCCACGATCCCGCGCAGTTGCACGCCAGTCGTTGGCTTTCAACTCGCAGAGATCCGCCTGCACAACATCAGCCCAGCGATATCTGGGCCGGCCGACAGGGCGCCTTCCAGTTGGTCGGCCCAGATAAGCTTTCTTCACACTACGGTCTTCTTCCATTCTCTCCATGTGGCCAAGCCATCGGAGTCTGTGAGCTTTGGTCTCGCCTATTATGTTGGGCTCCGCTAAGTTATACCTCATCTATAATTTCATACTACAAAATATTAAGTCGCCCGTTAATTTGTTAGTCGCCCCAAAAATAATTAACCAAAAGTATTGTAATGTAACTAATTGCAGGTTACAAAAAGTTGATTACTTATATACCTAATAAAAATATTCGGTGCTTCCGGGTGGTCAAACTATTTTGTTTTCTTTAATTCTTAGGTAGATTTATAACTATTTAACTAGATTAGTTTAGTCAGATAATCATGTTACTAGATTGTGACCGTAAGATATTAATGAATTGCTTTCGTTATAACTATGTTACGTTATATAATTATATTCCTAGGGATATAACTATATTACGGCTCTAACTATCTTACTATACACTACGCTACACAAGATCCAGGGTAGGGATGCGCCGATCCGATCCGATCCTTTGAAAGATCGGATCGGCAGGCATACGATCCGGCGATTTTCGGATCGGATCGAGGTCATACGATTTTTGGCCGTTTCGATACAAAAGTTGAAAGATCGGATCGCTTTGATCGTATGAATTAAAACGCGGTTTGTTTACTATAAACTGGTACTTAGATAGGTTTATTTGTTACGAACTTTATCTTTGTTTACATTTTGAACTTGGCGGCATCCTTTACGGGTAGATTTTTTAATCTTAAACATTATATTATTATAAACGAATGTTGTGGGTAGGTAAGCATAAAATCTGTGGATTTACAAGTTTGTTTGTTGCCCTCCCTCACTTGTTACTAAGTCTAACCCTCAGAGTACTTATTTACAAGTTTTACATTATGGCAATAGGGCATTGGGTCCTTGTTTACAAGTTTTACATATTTTGAGGGGTTTACCTAATAAAGATCTAAAATTAATTGTGTTTCACTTATTTGCATCCGATCCGGATCGATTTCTTGAAGATCGGATCGACGGCATGCGATCCGATCCGCGGATCGGATCGTGGCATTACGATCCATTACGATCTGAAAAATCGGATCGACGACCCGGATCGCGCATCCCTAATCCAGGGGTATGGCGAGCGGTATGGTTGGGCAGAAGCGCACAAGATTCAAATACATAAATAAAATCATTAGAATTAAAAGTTTTTATATTTATTGTTAGTATTATAGTACAGTAGATATCCAAATTAATAATGTAATATAAAATAAATTAAAATGCTTAAACTTATGGTTGATGGACAAATGTGGTGCTTATTTTACATAATCTCTGTAAATTTTAAAATAATAACACGTTGAATCGTCAACTGAATTTTATACAGTCTGGTGTCCTGTCCGTACTCGAAAATTAAGTGTATTATAGTCTAATAAGTATTAACTGATATTAACTTTGTGCACGCGTAGAAGTTTTTTAGTTGGGCTTTCAGCGCGTTCTATTGGTTTGATATCAACGTAGTAATAATATTTATACTTTCCGACACCTGAAAATGGACAACACTCATTTTTTATCTACTTAATCACATCAAAAACAGTTTTTGCGACGATTTTTCAGTTTAAACTTAGGCCATTCTGTTATACCTGGCGTTTGGGAATAACTGACCGTGGGAGTCTCTCTTTGTTTTTGTGATTTTCTTGCCTTTCGCAGTTAAGTCCTTGATAGTTGCTGATGATTTTCGGGATTTGTTTCCATCTTGTCTAGACTTTCTTCTTACAATTATAGGAGAAGTATTTCTTGAGGTTTTGTTGGGGAATGCTTCGCCAAATTCGTGCTTTCTCTCTGATTTGGTGACTCTTCCGGCCGGACTTCTGTTGGGCGAATGTAAGCTTTTCGATTTTTTGATCCTCTTCTTCTTTATTCTACGACTCTTAACTTTTGCTTTTAAAACAGCCATGTGATGAGTTGGTTCTTGACCTTCGGCATTCATCTGAAAAAAAAAGGTGGTTATTATCCATCGAGAAAATATCTCGATGTTATTATCTTAATAAGATTAAGATGGATGATATAATATGGTTTTCACTGTATGTACCTTTTATAGTCGGCCCCAGATGTTAAAGTTTTTTTTTTAAATTAAATAAGATACAGACGAACATCTGGCAGACCTGACGGGTGGTGGTGGTGGATCTACCACAACAGGGAAGTTACAAATGCTCTACCAGTTTCTAAAGGAAGGAAGGCGAGTCCTTTTGGTGTAACCAAGAACATATTTAATTCATCCAATTTGCTCTTTGTCATTGATTATTAAAAAACTCATTATTAACCTGTTCATAAAATAGGTCATCTGCTTCTTGCCGATCGCAGAAGTCCAATATTTTATTGCAAACGTGTCGTAGATTCTTCAGTTTCAACTTCTTTTTCTTGCTGACGCCACAACGATCTACTTCGTCCAGTCTCAATGTTCTGTGAATAGTGTAGGTAGGCCAATGTTACTATTTGTTGATCTTCATTCATGTTTATATATTTTGGCATAAAATGGTCGCCATCCTTCGATGACTTTATGTCAAGTATTTAAGTACTGTAATTCATTGTGCAGTCCATAAGTAGGTGCCCCATTCTCAGACTTCGTAAGATTTCCATTCGAGAAGATACCTAAGTACCTACCATAATGAAACTTAAAAAAAAATTCAGCTCAGTGAGAACGATTTCATAAGATAAAAAGGGCAAGTAAGGGAAGTATGTTGAGGGTGGCATGCGACCTTCATAGTGGAAGGTCGGCACTGGCACACGACACTAAGTTTTGAATACAGAATTTATGTTTGACAATCTGTCTACCTGCACATCAACGGTGACGCATTCAATAGTCAGCTTCAGTGGTGAACAGTCGAATAGATACCATGTAATAAATATATGAGAGTGATTAAAGAGTGCAACCCTCCTCCTGGTCTTATTTTTATAACCCGCCAAGAGGTTATGGGCCCAGCACGCACCCTCCAAGAGGTTATGGGCCCAGTGGAGACCAGGAGTAAAAGTGTAAAAATAATAAAAGTGTTTGATATGTACAAATAAATATAAACAAAAAGTTTAATAATAAATATAAAGTTTAAATGATAAAATGAGGATATTATAAAGATATGAAAAGATAGAAGAATATAGCCGGAGGAAATAAATAGAAGAATAAAGCCGGAGAAATTTTCCTTTGCTGAAGTTCAAATTCATTCCAATGACAGTTGTGATGACGGAAAACAAAATAACATCTGGAAAATTTTCTTTGAAATTAATGGATAGTTCATAAAGGGCGTTGAGAAGATAAAGGGCGTTAAGAAGATGATAATACGATAGGTAGATTAAAAAGGGTGTCGAGAAGAAGAAGATGATAATAAGATAGATTAAAAAGGGTGTCGAGAAGAAGATGATGATGAAACAAATGATGGTGAAACAAATGATGATGAAACAAATGATGGTGAAACAAATGATGGTGAAACAAATGATGGTGAAACAAATGATGGCGAAACAAATGATGGTGAAACAAATGATGGTGAAACAAATGATGTTGAAACAAAAATAAATGATGGTGAAGAAAAATAATAAAAGAGAAGGTGGTCGAGCGGTGGATAAATAAGTAGAGAAATAATAATATAGAGAGTGAAGTCGAGCAGTGGAGAAAAATAATGATGAAGTCGAGTAATGAAAAATAATGATGAAGTCGAGTGGTGAAAAATAATGATGAAGTCGAGTGGTGAAAAATAATGATGAAGTCGAGTGGTGAAAAATAATGATGAAGTCGAGCGGTGGAAAAATAATGATGAAGTCGAGCGGTGGAAAATAATGATGAAGGAGAACAAAGATTACGAGAAAGATTTAAAGATTATACGTCATGTCATGGAGTACCTATGATACGGAACTTTTAAAAACAGAGGAGGAGATAAAAACAGAGGAAAAGATAAATGAAAGTAGAGTGATAATAAAAGTGAACGAAGGACGTTTCGGACTATATGTGGGGGATTTATAATTATGTAAGTTTTTATAGGGGTGTAAAAGTTGTATTATGTAAAGGCGTGAAACTTAGCTTACATTATCAGTTTTAAGGGGGTGCGTAGTTTTGAGGGGACATAATATTATTATATGATTCATTTAAGGGGGTGTGAAAATATGGATAGTTTGTAAATGAATCATTAAAGAGTTAAAAGCATTTAGTTTCAAAACCTATAACTGAATACCTGACTATGAATAACTATTTTCTATTTGAGTTTACTTTTATAAGTTTATAGTTTATTGTAATTTAATTTTAGTTTATATTTATTGATTTATTTTTGTGTTTTCTATGTTAGGAGGATTTAACGGGTAGTTCGAGTAGGAGATTATTGAAGTTAGCTGAAGGTTTATAAGTAGGGGAAGAAGTTAAGGTTTATGAGAATTAAAGTTTCGAGAGGTAGAAAGTTTCTTTAATGTGTCGAGGAGTATATTTAGTTTTTGGAAGGAAACTCTAAATTTATGCGGTGTAATAGATGGTTAGGAACATTTTATATTTATTTATTGTTGTGTGAAAATTGTGAGCATGTGGAAGTGCAGCAGACAGATTGAGGGGGTGTGTTGAGGGTGGCATGCGACCTTCATAGTGGAAGGTCGGCACTGGCACACGACACTAAGTTTTGAATACAGAATTTATGTTTGACAATCTGTCTACCTGCACATCAACGGTGACGCATTCAATAGGCAGCTTCAGTGGTGAACAGTCGAATAGATACCATGTAATAAATATATGAGAGTGATTAAAGAGTGCAACCCTCCTCCTGGTCTTATTTTTATAACCCGCCAAGAAAGTACACTTGAAATCAAAGACTCGACGATCAGATGAGCCTCGAGTCTGGCAGCACATTGAGCGACGCATCCTAGTAAAGTTTTCCTCAAAGAAATATACCGCATTGGCCGCTTACCATCAGTTGGGTGGGCTGAGTATCTGTCTGACAACTGATGTAGTATAAAAAAAAGTAGGTTGACTGAGTTTGGGAATGGTGTTGCAAATGTCCACGAACGGTGGTGATTGCCTTCTTACCATCAAGTGATACGTTTATTAGAATAATTATGTGCCTATAATTATCACAACAGTAACGTACTTGATAACTTTAGGTTTGTTCATGACATCGGCGTCTTTCTCTTCGATGGTCATGGCCGTCTCCCAGATGTTCTTAAAGAGCTGCCTGCGTTCGGCGTAGCTGTCCTCAGTTGTCATCAGATGATCCATTGCCTGTATCTATCAAGAACTTATCGCAGGCTTAATCATTGTTGACTGTATATTTTACATCTTCGGTATTGCTTGTTGAATGTTTTTTTGAAAATTTTGTTGTACATGTTTGTTACATTATTTTAGTTTTGAAAATTGTGTCAACAAGTGAGGTTGATTTATTGACGTGGGTTAGCTTTTTTTTATCACGAAATATGTTACGTTTAAGGTAAGTTACTTTATGAAAGAGGTCCAATTAAATGTTTGGCTTAACTTAAAAGAGCTCTACTTCAACCACGACAATATTTTAGTTCAACGAATTTTCTAAGTTACTCAGAAACAATAAGTACTCAGATGTTACAGCTCTATAAGATAGGTACACTAAATTAATAGGTTGTTACTATAATAAGCACATTTCACTTGACTTCCGTGCACAGCTAAACACACAGAAAAGAATCGAAAGCAACAAGTTACTAACGACTTGTCGATGACGGCCTCAGTAGGCGGGCGACCCTCGAAGAAAAGGTTTCGCCACCACACGTTAAACTTTCCCACGTCGAACATTTCGCTCCAGTAGAACAAAGTTCCGCGTTCCAAACTAAAATAGTTGAAGTTGAAATGATTGTAAAATGTCGAGTAAATATGATGCAAACGCGTTATGGGTGGCTCTCAGCGAGATTAGCGATGGTAACCTGTTCGCGGTGTATCCGAAGCTCCTGGCTAAGTTGTTGGTGGAGGAAGATGCAGCCAGGCAGAGTGGTGACACCAGCGAAGCTGAGAAGCTTGTGCTGCCCAGCGATTACAATTATAGGCTGCAACAGTATTTCCTCTTGGTCGGGATGCAGAAGGATTTGGAGTCGTAAGTACATTTACTAAGGCCTAAGCATTAGTGCAGTCGGAGTCGGAATTTTATGAAGGTTCTACAAGTCATAGCGTTCGATAATAGGACAATTTTTATTTTTGGGGATCATTTAGCAATCCAAAGAATCAGAATTTCCTTATATTAAGAAATTCGAGAAAACGTGTTCATGAATCTAAAAAATCTGTATCAACTATAATCTTTAAATGACTGGATGAAATATTTTGTCACGCATAGGTTCACAGTGTAGTATCCACGAGTGATAAAGAGTCCATGCCTTCCCTAAAATCTAGATGCCTAGATGGTATCTTGATTTTTCTGGTTTTTTCATGAATACATATATCTTACTAAGACCTATATAGATTCATGAAACCTGTATACCTGTACCGTATATAATATAAACTTCTCGTGTTGAACTTCCAATCATCTTACAGTCATTTCCAACAATAGAAATTAACCGACCTCATTTACAGCCATCCGAAAGAATAACCTCAGAACACAGCTGATAATAAAATCTGTGTTATAACATTGTCGGGGCTTAAATTGGCATAGGTGGGTGTATATGGGGCGGCGACCATGACCCGCCTTGTATTTTACGTTCCCATGCATGTAAGGACGTTTGTGCGGGTATGTTAAAATGTGGTATTGGAAAATACTTGCTGAAAATATAAGCCTATAGTCTGAAAATAATTGAATTGAATCGCTTGGAATTGGAAAACACTTTCTAGGTGGTAGGTACTTAGTCGAACCAATTACTTTTCACTTTTTGTTAAGTCGTATATCTCGAACTATTGAAACTCTGGAAGGAGCCTACTGCAGAAAATTTTGGTTATTATGGCATAGGTACTGAATAAATTTATGAGCGTTTTAGGATGTAGTGAATGTCTCGGGTATTCTGTACTTATCTACGTATCTTTTATAACCCTGAGCCCTGGTATAATAATAAGGTTTGATCAAGGATTATGCTGAAAATTTGTAATTAAATAATGCAGTGCTCAGGTAGGTTTGAAACGCAAATAAAAGATATTTCGACGATTTTGTAAGCTAAGAAAGTGAATAAGACACAAGTATAGTTAAGATGGCACACATTGATTAAAAATTATAATAAAACTTGAATTTCTTCAGATTATAATAATTTGTACAGTTGTTACGAGATGCTGGCCAGGAGACATCTCGAAGGTGACTGGTCCGCAGTGGATGATATTGGCACAAGCCTCAGATTTCGGTAAAACGTCTACTATAAACGTCTAAGTATAGAAAGTACAAGGTAAAATGTGAATTCACTGTTGCATGTAACATCTCAGTATAACTTCGTTCAGCGTGTACAATCTTGCCATTTCGATTGCATCTACGTGGTTCGCCCATGTTCTATGATTAGGTATTTGCAAAGCATCGTGTGCAATCATAATGCTTAAAATACACACATTACTTTCATAAATTAAGTTTTAATGCTGAGTTAGGATTTAATTGAATTTATAAAATTTTGCCAGCAAAAAGTTCAATCCGCAATGTTAAAAATTAAATACTGGCCAAAAATAAATAAAAACAGTCAAGAAAAGCGTGACATTTGGTCAAACAGTTGCAAAATGTCACCTTTCGTATAAAAAGAAAATTGTGTAGGCGTAAAAAAATTAAGATTATTTGTTGTTTCGTCTGTGAGCCAAGTGATAATAGAGCGAAAAGGAACGTACGAAACAAACAACAAAATTCTATAGAATAATGGGGACATTTTTGAATTAGTGAAATTATTAATGTTGTGTATGTCATCAACAGTATGTCTTTTAATTAAATGGAGAATAGCACGCTCATAAATGAACCCAACACTTGTGTGATAACGTAAGTTTAAACTGCAACAGTCGTAAGCAAGACCCCACTTTTTCTTAAACGTGTTTTCTTTCAAATCTCGAACATTTAAGCACTTGATGTCTTCCACTTTCTACACGACTTCAGCGCCGTATGGGTATTGCTTGATGTTCAGTTCAGACTTTATAAAGTATATTGAATCTTTATAGTTAACACATCAAGCAATGTGTTTACTTAGACAGATAAGTTACTTAAAGTCGAGGCATTTTAATAGGCCACATTTGACAGTTCATTTATGCAAAGAAAAATATACGTTACTCTAAAGGAATAAAACTCAAGAAAACAACATCAGTTCTTATTAATAAAATTATTTATTTAGAAATTTAGACTCTACTCCTGATGTTCATAAGTAGCGCTTTTCTTTGTATAAATGAACTGTCAAATGTGGCCTATTAAAATGACTCGACTATTGTAACAAATTCGTTGCGTTGCGGTCGGTGTGTAGAATCATCTTTTCCTAGCGTCCATGCGTTTTTCCGAATCGAGTTGTTTGTATTACGCACTAAAATCCGGATGAGACGGGTGTAGTGTAATAAACTGATTTTGTATATATAAGTATACAATAAAGCAGATATGACCAACAAAGCTTCGATTTTAAATGACACCTGTACAGTATTTTATTTTTTATGAACGTGTGCATCTTTTGTTGGTGTTGGATTTCGATTGTTGCAGATGTCTTCTGGTAAATTGACAAACGCAGAGGGCATACTGCAAATGGTACAAAAAATTACATAGCGAAATATAAAAACCTAAGTACAGTCAACAGCACATCACGGTATACACTTGCAGTTCCATAATAGCGCTTAATGCCCCCGACATAAGAGCGGTACAAAGTCCAAAGTGTTACGTCTGACGTGCCGTTGACTGTACATTGTGACTGTAAATATGGCATTTTTGTTTTTGGTAAAAAGGAGTCCAACATCAAGCGTTTTGTGTGTGTGTGTAAACTATTTTTACCTTCTTCACTACTTCTTCTTCACTTTTACACTTCCTACTACGCCACTATTATGCCTTCAATCTTTCGTTTTAAAATTCGCAATCCTAGACCAATGACTGATAAAAGTTGTGTGAACTAAATCAGTGAAGATTTTACAATCAAGCCGTTAAACCGCTGAATGCCCTTGCAACCCCTTCAACATTAAAAATAAAGTGGAACCTTCCTGGTTGATAAAATAATTATGAATGATCATGATAAGGGTTTGTACAAAATTAACTTTTTAACCATACAGCAATATTATATCTCTTTGATTTGAATGTAAATGTTGAACATATCTCTACAATTTTCTAATTCTTTGAATACGAGTAGTCTCTCACACCACCGTTATAAAAAAAAAAACCTAAGCGAAAGACCGTGGCATTATTACGGCGTAGTGTCGAATCCGATTCACACGATTCATAGCTATAGAACTACATATATCATTGTAATATAGAGAAGACGGCAAGGCTCAAGATCAGAAGGCCATGGAAGAGCCGCCCGAGGAGTGGGCGCCGTGGAGCCTGGTGGTGCCGACCAAGAACCCGAACGCGCCGCCGCCTGTCGCCGTCAAAACAGCTCCTGGTCCTGCCTGGGACATCGGACAGGTCACTTGAATTTAACTTCCCCTTATAGGACATTGGTTATTACAAATGCTTATGGTTCACATTATGTAGGACACAATTTTGCTCCACCTTATAAGGGATTTCATGAAATGCCTTAACCTCCAATCTGGTTAAGAACATTACAGAAAATATCGAACACGTAATAAGCAAGCGGAGCCGGATTTTAGGAAAGTGGGTCCATCTTGGGCTTTAAGGGGCATTATTCAGCATGATTTATTTCTGAGACTGATACAAAGTAAAGAACTTTTAGTTTGAGTAAAATTCCGCCAAAATCTCCTTTAGGTCCAAGGATCTGGACAAGACTAGAGCTGCTTTTCAAGCGTCTATTGAAGATATGGCATTTGAAAGTAGTAAATTCGATTATGTAATGTGGCAGGTCCTAAAAGCGGCTCGTCTTCTTTGTAAGCCGCCCATGAACGTGGACTTTGCCGACGAGCAAGAAATGCGCTGCGTCTACTCGCTCATATACGATGTTTTTAGATGTGAGTATCATTATAACTACTTATTACTTATTTATTAAGCTATAAATAAATAAGTCAGTAGATTAAGTAGTATTAATAATGTAATAGGATAAGTTATGCTATCGCATTAGGCTAAGACCTGTAATGATAGTATAATAATAAGAGATTATAAATAAATAAATAAATAAATTATAATATGCACCCCATGTTGTAGGTAGTATCTCGGGATACATTTTTGGCAAGTATCGCAACCTCAGGTTTCGGTCGTGCGTGGGACTCGGAACTAAACAATATGTTTGTCCCACTACCCGCTAAACTGCCCCGGTTTCCCCTCCACACTCAACAAAGAAGAGCTGGTATGCGCCTTGTGTAGTAATTGCACAGCCTGCCATATACGCCATGATTAGGTTATACTAATCGACTACAGCGAAGGCTCTTTTTTACCTATTGAAGAACTCGGTATATCATTTAGGCATTAATTTTCCATATTTACCAAAATTTTGAAGTCATGTTGGTTTTATCAAGTGAAGGTAACAGACGAAAGCCGTAAAAAGTTGCAAGAGATTTACGATGAAAGTTTGTTTTCATTTTTACTGCCGCCATAAGTTGTAAATCAGTGGAAAGCAAGGTGATTCGTAAGGTAATAAACGTAGAGAAAAAATTGAAACCCAAGAGACAGTTTACAGGGTTTATATGGTCACGATTCTACTCGTATGGTTCGTTAATAGGGTTACAACAATAATAATTGTCTTTTAAGTACACTAAATCCAGTTAAGAAAACTGGTTTTACGTTTATTGCTAATACAAATTGTAGCGAAGCTTTTAAGCTTGGCGTTAGAAGGCAGACGCTGACATTAAAAATTAGTATTGCAACGACTAGGTATTGCCATTGAAAAGATTCATGTCTCATAAGTAAGTAGGAAATCCAAAGATAAACAGTCCGTGCAATCTATTCCGTTATGAGACTTTTCGCTATAGATGTACATAATTACCATGGACTCTTTAATCTTGATCCTTACTTGACCCACGTTATCTGTGACTTGAGCTGCAAAGTTTATTTTCCCCAAATTCTACAATTCATAAGAAGTCTTAGTGTGAGGCAGCCCTTCCTGCGTATAAATGCAACCCAACTAGCTGTAAATTACATCACGCTATGTTCACCCGGTCTTAGTGCTGTTCTGAGCGCTATTTAACTTTTATCGCGATGCCTACACGATTATGTCACGATAATGCTCGCACTGCAACTTCTAAACTAAAATAGCTAGTTAACTGCCTCTGCCAAGTTGTTTAGTTTTGTCTGAAGGGAGTGTTAATTATAAGTTTACCGAACATAGTTGAAAATACAAACAAAAGTATAAGGTACCTACCTACCTATGAATCAATTTACGCGAAGGACTTTTATTTATTCTCTTTAGTTCGAATAAATATTTTTTAAGAAGCCACTATTGCTTATTTCTTCAAAAGGTTTTTGGTTTTTGCAATAAAATTGTAAATAAATGTACCTACATCTTTGAATCTTTTGAATTGGACGGAGTCTAGTCTAATTCAGGAAAAGTCCATCACCAGACCCTAAGACCTACGATCAAATAACTACAATAAATACACAACTTAGGCTCAGTACAGAGTAAAATAAGTGATAACTTCAATTCATCTCATTATTTAAGCTTCCGGGTTACAGAGTGCTGCAAATGTTTGTACCGTGCCGTGATCAAACCCGCGACCTCCGCGGTGTTACAGACTTCAACTATTACTTCAAATCGGTCGCCCGTCAAATAGATAGTTCCGTTCTATCTGATTAAAAATATACCGTATTTATCTCCAAAGCTTTAATTTTATATTGAGGGGGGTGTCCATTAATCACGTGATCTTTTTTTAGCATTTTTTAACCCCCCCCTCCCCCATTCGTGATACGTAGTGAGGTTTAAGACCATCCCCCCTCCCCCTTCTCAACATCACGTGTATTTTTACTAATTTTTAGTACCTACAACGAATCTTAAAATTTTCTGAATATTATCGTAATTTAAATACAGGTATAAACTATAATCTTATTTTATTCTGAAATTAAAAAAAACGCGCGTTTGACGAAAAAATAAATACAGATATCTTACTACACCCCCCCTTCTCCCCCTTGTGTTATTTTCGTGATTTTTATCAAACCCCTCCCCCCCCTTTCAAGCCTCACGTGATTAATGGACAACCCCTAATGGTTAGCATTAGGTATAATGTGGCTTTAATCATAAATACTAGGCTATTTCGTTTTGTAACAATTCTGAAATGCATAACAAATGACGTGAAATAATGTAGAATATTAAGTTCGCCTTGACAACTGAAATGGCCTAAAAACTCAGTAGTTAGTTATCTAAGTACTTAGGTACCGAAATATCGTGATCGCTTCGAACTTTTTCGCAGACATATGACGGAGAATCAACCAGAATGCAATAAACCTTAAATTCTATACTTGTGTTTTACCGTTCTTATCTGACAGTTGGACACTCCACGTATTCATACGAATACTTAGCTGTCACGCAAGTTACGTGAGCATATTTGCGAATATCTAACGTTAAACTTGACTATGGTTAGTGAATGTATTATCTTTTTCCAGATAAATCCATATTGGATCAAGCCATAGATGACATAGATTTTCTTGGTGACTTTCCTGAGGTAAGTGTGAAATCAAAGATATCATCAAAGCCTTTGTAATCAAAGAGCAGGTTAAAGACGTATCAAGTTTGCCAATGCTAACATTAAAATTATAGAGCGAAAAATAATATTGCCTAAATATAGCTTAAATCTTGTTCGCAAGATGGCTAAACAGCGCGCACAAACTTTGAGAAATCTGTTTCATCCGTTCAATTTGAATAGAAATGTCAATTTTAACCTAGTTCCTTCTAAAAAGTTTTTTCACAATTGTCCACATTTTAAAACTGAGCTGTCCTGTCTGTAGGTAAATTATGTAAAAGAAGTACAAAAGTTTTCCAAGACATAAAATATAATTAGATTCCTAACATTGTCGGTTAAGTGGGGTGCCCTCTAAACCGTGCTAGTTATTTTTTCAAACCCCCAATATCAAGGTCTCGAACTTGTTGGATGATTAATGAAGGCCTTTAATACGGTTTCTTTTCCAAGGTTGCATATTTATACGTCATTACCGTTCATAAAGTTCGGTAAGGGCAGGTTCGACAAGATGTAAGTAAAAAGTATTGCCCATCTAAATCGCATTATTGCCATTACACCACTCTCGTGACCGAAGCCATTTCTTTTTCGACTGCTGAGCTGAGGACGCGCACGAAAATGAGCTTTATTATTTACGACATCTATTTTCGTAATCAAAAAATCAGAATCGGTAAGTTTTAGGTTTGACAAAGTGGTCTCTATTAATAAACATCAGCGAGGCACCTAAGATGACTGATATCGATAGAACGATTTAACTTTGGTCGGACGGAGCTAATTAGGAAAAGCGAGGCACCTAAGATGACTGATATCGATAGAACGATTTAACTTTGGTCGGACGGAGCTAATTAGGAAAAGTTATATCTTTGGCCAACATCTACAATTTAAGTCTTGATGGTTTTCATGCTAAAACATTTTCACCTTTATAGGTAAGTTACAAAATAGATTGGAAATTTCAAACGTTTGTTTCATGTAGCCGTATGATAGCGGCTAATGTGACAGAGTTTCTTCTACCTGCATCCTGTAACGATGAAATGAATTCTTGAATATCGATAGTACTTTTCGGTTATTGATAAATTAATATTTTGTTCGTAGTTTAGTAATCACCGACATGCAGTTTGGCTCTTCTTGATGGAGCTAGCGAGACGGCGCTGGGGGGCGAGGCCTAGGAACGAGATAGAGAGAGCAACGCGACTGCTGGCTGAAGCTGGAAGTCCCTTCAAAGAAATAGAGAGCACCATCTGGGAACAGAGGGTCCACTTTGCTGCCGCCATAGCTAGAATACGCATTAAGAATAAAGCTTTCTCGTATGTTTATTATTATATTATGTTTTCTTTACTATGTTTTTATACGAGTAAATATCTACTTATATTAGTTTTAATTACATCTCTTTAGTGACACAGTAACTGCAGCTGTACCTAAACGATTCGATCGATAAAAATGATGCTGCTGATGGCTGGGGTTTCCTTTCACTTGCTGCATAATATTTAACTAGAAACGTTACAATATTTCAACAGGTTGTCAGATCTTCTTCCGCCCCATTTGCGTGACGAACGCATTTCAGCCTGCGTCCACAAGGATAGCGTGACTGGATGGGTCAACACCTTTAAAGCTAAGTTAGCACGTCTTTCTTTGTATTATGACCGGATTCTGTAGACAATTGAAATTTCAAGTTTTTGGATAACGACTTTGCTATAGCACCTAAAGGCTAAAACTATAAAAAAATTTAGTGGCAAGTATTGCATGGAGTTTTGAAACAAAATTTTACGGGCAATCTTTTAACCAAAACCCAAATGGCGTAATTACTAGGAACAATACGAGACGTAGAATACTGAATGAGTAAAATTATTGTCAAGCACGCTAAACGAGCAAAACGGGAACTAATTATTTACTTTATTTATAGGAAAGTTGCGCAATTGGTTAAGACATTACACGAATTGGGATATTCGTACAGCAACTCCCGCCAGCTCTGCTCCGGAGAATACCGGTTCGATCGCGTGTGTCCAAGGTAAACGATTTTATTGGATTCTAATTTTAGTAAATCGTTAATTTCTCCATCCTATTGTTTCACGGTTAATGTCACTACAGGTTCATCACCCTTCGTCCGCCAGGAGGCGTTGGTGTTGGGCAGTTGGATCTGGTGAAAAACGGAGTTATTGTACTTCAGGTAAGTGGTTTGAAAATGAATCGTTCTTTTTGTGCCGTTCCCTTTGGCTCCTCTGGAGATTCTCGAATCATTTTCTTGTTGCTTAATACCTATATTTGCATGTAGTTCCAAGAGACGAATCTCTAGCATCTTTTGATTTTTATCGTCATCAATTTTACTCCGATACCTGTATATTCGGTCTTTCTGGCTTCTGGCTTTTTTTGCGATTTAAATTTTATCTATGTTTGGCAGGCTTCGTTTATATGCTTCATTATATGTAACTATTATTGTTGGTGTTAAATTATGTAGGTATTCACGAGAACAAGCACGAGAATATTGAACCTTTGAAATCTGATCTGTCATCTCATGGCCTTTTCCATTCCTATACACTGTTTTCTTTCTCAAGGAGCGTGAATTCTGCGAGGGCGCGTCTACCCTCTGCCGCGCTCTCCGCGCGAGCTCTCTTCGCGGCGTAGTTGCGCAGACGCACGCGTCGTCGCCGCGCTGCTCGGCGTACCTGGCAGCGCAGCTGCGGGAACTGGCAGCCGTGCTCAAGGCGAAGACGCCGGCCGCGCCCGCCACGCCCGACCTGGGGAAGCTCGTCGTGTTCGGGGCCGGGGATAAGTATGATGATTCACTTCCAATTATTATTTTAGCATAGTGTCGTCGCACAGGACTAGCAAGATCCTTTAGATAAATGCATATTTTGGGCAAGCTCTTCGTAGCATGATCCAGTATGTGGCATATTTGGGAGAGCGCTTCGTTAAATTGAGAATGCCGATGTAATTAATTTTCTCTCTTCGTTTATGCAAAACTGCTCCTACTTCAGCCCGGGTGTTCTGGGCGCTTATTTCTTATTATTATGATCTCGTACAAGATCACGATGGACATTAGGAAACGATTGGTACAGTAAACTCTCTAAAATGTCTTCTTTCTTAAAATCTGTCCGGTCTACACCGTATTTATGCTGACTAGAAGATCTACGATCGCCTTTGTAGTTTGCATCACGCATGTTGTTTTCAATTCTAAACATGTTCGCTTTTTATCTTAAACTTCCATCATAATATGTATTAGGTACTCGAAAGATTGTTGTTGAAGACTTACTAATCATTATACACATTTTCAGAGTTGAGAGCTACGTATGTGCTCTACGAGACCTTGGCATCGAAGCATCAGAGCTGCCACACTCAAGCGCGCCAGTGTGCGTACTCAGCGACCCAGTGCACTGCGACACGCCGGTGGTGACCAACGCGTTGGACGGCGTGGTGGCGGTGCTGGCCACGCCGCCCAACTCCTACTCCGCCGTCACGGACCCCATCGACTTGGTCTGCGGACGCGGCGGCGATCTTGCTATGCTTGAGGTGAGGATTATGTCTTTGCTCTTTCTTTATCCGGGATACTCGTCTGTTTGCAAGAGCAATCTGAATACATTACGGGGGATAGTTGTGGTCTTTTTATGTTCAATACATAAATAGACCACGGTGTATTGAACACTATGGAGAAATTTGCAAAAAACAGCTCATTGAAAAGCTGGTATACTAATATTAAACGAAAACAAAATATTTTTGAACAGACTAAACAGCAAAATGATCCTGTCAGCCGATTTTCTTTATTAACAACACACTCAAGAGGTATTTTTCTGTTACAGATTCTTACCGAATCAGAGATAGATTCAAATGGAAAAGCTCGAGTGCAATCGATACTGGAAGAACAAAAGAAAACATTAAAAACTCTTTTGTCGAAACCTCAGGTAACACATCTGAATATTCTTGAATATTAGATTCAGAGTCTGTATGTATATATAAGAATTACTTTATCTGTAGATCCAACTGATCTTGTACGAGACGCACTCGGCGCTGGAGGCGGAGAACCAGGCGCAAGTAACGCGGGCCGTCGCGGAAGCCAACCGGCTGGCGAGGGAGCGCCACGCTCTGCTCAAGAAGAAACACAGAGATCACCATCACGTTAGTATTTAGTGCTTGTTCACGTTGAACGCGCGGGCGCGGTGCTCGCTACATAGCCCGCGCGCGCGTTTTGTACGTGAACACTTCGATACACGCCATCGA
This sequence comes from Mecyna flavalis, assembly GCA_949319885.1. Taxonomy (NCBI): domain Eukaryota; kingdom Metazoa; phylum Arthropoda; class Insecta; order Lepidoptera; family Crambidae; genus Mecyna; species Mecyna flavalis. The sequence goes on along the minus strand of OX439431.1, from coordinate 13,642,737 downwards.
GATGCTTAGCCAAAGGATTTCGCGTGCTCAATTTTGCTGGCCACAGTTATGGTCCTTGCACCAAATTTTATTTCATCGCTTCTTGTCTTCTTCTTCATGGCAGGATTTAGAATAATAAACTTTGTATTGTAATTTTAAGAAAGAACTCGTGAGTTTATATTTTACTTACTTTACATTTAATTATATTTAGTCCCTACTAGCTCTGTAAATACGAAACCAAATGAAGCAAGAAAAAGAGGAGCAGATTATCTGCTAAAGTATTCAACTGTGTAGTAATAGTTAAATCCTAAAGGTAATTAAAGAACTTGCCCAAACTCCCTTCTTCTTGTTATTTCCAGAGTCCTAAAAAAGAAGTGGCAGAAACAATAGTAACAGATTCGACAACGTCACTGGAAACGGCCGGCAACCAGTTCGACCCGGACAGGGACGATGATGAGTTCTCTGTAAGCGACGCGTCGCCAACCAGAAGGGGCTCCATGTCACCTCCCGTAACCAGGAGAACTAGGTACCATTTTTTTTAAACGCGTTTTTTAATACTAGGTCAGTTGGCAGACAGGCACGTAGCTCACCTGATGTAAACGGTTACTGCGGCCTATTCCATTGAGGGATGCTTCAACTGGAAACGTCCCTCAATGTGCTGCCAGACTATAGACTCATTTGATCTTGGAGCCTCTGATTTCAAGTGCACTGGCTCCCAATCCCAATATTTCCGAAACACAGCCAGAGCTGTTATGGCGGCAGATTTCACCTGTGGGGGTAGCTCGCCTGTCGAACTCTGGAAAAAGCCCTATCACCAACCAGACCCAAGGCAGGAATCGAACCCACGATCTATATGTTTTTATACCCAAGCGGCTTAGTCACTGTTTCACGGAGGTGGCGTTTCCGCGCCATAACTGCTGGGTAGCGACGCCTGCATCAGTGTGTCATGTAGGGCTTGGGACTTAACCCCACTATACACTAAACTTCCCCGGTTTCTCCTTTCCACCCGGGCGAGCTGGTGCCAGCCTTTTGGCTATTGACTATATCCCCGGGTAGAAGAACTAGATAACCTATCTAAAACACCTGGACCTGAACAAAGAACATGAAAAAGAAAAAAACCTTAGCAATATCTTTTTATTATTTGTCAAATGAGATCCGTTCAAAGAAACTAAAATTAAGTCGTTCTTAATGTCCTCAATTTTTAACAGACTTGAAAATGAGGTTTAAAATTGACCGGTATTTTTTCAACGCTTGGAGATCCACCTTTGAAGTCCAGCGTTTCTCTGATGTACCTTGGTCTTAGTTGGGTCAAAGAGTGGTTTGGTGATCCGAGTCGTCAGCAAGTCGACTTTTGACATCGTCAGTGTTGGAGTTTGCTATTTTCGTAAGACTAGCAGGAAAATAGGAGCTTTCTCTTTTCTCGATTGCGAGCAAACCAGCGTGCAGTGCATATTTGATGGAGGTAGATGATATTCATTAACAATAATCTGATATAGGCCTCCAAGTGGAGAAGCAGTTCTAAAGAAGCAGTCGGAGAACACGGAGCCGGGGACGCGTCCGGGCACGACGAAAGCCAGGCCGATACCAGAGATGCCGGAGGAGGTGTCCTACCCAAGAGACCCGGATAAGGACAGCCCGGATATTTTTGTAAGCGCATTGTTTATCTGTAGTTTAAAGATATTTTAAGGCATATTAAAAAAAAAAAATAACGCCTTGATGCTTTAGTAGGTAAAGTATCGGGTCGTAATCTCGGGGCCTGGGTTTGATTCCTACTACTGCTACTGTAATCAAAATTAGTTATTGAAATAACTTACTTCCTTGGCCAGTAATCGCGTAGAAGCAAAAGTCTTGATGTTGTGGTTCTGAATTAGTCACGTCATAATAATAATCCTCAATTTAGGTACGTACTACAAGACAACTCTTTGCTAAAGGTCCTAAATGTTCCAACAGGTACCAGATTGCGACTTGTTCGAAATCAGGACTCTACCAAACCTGGGCAACGGACTGGACATCAACTACATCTTAGACAGGGACGGGTGCTACCTTGGGCTCATCCAGAGAAAGGTTGGTGTTTATTACAAATTTCATTAGTTAAGTATTTTCTTCAACTTTAGTTTATTATACCAGATCTTTTGACGAATTACTTAATGATTTTTTATAAAGAACCCATTTACTGACAGAAAATTAATAATTTAAAAAAGTGTCGTTTTCTAAAGAAGGCAAAAGCCCTTTTCAATGATGGGATAATTTTTTTTTTCTTGCAATGTGTAACAAGACGTGAAAATAAGTCATCGTTAAACTGATAAATAGTGGCTTAATCACCACACAAACCTGAACGAAAACCTGAAAAATTGACAAAGTTTGCTCAACTTGGAAATCGAACACAGGACCTCGAGATCATGACCCAGTACATAAATTACGAGGCCTAATTCAAGAATAAAATATTTTGTGCGTCGAGTGTGCATACGTGAGATAAATACAGAAGGGTAGGATGGGCGCAGGAGATCACCCGGCTAGACGCGAAGTACATGATCCGGGTGGCCGAGGAGCGCGGGCTGTTCGGCGCCGGCGCCGCGCCGCCGCCCGCCGCGCGCCGCAAGCGCGACGCCGCCACGCCGCGACGACGCAAACAGGGCAAGAAGCCGACGCTCGATGTGAGTGAATACTAATTGTATCTACGACACGTAGCGCATTGTCGATAATCTCTTCTTTCCCTTCTCTAAGTCACCCGCCGTCGGAAGCAAACGCTAGTTTTTGCCAACTGCCACGTGACACGTCAGTACACTTTCTCTCTACCGGCATGCCTTCTCAACCCCGCCAGGGCCCAAAAGCCTAGAAGGGCCTACTGTCTGCCATAGACACGTATCTACTAGACTAGCACTTTCGTTATTCTCTCTCTAACTGGTTTTACACTCTTAATTAGCGCCCTTACAGACGAAAATGAGAGATGGTGGGGTATAGTTACCTCACCTCATTCTGTCACTGTTACCAACACAGAAAAAGGGAATGTTTTAAGTCAAAAAGCGGACAGTCGTGGCGACTTGGTACCTACCTACCTATCAAGCAACTAAGATGTTGCGAAACGCCACCGCGGCACCGATAAGACTACAGATGAAGAATGACACAAATTGTAGCGACATTAAACCGCCACAATGTTATTTTGACAAGCATTACGCGTTTTGAAGAGATAATTCGCGGCGAAACCGCCTTTTCTGTTCAGTCTTAAGAAAAATATTACCTGGTTAGGTGGAGCGCGTCGCAGCGCCGACGTATGCATCGCTTTCGCGGTCGTCGCGGCGCGGCAGCGCGCCGGCCTGGCTGGAGACCGAGCGCGCGTCGCCGCACCGCGTGTGCAGCCGCCACGCGCGCCGCCAGGCCGCCGCCGCCGCCGTCTCTGCCGCCGCCTGCTCCTGCGACGCGCGACACAGGTACACACACTGGCCCCGGACGCAGAATGTACACTTCGCAAAATGTACACTCGACAAAAAATGCGCATTTCGCATTTGGTGCACTTCTCAAAATGAGCACTTCGCAGAATAAGCATTTCTCAAAATGAGCATTTTTAGTGGAAGTTGATAATGAATAAAAAAGATATGGGTACTGGGTAGGCTCCGGACGCAAGGTGCTGGTTATAGTGCGCGTCAACTTAATCGGCTTGTTTGAAGTTAGCTGCGAGCGTCGTTTGCGCAGGTCCGGGACGCGATTACGTCCCTCTGACACATAGACCTTTATCGTAGTTGTCCATGGTTGTCAGAAGTCCACGGCATCACTACATACGCGGCTTTAGTGGGTAAACTCCGCCCCCGTGGAGCAGCGACCTACTCAGGCCGTCGGGAGTTCCTCACATCGCCCTGGCCAGGATAACGGCGTGTTATTCCTTTCGCGTCATCGAAAAAAAGGCTTAATAGGTACGCACGAAGCGGTTTTCACCAGCGCCCGCCTCAGTTACGGTTACGGGCCTCACACTAACAGCATACTAAGTTAAAAAAAAACATTTTCGACACGTTTGATACTAGCAATCTGAACAAAATATATCGTTAATTTAGGTAATCAACTCACACTCCCCGACAGATGAAATATCTACTTACCTTGCGACGATGATCAAAGCAGATTATCTTCCAGGCACCAGCAGAGGCGAGCGTCGGCGGACGTGGCGGCGGCGGCGACGCCCCGGCCGCCGAGCCCGCCCTGCCGCCGGCCCTTTCCGCTCGTCGTGCACGACCTGCGGCTCAAGACCACCGTTCCGCACCAGAAGATATTCGCGTAAGGCCTTGTTCAGACAAGCGAATTCGTCGTGAATCCTTACGCGCGTTGGCGAGGTACTGGGGCTCAATATCGCAAATCGCGGCGAATTCGCCCCTTCAAGGTCTAACTACCCGCTGGAAATACGAAAAACTACATAATTATTTTTTTATCGAAATTCAAATTTTATCAGCCAGACCTTTTTGTATATTATGAGAAACTGTTTAATATTTTTTTTATCGAAATTCAAATTTCTTCTAAGAAACTTTTAACATAATTATTTTTTTACAGTAATTCAATTTTAGAATTTCTTTGGCCAGTAATAATTATTTTAATTTAATTTTTCATTAATTCTGGCCAGTACATACATACTGTCCGATAAAATTAAATAAGACTCGTACATATCTCCTGTTTTATTTTATTAATTTTATTCTTGTAATTTTTTTCAATTTGACGGTCTTTGCACTCTTTTTTAAAATAGGTAATTTAATCCTGACGTCTTTGGAGAGAATTTTACTTATGCTTTTTATATAAAAACAAAGTATGATAGTTTACTCATTAGATCATTTTTACAAATGTAAACTAAATGATAATTATCATTTAGTTTACATAATTACTTTGCTAAGCGACATTTTATGGAATGTTTAGAACATCATTTAGCGGTAAAAGTTCCTAAAATATTTTGGTGTTATTGATTTTATAGATATTATGAATAGTTTTACAGTTTTCAATATTTATAGCTTTAATTCAATTTTTATGCAAATATAACAAATGAACAAAAGAAACTTTGTTTTTATCAACTCTCCGACTCCGAAATTTTTTTGTGCTGGAAGAGGTAGGTAATCTAATCATACGTTTTCAATTTATAATGGTTCAGTAAATTTTAACCTCGCGGGGGGTTTTTTCCGGGAAAAAGCTTGTCATATTCCTTTCCACATTACTGGTGATAGGATAAAGCCAATGTGGTTTTAGTTTGGTTAGCCTATAGTAGGTACCTACCGAATTTACACGCAAATTAGTAAATCAAGTCAGTCTACTGAAGTAAAACTACTAATAGAATAAATATCTCTGGACATTATTCACACAGCGCCATCTAGCCCCAAACTAAGCATTAGCTTGTGCTATGGGTGCCAGACAACGGATAAACATTACTTATATACTTTTTTTTGTAAATACATACATATTATACAAAGAAACACCCAGACCGATACAAACAGACATGTTCATGCACACAAATGTTTGTACCGTGCGGGGATCGAACCCGCGAATAGGTAGCTACTATTCAAATTATATAGAATGGAACTAGTGATAAAAAAATTATCAGTATGTACAGTACGCGCGCGAGTTCATGTCCATCCTAAAGAATGCGGTAGTGCTGTTACTTAACCTAATTATACTAATATCGATATCGATTAGTTATTACCTATCAGGTCAACCATATCCATCCCATATTTTTTGGAACTTTTTAGTGAGTAAACTATTAGTTTCTGAAACACTTTTCCTACATATGGGGTTGCCTCGAAGAAATCGCTTCAAGCGACAAGATCGCCTTTGCATGGTTGTCACTTGTCATGTATTAATTTACTTGATCTTTATATATTTTACATATTGTGTGATAAAGTGTTTCTATCTGTTTGCAACTCATGAAATAAATATACCCAATACTTGTTATGATTTATTACAAAAATGAAAAAAAAAATGCAACATTTAATTAGTCACTATCACTATCAATCAGACATTAGTCTTGTTAAAAAACAACACAATTTTATATAATATCGACAAGCGCGCGTCATTGTCGTCAAGGACAACAGTCAACGGCGGACGAATGCGGGTCGACGGGTGAGGGCGGGGCGCGCTGCCCCGCGTGCATCCTCAGTCCCCGATGGACATGAACTCGCGCGCGTACTGTAGTTCCATCATGGAACGAACCGAATTTAAAAACATGCATCTTGTATAAATAAAACAAACTTTATTCATTATTATTACAAATCAATATCATAATATTTTACAACAACATTATTCTTCCGTTAAAGCATGCCGAAGCCCTTGGAGTAGCTGATGGCCTTGAGTAGGCGGTCCTGCAGCTTATCCCGCGACTCGTATTCGGGCAGTAGGAGTACGTTGAAGCACGTGTGCGCTGTGGGCAGGCGGTCGCAGTCCGGACCGTTTCGGGCGATCACCTGGTAGGATAATGTTTTTGAGGTTATGTCGCTGACAAAGAAGCGAGGCGGTGATGAGAATACTAGCATTTTTACCGAGTGCATCCCATCTGACCCGGTGACTTGGCCCGGCGCCGGGCCATATGGGATAAAAAGTTTCCGTGGGTCTTCGAAGCTAATAAAATCTCAGTGGACCCACTAGTGGGCCTTTGGAGACATGTCAGTATTCTGAGACTCACCGGTGGGTCTGCTTAGTGGGTCCTTGAAGATGAAGCGAAAGTTTTAACTGGCCCAGTAGTACGAGCTAGGTCCTAACATGAAACAATTTTTTTTTTACATGTTAATAGGCTTGTTAACCTGTTGAGAACCGACTACTGCAGTTAAATTTTCTTAAAATAATAAAATAAAATACCGCTATTTTGACAATACCAAAATTGCTGTTTTTGTTTGAACATTATTATTTATAGCTTTCCGCCCGCGGTTTCTACCGCGCGTAATTTCTTATTTACAATATCTCGCGGGAATGACGTTTTTCGTAGGATTTTTATAGCCTATGTCCTAATCCGGGTTATAAACTATACGTGTGCCAAAGGACATTGCCAATCCTTGTATGGAAGTTGGCCCAAGTGCTGCCCAGAATGAAGCCATGGTGCATTTTGTTCCTCAGGCCAACCCTAACCTGTAAACCAAAGCGCTCGAAAATCTATCCCAGTAGTTAAGAGACATTTTATTTTTGTTTTTAGTGAATTATTTATGTACGAAAAATGAATTTAACAATAAAAAGCAACTATTGAATAATTATTACTTCAGTTTTACATCATCATCATCATCAAATCAGCCACAGGACGTCCACATCCAAACTTTCGCATTTATAATAATTTAGTAGGATTAAGAGAGAACAGCATACTGTTACAGTCACGACATCTGCCGCGCACACGCGGCGCGTTCATTGCGTGGCTGTTCCGATTTGAAAACGCATGCAATCCACCAGTGTGGCAGCGCTCTTAGATTCTTACCATTCTCCGAAAAAAAAAGTAAATACTGTAAGTACACAACATTTAACACTAGAGACTACAAAAACTTACCAGTTTGAGATAGCTGAGTCCGCCGACGGGCACGCGGTCGGAGCCGGTGGTGAACTCCAGCAGCTTGCGCTTGTCGTCCAGCGCCAGCGAGTGCACCACGCTCCAGAAGTCGCGGATCGTGCGCGACTCCGCCGTGTACCCACCGTCGTACTCCGTCGACTTCTCTAGCTCGTTGAAGTCGAAATTCTGCAATATGACATTTTTGTTTTTACAGTGGTGGCAGTTAAAGGGTTAAATATAATAATATTATTTTTTAAATTATGCAGTTAATGGGTAAAGTAATTTTTATCCAGCCAATAGAAAATAAGACCAGAATAGAACGGGAGCAGGTTGAATCTAGATGAGTCGAAGCAACCAAGGCCACCCTTTTAGATGGTCTGACTAGAAAACTATTGCCTTAATAGCTCTGTATACTATAAAATACAGCCAGCCAGTACAGCAATGCTATCTGGTGAAAAGTAGCATTTAACCCTTTCACCATCACGATCGGTCCACACAAATATATTTGTCGGATAAATCCGACCATGTAGGTGAAAGGGTTAAAATAGAATATCCTACTGCCAGACAATCACTACACTTAACCCAGAACCCTTTTCATATAATAATTATGCAGGAATTTTTCAATCTCGTTAATCGCTTCAAATTAATGTCTTATAACAAACTATTTTAATTTTAAGAAAAATGTAAACTAATAGCAAATATAATTATAAGAGTGCTTTCACATTTAGGCGACTTTAGCAGCGCGACGGTTGCGCGACTGCCGCGCGACACGTGGTTATCATAGTAGTCGGTAGCGCGGCAGCCGCGTGCGATCAGTCGGTTTCGAGCTTGTATTTCAAGTCACGCGGCTGCATTTGTGATGAGAATGCTTCCGTTGCTGCCGCGCTGCTGCCGCAATACTGGCGACCTAATGGGTAAGCGGCATTATTCTAAAATATTAAACTAACCTTGCTACCACAGACTAGCGTCTCCACCTCCTCAGGCCGGAACAACACCGATAGTGGACTCTCGTCGGTCACCATGATGAAGCCGCGCCGGAACGCCTTGAACTGCGTCTCCACCGATTTGTTTAGTAAAAAATCTGAATACAACTCTATAAATTCCTGAAAACAGAAAAATAAAACTATTTAGTTGTTTTTTTTTTTTACATAAACAATATGATATTGCCACCAAGTTTTAACTCTCAACAAAATAAAGTCTACACATTGATGAAAATTGAAATGATTTTAAATAATTTTTTCATTAAAAATATTTAATTTTACCCATGAATATTATATTACAGATTTGTCGTCAACACACCTATTTAAGAAACTCAAGTAGACATCAATTTTATTGTGGAAAGATAATTCTGAAGATTGTATATGACATTTGACCAATCATTCAAATGATAGTCACCTTTTTTTTGCGTGATGTAACTTACTTTTGGTTCTACTCGTCAGTGAAACAAGTGAATAACATAAATTACATAATTATTGTATAAATATATTTGATCTTACCAGTTTATTTTCTTGTGTGACAAATATGCTATCTCCGTCTTTCTTCAAGTCATGGAATATATTGTTCCCGAACACATCATTATAACATATCCTGAAAGTCTGATAGTACACTTCTTCTAAATCGTCGCCGGTGTATTCTAGCATGTCTTTTAAACCTCTGTACAGAATCTGAAATCAAAGATATTTTTTTAACGGCTACCCATTGTTAGAAAAAAATAGTCAATTGGTAACTCTTTTTTTTACACAAAAAGTAATAGAATAGATACTTACAGGATTCCAATCCGCTAAGTCTTCAAATGACCCCTTTTTGCCCATAAGCTTTCTATATACAACCATAGGAAAGTCGACCGCCAATATGACATTGTTGTATATTGCTAGACCGAGGACTATTCCTATTAACGTGAATTGGGCTTCCGTTTCAAATGACGTGGGATTGAACCTGAAAAAATTAAGATTTATAATGACTCACAGCTCTAATTATTCTTTCCTGCGATAACTGTGACGTGTCAAAAGTCATGATCAAAAGAAAGTACACTTGAAATTAATGTCTCGAAGATCAGATGAGCCTACAGTCTGGCAGCACATTGAGCGACGCTTCCAGATGAAGTGTCCCTCAATGTAATGGGCCGCAGGAACCGCTTACCATCAGGTGGGCTGCCTGTCTGTCTGCCAACTAATGTGGCATAAAAAAAAGTTGAAAAAATGGAAAAAACACTAACCCAAAACAATATTTTCGGCTGAGTAATGATTTATCTACTAAGTAAGAAAAAAATGGTAACCACTGCGATTTTAAACATTATTTAACTAATGTTCAGCTGAAAGTAAATGCAACAATTTTTTACTTTTGCTAACATTTGTTGCAGCTCAGTCTGGCAGTCAAAGGGTTAACCAAGTTTGACAGGAAAAAATACAATCTCAATTAATATTCATAGGCACTATTCACACAGCGTATCCAGCCCCAACAAAACATAAAGCAATACATATAAAATATCATTATTTAATCCGTCAGTAACCACGACTCGTATAATCTCATTTAAAAATAAACATAAGTATTATTTATGTGCAAATGCCTTTTGTGATTTACCACAGATTCTTGAATACAGATTGCTGCCTTTAAACTAGTGGAGTCATTATCACTCCTATCTTCCTAACCATAAGGCCTAATATCGCCTACTCACCAAACAGTGTTGGAATCGGGCTGATGCGTGAACATGCCGTAGTCGGGGTTGAAGATCTCCTCGACGATGAGCTGGAAGAACTCCTTGCTGACGCCTCCCTCGTCCACGCCCTGCTCGCCCTCGAACTCCACCACCAGCTGCTTCTTCAGGTCCAGGACGCGCTCCATCGCCACCATTTCTAGCTGTGGACATAATGATCTTTTCATCCCACCATCTCGGAAAGAGTATTTTTAATCTTTAATATCTGAGTGGAAAAGCTGTTTTTATTCTCTAGAGGATAAAGTAAATTGAATTTAGAACATCGTGTGCACTAAGTTTGTGAATTAAAAAAAAAACATTAAACCTATTTACTGCTACCTCTATGGTGCCGAATATATCATATAACTTTTTTTTAATTTGTTAAACTTTTTTTTTTGCATTTAGTCATTTCCTCGCTGAGGTGGAATGAAAAGTTACGTGTTGCACTCGAGTGCAAAGATTTTTCACCTCGTGCTCTTTTGATTCCCTCGCTAACGCTCAGGATTCTAATTTTGAATCACTCGCTGCGCTCGTGATTAAATTTTAGAATCCTTCGCTTGCTCGGTCATCAAAATTGAACACGCGGTTAAAAAGCAACTTTGCACTCTTGTATAACAAATAACTATTTCAATTCAGTCCGCAGATTACAGCCCTGCCACCTTGCCGCGGCGAAGACGCCGCGCAGCCGCGGCGTGTTCGCTGCGCGACCGCTCCGCGTTGGAAACGCTTGCAATCCGCCAGTGTGGCAAGGCTCTTATAGTCCCATCAGAATACCAGCCCGCTTCGCCGCTTAAAACGTGCGATGCTCGTGGACGCAATGTATTGAACCCTCCCTAGTACCTCGCTAACGCGCGTTTTGTGTTGGCGCGTATAGATTCGCTTCGATTCGCCTCTTGGTTGGACAAGGTCTAAGCGTGTGTCAGTACGCGCCTGTGTCAGTGTAACAATGCGTGCTACATACCTCGACCAGCGCATCGTCGATGAGCCGATGCCGGCGGACGCGCAGGCGCAGGAAGGGCATGGGCGGCGCGGCGCCCACGACGGCGTGCAGCATGGACACGCGGCGCTCGCTGTGCATGCGGATGCGGTTCTCGTAGTACAGCCCGAGGGACTTGCTCGCCGTCGTCAGGATGAACGGATACCGGAGGAACGCGAACTTCTTGCCTGACGACCGCGACATACCTAGTCATCAATTAATTATTACAGACTTTACTGTGCACAAAATTAAAATTAAACGTTGATAGAAATAGTAACTTACCACTACTCATTTCCGTTTTGTAATTAGCAAAGTCTATTTCCATTTCTATAGTATCACTTAGAGGTTCGTTGTAAAATTCTTCAAATGGCAAGTAGGGTTTTCTAGCGTCTAACACATTTATATCTAATTCCACAGCTGAAAAGAAAATATTTGTTAATTAACCATATTTCATGAAACATTATTGTTATTTTATTTGAATTCTGACATAAGAAATAAAACATGAAAAGTTCAATTCATCTATTACGCCTCCATGTAATGCCTGTATCATCTCTGAATTTGTCGTTTCAAATATCATAGTTTCAATGACAATAAATAATTCCCTATTTTAATTAAGTTTGTTTTGAATTTAGAAAACAGATTAGAACAAGATTAATATTTTCATCTAGCTATGAGTTTTCAGGTGACTTCTGATTCTATGAAAGCTTTACTTTATTTTCAACGGCACAACAATTTACAAAAAAAAAAGTTTTCGAGAAGATCTTACCTAAAGGGTCGTCAGGTTGTGAGTGTTTTGAGTTCTTCAATGAAGAAATTTGGTAGATGTGATCTAAAACGTCCCCCAGGGGATCTAATTGGTTAGCTATTACTATAGGTTCTTCTCTTAACGTGTTCGACTCCATCACTCCCGCGAGCATATTTGCATAGTACAAAATCTGGAAATAAAAATGCTTATAAGGTTTAATTTGTCTAATCATGACCTTGATAAGCGTTTATACAATGCGACTAAAAAGTACGAAAAGTCAAAGTTGGAAAATGTTGAAATGGAACTAGTCTAGGCCTAAGGAAACCAAAACTTTCACTATTATTATAAACAACCTAATTGGTAGGTACTGTAATTATAGACTTGTTGTGGAAATTATTCACCAGAAACAATAGAAACACCTTAAAGTAAGCATTTACTGCAGCCTATTTCGTACCAGGAAGGGTTGCTCGATGTTCTGTCACACTGAAGACTTCACTAGTCTTAAAGATTTTGGTTTCAAGCACTTCGACCTTCATACTCAACCATAGCCGTTAGGCCTTTGTCTCGTATTTCGCGGAAGCGGAGCGGGGGAAGAAGCGGGGCGTTGACTGGAGCGCACCGCTTGTGACAGCCCGCGTCAAGCGGTGACCGCCCGACCGCTTGCTCCCGCTTTCGCAAAATTCGAGGCAGAGACTTTATGGTGGAAGAATGCACCAATTTCAACAGTCCTGCAACTAACTAAACCCAAGTCGGGACTTTTGACTTCATTAAGACCCCGACCCTATGACCCCGAGCTACTGTAAACGCCCTCTTCCCCACGGCAGAGGGCGTCCACAGTAGTTCTCCATCTCGTTCGGTCTTGAGCTTCGCGTTTTGCAGATTTGCAAGTCGGAAATCGACCCTATAACTCTGGAGAACTTTGAGATTTTGGTTCTAGAGTCAGACGAAGGAGACGTACCTTCATCAGCTTGGTTGCCATGGTGACGCTCTCGTCGTCCTGCAGCTGGAAGTGGCTCGTGTAGTTGGTGGAGATGACGCGCAGCGTGATGAGCTGCTGCAGCGTCTCCAGGATGTGGCGCAGGCTGTCGCGGCACTGCGTCGCCCATGTTCGCGCGAGCCGCGCTTGCGCTATAAACAAACAGATATGTTTATGTAAATGGATCAAGCCAATTTTTTACGCGTTTGCTTACAGACGAGGAACGTAATTATTGATTTAGATTTAGAACAATAAATTAGTGCAAAAGGGGTTTGGGTAATTTTGTATGGAGGTTGGCATGATTTTTTTTTTCAGCTGCCACTGAACTAATTATGATTGTTTGATAGTACTATAAAGGTGAATTGTTCTTAGCAAAGTAAAAGTTCTATAAGTAATATCGAAACCAAGATATTTGATCTTGAATTCTAACAAAAGCCATATGACATGATAGCTAAAAATATTATCTCCTGAGATTATTATACATGTATAGTATTATAAAATGCTTTCTAGAAGCTGACATTATTGGAAAAATATAAAAAGACCACAAAAGTGATTAACTACTTACGAATGCCTGATTGGAGTTTTTTATTAATTGCAGAATATACGAGAACTTCACATTCGTGACAGACAACAGACATCAAATGAATCATGAAACTGTGTTCTATGATTATTTATTGAGTAACCGATGAAAAAGATTTATACATTACACACTGCACTCATTATTTTAATACAATTATTAGCTTTTGAAAGTGAAACGTATCACTAACCTTCCATATCCTTGGTTCATTATACGCTTCATTTTCTACATCGTGTCTTATAATTAAATCTAGAAACTGTGCTGGGAGAGATAGATTACAGGCTGATGATCATCATCATCATCATCAGCCTGTAATAGTCCACTGCTGGACATAGGCCTCTCCAATTGCTGGCCACGCTGATCGATCCTCGGCCACACGCATTCAGCTCCTGCCAGCCATCATGCGCAGATCATCGCTCCACCTGGCCTGAGGGCGTCCTACACTACGTTTACCGAGACGCGGTCTCCACTCTAGAAACCGTTTACCCCAACGGTTATCGGTTCTACGGCTGATATGGCCAGCCCACTGCCACTTTAGCTGGCTAATCCGGCGAGCTATGTCGGTGACTTTGGTTCTCTGTTGAATCACATCATTTCGGATGCGATCCCGCAGAGAAACGCCAAGCATAGCTCTTTCCATAGCCCGCTGAGTGACTTTAAACTTGTGGACTAGCCGTGCCGTAAGTTTCCACGTTTCGGCTCCGTACTTATGTCATGACGGGTATGACGCACTGACTGAAGACTTTCGTCTGCAGGCATTATGAAATCGGCGATGAAAAGACTCGACGTAGTTTTCCAAACGCTGCCCAACCCAACTATATTCTTCTATTCACCTCGTCCTCAAAGTTGTTTCGACCCAACTGCAATGACTGCCCAAGGTACACATAATTATTTTTGAACAACTTCGAGGACGGCGCCATGAATCGCCATTGGTTCCGGTAGAGCATGTTCATTGAACATGACCTTGGTTTTGTCCAAGTTCATCCGTAGGCCATGCGTAAAGAAGAATCAGCCAGGTCATTCAGCATCTGTTGTAGGTCCTGCAGCGTATCCGCCATTATGACGATGTCATCTGCAAATCGCAAGTGAGAGATATATTGGCATTTATGTTGATGCCACGTCCTTTCCAGTTCAGCGTCTTTAACATATCCTCCATTGCATTTGTGAACAATTTCGGGGAGATGACGTCCCATTGTCTCACTCCTCGATGCAAAGGTATAGGATTTGTCTGCTGATTTTGTACTTGGACGGACATGGTGGCTGCTTTGTACAGACATCTCATCACTTGGATATATCGCCAGTCTACTTGGCAACGCTGCAGGGACTCCAGAACAGACCAGATTTCAACCGAGTCGAAGGCCTTCTCATAGTCTACGAATGCTAGACACAGAGGCTGATTATACTCTTCGGTCTTCTGTATAATCTGCCGCACAGTATGGATGTGGTCTATGGTGCCGTATCCGCTCCGAAACCCAGCCTGTTCCGCTGGTTGAAACTCGTCGAGTCTTCGCGCAAGACGGTTCGTGATCACTCTTGAGAATAGCTTAGAGACGTGGCTTAGAAGGGAAATTGGTCGATAGTTCTTCAACAGGCTTTTGTCACCCTTTTTTAAGTACAGGACGACCACATTCCTACTCCACGCCTTTGGAGTTCTCCCTTAGAACAGGACAGCGTTAAAAAGCTTTTGGAGCTACCTCAGTACGGGTTTACCTCCAGCCTTTAGCATCTCTGTACTAGTAACACCGTCCTCTCCAGGGGCTTTTCCATTTTTAAGCTGCCCAAGGTCAATCTCGATTTCGCCAACGCTGACTTCTGGCAGGTCTTTAGTGTAATGGCGAGTTATCGTGGTTCTATAGTCCTCATTTTCGGGATCAGGTCGAGATGCATGCGAAGCGTATAACCGGCCATAGAAGTCCTCTACCTCCGAAAGAACTGCCGGCTTTGAGGCAACAACTTCTCTACTTGCTGTGGTCAGCTTCGTCGGGTGGCTTCTCTGAATATGTGCCGCCTGTCCACCAAGATGGAGTCGATCTCGTTTTACGTCATAGTGTCGGGTCTCTGCCACGTCCACATATATATCATCAAACATTTCCTCCACCTCATCGTCCGAGTACGTCGAGGTCGGCGCGTACACTTGCACCACCTTGAGACTATATCTCTCAGTGAGCTTGATGATCAGGTACGCGACCCTGTTCGACACACTGGAGATCTCCACAATGTTGTCGTAAAGAGGCTTATTGACCAGAAACCCGACGCCGCCTTGGGATTGTTGGTCATCTCCACGGAAGTACATTAAGTGGTCTGATTCAAGGGTTACGATGTCCTCCACCTCTCTTCGGACTTCGCATAAACCCAGAATGTACCACCTTATCTTCCCAAGTTCCACCTCAAGTTGCGCCAGATGCGAGTCAAGCCGTAGCGTGCGTCCGTTATACTTCGCCAGGGTTAGTTTTTGATGGTGGCCTCCCGTAGCCCGGAGATTCTTCGCACCCCCCGCCCAGCCGTTACCATGGTCGCCACCATGACCAGGAATAGCGGGATTGCCGGGAACTGGGGGCCGCGGCTTAAAGTTCCTCGCCATTTCTCTCGGGCGCAAGTAATCGAAAAACATGATGTGATTGGCTGGGGCGGTCAGACCAGACCAAAAAGGGTTTGTTAAACCGTTATTAACTTAAATGGTATGTTTTAGACAGCAGTTCATACAAAAATTTTTGAATTTTCGATTTTTGCAATTTTTAAAAATTCATATCTTGACTTCGATGTACTTTGGAAAGATATGGCCTTGACATTTTATTTTTATTATTTTTAGTTCTATCCAATACAAAAATTTCATCCGTGGCCGCAGACTTTGAAAATCATGCCACTTTTACCCAAACCCCTTTTTAAGTTATTCCGATTATGTAGTTGTTAAGAGTTTAGGTTAATTATACTTGGCCATACTGTCTTATTTGCCTACTGTACTGAGTCACTAGTTGACGACGATACTACTCTGCCGCAACACAGTTTTTAACTAGCGCGGAGGGTAGTTGTCATCTTCTACTACCACAATTTATGTATGCAAATTAATATGTTCACTACAACTGTGAAATCATTGTATAATGTCAAATAAACTACATATTTCTATTTCTAATATGCCCACCAAAATCACAGTTGTATTGCTTAACTAAGTAGGTTCCTGCAAGAGCGAAGCGGTGCGGGATGGATTAAGAGTGGTCAAGTGGGCGGACCGCGAGATTGGTTCGATAGGCGACTACGCAAATGCCGGTGGTGTTAAAGATAACGCATGACACAACTATTAAAACCCTCCTTCTTGGTATAAAAGACTAATTACCTTTTAGCGGCAGGTGTTCAGCCGCATGGCACAGCGCGGGCAAGGCTATCTCCAAATAATCACTGCAGCCAAGATCCGGCACTTCAAACGCGATCACGAAACAGTTGACCGCGTCCTCCATGCTCATCTTCTTCGTTATCCTCAAGTCTATCTCCAGGTTCTCTGCTAGCGTCGTTAACGCTGTGACTAAAGCTGAACTGTAATATTCTGATGGCACCTGAAAATGGTAGATAGGTGAGAACTCTGTTTGTTACTATAGTTATTGTTACTATAGTTTTTCGAAGAAAGAAGATATTTTTAAGTACTTTTGTTGGTTACCCGTTGTTATCATTAAAAGATGCACCTTAATATTGCTATTATTTAGTATTAATCTTATATCGATGCTATAATTTCAACAGTTACTTCTACAATAATAAAAATGTAAAGTTTAGGTGAAATAACACCTCCCTGACTTACACCTATTTAAAATAAAAATGCCATCACATTCGTTTTAAAACTTGGTGTACCATGCTGGTATATTAAAATGTACACTGTAATATAATACTTTCATATTCGCCAGTAACTGAGACATCGATAGCAAATATTAAGTTTTTATATTCATTGAGTGGGTCAAAGGCTTTTTAATTGTCCAGAAAAGGTGTGTTTTAAAACAGCTATATATTTATAACTTACTTTTGAAAGGTATTGGAAGGCTCTGCGACACGAGGCTACATCTAACCCGGGCCCAGCGACACTATCCACATCTTTGTCCGGGTCACTTGAGGAACACATTGCTTTTGATTCCTTATCTGAAAGAAAGATACATAATTATTTTTCAGGAACAAATTTAGACCTATAAATGGTTAAAACTTCAGTTAATATTTCGCAGCGTTTGCAGAAATAGATGATTTTAAAAGTTATTAATTGCAGGGAATTTCACTTGTTTGAGAAAAGAATAAAAAAGCTTTTTTAACCAATTTAATTTGCATTTTTAACACATTAGAACATTAATATTACTACACCTACAAAATGAAAACGAAATAATCAAAATATACAAACCTGTTTTAGCGAAATTACTATCACTGTCTTGAGAAACTTTACTTGGAAAACATCGAGCTAATATAGCCGGCTGTGTGAACGCCTCACCCAACGCCCTGACCAACGGCTGAGGCAGTTTGGTCTGTAGGCACTCATCACACAACTGGCAGATGCGTTCCTCCGTCAGCGGCGCTCCATCTAGCAAAGATAGTATGACCCCGTCAAGTTCATTCATCAACAAAATGAACTTCTCTTTAGCACTCAATCTCACGAGAGATCTTCCGGCAGACATGCTTACACTTAGCACCTCACTGATAGAATAACTTAAGACTTCTCACACTTAAAACTTTATATTTATAAAATTAATTATGTTCAAAAACATAATGGAACTAGGACAATACCAATGATTAGTTAATGAGTATCTATAGATTTGTGCTTCATAGCTTAAGTACTTCTGCTTAAATTGAACTCTCTAATTATGCCATTAATAATGGTTAGACTAAAAAGTAACTTAAGTGAAGAATTGCATAATTAAAATACTCAACTAATTAAAATATTATAAGAACATGCAAATAGAAGGCGATTCCCAAATTGTTGCAATTAATCAATGATATTATTAATACTAGAATTTGTTATATCCACAATTATTTGTGTCGATTGCTGAGCTTAAAATGTAAATTCTCACGTTTTGCTGATGATTAAAGCAAAAAACATGAATTATCTCATGTTTGGTATTAAACATTGCAAAAGCTACTAATCAATATCGATTCAAGTTTTGAAATAGGCTGATTGGTGAATCTTTAATGCAATGTACCATCGCAATTACCGTTAAAGGAATCACTAGACACAATCAAATGACTTATTGAAAAGGTATAGATAGGAAAATTCTTATGAAAAAAATCGTTATTCATACTACATAAAAACTTTCAATCTACTGGGAGAAGTATTACAAAATATTAAAAATGATAAATGGGTAATTGATAAAGTAGAAATGAAGAAAAATAAAAAAAAATAGGAAAATTACATACTGTTATGACTAACAGTTTTACAATCCTCTTGTTGAGATAAATTATGACTAGTTTCTGGTTTGTCCGCTTTGGAGGTGCTCTCCTGTGGTGCCGCTGTGCTGGACGTGGGGGACTCTGTTATATTTTCCTTGTTGTCTTTTGTATCATCAGCCACCGCTATCGAACATGTTGGACTGCAAATATGAAATTCATTGGAGGAACGTAAATGCAAAAGCCTAGACTATTTGATAATATTGGCACTTCTTTATATCTTTACTTTTTTTAAATTAACAACTACCTTACAAAATGAACTTGATAGCTTGAGCATTAAATATATAATCTGCCTTAGATGGGCAATATGAGCTGATTATCAAATTAAAATGAAAGAGTGTCAATAAAATATACTGAATATGATATTTTTTCTGTAAACAAATAATAATGTTATTATGTCTAAATAAATCTTCATGTTAAAATTCCATATACTCTGGAAGCAACAGGTCACACTTTTTGGCTAAAAACATCAGTCTAATTGGCAGGGCATTGTCTCATAATTGTTTCTTTACAAAACACTTAATTTAATCAAGGATTTGCCAAGGATTTGTCAGCACACGAAGACAAATAATGTTATATGGATCTTTGTAGGTAATCCTACTAATATTATGAATGCAAAAGTCTGGATGCTTGGATGTTTGTTACTCAATCACACCTAAACGGCTGAACTGATTTAGATAAAATTTGACACACGTATAGCTATATTGGAATTTTATAGCCTATGTCCTAATCCGGGTTATAAAATAGGCTATAAAATTCCTACCAGAAACTTCTCATTCCCGCTTGATATCTGAAAAAAGAAATTACGCGCGTGTGAAACCGCGGACAGAAAGCTAGTACTGATAATATTTCGAGAAACTATTAAAACAAAAGGCCTGAGCTAAACAATTTATAGACCAGGTTTCCATTAGCCTGAGAAATAAATGAGATGTATAATAATTAAAATAATATACAATTAGCCTTTTGAGTAATTAAGGCTAATGAGAGCTTAGATGATCATAAGGCATATCTAAATGCATGTACAGATTGAGATATTTTCTTTAACACATTCTTCTAACAGTACCACTCGCGCGTCCAGCGACTAGAGCAGCCCAAAAAAAAATGGCGCGACGCGTCCGGGCCTTTTCTGTTTGAACTGTTTTATCTGTGATACCATAACGAATATGCTTTTTCTTGGATATAGCAATGGGTCTCTGTTAAATTAAGCGGCTTTTGGACCGGTAAAATAATAGGACAACCCAAGTTTTCGATTTTTAAAAAATAAAATAAAATAAACATTTAGGGCGGCCATTGTGTTTTGTGTTTTTAAATTGAAGTATTTATTTACATTAGATATACTACTTATGTTGTATATCAAATTATTCCTCAAGATGTATACTTTATGAATATCATTAAACATCTATATGTACAGAGTTGGAAATGACGATAAAATCGACTTGAAAAACATGGTTTTTTGCGCCGGTTTTACGTCATTTTTAGTTTTATATACATTTTTTAAGTACTTCAAAATAGTTATTGTCATTTAATAGTCATTATAAATGATTCTCTATAGTATCAGCTATACACACATTTTTTTTTTGTTGTAAAGCTTCATAATTTGCTTGATATAGTAGTTTAAAGATGCGCATGCAAAAAAAATTCTACCCCCGCGAAAAAATTTCGTCGCTGGACGCGTGACGCAATTCCAGCATCCCCGCGCGGACGCGCGAGATGATATAATTTGACCCTAAAAACACCACATAAATAACAGTTCTTGTCCCAAGCCTTCATAGTAGAGAGGGCTCTTTTATGAAGTGTAGTGTTTTTAAGGTTTTTAAGGGGATGTACAGTCAACAGCACATCACAGTATACACTTGCAGTTCGATAATAGCGATTATGCCCCCACATAAGATCGGTACAAAGTCCAAAGTGTTACGTCTGACGTGCTTTTGACTGTACTTAGGATCTTCTAGTTTTAGTAAGTACTTTAGCACTTCTCAAAAATTAAGCTACATTAAATTTTGTGCATCAATGACTCACAGTCAGCAAGTATCGCACCCCCAGTGGAAAAAAGGCATAATCATTTTATTGCCAAATAGCGATTTTATCATATTTAAAAAGTAGATTTAACATTACATAAGCTAATTTTTTTTATATTTTTCTTAATAATATTGTCAAAGGACAATGAAAGAAATTGTATTAGAAATTGTGCCCACCTACCAACAGTCCTGGCACTAGTTTCAATGTAGTTATAACATTCCATAAAAAGACAAATAACCATTTTTAATCCAAAAAATGATGGGGTTATTTAAAAAAGAAACCGTGCTTATGCCACACACCTAAGATTCAGAATAGCGTTGTAAGTGTCTAGCTTCAAGTAGACTCGACTGTACAATATTTTATAAGATTACATTTTAATTGTACACTTTTATGACTGAAAATAAGGTAAATATTTTAATACAACCAGTTTTTTGGCTCTACTGAAAAGTTGTCATTTCCAGTTTATGCCTTTTTTCCACTGAGGGTACGGTATATGAAGAGGTGTTTCATCACTTATGTGAGACATTTAATAATAATATTATTATTTGGAGTCAATAAAAATATATGGGTAATTCTCACGAAATTCCGAAATTCGTGTCCTTATTGTTATTTTCTAAGTAATTACAAAATTAATGCAATGATTATTATTTAGTTATGAAGTATGTATAAGGGGTTACATAATACATATATGACTTTATAATAAACTAGATATTTAATATTTCTTTTACTTACAGAAACATCCGAAAATCATTCCCTCACTATGTCCCGAACTCCAGATTTAAGTACTCTATGGTTGCTAAATTGACACATTTCGCTAAATTTCGTGTTATAGTTTTATTAGCAGCTTAAAATTAAAATGGTCTTTTTAAAATATTCATAAAATCCAAGAAAAATTTAAAGGATATTGATAATTATGCATATTTTCTTTTTCCCGAGAAATAAGATCATTCCCTCACACTTTTGTTCGCAGCCCATTTTTGAACGTGTCATTTGTATTACATGAAAGCATCAATTTGTTTTTGATAGTTGGCAGTACTGCCAATAATTCATTGTGGCGAATTCATCTTGTGCATGCAAGTAATTTCGGTAAAAAAATAATTTCGTTCGTAGTTTACTACATTATAAATTTCGGCCGTCATTCCATCACATAACAATAAGGCAATCAACCTTAACTAATTGATAATAAGTTGTTTACGTTGGTTTTGGTAACCTATAACATTATCATTAATTTCAATACGAAAGAAAGTATAAGTTGTGTGTTTTGGGCGGCTATGTTTGATTTTGTCATTCCCTCACTGTCATTCCCTCATATTTATTTGTAGTTGGGTAATAATGATGGGTGAGAGAATTATTATTTTAACCGTGCAAATTTTAATGTAGCAGCAGCTTTGCTTGCTTTTTGTATTCTTGCTACATTAAAGGTAATGGAAATATGTATTTTGTTTATGGGCTTTATTAACTTTTCCCTCAGTCCCTATTTTTTTAACTACCTTTTTTTTCCATGAAAACTCACTAATTATGGGGGACCACTATATAATTGAGAATAAGTTATACGAGTACTCTAAAACCTGAAAAAAGAAAAATTAAATATTGAAAAAAAAACATAAATTTTTGTAACTCAAATTTCGGAATTTCGTGAGAATTACCCATATATAAATGTACAGTTAGCGCCAAAATGATCTGAGCGTTTAAACCTACCAAAAATATCTGATTATTTGACAAAAACCACAAAGCACTTTTACGTTTTAAGGTAAGGTTGGAAAATGTTCAGATATTTTTGGTGGTTTTTAACACAGATCATTTTGAAGCTGACTGCACAGAACAAATGCAAATTTTTTTTTTACAATTCCAGCAAAATTATAATTTTATCCATTATGACATTTTGTTTCAAGTACTTTATTGGTATTAATTATGTTTTTGTTGTTATCTTTGTTGCAGAATATACCTGATTTAATTACTTAATTAACATTAATTAAGTAACATCTTTTTTGGTAATACAATATTAAATATGTAATCCGATGATATAATCTAATGATCTTTAGTTTTTTAAACTTTGTGGTGCTTGACAAACAATGCTTGAAATATATAAGAAAATTATCTTATGCAATCTAGAAAAAGGATTTATCAGTTTTTTTCAAAATAAAAATAAAAAACACCATGTGCATGAAACACATGATATTCATTTCTTAAAATGGAACATTCTAGTATTTTATTAATTTATGATTAAAAAAAAAATTGCATGACTTAAATATGTTTTATGACTATAGCAACCTCTCACTACTTATATTACACTTACCTAGCACTTGATTCACATGTGCTAGCTTCTGTCCGTGGCACTTTATTAGGAAGACTGTCACACAAACGGGCCTCTTTGTAAAATAGCTTTATGGCCTCAGCAGCTGCTTCATTTGGTGTTAAATTTCTTGCCTACAATCATCAAAATTATTTACACGATCAGTGTATTGCTATTTGCTACTGTTTATAAATGTATACCTATAGAAGTCAATTTACCTCTCCACTTGAAGCACAGTAGTGATTGTCGCAGTTTGGATTACCACAACCATCCAACAACTGGTAAAAATACCTCTCAATCAATTGTTTAGCCGCGGCACGCTTCATAATGTCTTGGGTGTTGTTTGAATCTGCTGATGTGCATAAGCTTGTGGTAGGTTGACCTTCAGATTCGTTTGGGGCCAAATTACTGTTTGACGATGATGCTTCGTTCCCCCTAGATATGGTTAAGAATACGTAAATGGCAATCTGCGTTCAAATTCACGAGTCCAAAGCGACTTTATACACATCAAAACAAAGGGCAAAAATAGCAAGTAATGCATAACCTAACCTTTGTCTTCCAATTACGCAGTGTACAATTATAGCGCTGTTATAAATATTTTCTTTTGTTATGAAACTATTATGGTGACAGTTTGGTTAACCGTAAAAATATACAGCGACTAGAAAATCTGTGAAAAATTACCTTGAAGCTTCGTCAGTTTCACTTTTTGAGTTCATAGAAATTAATAGTTTCCAGGACTAAACACCTCCTAAGTGACAGATAATATAAATGCAATGAAATCCAAAACATTTACAAAGTAACAATAACCAGAATATAATGTTTTCACAAACTAAACTAGCTTCTTTGATACACAAAAAATGTTCTGTTCTACAATCTGTCAACCATTTTGAACATAAGCAATTTCATTGCACGAACTTTGCATTAAAAATATAAATTCAATAAATTATTTTTATTAGAAATTGCTGCATTTTATTCTATTACATTACGTGTCAATTTAGACATAATATGTAAATGTATAAAAAGTTCTGTCTTTATGAAATACTCTTTGAGTTCTGTTAAAAATTAAAGGAAAAATAAAGAGTGAAGGTAGTATTATGAAGATTTGCATGTTTATGTAAAATGGAACGAACGCTCTGCCTCATTCTGCCAAATTCTAAAGCTAGAGACCGACAAACTTATCTGTTCCGGTGGCCAAAATTGGAACTACGCGAAATGCAATGCAAAACGATATTTAATGACAGTTTTAAATAGACAGTAGCGACGCTGCCACCGGAACAGATAAGTTTGTCGGTCTAGGAATATTGATTTAAAAGTTTGCTTAGTTAGTAGAACACGTGTATACCTAAACTTGGAACACAAAATGGCGCCACCAATGATAGCGCCCGACCGTAGTGCAACAAATATTGTATATCGATATATTTATCGATACAAGTTTACGTGTCGATCATAAATGCACATATTTTGTTAGAGAAAAAATCATTTGAAATAATTTCATCTGTCATAAAAGTCAGTAAAATATAGGTAGTTCCTCTAGTACTGATAGGTAATAGTTAAAAAAAAAAATAGGTAGTTGTTAAATAAAACAAAATGTTACTAATTAAAAATATACTATTTTTTTTACAACAAGAATAAATAGTATTATTTATAAACGCTATGTTATTATTATCACAATCAAATCGACGTCCAAACCTATTGTTATATTAAGGCACTGCTTCATCATTATTTTGTGATAGGAAAATAAGAAACTATTTATAGATTTCTAATTTCCAAAAACTACATACTCGTTTTCTTGTTTATTTAGTGACACAGTATTTTATAAGAAAAGCACCTTTCATTATAACGATACCAGAAATATGAATTAACGTAAGGGACATTTTGGCGAAAATGAGTTATATATATCATTGGATTCAGAACTTTCTGCTCTATCGATTGGTGTTATTAAAAAAGTTCTATCGTTAAAAAAATGTCCCTTACAGTAAGATTTTTTGGCCTGCGTAAAACGTTTTATGCCAAAAAAAAATGATGTAACAGACGTTTACATTTTTTTTCTCTGAAAAATAAAGTAAGTCAATAGTGTTAAATAATTTACACCCTTACCTTGTCCCTTACTTTAATTCGTGATTAGAGTTTTTTAAGAATTTCATTGAACCCTAGTTAAAGATACCCTAAATGACACCGACGAACGGTGAAGATGGTGATGACAGCTGATAAAATGATAACTAGATAAAATACTAAATAGAAAAAGTTACATATTCTACCCACTTCAATTTCACCATTAAGAAGTTTAATTTACCAATATATTATCATCATAATCTGTCTGCCCATTCCTAATTATTTAATCTTGTAATCTATGTACTCGTATATAAAAGAAAGTGGTCTTAGTTACACGATTTATAAGTCAAGAACGGATGAACCGATTTGGCTGAAAATTGGTGAAGAGGTAGCTTCGAACCAGGATACGGACATAGGATCCTTTGATGGGGGAAAGGGGGGGATAATTGAAAAAAAAATACGCGCGGGTGAAACCGTGATTGCGACCCTAGTAATATATATTTCTAATATTCATATGAATATCACTTATATTTTTTTATTCATTCATCTTTCAGACAAATAATATTTTTTCATCTGTCTTTCGTTTTCAGTACATTCATTCAGTTACTTAATAAAAAGACTGTTTGATTAAGTCTGAGATTTTTTTTAAATTTAATTTCTGATTTTAAAGCCAATGATACGTAATTATTAAATCTACAGAGTTTGTTATATGACTCTTAATTAAAAGAGATCATAAAGTCAAATTATTATATTTAATTGATAAGTAAAAGGTGTCTAAGACTGCTAATAATTTAGGAAATTTATTTAAACATTGTTACTTTTAGGACATTTATTTAAACTCAACAAAAAAATTAATAGACTGATTAGTGTGTTGAATTTATAATAATTACCCAGACATAAAAGTCGAACATAAAAAAAATATTAATAATAAATCGTTTTATTTTTGTCTCCCTAAATTTCATTTAAATCTGCGATAGCTAGGCTGAAACTAACATTTAATTATGCAAATAACCTATTTGCATGGTATTAAAATACTCAAAATTTAGTATATTATAATCTATAGTTACATCAAATTGCAACACTGTAAAAGTCCTTTACAATAGAATTTCGTATCATTTTCTATTTCTCTTGCTGCTTACGTTATGCTTGACGGTTTACAAATAAAATATTAGCAACGTAAGGTACAACAAAACGTATTTTTTTAATGTAAGGGACATGCTATTTCTTAAACCACTGGATATTTCTAAATTATTCGTTCATAGCATGAAAGAAGAGGAAATTCTAAGAAACTTTGCTCTAGACACAATTAAAATTGAAGCAGACAGTAAAAAGTTATAGAGAGATTTAATTTTTTTTTATCGTTTTTTGGCTCTCCTGAAAAACAGTGTTTTGTCCCTTACGTTAATTCATATTTCTGGTATCGATAATAATATATACATTTATATATACATTTTTCCAAAAATCCTTACCAGAAGATAAAGTGAAGATACTGTACTGTATCATACTACCATCACGTAATCTTGTTATTTCGAGAGTTCTGTAAAACCAGTTTTCGTTGAAGTGTAGCGAGCAAACGTGCCTTATTTTATGTCGCGGAATTATATTTTCCCCACCTATTAACTCTATTTCTTCTTTAATGTTTCACTTACAGGAAATCTGCAGAAATAATATAACTGTTTTGCATTACAACAAAACAATTATTATGTGTCGGATAAAACACAGTGTTCTGTGAGAGAGCTGTCTATGATTTCTTTGCCTAACTTGTATATATCATTAAAAACTTACCAGATTGTTCCTGATTGGTGCAATAGTTTACCTTTTTGTTCACCAGCAGGCGCCACCTGTACTAAAATTGGCGGTTAATGATCTGTCAACCTTCAAGTTTTCATAGTCTTCCATCACCAGCAAGCACTTGCTGGAACACTGTGTTTTATCCGACACATAATAATTGTTTTGTTGTAATGCAAAACAGTTATATTATGTGTCTTTATAAAACACAGTGTTCTGTGGGAGACCTGTTTGTTATCTGCTGGTGTAAGCACAAACGCTATGTGATAAAATTAGACTGATATGGATGAAAATACCAAGTTAATAGGAACATGTATAATTCTTACTCACAAAGTAATACAACAAATTTAAATCTTAGTTCTAAATCACATCAAGTATTCAATTATAACTGAGATCATGTTACATTTCTATAATTATGTTAGATTATCTAATTATCTAAACATATCTTTTAAAAAAAATTAAAGTCCTCTTTTCTGGACAATAGAATAACTAAAAAGGTAAAGACGCCTCTGTCTATTACTTAATAAAATAAAGTTAACCACTCAATCCCGAACCGGCACTCGGGTGCCGCGTAACAATAGATTTTCTATTGTGTCTGGTGATCCGGGGCTCGAAAGATTAAACATAACAAAAACCAAACAAAATAATAATTATTAATTAAACACTTATAAAATTTTTAACCAATGAATCAGCACATGCTGTATTCTCATCAGTTCTCTCTACTCTACGACAGTAATATTTTTTAAAAGTCTGAGCACTCTTCCAATTACCTCTTTGGAGGATCTCATCTATAGGCCTATTTTCAAGCCAGCCACGGGAGGCAACTGCTGACCTAATGCATCCTGGTGAAGCATCAATGTTGATCTGTTTGAAAATACTCTTAATCCAGTTTGAAATATTAGTTCTGCTTGCAGGTTTAACTAACCCAGTAACGGAAATAAATAATCTAGTGACCTCACTCTGTGACCTTCTTTCATTTGAGAACTGAATTAGCTTTTTAATGTGACTCACAGGGCATATCTGTTCATTTGAATGCTTAACTAGAACCCACCCGGATTGTCTGTGAGTACTAGAGTCTGTCTTGGATCCAAATACTGGCCACAAAGTCATCTTATCTGTATCCTCATACAGATTCTCTTGGGATATATCTAAAAGAGTCAGGTCATGAATTCTACGTCCAGAGGCTAGAAGAAGAATCAGAGCTGTGCGTCGAGAGATGTCAAATAATGTGTTAGTGCTGGTTGTAGATAGCAACCAATCAAATAACAATTTGATGTCGAAGATAGGAGGCTTTTGAATATCCGGTTTAGCAAGAGAAACAGCTTTCAAAATTTGTTGTACGAAGAAATTTTTGGAAAAATTCTCTGTTGAAGCTCCGCAGAATGTAGATACAGCTGATTTGTGCAGGAGAATTGTGCTATGGGCAAGCTTGTCTACCAAAAATAGCTTGGCTAAAAACCTTGCTAGATCATTACCTGACGGTTGTTTAGGATTTATGTTATGCAAGCTACACCATTGGACCCATCTTGTAATGGGGGCCTTGTATGTTGATAGGGTTGATTCACGCCAGCTATGCTTCAGCAATTCTCTTTCTTCTGTGGCCCAATGGGATACCTGGTCAGTCCACCCCCAACTTTCCATGCAAGAAGAGTTAACTTGTCTACCTGTGGAGGGCACCGACCTGTTGTCTGATCTACTAAGGTCTTCCGCAGATCCTCTATTGTCAGGGGTTCCGTTAGGGCTCTGGCTTGCAGATCCGGGGACCAAAAGCATTGGGGCCATTGTGGAGCTATTATGACAAATGTCCCCTTCGACTGGTTTAGATGTGCTAGCACCTGAGGAATTAGGTTGGGGGGTGGAAACACCCATCCCAGCCGATAATCCCAAGGACGACTGAAGGCGTCGCAAAAAGTTGCGCACCCATCTGTTGAGTCCCAAGTTACATAATTTGGAACGACCGCCGAGGTCTTGGAAGCGAATAAGTCTATTTCTGGCACGCCCCATACGCTGAATACGGCCTCCGTGGCCTGGGGCAATAGATGCCATTCGGGTACTGCTCGACCCCTTGACAGGCGGTCTGCAATCCCGTTTAAATTTCCTGGCAGGTAACAAGCTGACAGTGTCACTTTTAGCTGCTCGGTTAAGTTTAGGAGCTTGGTGGTCAGGTTCAGGAGAGCGAGAGATCGCGTGCCCCCTTCGTGTCTGATGTATGCTACTAGGGTTCTGTTGTCTGATTGTATCAGAATGTGCGCACCCTGCAGAACGCTTTGTTGATCCAGAATTGAGCCATACACTGCGTACATCTCCTTCACATTGGAGTGCCATCTCTTCTGATGCTGAGCCCACTTTCCTGACAAATACATGCCGTTTAGTTGTGCGCCCCACCCCGCATCCGCTGCGTCGGTGGTTAGAAAGTGCGTGACTTCCTGTCGGCGTAATGGCTTTGAGCTTTTGTCTATTGTTCTTAACCACCAGGTCAGGTCGTCGTGAACGGATCGAGGTAAGAGTCTTTTCTCTCGCATCCGTCCCTCCTGAAAAGACCTCAGAAAAAGTTGCATTTTGCGACAATGGAGACGTCCTCCGGAGACAGTCATTGTCGCAAAGTTCAACAAGCCCAGGAGACTCTGAGCTTCTCTCAGGCTGCATCTCAGCCCTGAGATCTCTATTTGAGATATCATTGTCTTTATCTTTGAAATCTTTTTCTGGGGTAATGACATAGTATTTAGATGGGTGTTCCATGTTATGCCTAGATATTCTAGGTTCTGTGTGGGCTCCAAAATTGACTTTGGATGATTTATATACCACCCTAAAGTCTCTAGCAAACTCACGGCTTCCGCAACCTGAGTGCATAGAACGGACCTGTTCTGATGGCTGAGGAGGTAGTCGTCTAAATAAACAATCACACGAATGCCTCTGGCCCGGAGGGTTTCCGCAACCCAACTCGACACGGCTGAGAATATTCGTGGAGACGAAGCCAGGCCAAATGGTAGGGCTGTCAATTGCAGTATTTCCTGGTCGTAAACAACTCTGAGAAACCTCCTGTGAGCCTCGGACATGGGCAAATGGAAGTAAGCATTTTGAAGATCGATCTTCACCATCCAGTCTCTGGCCTGCAGAAAATCTGCCACATCCGATTGGGAAACCAAGTGGAAATGTTTGGTTGTAACATATGCATTGAGACCCCGTAGATCGAATATGGGCCTCATTCCACCGTCTGATTTCTTGACTAAAAACATCTTTGAAAAGAAACCCGGACTCAATGAAGGTGGTTTCTCTAGAATCTTCTTCTCTTTGAGGTCTTTGATCATGGCTGTCATTTCTGAGGTTACTCGAGTTGAAAATCTTTTCTGTAGGCCCTTGTAAGGGAACTGCATAGGGGGTTTTGTAATAAAAGGAATCTTGCAATTGGTTATGACATTTAAAATGAATGGATTTGCATTCATTGCTTCCCACTCTTTGACCCGATCCTTTAAGCAACCCCCTGAGAAGTTCCTTCTTTGACTGTCAATTTTTTGTATTGTTACTGATCTGTTCGGTTTTGTTGAAGTGACGAAAGGGTTTTTTTGAAACATATTTTGGTCTCTTATTCCCTTTATAATTCGTTCTATTATTATTACCTTGTTGAGATTTACTATTGTAATTATTATATTTATTATTGTTATTTTTATAATAATTGTGTTCCTGAGAAATGTTTGATTTCTTCTTAAGTGCATATGATGGGGTATTCAGCCATGTCTGTGAGCCACCTAGTGACTGAATAATGGGTTGAAGTGCTTCACGACTAAAGAGGTACTCTGCACTAGGAGGAACTTTTTGTAAGGTAGCCTTGAGATTAGTGTTACTAATCTCCTTAAGAATGCGATCACGTCTATATTCTATGCACTCTGCACGTTTCCCACATAAAATTTGCATGTTTAATTCAGAGTTTTTTGATATGGCTGAGTCTGGACCAAACATTATAGTAAACTTTTCAAACAAATTAGTTACATTTAAATTTGATGGCTCTTTTGATGCCCAATCCAATATATTTTGCAAGCCTTCTTGCATTAATTGCCTTTGTTCTAAAACTACATTAGACAATCCAGCTATAAGAGTCTCAGTCGAAGCTAAATAATCTTTAGATTTATCTAAATGACATAATTCTTCATTTAGTTTCAAACCTGTAAAACCTGGTTGAGCTATACAGGTTTGTAAAGCTTTTTTATAACGAATGCCTTTCCATGTTTGCGATTCAAACTGTTGCAATCTAATAAGATCTTTGAGGCGATCCGGATTAGCGGGAGGAATCAACGTACTTTTATCATGATAAATGTTTACATCTCCTAACGACAGTGTTGTAGACTGGCCAGGGATAGTTAAAAATGGATCTCGTGTAGGCTGTTCAGTTTGCAAAACTGAACAAGGCGTGTTTTCACATTGTTGTGAAGTTGAAGTACCCGGTATATTATGAGTATACATCGTTATCGCGCGGGCAGTTTCGGGGCGACACGTGGATTCTGATGAATAGGGTTGCCACGCATGGATCTTTTTTTTTAAATTATATTTGACCAATAAAAATATCGATTTTTAAATCGATATTATGCATTGAATCTATTTGTAATCCTAAATCGACCACTGACACAACAATGTTACCTTACGATTTTTTTCGGTTTCGATAACTTAACCAATTTTATGAAAATGTTATTTTTATCCTAATTACTAATTTATAGCTGTATGATGTCAATTTCTGACTTACTGGACTGAATCAACCCTCAGAGAAAGTGTTGCTAACTTAAACAACGCTTCTACACTACTTTGTCCCAATTTTGAATACAATATCAAAATAGAAATAATATTCTATTTATCCTCTTAAGGTATTTATCCTCATAAGGAATATAAATAACATGAAAGGATTTAATTTAAAGAATAAAAAAACATGCAAATATTCTAATACTCGTTATATACGTGTGACAGCCCTTCGGTCATCTATGCGTCGCCCCCAAACTGCCCGCGCGATAACGATGTATAATTATGAGCTATATAATTCGAAATGTAACTCACCTGGGTCATCAATGCGTCGACTCTAGGGTCAAATGAATGTGAACGAGACTTCTGAAAATACCTGCGTTTACGTCTCTTGTTTGGAGGAGGCGAGGCAAAACGTTCATCCTCCGAGGATGAAGACTCCGAAGAGTCAATCCGGGACCGTCCCTCATCCGGGGCGACGGCAGGACCCGAATCCTCGCCTTCAACTATCACCTCCATCACTTTTCACTATGTTTTATCCGTATTATCACTTAAATTTGTTAATGAAAAAATTTTTGCTGTCCATGCGGCAAAAATCACAAACGCTATGAACACTTGAAGGTTGACAGATCATTAACCGCCAATTTTAGTACAGGTGGCGCCTGCTGGTGAACAAAAAGGTAAACTATTGCACCAATCAGGAACAATCTGGTAAGTTTTTAATGATATATACAAGTTAGGCAAAGAAATCATAGACAGCTCTCTCACAGAACACTGTGTTTTATAAAGACACATAATATACCATTGCAGAATATAACTATCTAAAACGTATCGATACATAAAAATATTGTGTCACATCACTAGCTGGAACTAAATATGGCGAAACCGGCACGCGTCAAAAACTGTGTGACGTCTCTAAAAAGTGTTGCCAAAATGGGTACAATGCAAAGATATCTGTCTCTTTTTTCATACGCAACAATCACTTAGATGAAAAGAGATAAGTATATATTTGTAAGGCAAGTGTCGATTCGATGTGTATTCATATATCGTCGCTTATACAACAATACCGCGTAAGTCGAAAAATGGCCATGTGACGTTTTATACGTCATTGGATAGATCTTTTCATCCCGCATCCAATAGCGTTTTAAGAAATTTCGAAATTAGCCTATCACCGCACTTAATTCAATAGAAACGGCACCGCGCAAGTCGTCGAAGGAGTAAAAAACCGCACAAGTCGTCAGTTCGCCATATTAACTCGTGTTGTAATGAGACCACGCTGCTAAGAAACGTTTTTTCTTTAATTTTGACTGCTTTATCAACAAATCTTCTTCTTCTGATTTAAAAAAAAGGATGCTAACTCAATTAATCGTATCGTATATTCGTGTTGATGACTCCTTTTCCTCTTGAAATGATATTGTTGCCGAGGTGCCTCAGGGTGGCGTCTTATCTCCTCTGCTTTTTTCAACTTTTTTAATAGTATCACTCATGATCTCTCTTCTTCCTTCCATCTCTATGCAGACGACCTACAAGTTTACTCTTGTGGCGATCTTGAAGAGCTCCCAGGTGTTATTGAGGGCATTAATACCGACTTGACACGAATCTTAGACTGGAGCAACTCGTTTGGGCTCAATGTGAACCCCCAAAAAACACAAGTCATAATATTAGGTGGGTCACGTCAAATCACAAGGTTTGACTGGGGTTCTTTACCACCAATTGTGCTTGACTGTGTCCAGATAGCCTTTAGCCGAGTAGTTAAAAACCTTGGGGTATAATGGACAGTACTTTGACGTGGGATATGCAATTCAAGGAGGTTAGCAGGAGAGTGTTTGCTTCGGCAAGTTCCGTTAATAGACTCCGCAACTTTTTACCTACATATACCCACCAAAATTGTTCTAGTGCAGGCCCTTTTACTGCCTTTGCTCGATTACGCTGACTGTTGATGTATTGACCTTTGTGAAGCGTCTCTTAACAAGCTAGAGTGTATGCAGAACTTTTGTATACGTATTATCATCGGCCTACGTAAATATGATCACGTTTCGGAATACCGAGCTCAGCTTGGCTGGCTTTCAATACGACGTCGCCGCGATTTGCATGCTCTTAGCTTACTGTTCTCCATTCTCTTTAACCCTTTTTATCTCCTCCCTATCTTAAAGAGCGGTTTCATTTCTTGCAATCCACCAAGGGTCTTGATCTGCGTTCATCCCGGAAGGTACATCTAGTCTTTCCTCATCACTCCACTCAGTTCTACTCTCAATCCTTCACTGTTTATTCTATTCCCTTTCTAACGTGAATCTCAGACACTTTCAATTTTCAAATCTCGTGTTAAATCCTACTTTCTTTCTCTCCGCTGACTACTGCTTGAGTGTTGTCATTTTTATGGTCTATCTTGGTTGAATGTTTCTATTGTTTGATATCCGTGAATCTGATACTATTCTATTGTATTTATTTTACTATATAGGGTCACATTTTATTAAGGGGCAATATTTTAAAAATTGATTCTACACTAAAAATAAAAGATATTCATCCAGTATATTTTCTTTGTTAATACGATAGTTTTCGAGAAAAACGAAGACTTTCATCTTGCTTTAATAGTCAAATACTACAACCTGTGTATTACGTGAAATACGCTTGTTTACTATCGATACTAGAAAAGTCAATGTCAAACAACTTTACTCAATGGAACTACTTTGCGGGTCTTCCCGCCTCTCTACTTGCCTTCTCGCTCTTTAGCTAAAGCGCTCTTGCTCACACTTGATGGCCGGCCTCCATTAGTGTTACCACCGTGGGAAGTTGTCGCTAGATCTAGGGTAATTTACAATAGTTCAACCTTGTCTTCATTTCAAAATGTAGAATTTCTTATAAAAGCATAGGTGAGGATGACCACTTACGGTCTAAAAGTGGTTACCTATACGGTAACCAAATAGCAGCTCCGCGCAACGCAAACTGGCACTACGGCCAATAACTATAGTAGTTTATGACTGAACGTACCCATAAAATTTAAAATGCACTAATTACTTAGTACCTACTTCCCCACACTTGCGCACTAAAACTGCAAGTGTTGTTTGTGTGAGATGGACACAAACAACGTGTTCTCAGCTGTTCGTGACTTCATTGATTGACTACCATGCTAAGTACTTACCTACTTGTCGTCGTTGTGTGGTGGTCTCTAATACCAACCATGTCGGAGAGCTCGAATTGACTCTCTCCTCGTGCGCTAAAAGCAAAGTTTTCCGAAACGCCAGCTCCATAGTTCCCTCATGCACACACTCAGTTTATTTTAACCACATTATTGTCGCGTCAGAGCAAGGGTGACATGAGCAATCGCTGTATGGTTTTTCGCAATAAGATTTTTCGCACAAACGTTACATCGCACTAACAAATTATCGATGTTATAAAATGCGTTGATCCCACCGACCGAGCCATCGAAATCCGAACACTGTAGATATTCGTTCGCTGTCGCACCTGCGACCGTAATAAATAGTACGAAATTTTCACTTAATTACACTACACTTCTCACAATCAATTCTTCCTCACTACAAAACAAAGTACACCGTGATAATCGCATAAATCCCAGAAACAATAGCGCATTTGAAGACTCGCGCGCGACCGAATTAATAGTCCAGTCAACGAAGCTCTAACTTTGCCATTTTAGATGAAAAGCTGAAACTGGTGCCAAATTTTTCGCTAAAGACTCCGTAATAACATACTAAAAATGCAGGGTCGTGTCGTGAGTCACCGGGGTCATACGAAAAAAAAAATGGAAAAGGGTGAAAAAATACTTTTTCCTAAAAATCTCGAAAACTAACTGAAAAATGAGAAAAAGTGTCAGACAAAAGTCGTAGAAAATTACTTTGTCTACAAAAAAGGTTATTATCAATTTGCGCGTATCGCGCACCGTTTCCTAGGAAATCGCGTACAAAGTGCGAAAATTCGCACAAACAATGTTTTTCGTTTAAATAGAATTTTTACCAATTTTTCCATTTAAAAAATATTTTTATGCATTCAAAGAGATTTCCGTCTTCTTTTTATTAATTTGATTCTACATCAATAAGTGCACTTTGTACTCGATATCCTAGCAAACGGTGCGCGGATACGCGTAATTGATAATAATCTTTTCTGTAGACAAAGTAATTCTCTACATCTTTTGTCTGAAACTTTTTCTCATATTTTTGTTAGTTTTCGAGATTTTTAGGAAAAAGTACTTTTTCACCCTTTTCCATTTTTGTTTTCGTATGACCCCGGTGACTCACGACCCTGCATTTTTAGTATGTTATAACGGAGTCTTTAGCGAAAATTTTGGCACCAGTTTCAGCTTTTCATCTAAAATGGCAAAGTTACAGCTTCGTTGACTGGACTATAACTAAAATTGCCGAAAGAAACTTATCGGAAGGACACTAGTGTTGTGTACCAATGAAGATATTTCGATAAATTATTTAGTTTCTATGTTTAAAAAACAAACTACCTACTACGATATTGCTAATAAAGTAATAATACGATAAATTAAACAAATTATTATTTTTGTTATGCTCAAATGTCATAGTTGATTAAACCCCTAACATGTTAATTCATTTTTTCAGCTAAAAATAAATTACTTTATTGTCCGCATAAACCCGAGCTGTGTCCGAAAAAACTGATACAAAGTTAGCTCGACCCGGGAATTTAACCTAGGACCTCAAGATCTCAACACGGTACCAACTACTAGACCATCGGGGTGTATCTTATTTATTTATTTTTAGCAAACTCTTTAATGCTTTGATTAATCCTCTTAGTAAAAAAATATCGGTGTGAAAGTACTGTATCGAGTTTTTGGTCACAGCACTAATGCTGGGGGCTGATCTGTTCGTGTGTCGTAGTTGTGAGTCGTCTCAAGCGCCGCTAGCGGCCAGCTTGAGTCATACCTTCTTTTAAAGAAGCCGCCCAGAGGCAAGTCGAAAGGCCAGGTTCGGGAGTGTCGACATTTGCACAAAGTGCCGCCGAAACATCACTACACATGCCTTCTGTCTAATTTTGTTTATTTTGCAGCGGATACTACATACAACATTTTGATTATTTTTTTCTTGTGTTTTTCTGGCCAGTAATAATTATTTTGAAAATGGAAATAAATGTCGTATCGTCCGGATGCGCTACATAATATTCTACATAACATTCTTAGGTGCGGACTACAAGGGAGTGTCGTTCAGTTCGTCGAATATTTTCGTAAAGCAGTGACGAGTGCGCGAATCGTAAGTGTGTTTGACGCTATGATATACGAGTGACCGGGAGGTTTTAACTGCTGTGCATTGTGTTGATCGTGCCAGATTGTGTAAGATTGTGTGTAGCAAACGGAGGTCGGACTCGGCACATTCAACAATTGTTGTAAATAGTAAGTAAATTTTTAAATAGTAGAATTGTAAATATTGACTTTGAAACATGCCAAGTTAATGCACATTGTTATTTTAAATCGATCACTTTGTATTTAACATCGTTTATTAGACATCGTTAATGATACTCGTATACCTAAATAACGAGTGCAATAAATTGTTAGTCCAAATTAACTTGAAAAAACGTGATGGTAAGTCATATTTCAAAATAAAATTTAAAAATTCAATATTAGGGTATTATGTAGTGTGTGCAGGGTAACACTTATTGAATGAAATGAGAAAAAGAAACGGCGATAAGTAGAACCGCTTTAAAATGACATTTGCAAAGAGAGAGGATCGACTAAAAAGAAAGAGAACGGCGATAAATAGAAGCCATTTTTAAATAATTCATCAATGAAAATAGGGTCATGCAAAGTTCATCTCATACACAGGTTGTTCCCAAAAATATTAGATTTTTTTTGTTTGAAAACGTTAAAAATGAAACTATTAGGAATATTTAAACAATATATCATGCATTGTGTGTGTATAACATAAATTGATTTTCTTATAAAATATTGCCCCTTAATAAAATGTGACCTTATATATATTTGTAATATGTTTATGTATGTTTATTTAGATATTATGTATAATATGTATGTATGTATATGTGTATTTATTAGAGGAGTCTGGAGTCAAATTTATTACATATAAATATTTCTCTTTATCTGTGTCTTGCACTGCCCTTTATTCTGTTCAAACTATGTAGTTTCTCTTTCCTAAGGTTGACTGGAAGAGATCGCTATTAGCGATAAGGCCGCCTATATTGTACAGCTATTATATGTTACATTATTGTCCTAAAGTGTTTTGTGCAATAAAGAGTATCTATCTATCTTATAATAATGGGGAAACTTTCAAATTTGACTATCTGACTGAACTTGTTTGGCAGATTTGTTAGATAATGCCAATTATGTTTAAATGTGAAACATATAAAAGGTTTATAAATAACGTCTTTACTTTATTTCACTGTTGTCACATTATATTTTTGTTACTTAAAAATTATAAAGATTACTTAATAAAAAATTTAAATACCGCAGAAGTCTTTGTTTTGTCGAACTAAAACCGCACAAGTCGAACATGTAGTTATACAGCCCTAAATTTACATCACTTGACCTATAAAAGTAAAAATAAGGCCAATTTAAACCAATTTTTGAATTTACTAAACGTGAACTTAGTATTGAATAGAATAAAAACAGTTATTTGTCTCTCCTGAAAACTTGTCAAAATTGACTTGCGCGGTATTGTTGTATCGACGATATCATATAAATCCTAATATTATTTTGACCGCCTCCGTGGAACACAGGCGCATGTGCGTTACTCTAGCGGAAAGCGCAAAATTTTAGCACGTCTAGAGATGAAACAATATAGAATAATTTGTGCATTGTATGCTGTAAATGTGCACCAAATATAAAATTTGTGCCTAGTGGGGTTTCTGAGATATTAATGAAAATACGATTCCACCAGCGTAACGCTTGAAAACATTATCCTGGCGGAACGATTTTTACCTATTGGTCCTAGGGCAATTTTAGGTAGCATAAAAGATAGCTTAAATTTGTGCCCTAAAATAGCCAAGCAGCGGCATTTGTGCCCCCCGTAGTTTTTGAGTAATTGCAAATGCCGCTGCAGTAATGTTTGGCTTATTTTCCATATCTTCAGAACAGCTGGACGTACAGAAATGATTTTTTGTGAGAAGATGCCTTGTTATTTGTGCAAATTTGTGCCCTCATAGTTATTCCAAAGAAATACATGGTTAATGATTTAAAAAAGATTTTCTAAAAAACGAAAACAGCCTCTACCTCTTGAACTACTTACGATAGGCGCTGAATGTCTCAAGTAGCTGATGCCTATATGATACAAGGTTCTTCTGACAAAATTTTATAACCCTACGTCTGATATTGACGAAATAAATCAACTTTTTGAACTGAAAACTGTTTACTCATTTCGAGCCGCAAATAAGGGAGTTTGAATAACGTAACGATTCCCATTTTTTGTCAAAAATCTGTGCCTTTATTCAAATAGACACACACTAAATTTCAACTCTCTACGTTCTGTAATTAACCGTAAATTAAATAAAATTAACAAGTAAGAACATTTAGATTATTACCCGACCAAGTATGAAAGGTCATAAAAAAGCGGCCTTTAAGAACATTTACCGTACCTTCTTAATTTATATACCTAACTTTTCTCTTGTTTGTACAGTGATGTAGAAAAGCGGTTAATTAAGTTAATTATTGTCGTTTCGACAATTTCGATTTACCTAAAAAGTGAAAACAAATTACGAATAAGAGCCTACGTTGCTTTTATTAAAGTTATTTCATTTTTAATGTTATTTTAATGTTCTTAGTATTAATCTTTTCGTATTAATACTTAAAAAATATTATTACTATGTAAGACTAAGACGAACAAAGAACAAAATAAATATTTTTTATTAAACTATAATGGATGGCGGAAGAGTAGTTTTTTATTTCATATTATCACGTCTCGACAACCACCTCTCTGATAGATAATCAAATTAAAATCACCCAATTTTTTCACCACTTGGAGTAGGTTTATCTTTTCTTGTTAGTTTAATAAACTTTTAAATTAATTAAATTGGGGCAGAACGGAAAGTGGACCCTCCCAAACAAAAAAGGATTTTCAAAATAGGTTAATAAATGATCAGTTATTAGAAATGAAGTATTGAAAAATAAACACCTCGATTTCACACTAAAACTTGTTTACACGAATGTACCGACAGTTATCCTACAAATTTAAAGATGTTGGCTTGAACTGCACGGTCGGTTTTTTATGACCTTTCATACTTGGTCGGGTAATAATCTAAATGTTCTTACTTGTTAATTTTATTTAATTTACGGTTAATTACAGAACGTAGAGAGTTGAAATTTAGTGTGTGTCTATTTGAATAAAGGCACAGATTTTTGACAAAAAATGGGAATCGTTACGTTATTCAAACTCCCTTATTTGCGGCTCGAAATGAGTAAACAGTTTTCAGTTCAAAAAGTTGATTTATTTCGTCAATATCAGACGTAGGGTTATAAAATTTTGTCAGAAGAACCTTGTATCATATAGGCATCAGCTACTTGAGACATTCAGCGCCTATCGTAAGTAGTTCAAGAGGTAGAGGCTGTTTTCGTTTTTTAGAAAATCTTTTTTAAATCATTAACCATTTCTTTGGAATAACTATGAAGGCACAAATTTGCACAAATTACAAGGCATCTTCTCACAAAAAATCATTTCTGTACGTCCAGCTGTTCTGAAGATATGGAAAATAAGCCAAACGTTACTGCAGCGGCATTTGCAATTACTCAAAAACTACGGGGGGCACAAACGCCGCTGCTTGGCTACTTTAGGGCACAAATTTAAGCTATCTTTTATGCTACTTATAATTGCCCTAGGACCAATAGGTAAAAATCGTTCCGCCAGGATAACGTTTTCAAGCGTTACGCTGGCGGAATCGTATTTTCATTAATATCTCAGAAACCCCACTAGGCACAAATTTTATATTTGGTGCACATTTACAGCATATAATGCACAAATTATTCTATATTGTTTCATCTCTAGACGTGCTAGCATGCCGCCAGAGTAACGCACATCACAGGCGCGGTCGCAGCCTGAAATTTTGGAGGGGGTCACTTTTTATTATTATTTTTTGGGGAGATTGCGTTTTTATACCATAACCGCAGGGTAGCTAAACCTGCGGCCGTGTGTGGGACTCGTCTAAGTCTAAGTGTGGGACTAAGCGTCCACTACGCACTAAACTCCCCCAGCCAGCCTTGTTGTGGCTATTGACCAGCCCAGGTCACTCACTACCTACCTCAGAAAAAGGAAACTTGGAAGTGTTACAAAATCATATATAATTAATAATTATACTTAAGATATTACCACCATTCACCACCATTATTATTTGGCAAATTTTTGAGATTTTTCAATTTGACCTTAGATTTTGGGGGGGGGTCATGTCCCCTGTGACCCCCCCCCTTCGGACCGCGCCTGGTGGAACAGTGGCTAAGCCGCTCGGGTATAAAACCCGGAGGTCGTGGGTTCGATTCCCACCTAGGGTCTGGTTGGTGGTAGGGCTTTTTCAGAGTCCGACTGGCTAGCTACCACCCCCACAGGTGAAATCTGTCGCCATAATAGCTCTGGCTGTGTTCCGGCAGTATTAATGTGGGAGCCAGTACACTTGAAATCAAAGGCTCGAAGATCAGATGAGCCTACAGTCTGGCAGCACATTGAGCGACGCTTCCTGGTGAAGTGTCCCTCAATGGATTAGGCCGCAGTGGCCGCTTACCATCAGGTGGGCTGCGTGTCTGTCTGCCAACTGATGTGGTATAAAAAAAAAAAATGAAATGAAGCTGACTGAATAGCAAATTTTTTCCTAATTCCAACTATATGTACAACACAACCTGAACACAACACAATACAATATTTTTTAATCGGTTATGTATGTATTGTTAAAGAAAATAGCTCAAAGTATCTTTTTTTTTTTTTTTATTAATGGCCTCTATCCCGCGCCTGTTTGCGGCGCGGTGATTCTGCCAATGTCAAGTGAGTTGGGTTGGGAGTTTCTAATTGCGTTAAAACATTGGTGTTAAGATGTTTTAACGCTTCATGGAAACACTGGAGGATACTCTCAAGGTCACGGGGGAATGGACGCCATTGCGGTAAGAGCGTCCCATCTACCGATGAGACACACTACACGCAATACCCGTCCATTCAGTCAATTTGTTTCAATTTTCTTATTTATGACACTTCGTTACACTTTACTGAATGAAAATCACACCACTTTTCAACACCAAACTGCACTAGGTCACAAATAAAAAGATTTAAAACTAAAAGACGCGTGGACCCATCGCCTACCCTCCAGTGAATCCCTAGCTCAAAGTATCGTTTCCACTGCTGTTAAAAAGCTGTCAAAATGACATTTACTTGTAAACTTTACCGGGTGACCAATAAATTGAGACATTTTTTCTGCCATTTTGGAAACTTTCACTCCTTAATTACTAAACTGTGGTTTTATTACTAAACTCACAACACAACACAAGACAAGCAAGACCGGTGATTTGTGAGTATCGAGCCGCCACCCGGCTTTTACTTTTTTCATATAAATCAACATTCCACAGAAGCTGCGGGCTCGCGCAAGCCGGGTGCTGCGGGTCAAAACCGCGCCGTGAATTCTTAGCCTTTGGTTTTTCATTAGGTAACTCAATATTGATATCTCCTTTTATAAATTTTTTGCTCCTTGGTTGGCAAAAATGACACTCAAGTTAATACTTGTTATAGTAATCTATAGATCATGTTTGTAAAAATGACATAATTTTAAGCATTTTTGATCCTAGTGTGCGGCGGATTTACCATTTTTTGTACGGAATAGAAATAACCAGATTTTTTGCATTTTTTGTACGGAATAGAAATAACCAGATCTTTTGAGATGGCCACCCTAACTCCAAAGTGTCACTGTCAAACGTCACGTCACGTCAGTCAGTTTCATTCATTTCAGATTTCAGTCAGTTACAGTTTCTTTCTTTCTTTCTTTAGGCAGCAGGGCGTATTTGGGGAGAGTTTTTATAAAATATAAAATCTTAACTCGATTTGTTTAACATTATACTTTATTAATACTATTCTTCAAATTGAAATAGTGCGTGTTATCATGATGGAAGTTATTCCTACTGAAGATAGTCAAGAGAAGAGAGTAAAAGATATTCTCAATGGTTTCCAAGTGTATCCTTTTTTACAAACAAACCATATTTTTACATGAAGATTAACAAAATCAGGTTTACGGTAAAGTTCCATTATCATTATTCAGGTACAGCTAGCTATTCACCGGTCCGTGGTTAAGTCATGGTGGTTTTCATCAGGGCTTTAATGAGTTACAAAGCTCCCATATTATGTATAAGAAATTTTTGTTGACGTATAAGTTTAGTTTGTCGTGGTATTTTTCACAATTTAAACTAAATGAAGTCACTTGTAATTGTATGTCCTGGTTTCCAATTATACCAAAACATGGATCCTGAGTTAAATCCTAGAAAAAAATATTACATTAATTCCTTAACATTGTTTTTATTTAGAAATTGGATGAATCTGCGCGATGGAGATTCAGGTAACTGTTTTTTTACATAATGAGATTTCATAATATAATGAAATACATTTTAAACTTTAATTTATTGTCATTCCAGGTAAAATATTGTGGCAGTACAATGAAGATTTGTCCAGCCCTGATGTGGAACATGAGGCCCGCGTCC
The DNA here is from genome assembly GCA_949319885.1 of Mecyna flavalis. NCBI lineage: Eukaryota > Metazoa > Arthropoda > Insecta > Lepidoptera > Crambidae > Mecyna > Mecyna flavalis. The sequence goes on along the minus strand of OX439431.1, from coordinate 13,599,388 downwards.
CCAAGCGGATCCTTAAGTGCAGGGTTGTCTCCAGAGAGATGAATTTTAGCTCTGTTGAATCTATGGAAAAATTTCGTTTAGAACAGGTGAGCTTTACACAGAGTTTATTGTAATGATGCTTGACGCTTGTGCATTTGTATTCTGTGTAGTATAGCTGTAATTCATAATATGAGAATACAAAATTTTTATAATATGTACATGTCAACTTAATTGGCTTGTCTAAACATCGTGCATGAACCTGCGCAGAATACAATAAATGTAGGTGTCAGAGGAGCGCCTGTGCGAATGATGCTCGCAGCTAACTTCAGACAAGCTAATGAAGTTGACGCGGACAGTATCACCTTTTGATTTCACATGTGAAGCTCACTGGAGACCTGCTTCCTGACACTGACTTTGGAATGTGTGCATTAATCTCTTCCAATTTGTATTTCAGAAAATCCTTTTTAAAGGGAGATGCTTAGAAGAGTGGTTCTTTGAATTTGGATATGTCATTGCCAACTCCTGCAACACCTGGCAGTCAGTGATAGAATCAGCGCCTGAGTCTCAAATGATGCCCGCCAACATATTGAAGTATGTAATTTATTTATTTTTTTCCATCATAAAGGCAAAAGTATTTGCCTAAAATACCAACTGCAGAATAACTTACTAATGTACCTACTTAATAATTCCTAACAACATTATCCTACAATCTTCAAGTTTTTAGCTTAGTGTTTTATAGAGCCTGTCAAAATCTAGATTCTAGATTATTTAACTTTACAACAATATTCAATAAATAAAAATGTTCTAAAAGTGAGGTTAAAATATCACTTAATAAAGTCACTTTAAATCTATTCAAAGAACTTACAATAGGCTTTTTATTTATATTTTATGTATAATTGAATGCATTTTGTTAAATTTCAGTGGAAACGTCGTGATAGAAACGAAATTCTTCGATGGAGATTTGTTAATCACTACGTCACGAGTCAGGCTTTTCTACATATAAGATTTGCACTGCACCATGATGCATTTACTAGTCAGTTAATTTAGTGTGTGAAAATGTGGACAAACTTGTTTTATTTCGGAAAATAAGGTATTAAGTTCAGTTGTGATAGCATAGTAACATTTAGATAATTGTAGAATTGCACAAAGCAATTAAATTTGCACTTGTCCTGCAAATTAATAGTTAAAATGAATTTTATTACTATTGGTATAACACTAACTGTGTAGGTTCCTGCAGTATTGGAGCGATGAGGGAGGAAATCATTTTTTACGTCAAGTGCCACAATACTTCTAGTTGGGTATTTATCAGGTGTGCGACACCTCTGTTACATTACCGGTTCACCTCCCCGCACCGCTTTGCTACCTCAGGATTACTCAGGAATCTACATAGTTAATTGCTATGTTTTTAGATCATGTTTTAATAATTCATCAGTTGCATCAACTTTAATTACATATTCTGTTTAACATTCTCAATTATTATTTATTCTTCTACAACTGCATAAAACATTTTTGTAAATTTTTAGAAAGGGTCGCCAGATACTGTACATTACATGATTTAGAATCTTCTTGGCCATCACACTAAAGTATTGTTTTAGCTTGTACAGAATAGTGGTTAAAGTATGTGACTGTTGTTCAGTTACACTAATGTAATCACTAAAATTCAATGTATATTAAATTTACTTTTACAGTTTCGTCCTGATTATATTTAAAACTTAGAGCTATGGATCTTTGCTCAAAAAATTCATATGAGATTTAATTTAAATTTAGATACACAATGTATTTGTTTCGGCTGTGAAATAGGTATTGAGCATTATTATAGTTACTATTAGTATCATCCAGTCCCTAATTAATTACCAATATTTATGATTATTTACGTTGATATCTATATTCTAAAATTGAAATGTCACTTCTTGCCACACTTGTCAACCAGACCCTACAAGTCTGTTTCAAACACGATGATATGCATAAAATGTACATAAAACTTCTCTAAACCGAAACCCATGACTCTTATTTAATCGTTATTAATGTACAGTATTTAGTGTTGATCTATTTCTTTATTATTCGCATTTATATCGAAGTTAACATTTTCCTAAATGCAAACTTACGTTCTATGGATGTGTCAGCAGGCATATCATCGTGTTTGAAACATACGTAGGTGGGAATTGAACCCACGACCTCCGGGTTTTATACCCGAGCGGCTTAGCCACAGTTCTACGGAGGCGGTCAAAATAAAAAAAACAATAAAAGCAATAAAATAGAAATATTTAAATTTCTAGTTTATTGCTTTATTTTTATTTGAAATATTTTTAGGTTACGCATTTTACTTGAGATGTTTTTGCAAAAATTCGTGAGACAAGTTGTATCTCTCAGAAATAAAATGTGGAAATTCTTTGATAGATGACAACATATTCTCCGTTTGGGCTCTTTTCAAATTATTTATTTCAGCAAATAGTCATATACAAAACATAAAATTCAAAATCCACAAACAATATTTAAAAATAACGAAATGTAATGATAATTAAAATAATAATGTAATTAAAAAAAATTATAAAAATAAATATAAAACAATATGTAATAATAATAATTAATTAATTGAAATAGTAATAGTCATAATCAAATCAAATAAAATAAATAATACCTAATAATTGAAAATTTGAAATTGTCACTGAACTACGGGCGTTGTTGGCATGCAGTGCACAACACTGGACCATGTACGCACATTCTGCTCGGTCCTCGATCATCTTCAGGAGGGAGTTGGAGCTTGCCCTGACCCTGCGCATATAGGAGGCAGCACGCTTACGCATCGTGGCGTAGAAACAATCTATGCGCGCTGCCGCAAACATGCCCGACGCACTGCAGCGCCAGGGCAGCCATCAACCTCCTGAATGCGTTATTGTACTGGACCCGGAGAGCTCCATACGCCTTCTAGGTGTAATTTGCCCACAGACTGCACGTGTAAAAAGATGTACAGTATGCTCTGAACAGAGTTATTTTAACTAGAGGTGAACAGCGTGAAAATCTGTCAGCTATCATGTTGGCCCTTACGCACAGAGCCCTCCGTTCCCTATTAATGTCAGCATTGTCCTTGAGGTCAGAAGTAACCAAGTGGCCCAGGTATTTAAATTGGTCCACTCGTTCTAACGGAACGTTCCCGAGCCGTATGACCTTTCCCATTTCCATTTCTATTATGCCGAGTCTTTGTCTACTTCCATTAATTATTAAAAAAAGATTGTGTAAATCTTTGTTTTTCTTTAGATAACATGCGTATACTCGCAATACAATTAACAAGTGATAAAAGATTTTTACTGCTATCTATTGCCCTACGTTAAAATTAGATATTAACTGAAAAAAAAAACTATCACTTTTATAAGATATAATTATCATTAAATAAAATTAGCGTAAGTTTCGCTTATTACACTTTAGTTTCTAAAAAAATTGAAAATTATCATTAGAGCAAGTTTTGTAATGTATTTCTTAACATTTTAACAGACTATAAACTATTAACTAACATAAATTTCCATATACATCCACTATTATTTGTATGTATGCAATTTGATATTTCAATTGAAAGTGGCCTTAAATTGAGTAATAGAGTGTTAAATGGGACTTGAAGATTACGTCAGTACAAAGCGTCGAATATAAATATCTATATTTGATTATTACGTACTCAATAAGCCTCAATAATAAGCTTATAGGTACGTATAATACTTAGTTGCTCCAGAACGGAATTTTTTTTTTACGAGTTACCTATAGTATTCTTTTTCAGTTTTATGTCAAAGAAAAGTGTTATATTTGATATACGATATTTAGATGATTTGTGTTAAACGAATTTTATTTTAAATATTTTTGTATCAATTTGTAGATAACAAACGCAGGTGCATTTAACATTTTTTTTAAATATAGTTGTAATAAATGAATGATGGTAAATAATTGCATTTTTATTGTTGACCATTGAACACAGTTTCCGACTGTAAAGAAGATCTACAAAAAAATTTTTTTTTAAAGTAGTTTTCAGATCTGAACATCTAAAATTACTTAGTAGATACCATGATCGTTTGGCACTAGCTCGTCCTGTTTCTGGGGTAAAAAAGGGGAAGCCGGGGGAGTTAAGTCTAATAATTATTTATTAACGTTAGGATCAAGGCAACGTTGGCGTTATAACGGTTTAGGTATTATCCCTAGTCACGGTATGACTAAGGACAAATAAAATTAACGATAGTCATTGTTGTTGCAATTTAACGTGATAACGGATCGGTTGGGCTATAAACAAAAATTGTGAAGAAACTGTTTCTTTGTAAAGGTTAAAGAAAGTCAAGAGCATTTTAGATAAGTATAAAGTCTACAGTGTATCTAAGTTATTACACCACAGGAATAGAATCAAAATCAATTCAACTGAGTCAGTCCACTTCCTCCTTTCAGCTTTTAGCGGAACGGAAGAGTCAATGGTACTCGTACACGTCTAAAACAATGGTTATGGCACGAAGCGTATTGGCCATAACCCGAGCGTCGAGTCGTGACTTGATACCGTATCTCATTAGTACGCTGACACGTTTAATGTTATTAACATAGAGGAAACGCGAAGCGAGGTGGAGGCGTCACCTGCAGGAAAAGTCACGACAGGAACTTTTTGTGAGTTGAAACAACGCCTCTCAAACTGGTTGTAGATCAGACTGTTCCAATGGGATCTTCATTTTATTTCTTTTTTTGCTTCTAACTAAACCTCTCATATAGACTTAATATTTATGTAGGTACCTGGTGACAGTAAGTTGCATTTCTTCTTCTCGTATTGTAGCTGGCAATACACTACTGTTTAATAAGGATTAATGCTGCCATTTTCATGTACATTTTAACGACTCAAGTATTCTTAAAACGCCGCACATTACAACTCACGTTGTATCAGAAATATCAGGAAATCACACAAAGCATTTCCACCGAAACCGACGCCATCTTGGGAGCTTAAGGTGCATTTTAGAGGGACGGCTACAAGGGTCTTTTTTGGGTTCAAATCCCAGTTCGGACCTAAAATTTGTCCTGTTTGAATACCTCATACAGTCACAGTCTGGAGTCTAAAAGTTCGTGTAGTAAAATACCATAGTACCTACTTGCCATAATACATTCTGTGCTTTCGAAGACATGGTGTCTTGGAAAGCACATAAAAGCGAGTCGATCTTGAGTCTGATCTCTAATGTGAGGGAATAGGGAGTGCACCTGTGCTGGCGCATTTACTTGTTGTACTGTACCTAACTATTAGTAAGCTAACAGCCTAATACTTATGTGTAAAGATTCCGAAACTCAGGATCATAGTAGGTTGACATTAAGTACTTACTTATTGTTGTTAAATATCATTGGAGACGATAATGGACATAAAATAATAAAACTTATTAATTTACTAAGTTGTATTTTCTTATTATTTCTAAATGGGTTCACGTACTTAGTTTTTGTATTTTTTCTTTTATTGACCATTTTGTCATGAGTTAGAGTATGCTTGCACCATGATTCAGGATATAATAAACATTGGAGCGACTTCTTAAAAAAGTTTCAGAAACATTGTCTTTTAAATCATTGCTGGCGGTGCGCACATCCTCTATAGTGAGAAATCGTCGGGTTTCTTCGGACGGCGGAGGAAGCAGCGTCCTTTCGATGCGCGACACACGCCGCTATCGCATATAAATAATAGAAATTATCTAATTATGTGTCGGCGAGTACTAGCCGATTACTCGAAGAGAATCCTATATCAGCTGCCACACTCAACTAATAAATAGGGTATTTGTTCGGGTTCTTATTAAGTTGATTCATTGCGGCCATATTGCTTGTGTAGCATCGTTAGGATTTTTAAAGAAAACAAAATAAAGGACATCATCCATTTTGGGATAAATTTTTTTTTTAGCGGCCATCAATTTTAATTACGAAAGTGTATAGTACACATAAACCTCATTATTTTTTACTATGGCGTCAAAGTCTAAATCTATTTGGTTTCGGAGATATGATACCAAGTAAGACATAAGGGCTGAAACTGCGTAAAGCGGGCACCCGCGCGGTTTCATTTCATACAAAAGTGACCCGTGCCGCGACCGCGCGGGAGACTTTTGTATGAACCGCGCGCGGGTCCCGCTTCACACAGTTTCCGCCCTTAGACCGAAAACAATTTGTTTTCAGGGCTACTTCCCATTTGGTAAACTTCCCATTTGATAAACCTCAATCAGTGCCTACTCAAAAGTTGCGTTTGGTAAACATTTATTTACTACATACGTTTTTCATACATTTAGTCCCATTTGGTAAACAATCGAAATGGGACTAAATGTATGAAGTAAATAAAATGTTTACCAAACGCAACTTTTGAGTAGGCACAGATTGAGGTTTAACAAATGGGAAGTAGCCGTTTTCAGGATTTTAGTTGTACAATACGCGGTTCACTCAAGTAAAAACTTGTCTTAATATAGCAGTCACCTCCGCCCTCCGCCCCCTCCCCCCGCCCCCTTTTTCCCTGTGCTCGTCATGTCAATTCCTTAATCTTAATAGGTACCATCTATGTTTTATAATAAATAACACACGCAGCCCACCTGATGGTTAGCGGCCACTGCGGCCTATTCCATTGAGGGACACTTAACCATGAAGCGTCGCTCAATGTGCTGCCAGACTGTAGACTCATCTGATCTTCGAGCCTTTGATTTCAAGTGTACATACTTTTTTTTTTTGAGGAGGAGAACGCATTTGCGCACCATAGCCGCAGGCTAGCGATCGTGTGTGGGACTCGAGACTAAGTCCCACTACCCACTAAACTCCCCCGTTTTCCCCTTCACACCCAATTGGTGTGAAGGGGACAAGCCGGTGCCAGTCTTGTGGCTATTGACGAGCCCTTGATTTCAAGTGTACTGGCTCCCACATTAATACTGCCGGAACACAGCCAGAGCTATTATGGCGGCAGATTTCGCCTGTGGTAGCTAGCCAGTCGGACTCTGAAAAAGCCCTACCACCAACCAGACCTTAGGTGGGAATCGAACCCACTACCTCCGGGTTTTATACCCGAGCGGCTTAGCCACTTAGCGGCTTTGCGGAGGCGATCAAAATAGTAGTAGTTCAGGTGAAAATTGTATAGTAATAATGATACCAGATCTTACATAAAATGGTAAGACGATGTTATTTATTTCACTTATAGATCGTTATCTAAGGTATATAGAGTATTGTCGCCATACAAAAAAATTATTCTACACCTGTCCCCATTCCAACAAAACATAATTTATTTCTGGCCGCTAACTTTTTTTTTTTATCCCAAATCTCCATACAAAGTGGATGATGTCCTTTGTTGGCAATCTTGTCAAAGAACGAACAAAATGCGCTATTCGACTCGTGATTCTCGGAAATTAATATGGAATCTTTTTAATTGATTTACCTACTATACTTACTTGATAGGTAATCATTTTGTTGCTCGTTTATTTCCCGTACTCTTCTGAGTACGTACGACTTTCCATTAACACGTTCCGGCGCGGTGGTCTACTCCAGAATGACAGTAAAATCTTCATACATTTTTTTGGTTCCTTAAAAATCGTCACTGACTCGCCCGTCCTAGTAACGTTCATACAAAACCAACGGCCACCACCGTACTGTCAATTTATATGATAGTACGGTGGTGGCCGTAATAATGCTTAAACGCTCTACTGTACACGTATTTTTGACACTAGAAACATAAGCGTCCTTTACAGAATGACAGTAAGACTGCTTTCTATGAAACTCTAATGTAAATTGGACGGCGGTCACCGTAGTGGTTTTTAGATTGATTTTTGTGAAAACGGCGGTACCCGTACTGTCATTTTGTGAATTCTACTTTTACGGCTTATGCCGCTACCGCGCCGGAACGTGTTAAGAAACAATTTTTAAGCGTAAGGACATCATCCATTTTGGGATAAAATTTTTTTTTAGCGGCCATCAATTTTAATTACAAAAGTGTATAGTACACATAAACCCCATTATTTTTTACTATGGCGTCAAAGTCGAAATCTATTTGGTTTCGGAGATATGATACCAAGTAAGACATAAGGGCTGAAACTGCGTAAAGCGGGCACCCGCGCGGTTTCATTTCATACAAAAGTGACCCGTGCCGCGACCGCGCGGGAGACTTTTGTATGAACCGCGCGCGGGTCCCGCTTCACACAGTTTCCGCCCTTAGACCGAAAACAATTTGTTTTCAGGGCTACTTCCCATTTGGTAAACTTCCCATTTGATAAACCTCAATCAGTGCCTACTCAAAAGTTGCGTTTGGTAAACATTTATTTACTACATACGTTTTTCATACATTTAGTCCCATTTGGTAAACAATCGAAATGGGACTAAATGTATGAAGTAAATAAAATGTTTACCAAACGCAACTTTTGAGTAGGCACAGATTGAGGTTTAACAAATGGGAAGTTTACAAAATGGGAAGTAGCCGTTTTCAGGATTTTAGTTGTACAATACGCGGTTCACTCAAGTCAAAACTTGTCTTAATATAGCAGTCACCTCCGCCCTCCGCCCCCTCCCCCCGCCCCCTTTTTCCCTGTGCTCGTCATGTCAATTCCTTAATCTTAATAGGTATCATCTTTGTTTTATAATAATCAGTACTATACTAAGTCAGTTGACAGACACACACGCAGCCCACCTGATGGTTAGCGGCCACTGCGACCTATTCCATTGAGGGACACTTCACCACGAAGCGTCGCTCAATGTGCTGCCAGACTGTAGACTCATCTGATCTTCGAGCCTTTGATTTCAAGTGTACTTTTTTTTTGAGGAGGAGAACGCATTTGCGCACCATAGCCGCAGGCTAGCGATCGTGTGTGGGACTCGAGACTAAGTCCCACTACCCACTAAACTCCCCCGTTTTCCCCTTCACACCCAATTATTAATTACTCCGACTCATCGCCTCCAACTCTATAAAGCCCAAGTTCGGCCTCACATGGAGTACTGCTGTCATCTCTGGGCCGGAGCACCACAGTACCAACTTCTTCCTTTTGACCGTATCCAACGTCGAGCAACCCGGATTGTCGGTGCCGAGAGTCTTGCCGGTTGCTTAGATCCTCTGGCATTGCGTAGAGACATTGCGTCCCTGTGCATCTTCTACCGCCTATATCATGGGGAGTGTTCCGAGGAATTATTTGGCTTGATTCCTGCTGCTAAATTCCACCACCGTACAACCCGCCACAAAATGCAGTTTCATCCAAACCACCTGGACGAGTGGCGATCAACTACCGTACGTTTCTGCAGACACTTTCTGCCGCGCACGACTGTTCTATGGAACCAGCTTCCCGCAGCGGTGTTTCCAAGCCGATACGACATGCATAGCTTTAAGAAGCGAGCATATTCCACCCTTAAAGGCGGGCAACGCGCCTGTGACCCTAACGGGGTCTCGGGTGCTTATGGGCAGCGGTGATCACTTATCATCAGGTGACCCACTTGCTCGTTTGCCCCCCTATTACATAAAAAAAAAAAAAAAATTGGTGTGAAGGGGACAAGCCGGTGCCAGTCTTGTGGCTATTGACGAGCCCTTGATTTCAAGTGTACTGGCTCCCACATTAGTACTGCCGGAACACAGCCAGAGCTATTATGGCGGCAGATTTCGCCTGTGGTAGCTAGCCAGTCGGACTCTGAAAAAGCCCTACCACCAACCAGACCTTAGGTGGGAATCGAACCCACTACCTCCGGGTTTTATACCCGAGCGGCTTAGCCACTTAGCGGCTTTGCGGAGGCGATCAAAATAGTAGTAGTTCAGGTGAAAATTGTATAGTAATAATCATACCAGATCTTACATAAAATGGTAAGACGATGTTATTTATTTCACTTATAGATCGTTATCTAAGGTATATAGAGTATTGTCGCCATACAAAAAAATTATTCTACACCTGTCCCCATTCCAACAAAACATAATTTATTTCTGGCCGCTAACTTTTTTTTTTATCCCAAATCTCCATACAAATTGGATGATGTCCTTTATTAAATCCTAAATTAACACCAAAAACTTACACGTGAGTACAACTATAAGTTCTTTGCAAATGTCATTGCCTCTACAAACAATGCTACAGTATGACATTCGCTGCAGTACTACACAGTAGGTCGGAGGTCCTGTGACGTAGGCAGTCATGACGTCAGCAGGGGAGCGGGCGCGAGGGCGCTGACCCGAACCAGACGAGAGGAGGTCTATGTGACAACCAGTCGACCAATCTCTACCTAGTACCTACTGGTGAGTTTGACTGGCCAGTGGCGCATTTGGAAGTGATCCTTCTTGGGTTTGAACTAAACATAAAGCAAGCATTTATTATTGTGTTTGTTGTGTGCTTGGACGTTTGTTTGTATATAAGTACTACGACTACAACTGCACTGTACTATACGGCTTATCCCGCAGGAATGTGTCATTTTTCTTGACTAAAAATAGCAAAATTTGATATTTTTAGTTTAACTAGTTTAGTATTTAGATTTAGAATTTAATGTAAATTAAGAAAATAAACAACAATATAGGTATTTTTTAAAATTCGAACATTTTAAATTAGCCAAGAAACAAGTCGACCGATTCAAACATACGTTTCTTATATCCGCCGCACGCTCCTTATTTATTCCGCACAGTGGCTCATCCTCAGGACAATTTGGCAACGTTTATTGATACTTTCGCTTGTTTACTGCACCCGGCACCGTTCAATATGAACTGCACGTCGAGAGATAAGCACCCGTCGACTTATCGGTTGTATCCAGTTACCTGGGATGCTGTAACGGCTTTACCAAGGGCCACTTATACGTTGATGTATGTTGAAGATTGATAAGAAAGCCACTGCATGATAAAGCATCAAAAGAACGAGACCATATTATACTCATATAAGATGATTTCATTCGAGCATTAATGGGTAAACTTTCCTCACCTGCAAACTTTTCATTCCAAGTGCAAAGTCAATCGCTAAATTAACTGTCAATAAATGTTAAATGCTCCGCTCCTTTTGGAGTTAACTGTACTAGATCCCACATTTGTTTTGCAGGAAAACATGATATTTCGTCGGTGGGGGTAGTAGGTACTCGTAGTTCTGGTCTGAAAAAGTCCCGGGTGAGATTTATTTATACATCTAAACTTTTTTACATCTCAATCATCCTTAATTTCTTAAAAATTTTCAACCTCTTTAACCGTGTATATTCCCCATACTTTAATGGATTTTAACGTAACTTCTTATGTACTGAATTTTTTATTCTTTGTTGGGATAAAAGCAAGTTATTTTCTAACTCTATATTTAACAGCCTAGATGAAACTTAGCGGACCAAATCAGAATCTAATCAAGCGCTAAACGTGTCAACAAGCCACCGGTATTAATTATTCGTCGCTAATTAGCAGTATCGTCGGACGAGCGGTCGGCAGATCAGAGCGCTTCGTGCCGGAAACAGGAAGAGGGCAATCAACATTCCTAAAAATATCACACATTTGGTGTTCATCCGGCGCGCGCGCGTCGCGGGAATGATGGGTAAAGGAGAGCGCACACCGTTTCCCAACTGCCAGAGATGAACTTCAGATGTACAGGAAAGAAAATTCACCAAACTGATGATTACAATAATATTAATTCCATGTGATTACATCACTCTTTGATTAATAGATTGAAGGGTTTTTTATAATGTCAAAATTAGGACTTGTTCCGGTTACAATGTCAAAATTATTCCTAAACGCAATGATATTATAAAAACTGACATGAAAGTTAGTATCATAATATAGTAATTTAGAACTTAAGTTCAATTATTTTCCATTCGTTCGTCTGTCTATTTAAGTTTTTAGTAATCTCATAGAAACGGTTGAACTGATTTTACTCTGTGAGATATCTGCACCATTTCGGCTTTATTTTGCGTTATAATGTCAGCAATATAAAAAGGCTAGGTTTCAAAACCCATAACTAAAGGACCTACAGCTACGCCCTTATAGCGAATCAAATGCCGCAGTCTAAGCGTCTTGAATAATTCGACCGTTTCTTATTCTTCTAGATAGTGTCCAGATGCTTTTGCGTATGTTCTGAACAACACTTCATCTTATGCCAATACGAGTACTGTGTGCACCAATCTTAATTCTCGTCATACCTGTCAACAGCATCTTTGTATTATCAGAACAGAGCATACTACAGACATAGTTCTGTGGAGCATACGCAATTTCCACGCCGTGGCCGCGCCGCCTGTTAAGCAATGAATCTGTAGATTTTCAGTGAACTGTTGTGTATAATATCCTATTATTAGTACCGCACGGTTGTGAATATAGAAGCAGAAAATTATAAGTAGCTTATAGAGGCGAATAAACAATAATATTATAGGCTCTTCCCATAGAGATCTTTTTCTGTTATCTATGGCTCTTCCGTATGTGGACTGTCGATGGCAACAGGGGGTAAATGGGATTACCTACTCCTCTCGGATGCAAGGGTGACAACGGGAAATATTAGTGAGTCGAGCGCACCTAATCCTAAAGGCCTGTATTCACTTTGATTAGTGCGAGTGCGAGTGATTAGTGCAAGTGATTAGTGATTAGTAGAAAATAAGTGTGGACAGCGACTGATTAGTGCAGGTGATTAGTTGGCTGCGTAGTGAAGTGTTTAGAAGCGTGTTCTATTTTTCTGCGAGTGGACTGCGAGTAGCCACGTCCCGCGCGCCCGCCCATCCCCCTCTCTCGCGGCGTGCCTGCCACTAAACACGTACTAATCACTCGCACTCGACAACAATTGGACACTACTTGCACTACGCACCTGCACTAATCACCCTCAGCTACTAATCACTCGCACTCGCACTAATCAAAGTGAATACAGGCCTTAAGACAAAGAGATCTTCACCTTCCTTCCCTCTCTCTCTATATTCCTTCAAAGGCGGGAAACGCATCTGAGACAAGTCGAAGTCGAAGGCAAGTCGAAGGTGTTCATGGGTAGTGATCACTATCAGGCGTTAGTAGCTCGCGTTTGCCTCACCCCTTAATTTTACAAAAAACCTTTGAAAATTAAACATTTCAAGTTATGTAATAGCCACAGAAGCTTGCTTGCTTGTCCAACTTATATTTTCGTAGTAATCAACATGATCTTCAAATATTTTACTTGATATCACTAACGCTTACTAATCTTGAATTATCAGTACAATTAGACGGCTTATTGCGCCATTACAATAAACAGGTAACCGATAACATCGACCCGTAAATCTTGAAAAAAATGGCTATTGAATATTTATAAAAATGTATCGTACGTAACCGATCGGTTTGATTTTGCATTTTTAGAATAGCCTTCCGTAGGCGGTTTCACCGCGCGCAATTTCTTTATATAAATATAATAATATCCCCCCGTCCCCCCACATTTCCGTGGTAAAAGTAAAGTACCCTATGGGCCTATGTTCACCAGGAATAGTGTAGCTTTCCAACAGTGAAAGAATTATTTAAATCAGTTAAGTAGTTTTGGTGCGTATTCAATATAAACAAACAAACAATCAAATCTTTCCTCTTTATAATATTTGTAAGTATAGATTTGAGCAAATGGGCATTTTTCAGATAAGATTCAGATCTAATGTTATGTGTAGTAGAGCAATGCTACAGACAGTATCTGTCTGTCATTTGAAATTGACCGGCTCGACCATTTTCTTTCGATGACGATTTCATATTAGACAGATTAGACCTAGTTGCAGGTGTCCAAGGGTAGAAGCGAACGCTTCATCGCCGATTTGAATATTTTAAGTACTTGCAAACATGACATTCAATAATAAACTCCTAGTTGAATCCATGTGCATATACATACAACCATCTAAGTAAGACATATATTGCACTCACTCTCATAGCATGATGGGACAGAACCTACCTACTCTTACACGAAGAGAGCTTAGATATAGGTCCAAAAGCTTTACGTGCTTTGCGAGGTACAGGGGTGTTTCTCACCGCTAACTTCGAGGTTCCGTACTGTTATTGAAGATTTCCCAATCACAAAATTTTAGTGAAATCCGAACTCTGAATTTCGAACTCGGGTTGTTCTTAACTGCGACATGCCACGGTCGTACTGATGATAATAATGATAACAGCCAGGTCGTACTGATGATAATAATGATAGCAAATCTGAAGAAACCACTAAGCGGTCTATATAGATCAGTTTTTCGGAGGTTATGATTATGACATTAAGGTTGATTCTACTTACCACGAAGCATTATTAACTGGTTCAACGCAATGATCACCTACAAATACTTAAAGCTACATGGGGCTATCGAGTACCAAATGGTCTGCCGACCTACTTTGATAAAAAGCGAGCTCCTTGGTACCAGCGGACAGCGGTTCGGCGATCGTTTAAAGTTGCGCTGGTCGTGACGCCGCCAGGAGTGCGCGCCGGACCGTGGTGATGGTAGGCGTAAAAACCGTGCGCACTCAGCTATGACTATTGACCATAGGGCTGCCTGTTACGTCCAGCGTCAAGGTGGAACCTATCCACTATGCGGAGCAGAGGAGAGGTTCGCGAACATATCCACTATGTTCACGGTTCATAGTGGATAGCTAGCCTGCGAGGATAGTGGTGGAGTATTGCCCACACTATCTCATACTTGAGATTAGGTCTGAGACCCAGCAGTAGGACGTATAGCATGATGATGATAATAGCCCTTTCTATGTTAGATTCCCACAGTGCAATCAGTAGGTTGTGAAGGTTAAATTTTTCGGAATCTAACTGTGGCGCTAGCTCAAAAATCATTGCAGATGAAATGATAATGTTCTGTCAATAGGAATGAGAGAGACTTAAAACTGAACTGACTGAAAGAGTATGTATGTCTTTAGGCTTACTCAGTAGAGGTAGATATACCCATGCTAAATCAAAATATGCTTTATTTATGTAGATTTAAAACGATTGGCAGCCCTAGTGCATAGTCAACACTTTCTTTCGTCCATGATCTCCGTAAAAACTGTCCGTGAATCTTCAGTAATCTGTGTGGTGTTTTTACGCGTTTGGAATCTCCGATGTTTCTTATTGTCACCAAATGTTGTGTTAGAAGTTAAATACTCTTGGGCTTGATTATAGTACATACATTAGTTCTACATTATGTATTTAAAGGAATGTAAAGTAAAGATTTGAAGATAGTTGATGATCTTGAAGATAATTCCAAACTTGATTTTGTAGCGTATACAAAATTGAGTAGAACTCTATTAGTTTAGTTTCTAATTGAAATCAATTCATTGCTTCATTGATAGGCGATTAGAAATCTGAGCTGTGTCCGAAAATACCAACACTTAAACTCGACCCGAGAATTGAAGTCAGGACCTCGAGATCACAGAATTTACGGACAGGTAATTAATTCACTAGACCATAAAAAGTATCAGCCTAATAACACGTCAGCAGAACAAAGGCCTCCATCCATTTCTTCACTATAAATATTAACAAATCAGGTTATTCTTACAAACGGTAGGAGCTGTAGTAAAAAATAAAACAGGAACAGATCGAACACTTATTGTGCGTAGGTTTGAGTCAGTCTTCTTCCAAGTACAGAGTAGTATAGTATGGAGCATTTCCAACTAACGAATAAGCTAGAGTAATCCTTCCGGTACTTGGAACTTATAGGTGTTACGTTGCCGATGAATACAGAAAAGGAGAAACAATCAAACAAAACAATGGTACATGCGCGGGGGCCTTAGAGGTTCTCCGAACGGCCTCCCATAAAACCACGGACTTTAATGTGTTTAATTATTCAAGCGATCGATTTCAACGAGTCCTTTTGGGAAGCTCAAGGACCACGACGGAGCGCGCATTCAGATGGGCGCGTTGTCTCATTATGGTCCAGGTTGCATCACATCTCTGGTAAGGCGATGGATTTGAAATATGAAATCGGTTATCGTCGTTAATTATTGATTCATGGTAAGTGCGCCGCCATCTTGGATGCGAGCGGCCATGTTCCCGCGCGCGGCTTCCGGCGTGCGCGTGCTGGCGCATGCTAATGTTCGCGCAAGCGCGTGTGTCCTGTTCGCCGCATGTGCGTTCCACTTCTGCGCGAGCGCTGTCCTAGCTGACGGAGTGAAAACAAAGTTATATCTACACACCACTTCCTCTGCACTGTTATCAAAGAGACCAAACATATTGACATTCGGACGTCTGACTGGTCATTTATTAGGTGTAATTAAAATGTTATGCTTATGTATGAGTACCTAAGTAAGGAGGATCATTAAGGGCCAGTTTTACCATTGGCAGATGGTACGTCATCTATCCAGTAATTAAGATGAAATTTCTTTTGACACTTTTAAAATTATAGGTGGGTGAGCTGAGCAACGGGGTCTATGAATCTTCGAGTCTTTGATTTCAAGTGTACACTTGAAATCACAAACTCGCAGATTGATGAGATGATTTCATACATTTGCTCGAACATAACCAAAGCCATTTTCCAAGAAAGTCGGACTCAGAAAAGTTCTTACCACCAAACAGAACAAAGAGCAAAGAGGCAAATGAACCAACTAACTATGGGTGTTTCGACCTGAGTGGCTTAATCACTGCTCCACAGAGGTGGAAATTGAACAATGTTTAAGTGATCGAGTAAAAAATAATTGAAGTATAAGACTATTTACTGTCGTCCGGCAGGGCCAAGGCCTCCATATTGAAATCAAGTAATCGCTACACAATGATTGAGACTGGCTTAATCACCACTCTTGCCAAGTGGTTGGTGATCACAAACTCGAGCAGTGTTTGATAATTCCGACACAACTTTTTACAGGGAATTGAACCCTAGACCCCGAGATCACGATCACTCCACTAGAACGGGAGCAATAAGTTAGAATACGAGACGTTTCCATTATTACTGGCCATTCTGAGTATAATAAATAGATAAAGAGTCAGAAATAAAAGCGATTAGGTAAAAGCCTTCGTCAGATCGTTACAGAACTGGTCACGGTGATACAGTGTATCAGATCTTTATAGGACACAGTGATCTTGTAAAAGCACAAATAAAGCACTTTACTGTTGTCTTAGCACTTAAGCACTTAAATGCCCAAAAAAGCCTTCCTGGGAAAGACCTGTTTTTCCGTACGCACAGTGAATTGGCACAGAACCGGGCCGATTGTGGGTGATCCGCAGTGAACGTGTTAGCTATGGTCATTTGAATTGCCATTATCTACGAGGCAGCCAACCTGGCGTGCTGGCTATCTACAAGTCTACTACAGGCAATAAATCAGCTAGACCGGGGCACGTTTTTTCGGCTTCTAGTACTTGCGATAGGCGGTTATTCTCGTCACGAGCGACAGCGGTGACAGGCCGGCTGCGCGCGCGCCGAACCAACCGATAATACTAGTGATGTGACAACTCGATTTGTTAACTCGAGTTTGCGTCAGATGGAGTTGACTCCAATCGTGTCTGACTCGAATTTGAAAAGGCTTGTGTTTAAATGCCTACCAGAATTAATAGTCTTAGGGTATATTTTTTTTTTTGGTGAGCATTTTTGTATCCATTTGAATACTCGGCCATAGCCTATAAACTAGAAACCGGCATTGTCAGTTTGCCGATCACCAGTATGACTATTCGTTGGTTACAAATATTTTCATACAGGCATGGTAGTTACATACCGATGATATTAATTATGTTAAATTTTTTTACCTAGTTGGAATAAAAAAGTTGATAAAATTCTTAGAAAAATTGGTATGGTCGAATCACGGGATAAATTGTGCTACCAGAATAATTGGTATTCCGCGAAAAGAAGTCTGAACCCTAAATATCTAAATATATATAACTCAAAGGTGACTGACTGACTGACTGACTGACATAGATATCTATCAACGCACAGCCCAAACTACTGGACGGATCGGACTGAAATTTGGCATGCAGGTAGATGTAATGACTTAGGCATCCGCTAAGAAAGGATTTTGATCAATTACCACAGGAACGGGAACCACGCGGGTGAAACCGCGGGCGGCCGCTAGTCACCAAATAAAAACGTAGAAACTGGCAAATTATTCATTCAGTTTGATCTAGGGAACTCGAGTTAAATTCGAGTTACGTTAAGGTAGGTAAACTCGAATCGTGTTTTTTCCGAGTTGTCACATCTCTAGACAATACCGCTCATTCAGTCAGCGACGCATTGTTTGCAAACGTATGCTGACATATTCACTTACATTGTCAGTATCGCTGTATCCGCCAACAATGTAGTCTGCAGTAGATGCGATTGATAAAACGACTATTCGTATTCTGTTGGGAGTTTGGGAGCAGATATTTATTGCAAAGCGCTCTGAGGCAATTGTTATCTTATACGATGACGCTTCTTAGATAGATAATTACAATTTAAGATTAAGCCGGCTTGCCAGCTAATTGAATTAACTGCTCTATTCAAGGAAGTCTAATTTTAAATGTATTGCGTTGAATAATAATAATTTTATCTCAAAACGTTGTAGTTAGTTTTAATACTAGCATTGTACACATGTATAATTAATTGGGTACACTACCACTAGTTTATAATTTTATAGTAAAGTGTTGGAATACAATCATATGCATATAAATAAATATGTAAATATCTCTGGACATTATTCACACAGCGCCATCTAGCCCTAAACTAAGCATTAGCTTGTGCTATGGGTGCCAGACAACGGATAAACATGACTTATATACTTTTTTTTTTGTAAAAACATACATATTATACATAGAAACACCCAGACCGATACAAACAGACATGTTCATGCACACAAATGTTTGTACCGTGCGGGGATCGAACCCGCGACCTCTGGTGTAATAGCCGACTTCTCGACCATTACACCAAATGGTCGTATATATTTTATGAAATTAAAAAAGGACAATTTATTGAAAATAATCATATTATCTACCTGACTCTTAGAAAATAGGATATTGTAAGTGTTATATAAATGATAATTTTGTTTATGAAAATTGTTTTCATGGTTTCGGAACAGGCTTAAAGTTACAGTTTTGTACGGAAACCCTTAAATTTTTTAGTGTCTCCAAAATAAAAAAAAAACACATGCAAAACTGGGTCGGGTCGCTAGTATGTTTGAAGCATAGGTATGTACCTATTTTCGTTTCTTAACAAGAGGGCAAAGGAACAAAAGCAAAGATAATGGGATCACGTGTGCACGGATGCTTTGCAAAATAACCCTTCGAGGTGGCCAGACAATGGAAGGTTTTTCATTGAATCACCCGCGCCACCCCTCTCCGCATGGGGCCATAAAGGAAATGACATGTGGTTCCCGAAAACTGGCTGCGATGGAATATTGTGGACATCCCTGATGCTGCTCATTTGAATAGTTTGTTAATTGAAAATTTGTAACATTGTGGTTATTATATCTGAAGATTAACTAGCTGACCCGGTGAACTTTGTATCATTTAATTGTCGTTTTTAGTACTTTTTTTCATATTTTCTCATCGTTTGAACCTTTCCTGGACTTCCACGAATATTTCAAGACTAAAATTAGTCAAATTGGTTGAGCCGTTTTTGAGTTTTAGCGAGACTAACGAACATCAATTCATTTTTATCTATATAATATATAGACATCTACCAGTAAAGAGTTATCAAACAATGGACAATGTTTTCCTTTTTAGAAGGTTGTTGATTAAAATCCAGTTAAGCATTTTGGTTAGAAAGCTAAATTGTGTAAAAAATATCATGTATTGTACAAATACACATTATGTAATTACTTTACTTAGTTAAGTAGTTTTAGATCTAAAGACCTTTCTCTTGATAATTACAATTTAATAAGCTTTTACATTAATCGACATTAAACATTGCAAGCGCGGTAAATCTATCTGTCAATCTCTCCGGCTAGTGCGGGGCACCGTACGCGGTGACCATAGTGTGTTAATCGAGTAAACCAATTATTCGCCTAACAGTCGGCCATCCTGCAAGTCCTTCGTCCCCGAAGGATCCTCCATTCTCCAAATGTCCATGCTGCTACAAGTTCTTCCGTGGTAGGTTCCTCCCGGACAGCTTTACTGCAACTCCCTGCAAAATTCCTTCAGGCTTCCGCCTCAGGTGGCAAAATCCACCTACATAAAGATACCATCATCAAACGGCAGTATACCAGGAGCCCCTCAAGGCATTGTAGCATCATAAGCCCCTCACGGCAATGCAGTGTGCGCCCCTCACGGCCTTGCACAATTAAGCCCCTCACGGCAATACAATGTGCGCCCCTCACGGCCTTGCACCATTAAGCCCCTCACGGCAATACAATGTGCGCCCCTCACGGCCTTGCACCATTAAGCCCCTCACGGCAATATAGTGTGCGCCCCTCACGGCCATGCACAAGCCCCTGTCGGCAATACAGTGTGCGCCCCTCACGGCCATGCACAAGCCCCTGTCGGCAATACAGTGTGCGCCCCTCACGGCCATGCACAAGCCCCTGTCGGCAATAGTGTGCGCCCCTCACGGCCATGCACAAGCCCCTGACGGCAATACAGTGTGCGCCCCTCACGGCCATGCACAAGCCCCTGTCGGCAATACAGTGTGCGCCCCTCACGGCCATGCACAAGCCCCTGTCGGCAATACAGTGTGCGCCCCTCACGGCCATGCACAACACAAGCCCCTCACGGCAGGTACACCTTAAGCCCCTCACGGCAGTGTAACATAATAAGCCCCTCACGGCAGGTACACCTTAGGCCCCTCACGGCAGTGTAACATAATAAGGCCCTCACGGCAGGTACACCTTAGGCCCCTCACGGCAGTGTAACATAATAAGCCCCTCACGGCAGGTACACCTTAGGCCCCTCACGGCAGTGTATTATAATAAGCCCCTCTCGGCAGGTACACCTTAGGCCCCTCACGGCAGTGTATTATAATAAGCCCCTCACGGCAGGTACACCTTAGGCCCCTCACGGCAGTGTATTATAATAAGCCCCTCACGGCAGTGTATTATAATAAGCCCCTCATATGGCCACCATGATTACTTTATGTAATTCTACTGATTCTTTCTCCTCTTCAATGACACACCCTTTACACTTTCAGAAAGAACAAAACTTGTGTTTATTTTCTTTTTGTAGCAGGTTGTTTCAACATGTCCAAATTTAGCACATAATGTACATTTTCCAATCATCCTTTACCAGACAACAGTGATTATGTTTTGCCAGAAATTCATCTTAGTGGTGTGTGTGTCATATCATCTAGACTAGTAATATAGCCCATGTTTCCCTCAATTTATTCTACCTTTGCAATATATTCAGCTCTTTTGTTTAAAACACAATATTAATCCTTATTTTACTTATTCAATAATACTTAACATCTCTTGAGGTTATCTTGTCCTCTAAAATATTATTTCATATAATATCATGATCCATTCACTTTATAGTACCATTAAGTCATTAATAAATGTGTCACTGATTTAGATTGCCTCTTGCACTTATTTGATGTATAACAAAATTACCAATGCTTATTTGAATCCATCTTTTTAAAACAATCTGCCTTAACATGGCAATGTTTATTTCCTTAATTATTTAATTTCCGATCACAATGCTCATATTACCACATTAGAAACATCTTAATTTGAGTACACATCATAAGGTGCACTGCCGATACATCCTTTGTCAAAGTTAGTATCTGAAAATAAATGCTGAAAAAGAGAACTAGTAACATGACCACCAGTACTAAGAGTACCAATGATGACTTCATCACTTAGTTGACAAGGCATTCCTATGCCAAATTTATTATAATAAAACTCTGAGATCTGCGCTTGGCAATTTGACAGAATTCACTAATTCCTTAATTGGTGATAATTAATTGATAGAAAATGGAAATGCTCTAATTAGTTTATCCTTTCACTCTATTCAGCTGATCTCATATGATGCTTATTAATCATGTCATCATGCCACCTCTTAGCATATCGAATAATCTTCATAGTACAGTTTTATATCCATGTACGCTTATCCAGTCATAATGTATTTGAGATACACAGGGTTCTTATATGGTACAACCATCTTCTCAATAGCTTTATCTTCCTCAATTCTGTAATCAAACTTTCCAAAACATCAATAATCATTAGTTTTAATTATATATTTTTATATTCTTCTTTGTGGAGAAGATAATTTTATAAAGTTGTTTATGACTTATTTAAGTTTAACCTGACTGTTTACAAATAAACAATTAACATCTTATTAAACCAATATCACACTCAAGCTCAACCAACTATTATTATTTTTAAAGTAAATAATTATACCACCAAAATATTGCATAATTAAAACAAGACCCAATTCTCAGGTAAATAATGAATTAAATAAACTAAATATAATAATAAGTATTCATCATTATATTATATTTGCTTGTGTAATCTTTTGATGACAATAGTCTATTTTAATTTATTTACACTGTTAATAATTTAGTTGTAATTATTTCTTTATTTCTTACTGCACTTAGGAGTCAGATATTTCTAACATGTAATAGTATAGAATAATACAGCTTACCAAAAACTGCAACCTATTTAAAAGGATACCAAGGTATAGAAATACATATAAGTGCAAGTCTTTCTCTGACCTTGGGACTCATCAACCAAGACCAAAGATTTCACTTAGTTTACCATCACGCTGAACTTCCATCAATAAAACAAGCATCATTTCGCAATGCCATCACAATTTATCATGCCTCTTCAATGCAGATGTGAACATTTTCAACCAACCAAACTTGTCGTAACTTGTCGATTTTGCACAAGAATCCAAATCTCCAATTTAGAATAATACACGTCGAATCTTGATTAAAAGTAATCCTTAATACTTGTTATAGCTTACTTAACTGGTTTAAGCATAGTTTACTTGTCCATTCTCACAGAAAATTACTTTTAAAGCTTTTTCATCGCCATTACAATCCGTGCAACTTTTCAGTTTCGTTTATGCCGTACATTACAAACATTGTTTACGCACGTGAGTAATTTATCGCACTTCTGAGCTTTTAGATCTAAAGACCTTTCTCTTGATAATTACAATTTAATAAGCTTTTACATTAATCGACATTAAACATTGCAAGCGCGGTAAATCTATCTGTCAATCTCTCCGGCTAGTGCGGGGCACCGTACGCGGTGACCATAGTGTGTTAATCGAGTAAACCAATTATTCGCCTAACAGTAGGTACCAGTGTTTAGTAAATGTTTTATAATGAAATGAAATGAAATAATTTATTCTGCAAATAGATTTTAGAAAAATACTTTTGCACGTCAATCTTATGCTTGCTATATTTTTAAAGACACGAATTTGTATGGCGCTTTTGTCTTCTGTGTGCTAAATAAAACTTACTTAGCCTATATTCAAACAATCAATTAAAAAATTAACTAGATAAATATAAAAGTTGTGATTAGTATGCATGAATTGTTTTCAAATAATTAACAACTTGTTGCTTGTTGAGCAAAGACGTCTTATCCACATTGTGCCGTCTCCCAGTCCCGGGACGCACCTGCCGGCACATTCCGACCTCGACAGGGCTTCGGGTTGCATGTCCTCCACCCGTCTAACCCACGCCTTTATTCCAAAATCCTTAAAGATCAAAATCAAACAATAAAACCTAGTGAATGTGAGCGACGATCTCAGACGATTACTGTAACCCTCACAAATGCAACAAAATACTATAAAATTTAATTCATCCAAAATCCGTGGCACCTGATTTGGTTTTTGTTTTAAAAAAAGTATAAATAAATCCTAGCGAGGGGTTATTATTGTGAGATTGTTTTGTTCAATCTCGTCCTGTTATTTTTTGTCGAGTTTTTAATCCGTGTGTTGTGAGGAAACGCACGCATCTGCCTTAATTTTTGTAGGAAATGCAGGTACTCGTAATACATTTCGAATGTGATAATTGAACAAGTAGGTAGTCTGGTCGAATAATCTGATTGATATTTTGTTGTCAATGCTATCTCCCATTTCGTGACGTATTTATGTTTGCAGGCGAGTGCTTTCTGAATGCAGCCGACAACCGATCAGATTAATGAGAGGGAGGTTTTACGCCTTTACATAGGGATAGATAGAGGTACTACTCTATATAAATTATGTAATTTCTCATATCATTCAGTATATAAACGGTGCAGATAAAAAGAGTCTACGACTACCTAAATATAAATTATGTAATTTCTCATATCATTCAGTATATAACGGTGCAGATAAATAGAGTCTACGGCTACCTAACTCTACCTGATGTAAATTCCTATTTAAAAAGTTTTTACGGCGGATTTTTCTCATTTGTGTGTTATTGAATTGTTCTTTATCAGTTTCCAGATGTCAGGCCAGTAGCCACAACGCGGGCACCGGCTCGTCCCATAAGAGTGTGGAGGGGAAACCGGGGAAGTTTAGTGGGTAGTGGGAAAAATGTTTTTAGTCCCGTCCCGAGTCTCACACGGCCGCAGGTCTTGCAAGCTTGCAGTTATAGTGAAAAAAAAGGTGTTGTAAGACGAGAAAAAATTGGCTGGAAGTGCTGGAACATGGCAACTTAGCGGAGCGTAGGATTATTTACCTATTGGAGCCGACCGTCATTGCAAATATGCCCAGTACTTTCAAATAGTATAAATAGGAGTGGAACCCCAGTCCCGGGCACGTCCGACCTTCACAGCGGTGTAGCATTAGCGCTGCGCTAACACGAGCTGGAGCGAATGTGTTTGCTTATTGTTCGTGCGGCGGAGGACCGCGCTTTGTTCGAGGCACGCGCGCCTGCGCAACTGGTGGTCAATCTTTACGGAGTATTTAGTCAGTCAAACCGAATAATCCCACCCGAATAATCCCGACCCCCTGGTGGATCAAAGTGGAAAGACTTACAATTTTGCAACGAATTTACCCCACTAAAATGATTTGGTGGGGCAGTTTTCACTAGGAAAAAGGTTTCGCAGTGGTTTTGTACCATCATCAAGTTAGTAAATGGGTAATTAGGTATCCTTTGCCCCAATCTAGACATATTCTTCAGGATGAGGAGGGAGTCTTGTCCAAGTCTTGTCTCCAGTGGTTCACGTATAGAATCTGGAGGGGCCGGTGTAATGTATATTTATTTAATAATAATAATAATCAGCTTGTGGCGAGCTGTTGGTGAGTAGCGACACCACGGACCCGAGATCCTCCGAGAGTCGGTCAGGCCCTCCGTCTCCGGCTTGCCTTAATTGGCTGTCCGGAGTGGACCCCAAGGGGGGCCGCAGGACTCTCACCTCTGGCTTGCCTTCATTGGCCGTCCAGAGTGGGGCGTTAGAGCTATATGCTCGCAGGGTGGAAGTGAAACATGCATAAGTCGCGAGTTGGTGAGGTGGGAAACCACCTCGCAGAAAGCGGTGTACACCTCTCGACACCCTGAGCCGACTACGCCGATGTTGCGCCCGTGCTACCCGCGACCCTAGTGGCCGCTTAGAGTGGTAGCTGTTTTCGGGGGCCCATCCAGTGGGAGGCTAGTCACCGTCTGCCAGTGGTAAATAAATTTGAGACATTTTTCGTGGCAGACGTCCGTAGTCTCAAACAATAGCCCAGTAACCGATCCATCTAAATGTAACCCCATAAACCTGGCTTTTCGTTTTGTCCTTTTAATAATGCAATAGTTCCGGCACCTGCCGGGTGTTGTCTTTGGGTAGATTCTATATCTATGCAGAGATAAAACCCGGCAGATGTACCCATTTACTCATTAGATAAAATGGTACCAAAAAGCCTCTGCGTGTTGGCTTTGGCCCCACGCATGCTTCAAAGGACCGGGTCCCTGTGGGCCCGAGATCTTAAGATGTACCTACAATAATAATAATAATAAAGTTTATTTCCAAAAAATTTACATTACAACACTGTTTCTTTCGGTCGCTGCACTAAGCTTGGCTTGTCTCGCAGCGGCCAATATGATATGCCAGGTAACATATTATTTTTGGGTTGGACGCACGGTACATCATATATTATTATATTAGTATACATTATAAGTATTTTTACATAATTATTTTATTTGTATTTATACACCATCCAGACTAACACAAAGGAAAAAAAAATAGCAAATTGTAAATATATATGTGTGTGTGTGTGTGTGTGTGTGTGTGTGTGTGTGTGTGTGTGTGTGTGTGTGTGTGTGTGTGTGTGGGTGTGGGTGTGTGTGAGTGGATGCGTATGTGTATGCGGGTGTACATTTGTGTGCCCTTGCCAGCATCTAAGTATGTATGTGAATACTGGGCGAGATGATCAGAACAGCAGGTTTTCAGTCTCAGCGTAGTTCAGCTCCAAAAGGAAACGTTGAAACGTTTATTTTGGTATACAAAACAGAATGACATCAAATAGCATCTAAATTACATTTTATAAATTTTATGGACTAGATGTTATATTACAGCCTTGTTAGTGAAAATCCTGCCACTCCGTCATCTTTTGAAAGATGGTGCTATACTGGATTGCAAGCATCAAGAAGAAGCTGGTTTATCTATTAATTGTGTTCAACCATGGAGGTAGTGAGTTCAACGTCTCCTTAGAATTGCTTGATGGTAGGAACTCAGGTACACCCCAGTGCTGCCATAAGATCGCTAAGCTTCCAACTAATATGAACGTCAAAGATCACACTTACAACAATACATTTGAAATTATAGACTCTAGCAAATGAACAAAATGTAGCTATGGCCCCATGGTTAAATCTATAAGTTTGAGGATGTGTGGCGCGGTCAGTTTGCGTTTCACGTTATATAACGAGCGAGGTTCGATGCCCGCCGCGCAACCTTTAAGGTCACACCTCGGCCTCCAGCCCCCACAGTATAGGGAAGATATGCGAATAGGCTGGTTAAGTTTAATTTGGTGATTGTAATGGCTAAAGAGCGAAAGAATCTAATATACGCCATATTAGATTTTAATGAATCCAATTTTTTACTGTCATATAAAAACGGTAATTAATTTAGTGCATTAACATCTACGAACTTAGAATTTAGTAAACGTAATAAACAATATTGACTTATGTCTGGGTGCTTTGGGAGATACCGTCCAGAAAAGAACAGCAAGCACAAATTGAAGAAATAATACGCAGCCCTATTAGAGTACTTCCACATTAAGTAAACTATACATCTGGCTTCCATCAGAGAAGTCCTTATACTCGTATGTATTGCAGCACATAAAAGGCTTGTATTTAAGCGTACACCAAAAAACCGACTTCAAAAAAAAAACAAAAAAAAATAGGTACCTAAAAACACTGAAAAGCAAAAAATAATTTTAAAAAGACATTCATCAAATGCGCTTATTGTCTAAGCCTATTTTAACTAAATTAAATTGTATTTTACGTGCTAGGTAGGTACCTACTAATCTGTTTGAAGTCGGTGCCAAGCCAAATAGTAGGTACCCAGACTACGTACCGTCCGCGGATTAATTAGTTACCCTGTAAAATACATTATTATTATGTATCATTTTTTATTTTCTTTGGATTGGCACCGACTTCAAACAGATTAGTAGGTACCTACCTAGCACGTAAAATACAATTTAATTTAGTTAAAATAGGCTTAGACAATAAGCGCATTTGATGAATGTCTTTTTAAAATTATTTTTTGCTTTTCAGTGTTTTTAGGTACCTATTTTTTTTTGTTTTTTTTATGAAGTCGGTTTAGTTTTTTTTTTTAAAAAGTTTGTTTATTTTTCTATTTTTAGTGTGAATAACACGTAGTGAGAAAACTCTTTCATAATAATGATAGCGAAAATACGAGTAAAATAGTAGAATTGTATTATTTGACAATATTAGGTATTCTTCATTAAGTGTTCAGCACCATGGGTAGACCAACTAAAGACGCAGCCCGCAAGAGGGACATAAGAATTAAGAAGTCGTACCCTGTAGCTTCCATCATCATAGTTGTACCTTCCATCATCAGCTTAGCTGCAAAAGTACATGAAATAAAACTAACGGTCCTCATATTCCTACAACACTGAAAGAATTATCCCCCAACTCCTAACCATTAAGGAGTTGTACCTTCCATCATCAGCTTAGCTGCAAAAGTTCATGAAATACAACTAACGGTCCACATATTCCTACAATACTGAAAGAATTATCCCCTAACTCCTAACCGTTAAGGAGTTGTACCTTCCATCATCACCTTAGCTGCAAAAGTACATGAAATACAACTAACGGTCCACATATTCCTACAATACTGAAAGAATTATCCCCTAACTCCTAACCGTTAAGGAGTTGTACTTTCCATCATCAGCTCATCAACATAAAATTATGTCTATCGGACGCAAAAACTTGAATGGCTTCAGAAAAAACAAGTAACGCGTAGTGTGCGCTTATAAAATTTGAGGTTTGCCCTTGATTTTCCCGAGATCCCATCATCAGATCCTGACATGGTGACAATGGGACCACCTCGGAACTATGCACTTTCAAATAAAAAAAGAATTATTTAAATCGGTCCACAATTGACGGAGAAATCGACGGACATACATAAAAAAAAAAAAAAAAAAAAAAAAAAAAATACATACAGTCGAACATATAACCTCCTCCTTTTTTGAAGTCGGTTAAAAAGACGGAACGTACACCAAAAAAGGCTGAAAAGTGCACCAAAAAAATTGAATTGCTAACCTAACCTAACCTTTGGTGTGCCTTTGGTTTATTTTGGTGCACGTTTCAGCGTTTTTTGGATATACACTTAAATATTTCCCCACATAAAATACTTTAATATTAAATAGGCTGAGGTGCCTTATTATTAAACTCTAATACCACCTACCTTTTCCGTTTACATCACAATACATCTTTGCATTTGCGTGGCATTGGCTGTGAGAATATTGAATAGTAGAGATAGATAAATGTTTAAGCTAATCGTTAAAGGGTACTCGTAAAGTTGCCTCAAAATTCTCATTGGGACTTCCTTTATTGTCAAGTTAGACATTTCCTGCTTATGACGGCAGGCAAGCGACGCCTACGACCATGTGACTCGGGACTAAAATACGCTCGTCCCACTACTTTCTTAACTCCCCGGTTTTCTTTTTCCACTCTACAGGACGAGCTGGCGCCAGCCTTGTGGCTATTACTTTCCTAGGGTGATACCTTGTCCATCTTTATAAGTCAAGGCAGAGACTCCTCACTGCGGTTCATTGGATACTTGCACAAATGCAAAGCTTGCGTCGCACTCCGCGGGCTTTGAGGCACGAACGATTGTTTGATAAATGCCCAGTAATGTATACATTTTACAATGCCGTATTTTGTTTTATAGGCAATCCGTGACGGTTAAAAGAACGCCACTCTTTCAGGTAAAGAATTTCAACATTTTTAAGGAACTCTAAAGCACATTTAACATGTCGACTCAACTTATATTAGACTTTTATGCTGAATGACTTTTTAAATAAAGAAGATTTTTTTTAATTTAAATCTACCTAAAAGTAAAAAAGTGACAGCTTATTTAATGCCCTACTTCAATGATTCTCCGCGCAAGCTAAACTAAACAAATGTCGCTTTCGATTTTTGTGTTGCAAAATTTTCAGAAGCAATGTGAAGTCAGAAAGTTAGCGATGTTCCCGTGTCTCAAAAAACTCTTGCAAATTGGTCTTTTTATTCTTTTGATCCCCTCCAACATGTTGTCCTAATCTCTTATCACTCGATTTTTCAAATAATTCTTCTACAAAAATAAAAGAGCATGGATTAATGAAGAAAATAAGGAACTCAAAAGCACGAAACATTGCGTATTGAAACGCTGACAGCACAAGAATTATCGACATACAAAAGTTTTTGTTACGGGCGCACGTAAAATCTATTTCCAGATTACTATTTCCTTTTCTTGACAAAAGGCAACTTTCAACTTCCGGCCTTTTTTAAAACCTTGCATTCAGCATTCAGTATGTTTTTGACACAAAAGATAAATTATATCAATGAATATCCTGTCTTTGACTCGGGGTGGGCATTGGCTCATAAAACAATTAGGCTTGTTTGTTATCTATTATTTGCGGATTACGGAAAGTCCGTCTTTTGTCCTTTTGTCCAGTCAGGTAGTTTTAGTGATG
Source organism: Mecyna flavalis (assembly GCA_949319885.1). Taxonomy (NCBI): domain Eukaryota; kingdom Metazoa; phylum Arthropoda; class Insecta; order Lepidoptera; family Crambidae; genus Mecyna; species Mecyna flavalis. The sequence continues at coordinate 13,569,584 of OX439431.1, read as the reverse complement.
GGAAAGATACATGATACATTTTTAGTTTTTGAAAAATATGAATTTGTAGCGCTCATCGATGAAATCTTATGTTTTTTAAAGTTGAACGAATTGTTTTAGTAGTTCGGATAATAAAACAATAGATAATAAGGTATACTCACTCACATCCCGATTGAATTAAGGGATGAAAAACTTTATTGTTTTAGAGTCATGTCAAAATATTGTCTGACTTTTATAACAATAAATATGCACATTTATTTTATAAATGTGTTCAAAAAGCGATTCTCTTATTGCTATTATTCACTTGCCATTGTTGCAACTAAAATGAATAATAAACTAGTCCGTGCTTGATAGTTACATTATTATTAAAGTTTATAAGATTCGTAATCAAGTCTTTACTTTTACAAGACTTGACTATGTTTGACTCTACATGACTCGACAGATTCTGTTCGTTTCCATCACTAGCAAGTGCTGTAAATTGTCAAACCGGTAAACCCAAGGAAGTGGTATTGTTACACTAATAGCTTAAATATTGCCATCTAATTTCCTTCCGTAGTATTATGCGCTGTGACAAGGGTGGCTATTGTAGACGGTCCCGAAGCGATGGCGGGCGGAAACTGCGGCGTGAGCAGACGCAGAGCGGAAGGAAGTGCAATTGAGACGTTTGACAAGGCGGCCGGCTGCTCTATGAATAGATTTTGCCATACGTGACTCAAGTTAGTTTTGCAGCTTAATGCTGTCACATTACTAGGGTTCAACAGGTATGAGTTCCATTGCAAATTGGGACTCATATAATTTTGGTAACATCATCGAAATTATGACTAATGATGTGACAGGACATTCTTGATAACTTTTGAAATGAATGCTAATGGTGTGACACGCTAACCGTACCGAAAAAAGTTTTCGGTTTAATTTCTAGTAAATTAGGTTTTATTTAATATTTCGTTGATAATTGTTTTCGGAGAGTCGAATAAATCGTACTTACTAATACTTTAAGCCGCTTAAACTTAACTAACGGCACCTACTAATGTGATCATTTCCTGTACTGATACTGTTTCATTCCAAATCGAATAGTAATATTGGACTTAATTTGCTTTATTAGCATTGTAATATTTTCTGAAGGGTTTAGGCGTTTAACTCATCCGTCTGCCCAGAACGTCCCGATGAGTGAGCGAACAGATGAGTAATATCGACCATATCCTTACTATGAGAGTGCTTATTAAGAAAAGTACGGAATACCGAATACCGCTATGGCTGGCATTCATTGACTATAAAAAAGCATTCGACAGTGTAGAAACGTGGGCTGTCGCGGAAGCACTACGTCATGCCAGAGTAGACAACCGCTACAATAACATCATCGATAGCATATATAAAAACGCAACTTTGAATGTAGCCATTCCTTATCATACTAAGCCAGTTAAGATCCAAAGGGGGGTCAGGCAGGGGGACACTATCTCACCTAAACTGTTTACGCTGGTGTTGGAAGACGTCTTTAAGAAACTGGACTGGGAAGACAGGGGTCTTTCGATAGCTGGTGCACGACTTTCCAATCTCAGATTTGCGGATGATATAGTGTTATTTGCTAGTGACCCGGACGAGCTCCAGTCAATGGTTCAGGAACTACACGACGCGTCCTTGAATGTAGGGCTCGAGATGAACTTAACTAAAACCAAGGACATGACCACTGATACGGACAGCACGGCGGTGATCACAGTAAAGGGAGCACCACTAGAGAAGGTCACCAAATATGTCTATCTTGGCCAAGAGGTTAAACTGGGAAAAGAGAACCAGGGAACAGAGGTAAACAGGAGGGTGCGTCTAGGCTGGGCTGCCTTTGCCAAACTGGACTTTGCTTTCAGGATGAATCTCACCAGTAATCAGAAAGCACGTATATTTAACCAGTGCGTCCTACCAGTTCTAACCTACGGAGCCGAAACTTGGGTGACAACCAAAAGTATTCTTCAGAAACTAGTAGTCACTCAAAGGGCAATGGAACGTAAGCTGGTAGGAGTATCTTTACAAGACCGTAAGAGTAATAAATGGTTGAGAAAACAAAGCAAAGTAGCAGATATAGTAAAGCGAATAGCTAAACTGAAATGGCAATGGGCAGGCCACGTGGCTCGGAAAACAGACTCGTGGTGCAAAGACCTGTTAGAATGGAGACCGTGGGATTTTAAGAGACCAGTTGGCAGACCGCAGATGCGCTGGAAAGATGACATCCGGAAGATAGCGGGCCAGAATTGGATACTAACAGCCCAAAATAGAACGAGATGGAGAGGACTGAAGGAGGCCTACACCAAACTGGTCGAGGAAGGCTTGAGATGATGATGATGATGAGCATTGTAATAAATTGTAAATGGGTAAGGCAGCGAGAGAGACGGAAAGTGTAGAGTACATATCTGATATCACCACCCTAAACTCCGAAGGTAGTGATTTGGGATAGGTAAATGCATTCTCCCAGTACAATCCATTGATAACGATCAAATTTGTTTAGTTTCCCTGTAAGTCAGATAGCAGCTCCAATGTAAACTGGATTTGGCAAATCCTGGATCATTGTGCTACTTGACTAGATTGGGATAAAATTTGAGAATTAGGTATTCCCCCAGTGCCAAAAAGGAGCGAGGGCCAGTCAATCGCGGCAAAGCGGGCACCAGCTCGTCCCAATCGTTTGGATTGGGAATACCGGGAGAGTTTAGAAAGTGGTAGTGGGAAAAAAGTTTTTAGTTCCGAGTCCCCTACGTTACACGGCCGCAGGCTAGCTAGACTCCCTGCGGCTATGGCGACAATACGTATTCTGCTCCGAAAAAAAAATTGCGCCCTGTCCAGATTGGGAAAAAATCTGATAGATTCTCCCAGTAAAAAAAAAGATGCTGACTTTCACTATATTAATCGGTATAACTACGGAACCTTAGGACCGTGTTCCCATCATTGCTGCGAAACCCGGTTGGAAGTTGGCCTGTTTTTTGAGCGTAGGGAGTCGGTGCGTGCGCGCCGGGCTGGAGCGAAGCTTAGCTGCGCGGGCGCGGCGGGGGCGGGTGCGGGGTGAGGGGGGGTTTCCGGCGAGCGCGGCGCAGCGTGGGAACGCGCACCCACCTCTGCCATAGTACAACCGGTGAGTATGTGACGTGGCCTATGTTAACGGCACTATTGGTCTAAGATGAATCAAGATTCAAGAGTCTTGATATTTAGGTACTTAATAAATGTCAGTTCCTTCCACAACCAGACGCAGACTGGGCTACCATCCTTACATAGTGGATATACCACCCAGCCGCACGAAACGCTATGCCAGTAGCTTTTTGATGCGGATGGCTAAGGAATAATAATAATAATAATAATAATAATAATGAGACCGTATGCCATATCAGCAAGCTGCGGTCAATCAACATACTACAGCTGACTCTCTAAGAGCTCATTCACATCTACAAGGAGCTCCCACACCAACTCTATCACAGCCAAGAAGTGTTTTGCAGGAGATATGCCCTGCAACCACCCTAGCTGGCCGTAGTAGGCAACGGATGAAATGGACAGACGAAATTAACCACCAATTACTCCGTTGTTACTACCTCGTTACCGATTTGGAAACCAATCTAACAGCATGGCGCCTAGGTACTTAGGTGTCACTCTTGACAGGTCCTTAACTTTTAGGCAGCACCTGGACAACGTCGCACAGAAGCTAAAAAGTCGACTGAGCATTCTTAGAAGCCTGGCGGGCACCAGCTGGGGGGCATCTGCCTCGGTGCTGCGTACCACAGCAATGGCCTTGGTCTACTCGACTGCCGAGTACTGTGCACCTGTATGGTACCGCAGCACACACACAGACAAAGTGGATACCCAGCTTAACGAGGCGATGCGCATAATTTCGGGTTTGATGAAACCTACCCCGCTCCCATGGCTACCAGTCCTGGCCCATATACTCGTACCGCCTCCTAACTTGCGTAGATGCAACGCCGCGGCGTCTGAGTGGAATAAGTGTCTCCGCCCAGGTATGCCTATTACAAAAACGCTTGAGGACCTACCACCTCTTCGACTCCCTTCGAGATCCCCAATATGGACCGACACAGGCCGGATCGTCGACTTCAGCCTGAAATCGGAGTGGCAGCGATCTTGGGAGGCATTCGATGGTCCGCAGAAAACCCTTATTTCAGACCCAACCTTGAAACCCGCTGGTTTTGATGCCTCACGGAAAATATGGGTGGGTCTAAATCGGTTTAGGACAGGGTACGGGCGGTCCAACCACCACCTGCACAGATGGGGACTGAGGGAATCTCCGGCCTGTGAATGTGGATTCGAGGATCAGACTCTTGCGCATGTCGTTAATGACTGCCCACTCTATAGGTTTCCTGGGGGGCTGAAAGAGCTGAATAATTTGACTCCGGCTGCTGAGGACTGGTTGCAGCAATTAAGTCTAGAAGTTTGAGAGGAGTAAGGTTTCATGCAGCTTTCGCCATACGACATGATGAGCATGGCGCCCGCTGTTACATTGTAAATTCTTAGAAGTTTATCCTGAGTTACATTTCATAACCGAACAGAGACTTGCTGATCAAATTCGAGTCATACATAAAAATAATAGAATACCAGCTACCGAACGTGAAACCATTAAACAGCAAGTAAGACAAAATATAGACTATAATATTTCAGGAAACCAACTAGATAGTCAAAATACCTACTTATCAAGAGATCCTCATATAACCCAACACTTTGAAAATGACACACAATACACACAAAGCATGCCACACACATTGCATCCAACTCCTTCGTCTAGCTCAGAATCAATCACACCAGAATCTTCTCCAGGCGATTTTAACGCAACAACTCAACCTGAAGAAATTAATGCAGAGGGACTAAACGAGACTAATGACAATACACCTGAAACATTTTCAAAAATAGATCAGATATTCTTAGACACTTTAGATTTGTACAGAGGCACAGATCCGGAGAAGAGGCCTATGATTCATAAATTACATATAACCCGAAATACGTCAGCTATTATACAGAATCTAAATAAAGCGATACATAAACATGTTGAAAAAGAAAACCCCATGACAATTGATGAAATTCATGAAATAATATACAGTGCCGCAATAACAGCTACTAAAATAAATAACAAAAACCATAACACAATTTTACTCCTTACATAACAGGACTACAAAACACGAGAAACCCGCATGGGAAAGAAGACTAGAAAGTAAAATCTGTTTACTTAGAAAAGAAATTGGACAAATAACCCAGCACCTGCAAGGAAAGCTTACATATAAAAAACAGAAAAGACTTAAAATAAACAATATACAGACATGTGAAATAATGGAAATTCTGGACACTAAAAAACAAAAACTTCAAGCCTTATCTAAAAGATTGCGAAGGTATAAGAAATCTAATCAGAGACGTAGAGATAATTTTAACTTTGAGGTAAACCAGAAATTATTCTACAGAAGCCTTAATAATGAGCCAAAAGTAACAAATGCACCTGATATTAGTGAGATCACACAGTTCTGGGAAAATATTTGGTCTAATCAAGTTCAACACAACGATAATGCAACATGGATCGAAACAGAAAAAACAGAAGTAGAAGAAATTGATATTATGCCAGAATTTATAATAGAGCCCGCAGATGTCACAGATGCTACAAAAAAACTTTTAAACTGGAAGGCACCAGGACCAGAAAAAATTCAAAATTATTGGCTTAAGTATTTTACAGCAACACACGTGCCCCTCTCTAACATCTTTAACAAGATGATACAGGAACCAGATAATATCCCTGCATTTTTCACACAAGGCATAACTTACCTTAAACCAAAAGACTGTGATACCACTAATCCAGCCAAATACAGACCTATCACCTGCCTCCCAACACTATACAAGTTACTTACTTCCATAATTGCACAAAAAATTAACTCACACTTAACTAAATACAACATAATACCAGAGGAACAAAAAGGGTGCTGTAAAGGTTCAAGAGGATGCAAAGAACAACTTGTTATTGACACAGAAATTAACAATCAGGTAAGACAAAAACACAGAAATCTACATTACGCATATATAGATTATCAAAAGGCTTTTGATAGCGTCCCCCACTCTTGGCTAGCAAAAATACTAGAAATATATAAAGTTGACCCAAAATTAATTTCATTTCTACAAAACATAATGCATAAATGGAGCACAGTCTTACATTTAAAAACAGATAAAGGTAATCTCAGATCCAAACCCATTGATATTAGAAGAGGTATATTTCAAGGAGACTCACTAAGTCCCTTGTGGTTTTGCTTGGCAATAAACCCACTGTCTCGAATACTAAACAAAACTGGACATGGTTATGTAATTGACAGAGTTAATAAAGTCAAAATAACACACTTGCTATACATGGATGATATAAAGTTATAAGCAACATCTAGGAAAGAATTAGATCAACTGTTAAAAGAAACTGAAGAATTTAGTACAGATATCAAGATGAAATTCGGAATTGAAAAATGTAAAATAAACTGTATATTGAAAGGAAAACATAAACACTCAGAACCTTACAGTCTCCAAAATCTACAGGAAGAAACTAACAGTACAATTCAAAGTATGGAACTAAAAGATGCCTACAAATATTTAGGATACCTACAAAGTACCAAACTTAACCACAAGGAAATAAAAGAGGACCTACAGAAAAAATACACCGAAAGACTACACAAAATATTTAAAACTCAACTATCTGCAAGAAATAAAATGAAAGCCGTGAATACATATGCCGTGCCGATCCTAACATATTCCTTTGGTATAATCAACTGGACCGATACAGATTTAGACGCCCTTAACACTATCACCAGATCCATAGCATACAAATATAACCACCACCACATACACTCAGCTAAAGAACGGTTCACACTACCTCGCAATCTAGGAGGAAGAGGCGTTATCGATATAAAAAATCTTAATTATTCCCAAGTACAAAATTTACGGTCATACTTTTTACACAAAGCAACTAACAGTCCTTTACACAAAGCTATTACTGAAGTTAACACATCTGGAAGCCCATTACAACTGAATAATATAAATTTCGATGCAATCCAAAAAATTAACAATAATGATAGTAAAATAGAGCAATGGAAACAAAAGTCATTACATGGAAAACACCCCCACCATTTGGATCAAGATCATGTAGATAAACAAGCATCAAATACCTGGCTTACAAAAGGAAATATAGGGTCACATTGCATTGTGTGTGTATAACATAAATTGATTTTCTTATAAAATATTGCCCCTTAATAAAATGTGACCTTATATATTTGCCGAATCAGAAGGGTTTATGATTGCTATACAAGACCAGATTATCAGAACTAGAAATTACGACAAATACATAATAAAAGATAGAAAAGTCACTGATGACAGATGTAGACTATGCAAGCAAAGTAAAGAAACTATTGATCATATAACAGGAGGCTGTCCTACACTAGCAAACAAGGAATATATACATAGACATGATAACGTCGCTAAGCAGATCCATCAGCAAATAGCCCTAAAATACAAATTATTAAACGAATACACCCCATACTACACATATGAGCCCAAAAAAGTATTAGAAAACCAAACTGTCAAACTATACTGGGACCGCGATATTATAACAGATAGAACCATTAATTGCAATAGACCGGATATAACACTGACATTAAAATCACGCAAGTTGACATACCTGATAGACATTTCTATACCTAACACAGATAACCTAACGAAAAAAACACAATGAAAAAATACAAAAATACATTGCTTTAGCTGATGAAATAAAACAGATGTGGCACCAGGAAACAGTTAAAATTATACCAATTATATTGTCCGCTACCGGTGTTATCCCCAAATCCCTACACACTGCAGTTAAGGAAATTGACCTACCAAAACACCACTACATCAAGTTACAAAAATTAGTGATTCTTGACACCTGTAATATAGTTCGCCGTTTCTTCAACTATCCCACTGCTGACTAATGAAAAGAATAGCGAAGACTAGATACTTGGTACCACCCGTAACTAGCTTCTATTGATACCAGTTGAATAAACTGAGCGTGAAATTCTTTCAATAATATAATAATAATAATAATATCGTTTATTTCAGGCAACAGAATTACATGAATTACAGGCCCATATTATAAATACCTTACAGACTAACATACATACAATATAAATATAAAATAAAAATTAATTTAATATTGCCGCCTTAAGGCGGCTTGAGTCAGCTGGGAGCCGTCCTCGAAACCTCCGATAGACGACACCCTGCGGCCAGAAGTCCTCCTTCATAAAAGTCTCCAGGTGATGGGACGGCACTCTCACCACAAAGGAACCGAAGTTGACTTTATGGCGAGAATCCAATCGCTCAACCCTTGAAATGGAACTCCTTGCCTGCGGAGGTGTTTCCTGTCAAGTCCAGAGTGATATATTTGGGTAAGCATGTACCACCTTAGGCCGCATCAAACTTTCCATCAGGTGAGATTGTGGCCAAATGGTTACCCTTTTCGCATAAAAAAACAGTTCCTTTGCCAGGTTGACTGGTGACAAATACCATGTGGCATTGAGTCCACGTTTTGTAATTTTTTTCTCCTCTGGTTCCCTGCACACCCGATTGGGACGAGCCGGTGCTAGCCTTATGAGTAAATTCCACCCTTTTCAGTATTCACCCATTATATTCCCCGAGTAAAATTTCCAAAGTGAATTGAATATCAATAAACTTTAACTTAACATACTTGACCGTACTTTTACTATGACTCCCGCCTGCTCCTCAGATTAGATGACGGCTACTAATTAATTTAAGTTCGCGTCGAGGAAAAATAAAGGCACCAGTTAGAGATGAGAGTGGATTCACTGGTTCTACTGGCCTGCCGACGGAGCCTGCTCTACATATAAGCCAGCTGATTAAAGTTTTTTAATATACTCGTTTAATTGCGATCATACGATACAGGCAGAGTAAAAGAAGCAGTACGGTGAGTTAGTGACGAATTAATGTAGTTGGCTGATTGGATTTTTTTAGAATAGCTATGCGATGGGGTAATTGGACCATTGTTAAGTGCAGAATGGGAATAATTAGTAAGTTTTCGCGTAAGAGTTGATATGAAGCAAACGTCGGATAACATTGATGTCATTGATTTGAGTTCGAATTGAAAAGCTTAAAAAGGAGATCATCAAGGCTCTAATACATTTTTGAAATAAAAAGACCTCTTTTTGTTCTGTTTATTTAAAATCAATAACAAACATTCACTTTTAATATACACCAAAAAAAAAAACAAGCGATATTTTAAATTTTCTTTGACTTAAGAAGAGGAACTAAATGTAACTTAAGGTATGCCGCCGACATTGGTATAGTTACCTATAGTGCCTACTGTAGCATGGTAAGATTGGTAAGATGACATTATTAAACAAAACATCCTTTCCCAACTCCAAATGTCTCAATGCACGGCACGATGTAGGCCTTAATAAAATTAATTATTAATTTTCTTCGATTCTTGAGTATGTACAAACTCGCGAATAGCAGCTGAGTTCCAAAACATGCAGAAGTAGATCTACAAGCAACGTTATATATAAACAAAAAAATATGCCTCACCTGGGAATCGAATCCGTGATAAAAGGCATGCAGTGCGCAGGCGGCGCGGGCGTACACCTGGCGCCCTCACCACATGCCGCCATTCAAGCTGAATTTATCAATTGCGAGCGGCCATTGATGCGCCGTTTTTGTTTATCACAACATATGCCTGCCTTTGTGGAATGCCGGCCTGAATGGGAGCGTAAGGGAAACTTTTAAGTTTAGGAGTTACTAATCTTTGATCAAAATGTTTCAAGAATCAACATATTTTGTTTTCCCGGTCCTAATAGGACGCGTTTAAAATTTGATATAAGATTTAATAGGTAGGTAGGTCCAGTTTGTTAAGATCACGATATTTTTTATCGGAAAGAATGCTTTACGTATCGCATCTTTATCGTACCTTCTAGTGAAGGAAATAGGTGGAGGCTCTCCTGTCAAATCATCATCCGGCCTGTCATCATTCATCAGAGTTTTTCCTGATCTAATAAGAAAGGTGAGATCTGACAAGTCTAGCTTGATGGTTGGATATAATTTTCTTTTGTCGGAGAATGTGTGACTATTTGTTGTGGAGGAAATAGGACCCCTCCTACTAAAGGGGTATAAAACAGGAAAGACAGCGGTGCATCTGTATTGCCCTGTGTAAAGCGTCACGAGCTTGAGTTGGCACCTTTGTCGTAGAACTCCGCAATACTGCACTGACTGCATAGGTTTACTCACGATGTTTTTACCGACGTATTCGTGACTCGACTTGAATAAAAATGCTCATTTACCGCACAGGTTAAATAAATACTAATATTATAAATCCGAAAGCTTTCACGCCTAAGTCACTGAACGGATTTTAACAAAAGGTCACTGGGCAACTTAGTATGGAAACTATACCCACGGCCTACAAAAACAAAATTGGTTTGGATGTTTAGATAAACTTCCCTAGTGTACGAAGATATATGTCGCATCAATGTAGAGTATGGGAATCTGCCCAAAAATTTAAGAGTTATTCGTCATCTCGCCCGAAAAAAACTGGCCCGATCGGGCGACTTGGCACCTTTCAAATTTACCTAATATTTCTGTCGTCAACTCGCACGCTCATACAAAGTACAGCCAGGTAAAAAACTTTGACATTATATTTGGAAACTACTTCGAATAAGTATTGACGTCAGTCAGTCATCCCTTATCGTAAGCGTCTTTTAATGCGCCCGCGCATATAAAACTGCGACATGCATTAAGTAATTTATTGTCAAAATGTGGGTGTTTTTAGTGTTTTTCATGTACGTTGGAGGTAAGTTTATTAATATAGTGTTATTTATTATGTCTTAATTAAATCGAAAATGGGTGCCTAATACAGGGTGTTCGGAAGAACGTTGAACATACGATAATGGGGGTAGTTGGGGTGGTCTGTTAACTAACTAGCTCAAAAGATTTCACCTAGGCCTCAAGTTTTTTTTTTATTATTTTTTTTCAAATTACAAAAATTTTTCGCTTTTGTACCGGTCTTTGCCTTGTAAACCCGTCTTACTTTTTTTTAATGTCCAGATCCATTTTTTTTCATTATTAGAATCTCAGTGGTTGGTAGGTTCCTTTAAATAAAAAGGAGTAAATTGCACATTGCTAAAAACAAAGTTATGGACCCTCAAACATGAAATAAGAATTAAAATAAATTTTGAAACTCAACTTCGCGTAGCATTTAAAAAATAAACAAAGTGATGGATGACTTCTGATTTGTAAAAAACATCTCCAAAGTGTGAGCTTTCTAACGATATGTCGTTTATTTTGATATCTTTAAATGTTTCTTAAATTATTTTTATTATTAAACGTTTCTTAAAAAGGATTTTTGTAGCTGACTGTACATAGTTACCTCACATTTTTATGGTCGGGCGAGTTGACGACAGAAATTTTAATAAATTCTAAAGGTGCCAAGTCGCCCGATCGGGCCAGTTTAATTCGGGCGAGATGACGAATAACTCAAATTTAAAATTAAATATAAGTAATATCCTCTAGTGATAAGACATTTTTAGACTATTTGCATTGAATGGGTGTCTTGATTACACGCTGGAGCAACTGAACTCGTCGTGTTCGTCTGCCCCCTCTAACAATACAAGTCTGTTGGGCACCTAAAATATAAAATCTTATTGTCTCTCACTAATACCTACATTGGGAATAATCTGATGTATTTTTAAATAAAACGAATGTGTAGAATTATATCGTTTTTATTCAACATGATCAATGTCAACAGACACGATAGTGTCGTCCAAGAACCTTGCTGGCGCATCTATTTGCTCTTGGTGTCTGGCCCATGACAAAAAGTACATCATGCTGGCTAGATATGTCTAACGTGCGAGTGAGACGGCTAATGCAAGCCCCTAGCCGCGCATTATTGGAACGCACAAACATTTATGTTACTTTTATTGATGACAATACTTTAAACCTAATATGTATTTTTAAACACATATTGTAGTTTTTTAGATTTCTCCCGCGTTTAAAAAAGAAAAAAACTACACAAAATGAAATGTAGGCTAGCACTCATTAATTTACAAATAATTTGATATCTGTAGGAAATATTTCGAAGACCGGGTCAGATTATGCCCAATGACCTTTGCCACAGACATAAACTGGACTTTAGGGGCTACTTTTTTGAAATAATATTCAATTCCCATGAGATAATAAAGTTGCAACGGACTGACGTGATTTTTTGTACAGTGACAGTTCATACAGTTAGATAGTAACATTTTATACCGGAAAAGTATCACATTCCCGCGGGATAACGTCCTATATTCCGAGTGGGCGAACCCGCGGGTGAAAGGTTAATCCTACTTATAGAAATAAAAAATATATGTACTTTAAACCGTTTAAGACTTCATTTTTAACTTTAAAAGTTCATTCACGAATTAGAAATCATAAAATAAACTAGTCCTGTAATAATCTAGCAGAGTTCAGAGACACTTCGCACATCAGAAAAAAACTAAAAACGATTCAACAAATAAAACATTAGCCTTGGCTGGGAATCAAATCTGTGATAGCGGCGTTTATTTATATTCTAATGACTATTAAAGCTGAGTCACTCAAACATCACTAAAATAGATATTTTGACGCCTATTTGCCTTCCAATTACGTGATAATGTTTGTGTTGAAGTGGTTTTGTATTTGGCCGCTCATTCATAATTTCATTGATAAGATTGGAGAGTCGAGAAAACTAGTCGAGATAGTCTTGGATACGATTTAATAAACCTACTTCTACTAATATTACGCAACTTTTTGTAGTATTTTATTATCTCGGCCGTGATCTCGGTATTTTGAGTATAATATAAGTACTTCACTTAACTTTTTTTTTTAATTTATTTAGTTATGTAGTTAGGCTACCAGTTGCGCTTAAAAATCTTAAAGAAATATAAGCTTAACGCTCTTTCTATCAAAAATAACCCAGCAAGAAACTCGACAGTTTTTTTTTAATCGTTAAAATAATGTTGTTCTGTGCTGTATTTAAATAGTTCAAAATAGTTTAGGTCAAATAATACAAATAAAAAGTAGAAAATAAGCATAATCACACTACTAAATATTCAATGATATAATAGTTTTGTTACACTACACTTATTTTCTTCGAGCTTTGTTTGAGCAGTAAATCTCTTAGTTTGACTTTGTACGAGTACATTAATATTTATTGTCATTGTAACTGTGGATGGAACCGTGCGGAAAACTGACACCGTTAGGAAGCATCTTTTTCCCAAGCTACCTAACGAACTGGGTTTCCCAGAATTTACGACTAGATACAGTTAACGCTACATCTTGGAAAAGTATTTTTTTTTTTACTATTCTGGGATAAATTATGAATACTGAATTAGGGACACTTTCCCAGGACGCATCGCTCAACATGCGGCCACAATAAAAGCTTCTCAGATCTTCGAGCTTATAACTGTATATTGAACACAGTAATATCACCTGCGGGGTTGATAACTAGCTAGTCAGACTCAGAAAAAGTCCATAAGATAGAGTCGAACTCACGATCGGTTTTATTATACAAGCAGCTAAAACCTCGTTTCATGGAGCCGGTCAGTATTTTTGTATCAAAATCAACGAAAGTACAGTACCGAAAATATACTTAAATTCAAACAAACATCCAGATTAAATACACCCTATATAAAGTCCACAAGGTGAACGCCCGATGCACTAACCTATCGCAGTAAACAGTAACTGCATTCAATTACCGAAGCTTTCCCATCGCCTTACCTCTGATAATCACGCCATAAAAATAGCATGAGAAAGTCAGAAGGCGTCACGTAAAAATAGGTACTCCCTCGTTCATTCATATCCTGCCCGCTACAGCTGAGGTTAACCGACCGAGTAGAGTCGTCAGTGTTGCCAATTTATTCAATTTTTGTATAAATGTTGTATATTTTTTAATTAACATGGATATATTGGATGTTACTTCTACTAACTTGGTCCGGTTTCCCTTGTAAGGGTTACGGAGGTCAGATGGCAATCGTTCCATTGTAATAACCAAATGTCAAATCTAGGATCATAGTCGAAGCGGACCCTGAGCTTCATACTGGATGCAATCGGGAATACGCTGAGATGATGATGATATGTTACTTCTACTGCCACTAACTAGCTTGGCAGTGATGGAAAACGTCGTAGGAAACCTGGGGGCTTAGACAAGATGACATCGCTTTATAACTGGCGAATTTCGCAAAGTCCAATTTGTATGGATTTGACAGATGCCATAGAAAAGTCACGTGTTGAAAGTATGGGATTTGACATTCGCTATCGCAAATTGAGCTATAACGAACGTCATAAATGCCGCTTGTCTAGGGGGGCTGGACAGACAGATAAATTAATAGAATAATGTGTTTGGTTTTCCCTGTTATGAGTAGTTGAGGAACGATGACAGTCGCTTCAATTTAACAACTGCCAAATTCTGGATTCATGATGCAAGCGTACCTTGATTCTGTACAAAGCGTTCAGAAAAACCAAAAACAGTGTATTGAAAATAATTGAAACTCCCATGAGTTAGCATAATGCTACGAAATAAAAATATTTTGTTTTTCTTCACAGATGTATCGATTTATCGAATCGTCACGAAATTGTTATACCTAGTTAATGTATTATGTATAAAAGATTAATGCACCTATCAATTTTAAAGGTACAGTACTGATGACATAATTGCAGTTCAATTCATATTTTCCTGCAAACATTACACTATCAACAGATCAAAACACAAAAGATTCTATAAATGTTTTAAGAAAATCTACAATTTGATTTTTGTTTGCCTTGGCAACACCGATCATTACTGTCATTATCTTCATTTAAATAGCACGGCTGTTACTGTTCCCGGTTTACGTCCATTCATGAATTAGACGTTACGTACGGGTAGTTCCGGGCCGCGATCCCACGCCTTGTGAATGGCTGTGCGCCTGCGCACCGAGGGAAGAAAGGGCGCGTCACTTCCGCTACTATACGTACGATGTTTTATTAATCCTCCTGCTACAAATATAACGCAACTTTGTCTTGTAGTTCATTAACTTGGCCGTAATTTCGGAGCTCTGGGTTCAATTGTACATCGCTAAACTTTTTTCAAAATTTAGTATTTATATAGGCTACAAATACCTCTTACAAATCATCAAGTACGAGTAATATTATGATTCTACCGTCGGCTTCAGAATGCTGTTTCTAACAAGAAGTAATATCCGGCAAGAATCTCCACCGTTACTCTTTTTAATCGCCAAATGTTTACAATGTTTGCGGTATTATCTACATGGTTTTTAAATAGCCACCCACACAGATCAAAAAGCAGAAAATAAATAAGCTAAATTACAAAAGACAAGCCTCGTGAATGGCTGTGCGCCCGCGCAGGGAAGAAAGGGCGCGTCACTTCCGGCGCTGCGTACGACGCTTCCGCTCGTCTGTCACCGGATGCACGTTCCCTGTTCGCATCGATTATTATTTCCTATTTAATGTTTGTCTGTGGTTGCCGGTTTGTTAGTGACTGCGACAGTTTACGTTTTTTTATACTCTTCAAAATCTTACTTTCTAGTTTTTTACTCATTCTACTAATATTATGACAGAAATGGTAAAGGCGACTGATATTTCAGGATGGAATTAAGGAATTTGATGTTGATTTAACGAATTCTTAGTAGGTAGATGTTTATTATAGAGGGATATGTTATTTAGTAACCTTACATTTGTTCTTCCCGAAGATGACATCTTAGAAGAGAAGGAAAAGTTAGCGCGTGGCAGGCACCAGGTGGAAATAAAATTAAATACCTACCGTACTTAAAAGTAATTTAAATTGTAGTTTAATGCATGTAGCATTCTACAAAAGCTGATGTTTCAACTGATCACGAAATGATTAAGATAATGCTGACGTAGGTATCAGATGAATCATTTGATACATAAGCATAGCCTAAAGCTAAATATCATAAACCACTACCAGTGGAAATTGTTACAGGAGGTCTATGCCGAGAATTAAACAGAGCTTCGGTACATAGGTACTAACTAGTATAACAAAAATGAATCGCATTTTTACTTAACACAGGAGTTCTAGATATAAAATGGTTATTATATGGAAACCTTACTGTCCACATCCATAGCGCGTTTATGTATCCTGGTTCCATCGGTCTCACCATATTTCATTTCTCTATGGGTCTCACTAAACATAATGATCACGATTTTATACTCGTGGTTTAACGATCGTGTCTTTTCAACTTAACAAGATTCAAGATGATAATCATCGTCAAATATCAGGATATTTTATTGTTAGATAATATCAAACTGTATCGCATTTATTTACAAAAAAAAGTCAAATGCAAACAGTGGAGGTCACAGATTTTATCTCGTTCCAGCCAAGATTTGAACCTACAGCTCTTGCTATAAACGATTGTATAAGCCATAGAGATCTAAAATAAATTTAGTTTCTGTTATCTGTGGTATAAGCCGAGTGACGTCAGCAAAGCTTGCACAAACGATGTCAAGAATCCTTTGTTTCCATAAAAACAAAACCAGACCTTTTTAAGGAAGTTGGACAATCCCGCGGCACCACTTTCACAATCAATTGTTTTGATTGCAGCGCGACTCGCGAATGGTGGCCCTCTCTGTCGCACAGTAGCGAAGTAGGAGGGAGGGAAAAGGATGGCTAGCGGAAGTGGTATAAGAATGGAGCCGGGGTTCATTCATTGATGTTTCCGTCGCCACGAACGGGCGGCGATTGGCATTACGGTGGCTGCAGATTCGCCGTTCTGAGGATTAGTCCAATTAACAATAATAAATTGTCATCGAAAATCATATTTTTACCAGCAAAACTATTTGTGAACTTTGCATTCTTGCATGAATTTGGCTATGTCAGAAATATCGTTATTTATGCAAACAAACTGCAAAGACTGTGTGTCTAAAAAACTTGCGCTTATGTTAAAAAGGCTTTTGCATGTTTATCGAAATGCAGTCCAAATGAGCTTAATTTATTGCATAAAAAACCTTATCAGAGACCCGGAATATTTGAAAAAAGAAATAACGTGCGGGTGAAACCGCGTGTGGAAGGCCAGTGTGTAATAGAATATGTTATGTAAGTCTTTTTTTACCTCGACTAATTTAGCCACCCTACTCAGTAGTCAAACACAATTTTCGTGACTCTTGTCGCTAATAGCGAGCCCCGGTTTCGCGTCACAACAACACAATAAACAAACAAAAACTTCTTTATACACACAAATACTTTGTCTTGACTGGCAAACTTCCGTGTCTCCGTTGCTTTTATCAGGTTTACGGCCTCGAACGAATACCCTAGAGAAAACCAACAGTGAAGTAGCATCTAATGATTTTTGTGCTGTTGCTATATGTGATGAAAGTATCCCGAGCAATTTTTTTTACTAAGTCACTTGGTACTATTGGTAGGACACTTGACAGACACGCAGCCCACAGTAGCAGTCTGATGGTAAGCGGCCACTGCGGCCTATTCCATTATGGGGCACTTCACCAGGAAGCGTCGCTCAATGTGCATTTGCTGCCAGACTGTAGACTCATCTGATCTTCGAGCCTTTGATTTCAAGTGTACTGGCTCCCACTACCGGAAGATTTCACCTGTGGAGGTGGTAGCTAGCCAGTCGGACTCTGAGAAAGCCCTACCACCAACCAGACCCAAAAATTTGAAGAAGGCATGGTGTAAGCAGCCAGGAATATCCATTATTATTAGCCAACGTAATGCTTTCCCTTCACTTTAGGATCGGCATTGCGCGTGTGATGCTTCGTATTACAAGTGTCCATAGGCCATCGCCTATAGATGGGAACCGCTTATCATCAGGCGGGCGGTCGTTTCAAGTGCCTTCAGTTCAAGTTTCTCGTGGTAAATATTAAAAGGATCTAGGAATCACGTAGGAAGAACTTACACTTTGTCCAACCATCTTGTTGATCACAAATGCAATCGTCCCATAAAACGTAAATGCCTGAACTACCGACCTCCTCTTTATTGAGTTGAACAAATAAAACTTATTCCGTTGCCAAATATTAGTTACTTACTTACATTTAATTTTATAAATTATACTATGAAATGCTTCCTACGCAATATCGCAGTTATTAACCGAACTGAGACGGGTTTTATCAAAATGAAAGCGTCTAAAAATACACTATCCGAGATGAACTAAGCTATCTATTCTTCAAAACATCCCTTTTGGCTGAGGTCGAATAGTCTCAGCTAATCTTCAACTCGTAGCTAAGGATGCGCAAGTAGCGTTATCGATAGTCGTTTAGTTGTATCGCTAGTTATTTGGTTTATTTTATTGCCTTTTACACCAAATTATATTTTGCCAATGGTTGTCGATCCAATTTTTAACGTTATGGAACCTTGTTCTAAAAAAGTAGGTACCTAAATGATGTCTTTTTTGAAATCTTGCTTTACTTGCCCCCTTTCTTCTTACTCGAAATACGTCTGGGGTTGGCTCTGACTCTATCATAGAAAGGCAATGTGTTCCCCGATTTTCTGTGATGGATGTTGCAGTGGAAAGAATTGTAAATTTCAGTTTATAGAAAGGTAATTTAAAATTTTCATATCAAGCATATTTCATAATAAATATATTTCTCTATGATTGCGACATAATAAAAAAAAGATTAAAACTGCATATAAAATATTGGCTTTCCCAAGCAACGTCTTTTCATTGCATTATATTTTATAGTAAAAAATATTCTATAACAAGGGTAGACTAACCAAATCTGAGCCTAACCTGAACATAATTTCGTTGTACCGTGACGATATTTCATCGACAACAAAAATCGATACACCTAGAGCATGCCTAACTCTAACGACGATGTAATTTCGCCGTCGGTGGCCATTCAGAATTAGCTCTTGCGACGAGGGCATAAGGTCGCCCCGTCCGCAATAGTTGGCCGTCCTCGGGCTGTGACGTAGAACCATCCCGACTTTCATTGAGATGTCGTGTTCCCCCCTCTCCCTCCTTTGTCTTGTTAATCGCTCCCCGCCTACAAATACGTGACGTCACACGCTGTAACATTGGATATAATTTTGCGTTCTTAAGTTGTTATCAGGCTAATAATAAAGAATTTACGTGGTTGGTTGAGTAGTTTAATAATTTTGATTATATGTTACTTGATAATACTAAAGTATATGAGTTACACAACTTCACATCCGTTTATGCAAAATTACTACTTATTAATCTACATGTGACCATATCACGGACACCGGACGGGGACTTTGGAATAGATGAATTTGTAATTTTAAACAATATGTTGTTGAAATTATGGTCAACATGATCATGTTACAGTTACTGACTGCACAGAATGTTGCTTGTTGTAGCTAAGAATACTCCAAAATTAATGCCTACTTATTTAGTTAAATGGTTGTCAAATGGATTAATAAGTTTAATGACATGTGATTTCTATCAGTCGTAGTTCAATTTTGGTTTGGTTGGATATCCAACAAAGTAATAATACACATGTAAAGTTTCTTTGCATCCATCCAATTAAACAGATAAGCACTGCATGATGATGATGCTTACTTATGATAAGTATGAACTGAGTGCGTAATGATGGTTTAGATAAATATATTTATATTTATGTGAGTTTCCGGCCACAAAGTTCACAAGAAGATTCGGGAGATAATGACTGGACAGAAAGAATACCTATGATGTTTACTTTTTAGTATTTTGTATTGTTTTCAAAGATAAATAAGATATTATTGAATCGTCAAAAACTAGCAAATTTTTTTACCACCAGTTGGGAATGTTGCTTCTGCTTAACTCTGTAGCTTTCTGTTGTAGTTTTTTTTTATATAAACGTAAGAAGCAGGCAATTGACAGAACAGGGGGGCAGTTGCCCCCCCTAGAGATCAAATGTAGCTAGCCACAAAGCGGTAAAGCTTCATGCCCTCGGCGTTCATTATTTTTCTTCTAAATAATATTTCCCCATTGCCCCCCCCCCTTAATCATAAGCTGGCGACGCTCTTGGAAGCAGGAATTTGTCCCGAACCAGAATGTTAGCATTTATTGTCATTCGACAGTAGGTCATTGACTAAGTGAATTGTGAACGGAGTGCTCAGGCAGATCCTTATTTTGGGCTACGTTGTATTACAACTCTCTGATATGAATAGAAATCAACACATTTAAGGTACCATGTAAGATTCTAAACATGAAATGTGCATACGACTCTGTTTTGTATTATTTCCTTTCAATCTCTTTTATTTATAATATTTTTTTAAGCTTCAGTTTCAGACTAAAAATGGGTGTTATCACTACCATTTTATATCATCTATATATACGAATCACTATGAAATATAATATATGTATGTCATAATATATTTTTTTAAATACCGAAATATTCTATGATCTCACGCAGGAACTCTACCACCGAACTCTACCAATATCAGAAAATTCAGAAGCCTCAAAATAAATAACAAAAAATATATTGCATAGCATTACTTTGCGTCTACGTGGTATGAGACTGGTCGTTTGAGCGATAGGAATTTAAAAACTAAAAACAAAAGACAGTGAATTCCTTCTAGATCCCTAACATCGTAGAAAGTGTCCGTTGTTTTACGTGCATTTAGACTGGCACGAAACACAAGAGTTGTGAATGAAACAGTGCGCGTCCGGCGCGAGGCGAGCGAATGGGAGCGGAAGCGCGCGGTTAGTCCACTTCCTGTTTCCCGCAGAGAGGCGCGCGCCGGCGCGGTCGGCGCGAGCGCAGCCGATGCGGCCCGAGCGACGGGGTTACCATTTGTGGGAGATTTCTGCCATTTTGGCAATTTGGTGCTGGCGCAGAATATACGGATGACTTAGAAAGGTGGCTGATTTAAAAATTGAAATATTCTGTACTATGGATTCTTCAAAGATGCACTTATAGCAGTAAGAACCTCTATATTGTACGGTCAACAGCACATCACGGTAAACACTTCGCTCATTAAATGCAAAAGGGACGCAATCCCAAATTTTACTTTTTTACAGGAGAGACAAAACAAAATTTGAAAAACGAATTTATGTATTTTTCAATATTTTTTAAAGATTATATATTAGTGTTATACATCATTGGATGCGTCTCTTTTTAATAGTTTTTTTACAAATACATACTTTTTTGTGATTTTAATCTTTGTGGAAAAAATAACACAAATGTCTCTTTTGCATAAAACTTTTATTCCAAAATTAAGTGTCTTTTCTCAAAAAAATACACACTTTCTACATAAATCAAGTTTTTTTTAAATGGTAATCCTAAAAAACAAAACAACATTAGGCTTCTCAAAGCAAGAGTTTCAGACTTTGAGACAAGCATAATTTATTACTTTTAAATGAAAAAAAAAAACTTTCTAAAAAAACATCTTCAGTAAACCTTACAGTATACGCATTCAAATCAGTGCGTACAGATCAAATTAATTGTATGTGTTGGGGTTGAGCTACATCTAACAGCACCGCATTGTACTTTCCTATAACTCAAAACACTAATTAACTAATCAAGAATAAAATTAAAAACATAGGAAAGGTCCCTCTTAATGTAAACCTTATTAATTTAAACCCTAATTATTATGTATTTAGTATTTTCCTCGCAATTTATCCATATTTTCTCATCTTTTAAATCTTCCCTGGACTTCCAAGAATATTTCAAGACTAAAATTAGTCAAATCGGTTCAGCTGTTCTCGAGTTTTAGCGAGACTAACGAGCAGCAATTCATTTTTATTTATATAGATTACTATACTGTCAGTATACATAATAACACAATAATACTACACTAAACTTTCTATTGACCTCAAAGATGCCTGATCACCTGATGTTAAACAACTAGGCGGTCTAAGATGGACCGCGCTTGCTTAGGAAAAGCCCGTTAATTCTGGCCTTGAAGAGCCCCAAGTTGTATTGTGTAGGAAAGATAGATCCCGACAGAGAATTCCACTCCCGCACAGTCCGTATCAAGAAAGATGAAGCAAATCGCTTAGTTCGTACGCGCGGTATCTCCACTGTATACGGATGGAATCCCTGACTGAGTCTCAAACTCAAATGCGCTCTTTTTGGTGGAAATCAGACACGCCTGCGTTTTGGTGGGGTTAAAGCTGACCAAATTGGCATCTCCCCAGTCTGAGACAACTTGGAGAGACTGATTCAACATTGATATCACAAGTATAAGAATTATTCTTGCTCTGATAGTCATTCTGTAAATAAGCAAAGTATTGTATGATAATAAATATTGTTTGTTTTATAATATTAAGCAACAACTTCAGATTTTAATAAAATTTACTAAGTTTTAATGTAATAAAAAGTAAAAATCAATACAAATTGATATGTATATTAAAAATATTCGTTTTTACATATTCAAAAGTATTACTAATTCATAAAATTATTATAAGAGACATACATACGCGTGCATAATTCTGTACAAAATAGACGTATTCCAAAAGTATCACTTATGCTTAAAACAATACTAGGCATATCGGTGCGTTATTTTATTCAAAACAGAAGTAAACCAAAAAGCGGCTACTTTGCTCTAGTAATACAACGATCACTTACGTGATTTTTTGTGCAAAGTAGTAGCAATCCAAAATGTGGCCCTTTTGTCTATAAAAACTCGCTCCGGTCGGGTCGCAACTCACAATATGGCGCTTTTGCACTGAAATTTATTTATTTATTTATTTATTTTATTTTATTTTACACTTTTAGGGAATCTTACAGCTAGAAACTAACTAGTACTAATTGTAACAAAACAAGGCCAATTACTGGTCAAACCGCGTTAATGCAAAAGAGGCGCCCTCACTGTTTTTCAATTATAACAGCTAAAATTGCAGGAGTCTTCATTACACTATAAAATATCGAGTGCTTAGATCACATTTTTGTAATAAAACTGGTTTGCTGATTTTTTGTTTTGCGGCCCTTTTGCATTTAAGGAGCGACTTGCAGTTCGATAATAGCACTTATGCCCCCGAAATAAGAGCGGTACAAAGTCCAAAGTGCTACGTCTGACGTGCATTTGACTGTACATTTCTCTTTATTATAGCTGCTCTATTTCACTTGTTTTGTGTGATGTTATGTTTATAAATGGTCAGACATTAAGGTTACAAAGACAAGTGACTCCTCCACCGGCTATCTATTGTGCGGAACCGGGAAAGATTCCAAAGTTGTAAAATGGTGTGTTTTTTGAGTTTTTATGCTTTTCTTGCTCCTGAGTTGTGGCAATAATTAGACGTTATTTTTCCCAACCCAACTACCCGCTGACTCCAAATTTATTTCTGTAACGACTTTGCCATTTTGAGAGATCTTGTGCATCGTGTGGTTTATTAAGCCCTCTGTGTAGCAGATTCCCCACTTTTGAGATGGTCACCCTGCCGAGCGCACCCGACACCCGGTTTCTTATAGCGTGGAAATGCTGGACGAATAGCTCTGGCCCTTTGAGGCGAGAGGTAAAGAAATAAGGTTTTGAACTGACCCTATGAAGCATTTGGTAGTGACCGTGCTCTATGTGCCAGAAGTCATGAGTTCGAATCCCACCCTGGACAAACACTTATGGGATCGACATTCATTTTGTGTTTGTCATGTGTCTGGATGTTTAATGGATTGTGGTATCTTCATTGTATCTGATACTGACAACGTTATTGCTCAGGCTACTTAAATTGGAGTCGAATCAATGAATGTGATTATGTCCAATATTTACTATTGATGTCCCACATTATTTATGTACGCCTTTTACCGACGCCCTTTTGAGTCCGCCAATTGTATTTTTGACTCTACCACCGGATTCGGAATGCAGTCGTCTGTCGAGAAGAACCGGCAAGAAACTCAAGAGTTACTCTTTTCAATCGCCAAGACAAAAATAATTTATATAAAATACAATCTTCATTTGAATACTATTACTAAGTCATACAGTTCTGTGTTAGGGTAAAGTTTATGTTCACTTAAAGAACATACTAGGTCCCAGCCAGCCGACCAGTCCCCAAAGTTGGTCTCTATATCAATATACCTATTAGTTGTTTCGTTGCGTGCATTAAAGAAATTATTTCGTGGTTACTGAATTATCCAATGATAAATAAATAAATAAATAAATAAATATCGCTGGAAATTATTCATACAGCGCCATCTAGCCCGAAACTAAGCATTAGCTTGTGCTATGGTGCCAGACAACGGATAAACATGATAGAAAGTAGCCTGCGTTCTTTATCAATGTCCAGTCTATGTCTGTAGAAAATTCCTTCAGATTCGTTTGTCGTTTAGGCGTGAAATTGTAATAAACAGACAGACTGACAGATAGAGTTAATTTAGCATTTATTAATATTACACAAAGTAGGTATCAAAGGTTGTCAACTTCGAACTTGAGTAATATGTTCAAAAACGCTGTCACGTAGAATCACATCGAGTATTCCACTCGATCAGGCATTGTTAAATATCCAGCGAAATTATTAGAGAGACCGGTGACGTCAGAGCATCGGCATAAGCACATTTATTTGCCGAAATGCGAAAACATTTGCTTATTTGTAGGTATAGAGTCACCTACGCGGCGCCCACGCTACGCCCACGCGGCCCGCGCCCCACACCCGTAGTAGTAGCGTAGGCTCGTGAGGCAAACACTAAGATTGCAGAACCGACAAAAGTAATAGTTTGAGTCCAACAAAATGGCGGAATCAAACCTGGAATATGAATATGTTTGTGACTAACATTAGCCGCTTAATATTTACTATTTCAACCCTCCACCTACGATAGTATCAGCGTAATATCCCACTGCAGAGCAAAAGCCTCCAACATTAAAATCAAGTCTTCGTATACGCCTTTTAGAACGCAAACCCGAGTTGTGTTGGAATAATCTGGTACAAATTTTGCCTGTCGCAGGAAGTAAATCTAAGCCGCGAGAGCATGGTCCGGTATTATCCACTAGAATACATATAGCATATAACTTACTTAAGATAAAGATTTATCTACTGATTTGGCGGCGGGTTTTATACCACTTATTAAAAAAACACACTGATGACACACTTATTATTTTAGAGCAATGCACAAAAGAATCTTTAAAAATACAAATGGTTTTCAATTTCTGTCCAACTTGTATCGATTGTCCCCTCTGAGATCCATGCTCTATGTACCCATTCTCCTCGCAGCGGGGACAGCCGACTCAATTGCGAGCGCGAGTTGTTGCCAGACTCAACGAACAACTAATTAAATTGTACAACGCTCTTAATATCGTCCTGCTTCTCTCGCTCACGAGATCGAGATCATTAGTTCTAGCACACTTCCATGATTTGAATTGAGGAACTTATGTCTATTTTTATCTTTCGGACATGTTTTTTTTATACAACATCTGTTGGCAGACAGACACGCAGCCCGCAGCCCAACTGATGGTAAGTGGTAACTGCGGCCTATTCCATTCATTCACTTCATCAGGTAGCATCGCTCAATGTGCTGCCAGAATGTAGGCTCATCTGGTCTTCGAGCCTTTCATTTCAAGTGTACTGGCTCCTACATTAATACTGCCGGAACAGAGCCAAAGCTGTTATGGCGGCAGATTTCACCTGAGGGGGTGGTAGCTAGCCAGTCGGACTCTGAAAAAGCTCTACCACCAACCAGACCCTAGGCGGGAATCAAACCCACGACCTCCGGGTTTTATACCCGAGCGGCTTAGCCATCGTTCCACGGAGCCGTTAAAATTGTTATTTTGTGGGTAGGATTTTTTTGCCAAACAGCTGTTAACTGTTAAGTTTACCCGACAGGTATCGGGTAATTATAAACGACCTTTCGATACTGAAGGGCTTGTAAAGGTCAATTTGAATCAGCCCTTTTGACCCTTTATTATATTTGTAATATTAAACTCGGTACAAATTGCTGTAGCGGTTACAGGCGAGGAACTATTTACACGCTTTTATCAATAACAGAGGGACTTTTTTTAAATATCGAGATTACAAACGATTATGAAGGAAGATGATCTTCTTCAATAATTTAGTTCAATCTAAAGGCATATTTGCCACTGTTTTTTATGCGAAAAAAATAGATGAGGCAGCAAAAACGCTGGCAAGGGAGGCCTGATGTCGTGTGTATAAAACAGTAAAAGTTCACTACTTACTAAACTCCGCTTTTTGACCGCCTCCGTGGAACAGTGCCTAAGCCGCTAGGGTATAAAACCCGGAGGTCGTGGGTTCGATACCCACCTAGGGTCTGGTTGGTGGTAGGGCTTTTTCAGAGTCCGACTGGCTAGCTACCACCCCTAGAGGTGAAATCTGCCGCCATAATAGCTTTGGCTGTGTTCCGGCAGTATTAATGTGGGAGCCAGTACACTTGAAATCAAAGGCTCGAAGATCAGATGAGCCTAGAGTCCGGCAGCACATTGAGCGACGCTTCCTGGTGAAGTGTCTCTCAATGGAATAGGCCGCAGTGGCCGCTTACCATCAGGTGGGCTGCGTGTCTGTCTGCCAAGTGACTTACTAAAAAAAAAATTCAAAACGTCCTACAAGATGGACCCCCGGAAGCAGCCACAACTCAAAGCCGCGACTAATTTATTATGTTATTATTTTATGAGTGTTTTGGTATACTCACGTCCGATGAATATCGTATGGACGGGTAGGAGATACGAGTATATGCTACAAAAGAAAAATGATAAAATTGGTTAAAACCTATTATTACGAAATCTGAATGTTGTTTGTTCCTGGAGCGGGCACACATATATACGTGAGTCCTTTATTCCGCGAAGCGAGTGTAGTGGGGTTCATTGGAGGTTGATGCACGGCTCCTCCGTATATCTTACAAAGTTGTATGCACTATGCAGCATTATTATACCATGTTTTATGTAACAGTAATTTGCAGATAACTGTCGCCGTTTCCTGTGGAAAATAATGTATTTGTTCGTCGTTTACCTCAACACTTTGAATATAAAGTCTTTACATTGTTCAATCGCTGTTTTAAGGAGCTTTAAGCTGTCAACGGCGACAACACGTTTCTTTGAGTATTCAATTAAATGCATTTTAACTGTATGGAATTTTCTTCGTTGTATGCTCAGATCTGAGAAGGGGTTGTATGCAAGAGCTTAAGAGTTTAATAGCAACTACTAGCCATACTTTCTCGAATGCTTGATCATGTTTAAATCATGATCCACAAATTGGCAAAGTTTGGGTTATCATCAAGAAAGAGGCAGCTTAAGACCTCCATTGCTTGACAGGATAATAAATCAAATGTGGATCATAGTTACACATTTACCGTGTTTTTAGCTATGCTTTTGTTATCTTTATTTATACGCCGAAGATATAAATAACATCTCTTTTAAATGCACTATATAGGTCATCCAACTTTTTAATAAATACGCAAGGAAAAATTCAAATATGGGCGCCGAGATTCGAAACAAATACGGCGTTATTCATTTCCACAATCCACAATGGTTATACGTAAACCGACATGAAGTTACGGACATCATTCATGTTACGAAATCGTGGCAAGTTTCCACGACCTAGGATCCGAGGGGTGTTGACGTACCCCCTTCCTTTAACCCCCCCATTCACGGGGTCGCCGCGGGAGCACGATTACGTTATGAATCTAGTATTTGCATAATCAGATTCAAAAGGCGCAGTCGACTCGAGTCCGTTGAATCGTTAGACCGCTCTTGCGAGTTTCTCGATAGTGGTAAATCGGCAAAATACAATATCACACCACACAGGTCTTTATTAAGACGACTGGGTTGGTGCGATGATTGGGTACTAGAGAGATTCTGGGTTCGAACATTGAAAAAACATATGTATTGGTATCTACTAAGTTTATCTAAACTTGTGTGGTTTGTTTCACATTAAGTTATTCGAAGTTAAAATATATAAGTAAAGTATCACCCTTTTAATGTCCCATTGCAGGGCAAAGGCCTCCATCCTTGAAATCAAGTTATCGTTAAAATGATGGGTACTGGCTGGTGGACTATAATCACCACGCTTGCCACGCTTGCACGATTGGTTGTCACCAACCCGAGCAGTGTCAGATAAAACCGACACAAAGTTAGCTCAACCCGGGAATTGAACCCAGGGCCCCGAGATCTCGGCCCGGTACTTAAACCACTAGACCATCGAGGCGTGAACAATATGCCTGTCTATATTTTTCTGAGCCCACTTAAGTTGGCAGACACCTAATGGTAAGCAAAATTTTCCATTGAGGGTCTTAACCAGAAAGTATCTCATATTGTAGGCTCCTGTGATCTTCGAGCCATTAAATTCTAAAACACTGACTTCTATCTCATAAAAAATAAAATTAATTGACCTGAGGAAGGAATCAGAAACAATGAGACGGTACGAATAAATATTCGAATACAAATATCAAATAGGCACTGGTCAAATACAAAATTTTTTCTCTAATTTGGTTCAGACTCCAGAGTGTAATTCGAATCCACGACCTCTGACGTGTAGGGAAAATGCGCCATCGGGCCAATCTAGATTTTTTAGTACATAGCCATATTTCTATATAAATAAGCATAAATTCCTTCAGCCCCTACGCTTAAGAGCCATAGTTATGTAATTTAGCATTCGTTATTTATGGTATGTTGTAATGCTGTTTACTAACTAGTAAAGAAATATTTCCTAAACCGTCTGATAAAAAGTAAAAACTCTTTTATTTTTCTTTCACATTTTTGGCATAAAAATAACACGGTTTGCTAATCACGTCCAAATTTGGCTCAAAACTTTCCGTTTTTGTTAACATTCTAAAACAATAACTCGACTTGCGTAGCTTTTTATAGCAGTTGGGAAATCCTAGAAGGCGGGGGTCTGGGGCCGGTGGGGGTCTTTGGGGGCTGGCGGGGTCGGGTGGGGGTCGCGGGGGCGGTGGGGGCGGCGTGGGCGCCATGAATGAAGCGAACACGTCACCAGCCAACTGGCACGCTCTGATGTGAAACACGATTATTGATCAATAACGCTACGTATAAAATGCATCGTAAACGTCGAGCATCCTTTTATAGCTTGATTCATTTTTCAAATACAAAATATAATTGGTTTATTTTATTTTATTAGGGATTTTTAAAATATATGTAGTTATTAAAAATAACAGGCCAGTTTTTTAAAAGAGTTGCAACAAAAAAAAGAGACTAAAATCGCTTTGACATTTTTGACTGTCGAAACAGTGATTTCCGGAGGTCGTGGCGTGACGTGAATTCATTATTCTATCTTAGTAGTACGATAGATTAATGAAGGTTTTTTTAGTCAAATCAAAAGTTTTACGATGGTGATAGACGAAATTTGTGTAGCTGCGTCGCGGACGGTCATCGGCCGGGATCATTGCCATTCGCGCATATCAAACAGAAGTACATTTTTGTAAATATTGCTAGTAGGTAGGTACTAAAGGTGAAGCGTTTTGCTGCGGGAAAACAACGACTAAAAAACAGGCGGTAGGTATCTGCCATCATAATAAATCTACCTGAGTTCCGGTATTAATTAATGTGCCAGTAATTTGTGTGAAAGAAAAATAAATAAATATGGATGAATAAATTAATATTTTGTGGGTTTGCTCAGTTTTTCTTAAGTCCTCGATGGTCAAGTTGTTTAAGTTACGGGTTTGATTTCCGGGTCCGACAAAATTTGTGTCCGAATTTTCCGAACACAGTTCGGGTTTGTGATCACTAATCTGCATTTGGAGGTGGTAATTAAGCGAGTACAGTCAGCATCAAAATGATCTGCGCGTTGAAAACCACCAAAAATATCAGAACATTTGACAAAAATCAACATTACCTTAATAAGACGTAAAGGTGCATATTCATTTGTTGTTTGGGAACAAATGACAACAAACGATATTTACACCCAAAAGTATTGTGCGAGACTGTACCTCGTTCTGTCAATTACTTGATTTCAAACATGGAGAATTTTACTCTGCAGTGGTTATGTAAGTTGACATTATTTATTTAATAGTGCACCGTAGGTCAGTTGCCGAGGCAGCGATTGTACACAGATAACAAAGCGCGTGGACACGGCATCGGCGCGGCCGGTGCGGATGTGGACGCGGGCGGACGCGCATCCGCCGCCGGACACTACGGCGTCCGCCGCGCTAACAATGTGAACCTTGTTCAATGAAATGTAACCACGGACCGTCGGTAGCACCATAGAATCATAGCCATGACATTGTAAGACTGTCTGAACTAATAGAAATTTTTAATACTATATAGGTACCTACTTCGTCTATGAACTTAGAATACATATGTCAGTTTGTATCCCATTGTTCTGACCGTATCCTATGTATTTCAAACTATGCATTTTAAAAACCAGGAGCATCGCTCAATGTACTGTTTCAAACAAAATGTCAACCAATATTGATTAAATTGAACTCGATTAACTGAACCACTGTTTTTTTTATGTCACCAGCAGCCTACTAATTACTTTCTTATTTGGTTTTCTCATCTTGCGGGATAAGTTAAGGGCCGAATTAGTAGACTAAAGATTCCAAAAAGCATTGCAAAATATGCTGTCCGCAAAAGTTGAAATGGTCATGTTCTTAATACATAGTTGCAACAAGTATGCTTTACCGTTAGCGGGTCATCTATTACACGGTGAATTAATATATTTTAATAATAGCTGTACTTTCATACCTTTTTCGTCAATATCTCATTTTAATCACGTAATTTAGGTTAGAACTATTGGGCAAGCCGCCTATTTAGTTTGCGAGGCGAGAAAGTCATATCATATCGGCTGATTTACATCCTACTGGTAGGGAAAAGACCTCTCTGGCAACCCTTGTGGGGGCAAACGGGAATAAGTAAACCATAGCTAGGGCACAGAATATACAGTATGACAGGAAATGTGAGGGACATATTTAAACCCCAAATAGTTTATGCTTCCATATGACAAAATAAGTATATCAATAAAAACTCTGGTTAATATCTGTCAATAACCTTAGTCGAAACCTGAAAATCCGCGTAACGTGCGGGCACTATTCCCTTCATACCTATTTCGTGCACTGCACTCGCTCATTACTCAAATTATTTTGTACTCGCGTACAATTTGAGTTTGGGGCGTAACCGGCCGCTCAGCAGACGGGATAAATTATTAGGATAATTATGAAAAAAATTAAGGATATATTTTTTATAGCGAATCGGACTCTAAATCGGATTCTGAACACTCTCCTTAATATGTCCCTCGGGTTACGTAACACGCATCGGCGGAGAAGGCATGCACACACTTTTGGGTAGGTGACTGGCATACTGCATCAAGCCAGGGTAATCAAAGATGAGCTGGTTGATCTCCGCAAGATGGATACAAGCTCTTCCCTCTAGGATGTGAATGGGAAACCGAGGGTGTGTAGTCGGTAGGGGAGTGGTAGAACATTAAAGATGTTCTGGCGATGGCTGCAGGTCTTGCTAGCCTGCGGTTGTGGGTGAAACAGGCTAAATCACCGTGCTTGTCAAGTACAGCTTGGTAATAAACAGGCACGAGACATGTCCGAACGCAACAATTTTTTCCCGCATCGTGAATCGAAATTGAACCAGATTTGACTTGACCAACGACGCTCTTAGTTAATATTATATTTTAATCACGTAATTTAGGTTCAACTAATAGAGCTATTGGGCAAGACTATCTTAATGTCTAGATTGGAAGGCGAGAAAGTAGTACCAGCTTGGGGCTACCGCACCATGCCTCCTAATTGCGGGGCAGAATGTTGACTAATCGTCGAGTTGCCTCGCTCTAATGAACCGTTAGCTGCGGCGGTTAGTGCCTTAGATGCAGGGCCGGCTTGTGTAGGATCGTACGTATTTTTTAACCTTTAGCACAAAGTAGGATAGGCGGTAGCGGACTTCAACAGAGACCACAGAACCACCGCCATTTGTAGCTTGCACACATTGACGTAACGTTTACGATTATTCTCTTTGATTAAATTGTAATAATCATAAGGTCCCAACTAGCAACACGTGTTATCAAAATAAAAATTACACCATGTACAAACAGTTTCAGAATCAATAAAATTCATGCTCCATGGCTAAGCACCTGGTAAGGCTTTTTTGTTTCTGATACGTCCTTCACAACGAAGCAACAGATTGGCCTGATTTTTGATGCAAAGATCGTTTTGAGAGTGACTTATGCTACTTTTTGCCCCGGAAAAACGACACTTTTCTGCGAAATAACATTGTATAGTCGGAAGGCTAACCTATACCTTTATTTCTTGTTTTATATAAATTATTCGATAATGATGCCCACATTGCTTGTTCCGGCGCTGAGTGCTTATGCAATCCGCGTTAAAATATTGAAGTACGGTTTGTGGCGTTGGAAATAATATGCGGCATTTATCACTTTCTTCCACATTATTTTATGAGTAACTGTCCATTTCCGACGGATGAAGAGTTGCGTTCAACGATTACGTTTCTGTAACTATATGTACATACATATTTCATTTATGAATGTCGGACGATATCATCATGCATTTAAGAACTTGTCGGTGGAGCAATTTCTATTGCTCTCTGGATTCTCTCTCTTTCTCCAAAGTTTTGTTCTGATCAAATCAGGGTACGCTTGCGACATAATCCAGGATTTGGTAAGTCCAGTTACATTGGAGAAACTGCTAACTGGCCTCCGTAACTCTGGATAGGGGAACTAGACTAATTGAATCGTCATGATCAATGAAAATGAATCCATACACAATACGACTGTGCATGTTTCCTGACGATGTTTTCTGTCACCACCGAGCTAGCAGTAAATTCACACATCGAAAAATCGAGCTATTCCACTTATACCAACTAGCCATCCCACCTGGGTGGGAAAAGTGGTTTTTTTTCCACTCTTCCCACTCAAACCATTGACCTCACGCATTATGTGAAGCGACGCTTGGTTACCACAACTCACACTATTCTCTCTGGACTCGCCAACGCCAT
This sequence comes from Mecyna flavalis, assembly GCA_949319885.1. Taxonomy (NCBI): domain Eukaryota; kingdom Metazoa; phylum Arthropoda; class Insecta; order Lepidoptera; family Crambidae; genus Mecyna; species Mecyna flavalis. The sequence continues at coordinate 13,536,802 of OX439431.1, read as the reverse complement.
AAGAAGCTCCTTGAACGTCATGACATTAATTTTGTCTTACAATTGCTGATATCAAGGTTTTGTCTTTTGCTGCATGTTCTGTACGCTTTGCTTTAGTATAAATATAACTATTCATTAAGAACATGCATAAGTTCGCAGTCTCGTAGCTCACACGAGATAGCCGGGTCAGTGCGGGTATGAATGAGCGGAGAGGGCACTACAGACGCGTAGGGAGGCGCTACCCGACACATTTTTATCTCTCGTGACCTCTGCAGTGTTGCTATCATTGGTAATTGAGTTTCAACCAAACGATATTTTATAAATGTAACTAAAGAACACAGAAACTACATATGTTTGATTTCATGCAACTTTGATTTGGGAGTCGGTAGACACAACTCAGATGGGTCTAAGAACTCTAAGATAGAGCAAAATATTGTGCAACGCTTAATGGTGACCTATTGGAAAAGGAAGGGGTCCGTGTAACAAAAGCTCAGCTATTCGAATTTGCGAACGCCTAGCTGCTACTTCTACAGGTTAAATCTGACACTATAACGGATATGTAAATGAAAATAGTGGTGGAAGTCTGTACAAAGGCTCAATGACTAAAACTGACAGTACTCTTATGGTTGCTGACAATCTGACAATGTGTCCCTAAATGCATCAGGCCGCAGTGGCAGTTTAATATCATGAGCGGTTTATTGGTAAATAATGCACTCACTTTTTGAAAACTCAATTAGAAAATTAATGAAGCAAATGTACACTGTTCTTCTGCCTTAAGAATATTTTTTTTATATTTTTTTAATTTATTCTTTTAGATTAGACTTTACAGCGAAAGTTAAATTCCAAAACAAATGTTTTTATTGGACGGACTTCAGTATGCCATAAACGACCATTTTTAACTCAGAGTTCCTCATAAACTGCGTTCTGTTCTAGTCTTTTTTCATAACTTTTCTTACGTATCAAGTTAAATACACCCTATGAGTTGGGTAGGTGTTCCAACCTGGCAACTCTGGCCTCTGACCAGGGTTGCAACGTCGCTAATTTGTACGCGATATCTTCGCCCGTGAGATAAACCGAGCGCCGCCAGACACGATCTGACACGAAAAACTGTACATTATCGAGAATTAACGGCGGACTGCTGTCTTAGTCTGAAGATTTAAGCTGTCGAAGAAAGCAATAGTTAGTATCTAGCTCTGTTTAAGGCATAGCTCTCGACACGAATGAGAAGGAAATCTTTTATATGCTCTGCTGCCGTCTAATAAATAGAATTGCAGCGTGGCGAGCGTTTGGAGAGGCCTATGTCCAGTGCAGAGCAGTGAACTATTACAGGCTGATGATGATGATGAATATGGAACTATGGAGGATAAAATAATGGAAACTTTTGATTTGGGCGGTATCTGTGTAACAGTGGCGAAGCCGCTATTTTGGTGTTGCCACCCCTACAGAAGAACCGCCATTGCCAGTAGGAACCAGCACAGTTGAAATCAAATGCTCGAAATCGTAGGAGTCTTCAGTGCGGCATCACATTGAGTAATGCTTCCTGGATAACTACATATATCTAAATGGAAGAGGCCACACAGGCTGCTTATTATAAAACGAGCTGCATTTTCTGCATTTAGTAAGCCTGGTTTTAGAGTCACGCTGATAAGCAAGCTGACAGCGCGCGTATCAACAAGTATCGCTGTTCTTGTAAGGTAGCGACTGTTTGAATTGCAAAGAAAACTAGCAGTGTATGTCACTACGCGCGCGCATCAGCGTGACTCTAAAACCAGCCTTATTTGGGAATCGCGCCGTTTTCCGTTCTTCTTCGCAGTTCCAGGTTCCAGACGCCCCTACTCTACTATATTTAGGCCACCAAAAAGTACAGTACGATAATAAAAATGAAAATAGTAGGTACGAGTATAAGTAATAGTGATAATTCACTCAGCCCTTAGATATCCTAATTAGCTTTTACAATTAGAAACGGTCTTACCTACTAAAGTCGGTATCATTAAACAAACGGTAATTGGTAATTGGTGTTTACATAATCTTGATATTGCATCGTCCATTCATGGAATCGAACGGTCAATATTATACTAGTGACTAGTTGATTGCTAATGCGTGTTGTTGGGACAGAGTACCAAATCATCGCATGATGTTTAAAGAACAAATACCTACTTAACTTAGAATATAGTATTATCTATCTGATTCAAATGCTATCAGGATAATACCTTTTGGAATTGAGCGAAAAATTACGTCAACTGCGCTTGTGCAAAACTTTTGATATTTGAACAAAAAAAAAACACGACGTTTGCTGGGATAGATTTTACAGTCAGCGAATATTGGAATTAAGTACAGAGAGTGATGTCAGATGATGTCGGTGCTTCATAGATTTGTTTTCTTTGATACACTTTCTATTTAAGCTTTATTTTGACTAGTTTGGTTTAAGTCTTAATGTACTGTACTAGCATTAAGGAGACATAAGCCGAGCATGAGGCAGTACGATGACGCGATGACGCGTCGATTGCGTGATGTAGCATTGAGAAATTAACTTCGCCGACCTAATTCCGACGCCCATTCATACGCTACACGCACATGACATTTCAGTCGGTATAGCAGCCTACAGATCTATACGGACAAAGACCTCCAACATTGATGTCATTGCAATAATGAATTCTTAAATCATTGCACTAAGGTAAACTCATATTACAATGTTTTAAAAACACAAGGGACAACTCTGCCAGTCAATTTATGATTATAAATATTGATTGTATAGACTTATAGAGCCTATAGTATCTATCTTCGTTTCCATATTTCGATTATTTTAAACGATATTAACTGTTGAATTATAAAAGAGCATATCTAAGCAGTAACCGGTATCATCATCTCTAACTAACATTGGCTAAGTGCAGATATTTTCGTCTATAAAGTAATTTTAGGTACTTAATAAAATGTAGTTAACCAAAAAAAAACAATGAAACCTTTAAAAGCGCAAATACTCGCATCGAATTACGAGTAGGTAATTTGAGAGCAGTGTTGTTCGAAATTTGAAATCAAATTCTGGATGAAACAAAGAAACGCTGATTAAAAACAGGTGTTACGAAATAGTAACCTCCTTCTTATAAAGGCCGTTTATTTATAAAAGATAAGAGTAATTTTAATAATTTGAAAGAGAACTGTTTCTAATCATTTTTTAATAAACGATGGTGGCGTATTGATAAACCATCAAGTTACAGCATTTGAGAGCCGAACACAAAAAACTATTACTTACCATCCATTATGAAAATGAGTAAAATAAAAATCTCGTATTGTATTTGACGTCAGTGTGAAGTGTAAGTCGCTTCCCGTGGCCCATGTTTTATTTATAGCGGTTGATTGATGGTCCGAAGTCGTGCCTATATGAATGAATCGACTTATGGTTTCGCTCGCAGACTCTGTTTATCGTCCTCTCTTGACGTCAAGAATTCTAAATGGAAAGAATACATTTGTCTCCTGTGCCGGTAGATCAATCTTAAAGGCGGATCTCCACTAAATGACGGTTGCTAACCTACTAATATTAAATGGTAAAGTTTGATAGATGTTTTACATGCATAAATTAAATGATTTCGTTGAAATTTAGTTCACAGAGTATATTACTTAATATGGTGTTTACAAGTATATAAACAATGTTAATCCTAGGTCTAGCATCTAAAGTACGAGCTATGCTTAGTTTGGGGCTATCCTATTAAGACTATTAATAATATAGATATTTGTTTATTGTATTTAAAGAAGCCGAATCCAAAAGTAATACATCCCAATTAAACTATTAGCACTCGAAATAGTGTTCAGAGTGGAACAGAACTAGTGTTTCGGGCGATACTAAAGTGGGATAATATGACGATCTCTAATGCATTGACCAAGAGCTCTGAGTTTTCTTATTAACCAAATTTATTGGTAGACGTTTGGTACCATTAACGAAATCATATAGATTCTTAGAATGGTTGGCTTCTAAATATAACAGTGACAAAAAAGCAGGAAGCACCCTACAAGTTTCCTCGTATATTGTAATTTTGGCCAATAAATAACGGTTGGCAATAAATAGGAGTCATCAATTACCGCTTGTCGTAAAAGTGGCGCCTGAAGTGTTCCGCCGTAGGCCACCTTTGACCGCCACCAGTATTTACGATTGTCCAATATCAGGGAGATGCCGTGCCAGCGATCCCGGGACTCAGGGCCGCACTAGGGTCTGCACCATAAACCTACAAAAAAGGAGGTTTTTTTGTAGGTTGATGGACTGAATTTATTAACAATTTCACCATGAGACGAGTCTCACGACTTAGCCATAAAATGAAGTCTGGCCTTATGCTTTAAGAAACATCAGTCCATTATTTATTGTCTTCTATTAAAGGTAAGGTCAGGAAGTACCTTACGATAAAAAAAAAGGAAGTATAAAACGACAGGAGAGGGAAAAGGCGCAATGCAATACAAGCTGATTTACAAACTTTTAAATGACAGTGATATAAAAAAGTTTTAATAATAGTTTTTACATCAAGTTCAAAAGACAGTCAACTACTGCGCATTGTAAATCCGTAGTGACCACCTTTGACCGCCACCAGTGTTTATGATTGTCCCATATCAGGGTGATGCCGCTCCGGTGCAATTGGACGCGGGCAGCAGGACTGAACTAGGGCTCACTGCTTCATCAACTAAACAATCAAAATTAAATATTAGTACCAGCGTATTTAGCTGTACTGCACTGTAGCCGAATGGTCGTCGCTAGAAATGCTTATTTACGAAAACTGAACATCAAATGACAATGTAGCCATGATCCAATTGGTCTAGTTACCATATGAAGGGTACTGACTAAAGCCAGGGAATTGGGACTACACCTGCGCTTGCGCACTCACTTTTCATGCATAGTTGGTTGGACATAGAGATTGGCCGCCGTTACATAATTTCATTTGGACGTTATTTTTCAGGCTTATGCGATAATTCCGATATAAGCTATACAATAAATTTTTATTTTTAGCTACACAAAAAATGATATTTTATTTTTTGTCACTTTGGTTGGCTTGGCAGACAGCACGAAACTAACTTATTCAATTAAGGGAAACTTAGCCAGGAAGTGTCTCTCAATGTGCTGTCACTCTGTAGGCTCCTCTGATCTTCAAACCTTTGATTTCAAGTGTACTGGCTTCCTCTATTATACATATTATTATAATTGTCGGAACGGAACACATGCAAATATGCACATTCAATGGTAGAGTTTTCTTGTTAATCATAAAAATGTTGATCTGGCTTTTTAAAAGTCTGACTGACTAGCTACCACAGCTCTGGCTGTGTGGGATCAAATCAAAGGCTCGAAGATGAAATAGGCCGCCGTGGCCGCTTATCATTAGGTAGTATAAAAAAATCAAAAAATGTCATTGGTAACGCACTTCGTAAGTCAGTTGTCACACATCCGCGGTGAGTCAGTCCGGCACTGCCGCTGTTGCCCAACGCGTTATCTGCGCGGGCGCAGCGTTTGTGCCGCCGCTTCCGCCGCGATGACCCGCGCTATCGATGCGCTCCGCCGAACACTGGCCTCGTTCATGCTACGGATTCTGGACTTTTGAGAATGCACTCGGGTTAGTTCCTCTTCACGTTTCATGTTCTTGCATTAGGGACACTCCAAACTGATACAGTTTTTGGTTTTGATCTGTTCTTGTGGTTATGAGAAGAAAAATTAATCATTGACTAGAACGTGGTTAAGTAATTTTTAAACGCATTTATTTTAGGTTTTGCATTTTTCACCAGAAGATTTCAATCGAATGTTTATAATATGAATATATCTTGTGGACTATTGTGGAGTAAATGAATTGTTGGTCCATAGAAAAAAAAATAGTTTTCAGTATAACTCCTAGCCCATCTCTCTACGTCTTGTTCCAAAGAGAATCTAATACGATAGAAGCAGCAATAAATTTGCTGCTAAGTTGTAGACTACTGTGTTAGTCAACATCAATCGCCGTTGTCTCGTGGTTAAGTAATCTTACGTAATCTTACCATGCGTATTCAAAGCGTATGTCACAAGCCTAAACAATTTAAAGTTGATTTTGCCAAATTTTCTGGTAATCACAAAATAAGCTTTGTAGAACTAGAGAAAGGTAGAGTAGTAAATAACAATAGTTACGCATAATTCTACCAACAAGATCATAATACAAACCAAATAGACAACGGCTAATATTTCAATGGGCATTTTGTAAACAATAACAGCAGTCTATCGGCTATTTCAATTGCAAATACTGAACTTATCATACACAACGAATAATTGAACCTGTTAGAAACACAATAGATGTGTCACTCGATAGGAATGTTCGGCGGCGATCGCCTGTCATCGGCCATTGTGGTCCCTATAAGGGCTTGTTTCGAAGGCCCTGCCTCAAATGCATTAATTCCTCGAAGCAGTTGTAAAAATGGGCCCATGATGTGACTTTTAAACGATCTTCAAGTTAATAACGCAAGGACAGGAGGTTGAAACATTGATATACGTCATACAAGTTATGTTTTGTACGTTAGACATTATTTCGTTGTACTAACTTACTATAGTTATTGTTGTATGGGTTCTTTAAGTCCCAGTCTTATTAAATAATCAAAATACATAAATGACAATATCACATACATTGATCTGACCCCAAAGTTAATAGCTTAAGAACTGATAAATGATATGGGTATCGAGAATAAGGAAGGTACCACACACTTTATCATCACACAATACAAATAAACATTCGGAGGCAGAACAAGCACACATGTACATGTGTGTCCTGGGTTGCAGTATAGCAACACGAATAATGGCATAGGACATGGCTACTAAGCGCGGCGTAGCGTTGTACCTACATAGTACACTGCCGGTTTTCTTTGCAGTTCAAATCGTCGCTATTTTACAAGAACAGCGATACTTGATAATACGCTCGTTGACGACTTGCTTGTCAGCGTGACTCTAAAACCAGCCTAAGTGCGCAATCAGGTAAGTCATGTTTCAAAACACTTTAGTTCTTCATCTATACAAAATTGTTATATACATTTTCTTCTGTTACGCTCAGAGCTTTCCAAGTCCATGTCCAAAGCAAGTCACCAAACAACGTCAAAAGTATCCATAGTTACAACATTACGGCTCGACCCAACAAAGGTCAAGCAAAGCTGATAACCGCGCGGTCTGACAGTGAGGTAGCGAGTGTCACGGCGGCAGACGGCGCAGCAGGCGCTACAAATCAACCTATGAAGCCCGTGATCTATCTCCCAAGTAGCATAGGTCAACAGGCCTGCCCGCTTGTGCGGGGCGATTTAAACACAGGTTTTTTATTGGGGATCCGCAACTGATTTTGGGGAACGGAATCAAATGCGAGAGTGGACTTTTTATGAAAGAGGGAGGCAAACGTGCCTAAGACTGATGGTAAGTTGCACCCTTAGAATGAAAGTGCTCTAACTACTAGTGTAATTCTAATTTTTTCCTATCTATAACCATATGTAAAGAAAAAGTGACATATTTCTAAGTATAACAGGGTCAGCGCACTCTTCGGTCTCTTTAACTAGTCCCGCTAACTAATTATTTTATGCTTTTTCAGGTCAGTTTATGGAACAATCGAGAATTACACGAATTTTGAGTTAGGTCACTTTCATTCTAAGATTGATCACTGATCACTACCGCCAATAGATACGATTAGGTTTGCTACGCTTTGTCCGCCTTCTAAATAATATGGATAAAAAGAAGGTACGGCCATGGGCGTACCCAGCTTCTGGCCTAGGGGGGGGCAAGGCCTCTTGACACCCGACCGGGACGCGCCGGTGCCCGGGGGGGGGGGGGGGGGGTGCACTTATGTCATTGCAATTTTTTATGATGATTTTTTCTAAACTTGTAACAGCTTTTATTAGTCATTTATTTCTTCCAAGCGTCGATTTGGTTTCGATTAAGTTGACAAAATATTAATGTTGTTTTTAGAAAGTTATTGAAGTGCTTGAAAAGGTGGTAGGCGGTTGACGAGAGGTCTGAAGAGTAGGTATGATGGGCGAGGTAAAACTTCTACGCTCAATTCGGTTAATTTTCGGATTTCGGCGTTGTCGTGGAGCAGGGCAGCGTTTGGAAAACTACGTCGAGTCTTCTCATCGCCGATTCCACATTGCCTAAAGACGAACGTCTTCAATCAGTGCGTCCTACCCGTCATGACATACGGAGCCGAAAATTGGACTCTTAAGTCTTACGGCACGGCTGGTCCAGAAGTTTAAAGTCGCTCAGCGGGCTATGGAAAGAGCTATGCTCGGCGTTTCTCTGTGGAATCGTATCTAAAATGAGGTGATCCGGCGGAGAACCAAAGCAATATGGCTGTCAAGAGCTGGATGGGAGTGGCCGACGGTTTATATGGCGAGCTGTCTTGGCAGCGGATTGTCCCAATTTGAAGTTAAAATAAAAAATCGTACGAAATTGTTATTTAGACACGCTGAATTAGCCCTCAAAGGTTACACTATCAGATAGAGTGAAAAATTATTTGGAAGAAACGATGTCAAAACGGGAAAAACGCTGAATGTTTTATCCAGAAATAAATGATTAAAAAACAGTAACAACATAATTTTATTTAAATCGCTTGTAAATCAAAATTAATTTTCGAGGATCTTCTACAAAACGGTTTATAAGGTCGTCCGTGAAAGAATCGCCCATATACTGTTTTTTAAACAGTTCAGTTCAGTATTATATTGTACACCGAGCAAACAAAATTTAAAAGATGGAGCATAAGGCCCCGATTATACTTTGATTAGTAGTAGGTAATTAGGCGAGTTCATACATGTTCTGCGAGATTTCCAGGGGGGGGCAGCTGCCCCCCCCTTCCCCCCCCCTCGGTACGCCCATGGGTACGGCTATGGTGAATGCGAATAAAAAGGTAGGAAGGGGAGATCTTAGCCATCAGCACTCTCACTCACTAAACGGAGCGCAAATAGCAAAGCTAAAGCTACTACCTACTTATACGTCGATCATCGACAGAGACGAGCCGGCCTATTTCGACTGACAGATTGAACTATCTACAGTAGGCTTCAGTATCTCTACCACACTTATATTGTGATCGGTAGCACTTTGCCCAATCTACCAGCTTATCAAGTGTAGTTTTGTCTTTTTCGACTGTTCCACGTATGCCGTTTTTATTAAGAAACCACTATAGAGTCACAAAATAGATCTGTGTACCGCTTTAAAGTGAAATTTTAAATCAAACAACTTTAGTGGTAAGAATCACTCAGTATGAAACTTAACTATAGGCTTGTCTGTTCGACTATTATGCTGAGTGTGTTCGAGAACCAAGTAGTATTCTTAGTTAGGAGACCATAACCCAAGAGACGATGTTCGTGTGTTCTATTTAGGTAAGTGAATCAGGTTGGAAGTGAAATTTAGCACTCTCCCTGTCTGTCATTGACTAACCTTATGAAGATGATCAATCTTCTAAGTAGCATGAGTACCTAAACAGGTGTGACCGGGACGATTTGAACACAGTTTTTTTTCTTATGCCTCGAACTGAGTTGGAAGAACAAATTCTTATGCGTCCCGCTAAAGAGTGGAATGCGGCAAAAAACTTTAACCCTACTTAAAAGCTAGGTCGAAGTTTTGAGTAGAAATTGTCCTAAAGTCATCTCTTACAAGTTGAAATAATTAGGAGATTGTTGCATAAAATCAAAATCAAAATCAAAATATTCTTTATTCATGTAAACTTGTATCAAGTATTTATGAATCGTCAATTACAGAGTGACTCTACCACCGGCTTCGGAATGCAGTCATCTGTCGAGAAGAACCGGCAAGAAACTCGACAGTTACTCTTTTTAATCACCAAAGAAATTTATACAACAATGATAATAAATCTATCTATACTAAGCCATACAGTTTTTCGTGTGAATGTAGATATAATAATAATAATAATAAAGAAAAAATTATAACTGTAGGATATATAATACTGATAAGTAAATATTATTATCAATAAACAAACAGTAAATCGTAATATATACAGTCATTTGAACAGAAAAAAAATTCTATACTAGCCTTCCGCCCGCGGTTTCACCCGCGCGTAATTTCTTTTTTTAAATATCCCCCCTTGCCCCACATTTCCGAGATCAAAAGTACCCTATGTTCACCGGAGATAGTGTAGCTATCCAACAGTGAAAGAATTATTCAAATCGGTTCAGTAGTTTCGGAGCCTATTCAATTTAAACAAACAAAGAAACGTAGAAACAAACAATCAAATCTATCCTCTTTATAATTAGTATAGATGATAGCTTTTTTGTCAAAATAAAGATCAATTCCAATTCTAAAAACAAATTGTTTATAATTCTACTTGGTTCGTAAGTAATGAATTTAATATAACTTCTAGGACTATAGTCAGTCAAGTTAGAAAATAGTGTATGAAACTCGCCACCCTTCAAAAGAGGTGGGGAAAGATTAGGCATTATTTTATAGCACCATTATCTTATTTCCCTATCATTGATGGAAAAAACACATACGACCTGGTAACGCTATCTACTACTTGACGTCTTTACAAAATTTTGGTACCTGAAATTCCTTGTAGTTTAGTACCTACTTTTAATGTTTTTTAGGTATTTACCGTCCGATTCTGCCAATTTAAGCGTTAGGTAACATTTAGAATACTTTATTTTACGAGTACAATTACTACTTCCGGCAATAGTAAGTTACGTGAATATATTTACATTGATCATTTAATTTACATTGATTAAGCAAAAAAAGGATGTGAGTAAAGATAAATCTACTACAAGCAGTAGTACTGAATTGATAATCTTGTGGATTAAGTTGGAAACTTGGAATTAAGAGGTTCCATTCCGTAATTAAATGAAACGTGGTTGAACCATCTTTGGTAAGCTCATATTGTAGATATTAAAAAATTGTTGGTAAACAGGCACGTAGCTCACGTGATGTTAAGCTTTCTCTGCAGCCAATTCTTTTAAAAGTCATTGATGGTCCGATATATGTATATGTAATGTACTCTGTCTAGCTGAGTTTTTCGGCTACGGCGGCCAATATTTTTGTGATCAGCCAACTACGCAGGATATATTATAGTGCACAAGTAAGTGCACAAGCACAAGGTGCACTCCCTATTCCCTCACTCTCATAACATGGTGGGACAGCAGTCTGACACGACTGAAGAAAGATCAAGCGCAGGACCAACAACTTGACGTGCCTTTCGATATAATAAAGACCTTCAAGAAAAAAGCGTATTAAGCGTATTCCTTCCTTAAGGGCCGGCAACGCATATTATATCTCCCTAGTGTTGCATATGTCTATGTCCGACGGAGATAACTTACCATCAGGTGATCCGTTTACTTCTTCGCTATATTTAAAAAAGTTTTTCTTTCAAATAAGTTATGCGTTTTCGTAAGACACTACAGAATTCGAGTTCCTAGGGTACAGTTCGTTCTTGACTAATTCGACATATTTCGAAAACATGAGTTCACCTGCACCCGACAGTTTTATCTATTACAAAATGTATAAAACATTAACGCTGAATTATTTCCTCCACTGAAATAGTAGATCTCTCAAATATTACAAGAAAGATGACAACAATTTTAAGCAGTTGATTTCATTAAAGAATATTGGCTGGTTTTGACTAACAGATGCTTCGTAGTTTTGCTCGAATGGTACATGTTTTTTACACGTGTTTTTGATTTTCTACACTATGTGACTGCTGTCTTCAGAATATTCGAGTTTCTGGTGGATCTGAGAGTTCAGTTACTTTCTTTTTCTGATTTGTGGAATAAGTAGTACTTAAATGATCGAATGCGCTAGCTTCGATCTGGAGATATTATCTACTGAAAGAACAAGTAATAATTTTCGGGAAAACGAGAATCATGGAACAAAGGGCAGTCACGAATAAACGTGCCATCGACCATGTCGAGCTAGTGTATGTGTTACTATGAATAAATACTACACTACCTACTACCGTCTAATATTGCCTAAATCGGTCCTGCGCGTACGCACGTAGCCGGTACTTAGTCCGAGCATTAATACCCTTTTATCACGTCGCCAAGCCCCATCCGGCCATCAAACGCCGCTGTCGGCGGCCTGTCAACATCTGTTGTCCCAATTTAAAACGATCTAACACTGCCCGATGTTTTATATGAGTAATCTATGAGCTTGTCGGTAGGGGGCGTTATTGCTACCTATCGGATGTGATGGACTTCTTGTATGTTCTAGCTGTGATAGATAGTTAAAAAACTTTATTCTCATTATAGATCTATGTCACTTACATGAGAACATGGAGCCATGTTCGTAATTAACAAAAATGTTCGTAAGCGTTTTTGTTTTTCAAAAACATCAAAATGTAACACATAACCGTATCAAGTTGAAGGTACGTATGTATTTATTATTAAAAAAGCTGTTTGACTTACCATTAAAACAAGTAAACCATCTCCAAGCAGTAACAGGAAAAATAGAAGGTCCCTTTAAAAATAAATGCACAAAATGTTACACAATTTGTGTCAAACTATTATGGAAGAAGCACTTCACACAAACACCTATTAAAATCATCTATTAATAACCAGTTCACCGTATTCTTTACCGATTTTCTGATTTTTAAAAGCGAGTCTTGAATACGTAACACTGAACTGACACCTTTTATATGTGAGGGTAGGTATTTTGTAATAAAGCATGCTCCCTCAAAAGTAATAGTTTTCTTTCTTGCCATGGCAAGGTTAAAAAAAAACTATAATCTACAGATTAGAGATTTTTTAGCAGACACACCTGCTTCTAATAAAAATCTAGACTTTTTGACAAATGATTTGGTGTAACAGAAAGAAATAAAAAAGGTTTTGTTTGTCCTCCTAAGTTGAAATAAGAACATAAACATATCTCTAGCTATCCCGACAATCCTAAAGATTTTAAGTGCCTTTATGTAGTTTTGTAAATAATGTTAACATTTAGATAAAACTACTTTTTTATACTACGTCGGTTGGCAGACACGCATACAGCCCACCTGATGGTAAGCGGTCACTGTGGCCTATACCATTGAGACACTTCACCAGAAAGCGTCGCTCAATGTGCTGCCAGACAGTAGGCACATCTGATCTTCAAGCCTTTGATTTCAAGTATACTGACTCCCACATTAATATTGCCGAAACACAGCCAGAGCTGTTATGGCGGCAGATTTCACCCGTGGTGGGTGTTAGCTAGACAGTCGGACTCTGAAAAAGCCCAACCACCAAGAAACAAGGCGGGAATCGAACCCACGACCTCCGGGTTTTTATGCCCTAGCGGCTTAGCCACTGTTCCACGAAGTCAGTATGTAAGTCAACTGACAATAAAGGCTAACTCGTGGGTGTTTATCAGGCGCTAAAACTGCTCAGACTTGTCCTAAAATGAAGTATTTAAACTCAATTAATAGAAACTACTTACCTATCTACCTACATAAAGCAATTAAGGTTTTAGAGCTGCTCCTAATGGGCGGCATTCCACGTATACTAATCAGTGGTATTCTAACTTAGATGTTTGGAGCGACTGTGTAATTTTTGATTAGTACTGGACTCCCACACTGCAGAAATCTGTTGCCTTGAATGCTCTGGTTACGTTCCACCCTCTTTGATTTTTGTATGTTAGATAAGTTGGCATACAGGTACGCAATTCACCTGCAAGTAAGCGGTCATTGCGACCTATTCCATTGAGGCACACTTAGACAGGATGCGCCACTGAATGGGAGCCCGTCAGCCTGCTGATATATATCATAAAAATGGTACATTAAAATATAATCAGCACTGCAGTTAAAAACCATTTGAAAGAGAGATGTCGCACTTTTTTTGAAAATTGGGCTTATACATACAGTAGCGACAAAAGCATTTCCAATGCAATTTTTCAAACATCCGAAGTGAAGTTTTTTCCCGCACACACAATGTTTAACTTTTGATCCCCGCAATTCCTTAACTTATCTATACTTACTAATATTATAAAGAGGAAAGATTTGATTGTTTGTTTGTTTGTATTGAATAGGCTCCGAAACTACTAAACCGATTTGAATAATACTTTTAATCCCGGAAATGTGGGGGGAAGAAGGCATATGTGAAAAAAGAAAGCGCGGGTGAAACCGCAGGTGGAAGGCTAGTTAGTAATAAAGCGTGTAAGTGCGTGTATTTACGGGGCAGTATAAATAGCGGGCATTGAGTCATCGAAAGAAGGAAGAGTCAACAGGAGGTGCATCCCGGACGAGGCAAGGAAGCCGCCGCTGGCTGCTTCCTCCCGCCCACTAGGGCTCGCACTCCCGTATTCGCTTCAGCTGATTACAAAAGCTCCGATAGAAAGGTTAGACGAATGATGTAATGGTTGGACTTCAGTTATACTTGAACTGACGATCAGTTGTATTTCAGTAAAAAATTATAACGTAAAGTGCTTAGTAAAAAATACATGAGTGGTTTTATTGACTATATTATCTAATGACTAGTTTACACGGATTTGGTTTAAGGATAGTACGCGCAGTGTGCAAAAATTTCCGAGGCTGCAGCAGACACACTTGATATAATTTTTTGCAACTTGTTGGGCGCCAATTTTATTTATTTCGTCATTGCCATTTCTTTGCAATTATCATTATTTAATTTGTGATAAGTAGATATTCAGGTGCAATAGAAAAGCCAAGTTATTTCGCATCAGACAGAAAGTGTTGAAAAATAACGTTGTCTATAGAAAATTGCCAGTAATCTAAACTGCGAAATTACACACTTAAGAATGACGTTGGCATTAAAAATCAATCTCAAAGAACGTAATATGAATTGCTGTTAGTCCACAGTGACATAAGCACTTGTATTATGTAAATCAGTATCAAATACATACCACAAATACATACTTACACGTATGATGACCTCGATGTTGCAAAAAGGTGCGCCGGAATAATAAAAAGTCCCGATCAGATCAATTTAGGTTTTCTAAATAGATCGTTCCATATTCTGAATGATTGAAGGAGAAAAACTATTGTGGATTAGTTTTAAAACCAGAAAATAAATTGACGTTTGAAATACATAAATAAATACTAATTTGGTGTAGCGGTTGAGAAGTCAAGCTATTATTAATTTAAATTTAATTTTTTATGAATTTGTAATTTGTAATATTTTTAAAAAAAAAAAAGACAAAACCTTTGAGTTCCTTGCGGCACTTCTTTCCTCAAGAGGCCTTTGACGTCGAAGTGCTGGTACGGAAAAAAGATTGACGTGCAAAAGTATTTAAAAAAAAAATCTATTTGCAAATTGAATTTTTTCATTTCATTATTAAACCAAAGATTGCAGGTTCCTAGTACAAATATTGGGCATGAACATGTCTGTTCTGTCCCTAAAATGTATGTATTAAGAAAAAAGTATATAAGTAATGTTAATCCGTTGTCTGGCACCCATAGAATAAGCTATGCTTAGTGTGGGCCTGACGGATATTGTCCAAGAATTTGATTCATATACTAATGGCAGTCAGATGGACAATATCTTTTTACTTTTATATATATTTATATGAATGAATATTCACATTGATGTTAATGCCAGCATATACCTACAAACCCGCGCACAATTCACGCAAAATACTAAGCATTGGTAATTGTTCCAGTTTTGTTTAATTCATATCTACCTCAACAAACATTTTGGTCCTTTGTAGATTTGGACATCTACAGTACGGATACTTCCTTTGGGGTAGGGACCCCAAAGGAAGTATCCGTGAATATATGAAATAAAACTGTAAAATATCGTTAGTAGGTTTCGAAAGATATGGCCAGTGTAAGCTTAAACAATAGGTCCATAGTATTGTGTTGAAATCTGTATAGAGAACTGACGTACACTAACATATATGATAATGTTTCACTCACATCACACAAGAGAAAAACATGGCAATAATGATTTATCAAAATGTACCTAATCTTTAGACATTGCAAAATCCGCTAATAACTGTATTTTTGAGTTTCAAAATTATTGGTGATCAACAAATATTACAGTTCAAATGATTATTGAAAAAACTCTGTATAATTTAGTCTATTATTACTAATACGACATATTTCGAACAAAAAAAGCTTTCATATCAATTTTCCCATCTGAATGAGACATGTTTTTTTGTAAATTGTCAGTTGGCAGCCCTGAGAGACACGGACGTCGCCTTCCGTCCGCCCTGCGCGCACGCAACGTCGGCGATGCATTATTTATACCCGGCCTAACTAACCTGACTGCTCGCACCGTGGTTTCAATAAAAGATTCCTACTGTATGACCAGCTCTGACTGAGCTAAGCGATCTATTCGAGTTTCTCGTTCTTTGGACTATACTTATAAGTCTTTCAACTTTTATCTGCGTATGATTTTTATGTCTGTCGGAATATGTTGTAAAGTACTTATTTGAATTTGTTAAAAAAATATAGATGAGAGTTTTTGTTGATCTCTAAATTTTAGCTTACCCTTTTTAAAATGGCGGCTATTATACACCTCTCTTTATATATTAATTCATTTTAAGTACAATAAAGATTTATAATGAGAAGAACATATTTCGCAATAGATGCCACATGGGAAAGAGTAAGTCTAGCTAAATCTAATCAAGATTTTAGTTTTTAATTTCCTGTGTAACTCTTAATACTGCATTGAAGATGTATTTGATAACGTTACAGTGTTTCCTTGATTGAACCCCTAAAGAATAAAACTTCTCAAGTTCGCATGCCGATAAGGACAATTTACAAACTATTTTTTAAACAGACTTAAGTCCTCCTGTCCTGCGAGATGTAAATGTAAATACCACCTGACACTAGATTCAATATTTATAGATGCATTCCGTAGATTTATTGCTAGAAAAGATTCGGAGATTGTATTTGTAAATTTTATTTAGTAGAAGATGATTTAATCGGAAGTGGTTAACCTTTAACTTCTAGCTCCATAATCAAGTATTGTAATATTATAGGTATTATCGTTCTTTGAATTGATGTACCTAATAGTAACTAAGTAAAACAAAAATACATATGCTGTAGTTACGTTAGCAATTGACTCTATTTAGCATACGATTGAATAATATCTCATTCATTTACATGAGAAAATTGATAACGTTTAACTTTTTTTTTTGGATATGTCATAATATCGTAATTAAATTTGTGTCAACTTCAGCTAGCAGGTAGGTACAGTCCATCGTGTGGCAGCTGCTACGTTCTTTTTAATTGAGGACCACTCCACCAAGATAGATTTCTTATTGTTGCTGTTATGATGTATGCTCTCCTGATGTTTTTAACTTTTTTTATTTCAATTGCACTGATTTCCTCAATATATCACAGGAATTCACCTCGCATTAGTAAAGAATTAAGGATTGAGCTAATACTATTTCGTAGCTCAACTTTTATTATTAGTTAAATGGGTTTTGCAAACTACAAATTGTTATAAACTCAAACAAAATTTCTTTTGAAAAAGTCGTTATGCTTGACACGCCTTATCATTAGACCGTTGCATTAGAATTGGGAGTAGCATAATGTGCTTCTAAAGACTAAAACGATACAGTAACCGGTACCGCTTCCAATTTCCTGTTTAAATCTTGGAATAATTTTACTTTTTTCAATGAGATTATAGCATCCTCTTTAGCAAAGGGAGTCATCTGGAGGGCCGCACAGCCCAAAACCGCTAATCGGATTCTCCCAAGCATATTGACTGGTTCCTCAACATCATGCGAATGAGCTAATCTAATACTTGTAAAGTTATAATTACTGACGAAGTAAATAAATACAGTCAATTTATTTCTGGCATCAAGGCAACCACCTGCCTGCCACCACCATACCATTTTGAAATGTTATATAATAATTTCATAATCGGCGTTCAACCGTTTCCAGTCAGACTAGTTTGTTGCATCTTACATTTCTAATATGACAGGTTCTTAGCGCCACATTTTACTTCAAACGAATCCTTAAGCAGATTTACTGACCGCACGAGGCAGATAATTGTGTGGCTAGTTAGGATGTCAGGCTCGGCTTTTCAGCGAGCAGTCTATGAATATTGACCACTTTTGAAAACAGCCATGATTTTGATCACTCTTCTTTTTCTTAGACTTGGCTTCATCGATCTACAAAAAGAGGTCGTTCGTTTCTAGCCAATGAATATTCCTGATATATTGTCTGAGCCACTCAAATAAATCAGTCCATATATCTTTTCATGATGTTATAGGCAAAGGAGTAGAAAAAACAAGCATAATGTAGTAAACATTCGTATTTATAATATAATTGCTCGTTTTATTTACAAATAAATACAAATTCAGTTAATAAATAAATGGTAAATTATCTACATCTTAATAAGTATGTTTTATATCTCATTTCTTAATCTTCCTTGGACTTTGTGGAATCCAAAATACTAACGTTAACGTTTTCTTATGACACGTTACGGTCTCAAGAAAATTTGAGACTTTCGACGTTCGACGACACGTTCACGTACATTCACACTATACGACTATATTTACAAGGTACACGTAGAAGATTCACTCAGTGAGCGCGGGGCGCTGTCCGATCGGCCCCGCGCCACCACACACCACTCGGCACTCGGACCAGGCACAGCGATCACTGAGTCCACCCCCGCGCGGTCCGAAGCTCTCCGCTCGCCAATAAATATTTGTACAACGCGGTCGCGACTCGCGCCTCGACTCGGCGCTTCGGAGGGCGCGGGCGGCGCGGCGGGACTAGATAATACTGGAGAGCCGCGGCGGAGGGTCGGGGCAGCGGCAGCCGGAGCGACGGCAGCGCGCGTACGCCGCCGCGCCCGCCGCCGCCAGCCCGCGCAGCGGCCAGTACAGCCACAGGCACGGCAGCGGCAGCGCCAGCGCGCCCACGCACGCCAACCGCGGCCCGCACGCGCACGGCTCGCCCGCCTCCTCCTCGCCGCTCCCGCAGTGGTAGAACAACGCCTTCACGCAGCACATACACGACGCGTAGTCGACGCACGCCTCCGCGCTGCACAGGCAGGAGCCGCACAGCCAGCGGGACGGCAACGGCCTGGGTCGTGCGCACTGCTCGCACGTGCAGCGACCACATGTATCACACACGATTGAATCGGCCGGGAGGGCGCCGGCGCGCCGCTTGTCGGCCGCGGCGGCCGGCTGCGTCGTCACCGGCTTGAGCGGCTGGTGCGCGGCGGTGTGCGATGGGGCGGCGTGCGCGCGACGCGGCGCCTCCACGTAGGCGTTGCGTTCGCGCTCGGCCTCGGGCCGCGGCCGGAGCAGCGACACGGTGGGTTGGCGCGCGCCCGTAGGCCTGTGGACGCGCGCCGCCGGCTTGGGCGGCCGGGGCGGCGCCGCCGGCCCGCCATACTCATCCATCGAGTCCGGCTAACGGCTCTCCGGGCCGTCGCCTTCCTGTTCCCTCATCGTCCCCACCTGGAACAATAGACATACCCTACTTAGTATTATACTAGACACTGCAACTAAATGTAGTTACTCCATGCAATTGTTTCAACTTAGCATAAAACGGTACATCTACGTATGCATCGTAATAATCATTCATCATCATTAATTTATTCGCAGTCACTTGCATTCATTTCTTTCAATTACCAGTTCAAAATTTTGTACAAAGTGGTTAAAGTTGATAAATAACGTTTCCTTCTCCCGTTAGAAAAGAAGCACGTGTAGTTTAATATGTAATAACGACTGATAACTAGTTAGCAACGTTAGCCAAAGTCACGGCATCTAAGTGAACCTCACGGGTCTTTACCCAGTTTCCGTATATAAATTGTATTTATTGCACATTTACGACGTGAAGTTTATGGCTCCTTAAACCCTATGATGTTTAAACACAGAAGTCATCTACTCGTAAATAAATATGTTATATTCAAACCGTGTGGGCGAACGAAAAATGATTGACAATATTCTGCCATACCACGTTTGGGCGCCAAGTTTCACAATAATTTTAAAGCACAATATCATTTCTAATATGGCCGATAGCTGTGGAGTGAATAATCTATTTCTCAATATAATTGAACATTGCCTAAACGTCTTTTTTTATAAACATAAAAATGCTCCCAACAAACATAACAGCATAAACACAAAATTGTTTACAAAACTAAGAGCAATGACCGCTGTATACACTTACACATACAAGTATATCGCTAGTTTCGTGTTATAAATAAGCGGCATATGATATAACAGGAAATCCATAATTGAGGATAGGTTTAATGAATACTAAATTATAAAAAAACTGAGAATTATAAAGTTCCGCTTCCTGTATCTAACAAACGTCCCATTTTAAG
Source organism: Mecyna flavalis (assembly GCA_949319885.1). Lineage (NCBI taxonomy): Eukaryota > Metazoa > Arthropoda > Insecta > Lepidoptera > Crambidae > Mecyna > Mecyna flavalis. The sequence goes on along the minus strand of OX439431.1, from coordinate 13,516,642 downwards.
TAAAAAGCTAATTTCTTTTAAACCTGAAACAGTAACAGAAGGAGAAAGTGAAAAACTTTTAAAAATTCTTTGAACTCATGTGACAAATGTTGGAAAAATACATAAAATGCGATATTTTGTCTAAAGATTGGAAGATATTGAAGAACACCAGAACTTCCCTATTGACTGTCCGAATATTTTAACTTTGTTCATTCAAAATCAGTCGAAGCGAGTCCAGTTGTATGTGCATCACGTGTCATCACTATAAGTTGTATTTTGTTATGCATTTCATAATCTTTTTACGTGCTTATCCATAAACAGACGGACCATTACGTAACATCCGATAACTCATCCAAATATCGTCATCGCAATTAGTTAACTCTTTATACATTGCTGTGGATATATCTTTACGTAGGAAGCACACGTTTTTGGTCCGATCGCGGTACTGCGAGGTCACATTGAGGCGTTTTAGAGACATTGTCCGTCTTTAGACATTAAGGCAAGCTTGTGTGTGACACTGTAAACGATTTAGATTCTTAAAATAACGGCTACAAATAATATATTTGAATGAAGAATTCGTCGAATTTGTCGAAATAAATTGTGATTTCAGTTGCTTTTTCGTCAAATAACATAATACAACGGTTCTGTCGTTCGAACATATTGCTTTCTTTTTTTTCCTTGTGGTTGGATCCCTATTGTGGTTACATTTCTGTATGCTTTTTTGATTCTCTCTTTTGCAATGAATGGATTCCATGAAATCCTTCCTGGACCATTCTAAAAATTGACAATGAAAGCGTTTTCGTTCCCATTATAGTCCTAGCCTAAATATGTAGTATGCGATTTTATGAATTGCAGTGCAAAGAAAATAATTTAACTTTTTTCGGTCCAAACGTAAGATTCTTATAAAATAACGTTAACACATTTGAGCGAGTAATCAATGGATTTAAATTGGAGTAAGAATAATGAAAGGCTAAAGGTGATGACTATTAGTGATTTTAAAACAGTTTGAAGCAGAGTCCGAAACATGTTAAGGAATATTTTTGAACGAACCGTCTTTACAAACCGGATTATTTGCCAATCGTACTCCACTATTCAAATTTTACAAATTAGTAAGATTTTAGAATGTGATATGTTACATATCTGCTGTCGTTCAAGTTGGAATTGATATTATTTCGGATTTCATTAACCTTTAAAGAGATAACTTCGTCAAACGAATGTGACGTTATGTTATGGACACTTTTTTACGATTTTGTTTTCACTATGGTTTTTATTGTGGTTACAATATTCAAAACTCCTTTGCACAGTATTTTGACTGCCATGAAGACCCTAATCAATCAACCAACAGGATTCTAGCTTAAGTTGCATAAAATCACTAGTTTTAAATTAATTTAATGGTCTTATTTTGTTTTGTCTAAATATACGCGTTATCTAAATAGTTCGTTACAAGATAAATAAGAGTTTATATTGCCATTGTTTACAATAACTCTTTATCTGTCTTCACGGTTATCACTTTTTGTCGAAATTCGTCCAGCAGTTGCTATAATAAAATATTATTATTTTCTTACTATCTGCTTGTGATGAAATGTGTTTCATTATTTTTTGCTATTTAGGTATTATTATGATTGAAGTATTCAATCACAGTGGAAAGTGTTTTTGGAACAATGCTATGATATCGGAAGGCCTGTTTAATTTCACATGAATTACAAACTTCTTAAGTGATTTATGGGTGTTTAGTTGTAAGGTTTTATCTTTGTCAGTGCCGGTTTTGTTGGTGTATTGAAACGTTATTTAGTTGGTAGTGGGTAGCGGTGTCGAGGCAGCGCTCGGACGCACGTGTGCGCCGCCAGGCGGCGCGGCGAGGCGTCGCCTCGTCATTCATGTTAGCTCGATTTCTTCGCATTACATGTAATTACTACCCACGCAAACCTATGCGTTCTAAAATTAAAAACTGGCCGATTCAGATCAACACAAGTTTAATCCGCTATCAGGAGACGGTCTGTCCGTGTCGAGGCGTTCCTCATCGGGTGTTTCATGTACTTACGAAACAGACGTTCCACGGTCACACGTCTCCTACACACATCATCACTCAAGGGCACTCGGACCGAACGGTCCCACACACAACACTGGGCTCTCCACCGGCCCGCATTCAGCCGGCTCGAGGTACCGCACCGACACCGCGCCGGAAGATTCACTAACACACAAAAATACGGTATGACCACCGAATTTCAGTCGCGCAAATCCACGGGAAGGTTCATAAGACCGGCGCGGTCCGGAGCGGCACCTGGCGGGCGGGGGGCGGCCCACGCACCGGCCTCGATTCTGTCCGCCCGCCGCGCCGCGCGGTTATCACTGCAATATGGCCGCTACTCACTTCCTCGCTGAAGTTCTTCGTTGATTTCTACTCCTGATCTCGACGACGGCGTTTTTCGTAACCGTTCCGAACTCGTGCGGATTCACTGCACTTATTCTTATACACATTTTAAAGGAAAACCGGGAGCGCTAGCGCTACGCTCCGACGAAACGACCGTTCCGTTCGCTGGCACATTCCGCACTGGCGTCGGCCGCGGGCGCGGGTCGGCGGGAGAGCCGCTCCCCTCCCCGCCCGCGCGCCACGCCGCCCGCGCCTCGCCTTTTTATGAATGGAAGGCGGCCATACTGAATGAACCGCGTACACGGAGCGGTTGGCCGCTATTTTCGCGGGCGAGCGCGCTGCGGCGGGGGGCGGGGGCCGGAAGCGCGCCGCGAGCGCTCGCGGTGCCAAATTTTGCGGCGCGGGCGGCGGCGGCGGATGTGCTCGTTTACCGAGCTTCCGGCGAGTCCCCCCGCGCAGCCGCATCCGGGAATTGGTTTTCCGGTCGGCGAGAGTCGCGCCACCGGGATGCCGCCCACTTTCGTCCTGCAACGGCCGTGCACTCACATTTCACAGGCGTCCACGCGCCCCGCTATCGCGAGCGAGCACTCGAAACTCAAAGGTCAAATACTGCGGCGGCGTCGAAAACATGCCGAGAGGCTATTTTTTTACTCGCACTGCGGCGAAAGTGTTTTAGTTAGGAGTTCGGTTGTCTATTTTAGATTGTAGACGTCCGAAGACTGATGGGCGCGTATGTAACGCTCCCATTCATTCACGAGTGTATAGGGTAGTGACACCGGTTTGCCGGCCAGCACCAGTTTCCGACCACTTCACACGTTTTTTTGAATAATAGATAGACTATAGACAGCTCATTTCTAATTTCGCGCCAGTCGACCTGGACAAACTCCACGGTTCTTAATCCAACAGCATGACTTTATAATTTGCGAACTGAGCCCTCAGTCGCCATTTAAAAATTTGGTGTGTTGACACGTGACAAATTTAGCAAAAATAATTGCAGGTGGATCGATTTTCAAATGTTAGATTTTGAGTGTTACTATTATTTTATAGGGGTTTGATTTGGTTTGTGTGTGGGATAAGATGTTTAATTTCAATATTCAAGTGCCCAAACACACCAAACATTTCATAATTTGTAATATTTTTGGTGGTCGGGCAATAGGTTATCGATTCATATCAAAATCTAGTTTCCGACCGGGTGGTCGGAAAACCGGTTTATTTACGTCATTTTTCTTTGCCTACATTGCGGAAACCTTAAATGCACCAACATAGATCCATTTACATTTGTGAACAGCTAGGAATTTGTGACTTGACAACCAGTTTCCGACCGCCAGTATACCTCATAGTTTCAAAGTACCAAAAGTTTAGCGGCCGACAACCGGTGAAAACAAACCCTGTTAACGGCCGTCTTTAACAGGCAGTCGATAACTAGTAAAATTGTACCTGTTTTCGGGCCGTTCAAAAAAATCCTACTTCCTACTATATAATATTATATGTATGTATTATGTATATGTATGTATATAATAATATAATATTATAAATGCGAAAGTCTGGATGTTTGGGGATGTTTAGATGTTTGGATGTTTGTTACTCAATCACACTTAAACGGCTGAACGGATTTAGATGAAATTTGGCACACGTATAGTTTATAACCCGGATTAGGACATAAGGCTATAAACTTCCTACGGGAAATATCTTATTCCTGCGGGAATAACAATTTTGAAACTACTGAACCGATTTGAATAATTATATCACTGTTGGAAAGCTACACTATCCCCGGTCAACATAGGGTACTATAATTGATTCCGGAAATGTGGGGGGAAGGGGGGGGGATATTTGAAAAAGGGGATTACGCGCGTGTGAAACCGCAGGCGGAAGGCTAGTAAGATAATATAAAAAAGATAGAAGAGAAGAGAGAAACGTAATTAGTAATAAATAAAACTTTATTTGAACTAGGAAATTAAACGCACCCGATAAATACTAAACATTTAATTTATTTCTGTTTGTTACATTTTTTGTTTGTGTTTTTGTTTTTTCGCGCCTCGATGGTCTAGTGGTTTAAGTACCGGGCCGAGATCGCGGGGTACTGGGTTCAATTCCCGGGTCGAGCTAACTTTGTGTCGGTTTTTTCGGACACTGCTCGGTTTGTGATCACCAATCCGCATTTGGCAAGCGTAGTGATTAAGCCAGTACCCATAATTGTAACAATAACTTGATTTCAAGGATGGAGGCCTTTGCCCTACAGAGAAGCATGCCGGCAGAACGGAGTTCCAAGTTCCACTATATTATAGGATAGGCTTTTCGATCGTGTTCCAAATCAAAAGAAATCAACAAATATGACCTTTTGGCTACTCAATTGTATTTTTAGGTCGCAAAAGAGAGTAAAAATATACCGCTTTTTTGATTTCATTAACTGTTTCACTTTCATACTATAATATACCCTATGGCTATTGAATAAGACTCATTTTTCTACCGTAAATTAGGTGGTCGATAACCGGTGCACAGGTGGTCGATAACTGGGCCAAACGGCCGATAACCGGTGTTTTTGCTAGTTTTACGAATAATTCATTTTTAAAAATTATGTATCACTGCTACGTTTATAAACGTTAGGTTTTATAAAACTAGACTATTGTAAGATCAAATGATAATTTTTTGGAAAATCTTGACGTACAGCATCATGATAGAATTCAACTCTGAAGTCAACAAGTCGCTTAATCGGTCGCAAACCGGTGTTCCTACCCTATTGGCCGGCGCTGCGCGGCGCGGCGACGACGAGGCGAACGGCGTCGACAGCGACGTCTGTTATCGCGCGGCAGTTTTCGCAAGGTTGCTGCGACAATAAGGCGCGTTGTACACGCGGTGTCTCTGTGTCAAGGACGAGCGATAACGCACGGCCTCGCACACGGCAGCTGTCACGCGAACACGACACATCACCTCACCGGCACCACACGCTGTATCTGCGCTGCCTCTACATCCGCGCGCACCGTTCTCCTATTCCTACATATTTTGTATCTAATAGAGTTGATTGACTTTTGAACTTAAAACCTTCTTTTTATCTCACTCAAAGACGACTGACACAGACATGAGATAAAACAAATACATATCTGAACAATAACAATATGTATGTGCTTGTTTATTGAAACTAAAACGATTTGCTAAGCGAATTTGAGTAATGCATTCGCATCAATCATCGTAACAAGCGAATCATCGCTTGTATTAAAATTACATTTGTGTAAGTTTTTAAGAAGAGTATGATTTACATTCATATCATAGGATACCTACCTACACGTTTATTTTGATAAACTTTACACTTACAGATAAATCAATCATAATTTATTATTACCTATTCTTGGTGAAACAGAGCACGATCAATTCATAAAAATCTATGTAAATAAAATCGGTCATCGAAGCTGTAAGGTGATAGCCTAATAATATTTCAATCTAGAGCGCCGGCCGCTATTCAAGGAATTAAATTTATCATAATTATCTTTACTACTTAGTGGTAAAGCATTTATGTTTATGTATCGTAAAAACTGTGATAAAATATTTCACTATTATTCAATCTTGACTTGTCCAATTTCATCTTTTGCAGCGACTCTACTATGAGGTTATTTAGAGTTAAAAAGAACACACATTAAATATACCTACATTGATCACAATTTAAGAAAATAAGATCAAGTTTATAGTGTTAAACTGACGGAATAAACTCAAACTGCAAAACCAAGGCCAATTTAGGTCAAAACTACACTAAAAGAGTACAATAACAAAACATGTATAAATACACAACCCGTAGAAACACTCAACGTAATAACCAAAGTAATAACCGCGCTAGGATTTAGCATACAATTGCGTATTCAAATTATAAATCAAACGAAAAAAAATACCGAGCAGAAAATATTTACGATGTTGTTTTTACCGCGTTGAATGAATGCCAACCGTTGGAAAAGTCACGTGGAAACGAATTATTCACACACTTAGAACAAAGAGCGGTCACTGCAGCCGTGAATGGGTGCGAGGGACAAGCCATTGTGAAAAAAATCTACCTGCCTCGTTCATGCAAGACGGCATTGTTGCGAGTTCTGTGCTAGACCGCGCCGAGCGCCTTTGCTTATAGCGATATTAGCGATACTGGCACACTGCTATAGTGTATATCTAATATAAGAGGCGTTGATGAGTTGCTTTGCTCAATACAATTCTGTCATTTTGAGACACAGTACAAGTTCGATATCGTCGAATATGATGTGCGCTCCTATGCTCATTCCGATACTTGTTCACGGCTAAACTATGGAATGTAGCGACTGTACTGTGAATGATTTTACTAGGCTGTTGTCTGCGATACGTTCTTTTATTTCATATTATTTCATTCATTCATGTTAATAAAATATCCAACCTATGCGATGAAAACTTAGAAAACATTTTTCACTGAAAATATACGCGGTTTTAGGAGAACGCCGAACAAATTCTTCGACCGTAAAGATATTTAGTCCCAAAAGCGATTTTAAACATTACTTTGTTAATATAGTAGTGAGGATACGTGTACGGCGATTTAATAAACAGTTCGATTCTTACTTCAAGTTATTCATATTTTCGTTTATGTGAATTAAAAAATTTTATTTGTGTGCTCTACAAAATTTGTGATTCCGACCAAGCTGTAGTCCTTAAAAATATATATGTATTTCATAAATATCATTATTTTCTGAATGGAAAGTAACATGAGTCATCGCGGGACTGCAGCTCTATTATAGTAAGTTTTTTTCTGGGCCATATGGCATGCGAATTAGCAGAGGATGTTAAGACCCCGGTTTTTTGCTGCGCCATTAACGGTTTTGTCAGTTCCGGTAGATAGGGTCGGGTCTCAGACGCATTCGTCATGCGGGATGTCTTAAGCTCCCGACTATTCATAGTAATATTTGTGTGAATAAAAATGGAAGCTGATTTACTGATTTAATATTTATATCGCTCAACGTTCTGTTCTGTTTTTTGGTACAACATAATTGTGATTAATTAAAATTCAAGTATTGGAAACTTAACAATAATAAAGTAAGAACGAAAAATGCTGTACAAATAAGAAATTAACTTTTGAGCGAAGATCCTCGTCCATGGAACCATGTTTGTAATAATACTAAGTATCCATTTTTGAAAGAATTTAAATGAACACTGTTTTGAAAAAAAAACCAAAATGGCGGTCCAGTAGGAAAACCAAAACCTTCAATGCAATGCCCTTTACATTTCCTTTCCAAGCATCGCAAAAAGAAACCCCCGTTGTACTCATTGTTCGAAGAACCTATCATCAAGTAACTAATCTGTTCTTTCTTGAGAAAGAACCATCGATGTATTCCCAGAAGAAAATGCCTCTTTTTCACAGAAGACTGAACATGAAATTTATAATAATAATAATGGAGGCCAAACTCAGTACATAAAAGTGAAGTCAAGTAGGTATGTATTCTTTATTTGAGGAAATCGTGGAATGGCTGCAACCACTTCAAAGAATATCGTATTGGAACCATATTTACTGCGTTACGAAACGTGAGGCCAATTACGAAAGACAATGGACAGATAATGGTTGTCACCTGCAGATTATGATTGCTTAATATCTGCGATTACTAGGAAGTTTCGTAACATTTTCCAAACGATAGTGCTTTTTAATAAAAATAATTTTTACGTTGCATTATTTACATAAAACATTTATTACAATGAATAAAATCGCGACATAGTAGAACATTTTAAAACCCCACGTTACGATTGCTTATGCTTATGATTGTAGGTACTGCAATCATGATCACGAAAATAATGAGCGTCTAATAAAGGTTGTACTAAGTAATCTGCCGACAATTCGACAATTTAGTCTTTATTTTCATCCTTACACGCAGTTAGAGCTGATAGTGTCTTTAGGTATAGAATCTGCAAAGTGTTGTGATGTCTGTTGGGTTTATTTAGGTGTATTATATTTATTTCTGGGTGCCAAGTAGGGGAAAAATTCCAAATCTTTCTTATAAACTTTCTGTCAGAGTTTTTTAGACCACACTTCTTTCTTTAACATTCTCTGCTTTATTCTATTGGTGTAGTATATGATGTTATTTTGAATATCATGAATATTTCCTTATTCCTGACACCTTTTATATGAAAGTGCACTTTTTGTATCTAAAACATTGACAAACATGGCAGCCCTAGCAATGGTTTGCAAATGGCGCCGAAGCCTGCGCCTGAAACGGCGTGTTCAGGGAATATAACTTGATATGAATCGTGATTTCACAACCAGCTCGTAAGAGGAAATCCATCAATTGATCATGATCCGAACAGTTTGGTTCCCCTGTTAATTGATATGTAGGTCTGGCGACAGTTGCCACAACGTAATTTTCAATGCCAATTTTTTTTTTCATGTAGACTTATACTTTATATTTATTAATGTAGTAAAGCTATTCTAAATATTTATATTTATTCATTTTTAACTTTTTTGAAGTGTTTAATTTAATCTACACAAAAGAAATAATTAATTTACAGCATTCGTTTCACATACATTGTATTTTCCAATATTTTATTAACAAACCAATAAAACATAATTACAATATCCTTTAATGACAAAATAAAAGTATTAATTTGTGTGCACTATGCAGAAGTGACGTAAACCGACTCGCTACACTCACAAATGTTTGCTGAGTTATATTTTTATTACTCCTGAGTAGGCAGTATAATCTGTGGCCCACTCGATAGAAATCAGGTTTCGTTTGTTATTCTGTGGGCGGCGCGCACGCAGCCGAAGCGGAAGCGGTCGATCGCTTTCCATCCGCTCCGCCGCGCCACTCTGTGCCTACGGTACACTTATATTGATCCCAGCATTTATAACTTAAGTTAGTTTTTTATGGTAGTTCTGTTGATGGGCACGTAACACGCCTGATGGTAAGGGACACTGTACAGCGAGCGTCGCTAAATGTGCTGTAGGTAGTGTTCTCTGATCATCGAGCCTATTAAAAAAAAAATATGGGCGCAGAGAATCGAACCGTTGACTTTAGGCACGTTTGAAACCACTCAGCTACCCAATCTTACAGCTCCAGCAACTGTATGTGTACTAAATAATAAATCCAAATCCTTCCGAAGTGTCTAAAAAACATGTCACAAATACATTATGCATGATTACTTACATTCCAATCACAAAAATCGTGCCTATGAGAGTCCATCTTTGAGATAATAAATCTCAAAGTAATAGACAGTTATTTTAATTTAATCTTTCGATTAATTTCTTAATGGTAAAAAAATATCATCCTATTAATGGCCCTGTAGAGCAAAGACGTCTATCATTCTAATAGAGTCATTTCATTATGATTATTGCCAGCTTAATTACCTTAAATACATAACATTATTATGTTAAAATGGTGTAAAAGCACGTTTAGTAGTGAACCTGCTCTGAGCGCCAGGGATTGTAGGTTCGCGTCATACTTGTACTCACATCAATCATTAGTAAATTTCCTGTGTCTCGATGTTTGTTTCTAGTCTCAAAGTCTAGTTTATATCTGTATCAAATTTCATCAAAAAGACTTGAGTGGTTTAAGCTTGAAAGCTCAACAGACTACGTTATTTTCGCATTTATTAGTGTGAATTTGTGGTACCTTAATTGTTTCTGAATCCTATAACAGCTTCTTTGGGGTCAGATTAATGTATGTGATGTTTTTAAATATATTATAAAAAATCTAAAACATACATACATTGTCCTAGCCGGGAATAAATCTGGCATTTTACACCATAAACCAACAAATAGTTAACTTAATAACTAGTTTATATGAAATTATTTGGCCTACACTTAAATCATTTAGCTAGAGTCAGTACTGATAACATTTAAGTATCTCAATTTTTCAGAATCCAGTACCTACAATATTTTATAACTGTTATTGTAGCAGACGGATGCCGCTGATAATATAACTATATTACGAAATAATAAGTCAGTTATTTAATAGTGATAAAAATTAGGTGCCTACTGTTTTCAACGGCCATTATCTTTGAGCTAAAGAGCTGATAAACAGTTCATTTGAGAGAATAATTATATTATCTTTAGTCAGACTGGCTCGGCGTAGTGGCTGGCACTTTGAAGCGACTGCGACAGTGGTCCTGGGTTCAAATCTTAGGTTAACTCGAAAAATTATGATTGGGGTTTCTGAAATTCAACTAGTTACAGTCTGGAATTTGGTTGGGTAATGCATCTCAGTGCTTCAAACAGGACGTAAATCTATTGGTCCTACGATAGTTGATTGATTGCTTTTCTGATGTCTTTTTGGTCGTGACAGAGAGCACTCTGAGATAGCAATCTCACCGAGGTCTAGGAATGAAAGAAACACATACCACCAACGGTAGTCGGTTTATCGTTAAATTTACGCAGTCGAAATTCTCTCAGAATTCAGAGCTCCCTAGCTGCGGGAAGAAGAAAGTATTTTTTGCTACCAGCCAGGCTACGAACGCACCGTCGAGTCCTGTACGCCAGAGCTGGGTTATTCTTTAATGTCGAATGTAAGGAAAAATCCAGTGTAAGATGTTAAGATGCAGGGTTTTTGTCAAGGTATAAACGTCGTTAGCGCACAGAGCCCGCAAGTGCTTGTCAAGTATAGACAGACAATTTTGGCGTCCAAAAGGTTAAGTTTTCCTTAAAATTACAGAGACTCGCGGCGAGTGATGCCTCTCTGGTGTTACAAGCATAAGACTGTAACCGTCTACTATCGGGCCGTAGACTTGAGCAAGAGCAACCCTCGTGGCAAAAAATCAGCTAGGGAAACATTATCGTATTGTGTACAGAATCGTTTGATAGCTACGGAGGCTGGAACTCGCGCATGCGTGGGCGCGTTGAGAAATAATACCGGATGTTTGCGCAGATAACGTCGGCGTGAGATCGCCCGATCGCAACTTTATAATATTTCGCCTGCCTCCGTGGCTCAGTAGGTCGCACATTGAAACGACTCGGTTATGATTTCGATTCCCGAGTCGTTTAAAACAAGTGGAAGTATTTATTTTGACATTTTTACAAATTATGTCTGCTGGTGGCTGGCAAACGTTTTGTATTTCATTTGTGCAAACGTCACTATACAGCTTTCAAACCATCCCTATGCCACATATCGATCCGTTGCTTCTTGCGACGAAGCACAAACAAAAACCACATTTATTTATGGGAACTTAACATTATAGATAAGAAGTAATCTATGTTTTTTTTAATCTTATGTGGGTCAGACTTAGACTAGATATAAGCACGAGGCCGTAGTAAATGTGTATCAAAAAGGGAGGCCTTCCTTTTCATAGAAGTGCGATGATAAACGTAACGTAACGTGTAGCGTAACGTACAGCTAGAGTTACTTTCGGATTTACAATATTAGTATGTATTGACAGCAGTAGTGTAAATGTCTGCGTCCATTACGCAAGACAAAGAGTGAACGAAGGGACCTGAATGGCGTGTCGCGGTTCATTCATGCCGGGTGACCTTAGCTGTCTGTACTCTGTGGACTTGTTGTGGCGAATATTCGACCGTAATTAGGATGACAACGCATTCCGCCGACTGTGGGCTGGCCTTAAATCATTGTCTCGTGACAATAGGGAATGGCTGTGTGAACAACACTTACTTAAAATTAAAATGAAGGCGTAATAGATGCTTCAGTGGTCTCGTGGTGGTTTTAGTATAAGTACCGGGCCATGATCTCCGGGTCTTGAATTCAATCATAGGTCGAGTAAAATTTGTGTTAGGTTTTTGAACTTGTATTTATATAATTTTGACCTTGTACAAAATAAATATTCACTTTGCCTACATGACTCTACAGTATGCCAACGGAAATTTTACCTATCGTCATCTCTCAATTAGGTGTAACTAAATTGTGCTTAATGTAGGTTTGGGATCACAAACATATCCTACAAAAGCTTGATACAGGTACATACTTTGTTCAATTCGGTATTTAATTCAGTAAGTCAAACATCCCAAATAAATTATTTTAAACGCCAAACCAAGCAGACGATTTCTTAAGTTTGACTATTAAACTCTTCGGTCTTTTTTAATTTTTATATAAGTAGAGCCACTATCAAATGTAACAACAAAATGACCAAACCTAAGCATCCACTACCTACAAAGTTTTTCGTCACATCGTAATGTAACCACCACAGCCGGGAATCAACCGCAACGCACCCGACCACTTCACCGCGACATTTTGGCACCGCTTGTTGAAGATGGTGCGTATTCTCGTTTTAATTGAAGACAATTACATAAATTCCACGTAGCGGTGTGGCGAGGCGAGGCGAAGTGAGGCGGGGGAGCGAGCGGGGCGAGGCGGTCGACCTTCCACGAGGCCGTCCGCGCGGGTCGTTCCCGCTTGGGCACCTTCCCGTTTTAGTAGATAGATCATTTTATTTTAAAAAATATATTTTCTTCCAAATATTTATAACAAACAAGAAAAATTCACACTGTACTACTCAGGCAAAAAATTAACCAAACAATGGTTGACCAAACGAATCTAAAAGGGTTTCAAAAGGCATCTTATGTGTAGGTATAAAATGTTGTTTACGAAATGGGAATGTCTCACTAGCTCACACTTGAGATAAGGCCTGTGTCCCAGAAGTGGGAAAGTATATAGGATGATGTTACGAAACGGGAAGGTGCCCAAACGGGAACGACCCGCCCGAACGAGGCTCGGCCGCGGGGCTAGCCCCCGCGTCACTCCTCACTTCACTTGCCATAGATAGGCCATTTAAGCTATTGGGAATCTGACATTATTAGTATGTTCATTCATTAAAATTGTTACTAAGGTACACCTAGTTTCAATATGGTTATACGCTATTTTATGGCCAATAAAAAAATAGTAATTTTTAAACACAATGATTTTGAATTATAATGTTATAATAAGCTTATCTGTGAATTCAGTGACAAATGTTTTTTTATAATTTTAATTTGCACAATAATCGAGCTAGAAAACTGCTTAGAATAATCGGGCGTTTTTTCGTGGTCCGACTAACTTGTCCTACTAGTAGGACCACCAGGAAATCTAGTTCCTCGTGGTCTTATCATTATTGATAACAATTTTGTATGTTAATAGTATTATACACGTGACAAAGATGATATTATGTGTAATAAAGATCACAAATACATGTGTGCAAATTCTGGAAAACAAATGAATTCTCAGGTAGAGCTAAAAGTTGAATTCTGATCTACTAGAATTATATACCAATTTTGGTTGTCATAGCATCTTCTCTAAGCATAGGCAGCATAGGAATTTTATTCCAAAATAATATAACATAAACTGTAAATATTATAAATTATGCTGTTTGTAATAATTAGCGTGGATAGAGTCACGTTTAATTTACCGGAATACAGCTCATGGTGGTTGTTGGCCACCTGTGGAGGGTGGAATAATAGCTGATTATTCGAAACTGAAGATGCCAACGTTTTTCTAACACTATTGAAAAGTAAAAAAGTTAACCCAGATACTCATTAGGACTCCTCAAAAGTCAATTTCATGTCAGTCTCTTATCAGATATCCAGTTGCGTACTTCATTCGTATTGTAGAGACAATGACGTTATTAATTTGAGGTACTCTATGAGAATTGAGAGGGTCATGCGGTGTAATTGTAGAGTTCATAGAGCAACTACGTTCTGTAGTACATTCAATGAAAGCTTCGTACTCGTAGTTTACTGGTTGGCACCTGTCTCGCAATGCTAGTATGTGTTCCGTATTGTATAGGTACTGTAGAGACTTGTGGCCAGCTCCACTAATGCCAGTCTGAGTAAGTTCTGACTATTTATTTGATACTTAGATACTAGTGTATTCGCTTCTTTTATAAATTGACAAAAAACACGGCATCTTTGAATAACGTACTCACTTAACCTGTGTATAATTTTATATACAAGCAATGTTATAACTTAATAGTCAAACTTTATGTATGATTTGATGAATCAAAAGTGCATGTTCGATTCTAGTCAACAGTCAAGTTTGTTCAAGCCACATTGCTGAACTTAAGAAGCTAGTGAAGTAAATACATTATAATCATTGAGCTATTACAGTACTTAATATTTCTATGATTATAATATAAATATAACGTTTCTAAAAGCATAATTCATCTTTTTATTACAAAAGTTTATGAATATTTTTAGTGCAATGAGTGTATATTGTTAGTGATAAATACTCGAAATAACGAAAGTTTAATATCTTAAACTTTAGTCCGGTTGAAAAAGTAACTAAGCTTTACAACATATTCAAGAGCTTTAGACAAATAATTTTAAAGCAAAATGTACGCAACTTCTAATGTTGACCGTACGTCGTATTCCTAATTTAAAATTCGTAAACACCGTCTACAGAGTATTGAAATTGTCGCCTTTTCGTTCCAGAAAACAGGGAGGGATAAATACGGGAGACATGGTGTCCAGCGTCTCCGCTCGCCCGTGATTAGAAAATACCGAAGCAATGACGCGTCTCCAGGATGTACAATGTTCACTCGAAAAGCAAAAGTAGCTGTGACAGAGAGCGAGTGGAACGCTTACAGTACGGAGTCAGGCCAATGACATCACCCGCCACCGCCGGTACGCCGTAACCGCTGCGCACGCGCCGACGAACTCTACACCCTATCACCACACATCCAAGCACAAATTCCTTTACTCAAAAACATATCTTGCAACGTTGCCTCACCGGTGTCCGTAACACCATGATTTCTACAGTGAAATTAGGCGCGTCCTCTGTTAAAAAATTGAAATTGGTGTAATAAAACATTTGTGTGAACAATGATCGGAAGTAATGTTTGTTAATGATGCGGATTACGTGTGTTATGATAACGACAGTATGGTAAAAGAGTTTGATTGTCTTAGGAAGTAGACAACTGTGATTGATGCTTAGATTAGATGCAAATAGAACCGCTCAAGATTCTAATTTATATATTAGAATCCTTATGGACGTATTGAGTAGATATTCTATCGATTATCTAATCAAAATTAAAGGTTTCGATTTTGATCTAAAGTAGGTATAAATCAAGCTATAGCAAAATGGAGTTGTTTAAGTTAGTTTGTTATTTTATGTGTTTTTCTCAGTAATCGTGTAGTAAACATTAAACTTCATTTAACAAATATGTATGTATCTGCTCTAAAATAAAGTTAAACATGACTATTTTAATAACTCTTCAGAAGTCCATGTGAACAGAAGAATAGGCAAAGGAACTAGAGCTTTTTGGGCAAATGATAAAAATGCACAAGTCATTCTACTGTCCCAAAATTGCTTGTTAAAATATAGGTCCGTTTTTGTATCTAGTGGTTAATTCTAATATGTGTGGTGTATGTATTAAGTACGTAGTACCTATAGGTAGGGATCTTTTTCAAGTCTTGTTTTCGCAGCAGAAGTGCGTAAATTTAATTTGACAGAGATCAAGGCCGCATCAAGTTTCAATATTATAATTATTTATGATTTACATAAGTAATTCGCAAAAGTAGTATTAGCTCGTGGTTGTTGTTCAAAGTGCTTTGACTTGACAGTGACTTCTGCATTTGCCAGATATGTACTTGTGTATTGTCTTTTTGTATATTGACAAACCGATTTGGTGTAATGTTTGAGAAGTTTTGTGCATTAACCTGTCTGTTTTCATCGATCTGGCCATTTCTTATGTTTGTTACCAAAAGAAAAATGTGCAATGTCACAACATGGTCACAACTAACTTTTCTATGAATAAATGTTCATACAAAAGTTTGTGCAGGCCTTGCAGGATCGTATTTAAACCAGAGCTACCAATGCAACACGAAAATTATCTGGTTTCTTAAGAGTAACTCCCAGTGCTAAGCATACTGAACGACTACTGGATAAAGCAAAAAATATATAGTTTTACAAAATTATATGTTCGACGACTAAAAGGCGCACTCTATCCCCGTACCGCATTTGTCTGCCATCGGAATTCCGCAACAGGAACCGCGCGATACTTCATCTGTCAATGTTATCAGTAGGAGCGGACAAAACGGGTGCTATCCAAGTGTAGCGACAATCGTCTGGTGGCACCAGTGATTTACACCTTCGCCGCGAGGTGCGGCCCGTGGGCGAACCGGCGCCCACGCCACGACCACGCCGCGACGCGAATTCCGAACCCACCATCACACGACCCACACCTGCGGGTAGGGCTGATACCTTCATATTATATCTTCCTTACGTTACCTATTAAGTGGAGAAATCCTTTGTTGATACCCTTTTCCTTTTTTTCCTCAGAGGAGTTATTGCGTTTAAACCGGCGGCCGTGTGTGGCTACTCGAAACTAAAGTATTAGACTACCAACTTTTCCCCGGTTTCCCTTTTCCACCCGATTAGGACGAGCTGTTTCCAGTCATGGTGCTATTAACCAGCCTTTTGTGGATACCCTTGCCACTTAGGGGAGCAGCTAAGGTCATAGAGTCGTCCTCTATCAGGGAGAACTAAAACTCTAATGTGGCCATCTCAAGCGCAGGCTGGGGGCCGATGATAGTTTTTTTTTTAAATATATTATTATAATTAGCTATAGCAACATCAACTCCATCTTTTTCACTCCATTTTTTTTCCAACATCAACTCCAAACAAGTTGTACTATGGTATCCATTAGAGTGATTACCAGGAACCAATTACCGGAAACATTTCCTATGTATTTGAAGAAAGTTCGTCATTGACCTGACCACAACCTTGTTTTAACCGTGTCATTGAGCCACTGAGAGCGACAAATTAATGTATTTTGTAATTAAAATATAGTTAATATTCTATTTTAGTACATAATAATAATTTATCAGTTCGCATTGCATTCACTGATCTGGTGTCTAAGTAATTAGTACTTGTGTTACGGGTATCGGAATGAATGAATGCCTCAAGGTACAGTACCTACTTGTATTAAAGGTATGAGAATTAATGGAGTTGAACAAACATTAATATCACATGTCATAAATGAGTTTGTTCTGTGCAAACCTACCAGCCTTTGGGGTTCGGGCCTTCGACACTTACGAAACGAAGCGCAATATCAGAGCTTACATGTCAGTCTGCTGTGAGAGGGCAGTACTTCCCCGGTCGACCCGGATCATTGACCACTGACCCGACTGACAAACTGGAACTGTCTGCAGAATGGCTCTACGACACAAGAGCCGGTAAATCACGGGCACCGGATCGTCCCTCTCGGGTGTGAAGGGCAAACCAGGGGAGATTAGTAGGTATAGGAACGAACGTCACCAGCCCAAGTCCCATATGCAACATGGTATCGCTATAGTACATACCTATATCAACGCATTTACCACCAAAAAAAAACTCAAAAAGTGGCTCTTACTACCCATTACTTAACCTACTACACGGAGATCAAAGAAATAAAATGAAACTGGACATTCTGCCAGCCCTGGGCTTACTCAAGCCGGTACATTTACATGTCACATGTTGTTAACGCGCGGCGGGCTCGTATGCCGTCACACCGTCCACGAGGAAACTCGCCTTGCCCAACTTGGCCCAATCTGGCATCTCCGAGTGTCGCCGATCTGTCAAGTTATTGCAAAGTTAACTCATTTTGAGACCTCGCTTCGACTTGTTAAGATTCGTTTTGTTACCAACGAAAAGTTTGTCTTTTAATGTTCATTTGAATGGAGTTTAAAGTCTAAACCGCTCGGAATTTAAAAACGCGTCGTGGATTTGAAAACTGCGACGGGTTTGGTTGGTATTAAAATGTTTCAGAGTCCGACTAGTAAGCTACAAACCCTAAGGTGAACTCTACGGCCATATAGTCCTGGCTGTGTGCCTGTCTGCCAGCATATACAGCATAATAAGTAGCTACGAAAGTAATATCTATCTACTAATAATATTTAATGCCTTTTGTTATTATAACTTACTAAATTATTTAGAACTTCTTTTTGTAAAAGATATTTTATGTTTCATGTTTTTGTGTTATTGAACGTCACTACTATCAGTGCGTTTTCTTCCCAACTACATATGTAATCATCCTCTATGTATGTTCCCATCTATGTATGTACGATGTGAATGGTGTGAGTGAATGCACCATACGAATATAATACGACACTGATTCTAGTTTGCAACGATATAAGACTGATTTTCAGATCTACGTCAGCTAAGATGGTTCCGGTTAGAAATAATCTGAGGTAATTGACGCAATTAAAATCTCATTTATAGTTGGAGTGATTATGTTAGCAAGATACTTATTAATAGACTATCTCTACGACTACGACTATCAGGAACGTCATAGAATACCTACATTGACGCATTTTAAAATAATACTTTAAATATAGATATTATTACTTATTATATAAATGCGGAAGTAATAATATCTTCATGTGTAAATCGCTGAACTAATTTAGATTGAATATGATAATATGGACAACAAGAATTCATGATCTGACTGCAAACAAAGGAAATAGCTTAAGCACTTGTGTTATGATGAGTATCAAAAACAACGAAGTTATTAAAAATATCTACTTAAATACGTATAGACATCCAGAATCCAGATACGGGACAATACAGGACAGACACAAATGGCCATTACATACAACCATACATGTTTGTAAAGTTAAACCCATAATCACTAGCGCATAGAAAAGGATCACTATATTTATTTTATACACGTAAAGAGCTCTTAAAAACATCAGAATTATGTTTATAATCCTAAATCGGATATTCTATCCCGGAAATGATAGTTTCACGGGACCTGATCAGAGCTTTCTATGAAACTCATTTCCGTGAGAGAAGTTATGTTGGTAAACAAGTTTATATCCCATCAATAACGGTTACCAATAATCATCAAAGTCATAATTGTCTTTGCGTCCTTAACAGAGGTGTGTAATGTAATATCTTATTAAATTTTCTTATTTTGTCTTTGATCCGTGTCTTCTTTGATACAGAAAATTGTATGACTTGGTAAATTTGGAGTAATAAAGATTGTATTGATATAATTATTGTAAAACTTTAGCGATTTAAAATAGTAACTAGCGAGTTTCTTGCCGGTTCTTCTCGTTAGATAACAACATTCCGAATCCGGTGGTATAGTCGCTATGTTTCCTTGATACTTGACGATTCATAAGTGCATCTTTGAGGCCTACATGAATAAAAAATATTTTCATTTTCATTATATCTATGTTTATATTTTTTGTGTCAGTGTGTGGGACTCAGGATTAATGATGCTCACTGAACTCCCCCGGTGTCTCATTCACATCCAAGGTATATTATATGAGCTTGTGGACAATCTCTCTACTAGCTACCTACATTATAAATGAATCTAAGTTTGTTAAGCACAGAGAAAGAGCTTTATCAGTATGCTTACCAAACTCGGATTGATTTAAATATTATTGTAATGATAATTTAAATCCAGAACCAATTTTGCCCAACCTGGGCGTTGAATCCAGTGCTCCCTTTGCAACAAACCCTTTTCACCACTTAATCTATTATTTTCTGAGACACCATTTTTACCTGACTAAAAAAAGGGGAAGTTTCAAGTTGATTGAGAATGTTTTAGTTAGCGGACCGACACGCGGCCCACCTGTTATGGCGGCAGATTTCACTTGAGAGGGTGGTAGCTAGACAGTCGGGCAACAAAAAAGCCCTACCACCAATCAGACGCTAGGCGGGAATCAAATCTACGACCTCCGGGTTTTATACCAACCCGAGCGAATTAACCACTGTTCCACGGAGGCGATCGTAAAAATATTTGGTAATAAACCGTCTCTACATAGTATCATATCTACATTTGACCGTGGAAATGCCACTGACGATTTGATACAAACAACAATGCCCGTATTAAAACTACGCATTTGATAGGAGCCAGCTTATTTTTTACTCGAGCCAGGCACTTATTCTTATAACAATACCTTCTTTGACCATTATCTCTTTTACATTGTGATTGTTATTTTGGTCACTTACTTGCGCAAGAACGGGTTATCGCTGCCGTTTTCAGGGTTCCGTATGATTGTAGACGAGGCAGAAAGATTCAATATAGAATTGATTTTTTTCAGAGCAGTGTAAGCTTTTGCAGCTATATCGGTGCGTACCGATCTATGGATTTTTCTATGTGCTTTCACTAATAGCTTGGCAATGACGGAAAACGCTCGAAGAAAGACAATGGAAGCAAACTAATTGACGACAAATAGATAAAGTATACAGAGAAGGAGGTCAATAGATGTTTAGAGAATGCTGCTGCAGTGATCCGAAAGCGGTATTCTGTAGTACCACCTTGAAAAATATAACACCTGAAGTCACGAGTTTAATCCGCACCGCACGTTTAAGTTGTAGTGACAGTGATTTTCTGTAAAATATGTAAGTTATGTTTATCCGTTGTCTTACCCCCGTAGTTCAAGATAATATTTATGATATGCTTAGTTTTGAGCTAGATAGAGCTGTGTGAAATGATCGGAAGACTTCTTTTCGACGTCGTCCTCTGTATTCGGCGGTAGAGTCACTTTGTGTAATTGACGATTCATAAATACTTCTTACAAGTTTACACGAAGAAGAACTTGATTTTGATAAACATATTTTTGATATACATATGTGATACAGTACCATAAATAAAACTCGCCGCTTTACTTGTCCGTTTTTATCGAAACGACGGCACTACCGGGTACGCATGCCCGAGGTCAGAACTGAATGAATGAGACGCGCTATTACACCGCACATTCGTTTGAATAACTGTATGTGTTATATATGTGTTATATTACTGCTCGACATAGCTATACTTGTTCATGTTTGCGGATTCGAGCGCGTGGATGGATTGTATAGCTGAATATTTTAGGTATGCATAAATAACGTCAAAGACACTTATGGCTTATTTCACCATTGTTAGTTACGATTCTGATAAGAGAATATCAAAAGAAACAGCATCTAAGACACACCTATTTCCAATGACATCGTAATTAATCGAATGACATAACGATACCATTTTGTGACTTTAAACACTATAACGCATGAAGCTTTTTAATTACTTAGGCCACATTTGACAGTTAATTTATGCTTAGAAAAGTGCTACTTAGGTCATCAAGAGTAGTCTAATTTTCTAAATAAATAATTGTATTAATAAGAACTGATGTTGTTTTCTTGAGTTTTGAATATTTTTCTTTGCATAAATGAACTGTCAAATGTTACCTATTAAAATGACTCGACTATAGTTTGAAGTATCTGTACCTTTGAATAACTATCAATGAAAGATTAAACCTAGATATATTAGGATTATGAATTTAAAATGATTACGTAGAGTAGCGTAAAAGAGCTTAAGAAAGATTTAACCACAGAGCGGGTATATCATAGGCATGAAATCTACGCCTAATATAACAAATAAATTATAGATTTCATAAATTAAACAATATGTTTTTTTTTCCTTTTTATCGGTATCCTTTGAAACTGTCTAGTTTAAAACCGTAGATAATTCACTTTTTAATGTACAAATTAACTTCTTACAATTAAGGAAATGTTCTCGAATTAAAGTTGTTCAGACAATGTCTATAATCCACGATTATAATAATAAAGAACTATTATACGTTACGCCCTGTACATAATATATTCAAGTCGTATATATTTGCATTCGTTATACCTACGTACATACTAAATAAATGTTTATGTATAGAGTATTTACTGACTCACCTACATGTTACGTGAGCACAAGCTAACTGCACCTGTGGAAGAATTAAATCATATAAATACATTTAATCAATTATATTAAACAATGTATAAAAATTACAGGTATGTAGTACTTTGTGTATGCAAAAAGGAAATTAAGACTTAGAAAAACGTATTAATTTTCTTTATGCAAACGTAAAGTATTTTTTTTTTGTTTGATGGGTAGTTTATTTGTTTTCTATGGGTTCTTACGTACTAAAACTATCGGGTCTGGGTCTATATTTCTTACTGACTAAAGATGGAGGTTGATAAATAAAATAAAAGAAGAAGTAAAAATAAGAAAAATAAATTGGTTTTAATTAAATTCATTAAGCATGCATGTTTTATTAAAAAGGTTCCAAGAATACAATTTCATCGTTTCTTACGATTTTGTGATCGTCACAAATGAATGTAAAGTCACGCATACGTATATATTATATCCAATCAATTGATTGAATACTAATATTCAATTACAAATACAACATCAGAAACTCAAGGTGAAAAGTTGCTTACATTTTCAATGTAATAAAATATAAGTATATGGCAGGTTTCATTATTAATTAATCGTTGTAACAGAAAAACCATTTATATTACGATATTATTTTTATCGAATAAATCCTTAGACATTCTAATTAACATATAAATAAATTAGCAATTAATTAAAATTTCCTCAAGATGTTCAAATATGAATACATTTTCTCTGTATAACAGTGAATATTGAAAAATTGGAAAAAAACCTCTGCGCTGAAGGCGTCCAAAAAGTATTTATTTAAAATAATAATATTCATCATGAATGAATAAATAATTCCGCTTTTAATCAATGGGTTGCATGCAGTCGAGAGGGCGAGCGATGTCGTCCTCATTGATCGATCGGGCGATGGCACAGCGCAGCGCAAACCGGATGGTGCACACAGCGGCGCGCGCGTGTGTGGAGGATTTCCTACCGCCCCGCGCCCGCGCACCTCCCCGTCCCCGCTGCGACCCCGCCCCGCGCCCGCGCGCCGCCGCCCCGCAGACCTGTTGCTCCGCTACCGGAGTTACGCCGCATAGTTACCAGACACAGACATAGTACACGAGTTAAAGTAGGAGTTTGAACTGATTTTCTTGTTAGTAGAGTAAAAGAACACATATCGTGACCAGATACCACCCTAGGACCCTTTGGACAAGTAGCATATGTCACTACTAACTAGTAAAAGATAGGTACGAGTATTTGATTGTACAGAAAGGCATTACATATAGATACTTCATCAGCGTATATACGTTCCCACTGCTGGGACACAGGCATTATCTCAATTGTGAGATAGTGTGGGCCATACTCCACCACGCTGGCCGATACTACTTACTAAGAGTCATATGATCATATCATTTCCAAACGTGGCTGCTCCATCACACATGCTGAATTCTAAACTTTTGACGTATCATAAAAATACTAAGCCTTCCGTAAGTGGCACCACCCACATGGATTACACGACGTTTTCCTGCAAGAATTTAATAATTTTCAAAAACGAAAAGTGTCATTCTTAAGCTCTATATTTATAACAAAAATCACGTTGACCAGTTGCTACATTGCGACGTGATATAAGGAAAAACAAAAAAAAACTTGTATGTATATCCAAAGGGAACTAAGAATATTTCAGGATTTATAATAAATAAGCAATACCAAAGACACATAACGTAATGTCTCAAGACTTTTTATAAAACGTTCTGAGCATTTGTGTAAAAAAAGAACATTGGCGAAACTCGACCCCATGGATTCAAGAATCTCCATAGTGAATTAAGATACCTAAAACCTTATGATTAAGGTCAGGGTCAAAATTGCTACGGTTACGAAATGTGCTACGAAAAAACGAGACAAAAGATAATCAAAAGACATCAACGCGTCATTCATCAAATGCACTTTTGTGCTCCTTGACCTATTTTTAATAAATTATCGAATAATGGCTGCTTCTACCCTTCAAGTTTTTTGCACTAAACTTTAATGTTGCTGTAAACAATAGATATAAAGAAAAGCACAACTGCACATCAGCTCTATTCACGAATAATCTCTTACAAGCATGAGCCCAAAGATACTGTGAAAGTTATAATAGTAAGTAGGTTATAGTATAAGTTATTATATTTAAAATTAAAACAATTCGAAAGTTATGCCGTACTGTCCCGTTAACTAAATATATTGTACAGTTAAAAGCACGTCAGACTCTACACTTTGGACTTTGTACCACTCTTGTGTCGGGGACATAAGTGCTATTATCGAACTGCAAGTGTTTACCGTGATGTGCTGTTGATCGTACATTTAAGAGAAATCTCCTATATCATTTCCTATATTAGTTCCAAAAGGGCTGTCGAACGAAGCTGACTTACTTCCCGCCCCGCTACTGCGGCCCATGCCTTCTCCGAAGTTCCCTGCGCCCGCGCAGCCCACGCACACATAACAACACTTAATTATCATCGCGGCACTCGTGAAATTGCCGCGTATCTCGTCTGCTCCCATCGACATCTTTTATTAATCTGATATCTTCCATTACCGGTTGCACTGAGTAAAACATCTAACCCGTTCGATTTATAGCTCCTCTTCGATGCATCGTGACATCACGGTGATGCTAATACATACTAGAGTGCTATCATTTTAAACCGTTTGGTGTAATGAGAAGTCGGCTATTACACCAGAGGTCGCGGGTTCGATCCCCGCATGGTCCAAACATTTGTGTGCATGAATAAGTATGTTTGTATCGGTCTGGGTGTTTCTATGCATAACATGTACGTATTTACAAAAAAATAGCTATGATTTTAGTTTGTGGCTGGATAGCGCCGAGTCAAAAGTATCCAGGATATTTATTATTGATTTATTTATTATAAATCTTCCAAAGAATCGTGGTTAGTTTTTTGTTGCTAATGGATGTTGAATGTAAATAATTGAATTTTGGACCGGATTTTTGAATGATTTGTGAATTTTTTGAACCTAAAAAATGTGTAAATTTTACTATTTTTTTCTTTTTGATCTTTTTGGAGTAATATAAAAAATTTTATATTATGCCAATCGCCAACTTATGGCAACACTGTGCCGGAAATATACCTTTTCATATAAAAAATGCATTAAGAATACGGTCGTAATCAAAACGTCTCTCTTCTTGCTGAAATTCTCTTTAAGATGTTATAATACTTAATAAGTCTACTGTTTTTGTGATGGCGAAAACTCTAAGAAAATCATTAAACAAATAACGTAACAGTATTCCATAATATTAGCTTAAAAGGGAGCGAAAAGAAAACCAAGAAGAATTTTAATGGTGCCCCGATGTTTAAAATTCAAAACGTTAAGAATTTCTCGACACGTTATTAGTACTTAATTAAATGCTTCCATAAAAGGAAAAATTACCATGAACACAGATTTTAAGGTTGACACGGCCGACGATTAAGTTCGACCCACAACCATTTCTAATTGGTAAATTAAACAGTATTTTAACGGCTATAAATTATAAAAAGTTCTTCAAATGATATTAATACGACTTGTAATGGGAAACTTTTATAAACTGAGCGAAAAGAATTCAAAGATTGGCTTGACCGCGCTTTGGTAGTGCGAGTGGTACTCTATGCGCCTGAGGTCGTGGGTTCGAATCCAACCCAGAACAAACATTAATGTAGTGAACATTTTGACTGCTTGTCTTGGGTCTGAGAGTTCATTTGTATTTAAGTATAGGTAATTATATTTTATTATAGGTACCTTTGTTTTTTCTGTTACCCATTATTAACACGAGTGTAGTGTTCAAGCTACTTCCTTTGGGTACAACACGACATAGAGACTGTAGGTTGAATGTTGTCCATGTAATATTATAGATACTTGATTTGGGTTATTATTTCTATAAATAGGGCTATCTCTATAAACAATTTATATGTTTTATAGAGATAGCCCTATTTAATATGTTTGTTTACCGACAGTCCAAACTAGTAACAGGTATTATATTTATAATACCTAACACATTTCACATTTGTGAAGGAAAACTTATTCTATCCGTCCGTTAGCCACGTTTAAATCACTGATTTTGATTAAATTTTGGTGCCCAAATTAAGCAAAGCTTGTATTGTATTGTAACTATATGGCTGCCACGAAAAGGGGTAATTAGATTTAACTACTTGTTTTTTGTTAAGAAACATAGAAACATCCTGACTGAAGAGAAACAGATCATGCACACAAATGCTTGTACCGCACGGTAATCGAACACGCGACCTCTGGTATTATCCGACTTCTCGGTACACAAAATTGTTCGTCATACTCGTATAAATACGAGTACAAGAGTATTATTTGTGATCGGAGGCTGTCCGGTGTGTGTCACCGTGTAAAAACAGGTAGCCGTTCCGCCGTATCGATCTCTATGTTATTTTTCTTATTTATCTTTTTTATCTGGCCCGGCCGGCCGAGCCAACGGAAGTTGTAACGATTTTTAATCGCGCCAAGTATCTTGGCCGGCGCGCTAGGGCTGTCGACGTGTGTTCATGCGATTGACTACAGACTGGTGCGTGGGTTTCATAAGCACAGATTCTCAAGCCTATATACATTACTAGGCTTGTCAAATCTATGATCATAGTCGAAGCGGACCCTGAGAAGCTCAGGGTCCGCTTATGCAATACTGGATGCCATCGGGAATATGCTGGGATGATAAATTATGTCATTATTGGGTGTAGGACTTTGGTTTGATTTCCCGGTTTACCTTATATTGTTTTTTTTTTTTGCGGGGGAGAATTCCTTCCGGCCATTTCACCAGTGACAGATAGGTGACATTTCTTCATTTAGTTATTATATCAGTTTTAAAAAAAGAAGGCTGCATCAATGAAAATATTGCAGGTCCAATATATTTAAAACGACAAAAAAAAAGTATTTGCCAGCCCTCAGAATCTGGAAAAGTTTTTACACTAAACAGAACAAAAGCAGGGTTAGTACCCGCGACAGGCGGTCTAAATTATTATTAGTCTAACTCATTGCAATGACGCATTTGGTAGTGACCTACCAAATTCGCTAAGGGTAGTTACCTCCCCAATGCGCTACGGCTAGTGAGTTCGAATCCCAACTAGGACAAACACTCGTGTGAAAAACATTTAATATTTATTCTGTGTCTGGATGTATGCGACGCTGTCCTATTGTATTTATTTAAATCTTTATGCTTCACAAATATTTTATTTATTAATTGAATCACCAACTTAAGGTACAGTACGCTACAGTTCAGAACAGGGCTAAGTGTTGTTATAATTATATTATTGGTAACCACAACACGCACTGTGATTATTTTGGAACCTGTCCAAATGGTGACCCTAAGGGTCCGACAAGGCGTCCATATACGTATTCATGTATATATTTTTTTGTAAACAACCACCGGAAACGGGCGAGAGGCCGGTCTGGAACACATATCTGCCATTACGCGTCTCTGTTCCCGATAGGCGATAGCGCGGCGATCTCGAGATAAGAGCTTAGAGACCAAATTAGAGGACTCGCTTCGGACCGCGGTTTTGTCTGCAGCAGTATACAACATACTACAAGGCGTTATTTTATTATTTTCTTACCGACGATGTCTACGCAGTAGGGCTGATTTCAGATTTATTGGTGGCTAATATCAAATACACTACACAAAGGTATCTACGACCGCACAGCGCCTAAAGCACAGATTACTTAATAGTTACTATCGTACAAGAAACAAGCCTTGTTATAGAATTCCCATACACCACATCCGCCCCCTAAAGATTACGGTACATTGATACGGCGCAAGTTAAGTGGCTAGGACGAATGTCCTTAGTCCTGAATCTCACAGACGACCACAGTTCTCTGTTCGCGGATGATTCAGTCAATCGCCCGCCACAAGACGGAAACCGGCTCGTCCCTTTTCGAATGTGATGCGTGAAGATTAGTGGGTAGTGGACTAGTAGTCCTGAATCCCACGTGACCTTCGCTAGACAGGTTTTGCTAGGCCTCGGTTCTGGTGCGCGCTTTAACGCCATTCTCTTCCAAGAAAAGAAAATAAACAGCCATAGATCTTCCTAGCTTGTGGTTCAGGCATTCAAAAGCACTTCTGCGCACTCCTGCCGCAGCAGTATCAATGTCAGCTGCTGACCCTGCACCACGCGAACGCCGGTATATTTTCGTAGCATTTTTCTGCCAATAGCAGAGCGTAGGCGCAATCGCACAGAAATATACCGCTACTGCCACCCACGTACGGAATATTGCTTCACATAATCTATACTGATGCTTATGAAGTGAGTGCGCGTTTGTTTGTTTGTTATGTACGAAACTGAAGAGCTGGATCACATTGATTCATATTTTGATGTTTTAAAATTTGATGTATAGGTATTCAGTGAGTAATGGTTTTCTTAGCAGAGTTTCGGTTTCAGCGGGCAATCTTAACGATTAACCAATATGAGTATGAAAGTGGTTTTAGTTACACTATTTATAACTCAAGAACCGATTTGGTTGAAAATTGGTGAAGAGTAGCTTAGAACCAGGAGACGGACAAAGGATACTTTTATCCCGGAAATATGGGGGAAGGGGGGATAGTTAAAAAGGAAATTAAGCGAGGGCGACCGCTAGTATTTAATAAAAACTTACTAGACTGGCCCGATGGTGCATTTGGTAGTGACCCTGTCCTATGCGCTAGGGGTCGTGGGTTCGAATCCCTCCCAGGACAAATACTTACATGACATTTGGTTTTTTCTGTGTCTGGATGTTTATTTGTATTTAAGTACATACATATATTTTGTGGTACTTCGTTGGTGCTTACGCTACTTACTTTGGAATCAGATAAATGTAGGTATGTGATGTTGTCCAATTTCTATTTATCTAATTTATTTATTTATTTACTAGCTTTTTTGCAAAATGTCCTGTTATTGAAATAAGATGAATAAACATACCCGTACTTAGACAATACTTGCACACAAATGGAATGTGGTTCAAAATTCTCGTAGACTATTGTAGCACAGATTATTGAATAGTTACTAATTGTAGTCACTACAGGACCTTCGGACTTCAACAGTAGTAATAAGCAAAGACTCTAAGGCCATACCCATAACTGGTATTTTTCTCTACCATCTTATGTATATTCGCAATATGAAATTATAGATCGATTCATTTGCTTCAAATGATTCAAAAGTTGATACATAACACACAGAATCTTGTACGATAGAACAGTTTACAAACTGATCTGTAGTACCGACATGTAGTTATGTCAGAAGTCGGTGACGTTACGGTTAAATACAGTTAGACGTCAATTTCTTCGGAGAGCACATCGAGTCGCGGATGTTATCGCTAGTTCATAATCATTTCCCGAGCCCGTTGTTTTGATTTAGTCCGGGTATGGTGGGACCATTTTGTCTTGCTGAGGAGAATTTAGGTACCATAATTAGACCAGGTACGCAAGTTAGAGAGGCCTGTGTGTGGAGCTTAAGCGTCCTACTATTTACTAAACTATCCCGGTTTCTCGTTTTTATTCGAAGAGGGTTAAGCCTGTCCTCCTTGGAGCGATTAACCAGCCCGGAATACTCTTTGCCTCTTGGACTATGCTTCTACGCTGGCGGGATTGGACCTTTGCAATTCTTTAATTTAAAATCTGGGTGCCTAGACAAAGTAACATTTTGACAGCGATGGCAAAACTCGCTAACTTCAAATGGTATGGATGACCATTGACAGGTGCCTTAGAAAAGTCACGTGGTCAATCGATATTGAAAGTACGGGTTTTGACATTCGCTATCGCAAATTGAGCTATAACGAAAACGTCATAAATGCCGCTTGTCTAGGGCCTCTGGTGTTATAAATCAGGTTATAATTCAAATCACTACTGTGTTTATAGGTCACGGTTGTGGCAACAAATACACGTAACTTGCCGATTCGTGTTTTATATTGTGCCAATTATTTGTAGTAAATACGAGCACATTCAATATTTCTGTCTATGTAGATTTTACAGTGAATGCACTTAGAATATAAGGTTTAATAAAAATTATCGAAAATTATGTTGAAATCACATTATAGAAAGGTAGTCTCATAGCACAGAATAACTCTATTTGGTACATATTTGCCGTGTGGATACAAAGGTCCAGGTCTTGATTCCCACGAATTATATAGCCAATGTTTAGGTTTGTGGCACAAATCACCCCCAGTTGGGGGTTTGTGGATACTGTATTTTCACAGAAACAAACATTCTAATTTATCACCATACCAAAATAGTAAATGACTTCGTGTGTAACTATAAAAGTAGAAATAAATCGACGACGCAAATGTTTATCGATTTTTAAAATTACAGTTAAATTGGACGACATTAATATGGAAATGTAAATAATTAAGTTCAATGCGTTTTCAATCATTAAGATAGCTTACTCTATCTCTGAATTATCTGAGATTATCGAATCGTTATCTTAAAGATTATTTAAATTATACCTGGCGTTAGGAAGTGGCGTATTTACGAGATGTGTAGTGATACTTTTTAAAGCGATTAACGATTATTTAATTATGGTAATTTAAGATCTCTTGATAAATTGCTAGTACGAGTGCACATTTTTTTTTTAAATAATAGGTTAAATCCATGAGATTTCACGTTTTGGCGTTTAGATATCTTTTACCACAAACAAGCCACAAACGCAAACCTAAAATCGTGCCACAGGCGTCAACAGTGTGGAGCGAGTCCATCTAAAAATTATGAAAACGGCAGAAAATATGCATGCAATATTATGATACTATTCTGTCTTAAATTATATTCTCTCTCTTTTAAATATAAAAAGGCAGCGATTTGTTAGCAGCTGGTGGTCTAAGTTCTCTGGAGGAATTTTTTTTAGGAATTCGTCAGTCAGTGGTGCTAGTAAGTTTAAGCGTCGTACGTCTTCTTCGAACCTTTCAAATGTTCACCGGTGTTTTTTTTAAATATTGGGCACCCTTCCACAGACTTGCATTCCCGCGGACAGACTGAAAGATTGGCTGTCAAGATGAAGAGCGTTGTCGCGATGGCGCCGCTCTATTAATAGCGCTTTGAACTAGCCGCTCCTCCGCCTCATTAGTTCACTTTGAACCCTACACCCTCTACAAATTGGGGTGATTTGCTTTTTGTTTAAACAAACATATTTTAGAAGTACAAAAATGAAGTTTATTTTTGGTACAGATATGGTTATGATGACTTAGCCAATGAGTGCCCTTTTTTAATAAAGACCGGAAGAAATATTTTAACCTGCAATATATATTTTTTCAAATTGTGTATTTCTATGGGTTTACGCTCTACCCCGATATGCCACTCGATTCTTTTGGTTCTATAACAGCCTATAGTGGGATAACAAAAGGACAACTTGGTATACACTCTAGGTCCAAAACACAGACGTCGGACGTCGCCTGCGCAACTCGTGTCCGTCACTGGCGTCGAGTTACTTAACCCCTAAGTTGCGCGCGCATACTAATACTGCGCCCGGACTCATACTAATTACTGCAGCTGATATAAGATTCTGATGATGGGGCAGCCGACTGATTACGAATACTTAAGAAGTCTAAAAATAGAGTCTTTAAAGCGTTAAACTTAAGGATGACAATAAGTGAAATCATTTCGAGATTTACTTGTATTTGATGTCTACATTAAATTGTTATGTTTAATTTCAATAAAACATTGAATATATCAATAATAATAGGCAGCATCGGAATTGGACAGTCTGTCAATGATGCGTTATAAAATAATCTAATTTTATCTACATACCATAATATGTCTATTTTATATTCAGGAGCGATGAGCAAACGCCCTACATTTAGATATAAGTATCTGTGGCTGCATTGAAATGTTTACATTTTAGTGTCGGTAACCGATACTTAATTTCGTTCAAATTTCGAACGTCTTCTTTAAAAGTAAAACTTAATAGGTTTTTTCGAATATCGAATTAGTCGATTAGTAATTTTATGTTCCATTCCTATACATTTAATTCGATGCTGAAATTATAACAATCGATTTGAGAATCGAAATCAACTCGAGTCTAGATTGTTTATTGATTTTAAAAACTACAAACGTCAGTCATTATGTCAGTACTAACTTTTACATACAGATTAAGTTGGAAACTAGGGCGTTAGCTCATCAATCCTGACTATAAAATAGACATATTATCGTATGAATGAAGATAAAGTTATGTATGTGTCTGTACATAATTAGTCATTAAAATACTCATGTGATTCTTTTATGAAACTCACTTCGTTCGTTTCATAAAACCACATTCGTATTTTAATGACCCTCATTATGCAGCAGTCACATAAATAACTATTAAAGGTGCTACAAGTGTGCCTCAAGGTTTGCCTTTGGGCCCGATATGATTTAATATCTAATAATAACGACATTCCGAATTGTTTTCACTATTCCATTGCATTCCAATCCGCGGCTGATCACAAATTCTTGTTGCATGGTTTACATTGGAGTAAATACTTCACAAAATGTAAACTTTACTACAAGTATCTAAAAACACGAATATTTTTCTAAACTAGTGTTAAGGCCAAAAACAGGCAAGTCTGCCTAACCATTGTTTCCAATTGTCGCCGATCGATTACCATCGCTGTTTTGCATCACAAGCGACTGCAATACATCTGGTCATCTGAGAGTTGCACTACGCACTGTTCTATCCGACATCCTTACAATAGCACTTCGATGGGTATAGCCAAGCAAATTTGTGTCGTATTTTCGGGTAGTTAAGGGCGTATGAGTGCGTGTATCACGTGTATACATTGTACACATCACGGGCAGCGAGGCGGTTCGTCGAGAACCAGTTTCATTTAATCATCATAATTGCGTCCTCCGTTAAGCCTATCGCGCGATTGTAGTGTGCGGTGTTGCCAACCCTATTTATAGAAAATTAGTAGATGAACTGGAAACATTGGTTGAAATGCTCAAAATCGATCAGTGTGTGTAGACACCTGGAGGTAGAACCTCTTGATCGATTTTGAGAAGAAGAGAAGTTAACAGTTGACCTTTTCACTCCATTCTAACCAATCTAGGTTAGAATGGAGTGAAAATGTCAACTGTTAACTTTTCACTTAAATGTAAGTCTCTATTCGACGCGAAAAATAGTAACTTTGACTATCCGTTACACTCAAATATTAACAATAACACTAACAGTTAGTAACGTATCCATCGTTATGACCTTTTGGAAAGGCCTACGTCCAGCAGTGGACTGTCACAGGCTGATGATGATGATAAATTGCGCGCTCGCTTACTGCGATCCTACACACAGTATTGGCCAACTTTTTTATCATCCACCCTGCGCCAATTGATTATTTTTTGGCTGGGCTTGTTGTAGTGTTGTTTTGTGTCTGTTTAATATTATAATGATTAATGTAATGTATTTTAACATCTACGAATAGCCTTATAGTAATATTTTATTTAGTTGTATAACTGTATTAGACTATGTCGCTGCGAGTACCGCCCACAAAACAAACCTGTAATATTTAAAAAAAACGTATTGTATCTCATTATAAGTGAAATGTAATTTTTCTTATGAGAATAAATGTCTTTAAACCTAAACCTATATAATTGCAGTAGAAGAGCCACGATTAACATAGATTTCCCAACAAGTTGAGTTGGTAGACGCATTTCAAATGCTGGTATTAAAGCACACACGCACAACAACTACAGTCTAGCCGATATCATCCAAACGGTTTCCTCTCCTATCATTCCTTGTCTTGGCTGTGGTCTAAGCTTAGGCCTAAGCTTAGGCTTATGTTGCAAAATTAGATGCTTGTGTTTTACGGTTGCCGTTATGCCCGTAACGTTGCTTGAACATGCAAATGGCAAAGCGGAAGGAGTAATATTGCAGTCGAGAACCTTTCCAATTAGTCAAGTTTATCCCAACGGCCCCGTTAACGGGGCGGGATACCGGGTTGGTTGGTACCTACTCAAGATGACGATGACCTAAGCCATTACAAATTTCTTCAAATTTCTCAAATGAGAGATAATGCAAAGATAAATTATATAACATGCAATTAAGCCTACCACCCTTATAGTGGCATATAATCCTTTGTACAAATATAATTTTCTATCGTTTTAATATAGTATAGAAATCCTAATTAATATTTTTTTATCTCTTCGGATATATTTACACCACTACCACCACAATTTTTAAGTGTATTAAATTCCTTACTATGTTTATTTGGTAAAGTTTATTAAATAATAGTACTAAGCTGCGATTGTCATATTATAAGTAGGTACCTAGTATACTGGCATTTGGTTACTCACGCTGATAAGAGGATACAAATGTTATCTGCAAACGCGACGAAAAAAAACATTTGGTCAACAGCCACAAGGCCAACCTTTACGCGGAATCCAGGATTCCTTCGGTTGAAGTGCGCCGGAGTTAGAGCAATGTCAAATAAGTTATAGAGGACAGTCTAAGGGTGTTCGAAGTTTAGATAGTGTTTCATTTTATATAATGTTTAGCGAGAAATCGGGCTGCCTTTGGAAGTGTAAAAAGTGAAATTATAGACTCAATTAAATATTGTTAAAAATGACACAAAATATGACAGTACAAAGGGACTTATTAATATAAATAAAAAATTTAAGTTAGTACAAGAATAAGTACGAGCAAGGATTATGTTATATATTCCTAACATCAGAAATACTTCTGCAAAAGAAATTAGGAAATCTAAATTGAAAATTGAATAGAAATAAACGGCAAAACAAACAGGACAAAAATATATGAAAAATCAAAAATCTATTTGTATTACTTAGACCAGGAAAGTTTTGACTATTCCCAACATCAGAGATACTTCTTGGAAATACATATTTTCAAAGAATCCGCTGACGATTTGGCTTAACTGATGGTAAACGGTCTCTGCGGCTTATTCCATTAAGGGACACGTCACCAGGAAACGTGGCTCAATGTGCTGCCAGACTGTAGGCTCATCTGATCTTCGAGCCTTAGAATTCAAGTATTCTGACGCCCACATTAATATTGCCGAAACACAGCCAGAGCTGTTATGGCGGCAGATTTCACCTGTGGGAGTGGTAGCTAGCCAGTCGGACTCCGAAAAGCCCTACCACCAACCAGACCCAAGGCGGTTATACCCGAGCGGCTTAGCCATTGTTCCACAGAGGCGGTCAAAATACATTTTTTAACTGCATCGTAAGCTGCCTATTTATTTATATCATTGGTATGGCTAAGATGAAAAAAATCGAATCGAATATATCGATAAAGATCTGAAAGGAGCTTAACAAATAATTTTTTGAATATGACGACGACTTCAATTCGAAGGCCTTTGCCCTTGCCCTGCAGTGCGGCACTAAATCGACTGATTCTTTACTTTTTAATAATAAAAGTAAATACCGTACAAATCTCTACAGCAAAGTATGTCTTCACGTTCTGAGATGGCCTGTAGGCGCATTAGTGGAAGGGTCGCCGGTCACGACGGAGAGTCGTGGCGCTCCCGCAGCGCAGCGCTCGGCGATGTCGTACAACACCTTGACTGGACGTGCTCACTCATTTATTTATTCACACTTGATTGCACAAAGTAAAAAACATCTGTTAAGGCTCTGTGTTTTTCTATTTAGGCGAGGATGGAAATGTTAAACAGAAAATTCTCAATATTTGAGCGTTTAAATAAATCATTCGATTATTTCTCAGAAAAATACTCTTCAAAACTCACTAATCTACGCAACTTAGAACATTTCCACGGAACACACAGTTTTCAATATGACTTATTATGACAGAGAGAAAGCCAAGCAGCTTACGTACCTACTATTATTAAGATACCCCGATTCAGATTTGTCAAAGCTTGGTTCAGATAAGGATACACAAATTATGTCAGGTACTTGTCAAGTGCCACCTTTAGGGACAAGTAACCCACGATTCCAATGTGCTCTTGGTCCAGGTATTTCACCATCGCTGTAGCGTATTTAGCGCACAACATTGTATCGGGTAGCTATCAATGACGTCGCTATAGAGTGACAGACTTGGCAGGCGACCAGCGCTTCCAAGAGCTCCTCGCCTCGTGGCGTGACGCCGCTCACATCACGTGACTTCCGTAGCTCACGTCTGTCGTCTATAAAGATGGCGGGTCTGTACTACATGGAGAAGGGAGCACTTTATAAATTATCATTAAGTTCACTTTGATATGCTGGGACCCAATCTACTCTTAAAATATTTTCGCTAAATAGATAGTGAAGGATTTTTATTTCACAACAGCATTGTCTGTTGCTCAGCACCCGAGTGGCTTCAAACGACTCTTCAAAAGCTTTACCTATGAACTTTTATGTATTTACCGTCAGCCAATCAGTGCAAGAAAACATACAGCTAAACATTATCAAAAGTCTGAAAAAAGTAGCTCGGTCGAACTCGTTATTTCTGAGATTAATCTTGTTTAATCATAATCAAACAGAATACCAATTGGAAATAGAAAAAACGTTTGGAAATTGTGATCTTAACAATAATTGGCAGTTAACAAAAGTAAGAAACAGAACCAGACCCAGTGTGTTTGGTCAAGACTTTTGAGTGGAATGGCAGGTTCGATATGATGTGAGGTGAAATATAGAACTTTTCCAACTATCCACTAATTGGCGTATTTAATGTAACCCTTTCTTATGTCCCAGAAGTCGTGAATTCAATTGCCACTCAGGAAAATATGACTTCTTCGTCCTCAATTTCACATGACTGAGTGTTGTGACCACATGATGTTGGTAGCATTGAGCGATTGGTAACCTTCAATAGTTTAGACCACAGAAATCTAAATAATATTTAGATTTCTGTGGTTTAGACCGAAGCTAACTACCTTCCCTAGCTTGACATAAAAAAATAGTAACACATTCGCACTCAATTCAGTAATTACCAACTTCCAGATTATCATCTCTTAAATATTTTATGGAATTTTAATGATTTTTTGTAATTGACATCGGTCACCATGACAATGGCGGTCGCAAATCGTCCACGCGTGATAATAACAAGCCTTATCTTCCTCTGTTTGTTTACACAGATCGCCGTCGCTCCTGGGCGTGACGCAGATGAGGCGAGCCTGCGCGCGCGCAGACGGCGCGGCAAACAGGAAGCGGCGGTTGGCAAATATTCAACAACCACGTGGTCGGTAATGCGCCGCTCCACGAACTAGGTCTATGATGAAAGTAATGATAAATGTTACCCTGTGGCTATGAGGATCAGAACGCTTAGTGTATTGTACGGGGTATTGATAAATGTAAAAAATGGACGATCAGCAGAAGCTTCAATATGGCTTGGAAATCTCTGGCATTAGATTTATTAAGAGGTTTATCACGACATGATAAGGAGAATTAGATCTTGCTATAGTAAGTTTGATCCCAAGCACTTTACACACACCTATTCAGTATATGTACATTTGACCGCCTCCGTGGAACAGTGGCTAAGCCGCTCGGGTTTAGAAACACGGAGAACGTGGGTTCAATTCTCGACTTGGGTCTGGTTGGTGGTAGGCCTTTTCAGAGTCCGACTGGCTAGCTACCCACCACAGGTGACCACCCACACCAGCCACAGGTGAAATCTGCCGCCATAACAGCTCTGGCTGTGTTCCGGCAATATTAATGTGGGAGCCAGTACACTTGAAATCAGAGGCTCGAAGATCAGATGAGTCTACAGTCTGGCAGCACATTGAGAAACGCTTCCAGGTTAAGCGTCCTTCAATGAAATAGGCCGCAGTGGCCGCTTACCATCAGGTGGGCTGCGTGCCTGTCTGCCAACAGCTGACCTAGTATAAAAAAATACATACTGGAGTCGGCCCAATCGCAAATGTACACTTAATGTGGCCAGAATAGAGTTAAATTCTGTGGCACTCTACATCTGGAGGATCCAATATAAACCCAGTTCCACCTTTCCCAGGGCCGGCAGTAGCCACTAGGAGGGCATCGAATCGTCTTTTTCTTGTGTAAAGGGAAAACCCAGGGAGTTCATTGTTAAGTGAGACGAACATTCTGACCAGAATCCCATAAAAGACGTCTCACTAGCCCTCGATTCGGAACTTGAAAGAAGTATCCTCCTAAAAATAACACCTTTACCAAAGATTTACTATGTCATGAAATAAATTTTCTAACAATGCTTTTAAAAGCTCTATGACAAATGACGCTGTTTACAAACCTTTAACTGTAGCCTCCCGAGTGACTCTGTTAGACTGTATACGCTTTCTGAGATAACACAGCGATGTAATTGTGCATACGTCGACGGTGCAATCTCCACAATGGTTGCGGGCCACATGTGCTACGCATATTCGCCTTTGTAGCCAGCATGTGTCGGACGGACGGAACGAAAGACTCGCTTTTTGCTGCAGTTTTTTCTACAGTACGTACGTACAGTTGTGGATGTGTCCAGATTTTTTGAGTGTTGCTGTCAATCAAATGGGATGACCAATGGCAACTGACCCTAAACGTATATAACACTAGCCATCGTATAAAACTTAACCACGCTATCTAACGCAAAAGTCAGATTTTTTTGAGAAATAATGTAGTCTATATCACCATGGACGAGCCATTTGGTGTAATGTACTATTATATATTCTGTGGTTATGGTCGAGAAGTCGGCTATTACACCAGTTCGATCCCCGCAAGGTACAAACATTTGTGTGCATGAACATATCTGTTTGTATCGGTCTGGGTGTTTCTATGTATAATATGTATTTATGTATTTACAAAAAAAAGTAAATAAGTATTGTTTATCCGTTGTCTGGCACCCATAGCACAGAATATATAATAGTACTACCCATAGCACAAGCTTATGCTTAGGGGCTAGATGGCGCTGTGTAAATAATGTCCAGAGATATTTATTATTTTATATTTATTTTCTATACCCCAACTATCCGTACACCGAAAATCACGACCATCTGTAGCTTTGTTACGATGTGAAAGAAGTTCTACAAACAAAAACACTTCTACTTCGGTGTGAAAGCGTACCAAAAAAAAAAAACAATTTGTATACTAAATTTAAGATTATTGTTGCAAGTTTTCCTGTTTACTTATACATAAATAAATGTATAATATAATATGGCGTATCGTTAACATCTTATCAACCATAGTTACAATTCAATTTTATTCTAGCGCCGGCATCGGAATGTCGTTTCTACCGGGAAAAAACCGGCAAAGCCTTCTTGTGACGTCTGATTTTATCTATACAGATCTATAAAATTGATTGCCTATTTATAATATGAAAGAATAACAGCCTTTTATTAATGAAAGTACATAAATGTGGCACTAATTAATAAAAGCTCGTCCGTCTATCTCAAACTATCTTAGTATATTTTATCTAGAACTATCTAAGTATTGTTTAGTATACCTATTCAGGTACTCTATAAAACGGTTCGACAGATTTTGAAGGAATTTTCCTTTTTCATTTGTTGCTGTGTAATTAGTCAACTTTTTTTTTTAAACCATCTTTACAAATTCTACGCAGGCGACGCAGAGCATGGCCAAAGCTATTATATATCATAAGGGGAAAACATCTCTCAATAAAATACTAAATAAAACGTTCAAAACACATACAATAAAACATATTTTGACACCCATCAAAAAAATTTACAAGACAACGTTAGTATGGAAAGTAGTCATCCTTCCTTACAAGCATCATTAAATAATTTGGGTGTTGTAAAAAAATCTGCCTCCGCGGTACAGTGGTTAGAGCGTTGGGCTTTCTAAAACCTGGAGGTCGTGGGTTCGAATCCCACGGGGAGCATAACTTTGTGTAATTGTTGCCACTTGTCTAAAAATAATGATGATTCCGTGCTTCGGAAGGCAAGTTAATCCGTTGGTCCCAACTATGTTTCAAGTATGTCTGGTTTCCCTTGTAAGGGTTACAGAGGTCAGATGGCAATCACTCCATTGTAATAACCAGGCTTGTCAGATCTAGGATCATAGTTGAAGCGAACCCTGAGCTCTATATTGGATGCAATCGGGAATACGCTGGGATGATGGTTTGGACACCCATCAACCCGTTTAGCGTGCAAACAATGACTTGACTCTAGTATTTTATGTCGACGGCGCTACAGACCTACTCGTTCCAACCATAGTATACGATTATTATTTTAACCGTTTATATTAAAGAGACAAAATTAAAAGGTCGTGGGTTTATCTGCGTAATTAGGTATCTTTCAAAAGCGAGGGTTCATGAAAACGGTTCGTTGACGTGACGACATGATAAATGTATACCTTGAGAGCTTCCATCCGCAGAATCGTCTAATTCGATGCAACGATACATTAATATTCTGGTTAATTTACCGCCTCCGTGAAACAGTAGCTAAGCCACTCGGGTATAAAACCCGGAGGTCGTGGGTTCGATTCCCGCCTAGGGTCTGGTTGGTGGTAGGGCTTTTCCGTCCGACTGGCTAGCTACCACCCAACACAGGCGAAATCTGCCGCTATAATAGCTCTGGCTGTGTTCCGGCAGTATTAATGTGGGAGCCAGTGCACTTGAAATCAAAGGCTCGAAGATCAGATGAGTCTACAGTCTGGCAGCACATTGAGAGACGCTTCCTGGTAGCTTAGGTACTTCACCAATGGAATAGGCCGCATTGGCCGCTTACCATCAGGTGGGCGGCGTGTCTGTCTGCCAACTGACTAAGTGTAAAAAAATAATTCATCGTTCGTTCCGTTTTCGATAATTAATTAAATAGATTAGCTCATGCATCGATCTGAGCGCTACGTCTAAAGCTTGAACACTCTTGTGTTATCAGAAATAACTAAGGTACCTACCACAAATATAAACATAAATACGAATTGTCTTTTTCGGACATGACACTGCGAGAATCGAAATGTTATATTATTAGTGAATGTTAATACATTTATCTATATTTTTCTATACTAATAGTAATAATATTAGCAATAGGAAAGATTTGTTTGTTTGTTTTGGCTCCGAAACTACTGAACCGATTTGGAAAATTCTTTCACTGTCAGAAAGCTACACTGGCTCACCTGGGGGTGACATAGGGTACTTTTGATCCCAGAAACGTAAGTCGAAGGGGAGATAAATTGAAAACAGAAATGGCGCGGGGGTAAAACCGCGTAAGCGACAGCTAGTATGACATAGGTACTAACAAAATGTTTTACATTTGCCACAACCACTCCAATTGAATACGTAAATGTTTTTTTTTTAATAATTAAATAATTTCCCTTAGTTTTCTTAGTGCAAAAATATCTGGCATATGCCCTTATTTATTCCTGACGATATATTTCCATCGTCAGATGTTTATTATATCACCATACTTTTTTTATTAACGAACACAACGAAAATATTTTGCCAATAGTGTTGTTCCTTCATTCATTACAACATAATCATAATGATTTGTGAGCTCACAGTCTATTTTTTAATAAGAAGCCCAAATGTCTTCTCCTTCCTACACGTTAGGATTAGTTTAGTTTAGGTCGAATGGCAATGTGAATTTTCGACGATATTTTACTCAACGGGCCCCTTAAAGAATTTGCTATGCCTCCTTTGATCTCTCCGTATAAACGACTGATACAATATTTTCATCAAAGAAATGTTTAATTTAGTAACTGAAAAAAATATACATTTTATTTTTCTTTAATCATAATAATATCGTCTAATAAATATTCAGACGTACACAACAGTGCTTGTCTTGCTACATTTATTATAATTATGAATTATGTACAAAAATATTCTTCCGGACGTTCTATTTATACCTAAATGCTTCAAATGTTGTGGAGAATTCGCAACTGCAAAAACACAATGTAGATAGTAATCTTGATTATGTATATTACAATAATTGTTACATGCCAGGGAGTACGTAAATATCTAAATATAAAGCATTTGTGTATTACTTTAGCTTTTAAACTTAGGTATGTTATTTGCATTCAAATGGGCTGATTAAGTCACACTACTGTGTGTACCTAGTCATTCAAAAAGTCTTATTTTAGAATAAAGTAAAATAAAGTACGATACGATACAAATAAAATTAAATGAATGAAGACAGTCGAACGTTTATGTCGTAATCACGACTTGAACAAACAGAATACTTATAAAAAGAATTGGCACGCGAAATCAAAAAGGTTCGCAATCGCTGTCGTTAGATAATGAGTTTGAGTCAGTTTGTCAAATTCAATGATCGTTTATGAATGAATTAGTGAATGACATGACAGTTCGGCCATGTTGTTTGTTTACGCGTGCGCGCAGCGCGGTCGGGCAGAGTCGGGCGCGCTCGGCGCTCGCGCCTCGAAATAGCACGCACGACGTCGAGCCGTGCGGTCGACGACCCCCGCCCTGCCTCACCGAAATATTGGAACTTTACTTACACACAATCCTTTCTCTGATTATGATACAGGTCACCAATTATTACGTATTGGTATTTTACCCGCGCTCGTAATCCAATTTCGCGTTGAAATAGCTTTTACAATAATTCCCTGATAAGTAATTTTAGTTAAAAAATTTAAGGCGTCTATTAAATTTTATTAACGATGCTACTTACATATTGGCTCTGTTAATAGTGAACTGAGCACTCCTAGTCATTGAATGACGTTGGCAGCGCGTAAAGTGAGCATTCCTTCATTAATGACTGCTCAATCGCGGATTCATTCATCTGTGTGAGGCAGTCAAGTCAAGGCTGTATTCGGCTATTGTGCCGCTGATTTGTTTCGCAACGAGTCGCGCCCTCTGTCCGCAGCCGGTCGAACTAGGCCGCCATGGTGTGGGTGGTGCTCGACCAACGCGCGCAATAAATATTTACAAATAAATACTTAAATAGTTAGTACATAATTTAAAGTGGTTATATAAAATATAGATGTCTGAGAATATAAATGTAAATTTTATTTGGTTAAAATATGCATAAAAGTTCTCAAGCCTTACTCTACAATTCTACATTAACTATAATTTTTATGATAATTTAATTATTTTGTAACATAAACCTACCTTTGGTCAAGTCTAAAGAAGAAAAACATATAAATAGGTAATAATAATAGTGTGAGGTCGACTTAGTTCTACCTAACCTACGTCACTAAAAGTTGTGACATCGATTACGTACGATGCCGCAGAATCTGTGGCATGAGTAGTATTACAGTTTTTTCATTTGTTCATTTGTAATTAAAATGACATTTGGTTTGGTTTTCTTTCCTAGGCGGGTCCGAAAAATATGGACTGGCTAAGTGGCTATGTTCGACCAAAACAGTTGTTGTAGTAGCCAATGGCTGGCTACTCAATGTGCCGCCATATTGTAGTCTCCTCTGATCTTCAAGCCTTTGATTTTAAGTTAACTTTATTAATGACATCAATAGATTGTAATGATGTTGGAGTGTTGTAAAAATAGCCCGGTATAGTAAGAGTAGGTGGACGCTGCGCAGACGCATTATCTGGTTTACTTCGATGAGTCGCCGCGCTTCCGTGTCAACGTCTCGGCTCTGTCTGTCCGTC
Source organism: Mecyna flavalis (assembly GCA_949319885.1). Lineage (NCBI taxonomy): Eukaryota > Metazoa > Arthropoda > Insecta > Lepidoptera > Crambidae > Mecyna > Mecyna flavalis. The sequence goes on along the minus strand of OX439431.1, from coordinate 13,473,388 downwards.
CTACTTGCGCGTCAAGCAAAGACGCCGGCCTATCATTCCTCTCTTGTAAAGCAGGTTATCTACTCACGAACTTCTAGGCTCTGCGATCACCAAATCGTATAACATGGGTTACTCCAAACAAGGCGTGAAGACGCCCTTGCGGGCCAGCGCAACGGTGCCAACGGATAGAACGCCTCGGTTTTGCGTTGTCATAGCAGTTTGGATTTCTCTGTTGCTTATCATCAGGCTAAGTAGAGCCATGAGCTACTATTAATCAAAAATCATCTACATAGTGGATACGCTCCCGCTCCTTGCAATGATGCATGCTGTGCACTCAATCGGTGGCGGTTTTTCGGCGAAATCATAGGAGAGCTGAGATTGTTCGTAGATGCAAGGTAAATATCGTATCCATAGGGAACCCATGAACCCATCAGAAGGGAGACACATGCGCATATTAGTTTGCGCATTTAGTTGCTGTGGGGAATGTGCGAACAGAAAATCCTAAGCGCCTAGAATAATGACATCATTATATTCTAAGCCTAAGCGTATACATAAAAATTAAAAACCTAAGGTCTATGAGAGTTTAAACCCGATACAAAGCGGTTGCCTTCAGTACCCGGTCCCCTACCTACTGACATCAGTCAGTAGGCACATGCATATGAGGCAATATACTATAATAAAATAATAATACCGTTATACGTTAGTTCCTACCCAGCTGTGTCATGGTTACTCAAACAACGCAGACAGAAGGACGCCTTGACGATGATGACGAATCGATGACTCGGTAAACTCCTAATGTTTGACGAAGAAGTTCGTAGAAATCGTTAAGGTACAAACATGACAAAGCTATGCGCAGTCAACTAAGTAGTTGCTTATTTTAAGCTGCCATTGGTCCATATCAGAATTAGAATTTATTTTGCTTAAAACGTAGTTAAATAAATAATTCTAATCCTAGTACATAGTTGTAGTATGAGATCACCATGTTGCACAATAGCAAAAAAATATTGACAATGATGAAGACCGATTTGGTATTATGTTTGTGAAGTCGGCCATTTTCCCAGAGGACGCGGGTTCGATATCTGCGCGATAATATTTATGTCGGTCTAAATGTTTCTATTTATAACTAGCTGACCCGGTGAACTTCTTATCACTATCAAAAGTTTGTCAGGTAAAAACAGTTTGTATAGGAAAATAATTTGTCGTTTAGTCTATTTTCCTCGCAATTTTTCCATATTCTCTCATCGTTTTAACCTTCTTAGTTATGTTCCTTCGAAGTTATGTTTAGCATCCTTAGTACAAGCCATGAATAGTAATTTAATGACCAACAAAACCCTTATTATTATATACATATGTACCTACCTAACAAATTATTCAATTATTATTCATATGCACTACTTCACGCGCCAGCTGTCTTATTAGCAGCAGGCTTGTGCAATCCAGTAGGCGGGCCACATTCTCCGAATGGGTCCCTGGAACTGGTGGGAGTGGACCCCCGTGGGAGCACCCACGCGCACCCATTGCGAGAGGCGTGGAGGCTAACTTGCCACGGATTAACTTGATAGTGGAATTTTACGGAATCTTTAAAGTAGAAGTAATTGATTTGTGAAGAAATCCTTGTACGATCCGAGTCAATTAAAATGTCCCAGTATATCATTTATGTTAGTGACATTTTTCACAACTTATTGTTCGGAATTTAAAATGTTTTGTAAGATCACCACAAGCCAGGTCGATGTAGGGAATCAAACCAACATCCTTCGTTTACCCCAGTGACGAGTTATAGTTCTGTAATTAAATATAAGCTTATTTAGGTCCCCTTGCTCTGCAAATGGCTCCATCATACGATCATGGTCGCAAGGATAATCATCAACACATTTGCCAAATGCAGTTTGTCGTTCACAAACTTGAACCATATTGCAAAAATCCGACAGCAAAGCCCTACACGACAATTGAGGACTCTCACATCCAGATAATAAAGCTAGAGATAAGAAACTTGATGGAAGTAATCCCAACTCGAAATAAAATCTATATAAAGTAAGAAACTTTCACACTGTTAACTAATTTTATAGTAAAACTTAAATGTTAACGCGTGGGTTCGGCCTATCGGCCTACGGGTACAGGTTTCGCAAGTGATGCACCGCCATTGCCGCCAAATGCTGAGCCCACGGGCGATGGGCAGGTGGAAAGTAGACCGGGTTACGCAAGGGATTGCTACGCGAAAGCCGCCCGTCCTTCGAAGGAAGCATGCCGTCATTATGAAATTCAATAATCTTTTTGGCTCACATCCGCATGCCTAGGCAGGTAAGGATGTACCTAATACTGGAAACTTGTCAGGGAATAAAATGATGATGCAGAATCATAGTTTTAAACTATGATTCGAAGGCTAGAAGAAATAAGCTTTGTCAATAAGACTGAACTTGTCTTTAGCCTGAGCTTTTTTCTCCCATGGGTAAAATCTACCGCAATATACATAAGTCCTGGGTCTGTCCAGTTACTGTGTCATTATTTTTAGTCTACTCGTACTACTACGTCTACTGCCTTTTGGAAAATCCTTCTCCTCCTTGGAGGACCAATGATCTCCTAAACGATCAGTCCTATGCCACCCGCATAAAGTATTCCCGCGATCTTGTCTCCCGGTTACTGCGAATCCCATAAATTTTATTGCGATCACGCAAGGAGAACATAATCCTCTCCATTACCCTTTGAGCAATCTTTGACTAAGTTAAAATATTTAAAATCAAAATGTAACTATTCCGGAGTAAAACCACAAAGCAAATAAATATAAAACTACTGTAGAGCCTATTAAAGATCTATAATTCTTAAGCAAAAACACACATTAGCACAGATTCAAGCGCATTGTGCCGCACCATAAAAAGCTAAACAACATATAACTTGCTAAGAATTAAGCAACTTGTTCTTCCAAAGTGCACCGGCGTAGTAATATCACTCCATTACGCCCCTGCGGGACTGCGCTCGCGCACTTACTTAGTTATATTTTAGGTTTAATGAGCTCCGTACTCGGCATAAGGCGAGTGTCCTTCTCGGATCCACTTACCCACGCCTACCACTCAATTACTTGTCACCAGACTTGTTATAATTCACAAATTGAAAATAACGATTTGTTTACGTTTAGGTATTTTTGCTGCACATGACCGCACGCCATACGGGGCCCGGTCGGCCCACATTCTCATTTGCATGTCGTTATTATGTGTGTCACGGGGTCTATACGATTTGTACATACGTGGAATTAACTTCGTCATAAATTTGTGGCGACCTATACTTTGTTAGCAAACATCTAGAATCCAGTTCCACCCAGGTTTTCGGAGGAAATGCATTTTAGCACCTTAAACGGAAGCTAGCGCGACCTGCGGCCGTGTGTGAGACTCGGGAATAAAGCGTCCCACCCACTACCCATTAAGCTTCCCCGGTTTCCCTTAGGCACCTAACTAACATACAGTATATAGACTGCTCAGAACTTTTAGAAAGAATTTACTTTAAAGTTCCCAACCTATCACATCCATCACTCTGACCTCCATTGCGAGGCACTGTTCTAGGATCACATTCCCCAATTTGTGGGATGTCCAAACTCTATAACCGAATTAGCAATCACATCGACATTAACAATGTTTCTTTAGGTAAGTTCGTAGGATTGTTTTTGAAGTGCTTAAATAGATATAGAAATTAATTATAATAATGTTTTTTTATATAGGTATTTCATACATTTTTGCATTTAACGTTAAATCATTGTTAACTGTTTGTTAGCTATTAGTACCTAAAATTTAGTTTTGTCTGTATAAATCACTGATCTCCATAGACAACCGCCGTATTATAATGGACCTCAGTGGTATAAATGCACGTGGGTGACTATGAATTTAGACCGTATTTACAAGTACATGTAAGATTAATCTTGAAATGTATTTGTGCGTTGTTGGTAGATCAATAAACCATAAATAAATAAACACACAAACAAATTTGCTGCACATGACCGCACGCCATACGGGGCCCGGTCGGCCCACATTCTCATTTGCATGTCGTTATTATGTGTGTCACGGGGTCTATACGATTTGTACATACGTGGAATTAACTTCGTCATAAATTTGTGGCGACCTATACTTTGTTAGCAAACATCTAGAATCCAGTTCCACCCAGGTTTTCGGAGGAAATGCATTTTAGCACCTTAAACGGAAGCTAGCGCGACCTGCGGCCGTGTGTGAGACTCGGGAATAAAGCGTCCCACCCACTACCCATTAAGCTTCCCCGGTTTCCCTTAGGCACCTAACTAACATACAGTATATAGACTGCTCAGAACTTTTAGAAAGAATTTACTTTAAAGTTCCCAACCTATCACATCCATCACTCTGACCTCCATTGCGAGGCACTGTTCTAGGATCACATTCCCCAATTTGTGGGATGTCCAAACTCTATAACCGAATTAGCAATCACATCGACATTAACAATGTTTCTTTAGGTAAGTTCGTAGGATTGTTTTTGAAGTGCTTAAATAGATATAGAAATTAATTATAATAATGTTTTTTTATATAGGTATTTCATACATTTTTGCATTTAACGTTAAATCATTGTTAACTGTTTGTTAGCTATTAGTACCTAAAATTTAGTTTTGTCTGTATAAATCACTGATCTCCATAGACAACCGCCGTATTATAATGGACCTCAGTGGTATAAATGCACGTGGGTGACTATGAATTTAGACCGTATTTACAAGTACATGTAAGATTAATCTTGAAATGTATTTGTGCGTTGTTGGTAGATCAATAAACCATAAATAAATAAACACCTGAAGAAGGATGAGCCGGTGTCCGACTTGTGCCAATAAATTGGCCTTGCTTGGTCTTGGGATAGATGGCGCCGCCGAAACTCCAAGGATATTAAGTCATTATTAATATTTGACCTCACAAAACTAAAATGGAAAGCTCCACAGTATTCCTCCTCATTCATTCATATTGACATCGTTTATCTACGCCCGTATCGCTTTGAATGTAGGGTAAAAGCCGGATAGTTGCCTCGGAGGGATACATGCCTCAGTTTCAAATGCTCTATGTTAGACGTATTGACAGTGTTTCTTTTTTATCATAATTAAAAGCGTCCCCCGGGTAGGCCTCAGTGCCACATAAGCCGTTAAAGTAGGCGCACGTGTTTTGTCCGTGTGAGTAAAAATCTTCCGCGGCGATACTTTGACAAGCGTCAGAATTATATTGGCTTGTAATCTCTTTTAAATATTTTTATAACTGATTGCGATTTTAGTTAAAAAAATATTTCTTTGAATGCATTAGAGTTTAAATTGCACTGTTTATTACATTTTATTGTTTAATATTTTTTATTTATTTCGTAAATAAAAAGGGCAAGTATCCGTATCAAAACGGATAGTTGCCCGGACATCTTTTGCGGATTGTTGCCCTAGGGAAACTATTGTTGTTATTGTTGTTGTATAGGGCTTGGTGTTTATATTTGGTTTTAATATAGTTTATCTTAAATAAAATAAATACTCAATAGCAATCCTCGCAAATAGGTAAAAACAAAAGCCTGGGGTGGTGCTGCGCCACATCAACTGGACAGAAGATAGAAGATATATTTAATTAATACTTAATAAAAGATTGTATTTAATAAAACTTACTTAATAGATGCTAATGCTAAAAAGTTAATTATTATTTTTATCTAAAAATAAATGATAATATTTCATTATTATTTTGGATACCTTATTACCATTTTGGAGTCTATTTCAGTTGTAGTTTTATAATTTTAATAATTAAACTTTAATTAATACTTAGTAAAAGACTGTATTTAATAATAAAAACTGATTATTTCTATTTGAAAAAAGACAGACAGGCATCTATCCTCACATTAGGCAAGTATCCCCCGAACGATTTTTAACGTTAGGCTACTATCCGCCATAGTAGGCAACTATCCCCTTTTTTAGAGGTCACATAAAACAGGATTTACTCAAAACTAATAATATTTATAATTGAAAAAATCGGCTATGTAAGAAGATTAATAAACTGTGTTTAAGAATACACTTTGAATAAAACATGTATTGGTACAGATTTTGAATAAAAGAGCTTTTTTAAAAAGTGTGGCAACTATCCGGCTTTTACCCTATCCTACATACAGATGTCATAATTATACCTATTCGCAATAGTCCGTTGGGTACCCACTTATGATGATAAATGAAATACCTACCGTATCAAATAAGGATAGCAGTTATGTAATGACTTGTTTATGTTGACATTCAACAATAAATACCACCAGTGGAGTACAGATGAATAGGCTAGATAATGCAAGTAGGGCGTTGGCTCACTGATAGATATGTCACCGGTCGCAGTTTACTTTGCCGTTTCATTCATTTGATTCAGTGCATTCTGTGCAGTTTTTTAAACCCGCTTCAAAAGAGAGAGGTTCATAATTGTCTTTTCAGCGAGGGGCAACCAGAGAATTTGATTGGTCTTTAGTCAAAAGTCCCACACGCGACCGCAAATCTTAGACTGCAGTCTTGGTGCATCAACGCATTCTCCTCCGAAAAAAATGGTTCTTGGTATTAATGTCATCCTGTATATTTTGGCCAACCCAGTGCTGTTGTGAAAACACATGTATGTACACGAGTATTATAGTTAGCTAACGCTGGCTTCAATTAACAATATTGTTTACGCAAACATTAATATGACATTGCAATCAACCGTCTACATGAAGTGTTTTTAGACGGCAAGTGTCGTTCATTATCGCTTCTAGATATCTGTTCGGTTTTCTAATAATAGCCGTACACATTCTAAACAGATTGGATGTCCCGGCTTACGCGGTCCTATTTCAGAGCCGGAAGTACTCATGTTTATTTACACTGGATCAGATTTCCTTGTAAAGGATTCAATGCATAGGTATTATTATGATTACAAGTAACGAAAATAAATATATGCTTGCGTATCTTTAGAAGTTTTTGGCTTGACTAAACTAATCATCAACATCATAAAATAAAAATGAATTCCTGCTCGTTAGTCTCGCTAAAACTCGAGAACGTCTGAACCGATTTGACTAATTTTCGTGGACGTCCAGGGAAAGTTTAAACGATGAGAAAATATGAAAAATCTTGACCGACTAATTTGTGCACCATACCATAAAGCTGCGTTCAGAGGAAGTTTTCGATATCTTGCAACTAAATGCTGGAATAATATCCCACCCCCTGTTAGATGTTCCTCAAATTTGTTTAACTTTAAATTAAAATATAAGCAATATTTACTAAAATCTCAGAAAAATACATTTATAAATAAATAATATAAAATAAGTTTATTCCTAATAATATCTACTTTTCTACATAGACATTTAATGATAATGAGATATAATAATATAAAGGATAAATAATATATTTTTTTACAGATAAATATTGATGGTATGGTTATAATAAATACTTGTTTAGGGTTTTTGAAATTGATTGTATAATATTGTCTATTTAGGTCTATTATAATATATTATACATAATGTAAAATTTGTTCTATAAATATTATGTAAAGAAAAATCTTTATGTTCCATTATTCGCGTGTTGTATTGTTTTAGAAACAAAGGGAGTAAGAAAAGTTTATTTTATATATTAGTAAAGTAAGTAGTTTTAATGTTAACTAGTAGCCCCTAGGTATCCGCAGAATACCAGCGCCGTGGTAGCATTTACTGCGGCACATGCTGAGCGGAGACCTATTAGGTATAAGTCGTATTAATTTAAGCCATATTTATAATAGCTATAAAAATTGTACATCCTTATACCTAATAAACGTTTTTCTATTTCTATTTCTATTCTATAAAAAATTGCGAGGAAAATATGTAGGCGACATATTTATTTTCCTATACAAACTGTTCTTACCTGTCAAACGAAGTGATACGAAGTTCACCGGGTCAGCTAGTAAAAATTGTGTACTGTGGTTCAGTTGTGAAAGCGTAAAAAACAGATAAATAGATAGCGTTCTTTCGCATTTATAAGATTGTATGGACGAGTGACATGACATGTGATAAAGACAGAGACCTTTATCAGGTGGAGCAGCATTATAAACATAGCTCAAAATCCTCATAATCTTCGATACTCCTTATTGCAAATAAAACTTATTTTTGTAAAACGAAAGTATAACAGAGGCTTAGTGGAAATCAAGTCAGCGTCATAATGACGGATACTGGCTTTACTCGTATCACCACACTTGCTAAATGGCAATCGGCAATCACCAACCCCAAATGTTCTCGAAAAATCCAACACAAATCAAAACAAATAAATAACTTAAAAATAATGATCACATACATGTTTTGTTGACCGATTTGGTGTAATGGTCAAGAAGTCAATTATTACACCGGGAGGTCGCGTGGTCCTGTACAAATATTTGTGTGCATGTACATGACTGGCCCGATGGCGCATTTGATAGTGACCCTGCCCTATGCGCCAAAGGTCGTGAGTTCGAATTCCACCCAGAACAAACACTTATGTGATGAACATTTGTGTTTGTTCTGTGTCTGGATGTTTGTATATATATTTGTGGTACCTTCGTTGTTTCTGACACCCATAACACAAGTGCTTACGCTACTTACTTTTTGGGGTCAGATCAACCTATGTGATTTTTTTATGGTATAGCGGGCAGACGAGCATGCGGCACTCCTGATGGAAAGTGACAACCGCCGCCCATAGAAATCTGCAAATCAGGTGGAATCACAGATGCGCGGAAGGAATACACTCTTTTTTTAAATACTTGCAAGTCGTATCGGTTCGGAAACACCGCTGATGACAGAGTTCCATGATGTTGTCCAATATTTATTTATTTATTTATTTATTTATATGTCTGATTGTAAGCATTAGGAGGATTTGCAGATAATCGCCACGCTGGCAAATGTTTGGCGATCGCAGGACATAGCTTTCGCCCATTGAACAGGCCTTTGGTATTTTGACTTTTTTGCTACGCGCGGAATTTAGCTACTATTTAATTTTATTTTAAAATATAATAATTACTTACTGCGGGACACCCTTGCTACAGGTGGAGTGGCGATTGATGGCTGGCAGGAGCTGGATGCGAGTGGCCAAGGATCGATCAAAGTATTTTAAATCATAATTAGGTTTGGATACAAATGAGTTATTATTAGAGTGGCGAGCGTTTGGAAAACCTATATCCAGCAGTGGACTGTGATAGACTGAAGATGATGATGCTAATAATTACTTAGTGGATGTTTCTGGCGGGGCCTAGTGGATGTCGTCGGTAATTCGCGTCAACAACTATCTACATGTATGAGCGTTATGTAAGCATGTAGTGTATCGCGGCTGGGGGGTCAGAGAGCACCCGGGCCCGCACTTCCTCTGCGCTTATCGCTCATTGATACATGTCTCTGGAGACACGAGACTGCGCAGAGAGACACTCTGCGCAGATCGTGCAGCCAATGGCGCACGCGCATGGTACTTCTTCGCCCCCTGAGTTAGTAGTCGATTCACACGAAAAAAAATTCGCACGAAAGTGCGATTCGTCCACTTTCAAAAATAACATTATTTTTAGTAGTCGATTCGCCCGAATGAATTTTAATAGCGTGCGAATTGACCCCTAAGAATTACTAGTAGGCGATTCGCACACTTAACAAAACGTGAATCAGAAATATTGTCTAAAGTACAGTCATCAAGAATATGAATAACTCATAAAAAAAATCAAATCACTACCAAATTCGTCAAGACAGTTCTATAAGCTGTTATAATAACAACAAACAATATTCCTTTCTGCACTATTTCTTCTAAATTACCGCTACTAACCGGTATACAGTCTTGTCTTATGCATCAAAAAGTCTTTACAGGCAGCCGAACAAGACAATTTTTCGTTTGGTTGAAAATATTTATAAATAGATGAGCAGATGACGGACAGACGGACGAACAAACGATGTGTTGTTGTCATTCTGCGAAGACAAGTTCCGCGAAATTATAAAGGGAATCGAAACGCATCTCGGGATTTTAGTTCGCGCTAAAGTGAGATTGAAGAAGATGAAAAAGGATTTTGAAAAAACGTCCCGTGGTAGAATAAAATAATATAGGTAGAATTTTTCCCCGAGTATAACCTTCGTGAAATTTTAAGAAATATATAACTTATCCGAGGGCGAAAACCATTACTCTATGGCGAAAACGCTCCCACTCGTGGTAAAGTGGAAATAACGGTTTTTTTTAAGAGGGAGGGATCGTAATTCAGAGTCACATACATACATAATCCTGCATTTTGTTCGCATTTTGCTTCCCACTCAAAAAAGAAATAATGTATATCTAAGCCACCACTTAAACAACCACCCTAAAATACATTTCAACTTCACAATAGGTAATTAAACTATTAGATATAACCTACATGCTTAAAGCTCTAGTTACAAATATTGGCAAGATAGAGATAAATCATAGATCAATACAAAGCATTATATTATTATTATGATGATGATTAAAAAGATCGGATTTTAAGAACTGAAGAGTCACATAGGATTTTTTACATCCCGGACAATATCACATTCCTTCGGGATAACGACGTATTCCACGGGCGTAAGGCTAGTACAAGTAGTACATAATATAAAGTAACTTATTCTCAGCTTCTCCGTTGACTCATTGGTACCTTTTGTTTGATATCACCGTAGCAAAAAGTGCTGGCGCCATACTGATAAGTGCGTTAGAGCTCTTAAAAGCCCCATAACGTTATTTCAAACAGGTTCTTAAAAGCGGTCTCTAGGAGCCCTTTGTGATTCTTATCTACGTAACAGTATCCGGGGATATTTTTTGCACTGAACATTTGGCACGCGATTTGTTTTAAAACTGTGTCTTTAGGCCTTTTGTAAATAAAAAACTAACCGAAGCCGCGTTCAGCTTTTTTTACAAAAGGCCCATCTGATCGTCAAGCCACTGTAGATAGCCCGAAGATTAAACATTCAAATCTATTTGAGTCCATGCCGCCTGATCTAGTCAATGTGACGAAAAAGATCAAAAAGCCCTGAGGACGTGGGCTCAGTTCCCACTAGATTCTAATAAAAAAGACGATTTTCTAACCACATAGGTGAAAGCTGTTGCTAAAGGTCTGGCTATATTTCTTTGATATGGGAACCGATACAATTATATATGAACAAATGGCTTGGAGAACAGAGTACAGTTTTAATAATCTGTGGTACAGTGTAGCAGCACAGCAAAGCTGGTAGATCGAAAACGACTTGTTGACACGTGCAAAAAGTATTTTAATAAATCCAATGTCAGAAATAAATCATTTCATTTCAATGACGTTCAATATAAAACTAGACACCCAATCTCTAAGAAAAATTCCTCAAAAAACGTCCGAGTGGCTTTGACACTGATGACATTAACACATTCGTTCAAATTAACACCTTATCTCTGGCATTTAGTGTTTAATGTTAATTGTATACAACTCAACGAAAACTCTGCCCAATAGTCGGGTGGGCAGACTTTTGCTTTGGACAATATTTGAGCGTGATTGTGAGTCTAGTTTTTTAATCCAAAGATATTTTGGCAGACTTGAAAATATTTCCCTAAACTACACGGAAATCAAACCCACGACATTCGAAATCTAATGCTCAAGCGACAGTTCTAGGCGGTCCGAAATCGACTCATAACGATAAACTCATAGCGCAAGCCGAGAGGCGCTTCCTGTCGGCGATCGGTGTCGAGTGCGCCTGCACAAGCGACATACCTAATTGCAACGGGACACCGCTATCACTAGCACAGCCTGTTTGCTGGCTACTTTTAATTTCCTGCCAGTGCGTTTTCTTTGAACCAGTATATAATTACACCCGATATTGTTTGCGTGAACTCAACGATTGATCGAAATGAGTAAGCGCAGGAAACAGCCTCCATGACCGGTAGTTAACAGGATAAATTGGGCGCTAGTCATCCAATTAATACGATCTAAGAAACTGTTAGGGCCCTGCCGCATTAGCACGCCCCATGGCGACGTCGCCGGCTACCATATCCAAGCAGTTGTTATTGAATTGTATGAGACATACCTCACATGGCGATGGTTTGGCAACGATGTCAATTTTGACATTTCCATACTTCCTTACACGATACGGTAGCCGATCGCCATGTGGCGTCCAAGTGAGGCAGGGATTATGTATAGGAACTTTAATTAGCGAATCGTTGCGTGTTCAGTTGGTTTTGTGATAAATGTGTGACGCACCGATTATCCGTGGTTCGCTGGAGGTCGCGGCACAGCAAGGGAATGACGTGCACTCGCGCATGCGCCGTGGCGGGCGCGGCGTCCGCGCAGCTGCGCCAAACGGACTGTTTCAGAGCCGGCTCCCCATTCATTTCCACTCATGAATGAACGACGGAATGTCAACGGGCTCGTCTACGAAAAAATACTGAAACGACTAGGTATATTAGCCGATAATGATGGTTGTAACGCGCTGTGAAATATCGGCTTATTTTGCACTGTTACATTTTTCATTCCATTGATTATTTCATTCATGATTATACGGAATGTTGGCGAAAAATTCTAGGCGATAAAAAGACTATTTATTTTTTAATTTCCCATTAATTCCACAGTGAATGAATGACGAAATGTTAACGGGCACAAGTTCAAAAAAGTTTGAAACATTAAGCGATATAATGAATCATGGATCCATAACTACTCGTACTTTCTACTACCTACATGTCTCACAACAAAGATCATAATGTTATACTTATAAATATATTATTGGCCTCTCTAAACACTTGACATTGTTGGAATCATCGTGTTACACATAGGTAGGTTCCATACGGGATCGAGTCCACAAAAAATTATGATTCATATCACTTGCTGTTTAATATCTGCTAATTTTGTACTGTATCATTGTAATTTTGTAATACACGATGTCGCGACTCGCGTTGCTATTTTTTTACATTACGATTTACGATGTTTCGTTTTTATTTACACAGACTTTATCCGGCTAGTTATTAGCATTTAATGGCTACATATTTACTTAATTAAAAAAAATATTAAAAGTATTAATAATAATAAAAAAGTACGAGAAATAAATGTTGAGTTCTAAATTGCAAGAATAACAGAATAATTAGGTATAATACTTCCTTATTAGGATTATTTAAATTTTTAAAAATTCATGCATGACTAATGGTCGTTAGGAACATGAAAAGCAGATATAAGCTGAGTCTTTTTGTTCTAAATTTGTCGCCAAGAGGAACTAAATCGGTATTGACCCAGACGAGGTCGCAAGTATATTACTGCATAGCTTAAACAATAGGTACCTATACTAGCATCTACCCACAACTACTTTAGTATATATTCTGTGCCACAACTTTGTCTCAATAGTTAAAGCGTTGAAACTTGTAAACAGTATGAAACCTATAGGTAGTAATAATATAAAAGCTGAGTTAAGTCATCTTCATCATCTCAGCGTATTCCTGATTGCATCCAGTATGAACCTCAGGGTCCGCTTCGACTATGATCTTAGATTTGACTAGTCTGGTTATTACAATGGAGCGATTGCCATCTGACCTCCGTAACACAACAAGGGAAACCAGACCTACTTGGAACAAAGTCGGGCTTAACGTGCTTTCCGAAGCACGGAATCATCATTCCTTTCAGGCATTCAGGTGATTCAAGCCTGCAATGTCCTAACCAAACTGGAATCAATCACGTAAAGTGATGCGGAATTGGACCCACAACCTCCGGGTTTTAGAGCCTGGGAGCGTCTTCGGTGGCATAATCTTTTTAGCCATATTAATAATATGGCTAAAAAGATTATATTAGATATAATATGATATTATAATTTGGCATGACAGTTTATAAATAATATTTATAGTAGAGCCCAACGCTCTAACCATGTACCCTGGAGGCAATAGCTGAGTTAAGTATCCATGTCATTTAAGCGATTACCTACACACACATATTAAAAAAAAAAAAACATTTATAGGTATTTGAAAATTCTAAAAATCCGTGAGTCCAACCGTTTGAATTACAACTTACCTACCTACTAAGTGAACTTAAACGGAAATAGGTAATAAGTACGAGTATGAGTCACTAATTTATGCAATACGCACATTATTTAGTATGTTAATTTAAAACTAAATCAGAGAATGTATAAATGATTAATTTTACCTATTTTCACGCTACGTATCTAATCTATGCACTAGGTACTTACCTTATTCATTGTGAATAACTCGATACGGCGTAGAATCGTTCATTTGTGGATGGTTGGTTTATTGGGGGTTCAATGTTTTGTACTTCATTTGAATATTGTTTATTTATTTAGTTTACAATTCAATCACAAAAGTAACTTTTATATTCACTACTGTTGACTTCACATTTCACAAAGAAAATTTGTTCTACCTTCTTTATTTTATGTCACTTTTTTTTTAATTTTTTACTTTACATTTTAGAGTCACGTCTAATTACATAAATGTACATGCGATGTTTTGCCATCACTATTACTTTAATTATGTCATAAAACTTGCACTGTTATTTCGGATGTCTTTTGCTTAATGTTTGCACAGTTTATTGAATCGGAGTTAAGACACTAGCGGTTTGCTGAAACAAGGTCAGAAGCGCACCAGCCCAGCGTGGGCTACGCCACCATGGTTCCTGGCGCTCTCGCGATGAGCTTGTTCCCGGCGAACTCGCGCATGCGCGCTGCGCTCCTGGGCGTGACCTAGACCCTGAAATACCACCCTCCCTCCTACACACACCGTTACCATAGCTACGGCCTCAAATTGCATCAAAAAAAAACAACATAAACACTCCACACTACCCAATTTCATATTCATCCAACAATGGGTCAACCCTTCAAGAGTTATTGTTGAAAAAATCTTTGTCAAGTTCATTCAGAAAAGTGAAGATAATTGAAGTTGCACAATGATCACGGAAGCGCAATGAAAAAGTGGAGGAGTACCTACGGTGTTCGCCCCTCCTCCCCGTCAGCAAGCTTGCTCGGCATTGGTCTCTCACGGCTATGGGATGAGAACTGATGACCTTCCGGAAGACATATTGATGGCAAGCAAGCAAACGGGTGGGTGCAAATATGGAAATGTTATACCGCACTGAGTAGATTCGCGTGTATAGTTGGTTCTACTCGCCATAATGGTAATAACTGTAATAAGTATCTTTTTTTGCTAACAGGGTCAGTAAGTCGTAGCAATTTTATAACACTTTTATACCTACCACCTACTCGTATTTACAATGCAAGTCTTTTTTTTACCTAAAATATTTTCTAGATCGATCGAACGTTACATAATGTCAACTACTTACCTACACCTACACTTACGGGCAAAAATATGGTGCACCCTTCCTTGTATTTTTTTATTTATATAATATGACAATATTTAATAAGCTTCTAACTTCTAGGTACATCTGACATCGTTACCTAACTAACTTCTACTTTGCACCATTGCATTGCCCCGTTCGATGCCAAAATACTTTTTACTATTTGGAAAAAGAAGACATTTTATTTTAATCTACTTGCTTCCTTCGCTTCCTTCCTACATTTTATGTTTACCTAGTCAACCAGCTTCCTTCACTTCCAACTACAACCCCTTTTTGCACATACACTACAATAGATATAAATTTAAAAATAAATTTAAAAAAACCGATAATATGTATTTTTATTCCAAAATGTGCCTTAAAATATTATAAGGTTTGTATTTCAATTTTCTTTTCTCTAGCACTGTGGAATAGGTAGGTACTGTGCGGGAAATATTCTCATTTTCACGTGTACAGAAAAAGGTAGTACACGTGAAAATGAGAATATATAGAAATTACTTAGTAACTCTTTGGATTCTTACATTGCAGTAAGTAGTATTTCCACCATTTTGTCGTGTAAAATGTGCCTACCTTCAAAAGCCTTAATAATTTCTGGATTAATTTCAGCTATTCAAAATGTTGCTATAATATACGAGGAGAAAGAAACATTCTCATGTTCCAATAATACCTTGTAATAAAAATATGTAGATGCAACAACTTACGGCAATAGGCACCTACGCGTCTTATGTACGCGGTAGAAAAAAAAGTTTGATATGCAAAAGAATTTCATGGTAAATCAAATTGCAAAATAAATACTTTGACTTTGACTCTCTTACACGAGGCAAATCAGTAAAAGACAGCCAAGCCACATTACTTAGCAGGCGCGGTCCGAAGGGGGGGGTCACAGGGCTGCCGTGTCAGGCCTATCTCCGTTATCTCAAAAAACCTAGTTTTGAGTAAATGACTCCTAAAGTTTTTTTGCATTTATTGCCATTATATCTATGTTTCAAAAGATTTTTCCAAACTTATTTCTTATCATAAGAATTGTAAAGATGCACATATTATTGTGATGTAATTATTTTTTTTGTTTAATCTTTATTTTCTGTGTTTTTTCCAAAAACGGAGATAGGCGTGATAGGAATTTCATACAAATCTTGTTACGCGACGGGCTGTTGACTTAGCCGTGACAATTGGAGTGAGAAGTATGTAGAAATATGTAGTTGCTTAAGTCTTAGTAATTACTAATTACCATAAATCATTTATTAATCTTAACATAATAATAGCTTTGGTTTAAAAAAATTAAAAAAACATTTTTAAAAGCCTTATTATAACAAAAAAAATTAAGTTTCAATAGCAATATTCTTGTTTATTGTACAATTATGAAAATAATAATTTTTGATGGAAAATCTTTAGAACTACTCTATACAAAAAAGAACAGTACGAGTATAATATATAATATACATAAAATATATAATAATATAAGTAAAAAGGACCACGGCCGCTTGTCTCGCGTGTCTATCGTGGCTAAGTCATGTATTTTAGTAGATACTTAACTGAGTTTGCCATAATCGCGTCTTGTCGACTCGTCAAGCGTTGTCTGTAACTTAAGGTACAGTATTTAACCATAATATCGTAGTCAATCGTAATTTCTTCTAGAGCATTTTCTGAGATAACGGTAAGAGATAATGAAATAATATTTATACACGGGATAGGAGACCCATAAAAACCACGAATGGCACTTGTTACGCGTAACTCATGTATCTTAAGTTAACTGACATTCGCCTGACACGGCAGAGGGGACATGACCCCCCCCAAAATCTAAGGTCAAATAGAAAAAATCTCAAAAATTTGCCAAATAATAATGGTGGTAAACGGTGGTAATTAGTGATGCAACGAATACTACGTTTACGAATACGAATTTTGGAGAAGACCGATTCCCATACAATCTTGGGCCTGGCGATACAGGGCTGTAACTTGGCCTATATTTTGTTCATTTAAAAACATCCTACGAGGCCAATTTTCACTGCGAATTTCAATGGCCAAGTCAGTAAAATAATCTACTGAAAATATTAGAGGTTATGTAACCCACGATCATTTTTAGTAAGAAAAGTGCTAGTTTTTGAACTTTTATTAACTCCCGACACAAAAAGAGGAATAATAGTGCCCTGTATGTTTGCCTGTGGCAACGACGTAGCTCCTAAGCGGATGAACCGATTTTCATGCGTTTTGATTTATTACAGTCTTAGGTCTTTTGTTAGGTAGCAAGGCAGTCTGCAGTACAACCAACATTAAACTATGTATGACTATGAATAATAATTGACAACATATGTACCTATTATGCATACCTACCTCACATGTTAATAATGCAAAGGATCTGAATATTATTCTTAAATAAATGGGTATAAAAAAACATAAAGTTTTAATTATATTTTATTCTTTATCATCAGTACAAAATATTAATATATAGTAGTAGGTATCCAAAAACTGGGCAGGGGTGTTGTATTTTCTTGGTGTCGGGCCCATCCTTCTTCTTCCAATGCGTCTTCGTATTGTGTTGTGCTGAAACGACCCGTTGCTATTCCACGATACAATTCCACAGCACAAGCACATGTTTATAACCATAAATCACGCTGTAGTCGTCAATAGACATCAGGTTATCCGATGTTCACTCAAAGGTATTCATGGGTTGCAGAAAACGATGTCCAAGGATTTTTTAATAAATATAATTGATCGGTTTCAGAGTCCGTAAGTAAGCAGAGGTCTTTCAAAAATCAGGAGCAATACAAAGGAACACATTTACTAACGCATGAGTACGAAAAACGAAATAAAATCAAAATCCAAAATAACTGATTAAAATATATAGCTGACACTGACATTACTGACATTGACAATACAGACAATAAATAGTGCCGTATATATTCGATTAAAAACACAACTGGTATAAATCGATTTTCGACTCGCTTTTTTGTAACAGCGTTTAAAGAAGTAAAACTCATTTGCAAATGTCTAATCATATTTATCAAGTAACTGTTTTAACTTATAAGAAAAAAAAATTCAGTATTATGCTAAAAAAAGCCACCCTATAAAATATATTTAAGTATCGATTAAGATTTAATCGATTAAAACTGTCTCACTCGTTTTTTTTTATTGTTATCTGCAGAGCATTTAGAAAGATAGTCTAAAATAAGTCTAATGAAATTGGCGTTTATAAAGCAAGTTAAATATAATGAAATCATAAAAATCCATTTTTTTTGCTGTTGGCCATTGAAATTGATGGTAAAACGCAAATAGGCTGATCTAAAAAAAAATATAGATTTTTTTAGTATATGTTTCATGTCTGTATCGTTGGGCCCAAAATCGGTCTTCTCCTTTATCTCGCCGTGGTCATAAAAGACTTATTTATTTGAAGAATTTTTTCTCGTGTAATAGTTAAAATAAAATTGACAACTGGCAATTTTTTATTTAAAAAACATAAAATTCGTAGAATTTCTAGTTTTAGGCGATTTTTTTTCAGTCTGGATGTTCCCAGCCGTTGAAAAAAAGTCTTTTCGAGGCGACTTCAATGAAAAATATTTTTGGGCGAGTTTTTCAGACTAACAGACTGAAAATGGACATCTTCTCGCCAAAAGGCCAGTGGATCAGCAGTCGGCAATAAAGGGAGCTTTAGATACGCATCTATCTCGTTTTTAGATTGCGAATCCCCTGTAAAAACATTTTGAAATTAAATTTTACTTTTACTATACTATACACAACAAAAACAAACCTTGGAGCTAGTTCACTGAGCAAACGACGATATCCCTTTTTATTTACCAAATTCAGGGGCTCCATGTCTGGACAAACTTATTCAGCAATCAAATATTTAGGATAACAATTTTATACGTTGTACGTTTTCTCCCATGTTTCCTTAAGAAGAACGCTTCTTTCTTCGCTGGTGTTAGTTTTTAAATATTCGTGTTAGTATTCGCCGAATACGAATATTCGGTAAATGTCTACTATTCGGCGAATACGAATATTCGTATTCGTTGCATCACTATAATTATTAGTTATACAGGGTGTCCCAATAAAGAGCGTGCCAAACTTAAGGAGATGGTAGACTAATGGATGACCATTTATACAAAAAAAAAACATTTTAGTAAAAGTATCACCATTTCAGAGATATATTTTTTTTATGTTTATTTAAAATCCCCAATTTTGAGCCTACCTCTTGTTGCTGTGTGTACAAATGAGCAGATATTTTTTTTATTCTTCTTGTCAAATATTCTCGAAGAATTGATTTATCTCAGGAAAGTAAAATTTTTTTAATTATTTTAAGGGAAACTTGAGAAAAAATATATTATTTTATTTAATTTTTATGAACAAAAATAATTTCTTTAACTTTGGCCTTCAGTGGTGAAAAAAATATTTTTACTGGCCCGCTGCTGCACATTACATAAATAAATTACTAGCTTAATGGAGATTTTAAAAAGGTATAATACTAATAAAAAAATCTGTTAAAAAATAAGTAACAAGTATTTTTATGCCCAAGGGGCTGATTAGGATGAAAAGGTTTAATGTATTAAATGTTTGATTTGTGGTCCTAAAGTAATGGAAATTTAATGGTTTTTTCAAGAAATGAAGAAATAAGTACACTTTTTAGTTATTTCCAATTTATGGATTCGTCATGTCTGTCTGTCTGTCCGTCCGTATCACAGCCACTTTTTACCGAAACTATAAGAGCTATACTGTTGAAAATTAGTAAGTAGATGTATTCTGTAAACCGCATTAAGATTTTCATACAAAAAGAGAAAAATAATTTAATAATAAATTTTGGGGGCTCCCCATACTTAGACTAAACCTCAAAAAAAATTTTTTTCATCGAACCCTTACGTGTTGGGTGTCTATGGATAGGTCTTTAAAAATGATAATAAAATAAGGTTTCTTATATAATTTTTTTCTAAACTGAATAGTTTGCGTGAGAGACACTTCCAAAGTGGTAAAATGTTGGTCCCCCCTGTAACTTCTAAAATAAGAGAACGATAAAACTAAAAAAAATAAATGATGTACCATGCAAACAAAACGAAAATTGGTTTGAACGAGATCAAGTAGTTTTTTTTTAATCCTACTTGATACTTATTTTTCAACGGATTATTTTTATTAGTATTATACCTTTCTGAAATCTCCATTAGGCAAGAAATTTATTTATGTAATGTGCAGCAGCAGGCCGGTACACTTTTTTTTCACCACTGAAGGCCAAAGTTGAAGAAATTATTTTTGTTTATAAAAATTAAATAAAATAATATTTTATTTTTCAAGTTTGCCTTAAAAGAATTAAGAAAATTTTACTTTCCTGAGATATCTATCTCAGGAAAGTAAAATTTTCTTAATTATTTTAATTGATTGTAATTGATCTCAATTCTTCGAGAATATTTGACAAGAAGAATAAAAAAAATATCTGCTTATTTGTACACACAGCAACAAGAGGTAGGCTCAAAATTAGGGATTTTAAAATAAACATAAAAAAAATCATATCTCTGAAATGGTGATACTTTTACTAAAGTGATTTTTTTTTGTATAAATGGTCATCCATTAGTCTATCATCTCCTTAAGTTTGGCACGCTTTTTTGGGATACCCTATATATGATTTTGTAACACTTCCATAGATTTCCTTTTTCTGAGGTAGTGAGTGACCCGGGCTGGTCAATAGCCACAAGGCTGGCTGGGGGAGTTTAGTGCGTAGTGGACGCTTAGTCTCGAGTCCCACACACGGCCGCAGGTTTAGCTAGCCTGCGGTTATGGTACAAAAACGCATTCTCCTCCAAAAAAAAAGTAAGAGTGAGTGACCCCCTCCAAAATTTCAGGCTGCGACCGCGCCTGTTACTTAGTAGACTATCGAAGATACCTTGGTACATCTAGGACGTCCATGCACCCGCCCACCATACCGCTAACCCAAATCGATATCCGACCACTGTCAGACATACCCAGACCTATAGGTAAGTTGAAGTAGGTACTAATCTAGAATCTAGGTCATCCGTATTGTGTATTCGATTTCACATGGGTGTTGAAAAAGGAAGGTATGTCTGCTAACTGAAATACAATACATAATAATTATTTCAGTTCACAGATAGCCCAGATGGTGGTAAGCGGCCACTGAAGCCTATTCCATCGAAGGGTTGTGACGCGAAAAGTCACTTTCGCAAAATGTCATCTCAAAAAAATTGGTCACTTTCGCAGAAAGTCATTTTCGCAAAATGTCATTTTCTCAGAATGTCATAGTAGCAAAAAGTCATTTTCGCATAATGTCATTTTCTCAAAATGTCACTTTAGCAGAATGTCATTCAACCTAACCAATCAGTCTAACGGTGCGTACAGATTAAGTAACATTGTTATATAACATGTGTTTTATAACACGTCAAAACTATCTGACATTATTTTTCAACAAAACATTTAGTACTGAAAAATGTTATATAACATTGCTTTATAACATATTATATTGTTATCAAGTAATCAAATCTTTATTATAAATATGCACATTATTGCATGGAAAATGGAAAATTAACACAATAGTAGTCACTATTATTTCACGTTGGTGTTATGTGAGAGGGTGGTACTTCCACGGACGAGCGCATATTTATAATAAAGATTTGATTACTTGATATCTGGTTTTTTTTACCCTGCTTGGTTGTTAGACTGATTGGTTAGGTTGAATGACATTCTGCTAAAGTGACATTTTGAGAAAGTGACATAATGCGAAAATGACTTTTTGCTACTATGACATTCTGAGAAAATGACATTTTGCGAAAATGACTTTCTGCGAATGTGACCAATTTTTTTTGTGATGACATTTTGCGAAAGTGACGTTTCGCGTCACAACCCATCGAAGGGCACACAATATTAGGGAAGGATTGTTCAATGCGCTGCAAAGATGTGGGACGAACTGGAATGAACCTAATCTTCTAGCTTATACAATTAATCACTTACTTACTCCGCTGGCTCAGCGACCCGAGGTAGGGATCTTCCGATACTAGTAAATACGAGTATGTACTCGATACTTTTTATTCGATACCAAGTACTTTTAGCATCGAATCAATCTTGCGATACTTACTCGGTATCGAAACAAAAGTAGTTGGTATCGAATCGAATCAAAGTTTGACTATAATTATAAATTATTATCTTATTTAAAATTTCCGAACGCATTAGAGAGAATGGCGTTGGCGGTTGGTTCGGTAGACCTCAGAAAAAGGAAACATATGGAAGTGCCCTACCTACGGAAAAAGCGTGTAACATACCTACGCGTCAAAACATGGCGGCTAAAACTGGTTAAAACATAACTATTATATAAACAAACACAATGTAAACAAAACAAAATGCTTTGTTTTTAAAGAAAACTAGACTGAATACTACCTTTATTGATTTTAACTGTTGATTTATTACGAGCTACGGGACCACAAGCCTAAAACGGCAAGTTATTAAAGATAAATAGCAAAAATAACCTTACCGGTGAAAAGTTAAATTTGGCCGATTTCGACCACAATACACTATGCTGCACTTATTAGGCACTATACAGGATTGTTTTCTCACTATATTTCAGCAAAAGCGTATAAGTATTCTCACTATTGATGGTTTTAACACAATTTACAAAGTAAGTACATAGCGTCAAGTAATGGCGGAACGGCACACGTCTGACGTCATAATTTTTTTTCCAATACAAACAAAACTGACAGGTATATCGTTGTCTCTACTTTTGTGCATATGTTAGACAAAGACGCTATTATGTTTCTCATTTCTTCTTCTAATCTATTCCATAACTACAAACATAAATGTTTTTGTTACACTTCCATTGGTTTCCTTATTCTGAGCGGTAGACCGACAAACTTATCTGTTCCGGTGGCGGCGTCGCTACTGTCGTTTTAGTACTGTCATTAAAGGATGATGGGCATTTTGGTATCGGTATTTGGGCAATGTGTTCAATCAAGATGAATCATACATCGTTGGATAGCCCTTTTTAAGTAAACAAAAAAGTACTATGACGACCAATACGTACACGTTGTCCATTTCTAAATATAAATAAAATAAGCATAATGAGCATATGAAGTTTGTAACGCATTAAATGAGAAAACTTACTTTGAACTTTTTTATTTACTGAAGGAATACACAACCAATTATTATAAAATGATGATCATATAATAATTAAAATAATAAATAAAAATAGCATGCCAATATGACAATAAATATCACAGAAAAATTAAAATTATATAACGTTCAAGGCCGGATTACTCTAATTGGTCAGTGAATCAGGACTAGCGCTTCGGTTATTCTTATTCTATAGAAAACTACCTTTATAAAGATATATCATTTATTTCGATTGGTGCCGATACCAGGTTCCATACTTCTGTGCCCATCATCCTTTCGTTTTTGTATTGAAAAAACTGACATTTCACGTAGTTTCAATTTTGGCCACCGGAACAGATAAGTTTGTCGTAAAAGCGGACATGTGTGACGTGCCGCCATTTTATTTTCTTTTGAGTTTGTTTAGTTATTTTGTTTGCCAATTTACGTTGCGTCTAGCCAGTGTCCAGTTGTTGTTTTCAAATTTAATTTAATATTGTACTTAGTCATCTGTTTGTTCATTGTTTCAATTATCATGGCACCACCGAAGTCAATATTATGGACATATTTCACTAAAACCAATGAAAAATAGCTTTATTTTTGCCCATATGAAATTATTATCATTCATATCATTAAAAAAAAATCTAAAAGTATCGATATGAGTAGGTATCGATACTTTAGGAGTATTTATATGAGTAGTATCGAAAGACTATTTGAGTACTACTCATATGAGTAGGTATCGATACTTTGATGGTATCGGAACATCCCTAACCCGAGGTGAATCTTGGCCTCCAACACGAGATTACGCCACTGCTCCCTGTCTTAACCCTTTCCCCGCCACGCTTTTTTCCGAAAATGGTGCCCCACACGCCACGACCATTAAAAAAAAAATTCCAAAAAATTATTAGGTTATACTCAACTCATTCAGGCAAGTAAAAATACAACGTTTCTTGATCATGTTTTTTTGTCTGATATATCAGACATTGGCGTGGTGGGCACGAAAATGGTTTGTCTGATATATCAGACATTGGCGTTGAAAGGGTTAAGCAACCTCTACAATAATCACAGCCAGAATAATATTGCCGGAACACCGCCAAAGCTGGTCGGTAAGGTAGTGGTAGCTGATCTCTGATTCTAAAAAAGTCGTACCAATAACCAAACCAAAGGCAGGAATCGAACCCACGTCCTTGATCTTTAGGCTTAGAACAGAAAATAAATACCTAGGTACCAATTTTTTGTGTTGGAATCGAACCCGTGGCATCTAGTGTTTACTACACTAGGTACGAGTATGTAGAACCCTTGATGTTTCTTGTGAATCACAGATGCAGTTTTCAGCCTTGACTCCAACCAGTATTATGCGTCCTTATTCCTTACTACTCTCCCTATTATTGGTTTTGGGAAAATCGGGAAAAGTAAAAAATCAAAGACTCATATTATGTAATTTAATAAAATTTCTTCAATATAAGAATATGTCCGATTCCATCTATATAATACAAAGCATTTCAAAAAGGGAAAATACCTACCTACATATAAAATACAACCTTCCGTACCTTCACAAAGGACGATATCCCGCGGCTGTTGGCACTAGGCGACACTTAGGGTCAGGCTTAGTACTGCACCTTAGGGCGCGTTTACACTGATGCAGAGCGGAGCAGAGTAAAAAGTGTGATGCAAAGAAAATATGAATATAGCTTTAATTTTTTTTATTTTCAAAATGATTATTTTTACTTGAGGAACACAGTGAGTAGAGAAAATACGAATGTAACTATTTATTGTAAAACGTTGTCTTGCGACTTTATTTGGCTAATTTGTTTATTTATAATTTTATACAATAAAACAAACTTAAAAGTAAAATTGCCTAGAGAGAGGCCTTTGTCCAGCAGTGGACTGTCACAGGCTGATGATGATGATGATGATGAAAAGTAAAATTTAACTTAGTTCGATAAAAACGGGTAAATAACATCATTCTACTCCGCTCCGCCTTAGTGGAAACGTACCACTATTCCCATTAGTTCCGCGGCAGATGTTAGGTTTAGGACCATCGCTTAGACTAGTCTGACTAGGAACAAAATAAAATGAAAAAAATAGCGATTTATATGCAATGAATAGATGACGGTTAATCGGGAAGTGAACCTGTACTCAGAGGTAAGCCAAATCATTATAATAATTAATTTAGTTACTTGGCTAGACCAGGTATTGAACCCGTCGCGTTAAAACGCTATGTCGAAGGACAGGGCTTTTTTTGAAATGGAGAAGTATTGTCCCGCTTGGGCTTGTTGAATTGAGATAGATTTAGAATGTTTAACATAGGATAAACGGTTCGTTGATAGAATATAGAGAGTAAAGTTAGGCAAATTTTACTAGCGTGTCATACCAAATAACGTCATAACATCCGCTGTCCATCAGCTTAAACGCATTAATTTAAATACCTAGAGCATCTATCTGTTCAAAATGAACAATTCTAAAATTAATTTTATTTTGTTCCTTAACTGGCTTAATTTTTTTTAACTTATTAGGAAGAAAGTCGATGGTTATCCCCACGGAACTACATAAAAAATGAGAGGACAGATTAACTGCATCCATTATTCATTAATATCCAAACTATGTTAAAACGCCAAAATAAAAATATTTAATCCTAAACCCTTGGTAACATTGTTAATTTCTTTTATACATACTTAACAAAATAATTTGTTAACAACAACGCAATAATTTTTTATGCTCTAATATTGTCAACTTAGTTGTAAATGTAGAAACAGTTAATCTGCCCATTTTTTTCAGTTTATTTTCACAATAGACGACCTCCCAAGAAAACAGTGCTTCGGACATTATAAATAAATTCACGACTACGAATACATCCATTGAATTATATAAAGTTCGGCCATTGAGTAAATATCCAATAGAGTGGAAATGTCACAATTGTTTAAAACCATTCCGTCATAATTGACAACGGCTACCATTTTATTGGACTCAAAAGTCAAGCCGTCTTGCTAGAAAGGGAGTACAAACTTGGTACAAATAATGAAGATTAAAATAAATCCTTCCGCGGATTGAAAATCAAATTCGCAACCTATGGTGTGATAGACGACACAGTAAGCGGCCACCGGTCTATTCCACGGAGGGATACTTGACCATAAAGCATCAGAATGTGCAGCCACATTGTGGACTCCTCTGATCTTCGAGCCTTCCATTTCAAATGTACTGTGAACTACATTAATATTCCCACATCACAGCCAAAGGTGTTACAAAGGAGATTTCACCTGTGAGGGTGGTAACTAAACTAACCAACCACGGAGGATTCGGAGATCGGTCGGCCACATTAGTACTCTAGTGGATATTGACTCAATAATACGTGAACTACTTTAGAAGCACCGCAGAATCTGATATTGCCTACAAAAAGACACATTTATATATCGAGATCGTTTTTTGCACTATTAGGATAAGGACAGCAGCGGTATTTCCTCAATGTCTTATTTACACGCAAAGGCTACAAAAGTTTATATGTAAAAACTCATGAATATTTACAGATGATTCTGTGACATTTCATTAGATAACAACGGATCAATAGGGTATATGCACTATTCCGAATATGCCTAAAATGTATCGAAACAGGATGGTCGTATAAATAAAATAAAAATATTTCCGAATAAAGCACATCGTTTGCTATATAAAGTTTGCACAATTTTACAATTTATATAACAACATCCAAATTATCACGACAACGTATCGAAGTATCTTAAAAATTCATTACATTTAATAGAAACCTTTATCTTACAATCCTGTGCACCAAAAAATTTACTTTATTGATCAAATAAAATTTGGCTTTTAAAAAGAGCTTGATTGATTAAATTTTTTAATCATGCACAAAAAATTAAAACATTCCAATTAGTAGAAATTATCTAAATACATGAAACAAATGCACATACCCTATCATTACATCCTGCGATCAAATAAATATCACGGTGACGTCGATGACATTACGAGTCCGAATAAAGATACTAAAGGTTGAAATAAAATGGACATCTTCAAATAAATTAAACGTGTATAATACTATTTACAATCTCTCATGATAGACTGTGTAAATAAATTCAAATTGCTTCTTCTATATAAAAAAACATGGCAGTTGGCAAAATAAAATCCAAGCTTGGATTAGACATTGTCTACTATTTAAACATGGTTATATATTTAAAACTTGTGATACCATGAGATTCCTGATGTATGGTATGGGTAGATGGATCAGACTAATGAGGGCGAAATTGACCGATACAATTTGTATTGTAATATAAAACGGGTGGGATATTTTCCTAGCGAGTTAGAGGATCTGGAAGAGTTTCTTGAGTTCCACCATCAGCTGCCAGTCCGTCTTGAGGAGATCATCGCGGAAGTAGTCCTTGCACGCGTCGATACTGGCGCGGGAGATCTACGACAATACAGACGTCAATATTAATTAATAGTAACGATACACATATAATATTATATTAACCAGACAATACACAAGTTGTATGTTTGAGTTATTAGACTTGTGTTAATTTTTTTTTGTTTGTGTTAGTCATTTGACTCGAGTCTGTTAAAGTCAAATGGCTTGAACACCAATGCATACAGAAGTGGATTTTAATAAAAAAAATCGTCAAAATTCACATAATAAGTAATAACTTTATTTCTTACAGGGTCTAAAAAGCGAGCCTAAATTCCAACATAATTTATAGTACAAACTAAATAAATGACAGTTTTTAAATTTACACAAAAATACCAACATTTGTTACATTAAAATACAGCCTACACGCATTAAAGAAATAAAAACTGTCCTGATAAAATGCGTCCCCATCAACAACATACGAATAGACAAAAAAAACTCAAAATAAATAATTAAAAGCATCGCAACGAACAAGTTACAGTCCAACAGGATTATAAATAACAGCAGCGACGGGCAATAAGGACGGTCCGAGTCGCAGTGAAATTCAATTCAATACAAATTACAAAGCCCATCGAAATGTCATAAATTAATTCATGGCTCTCAGAATTTAATTGCGGCAAAGCAAGACATCCGCGAAAACAGGTTCCGTAGCATGGGAGCTGAGGCGATTTAAAAATAAGTTGTTGAATATACGAGTTTCATTCAGGTCGACCCAGTTTGGGGCGCATCGATTCAGCACCTCGGGGTGAATGGGGAATGACGTCATTCAGAAAATAGAACAGGTTGTGCAACTGGGTCAGGACCCCCCCCCCCTACCCCCTCCCCTCCGCGCCCTGCACCCGGGGTCGGTGGAGCCAGGGCGGAAATCTGCTGTCTGGTGTCAAGGAGACCCGGGAAATATACCGTTATATTTATCCTCAAGGATGCGCCGCATAGAGAAACTCGTACAAAGAAAAGTTGAAGGTAATCTCCCTTCTAGGTCGGATAGCATTGAAAGTATGTTTTGTGACCAAAATAGAATAGAAAATATTTTTTGTCCACACATAGAAATCGAATAACAAGATGTATGAATCATTTTTTTTATTTTAATTGGCTCAACTGCACATTTTAGTAATGCTGTCTTGCAATAAACCTTTGGCCGTAAATTAATATGAACCAGTTGCAATTATATACCATACATACTTGTGACATTGATTACTTTTGTTGAAATTATATGACACTATGATGCGACTAAAAAGGAACATAAATGGCCCAGCTGCTAGCTGGAGCCCATCAAAATCATCAAAACACGTTGCAACATTAACAGATACAAAATAATAGTAATAAACTGTTAGATAATTTAGACACTGTCTCTTTTGTACATTTTCAAAAAGAAGCATAATTGTTATTTGATAGATAAATAATACAAACTTATCGTTCAGTGTTAAAATATCAAAATTAAATGCAACTGATAACGACTTTTAAAAAGGTATTTTCCATTAGATATTACCAATGACGTTCAATTAAAAAACTAGACTCACAATCACGCTCAAATATTGTCCGAAGCAAAAGTCTACCCACCCGACTATTGGGCAGAGTTTTCGTTTAGTTGTATACAATTGACATTAAACACTAAATGCCACGAGATAAGGTGTTAATTTGAACGAATGTGTTAATGTCATCAGTGTCAAAGCCACTCGGACGTTTTTTGAGGAATTTTTCTTAAAGATTGGGTGTCTATTAGTTGTATATTGAACGTCATTGGATATTACTGTTTTCCTTCATTGCTATACAACTAAAATGTTCTCAAGAGAATAATATATATTAACATACAACAAGAAAGGCAGTACGTATAATTACCCTATGAATGACAAACTTAAATGCTGTTAAACAAAAGAAATAGCCTCTAACCCGTTATACTCGTACTTCATAATCTATATGCAAAAACTGGTTAACCTTTTCAAGTCCCAACCATTCAATAGCATCGTAACATAAACATTTTATGACAACAAAGGTTGTATTTTCCTGCAAAAGCACGCAACTTCATCAATGAAACCGCACTGCGAAATATCAATGGAGGATCTAGAACGGACTGACCAGGTCATTGAGCGTGTGTGCAATGTTGCGCTTGTGGTAGTACATAGCTATGCGAAAACCGACTGTATTCCTAGGAAATAAGAGCCAAATGCAACGTTGTACTATTGCCGGCAGTGGGGGCCTAAATGTCGCTTTGACGTCACACTTAACCTGGTAAAGCAACCCCTGTGTAACTATCCCTGTTCTTGTTATTACGTAATGTGGTAGCACGTTAACTAGCTATCGATCATAACCGCCCACTATTTTAAGCGAATGCCAAAAAACAGTCGTTTGTTAATTCTCCGAGCTTTTCACAGCACACCTTGTTTAAATCTTTGATGATCTCTGCGACAGCTGTCATCGATTTGACAGCTGTTAAATTTCACAATTTTTGTCTGACAAATGTATGAAGAGAAATAACGTTCATGATTGTGGGTTCCCGCCCACTTAGAGATGTTCATTGCTTTTATCATTCGCTTACACGTAATAATCGATTATGAAATTTTAAAACATCGGAAAATTTTCATTTTGTTTATCTCTTAAAACGTACAATTTTATAATAAGCTTGTTTTAATCTAAGGTTACGAGTATCACAAATAACGAAGTTACCACAAATTGGTACTTAAAATAATTACATATTTTATTAACATCCAGACACAGGACAAACACAATTCTTTATCACCTAAATGTTTTCGCATAGTCAAAGAGCATGCCATGTGTCCTTTGTTTAAAATAACTTTTATTAGAGGTCCTCAATCGTTCAGTGTAGATCGATAGAAGAATCGATTACTTACGAATCGAAATTTTAACATTCGTTCATGGTAAGACTACGCCTCTAGAAATGTCACTGCGACACCTGTCGCAGAGATCATCAAAGATTTAATAAAGTATAGTGCTACCAATTGCAAATAAATCATAACTCCTTTATGGAATCACAAAACCCAAAATGTGCTTTAAATAAATTGTTACTACCAATACACTTAATAAAATATAAAGAAGTGAAAATAGAAGAAATTCGCGGTTTAATGTTACATTTCTATACAAAATTGTTAAATCCATTTTAAGTAGTTTTCTAAGTTAGTATGTATGTAGTAATCGCTTTAACAAATATAAAAGTGGTTATTTGTAAAATCGGATGTTTAAATTTATTTATTTATTAATAGCTGACTCGGTGAACTTCGTACCACTTACCTCTTAATATAATATACCATATTAATTCAAACCTTTATGTATCTAAATACATAAAGGTTTGAATTAATATGGTATATATTATTTTCCTCGAAATTTATCCATATTTTCTCACCGTTTAAACCTTTCCTGGACTTCAACGAATATTTCAAGACTACAATTAGTCAAATCAGTTCGACCGTTCTCGAGTTTTAGCGAGACTAACGAACAGCAATTAATTTTCTATACCAATACTAATATACTTATACTAATATACCTACTAATACTAATATTATTATGGTGCGTCTATGCTTACGAAGCGAGCACGAGCGGCGCACGAGCGGAGCACGAGTCGAACCGTTCTGCTCGCGTGACAAGTGTAGACGCACTTACGAGCCTGCCACGAGCCTACGACGATCTCTCCTCGAACATAGTTTCAGCCTAAATATCGAAAAACCGGCACGCGGTGCGAGACAAAAAATTGTGTAGTTCTATCTCTTTCTTTTACGTGGTCTATCCGTATCGCCCTCTTTTTCTTGTGTGAATGCGATAGATACTATCAATTTGTATGCAATTTGTCTATAGTTTTCCCTGTCTACGGGCGGAGCACAGTCGAGCACGAAACGAATGCTCGAAGCGCGCTCGTTCGAGGCTCCAAGTCCGTCCACAGTACACGAATTTTGGATCGGCTCGTGCTCCGCTCGTGCGCCGCTCGTGTTCGCTTCGTAAGCATAGACGCACCATTATAAAGAGGAAACATTTGATTGTTTGTTTGTATTGAATAGGCTCCGAAACTACTAAACCGATTTGAATAATTCTTTCACTGTTGGAAAGCTACACTATCCCCGTGTGACATTATATACTTTTGATCCCGGAAATGTGGGGGCAAAAGAAATTACGCGCGGGTGAGACCGCGGGCGGAAGGCTAGTTATTTACGTACTTAAAAGATAGAAGGCCATAAATAATTGTATAACACATTTTCAATATTTCACCTGTTGTTTAGCTAAACCGTTCAAAAAAGTCCGTTTTATTTTTTATATTTAACTATGACAATGAGTTATAAAAATACTTGATTTACCTTTTACCAGTTATTAAGAGAGCAAATTGCTTTTCTGATTCTATTTACAAGTCAGGATTTATTTTTTATTTGCGTCGCTAGTGTGCTGTTAATTGGTTCTTTACTAAGACATGTTTACGATGAATACAGCAAGTTTTCCATTCATGTCGGTCATCCATCGACCATGAACGTTACGTAAATAGCACATCAGGATAATCTGGTGGTATCAATGAAATCTCTCGTCATCGTCGGCTTTGCCTTTAATGATATACGTGTTGTTTACCTGCTACTGCGTTCTTGTTTCAATGGAACGTAAAATATGTATGTACATAAGATTATGGTCATTAAAACGTAAGGGAAAAACGTTTGTGGGTACTGTATTACTTGGACATTTTTGCATTTTTTTTTATAGTTGCGTATAAAAATTGGTCCCTGGCAACTAGTCCCGAAAGGTGGCAAATGTTTCAGCCATAATTATTTCACTCGACAATATTAGGGGGAATATTATGATCCGACAAAATAGTGGACAGACGAGTATGCAGCATACCTGATGATAGGTAAATGATACCAGTACCGCGCAACACCAGAGTTACAAATGCGCTGCTGGCTTTTGACAGATTACAGAACCTATCTGACAACGATGAACCCGGCCTTTACTTCTTTTAATCATTCGTCTATATATCACATAAGAGCATGTATACTCGGCAGTTTTCCGTCAACCGTTTGAAGGCCGGGGTATTTTCGTCGGTGACGTCACAGCTTTCCATGCGCCATTCGGGTGTTTGTCCACAACACTGCTCCCTATCAAACATCCCATTCACTTAACACGACGTTGATCCCGAAATACTTTCATGTTGAAACACCTTAATTAAAGCCCGTTAATGTCACATTTAGGGTAGGCTTACGTCAATGAAATTTCGTCATTTGGGTTAAACTAGGGATGTACTTACTTTGTTGACCCAATGTTCTTTACCCTTTTTATAGTAATTCATTTGGCAGACAGGTAAACAGCCTTATACTATATTGAGTTTAAGTAACCCTTGAATTCGTCGGAACCGGGCACGTGGAACAATATTGGATTCAAACCCGGAATGCCAGCCTTTGTCCTGGTTGGTGACACATTTTTTTCAGAAACCGTCCCTTTATACCCTTATTCTAATAGTTTTAATTTTGTTTTGGCAATATAAATATGGATTTTAGTACACGAGAACTAAAGGGTTAAAGACAGTGTGGCAGCACATGGCTATTTTCTCTCAGATGAGCTGCGTATCATTCAAAATGAAGAATTTTAATAAATTGCATGTTCTTTAAGTATAACATAAATAAAATCAGTGACGAATAATCCATCTCAAATAAATTAAAAGTCACATGATTGCTATGAACGAATAACATTCACGTAACAGTCTATTCAGTAATACCGGGATTTCATAAAGACTTTATAATAGCAATAGTGCGTCCTCGCCTACTAACGCGACCCCCTTGCCCTCACACTCCGGACTCAAACACTCAGTCTCCCCCCAGTCATAGTAAAATATAAAAGTAACTTGATTATATCTGAAATTATCAGGCAGAGGCATAATTGGAAACAATTGACGTCACGTCTCATACTTTAGAATTTTAAATTATAATAACACTTATCAATTAAATATAAAATAAGAAACAGCTTACTTATATTATTTTGCTTTTAGCAGCAGTGCAGGAAATGCAAATATGTAGTTTTTTTTTTTACAAAAGCTCTGAGAAAGGAAAACATCAAGATAATTTTTACTATCATTACTTTGTTCATTTTATAACTTATAATTTTGTAACTAACCATCAATGTTATTTTATCTTACATTATGATTAGCATAGTTAAAAAAATAAATAAAGAAATAGGTAGTAACGCATCCATAAACACCGTAAAAAGAAAACATTAAAAATGCGTAAAAGGCTGAATAAAGAACCCACCCCTTAGCTTAAGCGTAAGCTTAGAAGTCTGTTAAAAAATGTTACTAAAAGTTGCCATTTCACTAGCAGATGTCTATTCACATTTACCAATTTGGCTTGGGGGGCAACTCGCCCGTGGGCCGCGGCCCAGTTTACACTGTTTGAAATGAGTAGTGGAAAAGTGGGCCGAGGAATGGGCGAGTTTACCACTTGAAAAAAGAAATGATGGTAAGCTCGCCCGAACCAATTTTTACACCAAAAAAGTGACAAAATTCAAGCAATTTGATCCAGATTAATAACATTTTTATTATACTGAGGCAAATAATTAGAAACAAACCAAAATAATCAAAAGTATTGCTTCAATATAATATTTTAAACAAAAAATAAAATTATCAATAGTATTTCTGAAATTAGCATAATTAATTAATCAAATAATAAGCTACAACCTACAACTTTATGTTATTAGTTATTGATGATGTATACTAAAATAATCAAACGCAAACAGCTTTAATTAGCATGGGTTCATTCCCGCTGTCCACCCCCAGATCTGCCCCCGCCGGTAGACAGTGACACAACTTTTAAGTTGCACTATCCCCCGGGGCTGGACAACGAAACTAAACTGGAAAAACTGTGACACTGTGTCCACCCCTCAGTGGATATGATTAGGATAAAGGACAACATGACCTTATTGGAGGTGTATTTAATTTTGCCATGCATTTTTTCATCAAGGTTATACACAATGCAGCTTTTAATCTTTTTTTTCTTATACGCTTGGACCGTCATACTAATCAACTCATAAAAAAATGCTTGAAAAATTAATACATCTCCATTAGGGTTATGTTGCTCTACTACATTTGTAAATCATTCTCTTAAAATTTTCTTTATCCACAGAGGGGTGGACAGTGTCACAATTTTTCCAATTTAGTTTCGTCAATATAATTTCAGAAATACTATTGATAATTTTATTTTTTGTTTGAAGCAATACTTTTGATTATTTTGGTTTGTTTATAGTTACATATTTGCCTCACTTTCATAAAAATGTTATTAATCTGGATCTGTTTGATTTTTCACTTTTTGAAACACGATTTTAATGTTATTCTTGGTGTAAAAATTGGTTCGGGCGAGCTTACCATCATTTCTTTTTTCAAGTGGTAAACTCGCCCATTTCTCGGCCCACTTTTCCACTACTCATTTCAACAGTGTAAACTGGGCCGCGGCCCACGGGCGAGTTGCCCCCCAAGCCACCAATATTTTACCATAGTATAGCCCGACCAATGAAATAAAAAAGCTCGCCATATTGCGGAAAAATATTTTTAAATAATTTCTTCAAGTGGCAACAATCGACAATCAAATAAAATAAAAAATAAGATGTCATTCATTATTATTCTGTCAAAGTGTGATATCAATTATTGTCAACCGTGCCTTGTTACTATTGGATATTGTTACTAATCAAAAGTATTGCTTCAATATAATATTTTAAACAAAAAATAAAATTATCAATAGTATTTCTGAAATTAGCATAATTAATTAATCAAATAATAAGCTACAACCTACAACTTTATGTTATTAGTTATTGATGATGTATACTAAAATAATCAAACGCAAACAGCTTTAATTAGCATGGGTTCATTCCCGCTGTCCACCCCCAGATCTGCCCCCGCCGGTAGACAGTGACACAACTTTTAAGTTGCACTATCCCCCGGGGCTGGACAACGAAACTAAACTGGAAAAACTGTGACACTGTGTCCACCCCTCAGTGGATATGATTAGGATAAAGGACAACATGACCTTATTGGAGGTGTATTTAATTTTGCCATGCATTTTTTCATCAAGGTTATACACAATGCAGCTTTTAATCTTTTTTTTCTTATACGCTTGGACCGTCATACTAATCAACTCATAAAAAAATGCTTGAAAAATTAATACATCTCCATTAGGGTTATGTTGCTCTACTACATTTGTAAATCATTCTCTTAAAATTTTCTTTATCCACAGAGGGGTGGACAGTGTCACAATTTTTCCAATTTAGTTTCGTCAATATAATTTCAGAAATACTATTGATAATTTTATTTTTTGTTTGAAGCAATACTTTTGATTATTTTGGTTTGTTTATAGTTACATATTTGCCTCACTTTCATAAAAATGTTATTAATCTGGATCTGTTTGATTTTTCACTTTTTGAAACACGATTTTAATGTTATTCTTGGTGTAAAAATTGGTTCGGGCGAGCTTACCATCATTTCTTTTTTCAAGTGGTAAACTCGCCCATTTCTCGGCCCACTTTTCCACTACTCATTTCAACAGTGTAAACTGGGCCGCGGCCCACGGGCGAGTTGCCCCCCAAGCCACCAATATTTTACCATAGTATAGCCCGACCAATGAAATAAAAAAGCTCGCCATATTGCGGAAAAATATTTTTAAATAATTTCTTCAAGTGGCAACAATCGACAATCAAATAAAATAAAAAATAAGATGTCATTCATTATTATTCTGTCAAAGTGTGATATCAATTATTGTCAACCGTGCCTTGTTACTATTGGATATTGTTACTTATGTGAGTATAACCATAGCAACCAAGTGTTGCTATAACAAAAGCTAATGTGGCGCCTCCAGAGCAGGTTTTTTTATTTTCCTGGTCAGGCTATACCATAGTACCATAGACTGATAATTGAGCTGACAAAAAGAACTTTTCTATCAATTGTCAATATAAAATAACTTACAACGACATTGACATTTCCTAATCAGTTATCCTACTCGTCGCATGCACTGCGGCGCGACCTAGTGACCCGCCCGCGCTACGATCAATGGCGGAGGGGGCGCCATTGAAGCCCGGTTTGCATTCACGCTGCGGATTTGCACGTGAATGAAACACTGCGATGGGGTTTGAATGGGGCGTCGGACATGCACCCAGGGAAGTGCTATTGAATAATAGATTGAAGAAATATGTACGCTAATAAGTAGTTTGTTTAGAAATAAATGGCACGTTGAAAACGTTTTTTCTTGTGGTCAATGATGATGATAATGATGAAGTTTTTCTTTGAGCTAACACTACATAGAAAATAGGTGCGAGTCAAATTTTGAATCATTGCATCGATACAGGCATGTGAAGTGACACATGAAACCACTCTGCTACCAAAGCTGATGAACTATTTTATAACCAAGAAAGACAATAAAAAAACCTACAAAAGTGACCAAGATTAGGAGTATTTTTGTGTTTTTTTTTTAATTAATTCAACATAGAATCGAATCCAAGGTCGGAAATGAAGTTAATTATGTAATCTGTTCTCTCTTTTTATTTTCTGATCGTTTTGTCCCGCTCTTGTCAGGTAACAAACCATAAACCATTGGCAAGTCCAGTTACGAGTATTACACTGGAGCGATTACCATCAGACATCTTTTATCTTTACAGGAGAACTAGACCAATTGGGTCATGGCTATACAGCCATTCGACTATGCGCATATCCCCACAATATTTCCGTCAATGACGAGCTAGAAAAACGCACTTAGAAAAAGGTGCTAGCCGAGATGAATTATAGGCGAAAGAAGCGAAACTGGATACTACTCTGCTACCACAGTTCGAAATAATATAATCAATTCGCCTCTCGAATATATTATACCTACAGTTGGAACATACCCGTGGACCTTTGACTCGTTTGTCGAGTTTCGCGTAGCAACAGAACAAAGCGCGGTAAACTTTATCGTTTCATCGCGAAATACATTTAACACGGCAGCATTTGTAAACCTGTCCTGATCACCATACGCAGCTCCAACCGGAGAACTGGTGCTAAGGGAGTCTTGCGTAATACTCGAATGTTAAGGCTTTAAAATAAGAGTTCGAGTCCGCTAAAGATTGTGACAAGAGTAAATTTTAGATTTTGTTGGCATACAACCTTCGTGTTGTTGCGTGACTGCGACTAATTCCATTGAGAGACCTCTTACCAGGAAGCGTCGTTGAAAGTGCTGCTCTACATCATACATGCAGGGCCAATGAGATGTCATCTTTAAGCTTTTCATTTCAAGTTTACTTGCTCAATCATTTATATTTCCAAAACACATCCTAGCCTAGACCTAGCTGTTACGGCGAATCGGTCTTTAGGTCTAGGGTCAAAGCTAGGTCTCCCTTCGACCTATGACCAGATCCAACTTAAATGGGAATTGAACCACGCTCTTCAGATTTTAATTCGTGACTTTACCATTGTACCTTGTAGTCAATAAAAATAAATTTAGATTAAACCTTTGCTTAGTAAGATTTGATGCAATTTATATCTATATAAATGAATTACTGTTTGTTAGTCTCGCTGAAACTCGAGAACGGCTGAACCGATTTAACTAATTTTAGTCTTTAAATATTCGTGGAAGTCTAGGGAAGGTTTAAACGATGAGAAAGTATGGTAAAATTCCGAGGAAAATACTAAAAACGACAATTTTATTTTCCCATACAAACTGTTTTTACCTGTCAAACGAAGTGATACGAAGTTCACCGGGTCAGCTAGTAGGTATTGTATAAAAATAGAAAACACTGTAACATATCGCAGTGAAATTTTGTCAAAATACAGAGAAAGATTCTGCAAATTTTCGCGGGCTCTCTGCCTTATAATAACTATCTATACGACACCGAGTAGCGTCTCCGTCAGCGTACATTTCACGAACAAACATCGCGCCTCCGCTATTAGTGCGTCCGAGCCGCAACAAAACACACACAATCAGGGCACACTGTTTCCGTTCTATTCTCGAATGCAAACATTTGCACTTAGGTGGTGGACAAGTAAATAATCCTGCGTGCTCGACCTAAACGCTCGACGAGGCTAATAATAGCGCGTGTCAATCGTCCCATTTGTCTAGCTCGCGAAAATAGGACCGATATCTAACAATGTGGACCATTCATTGATCGACGCGGTCGGCCGGCTCATACGACCGAAGTGGGTTTGTTAATACAAACTTTTATTGCTAACTAGCGGGCGCCCGCGGTTTCACCCGCGTGGTTCCCGTCCCCGTGGGAATTGATCAAAATCCTTTCTTAGCGGATGCCTACGTCATAACATCTACCTGCATTCCAAATTTTAGCCCGATCCGTCCAGTGGTTTGGGCTGTGCGATGATAGATATCTATGTCAGTCAGTCAGTCACCTTTGAGTTTTATATATATAGAAGTAGGTATAGGGCTACTTTTTAACCGACTGCTAAAAATGATTTTTAAAAGATATGTTAAGATCACAAGTTCTCACGTTCATGTTTGTATAAGGGAATGAAAAAATCTTTATATGGATATACGAGTAGATAAGCCAAATTAAATCATGTGTACGCTTTCACGCCTACACAGACAGTACCTTAACCTATTTTGATGAAATTCGGTAGAAGCACAGTCTGGACCTTGGAAAAGGATATAGTACTTTTTATCCCGGAATACCGCTCAGTTTAAATGGTATATCAGAAATGAAAGTATCTTTGTTTGTCCTTGTTTCACGTCGCAACGGAGCAAAGAATCGACGTGTTTTTTTAGGAGCTGGAAAGTGTCGTAAGCTCGGACTTATGTCCCGGGAAAATATCACATTCCCGCGTTAGGCCGGTATATTAAGTTATATAATCCCGGATCTGCGGTATAAACATACGCTCTTGCCTCGTTCGGGACAAAAGGCTCGGAAAATAACTACTTTATATGAGTGTATTATATTCCCAGAATGTCCCGAATGCACTAATGTAATCGCTCGTCTGAACGACGTTCGTTGAGCGACTGCAGATGATAATATGGTTTAATTAGAAATGTCAAATACTTGATTGATATTACAGTTAGCGCATTTAACGTATAACTGCCTTCGAATCAAAAATAACTTTATAACTATGAAGCTATTGATGCATTTATATTATGTTACACACACTTTTTTAAATTATAGACGTAATACTTACAGTCTGTTTCAAACACGATGATATGCCTGACACATCCATAGAACGTAAATGTTTGCGTTTAGGAAAATGTTGACTTCGATATAAATACAAATTTGAATAATAAAGAAATAGATCAACACTAAATACTGTACAATAATAACGATTTAATAAGAGTCGTGGTGTTTTTTTTCGGTTTAGAGAAGTTTTATGTACATTTTTCTATAAAATATAAAAATTAAATGAGACGTAACAGGTTACGTTCTATGGTCTTTTATACCAGAGATGTGACTTAGGTTTTATTATTAATCGATAAAAATCGTGAATAATCGAAACTATAAGTTAAGGGAAAGAATAGTGGACTATTCGTAAAAAAATATTGTATTATGTAAAATAATACCGTCAATTTAAAATCGATGTTCACAATGTACAAAACTAACACGTTACTATTTATTGACCGAGTGAGCGAAGCGAGTGAGGGGTACAAATCATTTTTGTATGTACATATAAAGGCATGTATGTTTGTTCCGCGAAAATTCTCGAACGGGTGATCTGATTTAGACGAAAATGTAGGAATAGTTAATAGAATTTTTAAGTTTGTTGACCATCGGTTTAGTAGTTTTTGTAATATTCACGTTTTTGTAAGAAAATAAATAATTGTATTTGAATTCTCTGGGTCTGGGGAAACTGTACGGTTAATATTAATTCAGATTTAGCTTTCCTGTCCGCTGCCTTCCAGGCTGCTATGTGCGTATCGGCATCATTTGGTCTTGGCCTTTCTCCACTTAAATACTCCCAGTAGTCGTTTCGTACAAGTAATGCCTCTATCTGTACCTTCCAACTGTCATAGTTATCTTTTGTTAATAATTCAATACTTACATACATTCGCAGACATGATTCGGTCGTACCCTTTTTCAAATAATTTTCGATGACTCCTTTCTTAGTTACATGTACCTACTTACTCTTTATTTTCGCTGGTCCTGGGCCCATAACCTTTGTAGGGGTAAATATCAGATAACACAGTTTTAAAGAGAAATATTTATTGTACATAAATAAGAAAAAAAAAGTATCAGCCTATTAATATCCCAATGCAGGGCAAAGGCCTCCATCCTTGAAATCAAGTTATCGCTACAATGATGGGTATTGGCTTTACTTACTTAAAACCGACACAAAGTTAGCTCGACCCGGGAATTGAACCCAGGACCCCGAGATCTCGGCCCGGTACCTAAACCACTAGACCATTGAGGCGTTTGAACATAAATAATAACTGGAAAATATTTGTTTTATTGTCTTTACACTCTTACAAATATTTTCCAGTTATTATTTATGTACAATAAATATTTCTCTTTATAACTGTGTTATCTGATATTAACCTCTACACTAGCTAATATCAAAGTAGAAAAAATTAAAATTTATCATACATTATAAATCTATACTTTGAATCGATTGTCATAAGCACTAAGATATAATCGATAATCGATTGGTTATGCAGGTTGACACATGAGGTCACGTCTCTTTAATTGTCAAAGATGAGGTGTCACCCATATCATCGTGTTTGAAACAGACTGTAATTGAATAGTTTTCTGCGGAAGTAGAGCGGTGTGGGCGGGTGACATGTGACGTCACAGACCTACCTATCATACACGTGATCAATAGTGATCAGGTTAACCCGACTAAAGTTACGCGGAATTTGACGTAAAAGAAATGTAAAAAAAAAAATTATTAAAAAGAGTACCGAGTTTCTTGTCGGTTCTTTAAAATCCACAGTTCTTTAGTCTTTTTCTTTCTTTACACCCACGTGGCGATCCCCGGTTGGGGGTCTATGGAAACGGCCGGGAACACCTTTTTTTTCTGAGGAGAATGCACGGCCGGAAACACCTGGATTTTCCAATCAGATGGAGGTGGTGACCGGAACATTTTAAGGGAAGCTTCCCTTGATGCTTCCCAATGAGGGTGTTTTGGAATAAAAAACCCGCTAGATGGCGCTAAGTAGCCATAAGGTCCAACTAAAACGTGATTACAGTCTGTTCACGATAAGAAGTCCTTTAGCCGCTATATTGGTACTATTGTTTTTCAATACTTTCAATCTGTTTTTTGACAGATTTACAAAGCGTAGGCAATGCACAATGCAAAGGCAGTGAACAGACTGTAGTTCATTTTGACATTCGTAAAGGTGGTTTGACGTCTGCCGTTTTCTGAAAAACCCTCATTGATGATCACCGCTAGATGGCGCTACGTAGCCGTCAGGTTTAACTAAAACGTGATTGGTTCATTTTGACATTCGTGAAGGCGGTTTGACGTCTGCCGTTTTCTGAAAAACCTTCATTGATAATCACCGCTAGATGGCGCTACGTAGCTGTAAGGTCCAACTAAAACGTGATTGGTTCATTTTGACATTCGTGAAGGCGGTTTGACGCCGTTTCCTGAAAAACCCTAATAGATTATCACATACCTTGCTGACAAGGAAGTCTGTCTCATCAAAGTGCCGTCCGAACATCTTGGGCGACTCGCCGGGAATGGGCTCGATCTTGATGCACACTTCCTGGCCCTTGCGCGCCGTCTCCACCTGCTTGTGGTTCATCTCGATCGACGTTACCACACCCAGCTCCAAGAACTATACAATAATAATAATAATTAATATCTCTGGACATTATTCAAACAGCGCCATCTAGCCCCAAACTATGCATTAGCTTGTGCTATGGGTGCCAGACACTAATATACGTTTTTTTGTAAATACATACATAATATACATACATGTTTATATGTATGTACAAATAGACCCAGAACGATAGAAACATACATGTTTATGCACACTAATGTTTGTACCGAATACCGCAGGATCGAACCCACGACCTCTCGACCATTACACCAAATGGCTCGTCAATAAAGATCAAAATATGTTAAAGTACATTTCTGCAACTAATTTTCAGCGTATAGTATTTTTTTCAAGTGAGGCTTTTTGACAGATTTGCAAAGGTTGATCCGTGGCTGAACGTACATTATTACACCAGAAAAAAAAAACTGAGTTTAACCCGCCCCTTCCAAAAAAGGGGGCAAATGCTTTAAAATAAATCAGGTTAATCTCATTTTTTATTCAGCTACTAAGTAGCAGGCAGAATCTATATTAAAATCACTAATTAATTAAATAAAATCACTTCAATAAGAAACCCGCCACTGGTCTTATTACCGTTACCCGACTTCTATCGTTGTACGGTACGGTACGGTAGTAAAGAAAGCAAGAAAAAAAATGAAAAAATTACTCACTTCTTTGCTAGGCACACAAATAGGAGTGCCTTCCTTGACTATGCCAGCCTCCACTATCACGCCGGCCACGATCGGGTCACGCGAGTTGAACACGAACTGAGGCAGCACCTGGTAACAAAACGCATTTTATACTTAATTTTATTTAGTACCAATTTGTGTGAAGCGAAAATAAAATATTAACTCTTAAACACCCGACCGAAAGCCGGGTGTCGCGTAAACAATAGATTTTCTATTGTGTCTGGTTCTCCGGGGCTTGATGGATTAAAAATGTCAAATTATTTTATTTACATACTTCCGATTCTAATTAGCCTTTATTGTGATCGGGCGAAAAGTGCACGTGTAAACATTGGCTTCGAGACTCGTCACTCGCACGTGAGACAGCCAATCAGATACTCAATCCTGCGTCGCGCTAGCAGTTATTGTCTCGCCTAGCATAAAATTATATACAACACACCAAGACGGTACGACGGGCCGCGGTCCCCGAGCACAGACACCTTTTTTTCTTTTTTTTTTCTCGGAGGAGAATGCGTTTAAATGCACCATAACCGCAGGCTAGCTAGACCCGCGGCCGTGTGTGGGACTCGAGACTGAAGCGTCCACTACCCACTAAACTCCCCCGGTTTCTCCTTCACACCCGATTAGGACGAGCCGGTGCTAGCCTTATGGCTATTGACCAGCCCATCCCCGGGTCGAGCACAGACACCTAGCTCGGAGGAAGATCTTC
Organism: Mecyna flavalis; assembly: GCA_949319885.1. Lineage (NCBI taxonomy): Eukaryota > Metazoa > Arthropoda > Insecta > Lepidoptera > Crambidae > Mecyna > Mecyna flavalis. The sequence goes on along the minus strand of OX439431.1, from coordinate 13,429,622 downwards.
CCTTTTCGTTGACGTCATGATACGTGACCTTCATACGTCACATACCTTTGGCAGTGGGACATTAATAATGGGTTACCTTGAGCTTGCAGGGGAAGACGGCGATGTGCTTGAACTCCTCGCGCTTCCGCTGCTTGAGCTCCTCGCGGTAGGCGGTGAACGCGTCGAACAGGTGGTAGATGATGTCCGCCGCGAAGATCTTTACGCCTAATTGATCTGCTAGCTCTTGCGCGTCGCGTTCGATCTGATGAACATTGTATTGATAACGTATCCATTCGAATATTCATTTGACTCTTATGTTAACATCATTAATACTAGGGATGCATCCGGCAATATTGCGAGTTTTACGATGTATCGAAATCGACGATGTTTTGCTGATAAAACCACTGAATTGTGTCGCATCTGACCGCAAGTTTCGTCTAAACAGACTTACTAAATCGGCTTTCACCGAATAATTGTTTTTCCTGAATATAAATCTCATAGCTGTCGTGACGGTATTGTATCGGCTAAATCGATGCAACCCTAATAAAGTAGCACTTTATAAACTTCTTTAAGTAAGCGTGTTACTCACCTTCACATCGAAAGCCAATATGGTGGCGTACTGCGAGTCGTGCTCCAACATGGCGGACGCCTTCATGACGTCTCGTTTCACCACTGGTCCTATCCTGATCGCCGAGTACTGGGGAAAGAACAAAACATATCAATTATTTCTGGTAATTAACGCATATTAACGCGACAACCTCTATTTAAAAAAAAAAGATAGGAAAAACAAATACCTAACACTAACCGATATGAAATAGGTTTTTTTTTCATTAAAAAAATTTTTTTTTTACGGATTATAGTGTGAGATCAGGCTATTGTGTAAAACAAACGGAAAAAGAATACTTTAAGTATTCTGTAACATTACATAAAGTTACGAAGGTTACGACAATTACCGAGGTTACCAAGTTACTGAGGTTACCATAAATGAAATGAAATACCTAATTTATTCAGCAAATAGATTTTTGAGAAAATACGCACGTCAATCTTTTGACGTCAGTGGCCTTTTTCTAAAAGAAGTAGTACGTAGGTGTAGTAGTTACCGAGGTTACAAAAGTTGCCGATGTTACCAAAGTTACTGAGGTTACCAAGATAGTCAATTTTGGGTCACCCACCCGTCTGTTATGACACTACCATCAGGCTAGATGGAACACAGGTTTGATGGGTAAATTCCACTCTTTCAAGGGAGTTCCACACACCACCTCCACCCGCAACGGAGGATGACGGTACTTACCAGTCATACCTAGTTACCAAGGTTTACCAAGGTTGCCGTGGTTACCAATGTTACCGGGCGTGGTACTTACCGGGATCTTGCTGGCACGCAGGAACTCGAGCAGCGCCTCGAGCGAGCCGAGCGTGGAAGCCTGCACGTACACGCCGCGCTCGGATAGCTTGATCGACGATAAAGCACTCTTCAGCTCGCGGGCCACTTCCTCCCTAGGAACAAAGACAAAAAATTACTCTAAGGCCTTCGCCTCGAATTTCGCAGAAGCGGGAGCGGGGCGCTTCGGTCGGTCGGTCGCTTGACGCGGGCTGTCGCGAGCGGTGCGATCCTGTCAAAGGTTCACCGCCTGTGCGCTTGCGTGCGGGTCCGCTTACGTGAAATCCGAGGTAGAGGCCTATGGAGGTCTTTATACTCGGAGCGTTTTATCCTGATCTAGTTATGGCAAGTCAAGGTACTCTTGGTTCTGAATTTGACAAGTTCAATTATTATGTTAGAGCAAGTGCCATCTGACCTTCGTATCCACTGAACAGGGGAATCCAACTCCAATCAAACGCAATCGGATCATAACTACACAGCCACTCAACAGGTACTGTACAGGTTTCACAAGGTTTTCCGTTACCGCCAAGCCGGTGATAAATACGCACATCGTGCGCATAAAGACAAAATCTAATTATAGGTATTGTATTGCATTATTGACCTCAAAACTGGCACCTGATATCAAACAATATTAGTAAAGTCCAAAACTCACTTTAGTACATCCACTTCATCTGGCTTCTGCGCAACGAGTAGATTGAGACCGGCGATGGCCTTCTCCAACTCTTTCGCGGCTATTTTAACTCCTTGGGCACCGATGACTTCTTTGTACTCGATGTAGGCGTTCTGAACAAAATTTTTCATGAGTAGAAAGTTAATAAATTTACCATTTATTGTTTCTAAAACATCCACATAACAATTAATGAAAAAAAGTAGAGCAGGATGATTAAGAGTTACGTTGATTTCATAATGATAATACATTTGCTTTACACAAGGCATTTACATGGCTATTAAAAAGTACGTAAGTAATAACAAACAAATTACATAGGGCATAAGATAGAACCCTGTGGGATACCAGTAAAAAAACGTTCAACGGAAGAGGTTATCACACCGATATTCCTTTATTCTTTACTGTATGATGCATTTCAATAAAATACAACCTTATACTACTCGTAGTTGTACATACTTACTCTATCAAAAGATTTAGATTCCAAATAATAAAATTTTGTGGGTAATTCAATCAAATGCTTCTAAGAAATCGAAAAAAACAGCGAGATTCGATTCTACATACAAGATCAAAATCTAGCTATCTGATCAAATTATACAAAATAAGAAACTAGTTGATGAAATAGTACTTTACATCCCTTACTAAATGCAATTTAGATATTATTCAAATAGTTGTTATAGATCAAGTTCCGTTAACTAAGTAAAAATCATCTATCCATTAATTTGTCGTTCAGATCGACTTACCTTGACTCTAAGTTCTTTCATCGGTTGCGGCATGAGCAGCGAACGAATCTGCGTGACAATCGGTCCGTCAGTCCCGGCGAGCACCATCGTGTCGCCTTCGCGCAGGGTCCCGTTGATCAGGATTGTGTCTATCGTCGTACCCAGACCGGGAATTGCTTTGACCTGTTGGATTTAACAATACAATTGAGTTATACTATCCTTTTATGTATTTACCTGTACAAGATTGCTAATTGATTGCTACAAAGCGGATTCTGGCTCGTTCTTCTTTTAGTCCGAAGAGGAAACCGGGAGATTTTAGTGGGTAGTTTTAACGCTTTAATCCAGAGCTACACGTGGACGCAAGTCTCGCTAGGCAGTAATTATGGCGCTTAAACGCACTCTCGAAGGTGAGATGCGGGAAGCCGAAGCTTCGGTTTAAGCAAAATCTCGGCCGAAGCCGCCGGTTTTCTTTAGTTAGATTGGACTCTGACTTAAAAAATTGTTGATGATTCAGTTCATTTTATTTATTGGTAGGGTAAATAATAATTATAAATATATTCCATTTCAACAGTTAAACTGAATGTTTTGTCGTACGAACCCCCGAACAACACAATGTACCTAGTACATATATTTCGACTAATTCGAAGGTGCTAAAATGACTAAACTTCGGACGAAGCCGAAGGTTCGGTGGGACTCTACATTGTCACGTTCCACTCACCTCCAACACAGTAGCGAGCAGCTGCTGCGAGAACACGAGCCGCTTGTGCAGCGGTCCCTCGCACGCCGCCACGATCATGGCGAGCAGGTTGCCCATGCCCTCGCCTGTCACCGCCGACGTTGGGACCAGCGACACGTACGTCCGCGGATCGGGGTTCTCGTAGAACAACGCTGCGTTTAGACCCTTTGGGAAACAATTAATCGTCAGTATTATATTTTGCTAAATCATATAGCAGACAGACACGCAGTAAGCTTGATGGTAACCACTGCGGGCTATTGCATTGTTGTAGGCATGACCAGGACAGATTCTTACTGGATAAGATCTGGTTCGAAGATCAGCTTTTATGTCTGCTGAAAGTGCCTTAGCGCTTTGATGATCGTCACTTAGTCAATGAGTGACAAAACTAAGAAACTTAAGACTGGTCACAATTTTTAAACTACTGCTCCACATAAAATCATATTTGAAATATACCGTATTTATACAATGCTTACAGTCAGTTCACCATAAGGTGTCCTTTAGCCGCTATATTGGCAGCATTGCCTACGCTTTGTAAATCTTTAAAAAAACAGATTGAAAGTATTGAAAAACAGTAGTACCATTATAGCGGCTGGAGGACTTCTTATCGTGAACGATCTGTAGTTACTAAAAATTCAAAGTCGAAAGAGCCTAAAATTGCTTTGAGAAAAGGATAATACAGCCATGCCACCTCTTTTCTCGACTTGGCCTCTAGCTATCAATTTAAATACTCTACACCTAAAATCTAGGATTATAGCAGAACGGACCCTGAGTTCCATAATGGATGCAATCGTGAATACTTTTAGATGATGGTGCGATGACTCCACACTATAGCTTACCTGTTCCGCAAACTGCAGCATAACATCCTTCGACCGCTTCTCGAATTCGAGCTGAGTATTCGGTTGCTGCAACTTTAAGATGTCACGAACGTCCTTACGCTGAGCGCTCTGCCAGTCGTACAAGCGGTCGATCTTGTTCAACGCTACGATGAACGGGGTCTTTTTTTGTTTGAGGAGGTTTATTGACTCGATGGTCTGCGGCTCCAGGCCGTGCATTATGTCTACTACCTGGAAGGTATAAGGAGTGACTTGTGATGAGAAGGGTACCATTGAGAATTCTGAGCTGCTATGTAATCAGTCATATTAAACATGTGAAGCAGTTTTACAGTCAACTGTATGCAGTGATATTGAACTAAGTTGAGTCAATATAACGCAAACAAATCATTTTGTACGCATAGACAATATGATTTTGTTGTGATCGGATTCTTGACTCTTGTTGATTTACAAGTATATATTACGAAAGTACAATGTATATTACCTATTTCGGGATTAAATGGCACTGTGTGAATATCCGTGAAAAAGATCCGATCCGGCTTGAAGGACCAAGAAATGACCCCGTAACAAAAGCAAATATATATTTATTTCACATTAATCTTTTCTAGCTTGTCAAACAATCACATAAAATTATAGACTCAGTACTTACAAGAATAGCAATATCGCAGAGTGAAGATCCTCTGTTACGCAAATTACTGAAGGACTCATGCCCAGGTGTGTCTATGATAAGTAATCCTGGCAATTTGAAGGCGATCTCATTAACCTGGAAAAAAACAATTTAGTCAGTTGTTGTCTTTTTTACTTAGCAATCTGTTTCCTCATACAATGTCCCAACACGTTAATGGATTGAAATCAGCAAACATTTCTTTAACTACAAATAAAATGAGACTGCGCAAAAAGTTCTCATCATCAGTATGCCAATAAGTAGATTGCAGAGTACTTTTTGATGATCTTTTTAACACAGTTATCAAATTCTCTAGACGAAGACATAGAACTACTGTGTAAACTATTCAACTGGTCCTAGCAACTAGTACACTTACTCCCTTAACATGCCTGGTCTGCTCCTTAATATTCTCAATAGGCACATTCGTAGCACCGATCTGTTGGGTGATACCGCCAGCCTCCCCGTCCTGTACATTGGTGCGTCGCAGTTTGTCCAAGATCTTGGTCTTCCCAGTGTCGACGTGACCCAACACACAAACCACGGCAGCGCGCAATGGGTTGTTGCCTTTGTTTGCTTCGTTCTCTTCGCGACGTTTCTGTGAATTAGATACAATTGGTACATAAAATAAAAATAAAAAGACCTCAAAATATTCTTAATATGCTCGTAAATGCGTCTAGAATGGTAGTTTCCGGTTTTGCTCCGTAAATCGTATATTTAAAATGTAAAAATTATTTATATACTTATTAATCCATGAAAAAAAAACATAGGGAAGTAGACCTTTCTAAAAGTAAAGAGATTATTATTTACCTCAAGCCTCTTCAAGATAAGCTCTCTCTTCTTCTGTGCGTCAGTCATTTGCTCATCATCAGAGTCTTCTTCAGAACTAGAGTCCTCATCGGAACTGTCGTCATCTTCTGATGAACTGTCTTCCTCTTCATCTTTCTAGAAGATAAAATATAAATGAACATATCAGATACCATCACACAAATTCGTATGATCTCAAAGAAACTTAGCCACAATGACATAATACGATAAACAAATATACAATTCTCGCCGATAAATATTGCAAATTGTAGATCTGGGCTCAGCTCAGCTATGTTCGTAATAATATCTCTCAAACCGAGCATTCAGGAATAAAACAGTCCGATATCTATTATGAGCAGTTAAAAGTGTGCAACACAGTTAACACTACAAAACGAAAATTAGCCAATTTTCTATTTGCTAATTATCATCTTAGTACTGTACTTAAATTACAAACTCATATTTCAAATTATAAAATTGTGATATTGTACCTCTTTAGCTTTCCCTTGGTCAGTCTTTTTGTCTTCTTTAGCAGGCGTGGGAGGAGCTGGTTCTGGCTTAGGAGGTTCAGCCTCATCCTCTGAAGACTCAGCATCCCATGCATCCTTTACAGAATCATCATCTGACTCCTTTTTCTTCTCTTCAACTTTCACTGCTTCTTCCTAAAATGTCACATTAAAGAATAATGTTGGGAGCTCGTGTATTATATTAATAACAATTAAATTTATAAAATAGTACCTTTTTATCCACAATTTCTATTTCAATTTTCTTATTTTCTACAGGTGTCGCCGGGGCTTCTTGTGACATTTGACTCTTTAACCTCTGAGGCTTAATCCTTGTACCCGGCCTTGCCGGCTTCTTCTCAGCTGACCCTATCTCTACACCCTGAGCTTTCAATGAATCTAACAAAGCTTGCGCCCTGGCTTTCTCTGCTTTCTGTTTAGGTGTCAACAATTTACCCTCAGCTTTAAGTCTATCTTTTCTCTCCTTTTCTTTTTGTTTTTTCCTCTCTTTACGTTCCTTTTCTAATCTAATGGCCTCTAATCTTTGTTGTTCTCTTTCTTCTTCTTGCCTTAACCTTTCTTCCTCTTCCTTCTTTAACCGTTCTTCCTCTTCTTTAACCTTTTTCAAAGCTTCCTGCATAGCAGCAATAGTCTTTTTCGTAGGACCCTTTTTACCTTTATCATCTTTTTCTCCTTTCTCTCCCTTTTCACCCTTCTTCTTTTTCTTTCCTTCGGTTGCTGTGGCATCTCCATCAGCTTCTTTTTCCTCAGAAGGTGCTTTAACCTCATCTTTAGGTTCATTGTCATCGGGTTTGCTCTCTTCTTTTTCAGGAGCCTTTGCTTTCGCATCAGGTTTTTTAGTGTCCTGCTCCTTTTCCTTCTTTTTAGTTTCTAGTTTTTTCTGCTTTTCCCTCTCTTTCTTTTCCTTTTTTTTCTGGGCAGCAGTCTTTATAGATAAATCACCTTCATTGTCTTCACCTTCCTTCTCTTCCACCTCTTTAGTAGGTTCTTCTTTGGGCTCATCCTTTTTACCTTTCTTCTTTGATTTAGGCTTTTCTTCCACCTTCTCTTCTGGAGCTTTTTCCATTTCTGCAGGAACAGATGTCGGCTCTTTTTTAACACCAGCATACTCCCGTTCTAATTCAGCAAGCACCGATTCAATATCGTCATCACTGTCGTCTTTTCTCCTTTTAGCTTTTTTACCCTTCTTTCCTGCTGGTTCTTTTTTTTCCTGACTAGCTTTTTTCTGAGGTTTCTGAACAGGCTTCTCATCATCAGATGAAGGCGGAGCTTCAGGGGCTGAGTCACCTTCATCTTCAATTTGTAACAGAGAGAAAGCACTTTTCTTTTCCTCTTTTTTCTTATTTTTTTTAGGTTTTTTCTCAGATTCCTCTTCTGAATCATCTATATTAATAAGTAAAATAAAAAAAAAACATTCTTACAAGTCTAAAATTAAATTAAGCACTTTTTAAATGTGTGCTATGTGTAGTATTAATAGTAGAAAAAAATTAATAAATAAATTTTGTAAAAATTGAGATTTACCCTCTTTTGTAAAGAGGTACAATTAAATTGAGACAAGTCACAGACATTTGAAATCTAATGTGAAAAATTGGGTTTTATTTAAATAGTTTTTAATTTTTGTGACTTCAGTTGGTATAATGCTAAGCAACCCATGTTAGAGTTGCCCATCGATAGTCCACTATCGATAGTCTATCGATAGTCTATCGATAGTCTATCGATAGTTGACGTCATATCAATAGTATCGATAGTCTATCGATACTATCGATAGCCCAAATCCAGGCAATACTATCGATAGTATCGATACTATCGAGCAACAATACTATCGATAGTATCGATAGTTTTTTAACTATCGATACTATCGAAAGTATCGATACTATCGATACTATCGATAGTATCGATCAACAATACTATCGATAGTATCGATAGTATTGCTTACCCGCAATAGTATTGCCTGGATTGGGCTATCGATAGTATCGATACTATCGATATTATCGATACTATCGATAGCACTATCGATATTGTTACTATTTTTCAAGGTCAACTATCGATAGCGAAACTATCGATAGTTGGGCAACTCTGACCCATGTAATGGTCAGCCGCCGGAAACATTTTGCCTAATATCAAATGTGGCAGTAAATATGTGTGAAAGAACTGGGGGCCTAGACAAAGTAACATTTTGACAGCGATTGCGAAATTCGCTAACTTTAAATTGTATGGATTTGACAGATGCCATAGGAAAGTCACGTGTTGAAAGTATGGGATTTGACATTCGCTATCGCAAATTGAGCTATAACGAACGTCATAAATGCCGCTTGTCTAGGGGGGCTGGTCTCATTGAATAAAAGAAGTCGAGAAGCTATATCAATGTTATGTAAAGTACCTAGTTAATATATTATTACAATACCAATTAAACAAAAAAAACTAATAATTTATTTATTAAAACTGTCAATACTACTAAGGTCATTAAAAATAAACCTATTATCTTCACTCATTTTGCGAGTTAATCCAAAGAATAAATTATTTTATTTATCAAGTAGATTTTTGTAATATAAAGTGTAGGCAAATTTTCAAGGATATTTATTTTATGACTCCTCATTTTTAGTTCAACTTTTATATAGGAATTTCAATTAATGTTTAACAGAACATACTAATTTCATAAAAACCTTCCTCCAAAAGTTAGCATTGTTTTTATATGTAAATATTATCTAGATATTTTTTTTATTATCATAAAATAGGGGATACAAAATAAAATAACATTCAAATGAATGTTAGTAAAGGAGATGTTTCAAATGTGGCCTGCACATAGTACACATTTTACAATATTGAGGAAAAACCTAGCTAGAGATAATGTAAAAAAATAGTAAAGTTTATATATCTTCAGTATTTTAATTGCAATTTAATTTTAAATGCCATATTTTATTGTATGGTAAGCCTTGGATCAGCCTTCGCAAATCTGTCAAAAAGTCTAACGTGAAATAGAACTCATTTTTTGATTAATTAAGTTTATAAATTATACATGTCCAGGCCGATGCATATCAGCTTAAAATGCATATCAGATGATTATCAGAAATGTTTCACAATGTTATGTGATACATTATGAATTCTCACGTCAAAACATTTGAAACTCATAAAATTATTTTGTGATTTAAAATACACACTTCATGTATTGGTATAAGATGATTTAATGACTTTTGCGAGGATATTTGAACTTCATAAACACTTGAATCAGGAAATAAAACTCACCCTCACTGCCACTGTTGATTTTCTTCTTTTGAGACTTGTTAGAAATAGATACATTTTTAATATTCTTTGTGACTTCTTTTACATCTTCGTCTACAGACTTTTTATGTTTTGCCTTAGCTTTTGGCTTTTCCTCTTCACTCTCATCAGAATCAACAACCTTTCTAAAATCAACAACACAAGATAGCTAGTTTACTCATTCCAAAAATACATTACCCTCAAAAGAACAAACTGTTGAACCTTTTGCCAAAGCGATTCGGAACGTTATTACTTTGCACAGGACAATAAAAAAAATAGGATAATATTACCTAACCTATAAACATTTGTACTTACTTTTTGCTCACTTGCGCCGACTTTACGCTATCGATATTCGTAGTCTCTACGTCGCTATCACTAAAATAGAGGGCAAAGTTGTTATTTACATGTAATAATCACAAGAAATTGGAAAAACATATGCTATTGAAGATACTTAGGTACCCGTCGTCAGCGGTCTGATTCTTCTTGCCCTTTTTAGCTTTACCCATTTTGGCTTTGAGAGTTTTTAAGTCACAATTCCTGTTTTATAATGTTCTATTTTCCTATATTTTGTAATTTCTATCATGTGAAACGCAATCAATCCACCAAATAATCAAGTAGCCGAAAAACGATCGAGTCGTCGTGTCCGTCCTTCATTCGTACGTCACAAAAAAGAAATGTGTCCGAAACTTCCGAAAGTCCGAAACTCCGAAAGCCATGACCATAGAGTATATTGAATATTCCATGACTGTCAATTATAGGTGTCAAACAAAAACTGTCAAATGGGGAATCATGCACTTATAGACCAACAAACTTTTCTGTTCCGGTGGCCAAAATTGGAACTACGTGTTTTGCAATACAAAAACGATATTTAATGACAGTGCTAAAACGACAGTAGCGACGCCGCCACCGGAACAGATAAGTTTGTCGGACTGTATAATATTTTATTATGCCGGACGATAAACTTAAAAAAAAAAATTGCATTTTTGAAAATGATCCCCATACTAAATCTATGTGATCCCCGGCCCCCCAACGGATTAACTATATAGCGTTTTAATCATCATCATCATCATCATCAGCCTGTGACAGTCCACTGCTGGACATAGGCCTCTCCATATGCTCGCCACGATGATCGATCCTCGGCCACTCGCATCCAGCTCCTGCCAGCCATCTTGCGCAGATCATCGCTCCACCTGGCCTGAGGGCGTCCTACACTACGTTTACCGAGACGCGGTCTCCACTCTAGAACCCGTTTACCCCAACGGTTATCGGTTCTACGGCTGATATGGCCAGCCCACTGCCACTTCAGCTGGCTAATCCGGCGAGCTATGTCGGTGACTTTGGTTCTCTGCCGAATCGCATCATTTCGGATGCGATCCCGCAGAGAGACGCCAAGCATAGCTCTTTCCATAGCCCGCTGAGCGACTTTAAACTTGTGGACTAGCCGTGCCGTAAGTGTCCACGTTTCGGCTCCGTATGTCATGACGGGTAGGACGCACTGATTGAAGACTTTCGTCTTTAGGCATTGTGGAATCGGCGATGAGAAGACTCGACGTAGTTTTCCAAACGCTGCCCAACCCAACTGAATTCTTCTATTTACCTCGTCCTCAAAGTTGTTTCGACCCAACTGCAATGACTGCCCAAGGTACACATATTTTTGAACAACTTCGAGGACGGCGCCGTGAATCGCAATCGGTTCCGGTAGAACATGTTCATTGAACATGACCTTGGTTTTGTCCAAGTTCATCCGTAGGCCGATGCGTAAAGAAGAATCAGCCAGGTCATTCAGCATCTGTTGTAGGTCCTGCAGCGTCTCCGCCATTATGACGATGTCATCTGCAAATCGCAAGTGAGAGATGTATTCGCCATTTATGTTGATGCCACGTCCTTTCCAGTTCAGCGTCTTAAACTTAGCCTCCATTGCATTTGTGAACAATTTCGGGGAGATGACGTCCCCTTGTCTCACTCCTCGATGCAATGGTATAGGATTTGTCTGCTGATTTTGTACTTGGACGGACATGGTGGCTGCTTCGCACAGACATCTCATCACTTGGATATATCGCCAATCTACTTGGCAACGCTGCAGGGACTCCAGAACAGACCAGATTTCAACCGAGTCGAAGGCCTTCTCATAGTCCACGAATGCTAGACACAGGGGTTGATTATACTCTTCGGTCTTCTGTATAATCTGCCGCACAGTGTGAATGTGGTCTATGGTGCCGTATCCGCTCCGAAACCCAGCCTGTTCCGGTGGTTGAAACTCGTCGAGTCTTCGCGCAAGACGGTTCGTGATCACTCTTGAGAATAGCTTATAGACGTGGCTTAGAAGGGAAATGGGTCGATAGTTCTTCAACAGGCTTTTGTCACCCTTTTTGAAGAACAGGACGACCACACTCCTACTCCACGCCTTTGGAGTTCTCCCTTCGAACAGGGCAGCGTTAAAAAGCTTTTGGAGCTCCCTCAGTACGGGTTTACCTCCAGCCTTTAACAGCTCTGTAGTAACGCCGTCCTCTCCAGGGGCTTTTCCATTCTTAAGCTGCCCAAGAGCAATCTCGATTTCGCCAACGCTGACTTCTGGCAGGTCTTCAGTGTAATGGCGAGTTAACGTGGCTCTAGAGTCCTCATTTCCGGGATCAGGTCGAGATGCATGCGAAGCGTATAACCGGCCATAGAAGTCTTCTATATAGCGTTACTCTAGCGAAAACCGCGGAATTCTAGCACGTCTAGAGATGAAACAATTTAGAATAATTTGTGAATTTGTTATATAGCTGTAAATATGCACCAAAAATAAAATTTGTGTTTTGTGCCTAGTGGGGTTCCGCCAGCGTAACGCTTGAAAACGTTATCCTGGCGGAACGATTTTTACCTATTGGTCCCGCCCGCTGACTGTCTCATCTCAAGTAGCTGATGCCTTTAGGATACGAGGACCGAGGATCTTCTGACAAAATTTTATAACCCTACGTCTGTTATTGACGAAATAACTTATTTCGAGCCGCAAATAAGGGAGTTTGAATAACGTAACAATTGACATTTTTTGTCAAAAATCGTGCCCATAAAAGATATCAAGAACGGAGGTGCTTGTCTCTTTCTTTCACATTGCCAACAAGGTGCATGCAACCAAACAAAAACTTTAATGCGTTGGGATCTTTGTTGGGATAGTATTAAGTAGTGTTCATTTTCAAAAATTCAATTTTTTTAAGTTTTCTGTTCTGTCCGGGTCCGGTTTAATAAATGTTTAGTCCATGGTATTGTACTGTTTAATGTACTGGGGCCTTACCATGAGCATTTAAGAAAACCATCCAATCGCAGTGCAGTTTTCGAGCAGGGCAGAATCAGGCCTGCTTAAAATCATACTATGACCTCTTAAAAAGTGAACGACTATTGCACTGTTTGACATGAAGGTGAACGGTTTCTTTTGTCTCTGGTCTTTTTACCGTTCAATCGAATTCGTTCGAAAATCCATTGAAGATTTTATTTTCGTTTTACCGGTTTTTAAATTATGTTTTATAATACGAATGCTCAAGTAAAACCGCGTTTTTATGGGTTTAGATTACTTTATCAGTATAATTTTCTTGATTTACAGTAGTTTTCAATAAGTGAAGCAATAACTATGAAAGAGCCGTGCGTGCCGATTATTCCTTTTAACCTACTTAAATTTTTAAACGTTTCTGACACCAAAATAATACAAATGTCAAGTGTCAAATGCATTTTATTCTGTAATTCTGAAAAAGGCAAAAAATTAACTTTTTCCGTGATTTAATACGATTTGGTCATTGAAATGCATGTTCTTCATTGAGTATAACACAGTGATTATATACATTGATTGAGAACATGGTTATCAATTTGAGAATACTACGATTTTTTGTTGAATTCTTTGACGAACCACTTTAGATGTTATCTTTCATTATCATTTATCCCCATTGAACACTTCCATGTTCGTTTATACTTTCGAACTTTGACTGAAATATTCTAAGGATAATTTCTGGAGCATCCGAAGATTATGTGGAATGCAGCAGCACAAAGGCTCAACTCTTCAGTTAATATTGTTAATTATTAAGACTAAGTACATGAATGATAGAATATCCACCCCTTCCCCCCCATTTCTGGGATCAAAAGTACTCTACGTTCACCAGAGGGGATAGTGTAGCTTTCCAACTGTGAAAGAATTATTCAAATCGGCTCAGTAGTTTCAGAGCCTATTCAATACAAACAAACAAACAATCAAATCTTTCCTCTTTATAATATTAGTATAGATAACATGAAGTGATTGTAATATAATTTGTTATTATAATTCCAGTGCTGGGTAGACCTGAAGGCCAAGATTGAACCAAATAATAATCATCAATGATGCTTATAGAAGGACCTTGTGTTGATGATAGTGATGGGCAGTGGATAAATACTCAAAAAGTAAATACTCGGATATTTATCCAAAATGGATAAATACTCATTTTTATCCATTTCTACCCGATATTTACTCAAATTCAAGGATAAATATCTTTTTAGCTGTATTCGCACACGACTTTTGTTTCACTTGACCAATTTGACAAAAGCTTAGTATTTTGTGTCCGAATTAGAGATGGGCAAAGTGTTTCTGCCCGGCAGGTAAGATTGGGAAGATGGGCATTATAAAAACCGATGAATAACAGTTGGTTGACATTCAATAGGGTTACGACCTGGTAGAAATGATTCGTTTGAAAAATCATATTAGTCATTTAAGGCACCCATCCATATAAATACAGGCTCTCATATCTAGGTATATAAATAAAAGAGGGGACTGACTAACTGACAATCAACGCCCAGCCCAAACTACAAGACCTAAGAACTTGAAATTTTGTACAGGGATTCTTTATAATTTGTAAGTTCCCACTAAGAAGGGGTTGTTGGAAATTCACCCCCTAATGGGGTAAAAAGGGGGTTTGAAGTTTGTATGAACCTCTATCATTTTAAAAGTTACAGTCTTGAAATTCAGGAAGTGGATTATTTGGGTTGGTGTCAGTTTCATATAAAAAGGGTGTTTTAGAAATTTACCTCCAAAGGGGTGAAAAATGGGGTTGAAAATTAAATATTAAAATTTCGTGCTGGGGTTTTTTATGCTGTGTAAGTTTTCAAAAAAAGGGGTTTTTAGATATTTCACCAACTTAGTAGGTGAATGATTAGGGCTTGAAAAATATTTTTTTTTATTGGGTTTCTAAATAACCTGTTAGTTCCCACTAAGAACGGGTTTTTGAATATTTCAGCCCCCAAGGGGGTTGAAAAAGCGGCGGTTAGGCAAGATGATCGTCTGGGGCCAGAACAGGTTGCTGCAATTAGGCGGCAAGCAAAGGAAGCACTAATGGCCCGCTAGCATAATTTATCCAACAAACCAAAGATGGTACTTGGACCTTGGTCCCCGAGCACAGTCGATCCAGCTCGGACGAAGATGTTAAATATACTTTTATCACGTCGGGGTCGCCACTATAGGAGATCTAATGCTTCCTAAAAAGTGTAAGATCCCCTTGTAGGGAATGAATTACCAAAAAAACCTCTTTTTATTTGTAACTGACACCTAACCTAAAATCTACTTCCCGAACTCCATGACTACAACTTTTAAAATGAGGGAGTTTCATATACTCTTCCAACCCCCTTTTTAACCTCTTGTGAGGTGAATTTCCAAAAACTGCTTCTTTTTCAACCCGAATTTTAAAAAAAACCGTTTTTGGTGGGAATTTAAGTATTCTGGAGATTCCCTGTTCAAAAATTGCCATGGTCGCGAGCAGGAGTGTGTGGGAGGCGGGCGGCCGCGGAGAAGGCAAGCTCACATAGCACGCCTCCTCCTGCCCGAGGGTTGAACTCCGGGCGGGGGTAGCTCCTAGTGTTGTAAAAGACTCAAAGCCGCATGATGATAATGATGTGACTACCCTGAAAACACCCCCCGATGCAACAACCCAGTGAACACCCCTGATGTGACTACCCTGAAAACCCCCCGATTCAACAACCCGGTGAACACCCTTTGATGATACTTCCTGGAGAACACCCATGATGTTAATACCCTGAAAACACTCCCTGGTAATACTACCCGGAGAACACCCCTGATGTGACTAAACCTGAAAACAACCCCCGATGCAACAACCCGGTGAACATCCCTTTGATGATACTTCCTGGAGAACACCGATTATGTTAATACCCTGAAAATACCCCCTGGTAATACTACCCAGAGAACACCCCCTTACGTTGGTAAGCGCGCGCGGCGCTAGGCGGTGGACGCCTCTCGTTGGCGACCATGGTTCGTGCCATGGTCGCCAACGGAGTGCGTGGGAGGCTGCCGCCTCCTTCTGCGAGCAAGTAATGTCGCAGAAGAAGGCAGCGGAGCGGGAGCGCGAGGAGGACCCCCTCTCGCTGCTCCCCTCCGGCGTAGACGGCCAGGCATTGCACAGGTCGCCCGAGCCAAGTCTGAGGGTCACCTTGTTTCTCGGGTGGCCCACCCTAGGCGCCACCCCGACTTGAGTCCTGCTCAAGTCGGGGTACCCGGGGTCGGGCTGGTCAATAGCTAACGCTGGCAACGGCTCGTTCCAATCGGGTGTGAAGGGGAACCGGGGGAGTTTAGTGGGTAGTGGACGCTTTAGTCTCGAGTCCCACACACGGCCTCAGGTTTAGCTAGCCTGCGGTTAAGGTGCATAAACGCATTCTCCTCCGAAAAAAAAAAGAATTTGTTACAAATGATTCATTGAAAATAATCGCTACACCTGAACACGGTTACATCCAAAGTTACTATAGCCAAAAAATGTTGTACTAAAGTATGCTTTAAATTCAAGGCACTTAGTTTTAACGTCGCTGTAGCCAATTGGTCGCTTCGCTACAACCAAGGTCGTAATAAATGAATTCTAATCTACCTACACTTTAATTTAAAAAATAAAAGAAAAATGTTTTAAAAGTATTTATCCGCCTTTTTGGATAAATACTCAAGTAAAAATGGATATTTATGAGTATTTATCCATTTTGAGTATTTATCCGGATAAAAACCCATCACTAGTTGATGAGCTTACGGAAATGATATGTAAACAAGTAACAATGTAATTTATTTATTTATAAAAACTTTATTGACCACACAAATTGGCTACAAAAGGCGGACTTAACACTAAAAGCATTCTCTACCAGTCAACCTTTAGGAAAAACAAAATGCTTGAATGCGGCAAAGAGCAAACTAATTAATAAGTAATTATCTTCTGTCTGCTTATATTTACTCTGCTTTCTACTTATATTTGCTATAGTATGTGACAAACTTAAAATCATTCATGTTTTTATTACAGAGTTCTACTTAATCAAGAACATTTGACAGAAGCACATTCAGTACCTAACTGCCAACAATGGCACAGGTTACTTCAGCACCTATTGAGCCATTGCCACCTTCTGCCTACAGCTTCGTGAGTGTCTGGTTCAGCATCCCAAGTTGGTGACATCACCCTTTTGCAGAGTGGATATCCAGAATAACCTAAAATAAAATATTATTTAAGTTTCAGTTTGTACTGTGTGTGCCTGTGTTCTTGTTAGATACAGTTGAAGGAAGGATACTTCCGTTGTTGTCTACTGTTTTTAAGGTGTTTTGTAAGTCTATTAAATCAATGTAATTATGCTAATTTTATTATTTATTAGCCCATTGTGTTCTTTTGTTTAAGTTTATTAAAAAATGTACTTAATTATAAAATTATTTTGAAAAAGTATAATGGTTTTGATTTTTATAAATAAAGATAAAAAATAATATAATTCATGCACGCAAATGTTTGTACCCTGTGGGGATTGAACCCGCCCTCTGGTGTCATAGCCGACTTCTCGACCAATTACATCAAATAGCTCGTCACTTAGTAGGTTTAGGATGAAAATACAATAATAAATATTACCTAAAAACCATAAAGCCTTATTAGTGCTCAGCTTTCCAAGTGTGGGCAAAGAGCATGGTTTGACCAAATGAAAGAATCTTGATTAGCACTGGGATTGCTTGCATCTACACTTCTAATTTTTGCATATTAGCTTCTTAGCATTGCAAATCTGGAAATATAATGTTTAGATTATTATTATTTTACCACAAGTTGTAATGATCGAAGTTCTAAATACTAAAATCACAGTTCACTTCTTTATTTGCTTACCAACTGGACATTCAGGCTTTGTAAACAAATTAAATAGACATAAACAAATTAAATAGACATGCTTGTATCATAAACATTCCATTTCGAACGGGTCACTTATTTTGCGAAGGCGACGTAGCTTATTTCTTCCATCTTATTGGAATTCTGTTTCCAAATACTTAAAGAATTCGTTACACTTCTACAAAAATAGGTGTAAATGTTTTAAAATAGGTTACTTTTTATTTAAACGCTAATTTTACTTTCAATAATCCACTTCTTATCAAAAGATACTTACGTTTGACAAAAATACTGACTCCTAACCGGGGCACAAGAGACTCATGAACATAAGCACGAAAAGGTACGGAACAAAATTCGACGACAAACTAGAGATTCACTCACACAATCACAAAACAATTCTGTTAAAGCTACTCCAGAGTAGCTTTTTAAGGATCGGTTTATTTGACGTTTCGGACGTTCAAAAGACGCTTTGCTTGACATTTAAAGCCACTCATGGTACGAAACGTCCATACAAAAAAAAAGGTGAACGGTTGTCAAAACGTCAAAGTAAATTGCCCTGCGACTGACCTGCCACAGGCCTGCTTTAAGGTTGTCATGGTACAATAAAGCAGAGCAGTTCAATTTAAGTCCTGCTATAAGAGCTCATAGTAAGGCCCCTGGTGTACAAGTGTGGTCAGTGGTGTCTTTTTACTTGCTCAGTGAGTGGTGGAGTGGGTGAATTAAAAAAAAAGATGTCAAGCAAATGTCAAAAATGGCAATGTGAAAGAAATTCGTAGTAAAAAATATTTTTTTTTTCCAAATTAAATTTTAACAAAATGTATAAAGGTTTTGCCCGTATTTTAGCTCATACAGATAGATTACAGTCGTGTATATCTCCGTGTCTTAGAAGTTCCGCGCTTTGCACGCGTAAAGGAAAACTCGGAAGTATAGGTTATATTTTTATGCGAACTAAAAAACATGATCGTGGGAATCCTTCAGCTCTGTTCGTGCCGGTGCCAGTGAAACCTAACCCCGATGATATTAACGTTGGCGAAGAATTCACTGGGCGCTTGAAAAAACAAGATTTACTGAAGATTCTGAATAAGTTTTACCAGAAGCCAGAAGTCCGGGTCTTGGCTGCAGAAAATGGATTGGATGACCAGTTATTGCATCAGGCATTCTTGTCATTTAGAAGACACTGCTTGGAACATGATTTGCCGCCAGATTTACATATAATAATTAGTGATATATTACAAGGTATGCTTGAACCTGTTTTTATAAATTTTTCCTCCTCTCCTCAATATCCTCAAGATAGATTGTTGTGCTCATTCAACATTTGGTAAAAAGTAACTTTCACAATGTTTATGTGGCTAGTTTCATTTCAAAACTATCTTTATTTATTTAATTGTTGCATTGTAGTTATTTTCTCAATGTGATAATATTTTTTAAGTGAGTGGTTGACCAAAAAGGTACCTAGGTAAAATAATTGATTTCGAGTAAATCGCGTTTGGAGTTTCATGTTTTGTTAGAGGATGTATTCCGCCTTGGCTCACAAAAAAAAAATCATAAAAACAACTTTACTGGTTAGTCCGAAGCAAAGCTAAAAGACCAGAGATTCAAAAAAAAAAACGCTTTCCAATCCCTCCAGGTCCCTTTTTGGTTAACCACTCACATATTCATATTTCTGAGATAGTTGTTATTGTTCGACTTAATTTTGTTTACAGGTGCTGGACATGTTGATGACTTATTTCCATATTTCCTAAGACATGCAAGACTGGCTTTTCCACATTTAGACTGTTTGGACGATTTAAAGAAAATATCTGATCTAAGAACTCCGGCAAATTGGTAATTTATTAATTTAATGTTTAGATCCAAAGCTATGTGATAATTATCATTAATCATAATAACACAAAAATTAACCATTGTTTGAAATAATTGCTTTTAATTTTTTTTATTAATTTCAGGTACCCAGAAGCTAGGAGTAAAAACAGAAAGATAATCTTTCATGCTGGCCCTACAAACTCCGGAAAAACTTATCATGCAATGGAAAGGTTCCTAGAAGCAAAGTCTGGTGTTTATTGTGGACCTTTAAAGTTATTAGCTACAGAAATTTATCACAAATCGAATAAAAGAGTATGTGAGATGATATAGTACTTGCAATCGAATAGGTCCATTTTGTCTGCTCTCAGTGTCATAGAAAATAGCTCTTTACCCCATACAAATAAGATTCATAAGATGTTTATAGACACAAAAGTGTAGGCAAAGGCTTTTAGGCCTACATAATACTTAAGCCTTATTGCCATAGGCTAAAGTTTTATTTCCAATGGTGCTGAGAGCTGGCAAAATGGACTTATTAGACTGCAACAACTTTAGTACCTAATGTAATTTCTACTTTAATTTTAAACAAAGGAAGTAACTAGTATGTAAATATGGTTTTAGGGCACATCATGTGATTTAATCACAGGCGAAGAGAGAAGACATGCGTCCCAATATGCAACTCTTACAAGTACCTCAGATGACAATGCTGAACAATCAGAGACTGAACCTTTATTACTGGAAGAGAGTGAACTGACTCCGTCTAGTCATGTGGCCTGCACAGTGGAGATGACCTCGCTAAATAATGCCTGTAAGTCAGAGATAATCCTACTACTAATATTATAAATGCGATGCGAAAGTCTGGATGTTTGGATGTTTGTTTGTTCCTCAATCACGCCTAAACGGCTGAACGGATCAAGATGAAATTTGGCACACGTATAGTTTATAACCCGGATTAGGACATATGCTATAAAATTCCTACAGGAAACGTCTCATTCTCACGGGAATAACAATTTTGAAACTACTGAACCGATTTTAATAATTCTTTCACTGTTGGAAAGCTACACTATCCCCGGTGAACATAGGGTACTATTGATCCCGGAAATGTGGGGGGAAGGCGGATATTTGAAAAAAGAGATTACGCGCGGGTGAAACCGTGGGCAGAAGGCTAGTTCATCAATAGATGTTTCACAATCATCTTGAAATAAAAGGCAAAAAAATCGGAGAAACTAAGAATGTGGTAACAGTGTGGTATAGCATTGAGTGATGCTTCCTGGTTAAATTTCCCTAATTGGATAAGGCCACAGTGGCGACTTATCACTTTAAAGAGGCACCAAAATGATGGCATTTATAAAGTGATGAATTTGGTTATCCTGTTTTAGCCACTTGGTACTGCAGCTGAGTTTATGGACCAGTAACCTCAGGATTCTTATTAAGGGGCATTATCCCACATAGGGAAACTCGGTGGTAACTATTTGTATGCCCCCTATCACGGCTCAGCATGAGGCAGGCTGTACACCTCTCTACTAAAGAAAGTGAATTAAAAAAATTGTTTTTCTTTTTCAGATGAAGTAGCAATTATAGACGAAATTCAAATGATTGGAGACAGAGGAAGAGGCTGGGCATGGACAAGAGCAATATTAGGTAAGTAACATTTCCTGAAGAATATTGAAATACCTTTCCTCATATACTATTCTAATGACCAACATTTTGAAAAATTGTTTTGCAGGTCTCCAAGCAGATGAAATACATTTATGTGGAGAAGCTGGGGCGATAAATCTCATAGAGGAAATATGTAACACAACTGGTGAAGAAATGGAGGTGGGTGCAATGACATTCAATACAAAAACTAGACACCCAATCTCTAACAAAAGTTCCTCAAAAAACGTCCGAGTGGCGTTGTGTATGACGTATACATCAATTTATACAGATAACCTTAACACATTCGTTCAAATTAACACCTTATCTCGTGGCAGTAGTGTTTAATGTCAATTGTATACGATCGTTAGAAGTATAGACCGACAAACTTATCTGTTCCTGTGGCGGCGTCGCTAGTGTCGTTTTAGTACTGTCATTAAATATCGTTTTTGCATTGCAAAAACTGACATTTCACGTAGTTCCAATTTTGGCCACCGGAACAGATAAGTTTGTCGGTCTTAGTGACATTATGTCACGCGATGGAAGTCGCCTAAAGATTGCAGTGGAGTAGTCATGCGAAAAAAAATAGATTTAATAGAAAAATAATATAATCTTTATTTTTGCAATATTCTAATTACCTTGAAATAGAGTTAATTTATTAAAGAGTTGCCGTTTACTTTGGGTTTTAAATTTTTCTGTCTCTTTTAGCATATATAATGAAAACGTATGTTTATGTAAAGTTGAACTATTGTTTTCATTAAAATAGTTCTATGATTTGGAAAATCTATTGAATGTTGAATAAGACTTTCGAAAATGCTGGTATTTACAAACGATTTCAGTACTGCATAAACAATATTTTCCGCATTCAGCTTTGATGTATCATGTTGATAATGTCTTATGGTCTCTTCTGTTTTTTTACTTAAAATAAACACATCATTGGACGAATAAAACAATCCTCCCATGTTTCTGAAACCTTTAATTGTGTTATATTATGTCCGACTGAGGAAAATGGTTGGAACACACAACGGACCCTATATAAGGCTTGTAAAACTCTTCACCTCGGTCTCTTGCTATAATTGCTGTCCATTCAGCACACCGTATAGGATTTCGCGGAAAACTAAAAGAATAAAAAAATATATTAAAAAAACTACACTTATGTATATTCAAATAATGTAATTTCTTTTTGGGTCGAAACGATCTTTGCTATAATACTTTAACATTAATTTCATATTCATTTATTGTAATTTGTGTCTTTGAATACAGGTTTATAATATACCGTCACGGGGTGCCAATCGGCTCCCGAGACTGTTCAACCAGTCTGGAGAGTCCCCAGCGGAAGACCTTGGTCAACCTCGCTTCGCCAACAGAATTAAGAGGCATACCTAACGAGTAGCGAGCTCGTGCCTCGTTGCGGTGCTAAAGTTGGATAAGCTACCGGGTACAAAACGGTCACCCATCCAGTTACACGGCATCGCGTGAATTGCTGAACCTTTGTTATCGGTCTCGCAAGCATGCTACAATTAGACCAGGGCCGCTTTACGAATACAGGTTTATAAGATGTTAAACTAAGATAGTGTCAATGTATTATACCTTAGCAGGCATACCTACACATAAAATCAATACAGTATTCTTACTTATTATAAAATGAAATGTATACAGGAACTAAGTTTAAATAAGTTATTATTAAAATGCTAAACATTAAAATAAAATAGACTATTCATCTCCACAGCTTCTATGTTCCGTGAATATTTTGTTGTAACAATCGAAATGTAATTATTATGCAAAATGCTAAACACCGTAATGATATTTATGCAATTTTGTAAGTTTAAAGGAATACGTACCTGAAATATGACACTCCATCCTTTCTATGAGAGGATCTGCTATTATTTGCACAGTTTTTCACCGAACACTTCGTCATGACGTGGCGTTGTTGTCAAAGCGCTCTGTCGAAACAAAACTAAACGAAAACTCTGCCCAATAGTCGCGTGGGCAGACTTTTGCTTCGGACAATATTTGAGCGTGATTGGGTGTCTAGTTTTTGTATTGAATGTCATTGGGTGGGTGTTTATGTCTTTTTCTCATGTGAAGTTGTTTTTAATAATGGAATAAAAGTAACTTGTTTATCTTTTATTATGGTAATGTGCAGAAATCGCGTTTTAATTAACTTTGGTGTGTTGTATAAATGCTGACAAAGGCATTGCAAGCACAAACTAGGTTTGATTTGCCAAATATGTACCGAGTATCTTTAACAATGTTAGAAGCATTTTAATTTTTGGTTGCCATTTTTCATTTATGTCATCAATCTTGTAACTTATTTAATGCATTCCACTAGCCACTACACTAAACTACACTGAACTATGTTCTTAATATGATTTTTTTTCCAGGTACGCTCATATAAAAGACTAACAGAATTGAAAGTGGAAGATACGGCGTTAGGTTCCTTAGATAACGTAAAGCCGGGCGACTGTATAGTATGTTTCAATAAGAACGACATTTACAGTGTAAGTCGAGCCATTGAACAGAGGTCAGTCCCATGCTGAGGCAGGTATCCAATGTTAGAACTTTTGTCTTTCTTTGGCAGTGTGTTGTGGGTGTGTTGGCAAGTTACGTTGAACTGATAAAGCATGCTCATACCAGTTTTTAGGATATAGTTTAACATTATAAAGTGGCGAACTTAATTAATGTAGATAAAACAAGTTCTCCTAAACAGATGGTATTTTCGATACAGACATTGAGCTTTAATCACAGTATCTTTTTAAAAATACTGTTTTGCTATATTCGTTTAACTAAAACATAAAAAAATATTGGCCTATTGACCACCATCACTGAAATTAAGTTATTAAGTCGTACGTCGTTGTCACAAGCATCGCTTACGGCTTAATCACGACGCTTGCCCAATAGGGATTGGTAGTCACAAAAACGAGCTGTGTTTGAAAATCTCTGGGTCCTGAATTCAATTCCAAAGCAAATCGAGAAAAGACTAGATTCGGTACTAAAACTTAAGGTTATCAAAACACTAACTGAAACTACTTGCAATACACACACAACATTTCCAAAAAAATATCATGTATGGTACTTTATTTTATATCAAGTCATCCGACTTACTGCAGATTTTACACCCGGGCGTAAGTTTAGTATGGTTGACTTGTGCTAGCGCGTTCGAACAATAGATGCTAAAATGATAAAAAATCTGCAGTGTGCAAATCTCTAGACCATGTTACTGCCAGTAAAGACGTAGAAAAGCTTTTGTCATGTCCCGAAATTAAATCGCATGTTCCACAAAATGCATGCTTTATTTAATGCCCTATATTAAGTTACGTCGTCATTTCAGGGGACATGAAGTGGCCGTCATATACGGTAGTTTACCGCCTGGTACAAAGTTAGCTCAAGCGAATAAGTTCAATGACCCTGAAAGTTCATGTAAAGTCATGGTGGCAACCGATGCGATAGGACTAGGAATCAATTTGTAAGTATTTTTTAATTATTGTTTTGCACGATTTTCTTGCAATTTTAGTACTAAATTGATTTATCTTTTTACATAAGATGTTCTTTTTACTGCCAGATTCGCAATTTATAAAATGCAGTTTTTCTATTATTTACCTTCTCCCATAAGGTAGTATAGGTGCGTAGCTGTCTACTGTACATCTTAATGTACAGTAGACAGCTGCACATCAGACTACCCTAATTTGTCATATTTCTACAACCAATTTTCAGGTTTATTTACTTCGCATAGAGTTCTTTTTCAATTATGAACTTTGGACAGATTAGGGTAGGTGGATCTGTTGTCGTCCGTACAGTAATGTAAATTAAAACCATTTTAGGAGCATAAGAAGAATAATATTCTATTCATTAATAAAACCAGTGATAAATGAAGATGGAGAGAAGGAAATGGATATAATTAGTATATCACAAGCACTGCAAATTGCTGGTGAGGATTTGTTATAATTTTATTTATTTTTAAGTTTAACCACTGACATACGTTCGTGATCGTTTTTCTGAAAACCGACAAAAGAGATTGAGAGAAAGAGAGATAGACAAAAGAGAGAGATTTCAAGTGACGCTGGTGAAGTGTCCCTCAATGGAATAGGCCGCAGTGACCGCTTACCATCAGGTAGGCTGCGTGCCAGTCTGTCAACTGACCTAGTATAAAAAAAGAGATGGTAGTGGTGGTGGTTAAAAGTTTATTTCAAAAAAGTGTTTTCAAAATGCTTTCGTCTCTATGTTAATGAAATAAGGTTAATTTTGGCGACTACCAATTCAAGGGTTCTTGTGGTGCGTAGGTCGCGCGGGGCGGTACGGCAGCGCGTGGGAGACGGGCTACGTGACGGCCTTCCGCGCTGAAGACTTAGGAACACTTCGCTCGCTGTTGTCGCGAACACCCGAGCCAGTTGCGCAGGCAGGACTTCACCCCACCGCTGAGCAGATGGAGTTATATGCCTACCACCTACCGCACGCCAGCCTTAGCAGCCTCATGGTACGTACCACACACTTCTAGAAATCTGTCTCTTAAAGGGAACCGAAATCTTGGAAGTATCACGGCCTTCCGCGCGGAAGACTTAGACACGTTGCGCTCGCTGCTGTCTCGAACTCCCGAACCTGTTCAAGCAGGACTGCACCCCACGGCTGAACAGATGGAGTAAGGCTGACCCCACATTTGGCGGGCGCGGTTGTGGAGCGGGCTCCCGACGTCTCTTTGAGCGGTCAACCGATCGCCGCACACTGGTAAATCGTCGGCGGCGAACACGTCGAACACATAATAATTCATAATTCATTTATTACTCAGTCTAAAATGGACCATTTACACAGTGTTTTACATAATAAGTCGGTAACTTATGTCGGACTCGCCCCGGGCGGCACTTTTTAGGGGGCAGCAAAATTTCCTGGAGGAGCAAAAAAAAGAAAAAAAGGGGCGGCAGAATTGTACAAAAGGGCGGCAGAATCGTCTTCTGCCCCAAGGGCTGTTCTGGAGGAGCAAAAAAAAAAAAGGGCGGCAGAATTGTCTTTCCGCCCCGGGCGGCCGATACCCACGCTACGCCACTGATGAGTGGTAAAGTCTCACGTTATATTTCCTTCAGGACATCTTCGTGCACCTATGCACGGTGGACGACTCGCTGTACTTCATGTGCAACACGGAGGCGTTCAAGTTCCTGGCGGAGATGATCCAGCACGTGCCGCTGCCGCTGCGCGCGCGCTACGTGTTCTGCTGCGCGCCCATCAACAACAAGTTCCCTTTCGTCTGCGCTACATTCCTCAAGGTAATCGTCATCATCAGCCTGTTTCAGTTGTGTTGTATTATCGAATACAGTCACAAAATATTAAAATTTCAACTACAGTCAAATACCCTATTCCTCACTCCACGTTTACCAAGACGCGGTCTCCACTCCAGAATTCGTTTACCCTAACGGTTGTCGGATCTCCGGCTTCACTTCGCCGGTTCGCTTGCTAATCCGCTGAGCTATGTAGATGACTTTAGTTGTCTCAAGGATATCAAGGTATCTTGTACGAATAATATATTGCATAATATGACTTGTCCGTTAGAACATTTGGGACGCGACTTGAGGTCTTATAGTTTTTAATAAAACATCATCAGTAGTAGTAGTAAGATGGCGAGGCAAAACATTGGGCCGCATTTGACCACTTATGTACCAATAGGGGTACATGACGGCCACTATAGGTCGTCTTCAGTAACGGAGTCCTACACCGCCCAGAAGTAGATTACTCAATATGCGTATAAAATTGACAAGGAGCATTGGACGAAATGGATAAGAAACAGTTAAATTGGAGTATAAATTATTTTGTTTAGTTACGATACATTTTTTTTTATTACAGTAGGTGATACGATAGGTGTTCAAACAGCAGCCTTCAGATTTAATGTTAAAGGTTATAATTTATTACTGGCAATAAAATATGTAATAAAATCTGATAACTGATAGGCAACTAAATATGTAATTTGTTATGTAACTTAAACAAAATGAACTATTTATCAGATTGGCGAAACGTATATATACAATACAATGTATTGCAAACTGACGTAACTAGCGCTGTCTGCGATATTCAACTCAATAATGTCGTCAATAATGTGACGAAAGAGAGTGCGTTTAAGCATCTTAACCGCGGTTTTTAGTGGGTAAACCACGCCTCCTTTTTTCTGGAGTGGAGATGCCCGTCTTAGGACTTCGGGAGTCTCATATACTACCCTGCCCCCCGGTAGGTTTTCCCTACGCGATAACAAAAAAATAATCTCAAAAGGCAAAAGTGATTTGTTAGTTTAGACAGTGTGGTACTTGGTTAAGAGATGATACACCTGTGTCTCTCTTACGATTACGAACTAACTGAGCGAGCAAAAAATACATTTGTGTAGATTAAATTCTTTATGTTAGTTTCACTATGCTGTCAGTAAAGTTCCTGGTGTTTATCAGTCAGATATCTTCGATGCTGACCCTTTTTTTCAGTTATCTAAAAAGAAGTGTCATTGATATCTGACGGATGAGTTTATCACTTACTTATAGACCGATAAACTTATCCTTTCGGTGGCCAAAATTGGAACTACATCATCATCATCATTGCCAGTTGTTGCTGTTACAAATAAGCCATTAATTTATTTGGTTAATCCAAAGTGAATTGTTAATATTGAGAAATATAATTCAAAAATAAAAAGGTGTTTTAATTATTATTCGACGTTTTTATCAACAACAACAATTATTAAATATCAAATTAAAATTTTGATCACTTTTTGCACACTAGGACAATAAAAATATTTTTATTCTTAAAAGCGCAAAAACGATTTTTAATGGCAATACTAAAACGACAATAACGACGCCGCCACCGGAACAGATAAGTTTGTCGGACTATACAGTGATTGCACTAGCCCTAAGGCTACGTCCCCAGAGTAGGCAAACTGTTAGCGGCAGACTAACAGTTTGACAGTCTGCGTCTTATCGATTTAGTACGCCTTTCCATATTTATCAAATGGAGTTTCCACAGTTTGCTAGTTTTGCGCTCACTGTACGCAGTTTGCAGCGCTACGCGCTTCGACTGTCTCAGTGAGCGGCCAGCCCAGCAACACCGGGTGCGACGATCAAAATTTAAAATTCAGTTCGCCACTTTACGGCTCACTTAGTCTGCCGCTAATCTGTTTCGTGTGTGGGCGTGGATTGGCTTGAAAACTCGAGTTATCAAGCCAATCCACGCCCACACACGGTCAAATTGGTTTGATCCAATCGATTGGATCAAGCCGATTTGACGATAGGCTTGATGGTGTATGGCCAGCATAACAGTTTGCCTACTGGGGACGCAGCCTAAATCTAGTTTCTCTTCCAGATGGTCCGGCAGTACAGTCGGAACGAGCCTATAACGAGAAACTGGTTGTGCAACGCCGTGGACTGGCCTCTCCCCTCGCCCAAGACTATCATGGATCTGGTACACTTGGAGTCAGTGTTTGACGTCCTGGAGTTATATTTATGGCTTAGGTGATTATAATACATATAATTGTTAATTAATAACACAGTTTACATGTAAAGGTACGCGAGCGTATTTTTTTTCTCTCTCTGGCAGTTTTCTATTAATGTGACGCCAGTACAGTGTTGTATATAAAAAAAAATACTCTGTCGGAATACTGACAGCTGTCAGTTATATGTTTAGTCAGTTATTAAGCTATGCCATGGTTCAGTAATGAACTACAATGGCTACAAATCATCGCATGTGACCTATTTATCTCTTTCGTAGCATAATATTGTTTAAATTGCATCTTTATAAATATCTTTGCTTTTGTTAAACTATATCTACGTGTTTTGTCCTCAGTTATCGATTCTCAGACATGTTCCCCGATGTAAAGTTAGTGCGAGATATGGAGAATGAATTAGACGCCATAATACAGCAAGGAATCTTTCAAATCACAAGGTAATATATTAAATTAGATCTACGTGATATCGATGGTTTCTAAACAAAAAAATAAACATTTAAAAGACTGAAAGAATACACAATACAGTTCGCGATTCGTCAAGTAATCATTAAAATAAATGATTTACTAGCGACTCGCCCCGGCTTCGCACAGATGCAATGGTGTTTCTCTACTATATTATGCATTTATTATACATATAAACCTTCCTCTTGAATCACTCTATCTACTAAATAAACCGCATCAAAATCCGTTGCGTGGTTTTAAAGATCTAAGCATACATAGGGACAGACAGCGAGAAGCGACTTTGCTTTAGACTATGTAGTGATAACGTCCTCTTACTGTTGTCTATAGATTACTCCGCAACTCGGAACAGATTCTGCGAGACGAACCGGAGGGAGGCGAGATCGAGGAACGGAGGAGGTTGCCCAGGGGTATGCACGTGCAAGCTAAAGATGACAAGGGCAAACTATCCGACATGCTTGTCGCGAGGGTATGTTGGATATTTTTAATAAACATTTAGGCTTTAATTAAACCATTATGTAGATGGCGCTGCTGTCGGGATGCTACAAAATCGCATATCAAATCAGAAATAGTTATTTTAAATGAATAAATAAATATCTATGGACATTATTCACACAGCGCCATCTAGCCTCAAACTAAGCATTAGCTTGTGCTATGGGTGCCAGACAACAGATAAACATTACTTATATACTTTTTATTTGTAAATACATACATATTATACACAGATACAACCTGACTAATACAAACAGACATGTTGATATTGTGTTGTGCTATGTTTCTGTCGATGAGTTAGATCGCCTTTTAAAAAAACTTTCCTTGGGCTGGTCGATTGCCACAAAGATGGCACCACCTCGTCCTTCTCGGGTGGGTAGGGGAAATTGGGGGAGTTTAGTCCCACACACGGCGTAATCGTTTGTAGCCTGCGGTTATGAAAAAAAAAAAAATAAAGGAAAAACTTTAACCTTTCATTACTATCAAACGAAGTATAGTTATTAAGCTGCACCTCGTTAGATAGAAAAAAATGCTAAGAACGGCTTTATGTTTACAGGGCCTCATCACGCCGCAGATGTTGAAGAAACTCCAGCAAGAGCTATCAACAGACAATAAAGTTGACAGAAGTAAAAAAAAGGGAATCACTAGGAATAGAAGGAAATGAGAAAACCTGTTATTTGTTAAGAATGTTTTTGACCGAAGTATGAATGTGAATAAAATGTTTTAGCAGTGCATTTTTTTTTTAAGGTTTTACACAACTGATTTATAATATTATTTAAATTATTTTACTTATATATGTTATCTCATAGGAAGTAATATCCCTGAATATAAAGTAGCCTGTGCCCTTTTCCAGGTTGTAAACGATAATATAATTACTTTTTCAATCTACAAAATATTTACAACCTCAACACAATCCATTCTTCAGAAAAAAGTATTAGATGAATGTCTTTTGCGTAAAATTATTAATATATTCTATTTAATGAATGACAGACTATAAATAGGTACTTTACACTCACTATTACTAACCGGAAGGTTGATTAGAAATTTAGTTTAATTAAGTGAATGGAGTGATAACTAATACTTAACCTTATTCTTACGAGAATTGATAAGAGAGAGCCATCAATTTGCAAATAGCTGGCATAAATACGAGTCTGTATGGTTTTCATTCACCATTCACCAGCTCCTAATGGTCTGCAAAGAAGTGAAACGTTAACAGACCACGAAAGAAACAATAGATAGCTTGACTAATTTTCTTGAATATTTCAGTGCATTCAAAAGAAAACGTAAAGTCATTTCAAAGATTTTTTGGTTCATTTAATAAGTGTCACTGGAATGGAATATAATAGAAATTTTATGCAACTTCACTTGTGCACCAGTTTCACCACTGACAAAAAATTCGGGATAATTTATCTGTTTAAAAAAACTGAGATGCAGTCTTTTTGTCGATTTAAAAAAGAGGACATCATTGCGAAATTATTCTTGGGTTATGAAACTGGATCTAAGTTATTCAGTTGCAAACAAGAATGAATTAGATATTGGAACGAGGTCGCCTCGATGGTTTAGTGGTTTCAGGGTCGTGATCTCGAGGACTTGGGTTCAATTCCCGGTTCGAGCAAAATATATGTCGGTTATTTTTAACACAGATCATAGGTTTGTGATCTCCAATCCGCATTTGGTAAGAGATGTGATTTAGTAAGCAAACTAAAAAACATACAATTCACGTATTATGTACTTATACGTGAATTGTATGTTTTTTGGTTTGCTTTTGACGTTTTTCGGTAACTTAAGTATAAACAATGTTTACCGCGATTAAGTAACATATCTTCGGTACTCTCGAGAACCGATCTTATCGTAACGTGAACCCACTGACTTGTCACTTATCTGTCACCTCTAACCGAGGGTAGTTGGCACGTCGCGCGGGCGATACGCGTGACAGTTAAAAATGCGTTACAACAGTGTATTGTTACTGTTTATTTTCGTTTTTAATGTTATCCCACGACAAGTGAATGGTAATTATTACTTTATTTTTAATATGTGAAAATGTGGTATTATTTTAGTGAGAATTGTTATGCAAAACGTATAACAAGTGGTGAATTTTTTGTGATCAATTTTTTTATATTAACATAGGTAAGGTCAGTATTTTAATGTCCTACTTACTGCAGGAAAAGGTTTCGAAATCAAGTCAGCGTTAAGAAAATAACGGCTACTTATTATGATAAAAAAATCGAAAAGAGGTGCCGAAATTCGGTTAAGATGACATTATTTGTTGTTTCGTAGGATTTTTATAAATAAAATAATATCTGACGACATCACAAACATTGATTTGACCCATCATTGGGTAGGATTCGAAGCCACAGCCCCTGGTTTACTACAAAACCGACTAATCACCTTCTATAACGGTCTGTGTTTATACTTATAGTTGGTTTATTCCTTGTATTCCCACCTGTTCTATTGAACAGTCCTACCGTAGGACTAATGCGGCTTTTTTTCTGTATTAATTTTACAGCCTACAGGGTATTTGACACTGATGCTGGGGTGACAATCTTGGCTCTGGAAAATGAGACGGTCAACATTCAATGTCAGGCGAATATGCCAATGGCGTATTGTGGGTTCGTTCATCCGACTGGACTCCGATATTCGTAAGTAATAATTTAGACGTTAAAATCAAGGTTTTCTTAGTATCTGAGTAACTTACTTCTGCGTGACACTTTGTCTTTTCCATAGCCATTTAAAAAAAGCCTATTAGCTTCCCCCCTAACCACTGTGTAGCTTGAGGTATAAAACTCGGAGGTCGTAGGTGCGATTCCCGCCTAGGGTCTGGTTGGTGCGAAGACTTTTTAGAGTCCGAATGGCTAGCTTTACTAGTTCGTCACTTGGATGCTATGGCTGTGCTTCGACAAAATCAAAGGAAGTACACTTAAAATTAAAGACTCAAAAATCAGAGGACTCTAAAGTTTGGTAGAACTTGGAGTACGATTTCTCATTGAGTCCATAAATGGAATAGACCGCAGTGGCCGTTCCGTCAAATGAGCTGAAATAACATGATAAGAAAAGTATTTAAAAATTTAAATATATGAGTGCTTTAACAAACTGCAATTTTTTACATGATATTTTGACATGTCACACACTAAGAACATACAACAAACAAGGAATAACTCTGAATCAGGTGACATCTTTTCGAAATATCACTAATAGAAAAAAAAATCCATACATAATGATATTACTTACCTAAATGTTTAGCATGTTAATTTACTACACTCGCGAATATTTTTAATACATTACAAACTTGGCATTGAGTCTTGACTTGATACTCAATTGAATAGGTATACCTGGGTATACCAACATAAGAAGCGCCAGACAATACGCGTGCACGAAATACTGCGTGACATTTTAGTCGTTGTTTTCCCGCAGTAAAATGATTCTATCTAAGTAGTACAATAGATTAGTGAAGTTTTTTTTTAGTCAAATCAAAAGTTTTACGAATTTGATAGACAAAGCTCGAATTATTAGTACTAACTTCGTCGCGGACGGTCACTTGCTGGGATCATTGACCTTCGCGCTTATCAAAAAGATGATAATTCACTATTTTCCAACATTCGATATGCATTTTCCCGTCAAACTATAATTTTTTTTTTCAAAAAAGTTAAAAAAAAAATTTCAAAAAAAAAATTCAAAAAAAAATTACCTGCAAAAATCGATAGTACTACTATAACTGAAGCATTCTGCTGCGGGAAAACAACGACTAAAAAAACACGCAGTATACTTACGATAAAACTGTATAATAAATGTACCTAAACTGGGTATACTATAGTCGAGTCATTTTAATAGGTCTCATTTGACAGTTCATTTATGCAAAGAAAAGGACAAAAATAAGCAAAGCAAACATAGTAGATATTTGTGTGATTTGGTTATTTATCTGTCCTGTGCGCCAGGAGTCCCGTGGGTTCGAATCCCACCTAGGACAAACATTTGAATTGGTTCTGCCTGGGTGGTTTTAGGTAGTAAGATAAAGCATAAGGTCCCGGTTTCAATCGCGGGTGTCGGTCAGAAAGTAGTTATCGACGTCGAAGGCGTTCCTATTGGTTTTATGTTATAAAAATAGTTCAGACCAATAAGTTGGGAGTCACACATGCAGCTAACCTGATGGTAAGAAACCACAGAGCAAATACAAAGTAGAATTACCCAATCTTGTTTCCTATAGAGAATGATGTGTCCTCGTTAGGAACTGCCACTGCGGCTTCTTTCTTTTTCTTTAAGTCTTTGAATTCAAGTGAACTGGCACCCACATAAATATTCCCGGAACACAGCCATAGCTAACGGCTATGTGATTGTGCGTGCACTATGATAATACCTGTGTTATCATAGTGCACGCACAATCACATTTATTGCCTTGGTTAGAAGAACGACTTTTCAAAGTTTGACAAATCAGCTACCATCCCCACAGGTGACATCTGCCCCTTAGCTGAGGCTATGTTCCGGAAATATTAATGTAGGTTTTTTTTTTATTGCAATGTGTAACAAGACGACAGATCGTACGCCTAATGGACGAGCAGATCGTACACCTAATGGTAAGCCACGTCTGCCCTTAGACTTCAGTGCCAAACAGTAAGCAGTTACTGTCTGGCACTAAACTGCCACTTTTGACGAGCCATTTGGTGTAATGGTCGAGAAGTCGGCTATTACACCAGAGGTCGCGGGTTCGATCCCCGCACGGTACAAACATTTGTGTGCATGAACATGTCTGTTTGTATCGGTCTGGGTGTTTCTATGTACAATATGTATGTATTTACAAAAAAAAAGTATTTATGTAATGTTTATCAGTTGTCTAGCACCTATAGCACAAGCTAATGCTTAGTTTGGGGCTAGATGGCGCTGTGTGAATAATGTCCACAGAACTGTATATATTCGGTGTAACTACTACGCATTACATAACTGGTTTATGTACCGTTAATATCAAAAAAGTACCTACTCATAACTTACCATCTTAATGGGTTCAACTTTCAATACAATAACGTCAAATATAAACAAAGTAATGAGATGATTGCTTAGTAATCGTAATAACTTTGTTTTGACTTATTTTAATGAAATCTTTAACTTACACTTTATTCTGTTGGTTTATTTACCTACATTTCGTTGATTTTATCACCCAGCCCAGGAGTAACATTTATGTGATGAACTTTTGTGTTTGTTGTGTCTGGATGTTTATTTCTATTTAAGTTTATTTATAGTATCTATCTACTTACATATATTTTTCATCCCACCATCTCGGAAAGAGTATTTTTAATCTTCAATATCTGAGTGGAAAAGCCGTTTTTATTCTCTAGAGGATAAAGTAAATTGAATTTAGAACATCGTGTGCACTAAGTTTGTGAATTATAAAAAAACATTAAACCTTTTTACGGCTACCTCTATGGTTCCGAATATATCATACAACTTTTTTTTAATTTGTTAAAAACTCAGACTCGGAACCTTCTTGGTGTTCTTTTTTCAATTTGCTTTTTTTTGCATTTAGTCATTTCCTCGCTGAGGTGGAATGAAAAGTTACGTGTTGCACTCGAGTGCAAAGATTTTTCACCTCGTGCTCTTTTGATTCCCTCGCTAACGCTCAGGATTCTAATTTTGAATCACTCGCTGCGCTCGTGATTCAATTTTAGAATCCTTCGCTTGCTCGGTCATCAAAATTGAACACGCGGTTAAAAAGCAACTTTGCACTCTTGTATAACAAATAACTATTTCATCCCACCATCTCGGAAAGAGTATTTTTAATCTTCAATATCTGAGTGGAAAAGCCGTTTTTATTCTCTAGAGGATAAAGTACCTAAATTGAATTTAGAACATCATGTGCACTAAGTTTGTGAATTAAAAAAACATTAAACCTATTTACTGCTACCTCTATGGTGCCGAATATATCATACAACTTTTTGGTGTTCTTTTTTCAATTTGCTTTGTACGCGGTTCTTTACGCGGCATTTTTTCACGTCATTTGACGAGCCATTTGGTGTAATGGTCGAGATGTCGGCTATTACACCAGAGGTCGCGGGTTCGATCCCCGCACGGTACAAACATTTGTGTGCATGAACATGTCTGTTTGTATCGGTCTGGGTGTTTCTATGTATAATATGTATGTATTTACAAAAAAAAAAAGTATATAAGTAATGTTTATCCGTTGTCCAACACCCATAGCACAAGCTAATGCTTAGTTTGGGGCTGGATGGCGCTGTGTGAATAATGTCCAGAGATATTTATTTCCTCGCTGAGGTGGAATGAAAAGTTACGTGTTGCACTCGAGTGCAAAGATTTTTCACCTCGTGCTCTTTTGATTTCCTCGCTAACGCTCAGGATTCTAATTTTGAATCACTCGCTGCGCTCGTGATTCAATTTTAGAATCCTTCGCTTGCTCGGTCATCAAAATTGAACACGCGGTTAAAAAGCAACTTTGCACTCTTGTATAACAAATAACTAATGTACTTTAATTTTTTCTGATACCCTTTACACAAGTGCTGAAGCAGCTTACTTTGGGGTCAGATCATTGTAGATGTTGTCAAAAAAAACGTCAACCATCTGTATGTTTGTATAGGTACCGGTACCTTACCAAAAACACAAGTTAATAAAAAATATAATAAACATTATTGTTATCAATAAAATCAAAAGCCTTTACGCACCATGATAATGATTGTGTAAGTGGGAATTGTTCTTTTATCGACAATAAATCGTATTACTATTATTGTCTATATGAATCGAAGCATAATATTCTCTAAGCGATATTATTGTAAAGCAAGTATACGGACGAATTTGAAACACGTGTTTGCAACATAATGCATTAGTTAGTTGCTATAAATAATAAATTTAACAAATTATAGATGCTGCCTCCAGAGACTAGAAAGAAAGAATTAACTGCTTTTTCAAGACAATTAAAAAACACAAAATGCTATTAGACATTTTTTCCATAAATATAAAATCTCATCTTATTCACGTCCCACTGCTTAAAAAAAGCTACCATAATCGTTACAATGATATTCTGATTAAGTATATTGAGGCAATTTTCTCTCATAATTAAATAAGACTTATTTTTCAGGATTACTGGGCAGAGTCTCAAAGACGGCCAATGTTCTATGAAGTTGAAGGTCACCGCCTTCGACAATGGCGAGTGGAAATGTCACATGGGACGGGAATCCAGCGGTATAGAAAAGATGCAGACCATCCTCGTGAGAGTGGTGAACCAACTGGCGGCCATCAGGCCTAACTTGACTGCTGTGCACGGGAAGCCGGTGACCCTGGAATGTGCTACCACTAAGAGGATGACGACGCTCAAATACTGTCGGTTCGAGCCGCCTGTCGGGACTCCGTTTAGCATCAGTTCTGCAGTTACGGCTGATTCGTAAGTTATTATACAAGGTGGGCCAAAAGAAGTCATCCGATGTTGTTTGGCTCTCATTTTTTTTCTAAATGAAAATTTTCGATTCTGTTTTTTGATTATGTTTATTTGAACCTTTAGAATTTTATTGGTCACGCCGAGAAGATGATATCGGTCATATAGGCGCCGTCACAATTGATTTCCATACGGGCTCGTTTTATGGCATTTCTCATCACCTCGCCGAGAACTTCGGGCCACAGATTCTGGCACTCGTGTCAAATGTTGTCCTTGAGGGCTTCCAGGGTCTTGTGCTTGTTCACGTAAACATGGGACTTCAAAAAACCCCACAAAAATAAAACAGGAACGGTTAAATTGGGCGATCTTGCAGGCCAGTGCAAATCGCCAAAACGAGAGATGAGGCGACCCGGGAACGCCGCCTTCAGAATATCGGTTGTGGCTCGCGCAGTGTGTGCCGTTGCTCCGTCCTGTTAAAACCACATGTCCACCAGTCCTTATTCGTCCAATTGCGGCAGAAAAAACTCGAATAACATGGCCCTATAGTGCGCACCGTCCACTGTTGTCGTTTCCGGCGACAGCTCGACATCCTCAGCAACAGCGGCGATATTCTCGGCAGAACGGGCACTCCGGGGCCGGCCACTCCTGGCAATGTCTCTTGTGGTCCCATACTCTTCAAGGTTAGTGGCCAAACGGCACAGTGTTTGCGCAGTCGGTGTCGGACGGCCGGGGAATCGGCGACGAAATTCGCGCTGCGCCAACACCACAGACGAATTGGTTACGCAAAAAAATAGACACGATTGTTCCGCGTTCTTGGGGAGTGTATCGCTCCATGGCTTGTTTACATAAATTCTACATCTGTCTAGTCCACAAATGTCATAACAGAATTGACATTGGTGGCCATTTACAAAAATAAGAACATCTTCCAATAGGGTGATTTCTTTTGGCCCACCTTGTAGTTACTAAAATAAATTGCTACATTGATAACACACGGTGGTGGGTCACCGCGGTCTCCAATCGAAAACTCGTATCTATAGATATACGAATCAAAGTATTGCTTGTCTCTGCTTCAAACGTGACCACTTTAGCGCAGCGTGCTAATTCGGCGGACGACGACTCAAAACCACTACACTGCATGTTCCCAGACCGATATTAGGAAGATACTTCTACCCGCAAAACAAGAGCATCGACCGCGGAGACTGCGTGATGACCATCCGCAAGGTGAAGTACGAGGACATGGGCCGGTGGACCTGCGGCGCCGGGTTCGATGACGGGAAGGAGCACATCGATATCATCACCTTGGAGGTTGAAGGTATTGCCTATCTTTTTAAATTTTTGTCCTTAGCCCAGTCACATTCGTCATAAGCAGGACATTATTCTGTGCGAAAACACAAGTGCAGTCTCTTCTAGCTTGCTCTTATTTCTCAATGTGGCAGCAATCTGACACTTCCAAAGAGAGATCAGATGCAGGACCAATTACAATACATAGATATGTCATACAAGCAATTCATAGATCATAAGTTCATAAAGTAACTCGTAATGCCCACTACTACCAATACTAATAAACAAACTATGTAATACCGCCAACATTGTATGTAAAGCGATTCAAGTAACTTACCAAGTTTCTTGCCGTGTTCTTCTTGATAGAAATTACCAGAAGAAATGTTAAATTTTTAACGTATTTTTCACAAATGAATGAAAATTTTAAATTACCTTTTCGCTAAATAGATTCGTGTTCTTCATACATGTTACACCATACCATAATCTCATCAGCTAATATTCCGTTTAGGACTATATACAATGTCGACAGCTTCGGCGACGGGAATCACATTTGGCGCGATCGGCATTGCCGCGTTCCTGTGCGTGCTCGGCATCGTCGTGTGGAAGAAGCGCCGGTTCCTGGGCACTGGGCCTCACGAGGAGCCCGAGATCATCGAGATACAGGAGCTCGGCCCGCGCAGGAGCCCTAGGACCTCGCCAAGGGTGTCCCCAAGAACGTCGCCGCACACCGCCCGCCATATCATACCAAGCGTGACTATACAGTCGCCTTCTGAGCAGGGAAGTCCGTCTCATCTCTCATCTATTATTCCTATTTCGTAAACACATCAAGGGCCCGTTTCACTACTAACAGCTAAGTTCGTGATCTAAGTGAGGTAGCTAAAAAATTATCACGATCAACTGACAAAGTAAAACTGGCTCTAGATTGTTCAGCTCAACAGAGGTTTTATAAAAAACGGCGGGTCCGGTTAGAAAAGTTACTACGAAAAAGTTAAACTGTTCAAAGTTGAAAACTTGTAATGCATATAATGAAAAAAATTCGCGTATTACGCTTGCTTAAAGAGATATGCAAGCGTAATACGCGAATTTTTTTTACACAGGAAAAAGGTTCGGTAAAAGTTACTTATTTAATATTTTAATAATAAAACGCACATAATCGAATGACTTCACGGTTTATTGAACACTACACTATGTACAAATCTATTCGATGTTTCGATTACCCATTAATTTGTACTCAAATTGTAGATTACATACAATAAAACGGGAGGTCATCCGTTTATGACTCTATTAATTAATATCTACTCGCGCATCAAACGTCATTGATATCTGTTGTAAATTATTAGGATTTTTTTCTGGCAGTGGCCAAACTGGGTGCGTGTTTTATTTAATGAGTTTTTTTTACTTCATGTTTTTATTTGTGGCTTTAAAAGGGCATTTGTGTGTACTAAATGCTTGTTATGTTGTGTGTACTTTTGTGTGTACATACACAACTAAGTAGATGTAAGTTTTAATTTAGTTTTAAAATGTAATTTAATCATTAATTAATGACTGTATACAAAGGGCAATGCGGTATATACAGGGCTAATTTAAGTCTATACAAAACCTCCTACTCACATGTCCTGCTTATAATTCTGAGCAATTTTTGTTTTATTAGCGTTTTTCACCACTCTTTACAATTACCTAGTTGGAGCCTTTATAAGCTTTATCCGATAGTGTGACGTATTCGGTATTGTTATACGTCATGCTCTCGGATTATCAAATCAGAAATATCGTAAAAGAAATTTTACATGAAACTAAAAAAAGGAGTAAAAAGGGTACAAAAAGCAACAACGAAACAAACATACGAAAATTGGTCAGGATTATAATAGCAGGATAATGATTCAAAATAATAACACATATTTTATAAACTAAAAGAAGCCCCGTTTATCTATTTAATGTCAAATGCCAAAGCGTGATTCTATTTTATCAGTCCTAATAGTTATTTATGTGACTGCTGCATAATGAGGGTCATTAAAATACGAATGTGGTTTTATGAAACGAACGAAGTGAGTTTCATAAAAGAATCACATGAGTATTTTAATGACTAATTATGTACAGTCACATACATAACTTTATCTTCATTCATACGATAATATGTCTATTTTATAGTCAGGATTGATGAGCAAACGCCCTAGTTACCAACTTAATCTGTATGTAAAAGTTAGTACTGACATAATGACTGACGTTTGTAGTTTTTAAAATCCATAAACAATCTAGACTCGAGTTGATTTCGATTCTCAAATCGATTGTTATAATTTCAGCATCGAATTAAATGTATAGGAATGGAACATAAAATTACTAATCGACTAATTCGATAATCGAAAAAACCTATTAATTTTTACTTTTAAAGAAGACGTTCGAAATTTGAACGAAATTAAGTATCGGTTACCGACACTAAAATGTAAACATTTCAATGCAGCCACAGATACTTATATCTAAATGTAGGGCGTTTGCTCATCGCTCCTGAATATAAAATAGACATATTATGGTATGGATGTAGATAAAAATTATATTGTTAAATTATTGTGTTTGATATTTTGCATATGTTAAGTGTGACCAGGTTGTAATGTTCTAAATGTAACATACAAAATGTATGAGCGTGGTACATATTGCAAGCTACATAAATAGTTGGTAAAACATTTTTATAGAATGATTAATTACTGGTCAATTTAATGATGAATGTTGTAGAGAGAGATAGAATAAATATTATGTATTTTTATATTAGCTGACTGATATATTTTATTTTAGTCAATGTAAGTTTTCATTCATTATTCTTTTGATTTTTTTATATGTCTTTTAATTTTTTTATTTTACTATGTAATAAAATTATAATTTTTATTTATGAGTTTTATTAAAATCTTATCTTAAATAGTTTTCTATTTACACAGTAACTTAGAAATAGATCAGATACTTCTAATGCAGATTGCTATTGTTTGATACATTCCCTGAATGACAAATTCAAATGATTGTTTTTTGGTTAAATTCCGACTGCGGGTTAATAGTACAGTCGGCTGCAAGTAGATGCACATGTTTAGATACTGAATAACCATTATAATATTACCATTGCAGTAAGGCATTTGGATTCAAATGCGTAGCTAATATTTTGGCTGACTTTACCTCCAATTTTTGCGCGCTGTGTATCGATAACGACGTGTCGCTGCAACATTTCACAAAACATGATGACCACCGCTTCAGTGGGGAACCGTTTTCTTCCAGTTTTAGATAAATTGCCTTAAAATAATAACAAATATACTCTGTTTTTCTTCATTTTCGATAAGACAAAAAGAACATGACGTATTCCTCATTTTTGCTTTTAATGGAGGAAGACTGCCATTTCACTGTCACCACAATGAAAGCTTCATATTTACAAGCACCTGGGTGCCAAGATGATGCAAAGTAGTCTTGTAGAACCACAGCCATTCCATGTAAATCTAATAACTAGGGTGATTTAACATCACGGCCAGTCGCTCCATATTAACAGCATAAACTGAATGACATGCTATGATGTTTCTGTGAGTTAATAATGTGTTGTAGAACTCATCTATTGTCAGTTTGTCATCATTTGGATCTTTGTTTGGCAAGCTGTTAAAAAAGAAAATGAATGCATTAATGTCGGTTGAAACTGAATTTATTATTCAGTGGTGGTTTAATAAACCTTTTAAACTGAATATAGATTTTAGAATATAATTTTGACATAATAGTTAATTGATGTATAACAAATTGACCAACAAAATAATAAAACCGTTTGCACTACAAACATTATTTTTTTAGTTATGTGTCAACCTGACATTAAAAGGCAAAAATAATGTTTGACACAAAATACTTTCAAACAAAATCTTACCTGCATGCAATTTCAAATGCACCAGACTGTTCCACTTCATCAATAGTTGGTGGGCATCTCGGAGCCAAGCCATCAGCTCCATCATCCACATTCACTCTTCCTTCAAACTGTGGGTCATACAGCTTTGATGTGTTACGTAGCCACATGTTGGGCATATCACCCCCCACATCATACATAAAATGCTTATTCCGCATCTTATACCCTTTACGTTGAGTTACAATAGCACTTATGACATTCTTGAGGAAATTTTGCACTGCTACAACAATGATGTCTGCCGCATCATCATCAGCGCCTTCAAGACCGAGTTCCCAAGCAGCCAGCATAAACCGTCCCACCACAAGGGCATGGTCGGGTAAGAATATTTCCTGAAAATAATAATAAATTAACATTTAGATAATTACAATATTCTGTTGTGTAATTGTTACCAACAAAAATAGCAGCATAATTCATGCTCCAAATGAATGAGTTAATCAACAATAAAAGCTAATGCAATTTTTTTTATTGCAATGTGTAACAAGACAAGCAGATTGTACACCTGATGGTTAGCGCCACGTCTGCCTGCCCTTAGACAGTTCAGTGCTGAAAAGTAACTAAGCAGTTACAGTCTGGCATCGCCCTGCGCCCGCTACACCGAGACGACAGTTATTAGGTCTCATATATTCAGTTACATATTTCACTAGCTTCAGTGTCCTTTCCCCGAAACACAGAAGTGCCTGAAACACTTCTATTTTACGTGAAAATATCTCGCACTGCAGTGGTACCCACCTAGACGACCCAGTACGGGAACCTACCACCTGGTAATTGTTATTGCTGCAATATTATACTGTCTGACACAAAATTGTGTTTACATTCGCACTATAATTGACTTTGAGTTTATAACTTGGCTTACCTGAGTAGCATATTTAACACCGTCACTGCCAGCACCTGGCGGCGAATTGGGAGGCAAATACTCAAGCAAGTCCACTGCCTCGAAGTTGGACTTTTCCGACGTCCGTGCGGCTCGCTTGTGCCTTCGACTATTCCTGTTGTGAGAGCTAGCCTTCTCCTGCGCTATTGTTATTGACGTCTCCGCTAAACCTTCCACTTTATTCAACAATGCGAGCAGGAACTCATTATGGTAATGTACTTGGTCAGGACTCAGTAGAGTCCTCGCTTCCATATCGAATTCTTCTTTTGTCAGTTTCATGCGGAACCACTGCTTCATATGACCGAAGTACTTGGTGGACTTGTCACCGAGAGCTTCGTTTAGTTTGCGACGAGCTAAGTTTAATATTTCAGCCGACATTGTGTGATGTTATCGTGAAATAACCAGTAACTTTTGTCCAGTGCAGAACTAGAGGGTTGTTTCAGGATGTTGTTTTACGTAGGTACTGCGTTATAAATAAAATTGACCATTGAATAATGTATAAATCCAAATAAATATTTGTTTGAGAAAGGATTTGCTGAATAAAATAAAAAACAATTCAACTCAACTTGTTTGTTGTTCCATTTCACAATTGTCAATGTCAGTTGTCTTGTCACTGTCAGCCTCAGAAAATTTTCTGAGCTGTCAGCATGTCGCCACA
Source organism: Mecyna flavalis (assembly GCA_949319885.1). Lineage (NCBI taxonomy): Eukaryota > Metazoa > Arthropoda > Insecta > Lepidoptera > Crambidae > Mecyna > Mecyna flavalis. The sequence goes on along the minus strand of OX439431.1, from coordinate 13,386,015 downwards.
GACTAAACAGTTTTTCTCATGGCAATACAAAATAATTTTATTGCCGAACATCAATGACGTTCATTCACAGCAGAGATATAGATCTCTGTCTGTGCGCGTTCATTATACAACTAGACTCCCATTCACGCTCAAATATTGTCCGAAGCAAAAGTCTGCCCACGCAACAACGATATTAAATACCCTAGATACACTGACAGCGCTCGAAAAATGTCCCGCAAAACAAGTGCTTAAACACGGTTTAAGCACTTGTGCGCACCCAGTGGCGCGCGAACCGGCCTAGCGTCACTATGCCGAAGTGCTCCGTAAAAAAGTGCAAGAACAACACTTTAACCACTCAAAAAAAGGATGGAGTTTCGTATTTCCGGTAAGAAATAAATCCATCTTTGATAATAGAATGCATTAATGGTAAAAATTATCCAAAAACGTGCTAAAATTGTAATTTTCTAAAAAAATCTGAAGAAATCAGACACGTGGCTGGCTGTATAGTTGTCCCTTTCCCACGCGCTGCGGTATTAATGCTTCTAACACTTTCACACAGAGTAATATTTGGAACATAGTAGGTTTTGTATAGGGATGCCTCGATACGCCTTTATGCCGATACGATACCGATACCGATACTCTTATAAAAATATCGGCGATACCGATACCGATACCGATACGCTTATTGAATTCAAAAAGGAAGGTAGAATAAATAAAACACAATTTATTAATAGTTTTAGTAATCAAAATAAACATTTATACCTATAAGATTTTTATTTAAAAAACAAAGTATTCTTAATTTTGCAAGCAAAGGCTATTTCGCAAGTCTGTTTGAAAAAGACCTGCGGTGGAAAATAGTTTCTCAGATGCGACAGAAGTCATTTGGAAAATAAAGTACTTCTGCGCCATTTTTTTCAAATTTGGGTGTAAGACGTCATGGCGCCGGAAAACGAACGGATCTTCGTCTCTCGATATAATTATTAGGCATATTTAGTTCGTGCCTGGTTTGCAACGAAATAGATGGGACAACACGCGCGTGTTTACACTGCATTTTTAATGCGCGAAATTTGAAAAGTATCGTTGAATCGGCCATAAAAATATCGCCGATACCGATATATCGGCAAACCCGAAGTATCGCCGATATATCGGTATCGGTATCGGTATCGGATGCATCCCTAGTTTTGTAGAGGAATGGAGTCGCGTAGTACTAAAATTTACTATGGTTTTTATTTTTATTTTGTCCAATATTACAACCAATATTTACACATCTTTTTACAAAAAAAATCTGTATAACAATCAAAGAACTGTAAGAATAAAAAAGAATTTGGTGTTTAATGATTAATTACACTAGTAGATTACCATTTTGTTTTTATCTTATATATTTATGAATAATTTCATTTAAAAAGAATATGAAGATTGTTTACAATATTTGACAACAAAGATTATTTTTTTTGTAAAATTATAAGTATTCATTTTTATTAGTAGGTATCGTTGTAATAAATATTTCATTTTTATTAGGTATCGTTATAATAATAAGTAAGATAATATAGTAAAGCCAATTACAAGTTTCCACCTTTAGACAGACATTTTATCTAACAGTGGGCAAAAAGATATAGTAATAATAAATAAATAATAAATAAATATCTCTGGACATTATCCCCACAGCGTCATCTAGCCCCAAACTAAGCATGAGCTTGTGCTAGGTAGACAACGGATAAACATTACTTATATACTTTTTTTGTAAATACATACATATTATACATAGAAACACCCAGACCGATACAAACAGACATGTTCATGCACACAAATGTTTGTACCGTGCGGGGATCGAACCCGCGACCTCTGGTGTAATAGCCGACTTGTCGACCATTACACCAAATGGCTCGTCGCTAATAATAAATCATTATGAGTTATATTTAATAAAAAATCGTTCCTTCGGTAGATAAAATTTAGTTAGTCATTTAATAAATAAATTTGTTTTTTATTCTAATACATTATAAATAAAAAAATAACATCGACGACGACTCCTCTACTAACTCTGTTCTAAATGCGACGATTTTATGATTTTCAAACAGCGCAAACTGAACTAGACCTTATTTCTATTGATTTACAGCCTACATTCGTCTTTACAGCAATAAAGCAATAAAAATTTTACGAGCTTGCTGCCTGCGTACATTCTAAATGTCGTAACTCTCGGACGTCTGCATTTAAAGTGAGATCGTATACCTGTGCATTAAGGTCAACTTTTGAATATTGAAATTAGAGTTGATATTATTTTCGTCCTTAGCGCACCCCCCACCGTTGCTATGTACTTTCGGGACACTTTTTGAAGGCGGTTTTATAGGCAATGTTGCTTCTAGGGTATTTAAATTCGTTGCCACGCAACTATTGGGCAGAGTTTCCGTTTAGTTGTATACAATTGACATTAAACACTAACTGCCACGAGATAAAGTGTTAATTTGAACGAATGTATTATTGTCATCTGTGTCAACCTTGTTTTTTATTCCGTGGTGTCAACGCTGCTCGGACGTTTTTTGATGATTTTTTTCCATTTTTTCTTAGAGATTGGGTGTCTAGTTGTATAATGAACGTCATTGCCGAACATATAATTATTTTACTAGCGGCCGCCTCCGCGGTTTCACCCGCGCCGCGCGTATTTTCTTTTTTTAAATGTCCCCCCCTTCCCCCCACATTTCCGGGATAAAAAGTACCCGATGTCGCCCGAGAATAGTTTAACTTTCCAACAATGAAAGAATTTTTCAAATCGGTTCAGTCGATCATAAATTTTTTTTGTATCTCATAAACTCATAAGTATAACATTCTTTTCAAAAAACATCTATGTTTTCAATTAGCATGCAATGCAACCTTTTTTAGATCATTAAAAACGCTAGCAGCATAATTTCCATTTTGACAGTAATAAAAAAGAAAATAATTGTTTCTTTTTCCTTTAATGGCGTTCAGATTTTTTTCTGAAGAATCTAGCCAGCATCAAATGAAAAATTTGCATAATAACCTGCTTGCTTTTTTTCAATGTAACTGGTATCAGAGTTACGATACGAATAATTTTGACAGCAATAAAGAGCAAACCATTTTTTTTAAAAGGAATACATAGGTATCAAAGAATTTTGAAAAGATGTTGACCTTCTTTATTTTAAAGAGGCACTGGCAACAGTGCTTCTGAAATTTGACAGCAATAAAAAGTAATTTTTTTTTTTCTGAATAATTTATTTACTTAGCCAGTACTTACATATGTATTAAATTTTTAAAAACTTTTATTCACCTGCTTGGTTAGGTTAGGTTAGGTAGAGAAGCACTGGCAATAGGGAGAGCCACAAAAGTTTGACAGTATGTAATAAACAAGGACGTTAAAAAAAAGAAAAGTAAATTAAAAGTTTTGTTTTTCTTTTACATTTATGTATAGCGTTTCGAATTTTTCTGAAGGTCTTTTCCTAGCCTTTTCTGTGACACTGCCGGCTATTCTATGAAAAGGTCGTCGATGCTATTCGGATGTTTCTTCATTCATCTATCTAGACTATCTATCTAGGCAGTCTATAAGTTATCAAGTAATTTCTTTTTCCAAATATCCCCTCTTCCCCACACATTTCCGGGATAAAAAGTACTCTATGTTCACCGGGGATAGTGTAGCTTGCGAACAGTGAAATAATTATTCAAATCGGTTCAGTATTTTTGGAGCCTATTCAATACAAACAAACAATCAAATCTTTTCTCTTTATAATATTATTATTTTATATTAAATAAATATTTTATACATATTATGTATGTATATAATATAGATTAACTGACATTTATTTATTTAAATACATACTGTGCACGCGACGCGCATAACTTTAGAACGATTTCAATCATTTGAGACTAAGGTACTCGTCTGTCCACCAGAGGAGGTGGACCTACGGGCATGATTAACTATTAGAATAATAATTGCAAAAATCAAGAAATTCCACCGCTCTGCTTCAGTTTGCTCCGCTTTACAATAGAAGTTGGATAACTTATGTATGACGTAGTAGAGTATAGCATTAGAGTGCTAACAAATAAATTCTTTGTCGGGCCTAGGGCTGCCAGGTCGCCAAACCTAATATCCGGACAGACCCAGTTTGGCCGGACATCTGGGTAGAAAAGCCGGACAGCCTAATAGCGACGTTAGAACCATAGTGATCCAAGTCACATTTCCAACTTTTTGAGAAAACGAGGGAAACGCGTTTGGATTTGTTCCTGAAATTGTCCTATTCCAAAGTGACTGATATGAGTTTCCTTTTGAAAATTGCTATAATAAGCATGTGCATGCTTGGATCAGTGTGGCATGAAAAATATGTCTATTTTTGGGATGTTAATAACAAAATATCGATTTTGACAAAAATGTCACTTGGATCACTATGGTTCTAACGTCGTCTTAAGGATGGGCGGCGCTTCGGCCTGTGGTGCGTGGACCCGTGGACCGACCAGTCGACTCTCGTCGCGTGACGACGCGTTCGGCCACGCTCGGCACTCGCTCGTTTGCGAAATGTATAAAGCCTAAAAAAGCCGGACAAGACAGACACCGTTTCTTTTGGCCGGACACGCAATCAAAAAGCCTACCTTATGTCTGGCTTTATCCGGACGCCTGGCAACGCTACGGGCCTACACAACGTTTAGTTCAGAAAATGGGTACCTTCTTATGGCTCAGCGTCACAATATTAAATGAAGTTATTAGGTATAAATTATAAAATAATCAAAACGCATACAAATAATATAATACAGTTTATTTTCTATAATACAGTTTATTTTCTATAATACAGTTTATTTTCTCGGAGTCAGTTTAATTTGTACGCCATTTAGTGAGCGTAATATGAGGTTAGCTGTTAGCGTAGGTTCGGCGTCAGTCGGCAATAAGATAAAGTTCTTGACGACCATTGCTACTGTTACTTTCAGCTCCATCATTGCGAATTTTTGACCTGAAATAGATGAAATAACTATAAAATATAAATGATTGAGTTCTTAAAAGCATGTAGTCCACCTAAAGATAAGTGATAATAAATAAGAAAGAGGAAGCGCTCTTTCATGTGCTAAAAATAGGTAAGGTTATCCTGAATATTGAGCCTAAGCCTTAAAAATAATAGCTTTCAGCAATGTACATTTACAGTAGGTACTCGTAGTCGTAATGTCTAATCGCCCAAATTATTCATAATATTTTGAGTTGTGATGTGATGTCGATAGTTTTACAACTTTTTTATAAACATTTCTCTGTTGGCAATCTTCTTTTCTCTATCCTTTTTATCCTTAATTATCGTTTCGATATTCCTAAGTAGTTAGTAGCTACAGTGGAAATTAAATCTTGTTAATAAATTATGTTCGTGATTATTTCGGTAATGTAGGTATGCTTCCATAATGTAAAGTCAGCACATCAACCTTTTTTATGCGTAATGACCATCGCATAAAGTTCTATTTCAATTAGGGTTGCCATCTCTAAAATTTGGAAAACAGGACAAGACGCGTGAAAACCTCCGGGGTTTTCACGCGTCTTGTCCTGTTTTCCGAGAGATTTTAGAGTCCGAAAGCCGGACATGTCAACAAGATCTTTTAAACAATATACCTATTCAATGTAATAAAAAAACAGTTGAAAATGTCATAAATCACCTTTTTTTTTTAAACTCGGTCTACAAATGAAACCTTCCCCGGACGCTCCCCGGACGGCCTCTAAACTAGGACAAATCCGGGGAAACCCGGACGGATGGCAACCCTAATTTCAATAGAGACTTTCAGTTATGAAAGGTTGATCACCTGCTGAAGACGGCGAATTTGGTCAGAAGCATACCTGCCTCTGATCAATAGCGCGCGCGGGCGTTCGGGAGATTCGCGCGCGCTATTTAGGCCAGTCATTAAAGCCTCAAACCCGGAAGAAATTAGTATCACGGTAAAATTTTGAGGGGTTTTTAAGGAAGGTTAAATAACATACCGTGTGATTTTGCAGCGCTCTGGGGGGTACGGAAAGGGTTGAAAAGGGGTGAAAAGTGTTTTTTGTTAATAACATTGTCAAAAAAATTAGTAACACGCTGCAAATTTAGAATTAGGTTGTTCTTACCGTTTTGTAAAGTGTATTAAATTTGCAGCGTTTTGCAATGTACGGAACATTGTTTATTATTAAAAAACATTAAAATTTGTTAATAACAAGGGTAAAAAAATTAGTAACACGCTGCAAATTTGGAATAAGGTTGTTCTTACCAATTTGTAACGTCTATTAAATTTGCAGCGTCATGCAACAAACGGAACATTGTTTATAACTAAACATCAATGGAATTTGTTAATAACAAAGGTAAAAAAAGTATTAACACGCTGCAAATTTATATTTAAGTTGTTTTTACCGTTTTATACCGTACATTTAATTTTCAGGGTTGTGCAACAAATTTAACATTGTTTATTATTAAAAAAACAATAAAAAAAATTAATTACAAGGGTGAAAAATATTAGTAACACGCTGCAAATTTAGAATTATGTTGTTTTTACCGTTTTAAAACTTCTATCAAATTTGCAGCGTTTTGCAACAAACGGAAGATTGTTTAATAAAATATAAACAAATATTTTAGTTAGAGTTGCAATTTAAAGAGTTGCAATCTGGACAACATGTTGTTGACACAGTTTTAAAAGGTTAATAAACTCTGCAGTGTTTTTCAAGGTAAAGAATATTGTTAATTATAAAAAAAGTAAGATTTTTTATGATTAGTTAGGGTAAAAGGTACAATTATTGGCACTTTAAGCAATTTCGCAACATTAAAGGCCTGTAGAAAATCAGCCAAATTAAATTATTTCATATGATTCTTTATTTATTTCAGAATAGTTTTAAACGGGTTGATAGATATAAAATGTGGTCTAAATACGAAAATTTTCACAAAATATGAAAAAACACCGAAAGTCACTATTGTTGGCACCCTAAAGTACAAATATTGGCATAGAAAAATGTACAATTATTGGCACTGCCAATAATTGTACACGTGACCGTGCCAATAACTAATCGGAACGCCTGATAGTGATGGAAAAAGTGAAATCTATAAACTTACGAGTACTTAAACAAATAATTTGCTGTTCGTTATAGGCGTTAAAACTTGAGAACGGCTGGACCGATTTGGTTAATTTTGGTTTTGAAATGTTCATGAAAGTCCAGAACAGATTTAAAAATGTGAGAAAATAGAGGAAGTAGGTGTAGGGTAGGGTAGGTGTCGGGGTGCGGGGTAGGGGTAGGGTAGGGTAAGGGTACAGTATGGGTAGGGTAGGGCAAGCGAAAGGCAGAGTATTAGCTTAGCGCATTAGTAAGACGTAGAAAACAATGAAGTTCGCTTATTGCATGGCTCACTCCCGTCTAATGCTTTGGCTTATAGCTTTAAGGGAGAGCGCAGGTCGTGTAGATACTTAAGGCAAGTCTGGGGGCCAGCTTTCGCGAGGTTGCTGCCTGATTTTGGTCTCAAAACCCTCAGGCGTCAACCCGTCTTCCATTTTCCTTTCCTATCCCCTCCTTTCCATGCACCGCCAGCCCTAATTCAAGGTGTTATGCGATCAGTGCCGAAGAATGCGTGGCTGAGAGGGAGCTCAGTCTCTAACGGAGCCTGCCCGAAACCAGGGCAAATCGGTGCAGTACTTAGCCCTTCCCCCGGCAAGAAGGGCTCTGCCGGGGGTGACCTTCTATTTCTCTAGCTACTCGTGGGACGTTTATGGAAGAAGAAATTTTACTAAAAACACCACCCAATTCTCCCTACGGGGAATAGCTGGCTGGGGCGAGTGGAGAGGAGTCTAGTGCCTTCAAATCACCCAAAACATCGATTGTGGAGAGTCTGACAAATCTGTCGGTGACAGGCACAACAGCCGAGCCACAGACTGGTTCTGAAAAGACCCCACAAAACCGGAAGCTAAAAAAGGTTTGCGGGGCGGCCAAAAAAAGGCTGAAGCAGCTTTTGGCTATAGAGATATGTAGAATTTTTAACACAATTTGCAGGTAAGTTTTGGTCACGATAAATATTTAATTATTTATTATAGGTATGTATGTATTTACGCATAATTATATCAATTATCACGTTATCAATTATTAAATTGCTTACTGTTCGTTAATTAAAAGTAAACAATTCCTGAAAAAAGAATTGTAAATTATCTGACAATAATAAATGACACAAGATTTCATACTAAGTTCCTTGCCTTCCTGTTAAATAATTTCACACTTTTATTGTATGATTGCCGTTATGAAAGAAGAGTCTCTTAAATTATTTAGATCGATTCTTCCTCTCAATCGATTAAATCGATTGTAGGAGCTAATCTCATCATGAGATATTACTCACCCTGACAAAACACCTATTAGGTACCGAGTATGACGTAGATTAGAAATGGTGTGTATAAAAAACTCACAGTTTCTGGCACGCATTCAAGTCACGCATTACATGAGAAACTACCAATGAGAATAAAATTCAGAATACCTTATCTTAAAATTGTTGTACTGTCGTTTACCTATTTGCTACTCATCCTTTATTTTTACCACCGATCTGGTGTAATGGATGGGAAGTCGGCTTATACAGCAAGCGGTCACGGGTTGGCTCGCCACACGGTAAAAACATTAACACGCCGCTGTTTGTATCGGCCTGGTTGTTTTTATGTAAAATATGTATTGATTTACAAAAAAAATTAAGTAATGTCAATCCAGTGTCTAGCACCCTTAGCACAAGCGTATGCTGCTTATTATTTCTCACAGACACTATGCCGGAAGCCGTGGAATGCCATTGTGGCCGACCACCGAAACCTGGGTCAGAGGGTGCAAAAGCGCAATCGTTCCAAGGAAGAGTCCCCTCAAGTCCAACCGAGGAAAACGTCCCGAATGGACGTAGGTGGACAAACTCAACCCCCCAAGTACAGCGATATCCTGGCTCTTATAGTGTTGATTTTTATCCAACGTAACTAAGAACCATGTCGATTAATTCTGCTTTCAATTAAAAAAAACTGCAACAAATTCGGTCCAGTCGATTAGGAGCTAGGTACGTTGCGTCATACAGACACAGACACACACACGTCAAACTTGTAACACCTCTCTTTCTGCGTCGGGGGTTAAAAAGGCGGACTACCGTCGTAAGGATAAAACATCTGTAGATAGGTAGCTCACTTATGTTAAAATCAAACATAACTATTGCCTAAAAATCGTCAACTAATAAGCCTTTCATTAGTATTTTTCATTTTGCGATAATTGAGTTATTTACTGAGTAATAAGCATTTATTTAGCATACGTCTCCTACCGATTTTATTTTGCGCGTATCACGTGACTCGCGGACTGTCCTGACAACCTAGCGAAACGCGCGCGGACGTATGAGTGGTTATCATTAGCTGAGTAAATATACAGTAGTTGTTTTAAATCGCCGTGTAAAAATCTACCTATTAGTAGGACCTAAATGCTATAATAGATAAATTTTACAAAACAGTGGCACATCACTATTAGAATTTCATAAAAGCTGATACAATCATTGGCACCCTTCGAGGTACAATAATTGGCAGTGCCAATCGTAAAAAAAGTACAATTATTGGCACTGCTAAAATTTGAAACCACAATAGATGAGAAGATAAGTAGGCATTTTATGAATAGAACTTTTAAGATTGGTCATAACATTAACAGCGTTTTTGCAAAACCCTATTTCAATAATTGGCAGGGGGTGCCAACGAACTAGTTCTCCAAACAAACAAAATGACAATTATTGACACCCCCTAAAAGTTTATTTCCAACAAGATTTACGATTGTATTTGCTGCAAAACCCACTATTTAACATCTTGTTTAACTAAAAAACATTCACTGACCAGAAATTATTTAATAAATAACAAGTAACAAGTCGTTAAACTTAACCTGTATTCACAAATTTTCTTAAGATTTCCGAAAAGATTTTTTTCTAAGTGTTTTCAGTTGTAATTATTCAAAAATTACTATTTAGTAATGACAAATATGACAATGAATAGGTAACTGAACTTTTTTTCTAAATTTTTAGTTTATGGATTTTTGCCGCGAGGAGCTTAATATTTAAGTTTAAAACCCAGAGTGCCAACAACTGGAGGGGGGCCAACATTAGTATAGTTTACCCTAAGTAAGAAAAGAAACATCAATTTTTCGATACAAACAGTGATGTGGAGTTAGTACATTTTAGTAACATTTTTATTTGTACATAACAAATTTTATACGAAATTTAACCTAACATTTCAATCATATCCGCCATGTTTTTTCGATTAATATCGGGTCCGATATTTTATCGAAGGCACGAGAATTGGCTCCCTGGTGTGATCCCGAAGAGAAAGTGAACACTTTAGAAAAAAACTCTGATTCAGATTTTTCTTCAAGAAAATATAAGTTACACGTCTCTAAAAATAATCATTCTTGTTACTTGTACTAAATAATCATTGTTGTAATGATAATTTCATATTAAAAAGTTTCATTTAGCAATAAAAATAATATTTCATTGATCTCATCAATTTTCTTCACAAAAAGTATGTTTAAAATACTTTGTTTATTGTTCCATATTATTGTTAATGTAAAATATTCATTATGAAAAGTTAAAAAATGTTTCAGAATAGCGTTCACAACATTTTTCCACATTTCAACTCTTTACTGACTGTTTGACCATTGTTACTAAATGAAATATTTGTTTATAAAGTATTAAACAATGTTCCGTTTGTTGCAAAACACTGCAAATTTATTAGTTACTATAAAATGCTGTAAACAAGGTAATTCCAAATTTACAGCGAGTTACTAATTTTTTCTACCCTTGTTATTAACAAATTTTCATTGTTTTTTAGTTATAAACAATGTTCCGTATGTTGCAAAACGCTGCAAAATTAATGGACGTTACAAATTGGTAAGAACAACCGAATTCCAAATTTGCAGCGTGTTACTAATTTTTTTACCCTTGTTATTAACAAATTTTAATGTTTTTTAATAATAAACAATGTTCCGTACATTGCAAAACGCTGCAAATTTAATACACGTTACAAAACGGTAAGAACAACCTAATGCAGCGTGTTACTAATTTTTTTGACAATGTTATTAACAAAAAACACTTTTCACCCCTTTTCAACCCTTTCCGTACCCCCCAGAGCGCTGCAAAATCACACGGTATGTTATTTCACCTTCCACCCCTCAAAATTTTACCGTGTTACTAATTTCTTCCGGGTTTGAGGCTTTAATGACTGGCCTAATTGGTCACGCGCAGGTGCACATGCGCGAACTTTCCCCTTCTATGTCGACCGATGGTGAACAAATTTCCCGATAGCAATAGAAAAAACTAGTGGCCAAGCTCCTCCATACCTACTTGAAACAAAATTAACTGCATTCTATCTCGCTCCTTACGCCTAAGGGTCCCCCTCCTCTTTTTCTAACTTTATTTTTTAGAGACAGAGGAGGGGGGCCTAATGAGCGAGATAGAATGCAGTAATTTGCTTCAAGTAGGTACGGAGGAGTTTGGCCCCCGGTTTTTTCTTTAACTTCATGGCAATACCTTACTCTACTCACCGATACAATTTCTGGCTCCAGCGCTGAACGGCAGCCAGTAGAAAGGGTTGCGGCCGGTCTCGAACCGCTCCGGCTTGAACTCCAGGGGATCCTCGTAGAAGGCCGGGTTGCGTTGCATGTTATACATGTCCAACACTATCGACGTGTCCTTTGGTATGCGCATCCCAGCGATGTCTGGATTTTAGGAAAAGGATAAGGATTTAATAAAAAACATCCGACAGATTTAGGTACAGTCAAAAGCACGTCAGACGTAACACTTTGGACTTTGTACCACCCTTATGTCGGGGGCATAAGTGCTATTATCGAACTGCAAGTGTTAACCATGATGTGGTTGACCGTACCTCCGTAACGCGGCCAATCTTTACGATCAACCAATTTACGCAGGATATATTATAGTGCACAAGTGAGTGCGCAAGCATTAGTGCACTGCCTATTCCCTCACTTTCATAACATGGTGGGCCAGTGTACTAAGCAGCTCAAAGTAGGTACCCTAATTTGAACAATTCTAACAAATAATTTTCAGTTTATTGTCGATTGGCATAGATTTTTATTGAAAATTTTAGGAAAATGAAGGTAGTGTGAGTATAGTGTAGTAGAACATACCTACTGAGTGTTTTCTTTCATCAAAGAAACATATGACGCCAGCGGAATTCATATAAAACATATAAAACATACTTAATTGAGAACCTCCGTCTTTTTTGTGGAAAACGGTTAAAAATAATAATTTCATTATGTTTCTCTACTCACATGTATCGCGTGTCACGGCTCGTTCAATCAAAGGCACTGACGGATACAGTCGAAGAGATTCTTTTATCACTAGTTCGAGGTATTTCATTTGTTGGAGCTCCCTGCAATAAAACAATTTGATTTTGTTATTTATCCTTTTTACTTATCTATGCTTTCATTGCTAGGCAAAGGTCTCCCGTTTTATCTCTCCACGCATATTATTTAGATCATAAACTTTGTAAATAACTAAAGTTCTTACGTGTACGTTGGGTCCCTTTCAAGATCATCACCAAAAATTGATTTCTGTTCTTCATAAATTTTGTCTTGAACGTCATCTCTGTGAGAAAGACAATACAGACAGAATGCGATGCCCGAGGTGGTAGTGTCATGACCCTGCAATTAAAAAATCCATAATAGTAATTGTTTATTGATGTGGAAGTAACTCTGTTACGCTTTCAGACCAGTGCACCATACGTAATTTAATGATTAGATATCTACTAGCGGTCGCCCGCGCGGTTACACCCGCGCGTAATTAACTTTTTCAACTATCCCCCCTTCCCCCATATTTCCGGGATAAAAGTATCCTATGTCCGTCTTCTGGTTCTAAGCTACCTCGCCACCGCACCGTTCATCCGTTCTTAAAAGAAAGAAGATAGTAGACTACTCGTATTAAAGAGTACCTACTTTATTCAGGGATAATGCAGTTTCAATGCAATAACAGAAATAGAAGCCCGGCTCAGGAGAAGCCGCGGGCGGAAGGTGGTCTCTTATTTACATTGCGTGAGTTACTTACTAAATAAATAAAAAAAGAAATAACTTGATTGCTGTTTAAGATTACAAAGGAGCAATTAATTGAATTAAATCAATACCTACTAGGTACTATCCATTCAACTCGTCTTGTGTGATACAGACTTTTCACACTCCTTTTCTACTTATAAACGAAACCGAAGTTGGGGCTGATAATTCATAATATCTACTATTGTTATAGGTACTATATTTTCTATGTTCATTTTCACGATATTTCACCTCAAACATAAAAGTGTCCACTTCTTCTCTGATGCATTCTTCGCTTATTTTTTTTCCATCTACTTCGGCTAGGAGCAGTAAATCCAAAAACGCATGTTTGTTCTTGATACCTGAAAACAATTAATAAGTCCTATATTTAAAAAAAACAAATGAAATAACGCGTATGTCCCACTACCCGTTCATTGGGTCTGGTTGGTGGTAGGGCATTTTCAGAGTCCGACTGGCAAGCTACCACCCCCACAGGTGAAATCTGCCGCCATAACAGCTCTGGCTGTGTTCCGGCAATATTAATGTGGGAGCCAGTTTCTTGAAATCAGAAGCTCGAAGATAAGATGAGTCTACAGTCTGGCAGCACATTGAGGGATTCTTCCAGGTGAAACGACCCTCAATGGAATAGGCCGCAGTGGCCGCTTACCATCAGGTGGGCTTCGTGCCTGCCTGCCAACTGATCTAGTATAAAAAAAAACCCGTAAGTAGTAATCAAAGACCTATATTTTGATAAGGTATACACTCACCAATTTCAGTACTGCCGCTCAAGTCAGAAATATTAGCCTTTTCCAATTCTTGCCGTCGGGCCCTGATGACTTTCTTCGTCTCACCGTGGAGGATCACCAGGGCTTTGTCCTGGGCCGTCTTGTAAGGTAACAGGTTGAACACCGTGTCAGGCGCCACGAAGGGATTCCTCATTCTCATTGCTGCTATTGTAGACATGCTGATAAAAGATAAAATATCACCAGTTCCACAGTATTGGTACAAGATCTTGATCTTGCTATTCACAGTTATTCGACTGTCATGTGCTAGTGATTCTTGTATCATTAGCACATTTTATATGACAGTCTGCTGTGTAGTCGTGATCGAATTGGTTAGGTTCGCCTGTTAAGGGTTACGGGGGTCTGATAAGGCAGTAGGTCTTATGTAATAACCGGATTTGCTAAATTCTGGATCGTGGTGTTAGCGTAGGTACTCAGACTTAGCAATTTAGATTTATTATAGTTATTTTGCACACGACGTGTAGGTACGTCACCCTATCACCTCCTAAATGGCTTTGCTCATTTGGTTGAAATTTTGTATGCAAATTTCAATAGGTCATTAAAATACAATTGGACCAGGTGGGTCCCGGTTGCAGTGGTGATGGCGTTAAGCCGGTACAACGTATGCCGGGTAGTATAATAATTTTTTTAAACCTACTACTACAGAATATTTATTAGCTACTACAATAAATAGCTAATCACTTATCGGAATATTTGACACTTACGTATCAACAGCATTCACAAATGTAGATTCCCGGTCTCCTTGTGCGTTGAATGATACTCCCATGATGGATTCTGATAACAAAATTATAATAATGTTAAAAACAAGTTAATTTAATTTGCTGGTTTACGTCCATAATAATATTGCAATATTTATCTGTCTGATACACACTTGCTCTTTTATAAATATTATATAGAAAAACAACGCCATTTCAGCTGTAACTGGTGTAACTGGCACATAATAATAGTGGAACGTAGATTTATTACAGAACCCATAGTAGTTAACACTGTAATAGTGCAACTGAGTTACGAACATTTATGTGACCGATGTGCATGATTTATCGCAGAGCACAGGAAACTATAGCGTCCTATTGCTTAAATTAGTTTGACATTGACCACTGGCCGAAAACGTACCGTTAAGTTTAAAAAATACAAGTTTTTATAATGTGACGGTCAGTCTCACAATTATGTGTAAAATTATACCCAACTTGGATATGTTTATGTGAATAACACGTAAATACTTCAAGAATTACATGACTCGGCAGCGCGAGTTGACCTTTTCTGTCATTAGTTAGTATTTAGCATTACGTGGGTACTGGTAATGGATTTGGACCATCGAGCCTTTCGTGTGGTGCATCGGAGGACACTGAACACGCACTCAGTGTGCCAAGTGTTTTCGACTCAACGGGCCATCCCGGTCACAGTTGGGCAAAATATCTCCCTTCCGAGTGTCGTCGAAATCATGCTCAGAAACGAAGTAGCTGCATCTCTCTGTGAGACTGTGATGTCACGACAGATGGAAGCCGTGGATCGGGAGATGTAGAACGACATTTCCGCTTCAATATGCCGCAGGCATAGGAGAGTTTAGCGACAAGGCTCTGGTTCGAGGTTTTGCCCTCCGACACTCTCACTTACCAAACAAAATGGATCGATTGTTTATAAAAGGGTGGTACATCTCCTGCCAAAGATAGCAACTACTAGTAGTATGCCTCTACCACACATCGTCTTCGTGAGTTTCAGAATTCAAAGACGTACCTACTTTTTGCAAGATTACAACTGAAGTTTTTGCTGACTTTTAATCGTCTTAGCCAAAAAATGGAATGTGTCTGACCTGTAACGTTGTCGAGAGCTGTCAAAGCGACGATAGGGAACATATCCACGGACGAGCCGTCGGCAAGCGCGCGCAGTTTGTTCCGCAACACTTTCCCGTTCTTGCAGAACACAGGCAGGAAGTTTTGCAAGATGTTGAAGTGGAACGCGGGCGTCAGGAATTTGCGATGCGCCTTCCATTTTTGACCTGGAATTTGACATTTGATTAATTAGGCCCTGCTCAGGCCACACTATTATTGTGTTTACTGTCCAAATGTTTAGGTAATAATTCCTAATCTTAATAATAGGTCCTTACATATGAAATTGGCGTTTGGTATGGGAGCAACAAAAAGTCGAATATTTTTTATTATAAAATATTTATTTATTTAAAGTATGAACCATTGTAATCTATGCACTTTGGTCATCTCATGGGTTGTTAATTGATCCTTTTACAAAAAAAAAAACCCTTTGGACGGGAGTCAATGAAATCTTTGAAGGCGGTTTTGACGGCCCATTGGAGTTGAATTTTTTCACTTACAAAAAGTTATTCAAAATTAGAAAAAAAGTGGTAATCTATTGGAAGAAGATCCCGGGAGTACGGTGGATGTCTTAGACATTCCAATTGAAGCTTTCCTAATTTGGTAGCCGTAATGTAACGCAGCAGTCGACGCGCATTTGCCGGTTTGCTTAACACAATTCGTGAGGTACCCACCTTTCAAGCTTTTTAAGCTTCCCTATTTGCTTCAAGTGGATTAAAACAGTTTTATCACTAACACCGCAGCCTGCAGCTAACATACACGTGGTTTTCGATAGATCCGCTTCCTTAATAGCCTTCAATTCTTCATTATTAGCTTGGGTCTCCGGCCGTCCACGGAGCTTGTTCTACAAGTCAAAATTTCCAGAACGAAAACGTTGGAACCAAAAATGCACCCTGTTTTCTTTTGCGACACCCCCGCCTTACCCTTAATAACCCCTTCGAGCCATATCGGCAGCACTGGTGCCACGGTGGAACTCGTTCTCGTAAATAACGTGATATTTCAAGTTTCCCATTTTGTAAACAAAGTGATGCAAACAGAAAAAAAAATAAAAAAAAAAACAAATGAATGTTGGTTATCGAAACACAAATACATGTGTGAATAGCTGTATAAATTTAAATTTGTAATTCCTAACCAAAGAGGAGATATTTGGGATTAAAGTTGTCAGTACGGTAAACGCCAATTTCATAGGTAAGGACCTAATATTTAATACAAATTACAAAAGATCTGAAACTACTTCACGATAAAACGCACCAATTGAAAAGGTTTATTGTAATGTCATCATTTTAAATCAAATCGTTTGATCGTGTGCGTAATAAAATAACCGAAGTTCTGCGACGAGTCAATGTTGGTGGTATTGAGGTTTATGTAATGCGTCGGCAGTCTTTGGTGGTGCGATCACGTATCGTGGATGGCGAAAAACAGAGTGGCGAAGCGCATCTTATAGTCTGAACTCGAGGAGGGTCAGCGGAAACGCGGTGGACAACTCCTCCGATATAAAGACGATCAGAAGCGACACATGAAAAGATGCAATATTGAGCCCTCGGAATGGGAAGATTTGGCAGCACAGCGGCTTGAAATCTTGAATGGCGTAGGTACGTAGGTACAGAGGCAGGTGCGGACTTCGAAAAGCAGCGTCAATACGACCTCGACTCTAAGCGCGACCGGACTAAAGCCCGCACACCCGCCGCCATTCATTACAATTTAGTAAACGGCAAATTGACGTGTGATCAGTTCGCCGCTAAGATTGGCTACGCAAGCTATCTGAAAGCGCATCAGCGCAGATCAGACTAGGGGTCCAAGGTGTCGCCATGGTCGAAATCGGCCGGAAGTTATATCATTTTATAAAAGTTGAATGCAATAAATCTAGTCGTCTAATATCTTAAGTATTTATTAAGATTACACTTAAGGGTCAGCCTTTTTACCGTCTCCACTGCAGGGCAAAGGCCTCCATCGTTAGAATCAAGTCATTATGGGCATGGGTCTTGGCAAAAACACGAGTAGTGATCGAATCAAGGAGTTTTAGTATGAAAATAAGAGTTTATTTACTACTATAGTGCAAATATTACCAGATGCAACAGTTTATTATGTGTAGTAGGTACTACATGGATATGTCTGACTGTGCGTCGCCCTGTTAACCTTAGAAAATATCTACGTCGTTATACAGATAAATGTAAATGCCAATTCATTTTCCTTATTATGCAGATACATTTAAATTAGAAGTGATTATATTGTATGCAAATCAAGGTAAATGCAACTTCAGAGTTTTTCTATGGCTCTGCTTAGCCACGGTAAGCAGTTTGCCCTCCCAACGCGGCAACGGTAGATTAAAGTCAGAGATATAAATTCCTTTATTGAAACGCAAAATATCTTTGTTTATTGAAATGCAAAACTGACGTGACAGCTACTGTTGGTAGCCAATTTAACAGATTGTTACAGATACAGGTCTTAGACTTACCAGCGGTGGATGACGTTTGCTAATGATGATGATAGTCAGATAAGAATTGATACAGTCTTTTTCGGAAAGTTGCTAACAGATACAGCAGCATCTGAGTTACATTTAAACTGGCCCTTAACTCGTTGTCTTACTTTACGTCTTTAATTGTCTAGGTATGATTTAAAATGCCTGTAATATCTTTGTGCCAATCATGTCGACCAAGTATTAATTTTTCTGTTAAGGTAAATCTAACTGTCAGTCACTCACGCATGCAAAGTTGCTTAACCATATTGCTATTTATGTAAAGTACGTAAACAAGGCAATTGACTGTAAAGCTACCTATTTAAAATCCTATCAGACATTAAAATCAGAGAAGGTAGGACCTAATGTTGCATTATTTTATATTATAATATTGCGAAATAACATACCAGTTGAGGTAAGGAGACCGTCGCCAAGCCAAGGTTGTATGAATTTGTAAGAAGTTCCTTTTGTTATCAAATCGTTGCTTGTCAACACTGCCTGGAAAAAAAGAATAGGTTAAGGCAAGCCGGTATCTATCTACCACAGTTTATAAGATCTGATCAAGAGAGATAAATTGGAAAGATTCTCCTGTGTTAGTCAAAATCAAAATAATCTTTATTCATGTAAGCTTCAAAGATGCACTTATCGTTAAACTTAATAGTTACTGTTCCGAACTCACATGTAAGACCTTTTTATAACCTTTTTTTGTTAATAGTTTTTTCTGTTACTTCGGTCATTGCTTTGGTCTCTTGTCCAATAAACCAATATTGCGAGTTTTCATCGGCATTTTATTTCCAAATATAATTAATCTAAAAATAATTGCGTTGCATCTCTTTCGGTCTCTTACATTTTGGTCCTTCGATCCGTTTTTTTCGTGATGCCGGTGGAAACTCGCGGAGCAAAAAAAAATCTACAAGAAGAGGGCGAAGCCGCTTCGAGTCGTTCAGTCGCGTCAAGAGCGACGAGGACATCAAAATGCTCGTCCGCTACAATAAAAGCGCGGACATTGGCGGCGAGGGCGGAGTACGCAAAAAAGATGCTTGATAAAGAGAAGGCGGTTCTGCAGTTGCAGCTGGAGGCGGAGTTGGCAACAATTGAGTTATCCCAAGCGGACGCTCACAGCCGGCACTCGGCATGTGGGAGCGGTCGCTCCGGCCTGCCCAGCGAGTCTGGTGTTGACGATGACTTAGTCAGACGACACAACCCACACCAGCCGCCGTCTTTAGTTTCTCTTAAAAATACTAATAATCAATTATTGTTTTCAGGTGACAAACATGCCATTGATGACAAAAATAATCACGATACTTGTGTGAATCAATTGGTAAGCGCTTTAAATAATTTTGGACACAATAATTGTGATTCCAAGGTAAGTGGTTTACCTATTTTTTGTGGCGAGTCTTCGTTAGATTGGTTAGCTCTAAAGCGAGCTTATTTACTTACTAAAAATAAGCTCTCTTCCAATGAAAACCTAATTAGGCTTAGCAATGCCTTACAGGGAGAGGCTCGTGAGGCAGTAAAAGTCTTACTCGTATCAGCCTCGGACCCTGAGATTATTATAAAGGTGTTGGATAGGCGATATGGTCGCCCGGATATAATTGTAAGTCAAGAAGTAAACAAACTTCGTGCTTTGCCTAAACTGTCTCAAGAAGGTAATGACATGGCCTCATTTGCTTGCCATGTACGTAATTGTGTAGAGGTAGTACGTTTGTTGGATCGATCGGAGTACCTAACATCCCCGGAGCTTCTACAAGCTGTGCTCCAGAAAATGCCTGCACTGTTACGCACAAGGTGGATGGACTTTGCCGCTGCTAGCACCTATTCAGCCTCGAAGCTGGAATTACTGGCGGAGTTTCTTGAGGTGGAGGTAGATTTACACGCTCAGTTTGGTTTGCTGGTGGACTCATCGGGTCCATCAACTTCAAGTGAACAACCCTATCCGATCACATACGAAAAATCATCCAACGTAACTCGCCCCGCTTCATATGAAAATAATCGTTTCGGCCCTAAAAATAATAAATCATTTTCGGATAAAATTCCCTTTTGTTTATATTGTAGAAATTCTCATGACATAAATAAATGTCAGAAATTTTCATCTTTGACACCTTCTGACAGATGGAAATTTATTAAAGAAAAAAGTATATGTCAAAGATGCTTAAAAAAAGGTCCGCATAGTTCACTAAAATGCGGCTCTAAGGAGGCTTGTGGAATAAACGGTTGCCTCTTCAGACACCACAAGTTATTGCACAATCCCGAATTTCGTTCATTTGTCGCATATGTTGATCAAAATAGGGTGACATCTGATGAAGTAAGCGTGTCAGGTGTTCCGATCTTTGAGAAGTCACGATCGCCTAACGACGAGGTGAAAGAAACAGCTGCTCATTCTTTCGTTAATCAACATTCCGTATTAACGTCCAGTCGAGCTCTTCTCAAGGTTATACCAGTTGTGGTATCGGGCCCCGCTGGTGATGTCGAGACATTTGCTTTATTGGATGACGGGTCAACAGCAACCCTTATTGATTCTTCTATATCAAAACAAATTGGTTTAGGAGGTCAATCAGGTAAGCTGACTCTAAATTGTGTTGGCGGTTTATCTAGAGAAACCGATTCTCAATATGTCAACTTTAAAATTAAAGGCAAATTTTCTTCAAACAAGTTTTCTATCAGTAACGCTAGGTCAATAGATAACTTAGAGTTAGCGTCACAGAGTATTCCAAAAGTAAAAATAAAACATCTCTCTCATTTTAAAAAGATTATAAATTTTATTAGTTATGAAGAAGCGCGTCCCATGCTTATTATTGGGATGGACAATTCGCATCTTTTAAGTTATTCAAAGATACTAAAAGGTTCTAGTCTCCAACCTGTGGCCTGTTTTACAGCCCTTGGTTGGGTGGCATTTGGATTCGCAGACAGTTGGTCGCGCCCAGTAGAGTTTATAAATAGATGCGCAGTAGTTGATAGCTTGGATTTGGAGTCACTTAATCAAGATTAGTATAGGATTGACTCCTTAGGGTTTACTAATAAAGAATTAAGGAGTACGGAGAAAATTAGGGCAATAGATGTCACTAAGTTCGGTTTTGGCTAATTCTCAAAGTATTAGTAAATGGCTTTGTCAGGTTCGAGCTTCTGCTTTAAATCACATCAATTTATTATTATTTTGTTTTCGATAAATGTTATGTTTATTATGTTATTGTAACGTATCTTATGTTCCCTTCGCGTAGATAAGTCAAACTTTGTACTCAAATTATAAATATAGATCAAGGTTTTTTTTTAATAATCTCTCGTTCTGGCTCTGTTTTGATAAATCCAAATTAAATAGCTGCTTCTAATATAAAATAAGCGGAGAGGTACACGTCTTATGATTTTATTATTGTATGTAAGAAACAAACTTTGCCATCTCGCAATAATTGGAGAAGATAATTGAGAGAGATTGGAGAACCGCCTGTTACGCCGTGCTGGCCGGATATCTGCAGTATTCCAGATGAAGTCAAGAGGTTATATTGGATGGAAGACACCTGTCTACTTGGTTATTATGAAATTTCCATCAAAAGACTGTGCTAATGGATACCGAGATGGTTGTAAATAAAATTCAACAGATTTATTGGGTATTGCATTTGTAAAGCAAGGGTCTGGTTCGTCATCTACAACCGATTTGTCGTTTAAGAAAGGCCAGACCGCCTGAACCCTCGATGGAAAATCGACCTCTAGGAGACTTTCACATGGAGAATCGACCTTCTTCCCATGTCGGGTTAGACCATTTTGGACCTGTAAATGTTTCAATTAGCTGCAGGAGCGAGAAGCGTTAAATATATCGCCTTGATGTTCACATGCCTAGTTTCACGGGCAGTGCACCTTGAAGTTGGTCACAATCTGTCCACGGGTCAGCGCTAATGAGTCTTAGAATATTTACTGCTCGCCGAGGTATTCCGAGGGAATTTTAAAGCGACTATGTAACTGCTTTCGTTGGCCTCAACCCTGAACTTAGGAACCTGTATGGAGAAGATGTCCTTTCATTTGTTGCGGCGACGATGGCATAGTTCGTGTTGTTGACGTGCTTACCTCCGCTGGTCAGTTAAGAAGGCCTTTAAAAAAGATTGTGCCAATAGTTTGCACATAATTAGGTACATTAGTAATTAATATTTTGTCTCTTATTAATGTATATATCTCTTAATTTATTTATTTTGTTTTCTGCTTTGTTTGGGGAGAATGGGGTAATTTTTCCCGAAAAATTAATAATTTTGTTTTTTGTTTACATATTCTATTGTAATAGTTTGCTGTGTAACTTCACGTTCAGTCTAAGGTAATCTTGAAATTTTAAAGAAAAAAAGGGGAGAAATGTTCCGAACTCACATGTAAGACCTTTTTATAACCTTTTTTTGTTAATAGTTTTTTCTGTTACTTCGGTCATTGCTTTGGTCTCTTGTCTAATAAACCAATATTGCGAGTTTTCATCGGCATTTTATTTCAAAATATAATTAATCTAAAAATAATTGCGTTGCATCTCTTTCGGTCTCTTACAGTTACCATTGAATTTGGAATGTTGCTATCTATCGTGAAGTTACTCCTTAATCCTTCTAGCCCCGGATTACTAGACACAATAGAAAATCTATTGTTATGCGGCACCCGAGTGCCGGTTCGGCGTTGAGTGGTTAAAATGGCCAATTTGTTTTAGAATTTTCAATACTCCGTTTTGGATAAGAATCAAAAGTGAATTAGTGTACCCTGAGAACAAGTACTGGCAAACGAGGCAAAGGACGGGCACTTATGAGATGGACAGACGACCTGGTGGGGATATCTGGGATACACTGAATGCAGCTCGCTTTGGATCGGGCATTGTGGAGGTCGTTGGGGGAGGCCTATGTTCAGCAGTGGGCATCCTGTGGCTGATAACATGATGCGAGAACAAGTGCAGAATATTTGTATAGTAGACTTCCAAAATTTGCATCACTGCTGACCTTGTTGTGCGCAGTAAGTAGTGGATGCGCTTTATCGGGACAATTGTAGTTGGGATCATAGATTAAATCTCCGGTCAGCCCAAATATACATAAAATTACCTACTAAAGTGTTTTAGAAAATACCAAATCACATATTTTAAGCGCTTTTATTGTTAACATTTTCATCTCCTCAAACCGCAAAGTAAGACAGAGACTTCTGTAGCCACAGAAGGAACACAAGAGAGAAGGCTTTCTCTCTGTTGTGTCAGATTGCTGACCCATCCTAATCACTCAAGGGAGTGTGCACTATAAGTATGTCTTGCTTACTTTAGGTAATCGTTGAGATTCAATTTTTTAACAACGAATAGTAGAACGTCGGATCGAAACGTCTGCCAACTTGTTAGAGTTGACAGACATTTTCGATCTAGATTTATTTTGATTGAAGTCAAGTCAAGTCATCGACACAATGATGTGCCGGGTTTGTTATTACCGACTGTCTCTGTAGAATAATTTAGCTCTTAGTTCATAAATCTGGAAGTCGTAGGTTTTTAACGAAGATCTGATGGTAAGAGTTTTTCAGAGTCCGAATAGCTTTCACTAGCTTTCACACCCTCAAGTTAAATGTGCAGCCATATACCTACGCTCGAAAATCAGAGGCTGCCGGCAGTGGCACATTGAGCGACTCTTCCTGGCTCTTCAATGCAGGATGCTGCAGTGGCCTGTTTCTATCAGGTGGAATACGTGTCCGATCTAGTATAAACCTAGTGTCAACTGATCTAGCTCAATGGAATAGGCCTTAGTGGCTATATCTAGCATAAAGAATATCAAGCTCAGTCAAGCTAAGTCAAGAATTATATTTTACCCATGATATCGTTTTATCATGGTAACTATGGTAAGGCATTTGCCACAACACCAACGACTTTTTACTGATATTTTTTTAACTCGTGTAAGTAGTCATAAAAAGTAAACAAATAAGTTTCTGAGAAACAAGATAAGTGATTGAGAATACTAGTTCTACATAAATAATCTGTGTTAATTAGCAGTAACCACAGTCCGGAGACATTATCTCATTAAAATTTAAGGTCTTCTGACCCTAAGAATGCGAACTATTAGACTGATTGGACAGAATTTATGTCTATATCACAGAATGCTACTTTTAAGTAACTTAATATATCTGTTATAGTGCTATATCAAACAAAAATAATTTAGGTAGGTATCGCAACCAACAAAGTTTTTCGTCGTGGGTAATGTAGGCAGGCACACATTCAAATAGAGCATTAAAGTCTTATTGATGAACTTTTTTCTCCTCTGTTATTGGGTCGGTCGTGGTTGGTAAGGTCGTCGCCTGTCGGTCGTGGTTGGTAAGGTGATACTGTACTTGTATATTAGCTCTCTTATCTTTTTTAATATCAGATCAGACATTGGCAACACTGCTCGCTCGTCGTACACCTAGTGTAATGTAAACTCATCTCATGAAACCCAATCGTAACCACTTTTTTTTGGTGTTGATGCACGAGTAATCATTAGTCATGACACTCATGATTACTCGTGCATCTACAAGTTTAGCGTATACTACTTAAGAATTCGAAGTTGTTTACGACTTAGATGCCAGTTTCTTTGTGTCTCGGGACCGGTTAATTGCTATGGTGTTGATTTATAAACATGTGACTTATGAATACGACGATAATCATAACGGAAACTTTAGAATCTTTTTTCGTTTTGTACCATCGCCACAGAACATTATACTAAAGTACCTTCGCGATAATGATAATAATGTTAACTTCGTAGTATAACTATAAATATGTACAAAATGTCCTTAAGTATGCACAGTAAACGATTTGTTATTATTATTACTTACCTCTAACACTTTCGGATCGGACGTAACGACATATCGATCAGAGAACAAATGGAGCAATGCGCTGAGATTATACTCATCTTCCAAACGCTTGAGAACTCGGAGGAATTCTAAAAAAAAAACAAAAGATGGTACATCACGAAATCTTATACATAGGTACATATACCGACGACCGATTAGGTGTGGTTAAGAAATCGGCTATCACGCGAGGGGGTTCAAATCGTACGCGGGTTCCAGCGGGTTCGTGAGTAAGTTTATGACAGGTACACTAAAATAAGAAGTCGACATGAATTATTCAGTGTTATGGTAGGTATAGGTAAGGCGCCATTTATTTATTATATTAGGCGTAATAAGACGATTAGGGAGCGACCATGATTAAATTTTTAGTTTTTCGTATAAATAAATATTATACAGATAGTTTCGCTTATTTTTCTTAATTTCTCACAAAATTTCGAAAAGTTGAAATTATAATTTAAGCAAGATTTAAAAAATAGCAAAATAACAGGAACAAGATAATTCTTATCTAATTTGTACTGAATTTAAATGCAAACAAACAGACACAAACAAACCTATATTATACTGTTTCGCTTACCTAAGTTTTAAGTGTAAAAAATGCTTAGGTATCCGACGCGTTTTTAATTTAAAATTCATTTATCGATCATTAAAGGAAACGCATATTAATTTTTAAAGGTAAATTATTGTATTGGTGACGATACGATACGAACAGAGGCAATCAATTATCTGCTATCAGGTGACCTTGATGTTCGTTTTAGAGGTATGTAGGTATCTACAAATAAAAACAAAACTTGTTTATGTACCTACTTAAAATACTACCTACAAGTATACAGATGTTGGTGGAGAAATTATTTATAATTAGCGAGGGTTATTTAAAATTTTATTGTAAATAAGTGCATTAATTTCCAGAAAAATAAATTAATGAAATTTTTGTCATCTTTTTGGTAACACCGTCGTGACTATCAAAACAGAAAGAAAACTACCGTAAAAAATTCAAGTTAAAGTGGTACAAACAATTGGGCGTTATTTTTTAACAAATGCGTTGATCGTTATATTTAATGTTAAATAATTTAGGTACAACTTCTGATGACAAACTTTAAAAATTACAGACCTGCCGGATCCACAGCCAGTAAATGACCGTTGCCAATAAATGGGTACGGTAGGGGTCCTTTCACGTCAATCTTCCTTCTATCAAACATCAAATTTATCCATGACAGTACGGCTAAGAAACACAAAGTGGCAATTAGCAAGAAAACGAACATTTTGTTATAAAAACTCGCGGGCTCGTGCGAACTTGCGGTCCGTTCGCGAAACAACTACACACTGAATGATAAAATTGCATTGTATACTAATAACAGAACTACGTGATATGTATTATGTATAAACCTTTCCGTCAGTTGTTTGGTTCAACCAGTTTTGTGTTGTTTCATTCATGGTAACAAGGTTGAAAACCGGTTACAATTACGAAATTTTTGTATTTAAATGAAATAGTTATGGCGTAGAAGTTAGAACTCACATTTAATACAGAACTGAACTGGTCCAATGATAATTCATTAATCATTATCTTATTTATTTATTTTTATTTATTTATATAGGGACAAGTGAACAAATCATTCACTTATATTAATAGTTAACAAGTACAAGAGATGCCCTAATTTATAGGAATTACCCTACTAGGTACCTACTACTTTTAACTTAACAATAATAATGTTTTAATAAATTACGCAAAAATACTCATTTTACTGACTTTTTGCTTTATCACTCTCCAGCTCTCTGCCTTTATCACTCTCCGCTCCTTTAACAAAATAAACTCACTCACATAAATCAGTACTGCACTACCCTTGCGACGTAAAAGAAGGAAAATATACAACATACAAATAACTATACTTTTCTAATTTATAAAGAGGAAAGATTTGTTTGTTTGTTTGTTTGTATTGAATAGGCGCCTAAACTTCTGAACTGATTTGAAAGATTTTTACACTGTTGGAAAGCTACACTATTCCCGGGTGACGGGTTATTTGACAATTAATTACGCGCGGGTGAAACCGCGGAGGCGACCGCTAGACATTTACTTATGTATATTTCTGTTATCTTAAGGAAACTGATCAATTTCCCGGGATAAAATTAGTCTTCCTAGAACTTTACTAAGTTCTAGTCGATAGCTTTACCAAATTCCATGACATAGTTACCTACCTTACCTATACCTATAGGTTATATGAATATACTCATAGAGTAATAAAAACGCCTCCGCCTCTTATTACTCTATGATGTACCTACATAGTATATTCATATAACTGACTTTAAATATTTTACTTTACTATCGGTGATACTTACTTACGTGAACGAATGATTATTTCATTTTTAAACTGTCAATTTTAATAAAAAAATGTCTAACAAAGTTAAGATTCCTAACTTCCTAACTTACACTGATCTCCATAGACGCCGTATTATAATGGACCTCAGTGCTAACTTAGGAATCAACAATTTTATAAAATAAAAAAACCTTTTTATAAAAGATAGGCCATTTGTGTATTACAAGTTCCCGATACATCATTTTAAAACGTTTAAAAATACCGCCAGAAATGCCATTTTTTTTTATTTCACTTGCGCTCTATTGGAAATAATAATATTAATACCATGGGAATAATTTATTTATTTATTTATTTATTTATATTTGGAAAACCAACAGCAATTAATACTAGTAAAAATTACCTAAAATTATAACTACTTAGCCGTTTACAGGTATTCGCTTAAGGAATAAATAATAAGTACACATTTGTTTTTGAAAATCATATTAAAATTCTTTTATAAATCACAATGAACTACAATTACTAGCGTACTTGTAACTCAATGATAAATCATTGCTTTTTGTTCAATATAATGATTTTAATTTTTTTGCAGCTATTCCCTGCGAAAATAAAACGTTAAAATGTGACTGACACTAACTGACAGTGACAGAACGACAGAACTGACTGACACTGACAGGACAAAGTTGTTCTGGGGCGAGCTGCATATTGGTTAAAGCTGGATTTGATTTGATGTTATTTTATATTAATCATATTATTAACTTTCGAGAAACAATATAAAACTATGTCTTTCAGTACTCTATTTTCTACAGCAAAAGTTAATTCTGTTTTAAAAGGTAAATTTATACACTTTCTGTTCGCCAGTTTATTTTTAGGTTATGAAATTCTATTGAACCTATTTATTAATGTGATGTTTGATTTTGTATGTTGTAGAGTTCGTTCGTAATGCAAGTAAGAAAACTGGTGGTAGTACACAGAACACCAGTACAAAAGTGAAGCCCAAGCGCAGAGGCTGGAAAGTGCAAAACGGACATTATGTACAACAGGGGCATATGCTCGCCACCCAAAGAACTACTAGATTTCACCCTGGACTTAACGTAAGTTATCCCGTTCATGATTTAGGCCTTGATTAAGACAAGACAAGTAATAAGATTATCCAGACCTAATATCCTCATGTCATGATGTTTATGGTTACTCATTTAAGCAGGTAATAGTGTCTTTTTTAGTTTAACTACATTACCTAAATCATAGAAGTGATAAAACTAAGTAGTTTGTAAGTACAGAGTGTATCTATGCGGTTTATTCCCGATTCGGCACCTTCCCGTTTCGGCACCCATGAAATTATGAATCTATATTTTGTATAGATGGATTTATAATCGATGTTGTATAAATTTTTGGTGATTAAAAAGAGTACCTGTTGAGTTTCTTGCCGGTTTTTCTCGACAGAGTACAAATTTACATGAATAAAGAATATTTTGATTTTGAGGGCTTATTGTAATTCTCAACTTAATCTAAATATGAGTACATAATATCATTGTGACAATAACTTAAAACAGTGATAGAGACCTCTGAATGCACCATTCATGTAAAATAAAAAACTAATTTTACTTAAATAAAGTTTCTTATTCCAGGTTGGGTTTGGACGGAACGGAACCCTCTTCGCAATGGTGCCTGGCAAAGTTGTAGTAACTTGTGAAAAATTTGATCCAGATTGGGATCATACCTGGGTCCAGAGAATATATGCCGGCCGAGAACAACAGACTATACTCAAAAAGTATTTTAATGTGATCCCCGAACCACAACATCAGCGATTTAGGCTTATAGATGAAGTGTAAATTAATCTTTGTAAAGTTAATCCCATTATTTAGTTTTAGTAATAAATTATTATAATAGTGATTATGGTGTTTTATTAACAGTTATCACCAAGTCAATGCATTTATTCAGATTTCTTCACTTTGGTTTGTGACTAAATTCTTAGGCATGTCACATAACCATTTAAGAAAATTACTCAATATTTCCGAGTATAATGCTAAAATTCAAATCCTTAGAAAGATATAATAGGGAACTTGTAAAACGTGTTTAAAACCTAGGATACAAACTCTTGGGTCTGAAGAGCTAGACAGACAGGTCAGAAGAGCTGACATCTATGAGTTCCTTATTCAAATATTTCCTTGAGTGAAATACTACAAGCAATGTTCTTTCTTTACGAATTAACAAATAATTTTCCTTTACCTCGCTAGATGGCACTTTTTCTGTTTTTTTTATACTACCTCAGTTGGCAGTCTTGTGGCAGACAGACACGCAGCCCACCTGATGGTAAGCGGCCACTGCGGCCTATTCCATTGAAGGACACTTCACCAGGAAGCGTCGCTCGATGGGCTGCCAGACTAGGCTCATCTGATCTTCGAGCCTGTGATTTCAAGTGTACTGGCTCCCACATTAATACTGCCAGAACACAGCCAGGGCTGTTATGGCGGCAGATTTCACCTGTGGGGGTGGTAGCTAGCCAGTCGGACTGTGAGAAAGCTCTACCACCAACCAGATCCAAGGCGGGAATCGAACCCACGACCTCCGGGCTTTTATACCCGAGTAAGTAAGCCGCCCCTGTTCCACGGAGGCGGGCACTGGCACAATTTATTTATTTATATTATTTTATAAAAAAGATATTACCTATTACCAATATCATAATATTGTAGACCAAAATAAATTATGATATTGGTAATAATAATATTTTTACAATAGTTTCAAAATTATAGCTTTTCAGACTGAAGAGAAATGATTTTTATAGGTCAGGACAGGAATGAAGAGACCAATAAAATTATTATACAGAAGAATTTAATGCCACCGATTAAATAAACAGTCAATATTTTATTATTATATTTTATTATTTTGTCGTCAAGAATCAGCATTACCTATACAACGTGTTAATTTAAATGCGCAAAACCTGAAAATAGTTTGATTAGAACAACGAGTAGAATTGGTAATAATAATATTTTTACAATAGTTTCAAAATTATAGCTTTTCAGACTGAAGAGAAATGATTTTTATAGGTCAGGACAGGAATGAAGAGACCAATAAAATTATTATACAGAAGAATTTAATGCCACCGATTAAATAAACAGTCAATATTTTATTATTATATTTTATTATTTTGTCGTCAAGAATCAGCATTACCTATACAACGTGTTAATTTAAATGCGCAAAACCTGAAAATAGTTTGATTAGAACAACGAGTAGAATCCAATAAACCACTTTTTATTAAAGGTCACATTTTTCAAAAAATATTCATTAACAATTTTGCCCAGTCTATTTATTAATATAGGTCAAGCCGTCACGTGCGCAAACCATACCTACCGACTCGCCCCTAGACGAAGCGTCATCGCAGACGCAAGAAACGATTAGAATTGCCAGTAGAACTAAAACAACTCGTAAAACCTTTTAATTTTTTTAAATGTTGTTTTTTCCTTCACAATTAGATCAATTGTATTAAAAATCATTTGGGGTGTCTGAGGTTTTGCGCATTTAACATAACACGTTGTTTAAAAAAATATGCAGGTACTTACTTATCTTAGTCATCTAACATATTTCATATATTTTTCATGGTAATGGTGGCAAGGCAAAAGTTTAAATAATATTTATATCAAACACAATTTATGCTGAGCTTTTACACGCAGGCTGTAGGTAAGTAAACCAGGTAACGTGAAATATGAAGAAGGTGGGAGCCTCGCGCTAAGGACAAATTTTATTGGCCTAATAAATATCTCTCGACGATAAGTCAGAAAATACTGCACACTGGGACCGTGTGGGGTTTTCACGGAAATATTCCGTTTAGCTGAGTTACGTCACGTAGTTTGTGCATTTTATGAACAGCTTATCAAAAAAATACGGCATAAGTACACCTACGTCAATAAATCTACTAATAACAATAAATAATCTAATTGGCATCTTTATGTAGGTACACAAATGTTTGTACCGACCAGGGATCGAATCCGCGACCTTTGGTGTAATAGTCAATTTCTCAATCATTACATCAAATCGGTCAACAGTGGGTTCGATTCCCAGACGGTACAAAAACCCATCGTCGTCTTGCCATAGTCAAGCTACTGCGCTTTGTGAATAATGTCCTAGGATTGGTTATTATTATTTGATTACAAAACAATTTTTTTGGCAGAAAAGAATGATTTTATGCACCGTAACCGCAGGTCGCAGGCTACTAACTCTGCAGGCTGTGGAACTCGGGACTAGGTTAGGTTCTTTACAGGGAAAACCCTCACGGTCACTATCAGGCTAGAGAAGACAATTATGCATGCGCACGTCTTCTTCGGTTAGGCCTGGCCGTCGGCGCCGGAGGCAGACCGTCTTCAGACAGTACATATTTGAACTTTACCTCCCCCGTGCCACCGCGCATACCTCAGGTAGTGACTAACACTTTCGCGCGGACTAATACAAGTACATACCATGTATATTGGGTCCACTGAGTGGCCGTCAGTAACGCGTAAAAAATAGCAGGTAGGGAGAGGAGATTGGCGATGTTCCGGGCTCGGAATGACGTCCGGCGGCCGGATGTTGACCGCCGGTGCCGGACCGGGGCTCAGTTTATTGCCCTACCAGTTTTTACTTAGGCAAAAATGCCTAGTTCTAGTTTACCGAGGATTTTCCTAAAGTGGACCGTTGTACGTGATATTTGCTACCTGCATCCTAGCCCAAGAGTTTCTTCTGCATCCAAAGATTAAAAGCAACACCAACAAGCAGTTTTGAAAGGTTATGTAAGTACCTATTAAATTACCATCAAATGAAGAAAATCTCCTACCATATAAATATCTGTTTAATCAGTTTAAAAATGTGCAAGATCTAGTGATCTTATAAAAGCCTAGGTGAATACTTAAATTCCATAAGTGTATACCTACTTCAAAACCAACGAGGTGCTTTAAAAGTATAGGTACCTACCTACCTACTGCCTTCTGCAACAAAGTGTATGAAAAAGATATTTTCTGTAATAAATAGCCGTGTCGCCGCTTACATCTGCGGCGATTATCTCATTTCCTTTATACAGATAGTCTAATTTGCCCCGGAGGTAGGCGCCAGATCGCAAGGCAATTTCACGCGCCGTCGTCGCAGCCCGCTCGCGTCATTGCGTCTTTCCATTCTATACAATGCCAGAACGCAGCCATAGGAAACTGCTCGAGTATATATTGTAAATAACTTTTTTACTAAGTTCTTCCAATCCATACACGAGCAGTACGCAAATAATCGCGTATACTTCGTAGTAACGAACAAGTTTTTCTTGTTCCATAATCTACAGCGCCAGTGCGCTTACGGACTAATCGTGTATATGTCGCTCAGGCAATTTGTATTATTCCGCCGTTTACATACGGCGTACTGAGAGAAATTAAGTTAAAAAAAACATATCTGAGGCGGAAAGCGACTCGGATGGATATAGGTTAGAAGGCTAAGGCGGGAGCGAAGCGAAGCGGAGCTCCCGCCTTGGCCTTCGTGGTTATTTTTTTTTTAAACCTGAAAAAAAATTGCTTCAAAAAATAAAATACTAGCAGGCCGGCCTTCAACACCCACCGCAACAAAAAATGTAAAATGGAAACACGACCTAGCATTTAACTTAATAATATTAATAATGCTCGTTGAAAAGCACTATTTAATCAAAATAATTATGATTATGTAATTGTTTTGTATTTAGTTCTACCTAATAAAGTTAAAATACAATTCCATATTTTACTAAAAAACTAGACTGAACACTTGTCAAGTGTAAGTAAGTTTGTAGTATAGTTTGGAACAAAGACACGAGCATCCACGATACAAACTATACACGATCAGTACGCAAAATTCGTGTATGCATTGTAATAACAGAGTTAAAAACAGCATTACAATATATACTCGAGCAGTTTCCTATGGCTGCGTTCTGGCCTTGTATAGAATGGAAAGACGCCGCGTCATTCCTCCAACATGCAAATGTGACAGCGTGACGTTGAAAAATGCACTATATTACGTTATTCAAACAGTATATGTATCGTTTTAAACGGTGAGGTGACAATATTTTATGGTTATCGAGCTTGCTACGAGTAAGCAACAGTGTAATGTCCTCCTGGCCCAGTTTTGACTACGGCGGTCAATCTTTACAAACGCAGGATAGGTAATAGGCAAAAGTGAGTGTACAAGCACAGATGCGCTCCCTATTTCCAACACTCATAGCACGCTGGAACAGCAGTATGGCACGACCCAAGAAAGATCAGACGCGGGAACAACGACTTTACGTGATTTCCGAGGCACAGGAGTGTTTCACATCGCCAACCTACAGACTACGAAACGTAACTACTTAAGTACCTATCTTTATCATACATTTTGGGTTCGACCCGAGAGTTGAAACTAGGACCGGCGCGGCCGACGCTTTGAAATGCGACACGAAGACAGTCAAATATCGTCATAAGCCAATGTCTGATCAACCCTTTATTCTTGTAAAAATATATCTGGGGGCACGGTTGTGCTGCCGCCAAGACGAGCCAAGCGAAGCACAATTATTTTTTCTGTACAGGCCACCCCTAACTAAAAGGCAAGTTAATAAACTAATTTTATCCAAATGGTTTAATTTTAAACTGCGACAATTGTCGCCAAACAGTAATTTAACAAAACAATAGATAAACAAAACCTATTGCTGCATAATTTCAACCATTACCTCTCAATTAGTTTAGTTAAGCGAATACAGAAACGTGTTGCAGGCATCCCATGCATAAATTATTAGTCTTGTTAAGTGCAGTACAGGAATTTAATCCTCATATTTCGTCTGCTCCGGGTTCGGCATATCTTTTCAGGTCTAAAATGAATTCTACATGAGCTAATTACGACAATCTAACTTCGACCCACTATCTCACTAGTTAAGAGCCACATTCGTTTGTAAATTTTAGTCATTCATCCTCATTCTGCGATAGGGGTTGCTCTATTTTCACAGATTAAATTGAACTCTACTTACTTAATTTTAAAGTTTATAATTTGTTTTGTCGGTTGCGGGAACTTACAGCTTTTAGGTTTCGAGCGTAAGTATGTTTAATGGTGCTCATTATTTGGTGAATGAAATCGGATTACCAGACGGCAACTAAGCTTGATCTTCGGCTAAAATACGGACCTTTCGATTCGGTATTACGTTGCCTGATAGCTATAAGATGCTATCTGTAGAAAGCTTTGATGTTTCACTCTTTTGTTTTATGATAAATGCAGTTTGCTTTGATAAAAACGTATATTATAATGTACTAGCCTTCCGCCCGCGGTTTCACCCGCGTTTCACCCGTGTGTCGCATTTTTTTTCAAATATCCTCCCCTTCCCCCCGCATTTCCGGGATCTATTCTTATGTCACCTGGGGATAGTCTAGCTTTCCAACAGTAAAAGAATTATTCAAATCGGTTCAGAAGTTTCGGAGCCTATTCAATACAAACAAACAAACAATCAAATCTTTCTTCTTTATAATATTAGTACCTATAGATAATATTGGATACTAATAAAGCTTTTTATAGTTTTCGTTTCGGACTGTGAGTGACGTGCGGTGCGACTGACATAACATACGATTTTATCATAGCCTATTATTTAATTCCAAAGGTCCAATCAATTTCATTCTTACTAAGTAAGATTAATAAAATGTAAATGTTAGATAAAATGAGGATGAATGATGATGTTTTCGAGCTTATACCGCAGAATAGACTATACTTATTTAAATCTTTGATGATCTCTGCGACAGGTGTCGCAGTGACATTACTAGAGGCGTAGTCTTACCATAAACGAATGTTAAAACTTCGATTCGTAACTAATCGATTCTTCTATCGATCCACTCTGAACGATTGAGGACCTCTATAACTAAAGGACATCCTCATCTCATGGTTCGATAGCACATTTGGCATGCTCTATGACTATGAGTATGACTATACGCAAAATTTTATGTGATAAAGATTTGTGTTTGTTCTGTGCTGTGTCTGAATGTTAATATGTAATTAAGTACCAATTTGTGGTAACTTCGTTATTTTTGATACTCGTAACACCATGTCATGTGCTCTTTTTACTAACTTTGGGATCAGCTCAATGTTTGTGATATAGTTTGGTTGTTTTTCGAAGATTCTCAAATTGTTATTTTCGAATTTCGGACTTTAATCATATTCAAATTGTTTTATCCAAACCGACTTACTTCTAATTAAATTAATTGGTTTTTGATTATAAAATTGTACGTTTAAAGAGATAAACAAAAAGAAAATTTTCCGATGTTTTAAAATTTCATAATCGATTATAACGTGTAAGCGAATGATAATAGCAATGAACATCTCTAAGTGGGCGGGAACCTACAATCATGAACGTTATTTCTCTTCATACATTTTTCAGTCAAAAATTGTGAAATTTAACAGCTGTCAAATCGATGACAGCTGTCGCAGAGATCATCTAAGATTTAATAATGTATAAGATATAATTTTTTATGCAGTTGTTAAGAGACCCTAAAAGACAGGATATTTTTTATCCTGTAAATAGTCGCTCTACTAAGACCGATATTAGAAATTTTCAAAGTTTTCAAGAGTTTTCACGTAGGTCTAAGTATAATCGCAATGATAAGGTTGCACGAAAATATATAATAATATACTTATTATGATCTTTGAGATAATTTAACCGATAATTATTTTATGAAGAAACATTAGGTACGTGATCAGTGATCAAAATGACGAATAATTAAGATTATCTTTCGTATCTCTATGTGCGGCAAATGTATGTACTTAGTTATTTTTTTTCATATACGTAATTAGCTAAAGGTGTGTTGAGTGAAAAAACGTGACATCTTTAATGAATTGAGGGAAGAGATAGTCCTCTTCAGCACTTTTATCTCACATTCGAACAAAATTCTAGCCAAACGTTGTGTTGGCGAGCGACGCGCGCGATTGATGCTAGCGCCGTTGTTACAAGCGCCCATAGGGGACGGTAACCGCTATCAGGAAGGCTCTAGGCATAACTCGTGCTATATAAAATCAATTGTATTTAGACGATCATACGTTATTACGTAAATTACTCTAGTTTTATCGTAATCAACCGATAAAGCCATATCAAAAATCTGTGTGCCTATCAGCGAACTTTAGCACAGGCATTTTGTATTGATTGCCTATGCCATGATTGCGACGTGATTTTGCAATATTTCTTAACTGTTCTATTTATTGATTTAAAGTACAACATCTTAAAACCTGCGCAATTGGCAAAGTCCTTAAAATACCGCAAAGTATTTAAAGTTAATTTTCCCTTAAACATTCACTCACAAAATCCGCACTTGGGGAGGTAAGATAATCTTTATAATCGTTTCACGTCACTCAAATGAAAGCCTTGGTGTTTACTGTTTTCGTACAAAAATCATAAATAACAGATTAGTCTTTGCTGCGAACAACTGCTTTTTGGGGCTTTTCAAAATGTGTTTTCGATAAATAAGACAGTTACTTATTCTTACGGATAATAGCTTTTATTTTCGTAAGATTACGTTTTTGTTCTTTATTATTTTTAAGGTTAATATATTTTTAAACTAGCCTTCCGCCCGCGGTTTCACCAGCGCGTTATCTCTTTTTTCAAATATCCCCCCTTCCCCCCACATTTCCAGGATCAAAAGTACCCTATGTTCACCGGGGATAGTGTAGCTTTCCAAAAGTGAAGGAATTATTCAAATGGGTTCAGTAGTTTCAAAATTGATATTCCTGCGGGAATGAGACGTTTCCCGTAAGAATTTTATAGCCTATGTCCTATTCCGGGTTATAAACTATACGTGTGCCAAATTTCATCTAAATCCGTTCAGCCGTTTGGGCGTGATTGAGTAACAAACATCCAAACATCTAAACATCCAAACATCCAGACTTTCGCATTTATAATATTAGTAGGAAAAGCTGGCTATGTTTCACGTGTTATATGTGAATAGCTGTATAAAATTAGTTGTTTAGTTGTAATGTAAACTAGGAGTATGGTGTTTAAAATCTACTTATAAAATGTTCACAGGAACAATAACTATTTGTCTAGTTCCCTTAAACATTAGAATGCAGCCGTTGAACACCGCCATTTCCTTGCACCACCACTTTACGCTCTGATTGTAATTTACGAAGAATAGTGGATGAAGCAATACTTCATTTTTATCTCCAGTAATAAATTCCAGAATTTTCTAAGAGAAACTTGAAGGTGCTACATCTTTATATAAAGCTAGTTGTAATTTCCTCGCAGGCGAGCGACAATCTCTCGGCTTGTCTTTTGTTCCTTGACAACACTTTCCCTAGGGTTTGTGCTTGACAAAATCCCGGGTTCAGTCTAATAGACCTTATTTATTCAGGAGTAAGTGCGTTTTTTGTTTGTTTTGCGGCTATGAAAGTCAGTTCCGGACAATATTGTGAAATACGTCAGTAAGAACTCTACATTGCGACTATTTATAAACGAATTCATGTGCATACATTTAATTTTGGTGCTAGATGGCATTTTAATCACATGACGGGAACTGTTTTAATATTTAACGATATATGTACATGTATTTTGTGTCTAGGTACCCAAAAAGGTCACCCCATGGAAACATCAGTTCGGGACCAAATTTATCGCGCTTAATTTGAGGGGCGCGGATGGCGCTTTCAGTGAAATAAAAAAAGTTTACCATGAATTTGTTTAACGCATCGTGGAAGGGTGGCAATCAGCTTCAACTTAGTTTTTAGGCTGAACTTGGTGTTAAAAAAGTATAAAAAAATCCTTGTTTTATTTGTTTCTTTCAGAAGACTTACTTACGCCCATTTCTTCCATTGGCAGAACTCGTGTCGGCCCATTGAAATTTCCAGCCCTGGGGCATTTCTCCTGGTAACAAAAAAAAAACGGTCAGCAAATCCTGCGACGGTGTGTGTACGTCTTGGGACAAAGCATTAGTGGGATGCCAGATACCCATAAACTCGCCAGATTTCTCTATCACACCATTCACACCCAAACAGAGTCGAGCAGTTGCCCACCTTGTGGCAATTGGCCAGCCCTTCTGTTATTTTTCTTTCCTTCATTTCGCGTGGTGCAGGGTGCATCGCTCAGCTTGGCGGCCATGTCTAAGCGCCATTTGCAATAGAGCGCATTTGCCCGCCTCTGCGATTTATCGTCACGGCGTAAATTAGCCTAGCTTGCATGCTTCGTGCAACAGTGTTCGTCGCTTCGGAGAAAGAACTAAAAAATTCAAGGAAAATTTGTTTTAAAAGTCTTTCCACTTTATTGGTGTAACTTGTCTCAATGGTCAAGGGATTCTAACTGTGCACTCTGCGAAACTACCTATATATTTATTGTCGAATTGATTATTTAATTCAATCTTTATAACTTAAAAAGACCGAAGTCTTACGACAGTCTGAATACATTCATTTAAAAGCATTAATTATAGTCTAAATAATTTGTTAATTCGTGAATCATAAAAAAGCTCTCTGAATTCTCCACACATTTAAAAATATTAATTATTACAGGTTAGTAGAGCGCCTCGATGGTCTAGTGGTTTAAGTAGGCCGTGATCTTGGGGTCCTGAATTAGATTCCTGGGTCGAGCCGAATGTTTTTTTTTCGGACACAGCTTGGATTTGTGATCACCAATCTGCATTGCGTGCGTGGTGAATAAGCCAGTACCCATCATTATAGCGATGACTTAATTTCAGTGTTGGGGCTTTTGCCTGTGTGTGATATTATTAGGTTGTTACTTTATCTATACAAATATTATAAAGAGGAAAGATTTGATTGTTTGATTGTTTGTATTGAATAGGCTTCGAAGCTACTAAACGGATTTGAATAATTCTTTCACTGTTGGAAAGCTACACTGTCTCCGGTGTACATAGGGTACTTTTAATCTCGAAAATGTGGGGTGAAGGGGGGGATATTTGTAAAAAGAAATTACGCGCGGCCGCGCGGTTGAAACCGCGGGCGGAAGGCTAGTATTTAACTAAGTGGTACGTTTGTCTCCGTAATTATAAGTTTTTATATCATGTAAGCAGCTCCTAGTTCTACCTAGCCCGCCAAACCGCGCCTGCGGTCTCTCGCCGCGCTAGACGGATAAATTGCATACAGACTTGTGCAAAGTCTTTGAATGCAGCCGACGATTGTTATAGCTTTACCTCTCAATGGCTTTTCATAATCTCCTGCTTTATATGAGCCGGAGGTTTGGAGATTTGTTCATGATTTGATTGATATGTGGACTGCTGTTTGGTTCTGTAAGTAACGATAATACTTGACTCTCGTATAAACTCGTATAAAACTAGTCTTGTAGAATGTAGACACATCGAAGCTTGCTATTACATTTATATTTTTGTTGATTGTTTAAAGAAAATCACACGCTGGAGACTCGGCATAGGTCCTGTGGTCCACTTTCATTTGAAAAATGTCTCATCCTCATGAGACATTTTGTTTTCGAGTCATTATTATGAGAGTCAGTTCTTTTGAAAAGAATGGTTAAAACATTTAATAATACTTAACAACAATAACTTAAATATTGCGAAGACTGTGGTACATACAGACACTAAACCTTGATAATTCACAATTCATAAGTGCATCTCTGAAGTCTACATGAATAAAGAATATTATGATATGCATTAAACTTATTTGTTTTGAAATTTCGTGGGTACCAAGTCCAACTTGATGCAAAATCCCACCAAGACATTTAAGAAGTCGAGTGGCAGAACCAACGTTACATAGTGGCGGTCGATTTACTGTATTTTGCTCTGTACCGACTGCAATGCATTACATTACACACTGCAGGCTGTCCCCCGTCGCGATAGACGTATAAATTGCATGCGCGAGTAGTGATCGAGTCGCGAGCAATCGTCCGTGAGTGAGAAAGATTCTTTCGATAAGTCGTTTTAGCTTTAGCTTTTTATAGCAGGCGAGCATGCGGCACACCTGGTGGTAACTACTGCCGCCCAATAGACATCTGCAACACCAGAGAAGTTTCAGATGCACTACCAGCCTTTAAGGAAGAAATTTTCTCTTTTCATGAAGATTTGCAAGTCGCATTGGTTCGGAAATACCGCTGGCAACAATGAATTCAATATTTTTGTCGTGCGTGGCAGAAAATTTCGTGAAAAGCGCTCAGTTCTAATGTTCTAATGAGAAACTTTAAATGTTCTTTTAATGTAGAAGAAGTATCTGATGGGAAGCTGTCACTGCAGCCTATGGCATACCATTTAATGGCAACTAACCAAAAAACATCTCACATGGTCTGATCTTCAAACTTTTCATTTCAAGTGACTGTGACAAGTGACAAGTGAGTGAGATTATGAACAGGCTCTCACAATTAATATACGAAAGAGAGAGAGAGAGAGTGTGAGATTTAAATTCAAAATCAAACATTAATAGTGTATTAAAAAGAGGAAAACAAATTTATTTGCTAATATGCGTATACGACAG
The DNA here is from genome assembly GCA_949319885.1 of Mecyna flavalis. NCBI lineage: Eukaryota > Metazoa > Arthropoda > Insecta > Lepidoptera > Crambidae > Mecyna > Mecyna flavalis. Next base: position 13,345,435 of record OX439431.1, on the reverse strand, counting down.
ATAGAGGTCATACTTATAGTTTCACCATATCAAGCCGTGAGTTGGCATGCAAATAATGTATGTGTAACAGGAATGAAACTCTAAGCCTCTTATTTATTTTTCTTTAGATTTCGGGATTTTACCAAGCCAAGAACTCTATAATTTGCTTTTTACTTCGGTAGCGTGATTCTTTATATCAATTAGCAAGACAATGAAACACGCGACAAAAGAGCAAGTCATTATCATACGTAATTACGATGTAGTCTTAAAACGTAATAAACCCTGTTATGTAAAAGATTTTCGCAAATATATTTTTTATTTGTTTAGAGAAGAAAAAATGTGTAGTAAGAAACAGAGCGACGTCGTATTCGCCAATTTTTTTACGTTTTTTCATATCTGATCTGATTACAAAATAGGCACCATACTGCTACGGTTTCATTATATCTTATATTTTCGAGGACTAATAACATCTGTATAATTAAAAAAAAGTTTGATCAAAATCTGGACGGATCGTTTTGTGTGAAACGCGAACAATAGATAGACAGACGAACATTTTATTTTGATTCGTCAGTTGAGACAGTCTTTTCTTCTAAAGGATATAATAATATAGACGCTGTTAAAATGTTAAGAATTGAACAGAGCAGCCATCCAATTATCCACAATTTGATATCTAGTCTTGTATATTTGGAATTAAGACAGCTTTGCGCTAGCTCTACCAAACAAGTAAAACCCAATCTCGTACAAGCCATTAAGAATTGTGTACAGCTGCCAAGTTTTTAAATAAGCTATAACATTGGAATAAATCAACCGTCTGTTGCGTTGCGTCCGATTGGCTGGAACAAAGACATCTCGTGCCAAGAGATTATAAAATAAATTTCGAACATCCCCATTACAAAGCTAATGGGCTGTATCTCGAAAGCTACGGAATAAAAGATCCGTCGATTAGAAACTTTATGTTTGCAATTTTCCCGAGTCTCCCCTAGGACGCGCGATGCGCGGCGTGATCGTTCACACTAGGGGTAGCCAAACGAAACTTTAAACATGTTTGCTATTCCTAGGTTACCTACGCTAGGCTACGCTTTTACCTGGTAGGTCTTTTATAGGCGCGTCGAACTTTGAACCAATGAGGTGACATGATCCATCAATGGTGTCGATGATTTTATTTCAATGATGGAAACCTACATACATATACCTAAAATAGCTTACATAAGTATATAAAAAGTAGAAACGTCCTAGGATACTATTGTTAAAAAGTTTCTTGTAATTTGGACTTACTTAGTAGAATATTGTTTGCTTAATTACTTATATTAGTATACTCGTAGTTATTCGCGATATAATAAGAAACGTCAATTGACTCTCAAAAATTGCTGGCATATGATATTAGAAGGATAGTAGAAGCGTTTTACCTTACAATAAAACGCATATTAAATACTTACCTTATTCAAAGCTTAATAATAATGAGAGATAGGCTTCCGTTTTTCGTGCTATTTCCTACCTATTCTTCCCCATAGTTCTGTCCCTTTCTCACAGCTACTAGCGCCATCTGGCGCCGGTGGCGCCCCCACCAGGCAGTGTTCGCGACTTGAACTATGGACTTGAATTTTGTCGCGGACTTCTAGCCCCATTGCGTTATTATTAACCAGGCAGGATTAAAAGTTAAGCTTTGAATAAGGTAAGTATTTAATATGCGTTTTATTGTAAGGTAAAACGCTTCTATTAAATAGCTTGCCCTTATTCAAAGCTTAATAATAATGAGAGGTGTTTGTTATCGCCTGGTGGTGAAAGTAGTGCCATTAGCGCCAATGTGACAGATTGATAAACAACTATGTAGTGATGTAGGTATTATAACACAGTTTGTTAAAGAAATCAAGAGTATCTCTAAAATTTAAGCTATCAATTCATTATTAAATGAATAAAACAGAATATATGGAAAATTATCAGTTTATTTGTCTTATCAATTAGTTACATCACATCAGTCAATCAACAGAAACCATTGTAAAAAATATAAAAAATAAAAATATCAATACACACTCAACTCATTCGAGTATCACACCACGCTATGAGAAAAATAAGGGTACGATTATTACACTTAGATACACAAAAGACATCTGTATTTTCATTAAGAAGCAGTTATATTAAAACATAACAATAATGTTAGGTGACCGGCTCAAACAAACTCATAATGCTTTTACTGCTTGAAGCAACTGGTATAATTTCTCTCTTGTAAAACTTTTTAAACGTATTTTCAGATCTCCAATTACCTTTTGCAAGGATATCGTCAATTGGTAGGTTATTTGCCCAGCTTTTTGAGGCCACAGCGGATCTGCAACTACCCGGAGATGCTATTATACCAGCTTTTTCAAGAATAGACTTAACCCATCCTGCTATAAGTGTTCGTGAAGCTGGCTTAGGGGAACCTCTAAGACTAATAAACAAATTATTACAATTCGCTTCATTCCGTCTATCATTTAATAATTCTTTTGTACGAATCAACCAAAAAACCGGATCTAGATTTTTATTTACAGAATTATGCAAAATTTTCCAGCCTGACTGTTGGTAAGTAGCCGAATCAGTCTTTGAGCCAAAACTTGGCCATAAGATAATACTATTGCTTGATTGGATCATATGGTTTGAATCAACATTTAAAAGCGTTAGGTCGTGTATTCTTCTACCTGAACAGAGCAATAGTAATATAGCAGTATGTCTGGAAGTTTCAAACATATTATTACAATCAATTGTACTATTAGCTAAATATAATAAAAGATCATCGATATTCCAAACATGAGATTTTCTTGCTACCGGTTGTTTGAGAGCAATTGATTTTAATATATGTTTAACCATGGGGTGATTACTAATGCTACCAGAATCGTTAGCATTGCATAGGGTTGATATCACAGATTTATGCAATAATATAGTATTGTAAGACAAGTTCTCAACTAAAAATAGATCGGCTAGGAACTTTGCCACATTAGACGCCTCAGGGGCCAATGGGTCAATACCTTGAGAATCTGCCCATTTTAACCAGCGTTGCCAGGCAGCTTTATAGGTTTTCCGTGTTGACGAACGCCACGCTGACTGGAGAAGCTCGACCTGCTCTGGTTTCCAGTTTTCTAAATATTTACCCCAGCCCCACATTTCCACGCTTCTAATGTCATCTCGTCTACTTTGGGAGGAGGTAGTTGCGTTGCAGTGTCCACCAGACAGTTCGCCAGGTTCCTGATTGTGAACGGGGGCGCAATCGCTCTCTGTTTGAGATCTGCCCGCCAGAATACCCGTTCCCATCGTGGGACTACTAGAATGTAGCATCCCTTCGCTTTGTTTAAGTGGGTGAGAATCCGCGGTATTAGATATGGAGGGGGGAAAATCCATGCAAGTGGATATTCCCATATCTCTGAAAATGCGTCGTGAAATATTGCCCGAGTGTCGCTCAGGTCGAGTGATACATAATTGGCAACAACATGTGCCGTTCTTGAGGCAAACAAATCTATCACCGGAATGCCGAATCGATTGAAGATCTTGTCTGTACAATGAGGTAGAAGATGCCACTCTACAGTCTGCCGATGGCGGGAAAGAGAATCGGCGTGTACATTGAACCTGCCTGGCAGGTAATGAGGAACCAAATGTATTTGGAACTGCTCTAGAATCTCGTACACCTTGTACGTCAAGTCCATCAAGTAGAAAGATTTGGTTCCCCCTTGATTGCGGAGGTAAGAGACCGTGGTCTTGTTGTCGCATTGGAGTAGTATTGTCGATTTTGTTAGCGTCTGACAATTGGTTTGTAAGACTTTTAGCACAGCTAGCAATTCTTTTTGATTGCTGTGTAGTCTCTGCTCCTGATCGCTCCAGGTTCCTGAGAGAGAGCAATTGTTCAGTCTGGCACCCCACGCTACGTCCGATGCGTCTGTTGTTAAATAGTGACTTGGTGTGGGATAGTGTATTGGAGACGCAATTTTGTAATTTCGAAGCCACCACCTTAGATTTATTAGACAATTCTCGGTCAAGACATACACCTCTTGCGTGGAGGTTTTCGGAATAGAGTTTAGAAACCTGAGTAGATGACGATAATTTAGTCTGCCATTCGGAACCACAAAGCTCACGAAATTTAATAGGCCCACGAGGCTTTGAAGCTCTTTCAAGGTAACTGTTCCTTTTTGCAGCACCTGAACAATTTTGTTTTGGCATCCTTGATGTTTCTCCTGTGGAAGGCATTTGCGGTTTTGCCACGGGTCCCATTGAATGCCCAGATAAATAATCTGTTTCTGAGGTACTAGCTGGCACTTTTTGGAATTTATTACCCACCCCAGGTATTTGAGCATTTCTACTACTCTGGATACTTGACTCGTTAGTGTCGCAGCATCCTGGTGGGCTAAAAGAAAATCGTCTAAGAACACGATTATGCGTATTCCCTGCTCTCTTAGAATTTGGGCAATCCAATTCGTTATGGATGCAAAAATTTTCGGAGCTGTGCTTAAGCCGAATGGAAGGCACGTCATTTCCATGAGCTTCCCGTCGTACATTAACCGTAGGAAGCGTCTTTGGGCTTTGGTTATGGCCACGTGAAAATAAGCCTGTGAAATATCGATTTTGCAAAGCCAGTCGTGCGGTTGTAGGAAGTCCGGCACTCGACACATGTTTATGAGCTTGAATCGCTCTGTCATTACATACAAATTCAGGGTCTTTAGGTTGAATATGGGACGATAGGAATGAGCGTCCTTCTGAACCAGGAATATTGTTGAAAGAAAACTTGGAGTTGGGTGTTCGACCGCATTTAGAACTCCCTCTTTCAACATCCGATCTATTTCTTGTGACATGGCATGCGAGGGCAGCATGTTCAAGGCACTGTTTTGATTCGGCACAGCAAGAGGTGGCTTCAGAGCAAAAGGGATTCGATAGCCTTTTATGATTTGAAGAATATAGGTGGGAGCCCCCATCGCTTCCCATTGCGCAAAGAATTTTGTTAGTTGCCCTGCTCTGAAACCCTCGACTTGCTGTGACGAGTCAAAACTTTTTCTTTTTATTTGTAGTATCGGACTTAAAGTTTGAGCTTGAGGCTGCAAACTTTCGGTTTGTCCGGAATTGGTCACTAGTTCTGTATTGTCGCCCTTGACGGTAACGAAATGAACCCCTAGAGGTGCTTGCCCCTCTACGATTGTTATAAGTATGCCCTTGCGGAGGACGCATTTGTTCACCCTGCGAGGGTCCATAGTAAGGTGGTTGAAATTGAACATAACTAGATCCACCAGTAAAATTACCCTGCGAGGGTATAAATCGGTCAACCACTCCCTGCGAGGGATGGGAAACGGTCCTGTTATTTGACGCTGTTGCCTGCGAGGCAGAGGTGTTGGACCGATGAAGTGGCATAAATGCTTTTTTCACACCGCCAGCCTTTTCTAAGATAGTAGCTAATTGACCTGCATTAAAAAGATGCTCGTTCGATGGTGGGATTTTTCTTACTACTGACTTCACCAAAGGATCCCTAATATGATTAGTGATACCATCCCTACGCATTTGAATAATTTCTGCCCTATGACCACAAATCAACTGTAAAAGATCGGATGATATTTTCGTAAACTCGCCTTTTTGAAACAAATCTACAACTTTATCCTGAATTGAATCGTAATTTAAGTTTTCTTGGATTTTTAACCAATTTAACAAGTCTTTAACTGTATTTTGGAAACATTCTCTCTGTTTAATAAGACACAAAGACATGGCAGCATATGCTTTTTCAGTATGAGGTAAATTGCGTAATAAATCGAATGCTTTAATTTCATCATTTGCGTCGAGCTCGACAAAACCCGGGAATCTACAATAATTCTTTTGCGTGTCTGCATAACGCACTTCACACCACTCACTTGTATTAAAATATTGTACATTATTAAGGATATTCAAATAAACATCAGAGGACTTCGGAACTGTGGGCTCCTTAAGTTTGGTTTCAATATCGAACGAAAATTCATTACTAGTTTTGGAAGTAGCCGCAACATTTTCTAAAGGCTGGTCATTTGGCAAAAACTGATCTAATGAATCGTGTTCCAATGATATACAGTCTAAATCAAGTAGAGGTTCTCTATTTTCTAACTGGTAACGTAAATCACTCACTTCTTTAAACAATTTTTCAAACTTAGAATCGGACCGTCGAGTCCGTTTGCTACGCTTATGATGTCGGTGTCGACGTTTGCGCTTGCGCTTAGACATACCCTTTGAGGAGTCTGAACTTGAAGAATCCGTACTGGACGAGCTGCTCGACGAGCTGCTCGAAGTTGATCGCGACCGACGCCTGGACGGGCCCGGCTGGTCGACTGTTTCCTCGTTTCTCAACTCTTGCACCATGTTAGAATTATCCATCCTACAATGCAACTCTGATTAGAACACACAAGAAAAAACTTTCGATAAAGAACCTTTATAATGGGACAATTATTAAAATTTGTAACACTATTAAACACTTTAGATAGGTAATCTTACTAAGTAATAGTTACCTAAACGGGGAACACATTTAACACAAGACGAACGTTTAAACGTTAAAAACTTTTTTCCCCAAAAGAGAAAAAGGTACTATAAATTTTAAAGTATGAACACTTTTTAAACACTTACGTGTAGGTAGGAACAAAATGGCGGTCTGATAGCGGTAGTACGTACTAAGCCAGACCGACCGTTCTCGACGAAAAACAAAGCGCCAATGGGGCTAGAAGTCCGCGACAAAATTCAAGTCCATAGTTCAAGTCGCGAACACTGCCTGGTGGGGGCGCCACAGGCGCCAGATGGCGCTAGTAGCTGTGAGAAAGGGACAGAACTATGGGGAAGAATAGGTAGGAAATAGCACGAAAAACGGAAGCCTATCTCTCATTATTATTAAGCTTTGAATAAGGGCAAGCTATTTAATGGATCTTATTTATTTTTTCTTTTGTCTTAAATGTTCCTAAACACTATTATGAAACACTGGTTGCAGGTGACGCCGGACCGACCAATTTGGAGATCATTGGCCTTCGTTCAGCAGTCAACATCTTTTGGCTGATGATTGATTATGATAATGATGATAAGTGTTTTTTTACAATGTGCGATGAATTAAAAATGACTTTTAAGACAAAGGATGCACAAATAAGCACGTGCATCGTCGTGCACGGGAGCGAATCCAACCTGCACATTTTATATGGCGGGGAACTTCGGAAATACCCCGAACATCTCCGGAAATCTGAGACTAAGATCGGAGGGCTATTAACTAAATAAGCTTTGTACCCGCACTTTATTATAAACTATTAGAACTGATTTATTAGAAAAGTAGGACTACATATTGCTGCTTATAAACTCTCACAAGTCTAAATGAGCATTTTTACAGGAGAGCACATTGAAAATTTTTATCCGATTTTTTATTTGTTTTGTATCATTCTTTCATTGAATACTGACTTAAAAAGAAATGAAATCAAATGCATTGACTCTAAAAGTAGTGTATTGCTATGCTTCGAACTCCGATTAAAACCTTTGATTTAAAAGTTTCGGAACAGAAATCGTTACCGAAAGTGTTATAGTGATCGGAAGTTCCGACTTAACGGAATCGAAGCTCCGTAACATTTCTGGTAACTCAAGCCGGACCCTAAAAATATAGGTATAGGTTACTCTTTGTTCTCTCGATTAATAAATCGATGCCTTAAAGTTACTCTGAGGTAGTAAATGGGTCGTTTACTAAAGAAACCGTATCGAGTACCCATCTCAGTTCCTCGCGAGATGGGGTTACGTTTGAAGAAGTAATGTTTGCGCACGTTTCAATAATATCTTCAGCCTGCGTATTTGTGTAATAAGATCCGAAAGTTGAACTTATAGCTGTTATAGTTGAGTGGTTTATATGCAATAGGCCCAGTGGATCAGTGGCTATGCCGCTTGGAATCAAAACTGGAAGGTCGTCGGTTCGACGGCAGCACATTCAGCGACGCTTCCTGAATAAGTGTTTAGGCATATACTGTTGTAGCCTGTCAATTATTGTTTTAGCATAAAAAAATGCATGAAAATATCAAGTGTGACTGTTATCAGAATTTCTTCAATTAACGTGATTTGGACACACCTTTTATTCATGCGAAATTTTGACTATTTTACTATTTACCGTACAGTCAAAAGCACGTCAGACGTAACACTTTGGACTTTGTACCGCTCTTATGTCGGGGGCATAAGTGCTATAATCGAATTGCAAGTGTATACGGTGATGTTCTGTTGACCGTACAACCTAAACATTATATCAATCAAACACATACAGTGATAATTTAACTAACCCGGTTACATATCACAGTTATCACTGATGACCTGTCGATTAATCTGCCGTAAGACATTAATATCTTTGTAAAGAAAAATAGAATTTAGTGTTTATTTGCGCAAGTGATAAAAAATCGTATTAATGTCCTCCTAGCCGAGTTTCGGTTACGACGGCCACATTGCACGATTAACTAACTTCAATACATACATAGCCCACGAGTAAGCGTCTGTACAAGTGTACAGTCACGTGCAATCTTAAGTATACATAGATTTTATGCGACGGCAATAAGGTTTATTTTTTGGAATGCTATAAAGTCAAGGTCTCAGATGCCAGGGTCAATGTGTGAATAATGTCCAGATATATAGAATAAAGAAATAAATATTTTATTTATTCATTTCTTTATTATTTTATTTTTTCTGCCCAACACGGGTCTGAACCCAGGACACTTGGCATGGCCAAATTGAAAATAACAATAACCAATAAATAAGGCGATACATTTATTATATGAAAAAGACGATAGCAAAAGTTTGTCAGTACATATTTGTTTTTAGACACCAACATTTTTCCCGCCAACTTAATTAATTTAAATGATAACTTTAAACGTGATGGACTGAAGCGATCTTTTCAGAGGCAGCGTAGCGTCCAAATTAAAATCGCGAAAATTGACGTTCCCAGTGAAAACATATAAATCTGGAGCTAGCGGAAAATTAAAAAGGCCTCGAGGCGTCGACGCAAAGTAATCAACCCTAGTTGCGGAGCCTATAGGCAATTCGTTCCATCAAATGACCAGGTATTGAAACGACGCTAAAAGATTGCGTTGTCTTCAATTTGATTCTATGATTATATTAAAAGAAAGATATGTCATCAGTGCGCGTATCGTGAGACTCTAAAATGGGCCGATCGTGTTTTTTTTTCATGATTACGGCAGGCAAACTAACAAGAGTGCTACTTGATGGAAGTAATCACTGTCTTTCATTGACATAGAGTTACTATTTAGTTTATTGCCGGTACATCTCGATAGATATAAAATAAATATCGTAGACGGAAATATGAGGGAATGAGGAGGGCAGTCAATCTTTACGATAACCTCGGAACTAAAGCGTCCCACTACCCATCGAAACCCCCCGGTTTCCCCCAAAGAGGGAGGAACCGGTAACCGGTTTATTGCGATGCGATTGACTGGCCCCATACCAGAGATCCCACTAGCCTGAGGTAACAGCTCTGGCTGGGAGCCAGTACATTTGAAATCAAAGGCTCGAAGATCAGATGAGCCTACAGTCTGGCAGCACATTGAGCGACGCTGGTGAAGTGTCCCTCAATGGAATAGGCTGCAGTGACCGCTTACTCAGGTGGGCTGCGTGTCTATTTGCCAACTGAACTAGTATAAAAAAAAGTAGGTTGGAAGAAAGGACTCGGAAAATGCTCAAATATAGGGTATAAAAATTAACTGGTTTCAAATAACAAATGTTTATGGAACCCTCGGATATCAACCGTCTTAATCCAGTATTTTCATTAAGCCCGAAAATAAAACAATGGTCCAACATTTAGACCACTTTAATCCTCTTGTAAGTCATTTAGGTACTCCTAAGTGACTTTAGGGTTGCCATACATTTGATATTTACCGGACACGTCTTGTTATAAAAATCTCTGCACAGCATGCAAAAGGAATTCAGAAGTGGTTTGGACTTCGAAAATTTAGACGTAGCAGTATTAAAATGACATGAAGAAATAAAAAAATTACCTTTAATTTGACACTTTGTTAAACAAAATAAAAAATAAAAACCCGCAAATACTAAATAAAGTAATAAGAAATACTGTCACATATTATTAAGCAGTGCTTCATGCGAAGTGTTCCTCAGGATGCCTCTGTGGTGCAAGGTCAGTCGAACTTTAAGGCGAATGCTACACAAAGGGGTAAGTTTGAACTGAGGGTTTAAACTTACCCTTGGCACATTGGGCAGAGTCAGTACCAAATGCACCACAAAGTCAGTCATATCTCAAAATTAGATCACTAACCAATGCCCCATCGAGCCACTCATATCTCGAAACTGGATTTTCTCATCTGGTAGCCCTACTAAGGAGTGCGGATAGGTTAAAGTTGCGTCCTCGTTCAATACCGGCTAATGATGCAGTAATGCGTTTGCACTGTATCCATTACAGGGCCGTTATGCGGCCGCCGGCCAATGGTTCATTAGTACACACCGATTAATCGTTTAGCCTAAATGTATCGACCAACCTTAGGTAAAGATCGTTTCAAAGTTGAGTAAGATTATGGTATTTATTCATACTTATAAGAGTGGTTACTGGTATACCGGGCGTTTAGTGCCGAGAAATACTTCTCTAAGCAACCGACAAACCACATTCAAGTAAATTAAAGCCATAATACCTACTTCCGAATTTAAAAACGTTAGCAAGTTATATAATAAAATTAATAACATACAACATAAAGTAAGTAGCATAATTGTATTGCAATGGCAACGGGAACTACTAAAATCCCCAACGAACTTCCCCTTCAAACCAAAAATGGACGAACTGGACTTCTGGCAACTAACAGATAGCATAGGTAACAAAAACATTCACAAAATACAGAAACATACCTAATATAAAAATAAGATCCGCCCGCCAAATAGCTCTATCGAATCAGTCGCGAAATCGGTCACCATTATAAATATTTTTATCATTGTATGTATCATTATCATCACAAATCATTATGCCAATGGATTATCCTTAGATACCGTCTGAATATTTACAATATACCGCGGCAACATTCGTTCTCCCAATGCCATTCTGTGTTCATAAAGAATTCCACCCGTGTTTTCTCGCATTACGACCATCTGAAGATTTATGGCGACCCGCTGTCCGCCATATTGTCCAAATTTAAAAATATTTATTTTCCCACCGAATCCTATAGATGCAGAGCATTGCTATCTAAACGCGTGTTCGGATACACAAGTGGACTACAGAGAATTACAAGCATTGATTTTATTTGTTTGGGTTTGCAAAGGTGAATGTATCAGACCGTACCTATTTGCATAAACATACGTTAGAAATCCTTATCTGATATGAAAAGGGATTCTCAATAACTTTAAGGGCGGATTTTCCCTAAAGGAAAATTATATCTTATCGATAAAAATATGTTCAAATATCTAAGGAATTTGGTGAGTGTTCGTTAGGCAGTGACTCCTATATTTGGTTAATCCTACGGTATAGATTACATGTTTTTATTATAAGAATTTAATTAACTGTATATTATATTTATTTATTTACGGAAAATACGGAACTATTCTTATTTATCTTAAGCTGTCTTTTGTTTCGAAGATATTTTTTAAACAATGAGATGATTTATTCTAATTTAATTTATTTTATGAGCCCATTACTTAATTCGTTCAAATTAATCTAACGGTAATTGCTCATTGTTGCATCACCCCTCAACACTCCCCAACCTTCGTATATTTGTTTACCTTTTAACACCCTTTGATTATAGCCCAAAGGTTTAAAAATTAAATGAAAACGTTCTCTTTTTGAATTGTATAATTTTATTCTAAAGAAAGATTGCGGAAAATTAAAATGGCACCCGCGGTGTTGCCACCACAAATAATATAATATCGAGTACACAGCCGGCGATAAACCACAGAACACAATACGATACGAGAAAAATGGTAACTTCCAGCTATTATTTTAAATTTATTACAACGGTTATTGAGACTGTAGCAGCGTAGACAATTTGTGGTTTCTAATTAGTTATTGTATCACTAGTAAAAACAAACAATATTCAAAGGTTTTCATTTGCAAAGTAAATTAGAAATCTCAGAGTTAGATGATTGTATGTACTATATTTGCTTCTTTTTCTGTATTGTTTAATATTTACTATATTCTCTTTTCACGTTTGGATATAGTAATTTAAATGGATATAGTTTGCGACTGTACAACGACATACGAATACGATTAAATGTTATTCTGCCAAACGCCTTTTGTGTTCATCCTGTATCTGGATGGTTATATGTATTTTGAAGTACAATATTATACGTCTTGTGGTACCTTCGTTGATTGTGACGCCCTAAACATAAGTGCAAAAACTATTTACTTTGGGATCAGATCAATGTATGTGATGTTGTCCAATACTTCAATGATCTTATTTGTCATATTTTTTTAGGAAAAGGATTTAACAATAAGAAATGAACCGGTTAAGTCAACAAAGTGCGTAATTGAGTTAACCTGTGCCTAACCGTCACGTCGGAGCGTGTCGGAGTCAACCCTTTTCAGAGTCGGCTATTTAACTCACAAAGGGACTGTCTCACTTCGCGAGCAATTTGTTTTTAATATGTCATCTATTTCGGCTTGTCCACGCTAACATTGTATACCATTATGCAATTAATAGGAAACGCATGTAGTAATATAGAATAGAATAGAAATATTAATTGGTTACATAGTGCACATACAGTACCTACAGTTGGGCAGGACTCAGGAGTGATAATATATTTCACTATGGACAATGAGCGAGCGTCGCAGGAGAGGAGTGATAAATAATACCATCTTCTTTGTAAGAAACGCAACATAGAATTCTTCAGTCTCCATTTCTTCAATCTTCATAATTTTTTATTCAATGAGTTCGCCACTTAGCGTTTCTATCAATTTTAAGACCCTGATAAAAAGTTGTTTTTTTATTATGTATTATTTTTATACCACGAGTGTGACGCTTACGCATAAGGCCCGCCTATCTGATTAGTGGTTACCACCTAAAAGATGCTGTAACCCGAAGAGACATAACTCGCGCGTTGCTGATATTGTCATTAAATAAAAAACTTTTTTCCCGAAATCTGAATTGAAAAGGGCAGCCGAATCTGGAAATTTTACTCACCGACAATTGCAAAATAATTTTATTGAATATTTCTGTAACACAAAAAAACATTCACAAAAGTATTTCTTTTTTTCCTAATACATCTCAGAGCATTCCTCGACTCAGCCGCAAAAACGTGTTGTGTTTGCGTTTAAAATAAAGCACATAATATCCATATCTCCGGGTAATAAACGAGGAAATATCAGCCGTAAGTCCATAATTTCACATTTTAGGTGCGTTTTTCCTTCATTACACATTTTTCGAGACAAGCGTCTAATCTGCGACGTGCCGGGGCCGCCCAGAATGTCTCGGGGAATTAAATTATGTCTTTTCATGAATATTATACGGGATGTTGCAATCTTTTTGCGTTATTTAACCCAGCTAGGAGAGGGTTCACGATGAGCCATGATTATGGGGACAGGGAAAAGAGATATGCGGTATCCCTAGTCCCGACTGATGCTTTATAATATGTTTTGTGTATGATATGTTTACAAAATGATTAGACTGTCGACTGTCGACTGAAGGTATCGATTCCCTAGTGATTTACATCGCCGCCTGTGACTCCGGGCTAACATACGCCTGGTGTAAATCAACGTAGGACCCTCGCTTATCGTCTCACCTGGAACTCTACAGCTGGAGAAAGGCTTCCCCTAAGGATCTTCAAAGTGATCGGTCCTGCACTGCCCGATCTTAATAACATCATTGGTCTACCTTGTGAGGGACCTAGACCACTTCAGGCCCTTTCCAACCCAAAGACCATCAGTCCTTTTCACAATGTGCCCTGCCCACTACCAGTTAAGGCTCTCAATTCTTTGCGCAATTCCTAACCATGGTCATCCTGTAGATCTCATGGTTTCTGTTGCGATCGCGCAAGAAGAATCTAAGCATAGCCCTTTTTCCCTTTGGGTGACCTTAAGCCTCCTTATGCGGTTCCGAATGACATTCTTGGCTTGAATTGGCTGCTGTAGTCAAATTTCGGCTAAGAGCTATGCATCATTTGCCCATCGCGCTATCTCGTCGTATTAGGAGTATCGATTCTCCGGTGATTTACATCGCCGCCCGACTCCGGGCTGATGGACGCCCGGTGTAAATCAACGTAGGACCCGCGCTAACCGGACATTTATCTCCGGTAAAAAAGCCAGATCGAAGGGCGATGCATGCGATGCATTCCCGTGATTATTTACGCGGGGATTTTTCAGCCTCTTCGACAAATTACAGTAAGCGTCGCTATGAAAAATAGGGTGGAATCGCATCGTATTAATTTATTCATTTTTTGCAGATTACGCTCAGGTGAATGAAGTGTCCATACTCGGAGTAGGGTCACGGTATTAGTCATTTTGCAGCTGTAATTAATTCTTCTTCTATTATGTGAATAACCATACGATTTATCTGTTGTTGGAGTTTTTCAAGCTATTGTTCGCGACAAGTCTAAATAGCAATTAGGAGAGAGGTGACACAAGGGTAAAAAAAATTAAAGCGCCTGTACACGTCTGCCCTGGCGATCTTAACGGGGCTGACATGAACATGACATGATCTAATTGATCATTATTTAAATAATAATAAAATAAATATCGCTGGACATTATTCACACACCGCCATCTAGCCCTAAACTAAGCATTTGTTTGTGCTATGGGTGCCAGACAACGGATAAACCTTACTTATATACTTTTTTTTTGTAAATACATACATATTATATATAGAAACACCCAGAAATACAAACAGACATGTTCATGCATACAAATGTTTGTACCGTGCGGGGATCGAACCCGCGACCTCTGGTGTAATAGCCGACTTCTCGACCATAGGTCCTGCAGAGCACCTACAAAGTTTGGGAATACCAGTCATTGCTAATCTTCCTGTTGGAGAAAATTTCCATGATCACAAGTTTGTTTCTGTTCTTTCAGCCATGAATAAAACGACTCCCATAACACAAATTGTCAACTTGGACTTAGGTGAATTTCCTGTTTCATCAGTAGTAGGATACACAGCGTTAAACAAATCACTGACGTACCCAGATTACCAAACGACATCATTGGATAAGACAGCAGAGATTTATTTCACTTTTATTCTGTTCTGTCGGATTTTTGTATACTGACGACGTTTGCGAAGACCTTTACCAGCAAACCGTTGGTAAAGATGTATTTTATACTCTCCACACTCCTCTTCACCCGAAGTCTCGAGGACGCGTCTTGTTAAAGAGCACTGACCCCACTGTATACCCACTGTATGTCTACACACGGTGCCTTATAATTCTAAACAGACTGATTTGGATGATGAAGCTGCGTTCCTCAAGGACTTTAGTCGGCTGTCTGAATCGACTGTCTTTAAAGATCTCGGAGCAGAGATCGTGACGTTAGACAGTTGTGATGACAAAGAAGCTGGGAGCATTGATTACTGGATGTGCCACGCGAGTTGTCAGGTCAACACGATGTATCACTTCGTGGGCACGTGTTCGATGGGCACCGTGGTGGACAGTCGCTTGCGCGTGCGCGGCTTGGAACGACTGCGTGTGGTTGATTCCAGCGTAATACCGAAGATCCCTAGCGGTAACACCAATGCACCCACTATC
The DNA here is from genome assembly GCA_949319885.1 of Mecyna flavalis. Lineage (NCBI taxonomy): Eukaryota > Metazoa > Arthropoda > Insecta > Lepidoptera > Crambidae > Mecyna > Mecyna flavalis. The sequence goes on along the minus strand of OX439431.1, from coordinate 13,329,811 downwards.
ATGATTGCTGAGAAAGCAGCTGATATGGTGAAAGAGGATAATGCTTGATGTACTTGATCACGTTCATACTTTGCCTGTTAATAAATTGTTATGATTATTATTTCGTAGTTTCATTGAGTAGATCAATACATCCGTGCAAATTCAGGCCAGGAAGCTAGTATGGATATAATTATAGGCTTATGTCGATACACGCGGGGATGGGCTGGTCAAAAGCCACGAGGCTGGTTTTAGAGTTTTGCAAGATATTGGAACTTTGAGACAAAACTCTTGGATAAATTAAGAAGATTTTTTTGAAAAAAACTAAATTAAAAACATAACAGCATACTGAATCAAGTAATGGAACAATGTTGGTATCGTCTCAGTTTCCAACTTATTTTCTAATCGTCATATTTGTTAATTTTACACGGTATTTCAGGTTAAATAACAGAGGTTTGTATGAAACCATTTTCTCCAACGAACTCAATTCCAATTAGGTCAAAACACTTCACTCAACGTCACAGATTCATAATTACAAGTCTCCTAAGGTCCTTTCAGAAGTTAATAAGTTCAATGACATCTTAAGAGATTAAAACAATAAGTAACTTCATAAAATGGGGGCAGGAGTGGCTTCGTTTAGGGCTGATGTTTATTGCAAAGGTTGAGTGTTAAAACTTTTTTATACGTAAAAGTTGACGATCGTAAAACACGTTCAGGTGGATTAAAAAGGGGGGCGATTGGCTTCTGCTCGGTACGTAGGCGGTAATCTCCGATAACGGATAATATAAACTCGGGAATGGCCGTTTGCGCTACTTGCCTTTTTTTTTTCTAAAAAGCAAATGATATTTCAAGGTATTCATTTTTTTTGGTCTGGAAACAATACACAGAAAAAACAAATCACAAATTTTGGATCCCTCTGGAGTTTGCATTTAGGACCCCTTGCGAATTACTTGCCACTGAACCACGAAGGCAAGCTGAACCGTTGTTCTACGACAATAACACACGTGATTACTACATTTCATATTGAAAAACCACCTAATCATCTCTGCTCCAACTTCAATGCACTAGTCTACGAGAAAGCTGCGACAATGTTCCATTCACAATGACGGTATCACTCGAGACTTTCATTATAGAACACAGCGGCCATTCGGCTTACGTCGTAATTGGAACGAAACGTCTACATTCAACTCATTTAGAGCAATTAAAACTTTAAACGCGAGCAAACAAGGTTGTTATTTAAACGGAGGCGAGACGGACAAATGTTTTGCTTTTAAAAACGCCTTGGAAGTAGAGTGGGTGCTAGAGCGCTTTAGGATCGGAATGAGGGTGAAAAATGGGACGTCAGACTCGTCCTTGTATGCATAAATGACTGTTTCGATGTAGATTGCATTATCCGTCTTCATTATATACTCCAGCAGGTTTTTTTTAATATTTCAGTATTGCTACGATTGAGGCATAAAAGATACCCATTTAAAAAAGGGGAATGGAGCTCATTTTTTACTGAAAACTGATTGATTTAATGCATTTCTAAAGTATCCATTGAGAAATGATACAACATCTTTTTTAACTGATAAATAAATTATCAAATACTTCTCTGACAGCGATGAACCTGGCCCTATATGTTTAAAAGATATAATAATGATTTATATAGCCCGACCAATAAAGGACTGAGCGGTAGAACTAAACGGACTACTCCAAATAAAGCGCCATATTGCAGAAAAATATTGGAACTAATTTCTTCAAGTGGCAACAATCAAATAAAAAACAATCATATTTAATTCATTATTATTCTGTTAAAGTGTGATGTCAATTGTCAACCGTGCCTTGTTACTATTAGATATTGTGAGTTATTAGTGAGTATAACCATAGCAACCAAGTGTTGCTATAATCATAGCTAATGTGGCGCCTCCAGAGCAGGTTTTTTATTTTCCTGGTTAGGCTATAAATGTTGTGGAAGTTAAAAATTACCTTAACTGTTCGTTTAATTAGCCCTAATTTGTGTTGAACTGCAGATAATATGATTTTACACACTTAATGTTACTGAATTAAAAAATTTAATTGTACTTTTGCCATTTATTCTGTAGAACTACACAGTGGCACCCTCATATATTTCCACCAACTGAAACAAACCAATCCATAAAAGCCAGTCGCACATGACAACCTTCGCGCCAAAAGTTTAATTTAGCACTTGAGTTATACTCACCAGCGGGTGTTGCCTTTATTGCAGGGGTCTTCAACTTTTTCGGGCAACATTTTTACTAAGGCATTCCGAAACCAATTTAGTTGTTAGAACTTTCAAGACTTACACGATGCGTTTTCACATAATGTATTAGGGGTATGGTTTTAAGACAATCGAAACGTCACTTGCATTCTTATTTAGGCATACCGCTATGATTTAAATGAAATAAAGGGGGGAGGGGACATTGCATATTTGCTACAATAGCTGACTAAGAAATAATGGGAAAGTAGTCTGAACTCTCAGATGTAGATTAAAATTTTCGTGCATTGAATCATACGAATATTATACCTATTTAAAGTGTTTTAGGTTTTATTACATTAGTAAACAATGAATTCACAGATTGTTTGATTCGGATTCTTTCAAGTCTCCATGTGCCATTCCGGATAAATCAAATTCAAATTAATATACAAATTGAAAATAAAATAAGTTGTAATGTATCGTAAACATAATCATTGTTGTATTTTCAGGTTTTATAAGTAAGCCCAAAAAAAGTTTATTTAAAAAAACACAGAATGCAAATTATTTAGGTATCAGTCCTTTGCTGGATTTGGATCGGAGCACTCTCATTTACGCTGCGGGCCGCGGGTTGAAAGCCCATGTTTTATTGTAGGGGTGTGGCCGTCAGGAAAAATTACAAGTGGAAAAAATTACAAGTTGGAAAACCTGGACCCCTTGCACCGGGACCGGAGGGGAGGGCGAGTGACGATGCGAATAGTGTTGTAAAAGACGTAGACTTCTGATTTTGCAGGATTATTCCATATGTCAGACACAATTTCAACTACGAGTAATACGAGTATATTTTATTAACCATTATCATTTTCTGAGCGCTTTGTTTTAATCTACTCGAGCCTGGACAGGATAGTGTATAATGCAGGATTGAGTAAGCCCAGTTTTTACATGTAGCCCTGACAGGTAGCCAAAATTTCACCTGTGCGCTGGTTGCTAGGCAGGAAATCATACTTTATTACCACCAAACAGGCATCAAGTGAGAATGAAACCGGCAACCACGCCAAGTTTCTGCAATCATGCTTTTATCATGACCAGCCGAAAGACGTCCATTGCAGGTCAAAGGCCTCTCCCAAGGACCTCCGATGTGATTTGTAGTCTTTACAGAGATATGTTTTTACTTTCTCTACGTAGGATATATGTTTTATATAAATACATGTGAGTGCGTTAGCACAAGTGCATCCTCAGCCATCAGATGGCAAATCAGTCTAACGAACTACTTAGCTAATGGCTCGCAACGAAGTGACCAATCAACAGTGCCATTAGGCCGGTATCCCGCGACGCAAAACCGAAATGTCGACAAACGTGTCCGCTTAGTGGGATTAAACCGAAAGCCTGGCTCCCGCAGATAACACGAATGATTTCAATATATCGCAAAACATCGCGTTAATTTTCAAATGTTCGCTTGTGAAAATCAATCTGTTACATTTATAACAACCGGGCTGATTGGAATTCGGGATTGCTCTTTCGGCTTTTTGGATTTTTTTTCTTTTTATTGCAATGTGTAACAAGAGAAGCAGATCGTACACCTGATGGTAAGCGCCACGTCTGCCCTTAGACAGTTCAGTGCCAAACAGTAACTAAGCAGTTACTGTATGGCACCGCCCTGCGCCCGCTACACCGAGTCGACATTTATTAGGTCTCATATACCCAGTAATTTCACTAGCTTCAGTGCCCTTTCCCCGAAATCGAAACACAGAATTGCTTGACATACTTCTATTTCACGGGAAAATATCTGACACTGCGGTGGCACCCACCTAGACGGCCCAGTACAGGAACCTACCACCTGGTGATTTAAATATATCGCAAAACATCGCATTAATTTTCAAATGTTCGGTTTTGGAAATCAATCTGTTACATTTATAACAACCGGGCTGATTGGAATTCGGGATTGCTCTTTTGACTTTTTGGTATATTTAAGGGTTGTGGGTGGGTGAATGGGCTTTCAGTTGTATTTTAGGCTTTAAAGCTGGACATGGACGCGTATAAATGGGCCTTTGGAAGGTTTGCATTAATGATTTCGTGTTACATAACCATAAAAGCATTAACACTTCACTAATATTTAAATGCAAAAGCGCTTTTATTTTAAATGTTGATGTTAATAAGTTCGAAACCAATTAGATGTATTTGGCAAGCGATAGTTTGAGATTATGGGAAACGTGATTTTCCCTGCAAATATAGTTTTTTTTTATAATTCACTGAATTCTGCAAAGTGGCATTCATATTTTTTTGATGACATTTAAATTAAAAAAGAGTTAAGTTTTTAATACAAAAATATTACAAAAGCTCAAGCCAGAGTTTTACTAGTAACTCGTACCAACGAAGATAATAATAATAAAACATTCGTGACATAAGCTCTTGCTTTATTTTTTTTTAAGAAATAGGAGGCAAACGAGCAAATGTGATACCTGATGGTGGGAGATTACTACCTTACTACCATAAGGTTGACTGGAAGAGATCGTTGTTAGCGATAAGTCCGCCTACATTGTATCATCCAATTTTGAAACATATTTTTCTTTTACAATTTTGTGCAATAAAGAGTATATCTATCTATCTATCTATAAGGTATCAAATAAGACACCTGCTATTAGGTCTAAAAATATGGTGCGTTGCCCACCTTCTCAAAGTTTTAATATGTAGAGTTCGTTTAAAGTAAATATAAATGTTATTTGTTTAATAATGTGTATTAAAATAAACATATTTTATTATGTACTTATCATTCAGGCAACAAGGAAACCGCACGTTGTGTAAAAGGAAACATCTTAAAGCTGCTCCTTTAAAATGGCTTCCACGATATTAACATTATCATGCCGACGTATATTAGATTAGATGGAGGAATTTTCATTTTATTCGATAGGGAATTCTCGAGAAAGGTTTATTACGAGATAGCTGAACGGTGTTCAGAAATTGTACAAAATGATCTTTTGTGCTTTTTTTTTATAGATATTTTGTGTGCAAAATGTGCCATTTATTCTCAAAATCTTGGATGCACCAACGCATAACATTATAAGAGTTAAAACCATTAGCAACAACTCGAAAGAGAATCAAAAAATTCTGGCAACTATTCGTGATCATAAGCGGCTTATATTACTAAGCATCGTAGCCATGTGTTGCCATACTGTATGTAGGCTTTTCTGATTTGCAAGCTTGTGACGTTAAATTGTCACTCCACATTAATATTACTGCGAAACAACTAAGCTATCATAGCTCTAAGTATAAAAGAGATATGAAAAATTAATAAAAAATATAATTTAACAGAACCGTTTTAAACATGTTACCAATTTCATTTTTGGATGAAAAGTACGAGTAAAACAGTATTCTGAGTAAAACGTCTCTTCGAAACCTTGCTTTTATTATGAAACATTCAAAAGTGTGCGCAGATATAATCGCCTTTATGTTAAGACTTATCGCTGCGCTGAAAGCTTTCAGAACATTTTCGAGCACATTTTTATTACAAAAACAGCGACATTGGAATTATTTATTGTTGCCATTTACAATTTTGTCGGGTTTGCCTGCTAACTTGTTGTAGGTGCCATGTTTATTCATTCAGTTAGCGGAATAGGTACAGTCAGCGTCAAAATGATCCGAGCGAAAACCACCAAAAATTCTGAACATTTTACAAAAATCAACCTTACCTTAAAACGTAAAGGTGCATTTTCATTCGTTGTTTGAGAACAAATGACAACAAACGATATTTACACAAAGTACCTATTATTGTAATTACTGTGGTATTGTGCTAAGAGTGATTTTTGTCGCTATATTGGTAATGGAATGTACATTTTTAGTCTCTAGTCCCATACTCTAAATAAATACTCGCAGGTCTTAATATCCTGTTTCTCAGCACAAAAATTGAATTCATAAACGTCGTCGTTAAATAACTGTTATAATATTTTTTCATCGCAGAAGAAATACTTAGTCATGATGAGCATTGTTAGTATGTACTGCTACGATTGAAGTTGATTCAAATAATACGGCAATCAATAAACCGGAAAATAACAGGACTGATTTTTAAAATTATTGAAACAAGTTGTAATAAATAATGCGTTTCACATAAGTTGAAATGTTTGGGTCTCTTGGGCCGCACAATTTTTTTTATCTACATCCATACCCTAATATGACTATTTTATAGTCAGGATCGATGAGCAAACGCCCTATATTTCGATATGAGTATCTGTGGCTGCATCTTAATGTTTACATTTTAGTATCGATAACCGATACCTTAATTACGTTCAAATTTCGAACGTTTTATAGTCAGGATCGATGAGCAAACGCCCTATATTTAGATATGAGTATCTGTGGCTGCATCTTAATGATTACATTTTAGTACAGGTAACCGATAATAAAATGTTTCCATTTTAGTATCGGTAACCGATACCTTAATTACGTTCAAATTTCGAACGTCTTCTTAAATGTATTTTATTCAAATTGACCTACAATGAATGAAGATAAAGTTATGTATGTGACTGTACATAATTAGGCATTAAATTACTCATGTGATCCTTTTATGAAACTCACTTCGTTCGTTTCATAAAACCACATTCGTATTTTAATGACCCTCATTATGCAACAGTCACATAAATAACTATTATCGGATTTAAATCTGTTTATGTACCATTTTGTTTTGCACCATTTAACTAATTATGGGAAACTTTGAGATAGTATATTCACTGATGTAGCAAATAAATAAATAAACTGTTTTTAATAATGTAGTCAATAAAGCCTGTACCTATCTGTCCAGAGATATTTATTATTATTTATTTTTAAAGCTAACGAAGCTATGCTTTCATTTCTAAATTCAGACTACGCTCTTTCGACTACAACATGGATTTAAAAAACCTCCCAGTTAGATAACTGTGGATATTTCCCATCGAAGCACAAATGGGTCACCGCGGCATTGTCGCGACAATACCGGGTACAGTGGTCGGTTTCCTCCAATACACAGGCAATGCATGAATCTATGGCTTGCAGTTCAAAGGAAACACTGCAGTTGCGGCAAGATTCAGCTCCACTCGACTATTTGTTATTGAGAGCTATTTTGTCGGTATTCCCCGATTGTACTGAATACTTGTGTGATATTGCTGTTTGCTGAAGATATTGTTGGTACATAAAATGATGTTGTTGCATAAAATTAGATGTCAAGTTTGAGACGTGTTGACTTACCTAGATGATATTTAGATTAAAGATATTTTTAAAACACAATAAAGATGATTTGAATTTTTTATAATCTGTTAATATAATTATGATGAAAGCCTTTACCATACAGTGAGATATTAAATGGGTTGATATTTGATTACTTGCTAGTTTTGTCAGAACCTTAATTTTATCGGTTGCGTAGAGAAGGAAAAGTGAAACTAGAGCAAGAGAAAAACAGGTGAATATTTCTTGAAGGGGCCTGGAATCGCATTCGCACGGCACGCCGACTCTTGAATATTCATTCTCACTAACATAAACAGGTTGTAAGTGTGAATGGGGCAGTGCATCTTTAACAAAGGGTACCTACATCCCGTGCCAACAACCAAAGAAACTTTACATGAGACTGGGGAGTATTGTCATGCAAATAGGATTATAGTTCATAATAAGACAATATATTTCATAGTTATCAAGATTATACTAGATCAGGTGGTAGACAGGAACGCAGCCCACCTGATGGTGAGTGACTACTGCGGCCTACTTCATTGAAGTCTTACTAGACCGTTTTTTTTTTATCGCGGGAAAGTGTTACGCACCTTATTAACTCTGTTCTGGGGCGAACATAAGAATAGGGCTCCCGGTGCTGTGCTGAAAGAACACTGCTCCTGGAAAAATTGCCTTGGGGTTACACTAAGCCTCATCGGCCTGTTAGGAGGCCACGGGCACACTGTTTTCCGTGGCAGATAGTAAGAGAACGCTATAAGTCACAAATTTTATGGCAAAAGTAACATTTACCTTGAAATAACAACTAAGGCGCAAAATAGTTTCTACTGCAACACAACGGCGGAAACTTTTCCGGATACATTTTTTTTTTTGGTTTTCTGGAGGACTTCAATGTAAAGGTAAACGTAAAACTCACATTTTAAGTAGATTAACAAGGTGACATAAGAATTGAATGTGGCAACACTGTAGGGTCACTAGAAGAAACCGTTGCTCCGCGAAATTATAGACCGATCTATTTAGTTTTAGTTAGGAAGCTTGGTGGCGAATCCTTTTCAATACCCAATCAATTAACCTTCATGTAGAATTTGCTTCACTAATAAATAATTTTTCTTTCAATATTTGCTTCATTTCTTAAGGCTTAAAGCTTTTTAGGGCTTGTCTAGAAGATCAAAAGAGCCTACAGAGCCACACTGAATTGAGAGACTGAGAGCTACCTAGACTATTTATGTAAGTCCGACAATGAAATAGGCCGCAGGTGGGCAGCGTGTCTCTTTGTCAACGGATTTAGGTTATTTTGAGTGCTGAAGCCAGGCTGAAGCAGTATTAAAACATAATATGAACAAAGGCGTATCTGTATGTATACAAGACGTCCTATTTTTAAAACAAGCAATGCCCCGGTGAAACATAGGACTCGGTTAATTTACATACTGTGTCTATCTGACAGTGGGTGTACATACCTACCTAATGTGAATAGCCTATCCCAAATACAAAGGGTGCACCTTAATCCCGGGAACAACGAAAGGAATGCCTTACATGAATCGAGGAAGCGTTGTCATGCAAATTTTACGGTCTTCGGAACTAATTACGGATATATACCCGTTAGTTTTGAAACATTCTAGACCGAGGCAGCCTAAGTTAGCTAGGTGTAAGTTTAGTTAGTGTAATAGAGAAGTTTGTTTGGCTGATGTTTATTATTGAACATGCGAGGCATGTAGGCGAATGGTTGGAGCCTTATTCTAACACTATTGAGAAACAAGGCACCCTATACTCGTACTTGGAAACTTGGTATTGTGAAAGCATGTTTATTCACATGCAGTAAACTTGATCGCTTGTCGCCTATGATCACCTAGGTGATCATTTTCGCAGGTGACCAGAGGATACTCAAACTGTTTCCAATGGTCACCTGGGTGATATCACCCAGGTGATCAAAGTGGAATAGACCCTTCGAAGATCAATGGAGCATAGATTGTGGTAGCATAATGATGATACCTGGTTAAGTTTTTTTCATTGGACTAGGCCATAGACAAGCCGTAGACAGACTTACCGTCAACAATATTGAGAGTCTGTTTACCAACTGGTAATTAACTAATTACCTACTTCCCCGGTCAAGCCGTAACTTAAAGTGTGACTAACATTATTTTTTACGGAACTAAACCATCAATATTATAAGCTCGAAATGTGAGTAAGAGAAAGCTCTGTCTTTGGCCCGCTTGAAAATAGATAATTTAAGTTGCCTAGGTTTTCTGATACTTTTACACCTTTTGTTACATTCGTATCACCGTGGATATTTTTGGACATTCGCAGAAAATATTACGTACAGAATAAGAAGTGGCCCGACGGGACAAAGTGTGATAAATAATAAAGAAGGTTAAGTCACTTTCGGCCTACAAACTACTTATTCTCTTCAGGTACGCGTAAGAGCACTCTTCAGCTTAAAAAAATCTATGTTAACTATATCAGCTGATTGATGTGCCATTACAAACAAAGGATGGGGGCCTTTTTTAAATATTAATGTGGATGTCAGTACAATTCAAATCAGGCTCGAAAATAAGGAGGAGCTTATAGTGAGCAGCATATTTAGCGATGCTTTCCTATTAAGGCTTCGGCACACTTGACGGAAGTTCCGTCGCGGATATTTCGCGACGGAAAGCCAATTCATTATAATATAATTGCATATAAATTACAAATAGCGGGCACACTACGCGGAAGATCGGCCACTCCGTCGCAGACAATATATATGAATACATGCATTGGCGTTCCGGAATTTCCGTCAAGTGCTTTCAATGTAATAGACCGGAGTGCCCGCTTACCATCAGGTGCTGCGTGTCTGTTTGCCAACTGACATGGGCGTACCCAGCTTCTTGCCTAGGGGGGGGGCAAGTCCCCTTGACGGGGGGGGGGGGGGGGGGGGGGAGCGCGTCGTCCGCGGCCTTTTTGTCATACACAAACACACCAACAACACTGAAACTTTAGGGATATGTAATATAGTGTGTAGATCAGATGAGCTTACAGTATTAGTCATAATCCTTTCAATCGTCGATTTGGTTTTCGGGATTCGATGAAGTCGACAAATGTTGTTTTGTTTCTGGTCAGGACCAGGAAAAATGTGCAATTAACGAAGATTCTACCTGTGAAAAAGTTATCGAAATTGAAAAGGAAGAAGCTTGAAAAGGTGGTAGGCGGTTGACCAAAGGTCTGAAGAGTAGGTATGGTGGGTGAGCAGGATCAGAATTCAGTTAGGTTGGGCAGCGTTTGGAAAACTACGTCGAGTCTTCTCATCGCCGATTCCACATTGCCTAAAGACGAACGTCTTCAATCAGTGCTTCCTACCCGTCATGACATACGGAGCCGAAAAGTGGACTCTTACAGCACGGCTGGTCAAGTTTAAAGTCGCTCAGCGGGCTATGGAAAGAGCTATGCTCGGCGTTTCTCTGTGGAATCGTATCTGAAATGAGGTGATCCGGCAGAGAACCAAAGTCACCGACATTGGACGACGGATTAGCTAGCTGAAGTGGCAGTGGGCTGGCCATAAATCAGCCGTAGAACCGATAACCGCTAGGGTAACCGGGTTCTAGAGTGGAGACCGCGTCTCGGTAAACGTAGTGTAGGACGCCCTCAGACCAGGTGGAGCTATGATCTGCGCAAGATGGCTGTCAGGAGCTGGATGGAAGTGGCCGACGGTTTATATGGCGAGCTGTCTTGGCAGCGGATTGTCCCAATTTGAAGTTAAAATAAAAAGTCGTACGAAATTGTTATTTAGACACGCTGAATTAAGCCCTTAAGCGGCAGCGCAGACGACAGACTATCCGTGACAGACTTTTTAGTCTGCGAAAATAGAACGTATGCAACTGTATGGAGTAACGCAGACGACGCGCAAAAAAGTCCGGCGCGCACAAAATCCGTGTGATTCCGGCGGACCGCGCCACGCCGCGCCACACCGCTCCGCACAAAAAGTGTGCGAAAAAAATGGAACGTTTGCTTCAGGGTCTTTTCACTTCTATACTTTGAAGTTTTGTATGGAGGAGGATTAGCTCTCTTTAGTAGTTTCCTATATCGCTAGATGGCGTTAGCGACAAATTTGCGAGACGTTTTACGCAATTTCTTATTTCATTATTATTCTCAAAACTTAAAAATAATAGATAAACTGAATTTACAGAACACATTGTATCGCATATTTTATTAATAATTGTTACTTTAAATTCTTTTGTTTCCTTTAATACATAAGAAATTTCAGTAAATTTATTTAAATATGCAGAATCTGGGGAGAACGGAACGTACTTAAATTGACATAGCGGCAAAATCATGGATGGCTATGTCAATAGTGTCAATGTCAACACAGTTTGTTTACGTTACGTGACAAGAATGTGATATTTTGCTTTTTCTTGTGGTTTTTTCTATTTAACGACCCTGCTTTTTCACCTGGACGTCGATTTATCTATTCCCTCGCTGACCAGTGCATTGAATTTAGGACTCCGATCTCTCCGGCGCGCCCCATACACTCTGACCCATCGCCTCGTTTTCCGGACTCCGATTTCTTTGCCTATCGACCTTTGCCTTGTGTTTTGAACTTAGATTCTTTGTTTTAAATAAATAAACATTATATTAGTTAGATGTGTTGTTTTAATTTTGCCTATTTGAGTTTAAAATATAACAATAAAAATTAAATCATAAAATATGTATACCTATATACAGGCACGTAGGTATAGTGTAGTTATAATATATCTTATTATATAACTTATATATATTAGTCAATGGTGTAGCTATAGTTATAGATATTGAAAAATGTAATTTCTTCCGGTTTCACGAGATGGCGCTGAACGGCGATCTAACTGATGACTCTATTATAAGGTACTCTGTGGTTTGCTTCAACACGGGCTAACGCAGACGGCGCACATTGGCGTACATTTTAGTCTGCAATCTAGTGGTGGGACGTAACGTACGTATGCGATCTATTATAGCGCCAGACATCGATGTAACGATGCTAATTAATGAAATACAAAATAGACCAACAATTTATGATACTTCTATGGCAGAATATCATAATAGATATTAATACATATATTATGTAAAATCATTAAAACTTGTTTCTTGGTAATATTCTGTATAAGAAAATTTTTGTAAACAAATTGTAACTAGTGATTGCTCTGTGTAATTGCTAGTATTATTATTATTATTATTATTTATTTATTTATTTATTTTTTGTTGCCGGATAATTTGTTTTATTATAAATTTTAATGTTCTCATGTAAGTGTTTATGTAATTTCTTTTTGAGAATAAAGTTTCTTTAACCGAAATACTAATTTGACAAGCCATTAGGTGTAATGGTTGAGAAGTCGGCTATTACACCACAGGTCGCGGGCTCGATCCCCGCACGGTACAAACATTTGTGTGCATGAACATGTCTGTTTGTATCGGTCTGGGTGTTTCTATGTATATTATGTATGTATTTACAAAAAAGTATATAAGTAATGTTTATCCGTTGTCTGGCACCCATAGCACAAGCTAATGCTTAGTTTGGGGCTAGATGGCGCTGTGTGAATAATGTCCAAAGATATTTATTATTATTTATTATTAACTTCCTCATTGTTGTGTCTGAATGAGTCAAAGCAGGTCTTAAAATAAATAGCAACTCATCGTATTATGTAGTAACAGACATTTTATAAAACTTAAAAAAAAACTCTAATCTCTGCACGATTTTCATAGCGTTTACGTCCCTACAGTTCTGCCGACAAAATGATCGAAGATGTGCGTCGTGTGCGTTGAGTCTGTGAAAAATCCGCGACAGACTTTTTGTGCGTTGAGTCTGTGAAAAATCCGCGGCAGACTCTTTCGCACAAAAAGTGTGCCGTCTGCGCTGCCCCTAAAGGTTATATACACTATCAGATAGGTAGAGTGAAAAATTATTTGAAAGAAAAGATGTCAAAACGCGAAATACGCTGAATGTTTCATCCATAAATAAATGATTAAAAAACAGTAACAAAATAATTTTATTTAAATCGCTTGTAAATCAAAATTAATTTTCGAGGATCTTCTACTTAAACGGTTTATAAGGTCGTCCGTGAAAGAATCGCCCATATACTGTTTTTTAAACATTTCAGTTCAGTATTATATTGTAGGTACACTGAGCAAACAAAATTTAAAAGATGGAGCATAAGGCCCCGATTATACTTTGATTAGTAGTAATTAGGCGAGTTCATACAAATGTTCTGAGAGATTTCCAGGGGGGGGGGGCAGCTGCCCCCCCTGCCCCCCCCCCCTCGGTACGCCCATGCCAACTGAAATGAATTACCTACATAAAATGAAAATTGGTATTATTACACGTGGTGGTTGATATTTTCAAAACTTAAAGTTACTGTGATTATTTTACATGACACACATTGTATGTTCTTTGAGTGTTTCGTGTAAAATTATCAAAATATCACGTAAACCTCGCCCAGATTCGAGCTTTCCTCTAAACTGGGTTACTCTGTAAAATTACTTTGTGTTTAAACAATCCGCATTAAAAGTTATAATGAATTTTAGCAACGATCTATCTATATTTTATACCAGGTATCACGTTCGCTTTATATAGATTATATCGTTGAACCTACACACATCGTTGCAAACACATAATTAATGTGTAAATTTTGCAAACACATAATAAATGTGTTTTATTGATGGAGATCAGTGTTATACTGGACGAAATAAATAACATTTGGGACGAGCTCTCAGATATTATTTTTAACACAATAAGTACATATATTTCACGATTTGAATTATTTTTTACTTACCGATATAAGTTCATGCTAGCCCTACTGATCACCAAGCTGTTCTGTTCAAGTGCTAAACAGGATAGCTCCAACATAATATTATGACTAGAAAGTCGGTCTGTAAAATCCAAATAAATTACAAATGGGAATCAAACATTTCGGTTGATCCAAATATTCGAATCATTGTTACGACTACATGCATGCTTTCAAATGCTGCCAACTCCCTTTATGTTCTATGATAACAACAATGTTTTTGTTTCGTAATCATATCAAAATTGCGGAGAATTTAAGCAATGAAAGACAAACATCCCGCAAATGTGTTTCGACAGCATGTGTGCCGATAACGATGGGGTATGGGAACGGCGATAAAATTTTAAATTCCATTGTTTATCCGACAAAAATTGGGTCATGAAGTGGAAGTTATCGCTCCCCGGCCTCCAATCACAATCCGAAAGATACATAGCATATTTACCCCGTTTTCCCCGGCTTAATATATTTTTGGGGCTCAAAACTTTCCATTCGTTTTGTTAAAACCCCTCAGAAGGCTTTTACTATCATATGAGATATGTATAACTAATTGAAAATATGATATCGTACACCAATTACAATAAATGCGAGAAATGCAAGAGAAATGGCATAAGTATGACAAAAATAATAATTTAACATACTTTGCACCCTGTTGGATATACATTTAGTCTGTAAAAAATATCCCCAAGGCTCAAATTAAGCAAATCCCGTAATCCAAACCAAGAAATTGACTTGACAATGACATTTAATGTGCAGAATAAATAAATTTTTTTCGGTGCATGATACTCATATTTGATCCTAGAATATTACTTATTGATTGATATTGGTACCTTAAGCATAAATCACTTTACTGTACAAAACAGTCCCTCATAATATATGGAACCTTCATGGAGTTTCCCGCCAAACCTTGACAGTTTTTTTTTAAATACGCAACATTGCGGTTAAAGGGATGGCAATAAATCCAGCGAACGTGTCCAACTCTGGCTTTTGTTGCGCTAAGCTTTTTATTACGCAATGATTTTTTGTGGAAGGCGTTCGATTTTGTCGCATGACGAATGTGCCTCGTGTTTTAATTCATTTTATTGTTGCCCGATGGGAATTTATTTTGAACTGATGGTGATTTTGGCCAGGTGTTGCCTTGAACGAAATTAAATGTTCCATTTGCCTTTTGTTTTCTGTTTTAACCACATTTTTGTCCTGCTTTCTTTATGACCTTCATTTAGGTAGGACAAAAAAAAACTACATATTAAATAAGGTTTTTTCCGTTAACACATTGTCCCAGGTTACAAACACAACAGGTTACAACCTGGAATAAAGATTTCATATAAGTAAATAAACCGTCTTTCGTCTATAACTTATTATAAAATATGATAACATTTCCTTTATTATCATACTCGTACTTCGGATGTTCCGTTCGGAAACTCGCAGTGAGCTGCAGTTTGAAAGAAGGCGGTGTTAACACTACTCTACCTAGGGAGCACATAAATCCTTTAGTTCCGCGCCTAATCTCTTACCAGCCGTGTCAGAGTAGTGTTTAGCTAGGCTATGAGAAGAAAAGGGGTATCACTTCATCTTTGCTTGAGCGCTCAATTGTGCACCTTAATGCTTGGTATTTTTTCTTGTTACAATTCAAAAGAATAATACACTGTTGAAGACGTTAATTTGGTATACCAAAGTTTGGAATTCGCCTAGTATTTGGTAGCCTAAAGCTTGGAAAAGCATCCTTCATGTGCCTACTTTTTATCCCGGAACAATTCTCAGCCTACATGGGATAACAAAAATAGAAGAGTTTTTGATCATCCTTCTTTTTCGTCGCAACGGAGCATCAGATCGACGTTTTTTTTTTGTATGGGGATTGTTTTAGAGTGACGTAGGTTATTTTATCCTGAAAAAATAGCATAGTCCTGCATCGTATAGTCCACCTAGGTAGAGCCGCCAGCGGAAGGTTAGTTTCCTTGTAGTTTCCGTATTCAATATCTTTATTTCATTTAAATTCCAACGTTGCCTGATTGCCAGCACTCAACCGCTTGACCTATAAGAGGTCGCGAAATAGCAATATTCCCAATAGTTTATTATTCGGCGTCCGTAATGTAATGCAAATAGTCTGCCAGCAGTGATCTAGCCGGCGCGGGTCGGTTCGTGCGGCGCGGACGTTCGCGTGAGCGGCGGCGTTTGTCACAGACCTGCCGTGCTGCATAAGGAAGCATTTCGATTTTCATTATGTATTTTTGTGATTTCCCGAACGTAAATAAGCTTGGCCCAATTTCAAATGTGCGGGTTTTCCAATAACCTTATTTTTTTTAAACATGCTTCTGTGTCACCACCGATAGACACTTGCAATTAGGGCCATGCGTCACCTTTGAAAAAATAATAGTGTTGGGAAAAGGGTGGGGTTGTATGGAAAGAGAGCTCGGGCCTCGGGCACTCTCCTACAAGACTCAACGAAGCGTAATAATAACAAAGCTTCTATTCAGACGTCGGTCTGCTCTGAGAGGGTAATACCTGTTTCCTAGGGCCGAGCCAACCTTTTTTGACATTTAGACAGGAACAGTCATCAGCATGGCTCTACCATACTTGAATATAAAAAACAGGAGTAGAATACTTACAGGAATCATGCACACAAAAAGAAAGAATGCCTACAGTCAAATAGGAAATTGAACGTCATACCAAGTCCTACAAGAAACGTATATCTCATCCTCCTAATGGTCTAGCACGCACAGCCACTAATCGATGAACATCAGAAAACTCGACGGTTCAATTCTTCAAATTTTTTTCTTATTAACCAGTAGTAAAACAAAAAAAAAATTACCCATAAACTTTTTTTACTACTACACCAAATCAATACAATCGCACAACATCTAATTTCCCCATTTCGGTCTGCACGGTAGTCCAATTAGGGATGAAAAACCGCGAATATTAATACCCAGTCGGCTTTTTGTATTTACACAAGCAATCAATTCCGAATGTCACCGATGAGCGGGAATAAAACAAATTCATATCGATCCCCATCCATCAGAGGCCACTCGGTGGTACCTGACGCAGGGATAGAATCTAATTGGTTTTTAGATGAAGTGATTTGATTTTTTTTGCGTGTGATAATGATTGATTGGCAAGGTGCACATATGGATTACGCGTTCTGTCGCGAATAAGGCTGGGACTTCACTAAAGCGGAAATGAGTCGAGCGAAGAAGAGAAGTTTTTTAAACTGCCAATGGAATTGCGTTATCACAATAGAATAAAACAAACAACCAATAGATTTGCGTTAAAACATCTCTTCTCGCACAGCACACAGCACACCGCACACATCACCGCTTTGGTAGAGTCCCGGCCTAAAGGTGGAATAATTGCTCAGTTGATATACATGTCATAATTATGTATAGATGTGATATGCAGGGACCAACCACATGACAAGGTACATACGGAAGGCAGCTTTTTTACACTACCCCCTTTTTTTCGGAGGAGAATGCGTTTATGCACCATAACCGCAAGCTAGCTAGAACCGCGGCCGTGTGTGGGACTCAAGACTGAAGCGTCCACTACCCAATAAACTCCCCCGGTTTCTCCTTCACACCCGATTAGGACAAGCCGGTGCTAGCCCTTATGGCTATATTTTTTACACTACCCCTGGACAGAACCTACTACGAAAATAATATGCTATCAAGCAAGTTAATATTCCAATGACTGTTACAATCGTAATAAATTCCGATTAAAAGCTATCAATCGCAGCATCATCAGATAACGCAACAATTTCTATGAACGCCTTACATTACATCAGTACCCAAAACATTTCCGCATATCCCGAGCGTTTTTACGTTGTTCGCAATTAATTTGATTAGCCGCACATAGTCTAAGATCCCACTGCTCGATTCTGCAGGTATCTGTTTTTTGATACAACTAATTTTAAACGAATGTTAGGAAGTATGCAATGGATTAGGGATAGGTTGCCTATAAAAAATTTGCCGCAATTACCTGTAATTAATTTTGGTATAATTAATCCGCTAATATAACCTTAGATGCATGTTTAAAGCTGAAACGCTGCGGCTGAATGAGAGCTGGCAACAATTTTTTTTTCATTTGAGCGAATTAATTTTACCAAAATTAATTACAGGTAATTGCGGCTATTTTTTATAGGCAACCTATCCCTTATTCATTGCATACTTCCTTAACATTCATTTAAAATAAGTTGTCTTAAAAAAACAGGTACCTGCAGTATCGAGCAGTGGGATCCTGTACTAATACGGGAGCGAAGCCCAGAGCGGCCGGGGACTCGTCGGAACACTTAACAGTCACCCCGGGAGTTGTCGTTCAATACGCTGTACCACCTGTATAAATGTATCTCATATAGGTACCTTGAGAGCAATGGATTTAAATTATAATTAGGCATACAACTCGTACTTGTAATAACCAGGCTTGTCAAATCTAGAATCATAGTCGAATCGGATCCTGAGTTCGATACTGGATGCAATGAGATGATGAGGATGACAACTTGTTATTTTCTTATGGATTCCTCTAAACCAAGCAAGAATTTTGCAGATTGTTGAGATAAGAAAAAAAAAACAACAAATAATAATAAATAACTTCTTACTTGACTTCTTAATTGGTCAGTAGAGTATCAGCTTACCACAAACAACTCTATGAAACGATGGTTAAGTACAGATCCCTGCACCGTGTAAGATTTTCATTTGAAGTCGTAGTTTCGTGGGTAGTAGCTTTTTATAATTTTGATGCTTTATTTTAAAAATATAATTTTCAGATTTACTTTAACTATGTTACTTGCCAATTTTACGTTTTTCAAAGCTGCCTCACGATCCTCACAAATACGCCTTGCCAACGTTTCATATTCTCCTGGAGCATAGTACACAGCAGATTTACGAGCCCTCACGGGCGTGAGGTACGCTCACTTATGCGCATCTTGTATGAGCGAGCGGACGTTTTACACTGAATTTGCTGAGAGCAGTTTGCCGAAACTCGAAGAAAGACTTACTCGTAGGATTTTTTACTCTGATTTTTGTCAGCTTTTCTGTGATGCGAGTGCTTCTGTTTATCTTTTAAATCGGTGGACAAAATGGTACGTAACCAGAAGACGTGCACACGTGCGGCTCCTCTTGCCTGTAAATCAGGCAAGGCAGCCACCGGCTTGACCCTCTCCGAGTTTGACGATTGACCTAGAATTGACGATTGACGGGCCCAAAATTAGGTTTAGATGTTCAAGAAGAAGTAATAACGGGTCTTGCTTATACTTGTACCCAACGAATGTGACACAATAAAAATTGCTAATTTGATGTCAAGAAGTTCTCTCTTCTCTCATAAAGAAGATTGTATTTTAAAAATGTAGGTACAGCTTATAATATATCAGTTACGGGGCTAATTACGTATACTATGTTGGATTACTATATCTGAAACTGAATCTGATACATGAAATTATTGGGACCAGCACGGAGCCATTGTTAATTAATTAATCATTCAATTACACGGCTATCGACCCCTCGGGCAATGTTTGCGCGTCTTGGACGATGCATGATTGCACATGTCCAACAAAAGCGAATTGCTGCCACAGTACAGAATGTTGCAGTGGTTTGATTTATTTAGTAATTTGTTGATTGTTGCTACGTGTAATGTCAGAGATTTTAAAACTTAATTTAAAAAAAAACTTCGATTCATTAAAATCATCAGCCTGTAGCTTGATGTTTCCGTAAATACTTATTTAATATAATATCAGTACAATAAAAAAGAAGATATCAATTTAAAGTAGGAAGAAAAATCTTTTAATACACTTAGAACCATTTCGTTGGATTGATGACATGGAAACATAATGGGAAACTGGGAAAATTTGGTAACATTAAAAAAAATTAATAAAGGACAACAACAAATCGGATTATTTCAAGGAATATACTCAAACATACTAGCAGAAGTATTTCCCAAATATACAAATCAAGGTATTGTCCCATTTTTCATTTTCAGCTTCACGCGAGCTATTATCTAGATTTAGTTAGGACTACTTCTATACAGTTTTGATCTAGAAATTCCATTAACAGACGTACTACTGAACTAGACTTATGCCATCCAATAACCTCATATCAGATACAGGTTACTGAGCCACAGTACAGCGAAGCGCCAGCGATCTGTTGAGTTAATTAATAGGCCCGTCCCTTTGTGCGGGGCACAATGGCGGCATTGTTCGCGTACGGGCCAATCCTACCGCTCTTTTGTGCGCGGACTTGTGTCAGTACTGTGTGTATACGAGCATTATAAGGCTACTCAGTTCATAGTTAAGGGAAATGTAAGTGTTCACAAGCTTGTATGTCAGAGGGATTTGAATAGAAGTTTTAAGGTGAACGTTTGGGCACAGATAATGTAATACTAGGTTTGGGTTACAAAAAGAAATTAAATATATTTGGCAAAAGGCTCGATTAATCGACAGATAGACATGGATTTTAATCACCACGCTAGTCAAATGTGGATTAGTGATCGCAAACTTGGGCTGTTTGAAAGATTCGATATCAATTATTTTGCCCGACTCGGAAACTCAGGATCCCAAGTTTCTAACCTGGGATTTTGACTTTGAAAGATTTAGTAAGTGCTGGGTAAAACTGTAAAACTTAATTATGCTTTTGTAATCCATTATGAAACTCTCCAAAACCTTCTTTGATAGCCGTCATTCAGCGATAACGCCCGACCTTTTACGTAAAAGTTCAGAACAGACCGATACAAGCGAAGCCTTTGAACCGATCCGTTCTGGTCCGTCGGTTTGTTGTGGCCTGAGGCGATCTCTGCTTATAATTTCTTATTATAAGAACGTTGGTTTGACGTCTGACAATAACTTATTTTCTTTGGGAAAATACTTTTGATCTCAGAATTTCTGAAGAGTTTACCAGAGTTCCTTTCCCCATAGCGTGGCTTTTTAGCCCAATTATAGCTACACCTGCATTTGACGAAACCCTATCACAGTCGGATAGAAATGGCATGATGCCCGCAACCACTCCTATCGTTCCCCCCGCATAGAAATATCTTGTAGAGCGCGTTTACGCGCATGCCGGTGGTGTTCTGGATTCAACGGGTCATTCGTCCCTCATTATAGCACCACCAGACAAAGAGTAGTACTTCGTTTAGTGTTTGAATTCTGTCTTTAGGGCGTGGGGGTCCTCACCACCCTTCACTCTAAATGGAGGATGGCGGTATCGTATTCTCTGGGCAAAAAAAAAGTTTCCTTGCACCCGATTAGGGATTTTTTAGCCTGGTTACAGCATGAATGGCTCCTTAGTCAACTTGCAACTACCACCGGGGATAGTGTAGCTTTCCAACAGTGAAAGAATTATTCAAATCGGTTCCGTAGTTTCGGAGCCTATTCAATACGAACAAACAAACAAACAATCAAATCTTTCCTCTTTATAATATTAGTATAGATTGCAGTCAAAGTGGCAAGCAAGACCCGTCCACCAAGTAAAAGTTTTGACATCAAAGTCGATTATTCTCTGTCATGTTTCATCTCCGTCGGCTGTGGAACTATTTGATCTCTCACCAGCTGGTCCGCCGCGGGCGTTCTTTCATTATCATCAAAAGCAACAAGCGGTCGGCTGACTCCAGTGTGCAAATGAAGTTTATAAGACAATGTTGTTCCGGATTAACTACTGTTTAGGGGCTTTTATCGTTTATGTGAGAGTTGCGCAACTATCTTTAGTATTACTATAGATAGTTGATCTTGAAAACAAGTAAAGATATCGATAGTACGCTCCTCGAATAAAACAGTTCTAGCTACTCCCTCTCACCGGTCCGGTTTTGTCTCCAGCTCTTTTTGTCTTACGTCTATTAGACTTTGGAATGCTCTCCCCGAGAACATCAGACAGGCTCCGAGTCGGATGTCTTTTAAGTTCCTTCTCCGAAAACATTATCTCCAAACTTCCCTAGCATCGTCATCCACCTATCCCTATCATTAACCAGCGTCATCTTTCTTTTTTTGTTTTTATTATATATTAAATTATTATACATATATATATATTTATATATCTATGTATGTATATATTGATATTATATTGTATTTATGTTATATTAATTTGTTTAGGTTTTCTTTATTATTATTATTTTTCGTTCTTTCTCTCTCTTTAGCCCGTTAGCACTACCTACTATTATTTTTTCTGCTTGGCCCAAAGGTTGACTGGCAGAGAATGCCATTAGGCATTAGGTCCGCCTTATGTACTCTTGATTGTGCATTAAAGTTTAAATAAATAAATAAATAAAATAGTCTATCGACAAACTTGTTTCCAAGGTCAACTAACTGTAACCGGTCGTCATATCGTGGTTTCGATTTCTAGAACGGGAAACA
Organism: Mecyna flavalis; assembly: GCA_949319885.1. NCBI lineage: Eukaryota > Metazoa > Arthropoda > Insecta > Lepidoptera > Crambidae > Mecyna > Mecyna flavalis. The sequence continues at coordinate 13,307,361 of OX439431.1, read as the reverse complement.
TTTTCAGTTGGACTTTTTGAACTAAGCTCGGTTATTCGATCGCTACCTCACATTTGGTAAGCGTGGGTATATTTCCAATCATTGTTTGACGACAGATTCGAAGACAATTATTACACCACAAGTCAGTGGATTCTATTTACCTCACGGTACACAGATTTGTGTGCAACATTCATATATGTTCACAAAAAATAGGTAATGTGACCGCCTCCGTGGAACAGTGGCAAAGCCGATCGGATATAAAAACACGGAGGACGTGGGTTTAATAACTAGTATAAAAAAGTTTTTTTTTTTTTCATTTTCTGGTGCCATCTTTTTCCCTAGGAATTGGGCCTATCCTCCTCTGGGATCTCATTAACGTGTAACTACCTACTATCAAACCAATGATATTTAAGTAGTGTGTCTATACACACTAAATATTCACAACATCACCAAATTAATACTCGTAATACGACTAGGAAAATCTATTTCAAACGCAATTTACCAGTTCGACATCGTACATATCGTGTTACAACAGAACGGAGGGCATGAATATAATTGAGCAAATATCAAATCATGCTTCGCTCCGGGAGTATTCTGTATCGAGCGGTTAAACTAGTTTAATAACTGTGTAATCTGCACAACTTGCATGCACAGTTAATGAACCCGTCTCTATGTAATGTCTGTTTATCGAAAACTGAATTATGTTATTCCGCATTGAACAAGAGCTGTACATAGTCCATACTTCGTTACTGCGAATGTTGTATTATCGCTGCATAAGACACAGAGAATCATGAGGATGGAAATACTAAATATGTATATTTGTAATATCGGACATCACAAACTTGGATCTGAACCCAATGTTAATAGCATGAAAATCAGGACACATATTTTATTATATCATTCAGAAACCAGACAAAGAAAAATGTTCATCAGAAAAATGTTTTCTTTGAATAATTGCTGTGAAGGGGATTCTTGGGGTTTCCCCGGGTAGTTTTGTGGGTAGTGGGACAAACCACTTAATTTCCGAGTCCTATACATGGTTGCAAGTTTCACTAGCCTGCAGTTACGGTGCTTAAAAGCATTATTCGCCAAAACAAATGCGTCATCGAGACTGTCGATGACGTTATATGCAAATTCTTGAAAAAATACCTCAACGTCTAAGGCAGTCGGGTAAAATAAGAGATCGCACGTTTTTAAACATAGCCTTGAACCGCAAGGACTGTACTTAGGTGACAATACAAACCAGTACATTTATCCGTACCGGGAACCTTTGCCTTCGCGTGTAAATAACTGCCAACTTGTCAAAAACAAGACGTTATTTACATCGCTCATTGGAATACGTATTCGAGTTTATGTGACAGCGATTTGCGCCTCCACCGAATCTAATTTAGAAGTGATACACACCGCCGTCGCGGCCCACAATTGCGTTAGTGTAGGGTGCCATAAATTTGGCAATTACAGACCTGATGGCAAAACAGGGATGCTAAGATGTCGCTCGCTCTTTTTAGTACCTACAGTTTTACTAATATTATAAACGATAGATAAATGATACGTTCATAATAATTTGTGTTGCGATCTTTTCGTTTGACATTAACTAATGAGCAATTTAATACGATACATTGGACAGTAAAAAAATATGACGAGGTAGGTATAATTTTGATGATTGGTTGATCGAATGTTATTTTCGAACACAGTTCGGGTCTGTGATTACTAATCTGCATCCATGGTGATTAATCAATGGATGAAGTAAATTGCAATTGGCCATTGTCAATCATTTTAACCAAATCGTTATTTCAATGAAGAGACTTTTCAATAGAAAGTTTTTTGTTTAACCTCATTATTAAAATAATTTATTTGCTTCTGCAGATACGAGTAAACTATAGCGCCCCTGATTAAATCGAGTACTTATATCAATTCAGCCTTCATCACATGCGACACAATTAATCTTATAATACATCATTTTCAACGAGAGAAGCCTGGTTAAAAGCTAGAGTCGCCAAGAAAGACAGCAGCATTTTAGTGTCCTAGGGGGAGGCTGGTAATGTCACTGGCGACGCCGGGGCGGCTGCACCAGACAGCTTCTAAGAAGCCGCCAAAAAACATATTTGGCACTCTTTATTGTTGGTAAGTTTATGCCCTAGGTCGCCTGGATAAAGCTAAACAATTTCAGGTAGTTTTTTTATACACCTACTTAGGAAGATTAAAGTAAAGTACCAGCTTATTTAATGTCCCACTACAGGGCTAAGCCCTCCATCATTTAAATAAAGTCTTCGCCACAATGATGGGAACTGGCTTAATCACCACGCTTGCCAATTGCGGATTGGTGATCACAAACCTGAGATGTGTCGAAAAATACCCACATTATTGCTCAACCTGGGATTTGAACTCAGGACCATGAGATCACGGCCTGGTACTTAAACAACTAGACCATCGAGGCCTTCATCTTAGGATGCAGAAGTGAAACTGGCTTTCACGCCTAAACTACCGAAGCGATTTTGATGGGTACAGAGATAAAGGACATGGGACCTTTTTATCCGGGAATAATGCTCACTTCCCATGGGATAATAGAAAAAGAAGTGTATTTTTGTCCATCTTTTCACGTCGTAACAGAACAAGGCGATCGAAGTGATTTTTGGTGTGGTGAAAGCCATTTCTAGGCTTTTTATCATTTAAAATTATTACATTCCTGCAGGTTAACGCTGTATATTAATACGTGGACATGCACATGTTTACTTTATATTATTATCTTATTTACTACTATTGTTTACCAAACTAAGAAAAGCTTTTAGATTAGACATCAAAATATAGACATGATAAAAAACGAATTAGTCTAGTATATGTTGTGTTTTAGTTTTTTTAGTGCAGACACTTAAAATATTGCAATTAAACATACTAATGATGACATTATTTATGAATTTAAAAAAACTTTCTTAGTCTAATATTTATATAATCTTTCTATTACATTCCTTAAAAGTCCAGTCCTTAAAATTACATAATATTTTAGTTAAAACCTCCTTCAAACGAAATTTTTAATTGGTACTTACAACTCAACTAGTATACATGTAATATAATTATTGCCACACGATATGTACATTTCGCAAATGAGGTACTTAGCCGACATATTCCCGCTGTAATTTTGTCCCGCCTTTCAGGATGATTTAATAAGGCATGAAAGAAGGGTTTTCCTGAAGCGACCTCCAGATGTTTTATGAGTTTAATAAAATATCATCGGGGAATAAATCACACTGTATTACGGTATTATGAGATCGGAAATTGCTCTTCCAGTTGTAAAGTCTCCTCTTCGCTTGATACAGGTGAGTATTAAATTTATTGTAAGATATAATGTTTTCTTGTGAAAAGGTGTTGTTAATTTAATTGTGAGAATAATGGGTTGGGAGAAATGTCGTATGCCGCATGGAGCCAAAACAAACTAAAATCTACTTTTTTTATCAAAGCATTATTTATTTGGACTGAAAAAGATGACAATCTCTGACGATGTTACAATATTACATTTTAGTTTGGAACTAGATTAACTTCTTTTCACTTTTGTTGACAGAAGTTTAAAAAAGATCCCAAAGCTCTGTCTGCTCATATTCGACATTACCAATATATAAAAAGGGTTACAAAAAGGACTTATAAACATGTTTTCGAATAATAATAATAAACGCTATACTCGCTTCATTTGATTTAAATTATTAATTTTATCACTTATTCAAAGTAGCAGAGACGTCTGGTCGCAGAATATGTATAAAAGAGAAAGTGAAAATCAATCAATAGACCATGGCAATTTTAATCTCAACCCTTTTGAAGACCGTAGTTTAAAGTGGAGCTGTCACTGAGAATATCCGGGGTGAATATTGTATGGAGCGCAATCCGGGATTGATTGACGTTATTAACTTGTATTTACTATGTATCTAGATAGCATCTTATGTATGAACTGGATCTATCTATTATATTGGAATCGAATTCATCCAAAGTAAAAACCGTGAAATCGTGTAGCAAAATTAGCAATTTTGTTTTTTGTAACTTATGTATTGTTTTAACTATTTTGGATGTAATAAATACATATAACTGCAGTTACTGTGCAACTTCTTTTGGAAAAGGTTTAAATAGCCTGTGTTTTTCACATTGACTTATCTTCAGTGAAAAAGGGACCAACACTGCCATTATTAACTCTATGTACTATAAATTACAAAAAAAAAAAAAACACCTATTCATAACGTCTTTGAAAGAGACTTGAATCTTATTTTACTGCCAGAATCTTCAGAAGCACACCTATTTCTACTTTTACATAGTTCGTTAAGAAATTCACCAAAAAAAAAACACTTTTGTATACTTTTAAACATACATATACGAATACTGTCAGTATCAGTAAAGACCAATCAAAACAAATAAGTAATTTTGCTCTCATCCCTTTAACAGACGTGAGTTTCAATCGCTAGCGTAGCTGTCGCCGAGAATAGCCGTAGTGAATATTGCATGCGCGCGATCGCGCCGAGTCGGACAGCGATAATGCGCGCTGCATTAGTGATGCGACGCGCGGCCACCGCAGGCTGTGCCTGCTGCGAGGATTTGCTGGAAGTACGCACTTGTAGGGACCAGTGTGGGCTCTGTGGTGACTTTTATAAAGTCATTTACAAAGTAATACAGGGCAAAATCATTTTGTAATAAGAAACATCTTTTAATATATAATTTTTTTAAACACTCTATAAAAATAAATTAAACAGTTTAACCACTTTTAAGGCAGAGGCAAAATAAAGCCCACTATAATTTGAACTTTTTTGAACTTGTTATGACAGCGAAAACCAATGAAATAATTTAACTGCCTATATTCCATGTATATTGGTGTTAATTTCGTTCATAATAAATAAAATAGTTAATTGATGCTGCTGCCATGACCTGAATACTTTAAACGTATTATTTGGAATAATGGAAAGGAAAGTCAAATGGATTTTCCACAGAAAAAAATAATAGTCAAATCTCTGGCTTTACACGTATCTGTAAAGCAAGAGATTTGACTATTATTTTTTCCTCCTAACAGTTTCGTAGCTCCAAGTAACCCCACGCGCATGTCGGACCTGTCATACATTTTCATAGGGTGAGCATGCACGGTTAAAACCGGTGACAAGACACGGAGTTGTGTCTAAGTGACGCGACGCACACGCACAGGCCTGGCAATCACACGTTTGGCCCTGCTACGAGAACTATTCGTAACGCGTAGCTAACCGTAGCGTAGACGTGCTACGAGCATTGTCTGCAGCTACGCACTCGTAGCATTATGCGTAGTGGACATTTTAGTACTTATTTTAATTACTATTGCTAGACCATTACTATTTGGAAGTCGTAAGTCGGATGATATTATGCAGCATTGTGAACCACCTGCTCACAAGTATGCTTGCAACTGTAGCTCTAGTTGCATGGGTATTGGGTTTACTCTTACTCATGTAATCTTGTGATTGATTCTAAAAAACAAAAAACTTCTTTACTGAATTTGTATTTTTTTCTTCGATTTTTGAGCTTTCTTACCTCAGTGCTAATTATCAATTCCTGAGGGTTGACCTGCGGGCAGGGGTAGCTCCCCAACTTCCGCATTGCACAGGTTGCCCGTGCCAAGTCTGAGGGTCACCTTCTTCTTTGGGTGGCCCTAGGTACCCAGGGATGGGCTGGTCAATAGCCTTAAGGCTGGCACCGGCTCGTCCCAATCGGGTGTGAAGGGGAACCGGGGGAGTTTAGTGGGTAGTGGACGCTTTAGTTCCGAGTCCCACACACGGCCGCAGGTCTAGCTAGCTAGCCTGTGGTTATGGTGCATAAACGCATTCTCCTCCGAAAAAAAAGTGCTAATTATCAATTTCGCAACGTTCAACGAATACGATTGCATGGCGTGAGTGCGAGCAGTTCCTAGGACACAGGAACCTCCACGGCCGCTATCATGTAAATGTTTCGGCGGAAGCAATAGCCGTGCTTTACGGCTAACATTACTTAGATACACTTCGACGACAATGCCACGATGACGCGGCCATCGTTTGCTATCAGCTGGGTGAATTTTAAAGATTTGAATTACCATATTACAAATGTATTGTAAAGTGATGAAGAGAATGGAAGGGCGCTTAAACAGAGAGGTCACTCAGAAAACCTTCAATTCTACATAACACACATTGACGTTAAGTTAAAAGGAATTTTTAAATCAGAGTGCCACCATCTAAAGCCTGATTTTTTTTTTAGTTGTAACTTTTAAGAATTACAAAATAGAAGACAAATGTTATTTGGAAAAATAAGTATATAAGTAATTCCTACATCTTTCCTAGTACAGATAAAGAGATCACAGATGTGCAATGTTTGTAATGAGTGACCAATCACAGCCGGGTATTGAGCATCGCAATTTGACTGCACTCGTCTAATTGACGCGTCGACGCTGCCGCTGGATTAGCACTGACGATCCGCCGACAAGCCTATCTTATCTACGGCCACTTAACTGTCGAATAAAGTAAAGTATTAGCCTATTCATTGTCCACTGCAGGGCAAAGGCCGTCTTTGAAACAAAGTTATGGTAATATTCAAATTATTGGTACTGGCTTAATCACCTGCCAAATGCGGATTTGTGATCTAAACCCGAGCTGTATTCGAAAAAACCGACACAAAGTTGGATCGACCCGAAAAAAAAAGAAATGCAACAAACTATATTATGTGTGTCGCAGTGATACAAAAAAACAGCTCAGCGATACGTTTGCTAACCAATGCACAACGGAAGTGTTCAAATAGACACAATTGTTTTGAATATATACGTATTTTGTTTTCTTTAAATCTTTTTAAGACCGTATTCTTCTTAAGAGCCAAAGTAAGTCCCATTAAATAAAATGCACCGTGTCACGTACATAGGTAAACATTCGCCCAGACGCGCCGTTTGCTTCGAGTTTAATCTAATTTCCTGCACTCAGACAGCCTAAAAAATATACTCATTTGAAATTCCAATGCATTCGGAAAGTGTCTCTTAGGTAATCATATCATTTGGATGCGAGCAGTTTACTAAATGACCCGGGTTTAAAAAGTTTAAGACCCTTGAAGATTTTAAAGTTTTAATTCGATGGCTGTTTGCATTCTAACGATTTCGCTTCCTTTGTTCTCGATTCAATTAAGCTTTTCGTCTGTCAATTTCAGACTCGTTAAAGGAATTCGACTTTAGAACAAAGTATAATTTTGTTAAACAAAATCATCCTGAATTCAGTATGTAACTGCAATGTAATAAACGTGATAAAACTTCTGATTCTATTTCTTTTGTCAATTTTCAAAAATAAATAGTTATCATGTCATCTGTCACAGGCCTAAATTATTACAAAAACAATAAAGTATAATCACACTTTTTCCGTGGCATAATCTATACCTTATGTTCCATGGAGCTTATAGGAAGATTATTAAGTCATGTAATAATTTATATAACACACGTCTGAGCATAGGATACCGTACGCGACTTGAAGCGATTAGCGAGGCGCGAGACTTCGAGGCAAGGAATATATCTTTAAGAAAGATTAACGATCACCAGGTAGTAGAGTGGGGTCGGATATAATTAAACGCAATGGATGGAGCCTCCCCGAAGATTTAGAGGGGCTGGTGTCTTGCTGAGTTATGATTTCACACGACCCCTGATTGGCAGTGTAATGAAGTTCTTGATTTGAGACTGGGAGTAGTAGTTTTTGGTAGAAAATTAACATTATTGGCTTAAAAATCTATAGATTTCGTGTTTACAATATGATTCTTTGTTTGTATTCATTTTTGAAATAGGTTACAATAGTCATATACTATGCAAAGCTTTGGAAAACAACAGGGATATTTTTTTATACCAGGTCAGTTGGCAGACCGACATCCCACCTGATGGGAGGTAAGCGGTCACTGCGGCCTATTCCACCGAGGGACGGACGCTTCCCCTCGAAACATCCCTCAATGTGCTGCCAGACTGTAGGCTTATCTGATCTTCGAGCCTCTGATTTCAAGTGTCAGGCTCCCACATTAATATTGCCGGAACACAGCCAGAGCCGTTATGGCGGCAGATTTCACCTGTGGACCAAATGCACAATCGGGTGAATCAAATGTTTGTAAAAAAAAATTCTGAAAAATCCGATGAATTGTTTATGGACAAACGAAAGTAAATAAATAAAATAATGTCTGAATTTTACGCCGAAAATCCCGGAATATACAGTAGATGATTCCGTAAAATATTTCATTTAATTTTTTCATTTCAATATTTAAACGAGTATAAGATATATTGAACAATATTTTAATGTCCCTATGTTGTGTCCTTTTTCTCTGTGCGTTCTAAATTTTTGTTTGACGGGGATTAACCCGTAACCTCTGGTGTAATAGCTAACTTATTAAACATTACACCAAACACTCGGAAAAAGTTGTCCCGTACGAACATCAAAACGCTAACATACACCCTAAAAACAAAAACTCAACATTCTGTCACAAAGCAACAAGGCATGAAAGAGTAAATATACTTTTTGCAAACCAAATTACTACAGCACGTTCTCGAGGGCCGTAGATATTAGAGGTCCTGAGAGGTCACAATTCTTCCCCGCTCCGTGGAGCGTGACCACAATGTCACATATTTTACTTGCCCTCTCTGAAAGGGAACGAGAATTAGAACTTGTGCATTTATTTCCACGCCGTATACATAATGCATAACAACCCTCTATTGCTTTTACATACGTTATGAGGTCCTGAAATATATTTGTGTAATTGGAATCTGCATATCTAAAAGGTTTTGTATTTAATTAGTAAAAACTACGAGAAATACTTTCCTGCTCTTTCGCTGTATAAAAGTGAAAACGGTAGTGATTTTTTTCGGACGATGTCATTTATAGGAATGAATTTAGATTGAAATGATGGGAGGAGTAGGTAAAGTTTAAGCATTTATTATATGTTACGCCTTCATGAAAAAAGCTTATTGGATAAAACTGCTTACATTTTCGTTAATATACGAAAATATAGTCGCTGGTCCCATCACTAAAGCGGATTGAATATCACAAAGCCGAGCTGTGTACACAAATGCAGGATCCGTGAATTGAACCTGATACTTCGATATCACGGCCAGGAAAACCACTAGACTTAATGCTTAAATACCTCCTAACTAAGCAGCTAAAACTCCTAAAACTCCGCAATCAGAGGCCGCACAAACATAGTTAATCTCACTGCACTGCTATCCAAATTGGTAAGTCTTTGAACTCCCCCAAGCTTACTCCGTAGTCAGCTTACGTGCACAGATCCCGACATTTATGTATATTGATTAGCGAGCAGACGTCAGATTTCAATGTGCTCCATTAACCAATTTGTGTTTGGAAATTTCGTTGGTTTAAAGTTTATGACATCTCGTCAGGCTTTCACGTTAATTGAGTAGCGGTTTAAACGTCGCGTTTAGATTCTGATCATTGAGATTAGCAAGTTTGTGGATTGATTCGTCTTTAGATATTTGGCTAAGTCGTGAATAATGAAGGGCTTGGGCGTGATTATATTGACAGCGGTCTATTTCGTTATGATTAGATTAAAGTTATTAGTTTATTAATTTCTCTATTCAGGTTGTTGAAATTAAGTCATCGTAACAATTATGGGAAACTGATAGAATCACTTCAATCATCAAATGCAGGCAAGCATCAAGACGCTACAGAACAATGAGACCAGTTAGGAGATAGAAATAAAAAATCAAAATATATAAAACAAACTATAAATGTCATACAGAAAACTAGCACCCCGAAGTTTTTACAAATGTATAAACTTCTACTAGGTATACAAGGTACTAGGTAGGTATTTTCTTCGACCTAATGTTGCTTATTAATTATATTTCTATTAGTATTGTGACACTGGCAACCAACGGCGTACTCCATGGAGCGATACAGAAAAATAAAACATTATTTAAAATTTGACGGATTAGGCGAGTGCTAGAAAATAATTGAAGCATTGATAGGTTGGACGTTGAGTTAGGAAGATATGAGAAAAATATAAGTCTTGAAATATATTTTATTTTTATTTACCACCAACCTATCGCATATGGTGGAGGCGCGATTCTAGCATAGTTTAGGGAAAGTGATAGGGACAGTACGCGGCGAAATTATATTCGCGATCGTTATAACAGCAGAATAGGATAATTTTACTTATATGTTATAGAGAATTTACCAAGAAGATGTCGGCAAAATTCAATGGAATACGAGGGGATGTGGAAGACTTCTTGCAAGAGTTTGAAGTGATAGCCAGCATCAAATCGTGGAGTGAGGAGCAAAAAAAATATAGCATTGCGGCATACCTGGAAGGACCCGCTTTATTATTTTATAAATCCAATTTCAGAAATTTTGACTCGTTTCAGCAATTATGTAGTTTATTAAAAGAAGAATTTCCATTTAATGCAAGTTACCACGAGCAATTTTATTCCATGAAGCAAAACGTCAAACAAAATGTATTAGAATATTTTTACGAATTAGAATTCTTACAGAAAAAGGCAGAAATAACCGAAGATAAAATTTTTATAAAGCAGTTCATAAAAAGTGTAAGACCAGAAATAAAACAATTATTTATTTCTAAAGTATATTCGAGCAAAGGTGAGTTAAAGGCGGCTGTGCAACAGATGAGTGAGATCGAAACGGAATCTCGATCCGAGAGGTACCAGTTGGCGATGCCATCTGAAAGCTACGTTCTTCCATCGAGAAATCATGGGCAAGGTGATGAGTCTAGCCCTAGTGCGTCGCTTCGTACAAGGGAAGACACATCTACTGCTGTTGAGACTCATAGATCAACATACACCACACCGTCTACTGGGTTTCCTCAGCAAGGAAGATCATTTTCTTCGCGTTATAATTTTCGAAATGTAAATAGACCGGATTATCATCAGGCGAGTAATCAACGATCAGATTATCGTCGGTTGAATAATCAACGACCTGTGGAACGGAGCGGAGCGTCACGCGCTGGAGGACGGCAGGATGCTGGTGAATCTTCCACGGGACAATCGCACCCAAACGAGCAGCATCGTCGCTAGGTAGAGGGGGTGAAGCGGCGATGACCATTCCAACCCCCAAATCTGATGGCAATGCTGGAGGAGTACCGCACCTGAAGATACTCATCAAGGAGACAACGTTGCATGCATTGGTGGATACCGGAGCATCGGTGTCTTGTATTCCTTTGTCAAACGTTAAGCAGTTAGGGTTCAATCATGTTGAGGTTGCTGGTACTAAGTTACGTTCGTTTGGTGGTTCATGTGTGAAGGTGGTAGGATTTTTATCGTTGTCATTTTTTATTGAAGGTTCAGAGTTTATGCATAATTTTTTTGTAATTGAGGGCATGGAAGTTTGTCCAATATTGGGACAAGACTTCTTGAGAAATTATGGTGCGATTATTGATTTTGTGAAAAATTGCATTACTTTGAAAGACAACGTCACAGCATTCTTTTTTCCACAGCCAAACGTAGACAAAGACTCGGACACAACTCTGTCTTTTGTTTCGAATAAAGAGGACGAGGTACGATTTTTCGAAGAGGTTCGATTGAATAAAAATGAATATATATATTTTATGAATCTTCTGGAAGAAAACGAAAGAAAATTATTTTCAGATTTTAAGGTATCCAAACCGGTTGATGTATGCTTTAACATTAATCCAGGCTTGCCAGAGAAACAACGTGAGGATTTAAATAATTTATTGATGAGGTATAGGACATCTTTTTCGTTTTCAACGAAAGAACTTGGCAGGTATTCTGAGTCGTATGTCCCAGTTCAAACTTTGGATGAAGGACCAGTTCATAAACCGCCATATAGGGTTTCATTGAAACAGAGGTGTCTTATTGAAGAACAAGTGAAGGAGATGTTGGAGAATGGTGTCATCCAGGAGTCACGGAGTCCGTACGCGTCACCTGTGGTGTTAGTGAACAAGCCCGATGGATCAGTTAGGTTTTGTGTCGACTATCGTGCGTTGAATAAGAAGGTGAAGGTGGACTCTTATCCGATACCTCGTGTGGACGATTTGTTAGGTTATTTAGAAGGGGCATGTTATTTCGCAGATATCGATATGAATTCCGGGTATTGGCAATTAAGCTTAGGTGAAGGAAAAGAAAAAACGGCTTTTATCACGCATTGTGGGTTGTTTGAGTTCAATGTTCTACCGTTCGGGTTGAAGACAAGTCAAGCTGTATTTCAGAGAGTCATGGATAAAGTTCTGGCAGGACTTAAGTATAGGTGTGCGATTGTCTATGTTGACAATATTTTAGTATTTGCAAAGACATATGAGGAATTTGTGATGGCTTTGGAGTCAGTCCTTAAGAGGTTACAGGAGGCGAATCTCACACTGAAGCCGTCGAAGTGTAAATTTGGTTATGAAGAGGTTATTGTTTTAGGACACAAGGTTTCAGCGAAAGGAATTGGACCAGACCCAGAGAAAATCGCTGCAATGAGGGTGGTTAGGCCGCCAAATGATTTAAAAGGGTTAAGGTCGGTGTTAGGTTTATTTTCTTATTATAGAAAGTTTATAGATAACTTTTCGCAGTTGGCGCTACCAATGACAAATCTATTAAAGAAAGGAGTGAAATTTCATTGGGGTGAAGAGCAGCAGTTGGCGTTTGAGGCATTGAAAAGTCATATGTGTAATGGTTCAGTGTTAGCATATTTTTCATCGGATGAAGGAGTTGTTACGAGGTTGTTTGTAGATGCGAGTGATAAGGCTGTCGGTGCATGTTTAATGCAAGGAAGGGAGAGTATGAGACCGATAGCATATGCCTCTAGGAAATTGTCGGCAGCAGAAGAGAGGTATGCGATTACGGAGAAGGAATGTTTGGCGCTCATTTGGGCTATTAATTATTTTAAACACTATTTGTGGGGTCAAAAATTCCAGGTGGTGACGGATCATAAAGCGTTGATATGGTTACGCAGTAATAGGGAACATGCAGGAAGGCTTGCTAGGTGGGCGTTAGCAATCCAAGCGTGGGATTTTGATATTGTCTATTGTAAGGGTAAGGAAAATGTGGTAGCGGATTTTTTGAGTAGGAATCCGTTGTGTGAAGGTGAACCGGCTGGGTTACAAAAGGTAGAGCAAGAAGATGGTTTGCAGGTGTATGCGTTGGATATTCCTGATATACAACAGCACCAAACAAGAGACGAGTTTTGTTCTTACATGTTGGCTAGAATACAGAGTCGAGATAATTCTAATAATTTTTGTGTGATTAATGGAATTTTGTATAAACGGGTAAGAAGACAGGATGGTTCGGATGGGGAGTTATTAGTTTTGCCAAGGTCGCTTTTTGAAAGATGCATGCAGGAGTTGCATGATGATGTATGGACGGGTGGCCATTTGGGAGTGTATAAAACGTATGCGAGGTTCAAAGATAGGTATTTCATGAAAGGGGCTGAGAAAGAGGTTGAAAGATATGTAAAGTCTTGTCTATTATGTCAAGAACGAAAAAAATGTTTGAAGGTTGCCCCGTTGACGTCTGTCATTGTTGACGAAATTTTTGAAAAAATCGGCGTCGATGTGTTGGGTCCGATTAAACGGTCTAGCAGTGGAAATAAATATATAATTGTGGCAATTGATTATGTGTCGAAATACGTTGTTGCCAAAGCAGTACCCAAGGTAACTGGTGAAGTTATAGCTAGGTTTTTGAGGGAAGAAATCTATTGCAGATTCGGAGCCGTAAAGGAAATAATCACGGATAGGGGCTCTGTGTTTACGTCCAGAGTAGTGGCTGAGGTAGTGAGGAGGTATGGGAGTTTGTTAAGGCATTCAAGTGTTTTACATCCGCAGGGAAATGCGCTTGTCGAACGTCAGATTCGCACATTGTTGGACATGTTGTCGAAATATGTGAGTGAGGATCAGTCTAATTGGTGTAATCATTTACAGGATTTATTATACGCTTATAATACTAGTAAGCATGCATCAACTGGTATGGCACCGTACGTACTAGTTTTTGGACAAGAACCGAAGATTCGATCAGATATTTTATTGAGACGGAATGTGGACAACATAATGACTGTGGAACAGAAATGTGAGTTTAAGAGACAAATTACCCGTTTGGCTGTTGAAAATATAAGAGATGCTCAGAGGACTCAAAAACGTAATTATGATAAGAAAGCTAAGCAAGTTTGTTTCAATGAGGGTGAGTTAATAATGTTATATACTCCTATTAGGCGTGTAGGCAGAACATTTAAATTATTGCGTTTATTTAAAGGTCCATACTTAGTAGTAAGAAGATTGAATAATTTGAATTATTTAGTCAGGAAATATAATAATAATCGGAGTAGATTGCAATTAGTTCATGTGAACAGGATGAAAAAGTTCTTTAGTAGGAGCCAATTGTGAATATGAATTTTATCTTTGTTTGTATATTTGTATATATGTAATGTTTTGTAAATATTAATATAATAAATGTGTTTCATGTGGAGCGCTACTGCTGTGAAGTTGTGGAAAATAGAAGTTTGTTACCGGAGGAGCTGTGCTACCCTCCGAGATACAAGGTCAACATGGAGTGCAACATCGCAGCACGTCTTTCATGAAGAAGGGCCGTATTTATAAAGGTGTATCGCTGCTGTGTAAGGTGTTTGAATGTTTAGGCATTGTTGTGATAACTTCTCTGACGGCAATCCTTCATTTCCGATAAGGAGGAGGAGGGGATTTAGTTGGTCTCCAGCTGTTGGATGAAGTTATTACTGGTGGTGTTGGTGATTGCAGAGGAGGTTTGACACAGTGACCCTGTCTCTCCCATAAGGAAGAAGGGGATGGTCGGATAGATCATCAACTGTGTTGAGGGGTTAGGCAGAGGATAGTTGGATAGGCTATCAACTCTGATGGTTAATTTAAATTTTTTTAGCTTATGCAAGGGTTGTAAAGGGAGGTGTTGATCAATCGGCCCATACTCATGACGTATCCCGTGTTGCGATGTGCCCTTTGATTTATAGAATTAATGATTGTGTAATGCTGAGATTAGGGATATCAGATAGGTTTAGTTAGGTAGCGTATATGCCATCGGTAGGCTTTTTGTTAGGTTTTTGCCTAACGAACCCATCGCAGAGGTGAGACTTCGTGTTAATCATTATTTGAAATTTAAGTTTTTGAATTTTATATTAATCATGGACTTTGACTGTAGAGTTATGTTTTTTTTTGTTTGCGCTTTATTATTGACTTGCCTCTATCATGGGTGGCTTTTTAGTAAAAGGCATGGCATATAAGATATCCTAACACTGTCTTTAAAAAAAAATTGTTTTCTGATTCAGGTGCTTCAAATGGAGAAGGTCGTTGGAAGCAGAACCACTGCGGTAGCCAGGGGACGGTCTTCAATGAACTTTGATGATTGAAGTTGAAATATAGGCATCTCTCCTGGGCAGTGCCTCGACCCTCAACGGAGCGGAGGGGAGATGTGACACTGGCAACCAACGGCGTACTCCATGGAGCGATACAGAAAAATAAAACATTATTTAAAATTTGACGGATTAGGCGAGTGCTAGAAAATAATTGAAGCATTGATAGGTTGGACGTTGAGTTAGGAAGATATGAGAAAAATATAAGTCTTGAAATATATTTTATTTTTATTTACCACCAACCTATCGCAGTATTATAGAAAATAAAAACGTTTGTTGTACAATTTAGTGTAAGGTATACCAATAATACAAGTGATTTACCAAAGGAAATATATGAAACAAGGTAACTGTTACACCCGCAAGACCGTTAATTGGTCGTAAAATTATTTTAAAATTATTATGGCGTGTTGCATGCAAAACTATGACCAGGAACATTTTGTTACAGTCAACCAAGCAGAATTGAAGCATTGAACAAAATTAACGCAGGTATTTTTAATCAACGTTTGATTAATTGGGATGTTCATTGAAAATCACGAATATTGAACGGTCCACAGTTTCAAGTGTTGAGAGTCGACAATCTATGGCTGGAGTCTTTGACACAAACCGTATAAGAGCTGAACACACAGTCTGGTCACCGTGAGTACTGTGTAAATACGTCCGACGCCCCGTTCGCTTTCCAATTAAGTTCTGAAACTGTTTGAGTTCTGTTCAGGTATCATACCTGAATGCCTTTGATGTCTCTCATATTCCGCTATGTAACTTGCCGGTCCGACGTTTTCTTTGCTCTAATTAGCAAAATGACTAGCGAAACCAAGCAAGAGCTAGAAATGAAAAAACATCAATTAGGAGAATTCGTAAATCTTCAACCGTAAATCAATGTCAGGAAGTGGTATTAAAAAAACAATTAGAAAGCCCGCTTAAGTCGAACAAAAACGGTTAAATGAAAGAGATTTACGTCACTCCGCTTTCATAACATCAGAATGATCCAAAACGACAACGGGATAAATGTGCTCAACAAAAATGAAGATGCTCTCAAGAAAGGAAAGATTTATGCACTCGAGGTTGTCTGCGCTACAGAAACCGAAGACAATGGAAAGGACTCGACAAAGTTATTTAAATTACGCGACAATTTTCTTGGGCCATAACGTTTAAGTGGTAGAGGCGTCGAGACCTCGCTAAATGAGGTTTTAAGCCGTCGTTTTCATGAAAAGGGATTCGTAAAGCAGATTTCTGAGAGACAGGACGAGGCACAATGCGGCGTTGATCCCTTGCGAGCCACCGCGACACCTAAATTATTATATTGTTTTATGATTCTCTTGTTTATAGCGGTTGAATTAACTGCGCGAAGTTTGCCCTTTGTCGGCAAAGCGGGAGGCACACAGTAAACCATTATAATTAATGCGATAAACATTAAGTTCGGAATCGAAGACATTTCAAAGATCAATTCTATTAAATTTTCGTTTTATTAAATCAAATTAATCCACACTGAAGTCAATAGGTGTATTGTAAATAGAATCTGTTGTTCACAAAGGAATTTCATGGGTATTTGTGAATTTCTTAGAAATAATGTCGCCAATTTATTGCCTTTCCGTAATTGAGTAAACATTTTCAAGTTGCTTCTTCAAAGCTGTGTAAACAAGATTATAATTTTGGTCAATTTATTCGTTGGCTCTCTCGAAATATGGCGAGTTAACTTTTGCTGTTTACGCGCCTGTCTGGAGTTGTTATGAATTTATAAAGTCAATAATGAGGTATTTTACACGACTACAATAAGTAAATCATAGTATGAACCCCTGTTTACAAACCATCATTTTATTTAGTTAATTATATAGCTTGAGCATGAAAATGTAACAGACAGATTATAGTAAGTATTAATAATGATAATGATGTTTGTTTGGATACTGTGAAACAACGTGTGAATTGCAGCAAAAACATTCAGTAACTAACATTTGTTTTTGCAAAAACTTTCCTTTTTACTTTCAGCTTAAGTAAAGATGTGCACTAGGGCGTTACAGTCCAGGAAGCTTCCTCTAATCCTTTGTTACCACGCTCGTGCCCTAATTTATGGCATCCTTAAATTTTAGAGGATTTTCTGCGATCTGTTTGCAGTTCTGTTTCCGATACGAATGCAGGCATCAGATTTTGCTAATGTAACCAAATTAGTTTTACGGAGAAAAATATTATTTTGTTATAAACTTTCACCCGGCTGTTCTATATGTCTAGTGGTACTTAGCCGGGACTTTATGGTCCTGGGCTCAATTCCCGGGTAGTGTAAATTTGTTTGTACTGTGTTGCACATAGTATACTTAGCTCAGGTTTGTGCTCGCTGACTAGTGAGCACTATTGGCTCAATCATTACTCTTATCAATTGCGAGTCCACTAATATGAATCATCTTAACATAAGCTCAACTTTTAAGGTCTTTGGCCTCTTACAGCGCATTTTTTTTCCAATTCGGAAATAACACTTAAACCATTAGATGTATGACGCATACAAAAGTATAAGTTTAACTTACTTTGTATTTGTTTTAGTCTCACAAACAAGATTAAACGTCCGATTTCAAGAGCCGTGTACCGAATAGCAAACGGTTAGTTTAGTAAAATATGAATCATGATAAGGAATCTTGTTATCCACGAAGTTCCCTAAGAAATGGTGCGGTTCAGTATAATGCGATGTACTTTGTCATCGGTGCGTTATCTAACCAAATATATTGTGGCTATTTAAGGTATTAGTCACAGGATAGTTCCTGGGGGCATTTGTTACTGGGGTCGATCCTGAGGCGACAGGGATAGTTTAGATAGCTCTGTAAAAAATACTCATGAAAATCTTTTTTAGTACCAAATATTTGTATTTAAAAATCTAATTTAAATGTCAAAGAGAGAGAGAGAGAGAGAGAGAGAGAGAGAGAGAGAGAGAGAGAGAGAGAATGTTGAGATTTGAAGATGTACGATTTGGTGTAGTGGTGGAATGTTGGTTATTTTAATCATGATTGCAAGTTTAACCCACGAGTAGAACGAGCATTTGGATGCACGAAACATTAATTTGTACAGCATAAAATGTCTTTTTTTGTCATACCAAACACCCAGCTAAGCGGGGGTTTAATAATATTAATTGAATTAAAATGAATGTAGTAAAAAGACCTTTTCGGATTTTCTGTACTTAAGAATCAAAAATGAGTTATTTTATGTGGTACCCACAGCCTTCTTCTGTTTGGGACTAGATGGCGGTGTCTGAAAAACCTCCCACGATAAGTATTTATTTATTCATTTACATTATCTTAAAATATGCTCCTTCCTGACTCGATCTTTATAATCTAAAACTATTTCAACCGTTATCAGCATCTAATTTAAAACAGAAGTTACCTGAAAACTTTTAAATAAACGCCTGGGGAAAGCTCGTAGTCCTAAGTAAATTCCAAGATACAATAACAATACTCTCTTGAGAGCACAGAAATCTAAATAATAATATTTAGATTTCTGTGCTTGAGAGTAACAATAATCGTTACGAATACTCGAGCCGGCAACACACACACTGCTTAATACGATAGTCGCTACTTGAATGAAAGTGCGCTTGAAGGCAAAGCTTACTCGTACTTGGTGGAGTGAACCTTACTTGAGTACGTATAATCTGTAACAAGATAATGTTATTAACCTTTTAAACGCCAAGCTAAGAGCGCACTGGTCGTGTCCTGTACGCCAGAGCTGGGTTATTTTATATAGTCGAATGTAAGGAAAAAATACCAGTAATCGTTTTAAACATATTATTTATTTCATATTTTTAGAGTCAGGGTTTTTGTCAAGTATAGACGTCGTTGGCGCGCAGGGCCCGCAGGTGCTTGTCAAGTATTTTTTTTTATATAGAGGCAGTCAGGATGAAGTATAGACGACTTTGGCGGCCAAAAGGTTAAATAAAATGTAGGTTTAATAAAGGAGGTTTTTCTGAAACTCTGTGTTGCTTACAGTTATAAGGTTTCAGTTATGATTATTTAACAGATTAATATTGTAAGACATTTAAAATCAAATCAAATTGTTTATTGCTAAAATACAGTAAACAAAGGTCTTGTCAAGATTATAATGTGCGATTTACGCCTTTTTTGGTGTAATAGTTGAAAAGTCGAGTATTATCATTGGAAGTGGTGGCTTCCACTACACGGTACAAGATGGATGAAGGGGTATTTGCGTGCTTCAATCACTAAGTAGAGGCATCGCTCGTAGGCGTCGCTAACCTTGCAATTTGAAAGGAAAACATAACGTTGGTAACAGAAATGTTTCTTTCCACTGCTTCACCATGCCCTGCCCTATTCGGCCCTTGAGACCGTACTCATCGATAGAAACATAACTCAGCAGTTATGGAGTGCTTCTTCACTGTGTTCGCCTGTAAGGTGAAGGTGTTTCTATCTGCAGAAATGATTCGTTTTGATTTACCCAGTCACTCCATTTATAACTACGGCTGCGTCTACAAAGAGGTAGTGCAAAACGGTCCACATAAAACCTCGTCGACGACAAGTGAGATTTCAGAATTGTAGATATCCTGTTGGAGTTTACAAGTCGTTATCCGAGGCCGGTATAGCCGGGACAATAAATGCTTTGTCAAACTTCCGCCCTGACTCCGAGATAACCGACTTGTGTTTGTTTCACCGAACTTGCAGCTCCTTTATTCCTTTTAGACGCAACTTTATTTGGCTTCAGGCATTGTCTGCGAGCATGAGCTTAAAAATTCCGAGTTGATTCGGTAACGCTTTGGGGAAGTAGAAACAAGATTATTTGTGGTAGTTATTTGTACTATGTTTATTCGTGGATAACTATGTGCAATTCCATGGCACACTCTCCGAAATGAATCCGGTAAAAGATCGAAAGTCATGCGGATTGTATAATTTGAATGAACATCATTCCTTTCCTTTTAAGGATCAATGGATCACCTCCGTGAACCGGTGGTTGACATCCTCCGTGGAACAGTGGCTTAGCCGCTTGGGTATAAGAACCCGGAGGTCGTGGGTTCGATTCCCGCCATGGGTCTAGTTGGTGGATGATAAGATTAAAACGTTTATAATTAAACGGCTTAGTGGCCACACCAGCCCTAATAATGAACAAATTCACTCTTAACATAATGTAGGTCATATATTCACATTTTGTTAACAATCTCTATAAAAACTTAATAACAAAAAAGGACAAAATAAACGATTCAAAAAGCCATCCATAAATTTTTCAAATTACATACCGCAACAAGAGATATAAATTGGACATTTCCATACGATCCGCCAAATATGTGCGGGTTTGTCATATTGAACTGAGCGCGCTCGTTACGCGGAGCATGCAAAGCGCTCGGTACTTACATGACGCGGGATATGTCACCCGTAGGCCCTGATATATGACAGGCTCCTTCTAGCTGTTAACTTATGGAGTTCCTTAGTGTTGCTAGTGTTGTTCCGTGAGGAAAATTCATCGACATTGATGGCATATTTTTATTGAAGATTGCTGTCCAAACTGTGTCATGTGTATATTACTGTGCAGGTTCATGCGCCGAGAATGCAAAGCTCTCGGTACATGACGCGGGATATGTCACCCGTAGGCCCTGATATAAATGACAGGCTCCTTCTAGCTGTTAACTTATGGAGTTCCTTAGTGTTGCTAGTGTTGTTCTGTAAGGAAAATTCATCGACATCGATGGCCTATTTCATTGAAGATTGTGTGTCATGAGTATGAGTAAATTACTGTGTAGGTTTATGCGCCGAGCATGCAAAGCTCTCGGTACATGACGCGCGATATGTCACCCGTAAGCCCTGACATATGAATGGCCATATGCGCCAGGGTCGTGGGTTCGAATCCCACCCAGGATAAACACTTATGCGATGAACATTTGTGTTTGTTCTGTGTCTGAATGTTTATTTGTATATAAGTATATATTTGTGGTGCCTTCGTTGTTTCTGACACCCATAAGAGCTTACGCTACTTTGGGGTCAGATCAATGTCCAATATTTATTTATTTATTATTTATTCCTTCTTGCTGCTGGCACTTTATATTTAATTATCTAAAGACGTGGCTTGTCTAACATTGAATAAAATGTTTAACTACATGTACAATTAAACCTGCGACCGTGCTAGATGAATATCGCATTTAATACTTATGTTATAAGGTCGATACACCCACGATAGAGGAGGTGCCGTCCCTACGCACCCACTTTGCATTCAACGCTTCGCCCGGCAGCAAACGACTAATCTCTTGATATATCGCCGTTCACCTTCCCTTATCCGGTGGATCTCCGAAAAACTGCTCTTTATTACGCCACCTGGATCAGGGCACTCTAGGTGGATCAAAGCCTCAATGGCGTGTGCGGTAATAATGGTTTCTTGTTGAATTTTGGCTACGAAGGCCGGTTGACCGATTAAAAAACTATGCCAGACATTTTTAGTGGAAAAGCATGCTCTGTATTTCCTGATTAAATGATTCTTGGAAAAACTATCTGAAGCCATTAACTTGTACACAAGTCGCCGTCTAGCCCCAAACTAAGCATAGCTTGTACTATGGGTGTCAGGTGAAAGTTGAACACTTCTTTTATGCTTCATTTTTGTAAATATAAACAGATTCATAATAACAAAAAGACATGGCCATGTATTCAATTCAAATGCAAGCGTGTCATCAGTCATCAACTACGTGTACGTATTTTACCGTAGTTTTCATATTTATGTTTTTTATATGTATGTACCTGCTGCACACTGTTGAGCCGGTGGTCGCACATAGGTACTACAAGTTTTTAGCTTCAGGTAGTGATGTTTGGGTCTGTGGCGTTCGGCCCGCGTATGGCCACATAAAAAGTCGGTTTTCGAAACAGAGATTGTGGTATCGATAACATGTAGTACATGAAAATTGTTTGCTGAAAGATAATAAATTGAGAAATCGATTTAAAAGCAATATTCTTGCCTCGCGCTTGCTAACCCACCTAATACTCAGTACACCCTCGTACGTTACTGTTAATTCTGCACCAAAGCGTAGAAAATGTAGCAGAAAATAGTTGAACACGGTAAGTACCCGTATGAGAGTCGAATGGCTGACAAGGCGAGTTTGTAATTAAGCCGTGAGTTACGAGCGATGCCGTATCACGGGATTGGAGATAATGCTGCTCGTTTACTAGATTAATGCAACTTTGCAGGTATTTTCAGGTGTTTTAAATTGCAACGAATTTGAGTACCTAGTTTATTTTAAATAGATAATGTCCTCCTCCTAACAGAGTTGTCGACTTTGGCGGCCAACCTTTACGAGCAATCAACTACGCAGTAGTGCACAAGAAAATGTAAGTACAGGTGCACTCACTATCCCCACACTTTTAAAACCACGTGGGACAGCCGTCTGACTCGACTGAAGAGAGATGAGGCGCAGTACCTAAAGCTATACTTGCTTTCCATAGCACGGGATTGTTCTACATCACCAACTTCCGACAAAGATTGTGAATGAGTCCTACAGAAAAATCTTAACGAAAAAATTACTAACTTCGTTTAATAGACCGTTCATTTTAAACTTCTAAACACTTAGGTAATTTTGATCTCCTAAACACTTGCTGTATATATACAAATAATTTCTGAATACCTAAAAAAACAACCAAGAAATAGCTTTATTTAAACATCGTTGCAAAAAAACTTTTTCTAAAATTATTTGATGGCATCTAGAAAAGTAAGCTTGACAAAATACATACTTTCGTAATTACTGCCGCAGTAAGTTGTACAAACAGCTTAACAAAACACACAGGGATACAAGGAATACAGGAATACAACTAGACCTGATCAGTGTAGGGGAGGCTGCACAGTGCACGTTTTTCCGTTAAACGCGTCGCCGGCGGATAAATTGCGACCTTTGTTGGGGCGCGGATGTTTATGGATGTAATCCCGTCGCTCACGGCACTCCAGTGAATGCGTCAGCCAGTGAATGCAAAACTGACGGACGACTTGCATTTACTGCTGGCAGTAAATATTGACTGAAAGTATTGGTTAAAACCTTACATGGATCAATGTGCCACAGGAGTAAGGGCGGAAGATGGGGAAACTGAAAATAAAATCGTATGAAGAGACAAATGAATACTCGTGTCAGCCATTACATCTGTTAAATAAGTTATTAGTTAAGTTTAATGCAAATTGTGTCCCATGTGTATTGACCATTATATTACACAAGATGTAGTTATATTTCTTTACATTTTAGTGCATTTTCTTGATTGAATTCAGTTGCTTAAGCCTCCAGAATCCCTCAACCCATCGAAGGTCAAGTGTTACATTCATTATTTACGTTTGAAAATTAATAAATCTCCCGTTTCAATCGCGGTTGTAAAGACAACAAGACGTCAAATCGATGAGCTCCTCCGAGATGTCTTCTAAATTGTTAATACCTCACGTAACCGTTAAGATTAGGGGAGGGGAAACTGCACTTAACTTTTATTGTCACCGTGATGCCCGATCGATGGTGCAGCTAAGGGGGGCTAAGGAATTAAGCTCTGAGCACGCTTGTGTACCTCTGAAAGTGCTTTTGACTTGAAGACTGAGTTTGTTCGTTTTATGTTTGGATTTGTGTGGAGAGAATGTTTTTTTTAGATACCATAGTTGGATGTATCGAAGCCTTTTAAAAACAAATAAGTAAATAAATTTTAAAAGAGAAAAAAAGATGCATTAGACACTTGAATGTCAGCAGCATAAAGTATCGCAGCAGATTAAAGATTGCTTACTGTAGGGTTAGCACAGAAATACCTTTTTTTATTGAAAATACATAATTTTTTTATACGTAAAAACACTCCGACTGGAACAGGCACTCTTATGAACAAAAAGGTTTTGCCTTACGGGAATTAAAAAAAAAGTATGGTATTTTTTTCGTTATACGAGCTGCAGTGGCGCTACTAACATTCCTGTACAAACTCAATTTGATGAACTTTGCCTCTTTTTTTGCCTTAGTGGTGAAAAACCTCAACAGGCTATGGTGGCTGAAAACCTCTATAAAAATGCGGATGTCCCTATAAAAAGAGATCTATGATTCTGTGATACCGTGGAACACAACACCCGTTATGAATGAAAAACAAACCCCCACCGTACCGTTACGACGAGTAATTGCTGAAATTACATGAAAACATACCAGCAAATTGAGCACCTTTGTGTGTAGAAGTTGATTAAAAAAGAGACTAAAGGAAGCAATCACTCAATTTAATGCAAATTGAAAATGTTTGCAACTGAATTTTAATTATAATAATTATTCGTTTCGAATCTTCTTTGCCTCCTAGCGTTAATCCGAATCGAATTGGCCAGGCTTTAACCATGATCCAGAATTTTCGATCGACAATATTCTAGACGTCTTGAATAGCGTTCCGAAACATCGGCGAACCCTCTGGTGTGCAGATATCCATGGGCGGCAATGATTGCTTACCATCAGGCAACCCGCTGGCTCATCATCTACCTCTGGCATAAAAAAAATGAAAAAACACGATCGCAGCAAACTCTTGTACGTCTATTTTTCCCGCGAAACTTCGACGTAGATGGCCTGCCGAGAAGACGCGCAGTCTACAACAACAGCCCAACCCAAGCGCAGTTTGTCTGGTATGTGATACTAAGTCCCGCCCGAGTTATAACAAGACAAACTTGGATCCCCGCTAACAAGTGCGGAGTTCCGTTGTGAGGCACTCGAATATTATAATCTGACTAGTCACTCGTGTCTGCCCTCGGGATTAAACCCGGCAAATGAGACCGAATGTACTTACCTTGAATGCGACTAAATTAGACCACACAAAGGAGACTCTCAACGTAAATTGAAGCCGGCTTAAATCTAGTTTTTTCTACAGATTGCTGAATGCGGTTTTGCAATAGTTCGCAGAAAAATCTCTTTATTACTCTACAATGCAATAATAGCACATTGTTTTTCTAACGGTGGTTACATGAAAATTATTAATAATAATTGAAGGTTGTTGTTTGTAGCTACTGCTTAAATCTGAAGTACTTATCTTTGTTTTCTTTGCTATCAGTAAGTTGACAGGCACGCAATCTAACCGATAGTAAGGCGGTAATGGAATATTGCTATCCGGATATTTCTAGAAGAGCCTGCAAGGAACTCGATGGTTGAATACTCTTTTTTAAACATCAATCAAAAGCGGAGTCTGTAAAGGACGGAGAGAAAAGCCTTCCAAGCACTCAGTCAAAGCATCGTCGCCGAGAAGCCTCTTCGAATGCCACTCAACAGATTCCAAGATAACCAACTGGATTCGAGCAAAACTATCCCAATGATGGCAGCAATACTCCATGCAGGATTGACTTGAGCTCTGACGTTTGCCGCATGTCAGCCATTATTTCGCTCAACCAAGTCAGAAGGAACGCAATGACCCACTACTCTTCTACTACTACCATATAATAAAAATACCATATCCCACTCAATTTATCCGTACCGTAGCTTCAACATGATTACTTAGCCTTGCTAATAAAGTCGAACCACAAACAGATAAAGAATGTACATTCTCGTGCAAATGTTACAGGAGTCATTACAAAAGGCACGTGTTAACGCGGGCAGACCCGTGTCACGGCGCCTCGGATTTGGTTAACAAGATTAGAGAAGCGAAAAACGGCAGACAATGAACCCGAATTAACTGCGAATGCGATGGGACGAGCGGTGTCACGCGACCGACATCAGACCGCTTGGTAAAACAAACACATTCCAAAACATACATAATTTTTTTGATGGAGGTAACATCCAGTTTTGCGAGATTTTTTTGCTCTATAATGTTGTATTTTAAGGATTTGTTCTTTTTTTATTGAAGGTAGGTAGAAGGTATTGAAGTAACAGGCATTTGTGAGACATGAGGGTAAGTGATCACCATCGCCCATCTCCTACGACCATGGTCTCATTGCAGATACGCTGCCCACATTTGAGAAAGAAATGCCTAGGGAGTGGGAAGGTGAAAGAAGGACTATGGTAGGTGGAGATAGAAAGGAGAGAGGGAACGGAGTTAAGTTACCAAATAAAGTGCAATAGCAAAGCTACTTACTACTCGTATTTTTGATCTTCAATAATAATAATTATCTTTTATTTTATACCAAGATCCATAAAGAGTTAGTAACAATTTTCCTTATAAAATGAGATGAGAGGATGATACTTTCCGATCAAGTCGGCTCGTTTCGATTAATAAACGAGAACTTTTAAAAAACATCGTTAAATTGTTACATTTTATTAAATCCGCCAATGATGATGCGTTTATTAAAACCTTACACCAGATGTTACTCATTCAATATTTAATGAGTTCGTGAAACATTAATGTTTTACATACAAATACAATTTCTAAATTATAATATTAGTAGGGATTTGAATTAACATCCCCTAAGTAATCCGCCCATTCCGAAGTTAGGAAGCCAGACAGACGGCAAACTTATGTCCCTCTGTCGATGCAGAAGGGTTAAAAAGGAACCCTTAGAGTAATTGGGGATGCGCATGCCACGTAGAGGTATTGTAGATAAAAGGTATTCACCGTTGAAAGTAGGTATTTCATCACGTAAAACGTGCTATTGAATACTGTTATTTCAGGCTAGCGACACCTCAGCCTACCGCACTAGGCGAGGTATCCGGAGATGGGCTGGTCTATTGCGATGAGTAGGGAATAGGCACAGGCACACCATGCTTATTAAAAAAAAAAGAGCTACAAAAGAGGGTGGTTTGACATGGGGGGCTTAAATAGGTCAAAAGGCTTAACGGACTTTCAAGAGGACCAAATTATAATTGTAACATGAGAGACAGTTTTGAATGTTAAATAAAACGTCTTTTTTATATTTTAAAAGGGAGGATTAATTAGGGCCAGAGTGCCCAGAGTCACTGTTGTTGTACTCGTAAAGCTCTTCGTAAAAAAGAAGAATGATGACTGAGATATCTGAGAGATCAATAACAAGGAACTTATTTAGGACACCCATGAAATCTGCCCTTAACTAATATTTTCCGTTTTCTTATTTTATTTTTTTTAATTTTTTTTTATTTATTGTTCTAAAAAATGTTACAAAAGAAATCCAATTTCGGGGTCTGCCAAACTGCTGAGCAGTTTGTTGGCAGAAATTACCAGTAATATGCACGAATACTTTACTAGCCCGCCGCCCGCGATGTCATCCTGCAGGAATGTGATCTTTTTCCGATAAATAATAGCAAATTATGTCATTTCCCAGTTTCCAAATTATTCCCACACCAAAAACATATCGACCCTACGCGCTCCGTTGCAACGTGGAAGATTTTTTGTTTAGCCAATTTCATTCCATGTCTAGTCTATGTCTGTACTAGAGTTGCCCAACTATCGATAGTTTCGCTATCGATAGTTGACCTTGTAAAATAGTAACAATATCGATAGTGCTATCGATAGTATCGATACTACCGATACTATCGATATTACAAATTAACCAATACTATTGATCGGAAGCAATACTATCGATAGTATCGATAGTATCGATTGTTTTTTATCAATACTATCGATACTATCGATAGTATTGATGTAAAAAATCATAAAAACTATCGATACTATCGATAGTTTGAAACACTATCGATAGTGTTACACTATCGATAGTTGAATAAACGCCAATAGTATCGTTTCTCATTTATAGCGTAGTTACACTTTTTATAACTCAAGAACGGATGAACCGATTTGGCTGAAAATTGGTGGAGGGGTAGCTTAGACCCAGGAGACTGACATAGGACATTTTAATGGGGGAAGGGGATAGGAGGGGGGAAGGGGGATAGGATTGACAATGGGGGATAGGACGGGGAAGGGGGATAGGAGGGGGAAGGGGGATAGGAGGGGAGGGGAAGGGGTGTAGGAGGGGGAAGATCTTATCCCCGTCCTATCCCCCCATATCAATCTTATCACCCTTCCCCCCTCCTATCCCCCTTCCTCCATCAAAGTATCCTATGTAAGTCTCCTGGGTCTAAACTACCCCTCCACCAATTTGCAGCCAAATCGGTTCATCCGTTCTTGAGTTATAAAAAGTGTAACTACGCTATAATTGAGAAACGATACTATTGGCGTTTATTCAACTATCGATAGTGTAATACTATCGATAGTTTTTTAAACTATCGATAGTATCGATAGTTTTTATGATTTAATACATCAATACTATCGATAGTATCGATAGTATTGATAAAAAACAATCGATACTATCGATACTATCGATAGTATTGCTTCCGATCAATAGTATTGGATAATTTGTAATATCGATAGTATCGATAGTATCGATATTATCGATACTATCGATAGACTATCGATACTATTGTTATGACGTCAACTATCGATAGACTATCGATAGACTATCGATAGTGGACTATCGTTGGGCAACTCTAGTCTGTACCAAATATCATCAAAATCAGAGGATGAACTGGAAACATAGCTTACTAACTCTACATTTAATGAATATTTAAAAACACAACAAAAACTATCCACGTCACTTCAACACTATCGTAAAGGGTGACATCCTTTTTCCCTTTGATCTCCACCCATGAAACCTTCCAAGCATCCACAAATTGAAACATGCATTCACCAATGCATCTCAATTGCAAGTCCAAGTGAAAATCAATTTTATGGCAATTAGTTAAAAGTTACATACGCGAAAAACTCTTTTGAAGTAACAAATTGAGGGTTGTCTGTCCAATTGTAGGCGGACTGATTAAAAACGTTTCACACACTGCAAATAATCCAAAAATAACGAGATAGCAATTAAATATGGCTTTGAGACAAACATCGGACGCAGGGGCTCACATCAAAGAGAAGTGATAGTCGCTCTACGGAAGATACGGTTCTGTTGGAAGCTTTTGCTCAAATTGCTATTGTGTAGTTGAGCCAAGTTCGTTCTTTTTTTGTGTAGTTTAAAGATAATTTATTTTATTTCTATGACTTGACCTTTGGGTTGGCCATCAACTTACTATTTTTTAATTATAAAGTTTTTTTAAAGAATACACAATTAAAGAGTTTGGTAAGTATTCACGCTTACAATTTTAAAATATCAAGCTATGGACTTTCCGTGCTAAATTTTAAACTTATAATATTGTTAGCTAAACTTAGCTATCTATTTATTGCATGTATGATGGATACATATTTTACTCTATGAAATTACAATGTACTTACAATACAAAAAGGATACCTTATCGTAATCCCTACTGATAAATAAATAATTAGTAACTCTGTTTGTCTAATTAAGTTACACTATTACCTAAGCCTAAGCCATTGAGTTGATTTTGAAGATATTTACCTACACTAAATGTTTTTCTTTTTTTTTTCTTTACACTTGACCTTTGGCAAGCATATAGTCCCAAGGTGATGCTCAAGTCTTTTGATCCCAAGATATTTTCAAAGTTCTCATGGGATAATAGTAATAGAAGTTCGCGCGAGCGGGAAGCTAGTACACTTAAATATATTTTGCAACAAAATCCGAACCCACTTATGCTATCAGCACCATTCTTTAATAATAAGGTAGTTTAAACAAAGATTTTACTCAAAAGTTCCAACATCAGCAACTTTAGGGTTCTATCAAGTGTTTTTTCTGCATTAACGAATACAGAACTTGGCTCAGCGCACTACCACCCAGACTCGGCTGTTGGAGTATTCTCTGGTTAAAAGGCTTATGGACATCGTTCTGCGACTGTAAATATTTGTGGACCGGTGTGTTTGAGGGATTTCCGAGCTGTAATTGAAAGCATGTCGTGTGTTGAAGGATTACCACGAGACCTTATTAAAAAGAGTTCGGGTGTTTGTCGAGTGTAACTAACGAGACCATTATTGTAAAACCTATTAGGATTATTTTTTTTAACTGAAGGGAGAATCAACTCTTGTTTCTATGTATGTTCCTACATGAATTGATTGAACCCACAAGTTTGATTAATTTTCCTCTTGGGTAGAGGAAAATTCATCTGAAATATACATATAAAAATAGTATAATAAAAAGTTTTTCTTAAAGTATTCACTTTAGTTGGCAGATAAGCACGTCGTTATTCATCTGATGATAAGCGGTCATATTATTTGATCAAGGAGAATCGCTCAATGTGATGTCTCGCTGTTGGCTCCTCTGATCTATGAATCCTTGTTTACATTTTTCCCACATTATTATCATCGGAACACAATCAATTAATAGCATCAGATTTCACCTGTTTGGATAGTAGTTATTTTATTTATTTATTTTTAATCATTCTAAGTAATAATTAGTACTGTTATTTGTACATCATAATAATAAGTTAATTCTAGTTCCTTAACAAGTCAGCACATTCTTAACTTAAGCCAAAAAGCACAGCTCCAAATGTTAGCAGATTGGAAACGACAGCGCTGTTTTAAAGAAGTACTGTTTCTAGATTTATAAAGTTTATATTCCGAGCAGATAGCAACAAATCCGAGGCAAGTCGTCCAGCCGCAAGTTTGCAAATCCACCCGGTAACTGGCAGAGCAATTACTTCCTTAGACACTTTTAAAACCCCGCAACATACGGCAAATGGGAACGTTTGTGGATGCTTCCTGCTTTTGCGACATTGCTTTACAATTTCAATGGAGAACTGGCTTTATTTGATTTGATAATTTTGTTTATTTTATAGTAATGCAATTTTTTTCACTTGTAATTTTCTGTTGATCTTGTAATTCTCTGTTACATACAGTAATAAAAACGGCTGTAGCTGCTTTCTGCTTTTACAATATTGCAATACAATTTAAAAAGAGTACTGTCTTTATTTTAGAATACAAGTCTTGAAAAGATATAAATTTATTTAATTTTAAGTAAATAGTCCACTGGTTAGGCATTTGCAGACAATATTGATTTATTTGCAATTACTTAATATATTCCGTCAGAGGCGGCAAACGAGCCAGCGGGTCGCCTGATGGTAAGCAATCACCATCGACATTGACAACCTTGGACATCTACAACACGAGAGGGATCGCTGATGCGTTGCCGGCCTTTTAAGGGGAGGTTTAGGTCTCCGGCACTCTCACACACCAGACAGACGAAACACAATAGATATGACATGTAGTATTATGTGTGTTTCCTGTTTTTGAAGATCAGAGTTACCTGATTCACTGCACATTTAGCGACGCTTCTTGGTATTCCTAATGAAACAGGCCGTGGTAGCTGTTTGCCAACAGTTTCAATAGATATTATAATATGTCTAGTCTATATTAAATATCTTTATTATATTATAAAGAATCAAAATACATCACCAAACCTCACGACATTTGACGCACAGGACACTACCATTATGCTCCATCACACTATTCCATTCGATGTTATTTAAATACTGTTTGGTCGTTACATCATGGAATATGTGCATGGGGGAACGGATGGTGGCGTGGACATACCCCAGAACAAGTGACAAGTAAAGTAGGGTCGCGTGTTTGACTCCCAATTTAGACAGACAAGTTAATTTTGTTGATTATACAGTTAGCAGTTTTGTGTGTATGGATTGTTTAGACTTTAGATCCATGTTGTTTTTAAACATGAATAGACTTTTTTTTCAAAGATACTGGATTGTAATAATAGATAGTTATGAATTTATGGTTAACTATGTCAAAAATATTTCTAAATATAGTATTTTTTTACAGCTTAGTTAAGAGCGGCCACGACCATGTCATGTTGATGTAAATATAATTAACTGTGGAAGAAGTTGAAAAATAGTTGAAATGATTATACATAATATAATATTATTGAATAAAGAGAAGCTACACGCCTTTATTTAGGGTATGAGAATCAACAAAGATAAATAATATGACAAATACATGTAAATAAATAAATAAATATTATACTTGATGCAAAAAAAACTGTCATTATTGTCATTGTTTAGGGTATGAGAATCAAAAAAGATACTACAAATACATGTTATTATTTAAAGCAAAAAAAGGAACTGATGTTTTTGACCAAATAAATCAATGTGTTCAAATCACACTCTGGAGAAACCTCTTGGGTGGGATTTGAAACCACGATCCTAGATTTAGAGTAGGGTCACAAATACGCCATTGAGACTTTCACGATCATGGTTTTAAATTGCATGTAACAAAAATAAACTTGAACAGAAAACAAATTAAGGTAAACATAACCCCTTGTTTATTAAAATCCAGTGAATAGCCCAATAAATTGTACGTAATTGTTTTGACCCGCTCAATGCTGCAAAATTACTAAATAATTCTCTGAAATAATTATTAATTGTGCTATCCTTTTACTGGTTTCAAATTAATTTTAAACATTATATTGAAATAGCTGCCTACCCAGGCGTCACAGTTTTGAAAATTATCTATACTGATAATAATTAAGATAAATAAACAAATATAAAATTTCACGACTAACTGTCAATTCGGACACAGGTCATTCAATTCAGGCGTGCATATAAATTTCGACTTTTTTTTTATCCTACAGTTCATCTGGATGGTCAGCAGTCGCTGTTATTTGAAGGGCAAATACTGTTGGCAGGTCATTATTACTTCATTATATCCTTTTCAACGCATTTGTGACTTTTTGGCTATTTTACCTGAAATAGCCCATGGGTGGTGGTGATAACTTCCCATTAGGCGTGGCTCATCTCTTAATCTCTTAACGGCTAATTGTGAAATGAGCATATTTATATCAATACACAAAATTGTATCGTATCCAAAACAGCAAACAAATATTTTAGCCAAGCTCAATAAGCCAGAGCGGTGTACGTATTTAAAAAGAGAACAGCTTTATAATCTGCGCAAACGAAGCGAGTGAGCAGTAGACGTGCGAAGCGAAGCGGAAGTGACGTTGCAGGTAGATAATACGCCGGCGTGGGGCCCCCCGCAGCTTCCGGTCCGCGGGTTTGAGCCACGATAATCTTCGATGTAAGTAATTCCTAAATTGAACAGAGCTGTCTATGGAGTCGATTGAGTTTATTGTTAAGCATGTACAAGCAGACTCAGTGGTGCTTTTGGTGACGACCGTGGATTTGGATCCCACCCAGAACAAATAATGAATATTTTTGTCTGTTCTATGTATGGATGTTTATTTGTCAATACTTGAATAAGTATTATTATATTTATCTGTGTAATCTTCGTTTTCTTTGATAAACATAAAAAAAATGTTTTTATCATAAGCCATATTTACCTATGTTACCAAAAAAACCCATGATTGTGGGATTTGACTCCAGGTCTCGTGCAGGTTATTATTTTATTGTTTTACAGAGCCAGTCAAAAATAAAATGAAAAAAGTCGTTAATTTGAAACGTGCTCACTAAGCTGTTGTATCCTACATATTAGATTCAGAAGTTGTAAAGTGATAGAAAAAAAGAAACAATTTTTTTTTAAATATAGTTGCGTCTACTCCACTAGTGTCTCTATTCTTTACACCCTTCACAAGTGGGTGTAGTGACCCCTGACGTCCCACTACAAGCGGGAGCAAGGGACACCTGCACCTTCCAAGTAGCCTCCTACGTGGTAATGAAAAACAAATACAAAGGGAGCATCCCTACTCCCGACTACTCGACATTCTATTAAAACTTTTTGCACTAAACTCGACATTTACAGCCAATTTATCTGTTACTCATAATTGGTAGAGCTTTGGTTTCGGGTTCAATTTCCGGTCAGGTTAGGTAATTTAGGAAATTAACTTTTCTATGAAAAAAAAGAAAGTACTTGCAGCTTTTGGAATGCATGTTCGAATTTTCACGATTAAATATCATTATTATGTATATATTTAAAATATGCCAGTCAGTTCTTATATAACGCTAAACATCATTACATGTCATCATAACTACATAAAAGGTTTCTTATATATTACGAAATTACAACAATCACAAATACGGATTAAAATGACTGCTTCTTATAAATAAAATAAAAAAATTGTAGTACATTTAAATCTACATAATCGTATTATTGAAACCCGATGTTTCAGATTAACTTAAATTTCATACAACGAGTGCGGCTACGCCTACGCAAGGCCTACGGTCTGCCTAATGGCATGGTCTGTCACGCCACTGATCTCTTCACGCGTTGTGTGACCATTTCAGGCAGTAAATTATGGTTTTTATCCCGTAAAGCTGGACTACTAAGGTAAGTGGGGAAATATTGTGCATAAAAAAGTATATTTCCAGAGCACGCCTGTCCCTATGTTTAGTTATGAAGGATCAATGTGGCGGAAACGCGTGGGCGCGCCAGATAGGGGGGCAGCTCACACCTCATAAATATTCCTGTTAACTTAGGATTTATTCCGGACGGTTTAAATTTTTTTGACCAGAAATCTCCCCGTATCCGGTTTTACAAAGCGTATAAAGTACAGTATCGGCCATCCAATATCTAACTGCAAGGGAAGGCCCGTATTTACTGGTATCATTTTTACCTTTACAATTTAACATTTTACAATAACAAAAATTGGTGTATTGTGAAATTCGAATTAAATAAAATAAAAAATAAAAATAGTTAATGTTTTTCCTGAACTGGGAATATGCCTAGGATCATAGGAAACTCTTTTTATTGATATTTTTGAAACGATATCGTATAGGTATAATATTTAAAACTTTTTTATTTATTTGCCTAAATTAATTATTATAACATAATTTACTTCCCAACTGTACAGCATTTGGTCTGAAAATAAAACGTAAAAAAGACCCTTCAATTTAATTTATTTGCGTAGAGAACAGTCAGTCCAATTTAAGTACAAAATAATTCGACCAAAACAACCGAAAATACCTGGAAATTTAACGAAATTTTACATTTAAAAGGCAATCCTTTCCAAAACTAATAGCTGTGCTCAATTATCATGGAACTTGCTAATTTATTTTGCTCTCTAACCCGCGGTAATAAGGGCTATTGCGCAAGCTGTTTCAGTAATGAGTCGAGATGGTATTCCGACCGCGTCCACCGAATCTGGTTGGCGTTGCGACTCCATGTAGTGCACCTGTCTAGAATACGTACTGGTTTTACTTCCGTGCATTTGTTGTTCATTGTTACAGCTATTGTTAAGTTACTTCAGTTTATCTTATTGTCATACACAGTGATATTTTAAGTAGCTGTGGTAGCAAAGTAGATTGCGTCGCTTCAAATTCGTGAGGTCGATGGTTTGAATTGTGGATTTTTCTATGTATGTAAAGGTGCGTACAGATTAAGTAACATGTTGTATAAGGGTGCCATCAGACGGACTGCACCGCAGCGACTGCGCACGGTCGATATATTCAACTGCATGCAGTTGCTATATTCAACTGCATACAGTTGTGATATCAACTGCACGCAATCGGCTGCAGTCGGCTGCAGTCGTGTGAAGTCAATATCAACTGCATGCAGTCGTGTCTTCAACTTCGCGCAGTCACTACACGACTTCAGCCGACTGCGCGAAGTTGAAGACACGACTGCATGCAGTTGATATTGACTTCACACGACTGCAGCCGACTGCGTGCAGTTGATATCATGACTGTGCGCAGTTGAATATAGCAACTGCATGCAGTTACATATATCGACTGCGCGCAGTCGGTGCAATGCAGTCTGTCTGATGGCACCCTAACACACGTCAACATTATTTGACATTATTTTTCGACATTGAAACATATAACAATACTGTATAGAATAACAATGTATGTACTATAACATGAATCTCAAGTAGATGCGCACGCGTTATATAACTTGGTAACATGTTTTATAAAGTTCAGTCTCAACATTACTATAACATGTTTTATAACATGTTATGATAAATATAATCTGTACGCATCTTTAGTAAACCACACGTCGTCAACCAACCAAATCTGTTCAAGTACGTTATCAAGTGTTGCAGAAGTAAAATGGCAGTCGTTCTGTAATAACTGCACTTTCTTTACAAATTCTAGACTATGGTGCAAGCGTATTCTGACTAGTTCAGCCCAAAAAGACGGCATAGAAGACAGTGACATTTTAAAAATAGATATGTTACGTCTATAAAAAATTGTGGCGAAGTCTGTGCAGAGCTTACAAAAGTAACATTACAAAAGCTGTTAATTGGTATAATTTTAAGTTTCAAATATGTTTAAGGGAGCTATTATACTATTATTTCGTTTTAAAAATCTGCGGAGCCTTTCACATCGATCAAGTCTTCCGGGCTAAGTGTCTCCCACGCATGTGTTAGAATTTACACGAAAGTGGTAAATTAATGTTACGAAAAGACCATAACAGACAGATAACGTTTGTCAAAGTCAAATCACGTCTTTTCACGTCCCTTCTGAATAACCAGATAAAGCCTTTAAACACGGGCAGGTAGTAAATTTATATTTAGTTGCGTAGATAAGACGGAGTATTTACGGGGACCGCAGAATGTTGTTCATCCACATCTGTATTCCATTAGCAAATACGGTTTAGCCGGCCTTCCAATTTACCATCTAAAGTTGACCTCCCCCACCCCCCTTTTATGGCGTGAAGTGGTTACGTTGCGGGATATATGAGGTGTAATCAGAGCTCTAATTATGTCGGGCGAGGCGTAAGACGCAACAAACGCCCGAGGTGCCATCAGGTAACTCGGAGGAGCGGTAGGGCTGCGAGAAATTAGTATGACTTAATTTTGCTTTTACCTTAAGTAGAGTAAACAATAAAATTGCGTTACCACCTTATTAAACGTCGTTTTCGCGCCGTCTAGCTTGATATTCTTAACCAAGCAACTAACTGTAGTTCGTTGAAAAAACAAGTGGTGGATACCTCTCTGACATCTCTCTGACATCATACCAATGTGATAACCATCACATTGGTATGATGTCAGAGATGGAAAAGTCACATAATTATTTATGTTTATTCCTTTTTACCGACGTATTTTGTATAAGATACGTATAAATAGCTTAGATCATAATAACTCGCACACACACAGTCACTCAATAGGAAGTAACATTTAATCCTGAAGAATAAAGTATCGATGAATGCTATGCTCGTGCTACGAAACTACGACGCAGCTAATGTCCTCCTATAGAGTTTTCGGTTACAGCGACCAGTCTTTACGATTCTTCAACAACCACGTTTTTATTCTCCAAACTAGTGGATCCCTCACTCGCATTTGAGTGTGCATGGTAAATTAGGAATTGCAGTAGGAAGAATTATAAATTTATATCCATTCTTTTGCCACGATGGATAGATAGATTATATCATTACTCTTCCTTAATTTTTAGTTTAAGCATATTAATTAAGATTAATATAATAATATCTAGTAACATTAAATCTGACAACCCTTCTATTAGAAACATGTCAGGCGAGCTGTGTAATCTCGTTCGGAACGCGGCCACGAATTTCATAAGTGCACGGTCGAGTTAATGGACGAAAACATTAACTCCGGGACCGATGAATTTGCTAAGGCTTACCCAGGCATTTACATATGGGATTGTTAGTTAACCACTCTGAGACTAAGCTCAGGTGAACTCCCTATATATCCGGTATAATACTCCGCTGGTATAGATGGATTGGTGTACGTGAAGTTCCTCGATGTTTCAATATGATGGATTAGAGACTTGGTATATCGGTAAGCGAGTGTCTAGATGTTCGCTGACAAGTATAGAGATCGCCACATTCTTACAACATCGTTGGGCTATTATACTTCTCATTGTTTTTTTATTTATTTAGCCTATAGATGATCCCACTGCTGAGCAAAGCCCCCCCCCCAAATCTCTCCAAGCATCACGATCTTTAGCTTTTTCTGGCCAATCTCGGATATAAATTCGTTAAGATCGACACATCTCATTGAGAAAGATGATAATTTATTTGCTGAAAAGCTATGCTACTGAATATTGAACTCTTATTATTCAATTGGCGGCTATAATTCTTTTTTTTTGAATCAGTTGAAAACACAAAATAGTTTTTCTTGTTTTGTGTTTCTATTTCTATGGTTGAAAATTACAATGAAATGTCATTGGAAATCGGTCGGCAGTAAAGCTTTTTTATGCTCATTAGTAATCACTACTAAATCTTTGGTATAATAGTAGTGTGTATTCTATGATGCTTATTAAGCAGCTAAAGTTATATAAAAAACAAGATAAACACTTCCTAAACTCATACGACTAAAAACGAAACAACGCTAGAAATGAGGAAAAAAACATCTAACACAAAAGTGTATAAGCACATACGTTGAATTGCAATAATAAAGTTATGAAACATTGAGTGCGCCCGCGGTCATTTCGAGTGTGTCGCGGAACTTTCCTCCCGACTGGGGTCCTGTTTTATTTTCAATTTCACCTCCGCCCATACGTATCTGATTTTGTAGATACGTTCAAACTTTCACGCTAAAAAAGGTTAAGGAATTTCTGCGAGCCGAAAATGAACGTACCAAAGTTTCTAGTTCTCAAATAGATTTTATGAAATGAGGGGACACTCAACATTTGCGCACATGACATAGGTGAAGTACTACAAAACTGTTTTATTGTTTGTTTCGGTGTGAGTATAATTTTCAAGCAACTATGTTGCAGACTTTAGACTAAATGTTATACAGTAAGCAGCACGTCAACCTACTCGGATATGACTAAAAGTTTTAAGTGAAATAGACATTTGTGCGATGGACATTACGCTAAGAACTTGCTGTGGGACTTTGACAGATTAGAGTACGTCTTAGACAAAACAGAATGACTGGTGTTTCATTATTTACAATGGGTGTATTTTTTCTCAAACTAGCGGGCGCCTTCGGGGTTTCACCCGCGCGTAGGTAATTTTTCCAACTATTTCCCTCCTTTCCCCACACATTTCCGGAATCAAAAGTAGGGTATGACACCGTATTTTCGGAGCCTACTCAATAGATACAAACAAACAAATATTTTCTCTTTATTTAGTATAGATAGCTCAAAGTAGACAGGCCATCCTGTTAATTTCACTGCTATTGATTCCATAGCACAAAGCAAATTCGTCTGGCTGTCTGATGTGTTCAAAGGGAGTGTTTCGATTAAGCGATTGCTTGCTGAGCAAACATCACGCTGAAATTTTATAAGTGCGTTTACTGGTTGCTGTAGTGGCAATATCAAATTTATAGAATGCAGTTATACGTTAAGGGTTGTATATAGTTATCTTAGCCGAATTTTGGATACTGAACCGTATGAAACAAACACAGAAGTGTTTGCTCTTGGGCGGGATTCGCACGCACGACCAAACTCTGGCGCCATCTTTTTATTATACCACGATGGTGCCACTCAAGTCTCCCGCCCAACTCATGGTAAGCGGTTGCTGTCTCTAGACGTTTGTTACAGAGAAATTAATCGCGCAATCGCCTGCCCTGTAATTTGAAGCGAAAATATAACGGGCAGCTAAGACAATATATCGCCATTAAGCAGGCAAAATGCTTTAAAAATTATTTCTTCTCAACTATTGGTTAATACTTGTAAAAAATATTCCTTTCGGATGTTGTAGTAGTAATTACTGCAACATTGAAGAGATGGCGCTGACGTAGCGTAAAATCAATTATAGAAGAAATTCAACGGGTTCGCTAAGGTCTCGTTAGCATAGTTGGTAGTGCACTCGCCCGGACAGCGAGAGGCGTGGGTTCGAGTCCCGCCTGATAGCTGGCCAATTTGTTTTTGTTTTTCTTATATATTCATCAGCAAAACAAATTCTGCCAGCTAAGCCATGCTTTTCCCAATTGAGCTCTGGAGACCTTCCTCACCGACAGAAACAGCACAACAGCGCCTGCTACTTTCCTGGGTTCTAATGTAATACTGTAGACGATCATCCATATAGCTAGGCATTGATAAATCCATTCTTTGGGAGAACATGTCTAACGTCATTCCACCAATCGCTTCCGATTTCCATACACCAGAAATAATATTCAAGGCCGCTTGCCACACAACGCATCAGTCGGTTCCAAAGCGTAATATTCTTCGTCGTAAACCGTCGAACTATTCTGGGCATCTGTGTCCGTAGAAAAAATTCGGCACTAAAGCGATATAGCGCGTTTGCTTCATACCAGTACTCGTTCCAGTATACTGGAATATTGGAATGAAGATGTAGCTCAGCTGTCCCATTTTCCTTCAGAAGTAAAAGGCTGTTATTGTGGTATTTCCTGTCTCCTATGTTATTTGCGAAATAGAATGCTTTTAAGCAGAAGGCCACAAGGCGGGCTGGGGGAGGTTAGTGGGTAGTGAAATACATAATAACCACTCAGCTACCACGGCTCAAAACTTCAGTTTATATAATATGAAAACAGGTCAAATATGAACCATATTATATACCAAAATGTTGATGTTACATGATACTGAAATAATATTATTTTACACGTCAACGAGCCTAGCCCGCAGTGCGTAAGACATTTGCCCTACGCGCAAGGGTTTCCTACGATCACCTTGAAGCCTTTATTATTTGAAATTCATGAATCGAGGTTATTCGTTTACTGAGGAAGTGACTGGGAAAAGCGGGTCTCTGCATCGAGATAGAGCTGAGATAATGACGCTTTTAATAATGCCTAATGCACTGTGTAGGGTTATTCAAGAGCGTTGGATGATGGGGAATATAGAAAGTGGTATTATTTAATTTTAAATTGAATGATAGGTAAAATGATTTAAAGTAGATTCCTATCTACTTTAAATTATTTTACCTATTAATACACACATTACTATTTTTACACTCTTGTGCAAAAGCCTTTCGAGTGTAGCAAACAGTTTTTTAAGGCAAGTCATTGACGTCGAAGTGCTGGTAGGAAAAAATATTGACATACAAAGCATTTTCGTTTTTATTTGTGTAATGTTAGTTTATGGTCTCTTGTATCAAGTAACTATAATATCTATAACTGCAAGATAGAGTGACTAATTGGTTCAGGCTCAAAATGGAATTGCCGAGCCTCTCCTTGCAAGGTAGTCAGCTATATAGCTTGCTAAGGAATTACTTAGGCCACAAAATGTTTATTACTTAGTGGAATTTTAAATCCACTTATTTTGCTATTTCTTCTTTTTTTGATACAATAAAATTTAAATAAACACCTACTTATACATTTGGCCAATAAAAATAATTGGCCATTACAACACAGACTACATAGCGTTAACATTTATTTACCAATTTCACGGAGGGCCTGATTAAATTGGAAAGCTTAATTTTGTCATTCGCTTTACAATTACATAAACAGATTATGTGGAGCGTTGGTTATTCCGCGAATATGGCACATACACCGACCATTGCAGGTTTTATTAGGTTTGTCATGGCAATTGATTGAACGAATTACCGGAAAAAGCCTTTCTCTTCATATGGTGCGTTTTTCGGTAAAATTCAGAATAGCTGATTTCACTATAGCTTGCTACAGCTTGCAAAAGTGCCTGATGATTTAAGTCGGCAACAAGCCTGGCTGGGTTTTACACAATCGGAATGTCAAGGCATCTCCATGAAATACTTCCGCTAGCAGCTTCAGCCTTTATGTTGATAAAAAGTTGCCTGTTTTCTAACGTATATACGAGTACATTACACAAACATCCATCTACCCGGTTTTTCAACCCAAGAAGGGAACGATCCATTGCCGGTTGTCCTCTGCTAAAACAAAAATGTGGCTTTGACTTTTTCTCTATATTGCTGCTACTTGCATTCAGGTGTTCTACTCTACGTGCCTATTTGCCAACACGTCGCATGAATTCTTATTTGTTCAATCTCCATTTGCACCATTTTACACTAGAGACATTTTATTGATTATTTAGAGTATTTCATTTTATTTCTTACAACTGTCGTATTAAATAAATGGCTGTTATAGTAAAAAAAGTATATTCCAAAAATAAACATTAAAAAGTTTAAAGCTTACGTTTTAAATCAACCTTTTTTATGGAGGTTGGACAAAAAACCACATAAGTAATTTTGTATTTGGAGATTGAACATTACTACAATGGAGATTGAACATTTTGCAATCGAAAATACTCAGTACTTATGTGTCTTAAGAGCATATACAGGATGTTGGGAATTAACGTTTTGGGTATAGCAAATAGTATAGGTAGCACGGTAAAATAAAGATAGGCATAAGTGAAGTTTTATTTAGAGTTATGACGTATCTTAGAATAGTTCATTGTTTTTGATATTTATAGTTTATAGTCTCCGTTATGTTTTCTTGTTTGTATAATTTGTCTGTTTAATGTCTTCATAGTTTTAAGACATTTTTTGGTATTTAATTTAATAAATAGATAACTCGGCTCTCCTTCTACGGTATGCCAGCCAGTCTGTTGCCGTCTCGCACCATCATAGTCCGCGCTCCGTCGCATATTTAGAGGGGGCTAGACATAGGATAGGTAAAAAAAGTCACCAGTATAAAG
This sequence comes from Mecyna flavalis, assembly GCA_949319885.1. Classification (NCBI taxonomy): domain Eukaryota; kingdom Metazoa; phylum Arthropoda; class Insecta; order Lepidoptera; family Crambidae; genus Mecyna; species Mecyna flavalis. The sequence goes on along the minus strand of OX439431.1, from coordinate 13,264,920 downwards.
CTTATTATTATGTTAATTAATTTACCCATTAAATAAAACAATTAGCAAACATGCGAGTATTATTAAAGCATAGAGTAGTAATATTTTATATATCAAACATTCCGTATTAATGGAACCCAGTCACACCACAACATATGTTTAATTTAATATTTTACAACCTTACAGTTTCAACACAATGATTTATCTTATAAGGATACGCGGCTATTTCATTTAGATGTAGAATTTAATCTGTAATCATAACAATGAGATTTTAAACATCCTGTGCAACAAGTTGGCGATACGCAGTGACGACCTACGATGTAATGAAACAAAAAAATACAACTTACCGATCTCTTTCTATAGTTGTAATTATGTTGTTCGCTTTAAGATGTGTTACGGACATTTTTTACACCTTTTCCGATGCTTTAAACACTTCTAATAAATAATATAACTTAAATTAACACAAATGCGTGCTAACAACTCGCTTGGACGCGAAAGAATTTAATATGGCGGCGTATTGCATCATCAAAATACGCTGCCGTGATTGGTTACTCGTGAGGAGATTGAACACTTAAGCACGAATTTATTGTTCGGATACACGTTTGGTGAATCTCCACGGATTTTGAACAAATAAGCATGAAGTTTATATTTACTAGTGTTGGTTTTAAAAAAACTAAAATTGTTACTGTATACGTATTTAAAGTCCAAAAAGCAAGTATCCTATACCAATCGATCAGGAAATTCAACCTTATTGTAACTGCATTTAAAAGTGAAATTCGTTAAAATGGTCGGTTGAACAAATAAGCATTCATGCGACGAACAGAGCAACAATGGGAAGGAAAATTGTCCTTCAATAAAATACTTTGTATGCTGACCATGGTTCAGATTTTATGCGTGTATACCAAAAGAAGCAGTGTACTCGTAATCCTACAAACAGTACACCAACATTGCGTACACGCGTTTTTCATAAAGTTTGTTCTGTGTAAGTGATCGATCGGGGTGGGCGCGGGCGTCCGACTGTCCATCCATTAGTCAAATAGGTTCTCCATCAAGATTAACTTATCTGTCCGCTGACAGGGTCCCCACGTACTGTCAGCACGTTCACTACACCCTTATTGTTCAGTCATTAAGGTCCAAAATAGAAAGCATCGGGAATGAATCTAAACTGCCCCATTCATTGAGTGATTACTGCAGAACCACGTTTTGAAAAGGATTGTGCGATAGATTTTTCTGATAACAATGGGAACGCTTTGAAGGCAATTAATATAAATTGTAATGTTATTTTAAATACAGTTAGCGAATCTTAATTTTTAACTACAACTACGTGCCACTTGGTTTTGGTTTGATTTAATTTAATAAATTCACGAATGGTACCAGTATAGTCTTTCTGATAAATGATCTACTTACTTTTTTGGGGAAATAGTTTTAAAATTAAAAATTAATTACACACACTATACAGTTTCGTTTCCATATTTTTGCCTGTAAGTTTGAAAAATATTAAATGATTTTTTTGAATTCGTTCAGTCTGTATTAAATTGTATTTTCCGTTTATAAAATACCCTTTTCTATAAATCCTTGTATATAAAGAAACTTATTACGTTACTAGCCTTCCGTCCGCGGTTTCACCCGCGCGTAATATATTTTTTCAAATACCCCCCTTCCCCCATTTCCAGGATCAAAAGTACCCTATGTTCACCGGGGATAGTGTAGCTTTCCAACAGTGAAAGAATTATTCAAATCGGTTCAGTAGTTTCAAAATTGTTATTCCCGCAGGAATGAGACGTTTCCCGTAGGAATTTTATAGCCTATGTCCTATTCCGGGTTATTAACTATACGTGTGCCAAATTTCATCTAAATCCGTTGAGCCGTTTAGGCGTGATTGAGTAACAAACATCCAAACATCCAAACATCCAGACTTTCGCATTTATAATATTAGTAAGATTAGTAAGATATAGTAAGATTGAGTAAGATAGTAAGAAGTTCCCCAAAATCAAAATCAAAATCAAAATCAAAATTTTTTATTAGCTTTAAATAGGGTACATACTGGTGTTATAAAATAAAATGTCCTTATTCCTATTTAGCTTTTTTTCCAAAGCATGCAAATACATCTTATGATGCTGGAAAAGATAAATTAGACCTAAACCTAATTTAATTGTTTAACATTTAGAATTTTGAAAAGGCTGATTTCAATGATAATTTATTTTTTGGCCACAGTGCCGTCTTCTTTTTTTTTAGATTAAAATTAGTCATCTAAGTTATCTCACACATAAACTGTCACGAACTTATCTATCGCTGGTGAAACTGGTTCTAAAAATTTATTGATGACTCAATGTTGAATTATAAGAAGCGTACTGTAGGTACTGTAAAAATAGTAAAATTCCCGCGCACGTAACACATTATCAGCTGTTATCGTTATCATCAGCTCCGCAAGATATCCTCGACAAAATATTTAGTCTGTGGCTGTGCTCTGCGAACAAGTTTGCTCTTATATACTTGTTTATTTACCTTAGTTACAACTATGCAAGACCGTGAGTATATTTTTTTTTATTCAGTGTGTATTAAATAATCTTATTTTTTTCTAGTAATGGTGAAGTCATGAAAAACTTCGTTAGTGTAAATAGACTTGTGAAATTGTGAATCATGATAAATGTTCTCATTAGAATGGGTCATAGTGCAGTTAAGTGAGAAACGAGTCCTGCGGCCATGGGATTCGGGACCAAAGACGTTCGTCGCACTACCCACTAAACTCCCCCGGTCACCGGAGTCCGCCTGTAACGATTGACCGGCTGAAACCTTTGTCTGTTTAGTTTATACTAGGCCTTGAAAAAGGATCTAGGATTCTCTTTATTGCCTGGTGTGTACAGTTGCCTTGGAATAACAGACAGAAAAAGTCTTTGTCTTTATTTTACATCGCAGTGGAACAACGGATTGACGTGATATTTTTCATGGGGATAGTTTGGGAACATTAGTTATACATAAACTTATTTATTTATTATGTGGTGGTATTTAATTTCTGTGATCTCGAGTTACAATCTCAGATAAGTACCTACATTACAGATATTCTTACGGACTTGTGATCTGGTTATCCGGAATTGACAATCTTGATCACCAGATCAAGTTTGTCCGTAATTTTACCTCGATCATTGATATTGTTGCAATCAGTAATTATATTTTTGATGATGATGACGAATTTGGCTTCTGTGCGAAAATAACAAGATTGGATTATTTTACAATGTCACACAATTTCACACAATTTGAAAAAGTAATGTTCGTTTCGTCAGTATCGTAATCGTAGTTATTTTAACCCTTTTATCTTATAATCATTCATTTAAACGATAAAATATGGCTTATCCCTTGAAAATTGGTGCTTGGGTCACATGGTACAACACGTTTTACGTAAAATGTGATTTAGTTCAGATCCTATTGTAATAGTTACCAACATACCAATCTTTGTAGCCATGTGCAGAATCTAATGAACCACTTAAAGTGAAACTATATGACGTGAGTATATTGTGGGAACTGAGCACTACTCAGGGATAAAAAGAAGCCTATTTTCTCAATGTCTAGTTTATGTCTGTAATATATTCATAAAAATCAGTTTAGTGGTTTGGGCATAAATAGCGTAACAGACAGACACAGTCACTTTCGCATTCATATAATTATATAGACTAAAGTCGGTGACCATGGTCAAAATTTCAAGATTCAAGGATTTACAACACGTATACCTGCACTTTGTACTATGTTCCATCCATACTTACTCTGATAGTCCTAAAAGATGATGGCAGATGTAAAAATTGTATACTAAGAATAACCTAAAAATACCTAACGTTTCAGAGCCCCCACCGTACGCTCCTCCGGGCCAAGCACCGCAGTACCCCCACCCGGGGCCCACCGTGATCACCACAGGGCCCACCGTGCTCCAACCAGGCCCGATAATAGTGGCCAGGGTGGCAAACGTGGACTCAAACCCCACACTGATGGTGTGCCCCGCCTGCAGCAACCAGATTGTGACCAGGGTCGAGTTGGTGCCATCGATTCGGACGCACGTCATTGCTGCTATATTGTGTCTGTTTATGTGAGTATACTGGATATTAAAGAAGTCAGATGGCAGTCCAGTGTAATAACTAGACTTGCCAAATACTGCATTATGGCGATTTCCCTTACTGTAACATGGGTTCCTTCAAACAATGCTTGAAGAAGCTCCTTGCGGTCAGTACTTCGGTGCCAATGGTAAGAACGCCCCAGTGTTGTGTCCGTTGTCATGAGAACTTGGGCTCCCCTTTGACTTACCATCTGGCAAACCAAGTGTTGCTATAACCATAGCTAATATGGCACCTCCAGAGCAGGTTTTTTATTTTCTTGGTCAGGCTATAACTTAAGTTATACTTTTATCATTTAGTATCATTTTGTCTAAATCAAAGAAAACTTATCTAAGTGCTCTATCAAAATACAGCAAACAATATTTACTAATTTGTACATTTATTTCATTTCCAGATTCTGGCCCTGCGCATGCTTGCCATACTGCATCGGATCCTGCAACAACGCCGACCATTATTGCCCACATTGCAACGCTTACGTAGGTTCTTATAGGTTTTAAATCATAGAAAAATGTATATAAATGGCTAGAAAATGTGAATTTATCAACAAAAAGGCAAATACCGCGTCAATTTAAGGAATGTTCCGTATCTTATGCAGGATTATAAGTTACCGGAACTTAAATTATTTAACTAATGACGCCATTCAATTGCTAAAGATCTTCTCTTATCTATGATTTTTTACTGTCGTCTATGCATGCTTGTATAGCTCGACCATTAAAATAAAAACCTCGCCATATTGCGGAAATGTATATTGGAACTAATTTCTTCAAGTGGCAACAATCACATAAAAAAACAATAAGATGTCATACAATATGTACACTCTGTTCCACATAAGAAGTCCTCTAGCCGCTATATTGGTACTACTGTTTTTCAATACTTTCAATCTGCTTTTTGACAGATTTACAAAGCGTAGGCAATGCTGCCAATATAGCGGCTAAAGGACAACTTATGTGGAACAGAGTGTACTGTCTGTCAAAGTGTGATGTCAACTGTCAACCGTGGATTGTTATTATTGGATATTGTAAGTTATTTGTGAGTGTAACCATAGCAACCAAGTGTTGCTATAACCATAGCTAATGTGGCGCCTCCAGAGCAGGTTTTTCATTTTCTTGGTCAGGCTATAACACCAAAGTTATACTCATGCATCTTCGATCCTGTTATTTTTAGGGAAGGAAAAAAAAGATTATTCCCGCTTTCAACAACATGCCGCATTGGCAATTGAGCTCGGGTGGCTTACTCAAATAGTATACTCGTAGCACAACAGTTACAAGTGCTACTTTCTCTACTACTCTTTGTATTAAATACTTTATTTATCAATAGTATTAGACCGTAAGACTTTTGATCTCGATCCGACCAAATTGAGTAAATCATCGATTGTATGTAACACAAATATATTTGTAAAATAAGTATTAATTGCGAGATACTTATTACTGGCTCAATTTAAAAATTGTAGGCAGCATTTTTTTTTAATATATCAGAAAATATTTTTATTATATTATTTTCTTGTTAAGTTCGATCTGCATGTCTGTCAACGAAAATTGCACACACATTCACTTTGTTTCTCGGACGAGTATGCTAAATGTAGGAAAAATTACGCAAAATAATGTCATAGCTTTATTTTTAATGACTAACCAAAATAATGTCTTTTTGAGTGTAGAATGAAAAATTACCAATTTGCGACTTTACCAATTTACATTATCTGTTTTATATTTTATAAAATAAATCGAAAGCTACGAGTATTCTATAAATAATGTCAAACGTTTAGTTTATAAGTATTTATACTGTAATTGTATTGTGTTAATATTGTGATTATACTGTAAATAAAAAATACACAATATACTGTTATTAAAACAAGGCTCTTATTACAATTGAAGAGCCTTGTTTTTAAAATAAAGAATGAATTATTTTAATCATAGATGCTGTAATGTCCAGGACGTAGTCCGGTAGTAAAATAAAACACTTTTAGTATTTAGGTAGGTATAGGGTATGCCAGACACAGAGCACGTCCGCACTCGGCGGCTGCCTGCGTGTGAATGCCGCGCTCTGCGCCCGCGCATACACTACATCCCTTCTTTATTTCAATTAATTTAATATGTTTCAAAATCATAATTAAAGTTTATCTTACAAATTATTTATTATTATTATCATTATTATTATTTAATGAAATCGAATTAATTTATTGTTTTATTGTTTCATTGTTTTATTATTTAATTATTCAATTATTCAATTGTTCAATAAATTATTTCATTATTCAATTATTTAATTATTCAGTAATTTAATTATTCTATTATTTTATTATTGAGTTATTCAATTATTTAATTATTCGAACTTAATCATTTGATAACATGACAGCTTAACTAAATATTATTACTACGGATTTCCCGCAAGTCGTAACATCTTTAATATTCTTTAATTCTAGATTTGTGTAATAATTACATCACATAATAATAACAGTACAGTTGCAACAATGTTTTAACTTTATTTCCAGGTTGCTGTCTGTAGCTTTCCACTTGAGATATGTGTATACTTTCCCTCTTTCTTTCATTTGCAGATCTGTCTCTTACTTCTTCATCTATTGTTTAATATTCTATGTCAGGTGCTGCTGGGATCTACAATGATTCACTCCCAAAATTATACAACGCATGAAAGACAGTTAATCATTTTGTTACACGTAATACTTTTCTCAAGCGATGTTATTGGAAATTGGGTTACGGGATAAAATAACCGACTATTTAGTTTTCGGATTAAAGCAATGTTTACCTATTTTATATTTCAATTGTTCGACACAGAGAAGCCATGACACCTGACAGCTAAGTTTTAAATGATTGTATCAATTTTTGTATTTATAAATTTATACATCCAACACGCTCCCTCAAAATTGATTTATAAAATCAACATAATACAATACAATTCACACTATAATAAACAAATAACAATAAGTGCCGAACAGAGCGTCATGTAACTTCCAAGTGTCTCCTGGGGAAAATACAATTATTGAATAGTCCAACATTCGTTGCTCAGGATTAGGGAAAACCCAGGAAAAACCTAATCAGACTATTTCACTGCTTATATAAAAAGCAATAATCAATAATGCAATATAAGCTAAACCCATTCCACTTCTCATTTCTTGGAATGTTATTGCAGGTAATGGCTTGATGGTCAATGCGTCTGCCAACTGCTGACATTATAATAGTCTAGAAGTCTATATAGCACTACAGGTTATGGTCAATAAATGAATAATTTAGTATGAAAGATTACGAATTAAAGGTACCATTCAACACATAAATGTTTCTTTCTTTCTTCCTTTCTTTCCTAAAACCATAACAAAACAAACACAAGAACTATTCGTTTATCCACATTATGGAGTGACACATTAGAATGCACCTTGGCAAATGTGCACCTTGGCACGTTCACATTTACACATTAAATGTGTTTTGCGCACCCTGGCACCTTGTAAATAATAATGCTCCTTGGCAAATTGTGCACAAAAGCAATGTTGTAGCCCATGCTACGCCTTAGTTATATTTTCGATTTACATACGTTATAATGTTAAAATTTTATCATCTACAATCAAGCAAATATAAATTAATTACCAGTAAGTAAATGTTCATGTAAGTATTGTATACGTTTGTTATTTAAATTCATATAAATATAGATTGTACTGGTATACATTTATTTATTTGTGTAGATCCTTTAACATTTTATTGATAAATATTTTTCCAACATAAAATATATTTATTTACGGGTATTTGCGTCTAGAGGACCACTTATCTACCCAAAACAAATAGGAATAGTATTAAAGTGTGTTAGTAACACAGGAGATTATTATTTAAGTAATTGATTTCAAATTTCAATAGATTGTTACTAATAAAAACACTGGGCACTAATACAAGTATTCCTATCTTAATTATGAAATGAATGAATTTATTTATATTTCATTAATTTAAATTAGGATCTAATTAAATTAACTATATTTTATACGTATCACAAACTTGTGATTGTGATATTTATTGTTATAAATTCGTTTAAAACTTATATTAAAAGAATATCTGTAAATAACGAATTAAGATAATTATAATTTGAGAAAGTACCAAGTTTTAATTGATTGTGATTTGAATATCCAAATTTAGTTTTATCCCTTACTAAAACTATTAATTAGACCCAAATATAATGCAACAAGTATTTTAACCTTTTCAACGCCAATGTCTGATATATCAGACAAAAAACATGATCAAGAAACGTTGTATTTTTACTTGCCTGAATGAGTTGAGTATAACCTAATAATTTTTTGGAATTTTTTTTTAATGGTCGTGGCGTGTGGGGCACCATTTTCGGAAAAAGCGTGGCGGGGAAAGGGTTAAACAATCTCAAATTATACCTGCCCATGGCAAGATTCATACATGCTCCTTGGCATCTCAATTCACCTTGGAAAATTAACTTTTGTGATCTTTGTGCTCCTTGGCACCTTTGTGCTCCTTGGTACCTTTGTGCTCCTTGGCACCTTTGTGCTCCTTGGCACCTTTGTGCTCCTTGGCACCTTTGTGCTTCTTGGCACCTTTGTGCTCCTTGGCACCTTTGTGCTCCTTGGCACCTTTGTGCCCCTTGGCATCTTTGTGCTCCTTGGCACCTTTGTGCCCCTTGGCACCTTTGTGCCCCTTGGCACCTTTGTGCCCCTTGGCACCTTTGTGCTCCTTGGCACCTTTGTGCTCCTTGGCACCTTTGTGCTCCTTGGCATCTTTGTGCTCCTTGGCACCTTTGTGCTCCTTTGCACCTATTGCGCCTTGGCAGAATATAATCGTACCCTTTGGTACCGTTCGGTAATTACATAAGGCTATCAAGTAAGAATTTTGTTGTAGGTACATGTAAGTAGATAGGTATATTATTATTAATTGTTGGCCATAATTATATTCATCTTGAAACGGGAATCGAACCCGCAACAAGCACGTTTAAGGTTTTATTATTTACATAATAACAACCCACTAACAGCGTATACACTTATTTAAGGAATAAAACAGTCCAACTCCAACGTAATTTAAACACATAAATAGGTACACTATGTATTGCATTTATTACACCATGTAGTGTATTTATATACTTGAAATAAGTGTATTTATTAAAAGACATGTAATAATATAATATAATAATATATCCTTTATTTCAGGAAACAGAATTACATGAATTATATGCAGAAGACCTGTAGTGCTGTAGGATAATGATATGAAGTATGAGCCTGTATTTCCATCTTTTGCGATCTTAAGCAATTGTGTGCCAGTTGGCATCGAATGAGTCAAGCTCATCTCGCCATCGCCTTTTGGGTCTACTGCGAGGACGTTATTTTATTTTTTATCTTTTAGATTAAACTACCAACCGTAGATATTAAGAGTCATTGTTACTAACCATATGGATACTTTTATCTAAAATAAACAATTTTATTATAATATATATTTTTTCCATGAAAAATAACTATTATTTACCTACAAACTTGTTCGGAACCCTAGAAGGGCGAGTTTGCACTTATTTATTACAATCAACTGTTAACTTGTTTTGTAAATATGAAATTATCTTTAAACCTTATTCATTTTTTAATTATAATACAAACTTACTTTTGCAATTCACCATTTTTTTTTTTATTTGATCAGTAACCTTCTCTCAGCAAGTGCCCTTTTCCATTTCTCCCAGCGAGTGCCGAGAGATGTCGGATCACCTTCGCAAGCGATGAGTTATTTCGGGGCGACCTGCATTTAAATATTGACTCATAATGCATGGCTTTTTACTGAAAAACAGTAACAGTATAACAACTGCGTAGCCCTAAATATTGACTCTTATTGTATGGCTTTAACTAAAAATCAGTAACAGTTTAACAACTGCGTAGCCCTAAATATTGACTGTTATTGCATGGCTTTTTACTGAAACAGTAACAGTATAACAACTGCGTAGCCTAAATATTGACTTTTATTGCATGGCTCTTTACTGAAAATCAGTAACAGTATAACAACTGCGTAGCCCTAAATATTGACTTTTATTGCTTGGCTTTTTACTGAAACAGTAACAGTATAACAACTGCGTAGCCCAAATATTGACTTTTATTGCATGGCTCTTTACTGAAAATCAGTAACAGTATTACAACTGCGTAGCCCTAAATATTGACTTTTATTGCTTGGCTTTTTACTGAAACAGTAACAGTATAACAACTGCGTAGCCCTAAATATTGACTTTTATTGCATGGCTCCTTTCTGAAAATCAGTAACAGTATTACAACTGCGTAGCCCTAAATATTGACTTTTATTGCATGGCTCTTTACTGAAAATCAGTAACAGTATTACAACTGCGTAGCCCTATTAGATTTTGCATGGCTTTTTACTGAAACTCAGTAACAGTATTATAACTGCGTAGCCCTATTAGATTTTGCATGGCTTTTTACTGAAACTCAGTAACAGTATTACAACTGCGTAGCCCTATTAGATTTTGCATGGCTTTTTACTGAAACTCAGTAACAGTATTATAACTGCGTAGCCCTATTTAGATTTTGCATGGCTTTTTACTGAAATTCAGTAACAGTATTACAACTGCGTAGCCCTATTAGATTTATGCAAGTCTTTTTTTTCTTTTTTTTCGCATGGACCAATATATTTTTTGTCATGTATAAATGGCCCCTAAAATAAGTTCCTGATTAAACTGCGTGGCCCTTAGTTATATACACATCGCATGGCCTTTAAATAGATGTAAAACTGTGCAGGCATTAGCTAAGTAGGTACCAACCTAAATCCTTATATTGATAACAACTTGACTTATTTATTTATTTAAATTATAGCCCTTTCTTAATTCTCTAAAATATTATTAAGTAATTATTTTAAGTAATAACTATTTGTTTTACTGAGAAAGGAAAGTAATAACGTTGATTTTAGCACCGGTCGATAATTATCAATTTGTGCACACCAGTAATTATCGCACCCCTGCTACTGAGTGGTTATCAGTTGCATTCTTCATGTACATAACAATAAAGTATGTGCAAAAGACCAACTGCCGTTTATAAATATTTGTTTTATGGAGTGAAATCTCTTTATCACTAATTGGGTTGATACCGAATGTTATAATCGGTGTTTATTTCTAATTTGACTAGGAGGTAGGTTTGTAATTTTTTGTTAAGAGGTAGGTAAAATAGACAGGTTTTTTTTTATGATCCAAGACAACATTTAAAATATAAATAATAAATAAATTGACAAAACTTTGTCCAACAGCACATTGAATTTTATTTATTTATTTTTTGTTCAAGATGGCTTTGTTTTTTTGTTCACGCAAAACTAACAAGGAGGATAGTTTCATTAACAAACGTCTTGTGCGGGAATTGAACTCGCCTCCCTTGTGTCTCAACCAGCACGGCACTGTGAATCACTGCGCAAATAGGTCTTCATTAATATTGTTTAAAACCCCATGTACTAATACCCGGCTATTCGTAGCACGTTCACAATATAGCCTGTTTCGTTGATACTAACATTCTTCAAATAATTAGTTTAGTATTATTAATTCAAACTGAGTCTAACAATAAAACTTATGATAATGTCAAATCGACTTATAAAAATACTTTTAGGAAATTAATATAGTCAATTTTAGTGAATGACAAGATGTTTAAATGGAATTTAACTAACTTAATTATGTTTACGACTTGTGTTTACTCTTTTTACAAAATAATTGTTAACATAAAACAGTGCTAACAATTTCACCACATAGTAAATGTACCTATGTAAGTTTCAAATGCCGTACCGTAATGTAAAATACCTTGTGGTAATTTAAATATTTTATATTCCATCGTCTTTTAATTTATGAAGTCATGAGAATACTAGTACCTAACTACCCACCTCTTATTTTTTTCTCTGGGGACAAGTTACAAATATTTTTTTGTAGTTTTATTTTATTTGTAAATGTTCAGGTTAAGTATTTTTCATTGTCAATCGCAATTAATAGCCCCAATATTTTAAATAATAATTCGTAGATAGGTACCGTTAGGTTTCGTGCGAGCACAATACTACATTATTTTTGTAATAGTCATAGAATAGAACCCGTAATTTATTTGCGATTGCGTGGCCTTATATCTGATACCATGCATGGCCATAATAATAATAATAAACAGGGAATCCACAGTGGTTTACGTATTGACTCGGCACCTAAGATATTTTGACTTATATAGCTCATTATTAACTTAAACTAGTCTTTATGTTCTATTGTTATAATATCAACACTATGTAATTAGTTTGACCACGCAACTCGTAAACCACCGGTATGCAATAAATAATTTCTTATTCTTCACCCTCCTTTTTTTTTGGTAATTATTCGTACTCACTTTTGTCCTCGTCGCCATTTGTAATGTCCAGGACGTAGTCCGGTAGTAAAATAAAACACTTTTAGTATTTAGGTAGGTATAGGGTATGCCAGACACAGAGCACGTCCGCACTCGGCGGCTGCCTGCGTGTGAATGCCGCGCTCTGCGCCCGCGCATACACTACAGATGCTATTTTTTTCTGAATTGATTTAATTAATAATATCAGGACCTGTATTTCAAACGATAATAAATTGTGACTCGAGTTTGTAAAAGTGTCTTATTTATTAATTATTATATTTTCCCATTGTTTTTTCTTTTCTGTATTAAACACATTTAATTTTATCAGGTATGTAAGCTGTCAACTGGGGTGGGGCGGGCATTAGCTCGTCCTTGACATGTGTTTGAAGGGGAAATCGGGAGAGTTTAGTGGGTAGTGGGACAAACGTTTTTGGTCCGAAGTTCCAAACACGGTCGCCGGCGTCGTCGGTTGCTACTACTACAGCTTAAATTCATTCTCCAAGGCCGAAAAAAGTGTAAAATACCCTGATTTATTAAAAATATCAAAGTAGTGGTAGTGGTTGCAGAACGGTGGTGGTCGTGTCGGATGGCTATGGCAGTAATGACATGTGGCACTTGTGTCTGTAGGAATCCCGATTACAGGTCCAATTTGCATTAAAAAACCTGTATATAGTTTATTATTTTATAAAAAAAAAAACTAATATTGTTTACGTGGAGATAAAAATGATCTAATGAGGCTTCTAGGCCGTGGTACGTGGCAGAAAATTGCGAGTAAAAGGCCTGTATTCACTTTGATTAGTGCGAGTGCGAGTGATTAGTGCAAGTGATTAGTGATTAGTAGAAAATAAGTGTGGACAGCGACTGATTAGTGCGAGTGATTAGTTGGCTGCGTAGTGAAGTGTTTAGAAGCGTGTTCTATTTTTCTGCGAGTGGACTGCGAGTAGCCACGTCCCGCGCGCCCGCCCATCCCCTTCTCTCGCGGCGTGCCTGCCACACACACACACACCCTCAACTACTAATCACTCGCACTCGCCAACAATTGGACACTACTTGCACTACGCACCTGCACTAATCACCCTCAGCTACTAATCACTCGCACTCGCACTAATCAAAGTGAATACAGGCCTTAAAAGCGTACAGTTGTGGACTGCCAAACATCAATATGGTGGGGATGATTTTTTTATCGTGATGTCCTTGCTTGGTGTAATGATGTTAATAATGAATTTTAATAACATAGGCAGCACATAAATTTCTTGTTTAATTATAGTTAATTTTGCAAAACTACGAGTACTTATTGTGCGAAATTTAATTGTTTAACGATGAATGATTCATATGACCCACTGGACGTTTATGATAATTGTTGTGATGACTCAAATGATAATCTACATAGATAAGATTTATTTTTCATGTTCTTTTGTCCTAAACATCCTTCAAGATAACTTCAGTACGCATGTGGCTGATGTACAATAAATGTACACTTCATTATCGGTATAATCAAATCTTATTACCTACAATGTTTAGATATGCGTGACTCATTAACGTAGGAAAATGCTTCACTACACACTTGATTAGAGGAAAATGCTTCACAACCCACTTGACCAGAATTGAATCTATTAAAAATTTGAAATTGAAAATCAGTAGTAAAAAATCACTCAAAATTACATGTGTTAAGTTTTTCGCTGAATTGTGTTTTTGTACACACAAAAACCACACCACGATAAGATCACAAATTTATCAACGGGATAAGATAGATGGTGGTTGCCCATTCTGAGAAGGCTATCCTTTTATCTCACTAGCTCACACAACTAATAATATAATATAATATATAAAATATTACCACCTCCGTGGAACAGTACATGGCTAAGCCGCTAGGGTATAAATAAAACTCGGAGGTCGTGGGTTCGATTCCCACCTTAGGTTTGGTTGGTGATAGGGTATTTTCAGAGTCCGACTGGCTAGCTACCACCCTCACAGGTGAAATCTGCCGCCATAAAAGCTCTGGCTGTGTTCCGGCAATTTTAATGTGGGAGCCAGTATACTTGAAATCAAAGGCGCGAAGATCAGATGAGCCTACAGTCTGGATGCACATTGAGCGACGCTGTTCAAGTCTCCGTCGGCCAAATGCAAACTAGCAAAAACATGTTTTTTACACGAATACCAGTGAAAATAAAAACATTCTGAAACACGATACGGTTACCTTAAAATAATAAGTCATAGATGAAGACGAAACTAGTAAGATTAAATAGGTAGATAACCATATAAGGAACAGTTTCTATTGATTTTTATGTCGAAAGGATATCACAATGAACGTTATCACTATGATAAGATATCAGTATCTTCACCACCATCAGTGGTGGTCGCCTATTTTGAGAAACAAGTTTAATAGTCATATCGACAGAAACATGTTTTTTAACAATTCTATAGAATATTACGTTAAATAAATATATTACGATTTATATTCGTAATATATTTATTTAACGTTTATTAAAGTAGGAATTTTTAAATTAACACTTGTAAAAGCTTAATCCTTATAGGTTTGCCTCATAATATCAGATATTAACATCAGGGCTAAAATATACACCTCGTATATAAAACACAGGTTTGCTATCGAAAGATCAGTGTGTACTCGAGTCAACACGACGACGCATGATTAACCGATTGCAGTGAAACTAGTTTGAAATACGCGTAAATAAATAAATTGGATCACAATGGAATCACAAACGAAATGTAAGTTTATAAAACATTTTTTCTAAGCAACAGCTTGTCATTAGATTATAATGATTAAGTTTATTTTTAAGGACGTGTGTTTGTTCCCTAACTCCTCCTTAACGGCGTCCAGCATTAGGTTAGTTTGCTTGCTTGGTTTGTTTATACAAACATACTTAACAAATTATAACCAATCAGGATTTTTCTTATGCAACTAACAGTGACTTATAAACTATATCTTCTATTTCTATCTTTATATCTTGAATTTCTACCTCTATTTATCTTCGTTCTCAACATAATATCTTCTAGATAATTTGCGTTACGTTAGCTAAACTTGAAACCTTTAATTTTCAGCTCCTCCCGCCTATGACAGTCAACCACAAAACCCTGAAGTCATGTCAGCAATGCCTCCAGCTTACCAGCCATCACCGATGCAGACAGCGGAAGGTCCCACTGTGGTGGTGGCAAGCCCCATGGTGATGGTCCCACAGGGCTTGGTGACTGTGGTGCCAGTTCCCGTGGGTCCGAAGCCGCAGCATATGACTTGCAGGAGCTGCCACCAACCGATTATCACCCAAGTTAGACCTAAAAATGCGACCAAAACGCATCTTTTTGCGCTTGCTTTGTGCTTAGTAGGGTGAGTTAAGATTTTAATTTTATTTAAGTTAAGTTACGCCTCGATAGTTTAGTGGTTTAAGTACCGGGCCGAGATGTCGGGGTCCTGGGTTCAATTCCCGGGTCGCGCTAATTTTGTGTCGGTTTTTTTTTTGGACACAGCTCGGGTTTGTGATCACCGATCCGCATTTGGCAAGTGTGGTGATTAAGCCAATACCCATCATTGTAGCGATAACTTGATTTTAAGGATGGAGGCCTTTGCCCTATACTTTTTTTTAAGGTAAGTAGGTAATGGATCTGCTTAATAAGAGTTTCTGCTGATGCCCTTGGCTGCTTGTAAGGGCGATGAGGGATAATATGGAGTATGGTATTGTAAATAGATTCTGCAAAAGGGGAATGTTATTGGATTTTCCTAATGAAAAAAAAAAACATTCGTAAGTAGATGGGTAGCGCCCATCTCAGATTTTTTGATACAATGGTCTCTGCTGCGACTTTAACGGTTATATTATTTTTTATACTATGTCAGTTGGCAGACAGACACGCAGCCCACCTGATGGTAAGCGGCTACTGCGGCCTATTCCATTGAGGGACACTTCACCAGGAAGCGTCGCTCTGTAGACTCATCTGATCTTCGAGCCTTTGATTTCAAGTGTACTGGCTCCCAAATTAATACTGCCGGAACATAGCCAGAGCTATTATGGAGGCAGATTTCACGTAATGTTAATAATTCTTCAAAAACCAGACCTCCCTTTGGAAAAAAAACGAAATACGCCACTGTCTGGATGTGAGTCTAGATGCAGGCTGCACAGTACTGTGATGAATGGCTTTCTTTAGAGGGAAGGATTATTATTAATAAGGAAAATTGTTTTTTCTAGATGCTGGTGCTGCGTGTGCATTCCTTATTGCACCGACTCCTGCCGCAACATCGACCACTACTGCCCTAACTGCGACGCATATATCGGCGGCTACGAAGAAAAGCTGTTCAGATAAACCTGCACAGAGAATGAAATATACGTACTTTCGAACAGTAACTTGTAAACTAAATTAGTATTATAATAATGACGAGCCATTTGGTGTAATGGTTGAGAAGTCGGCTATTACAGTAAGAGGTAGCGGGTTTGATTCCCGCACGGTAGAAACATTTTTGTGCATAAAGATGTCTGTTTGTATCGGTGTGGGTGTTTAAATGTAAATATTAAAAAAAAAGTATTTAAGTAATATTTGTCCGCTGTCTGACTTGGCACCCATAAAATAGTGTCTAGTTTGACTGCCTCCGAGGAAGAGTGGCTAAACCGCTTGGGTATAAATCCTGAAGGACGTGGGGTCGATCGAACTTGGGTCTGGTTGGAGGTAGGACCTTTCAGAGTCTGACTTCACTGATTTGCTGACACTGACATAGGTGAACCATGATACCATCAAAGCTTTGGCTGTCTTCTGGCAACATAATGTTGAAGCCAGTATAGTAGACATTTAAAGATCGAGGAGCCTACAGAAATATCTCTTAAGGGGTGCATGTGTACCGTGTGACCTAGTAATTAAAAAAAAAATAGTTTTACCTTCGTACCAAAAGGTAACGATAAATGTTTTATTGAATCACTGCAACGCCATGTAAAACTTGTTAAAGTTATTTTTGTGATAGGTAAAGCCGCAGGAAATAAATATTGATCTCAGTTTATGTATAAGTTTTAAACTGAGCAGGTCAGTGTCTATTTACGAGGTTTAAGGAAACCAAATTGACAAAAACTTGTAAAAACTTAAATTTAAGGTTAAGTTCTTTTTAATAAGCTTTTGTTATGTAGTAAATCCTAGAATGTACATCGATATTTGACGGCACATTTTTCGTAGACGTTTTTGCCAGGAGGCCAAAACGTCTAATAAAAATACCTTGATGGCATTTTATGTAGACAAATAAATAATGTCACTATGTTTGTTGCAGTATTGTATTTAAAAAAACAATATAAGTAATTATAAATGGCTTTTCTTATGAGCCTTGCAATGACGTTCAATGTTTTTTAATTGAACGTCATTGGAGCCTTGCCACATTAAAACGCCATGGTGACATCGCCGGCTACCGTATCCTTTTTTTTTATAATGGACTCTATCCCGCGCCTGTTTGCGGCGCGGTGATTCTGCCAATGTCAAGTGAATAATGGGAGTTTCTAATTGCGTTAAAACATTGGTGTTAAGATGTTTTAACGCTTCATGGAAACACTGGAGGATACTCTCAAGGTCACGGGGGAATGGACGCCATTGCGGTAAGAGCGTCTCATCTACCGATGAGACACACTACACGCAATTACCCGTCCATTCAGTCAATTTGTTTCAATTTTCTTATTTATTACACTTTACTGAATAAAATTCACACCACTTTTCAACACCAAACTGCACTAGATCACAAAAAAAAAAAAGATTTAAAACTAAAAGACGCGTGGACCCATCTCCTACCCTCCAGTGAATCCTACCGTATCCTATCAGATAGTATGGTAATGTCAAAATTGACAACGATGACAAACCGTCACCAAGTGAGCTAGGTACCTTCTATTCAATAATAATATACGGTAGAGATCGCAATTAGCGATAAGTCTGCCTGTATTGTATAGCTTTATTATGTTACATGTTTTCCTATGTTTTGTGAAATATAGAGTATCTATCTATGGTAGCCGTAATCGCCATGGCGTGCTTATGAGGCAGGGCACTTGCATAGATAGGTAACAATATAGTTGATTGATAAGGTGTGAAACGGACTGCGACTGGGGTATCAGATATGATAACCTTATCATAGGTGTCCATGGGCAATAGCGAACAGCGGCTATCAGAATGTGTTACATACGACAGACTGACATCAATGCAAGATTGCAAGTCAGTGAAAAGTGAACGAGTGACATTGGCTTCAAGACTCACACACACGTCACCTAGACAGGTGTATCGTCAGATGTTATTCTAGCATAGCAAATAAAATAAATTATTGTACCTATAGCCTGACCAAGAAAATAAAAAACCTGCTCTGGAGGCGCCGCATTAGCTACGGTTATAGCAACACTTGGTTGCTATGGTTATACTCACAAATAACTCACAATATCCAATAATAACAAGGCATGGTTGACAATTGACATCACACTTTGACAGACAGTAATAATGACATCTTATTGTTTTTTATTTGATTTTTGCCACTTGAAGAAATTAGTTCCAATATTTTCCGCAATAATATGGCGAGGTTTTTTATTTGCATGGTCGGGCTATAGTTTCCTTTTTTGTACATAATTTTATACCATTCCATGCATTAAAATCTTTACCAGTGATAGTCTTATCCTTTATTAAACGTTAAGGATTTAAAACAAAACACCTTTCATAATAAATTCATTTTTATCAGATTTATCGAGGATTACAAAAATTATCGAGTGCATTGATTGTGAACTGATTGTTACTTGATTACCTCCATTTTTAATAATCAATAGATAGATAGATAGATACTCTTTATTGCACAAAACACTTTAGGACAAACATGTAACATATAATAGCTGTACAATATAGGCGGACTTATCGCTAAACAGCGATCTCTTCCAGTCAACCTTAGGAAAGAGGAAAGTATGAAAATAGATTGATTGACAGAATAAAGGGCAGTGCAAGACAGAGAAAGAAAATATTTATATATAATATATTTGACTCCAGACTCCTCTAATAAATACACATATACTTAGACATACATATTATACATAATATATAAATATATATAAGTATATAAACATACATATACATATTACACATACATAAAGTAAAATAAACACAATAGAATAATATCAGATTTACGGATATCACACAAAAGAAAACATTCAACCAAGATAGACCATGAAAATGACAACACTCAAGCAATAGTCAAGGGAGAGAAAGAAAGTAGGATTTAACACGAGATTTGAAAATTGGAAGTGTCTGAGATTCACGTATAGAAAGGGGGAGAGAATTCCAAAGACGGATAGATTGAACAGTGAAGGATTGGGAGTAGAACTCAGTGGAGTGAGGTGGACAGACTAGATGTAACTTCCGGGATGAACGCAGGAGACCTTTGGTGGATTGCAAGAAATGAAACCGCTCTTTAAGATAGGGAGGAGATAAAGGGTTAAAAAGAATGGAAAACAATAAGCCAAGAACATGCAGATCACGGCGACGTCGTATCGGAAGCCAGCCAAGCTGAGCTCGGTATTCAGAAACGTGATCGTACTTACGAAGACCAAAAATAATGCGTATGCAGAAATTTTGCAGTCGTTCAAGCTTATTAAGTGAAGCTTCACAAAGATCTAAATAACAGCAGTCGGCGTAGTCAAGTAATGGTAGTAAAAGGGCCTGCACTAAAGCAATTTTGGTGGGTATAGGCAAAAAGTTGCGCAGCCTATTAATCGAACCTGCAGAAGCAAACATTCTCCTGCTCACCTCCTTGATTTGCACATCCCACGTCAAAGTACAATCTATAAATACCCCGAGGTTTTTAACCACTCGGCTACAGGCTAACTGGACACCGTCAAGCATGATAGGTGGTAAAGAATCACAATCGATCCTTGCAATTTGTCGTGATCCACCAAGTATTATAACCTGAGTTTTTTCAGGGTTTACCTTGAGCCCAAACGACTTGCTCCAATCTGCAATTCGTGTCAAGTCCCTATTCAGGACCCCAATAACACCAGGGAGCTCCTCGAAATCGCCACTAGAGTAAAGTTGTAAGTCGTCCGCATATAGATGGTAGGAAGAAGAGAGACCATGGGTGATACTATTTATAAAAGTTGAAAAAAGTAGAGGAGACAAGAATATCAATGTGATACGAAGTAAAAAATTTACTTGTAAAAATGTAGTAGACACAATTTATTGTTACTTTTATTGTTTACTAGCTGACCCGGTGAACTTCGTATCACTTCGTTTAACAGGTAAGAACAGTTTGTATGGGAAAATAAAATTGTTGTTTTTAGTATTTTCCTCGCAATTTTTCCTTATTTTCTCATTTTTTAAACCTCCCCTAGACTTCCACGAATATTTCAAGACTATAATTAGTCAAATCGGTTCAGCCGTTCTCGAGTTTTAGCAAGACTATCGAACAGCAATTCATTTTTATTTATACAGATAGATAAAGTTAATGTAGTTGTAATTACGATAATAATAAATCGTTACAGTAAAAATATATTTTATTTCCTTATCAGATGAGGTTTTCCATAACAGCAATGCATGGGTTTTAGTACAATCTGTGAAAGAACACAGTATGGGTTATTTTCCTATGTATAGGTTTTCCCATTGTGCAACTAGTAGTAGTAATGGAAATGTCTCAGTAGTATTGTTCCTTGGTTTATAAGCCACTATGCTATTAAATTAGTCAGACAGGCACGTAGATTATGGTAGGAGAAAACTTCGGCTTATTATTACAAAAGATTAACTCCCTCAAACTTTGAACGGATAAACTCGCGATAATATAATTCTAGATAAATTAGACCCGACCACTTTTCAGAAGTCGTGACCACGGAATGACACGGCTGCTGAAAAGTGGTCGAAACGATATCGCGAGTTTATTCATTTAAAGTTGTTTATGAAATTCCGCTTTTTTAAAATGATGGAATAAACCATGGTTCAATCGTTCCTGTGTCGTAATAGATAGTATTTTTAGCAGCTACATGCTTCAGGCAAATTATAATAATAATAAATATCTTTATTAATATTTAACTGTAGAACATTATAAAATGCTCTTAATTAATTAGATTATACTTTCTCATTTTAACTTTAATTTACTTTATCAGTACGTATGAGTATAAGTAAGTGTAGATAACAGAACTAATTTGGTATATAGCAACAGTAAAGAGGCCTTCTTAATGAAGAGCAATTATTGAGGTACAGTTGACAATAATATGTATATTTGCCCAATGTAGTCAAAAAAGCTTGGCTTCGTAGGAAAATGAATTTTATAACAGCAAGTTATAAGAAAAAGATAGGCACTGCTAAGGTAATTAAGTAAATTTTTTCTTTGCATGCCAAGATATCGATATACTAAGTAGTATTGACTACTTAAGACGATTACATTTATTGGAGCTGACTTTTTTTATGTAACAAGGAGGCAACGAGCAAGCGGGTCACCTAAATGGTAAGCAATCACCGCCGCCCATAAATACCCGCAAAACCAGAGGAGTCACAATTACGTTGCCGGCCTTTAAAAACGCCCTACGTCCTAGTTTTACAATAAAGTGCTAGATAAGCTATTTTAGTGATAGATCTACCTGTGTAATTTAAGACATGGGGCTTGGTTCTATGATAAATTACCTTAAATTATTAAGTAATTATTTGATAAATTGAATAATCTATTCTTTATCAAATAATCCCTCTAACAGCTGCTTTTGAGTATGATAAAATATTCACTAAAATCAGATATTGCTTTTCAATTACACAACGGTCGACCAGTGGGTTACAATGGAATCACAAATTAAATGTAAGTTTCTGATTGTTTTCAAACAAAATCTTTATCTTAATAGTGTAATCATAATAGTACATGTTACATAAATGTGTAAAGCCTTGATAATGGTAATTTTAAGAATCAAGAATCGAAGTTCAGCGTGCAAAGTTTACATAAGGACGTCAAATATATACAGGTGATTTGTAAAAAGATATTTTATTTAATAAATAAAATTCAGGCCTTGATATTAGAGTTGATTCTACTGAGAAGATTCCAGCATGAATTTGGACTGTTAAATCTAGGGGTTATCTAAAAAAATAATGTGTACAAAGACAATTAGTTTTTGGAAATTAAGATGGCAGACAATCACGTTGCGGAACCGGTAACAGGCAGTTACCACCGCATATTCACCAGGATATTAGTCATAATTACTTAATTAACCGATTTCTAATAAGGAGGCGATTTTTAATTTGTCAGATTTTTTTTATGGAAGTGAAAGTTGCCTTCGAGTGGTGTACTAGCTATGATCTCTTGAGATCCTGAAAATTTTCTCGGGTTTGGCTTTGTGATTACCATCCCGCATTTGACAAAGCTATCATTGCAGTGATGACTTGAATTAATGATAATCTTTACAATTGAAGTAATTGTTAAATTGTTTAATGAGGGAGCCAGTATACTTGAAATAAAAGGTTCGAAGATCTGTCAAGCACACGAGTCTGGGAGCACATTGGGCGACGCTGGTATAGTGTCCCTTAATGGAATAGGCCGCAGTAACCGCTTACCATCAGGTGGGCTGCGTGCCTGTCTGCCAACTGACCTAGTATAAAAAAGTAATTAAAAGCTTTGAAGATCAGAGGAGCCTACGTTGTGGTAGCACATTGAGCGATGCTTGTTATATCCCTCATTGGAAAGACTGTAGTGGCTGCTTACGAATAAAGTTACATAAAAAAGAATAACTTAAGCCTTTTTTTAAATAAAACTAAATCGACATGTTTGTCATAAAAAAGGATTACATAATTGGAATGCGCCTTACATTTGAGATTAAATTATCCAATATTATCATAAACGTAATAGGTACCTACCTATGTTCTTTGAAACGAAACCTGATTCGTGATCAATCGCCTTCATTACAACTGCACCTCTTTACAATATTTAACTAGATATCAATATCATTCCAGCACCTCCACCATACGATGGGCCACAAGACGTCCAGGTGATAACATCAGCGCCAGCTGCCACAATACACTACTCCCCGAAGGACCCCCCCTACACAGGGGGAATCCCCCCTCGCCCCCCAATGGGGAAACCAGCCTACTCCACTACTTGTAAGAACTGCCAACGACCGATGGTAACAGAGTTACTGTACAGATCTTCGACCAAGACTCATTTGTGCGCTTTGGGATTGTGTTTGATCGGGTAAGATATTTTACTTGTTTAGAGATTGACTTAAAGTTATATCGATATATCCACTATCCACAGACTCTCGATAGTCTAATAGCAGTCAGAATATCGATAGGAAAGGTACAATCCGTACGATACAATATACATTTAAAATAAAAGATATCCTAATAAATATAAAAAGGTGCTCCTACACTGTAGACTCCTCTGATTTTGGCACTTCATCTCAAGAGTGACTATTGCATCTCTGAAATAGATCAAGAACTATTTTAATTTTACTCTCACGGTAATAGATATTTGTTAACTATGAAGACGTGGGTTTGTATCGGTCAAGGTGTTTCTATGTATAAGCATAGTATAATAATGAGTACAGTATGTGTTTATATAAAAAATAATAAGTAATGTTTAACCGTTGTCTCACTGCCATAGTACAAAACAAGCTATACTCGTACTTATTACGGGCTGAATAGTGTTCAGCGATATTTATTTGTTAATTAATGTGTTTCAGATTCTGGCCCTGCGTGTGCATCCCGTACTGCGCCAATACTTGCAAGCACATCGACCACTACTGCCCGTACTGCGGAGCCTACGTCGGTACCTACGCAGCATGAACTCTAGTCATTGTTATAAGACTGCTTTCTCACATAACTATTACTGATGTGTCCGTACTACTCTTGTCATGTTTTCAATAAATTATTTTTTTCTTAAACTTGTTTAATTTATTTTTAAATAGCTTCTGCATGTGGCTAATATGTACAAGTAATTTTGTTGGCTAATAAATACAAATATTGTTATCGACGACAAATAAAACCCGTTCTGTTTATTTGGCGATAGCCGGCGTTTATTTAAACAAATTACACAATTGGAAAATACTAGAATCCGATCTTCCAGAATCTTCGTTCGTTCTGGGCTCGATGGACTTTCCAGAATCTTCCAGTATCCGATCTTCCAGAATCTTCGGTCGTTCTGGGCTCGATGGATTATCCTTCCAGAATCTTCGATCGTTCTGGGCTCGATGGAATAACTTTCCAGAATCTTCGTTCGTTCTGGGCTCGAAGATACTGACAGAAATTTCCACGTTCCGAAGTCCCTGTACGTTCCCAGTAGCTTCCTGTTATTCCGCGATAGTCGTTCCCAAGTCGCTGTCAGGTCCGATCGCTGAATTCACAACTTGATTGATACTACAACTGACTTACGTACGTACGTGCCGACGGCCACGCAGGCCGCGTTTATATACCCGCGCAGGTAGGCGATCCCTTGGCGCAGGTAGCCGTTAGACAAGGACGGCAATATCGCTCGTCTCGCTGGTGTCGGTCCCAAGGACGGAAATATTGCGTCGTGTCTAGAGATCTCTACTCGTATCGATACTCTTCTGGAATCGTCGCGTCTGTCCGTAACAATACTCCCCCCGGCGTAGACTCTTCGAAGCCTATCCTCCTGGGTTGGACAGCGCGGCGATTCTGCTTACAGTTCGTTGCGAGGGTGGCGGGCTTCTTGATTCTCTATTCCTCATCGACGGTCAATACGACGAACTTCCTGGTCGGTCGTCGGAATATCCTTTCCTTGTTGTGCTCCTCTCGTCAGCGCTTCTATCTTCTCCGTCAGGGCCAGGATATGTCTTCTCGATGACTCCTCGTGGCCATATGTTTCGCGGGAGGTTCGGGCCCACCACAATAACCAAATCCCCAGGCCTTAGAGATTCTTTCTTCCCGAGTTCACCCCTCGGCACTGGTGGTGTAAATCGCCACTGCACTCGACGTCCCAGCTGATACTCCTGGTTGTGAGGCACCTGATCTTCTGCTGCCGCTCGAAGCTCCTTATCGGCCCCTGTAGGCTTGGCCTTAATGAACCTGCAGGTCTTGCAGGAGCGAGTAATAGTCCTCACAGTGGGCCTTAATTGCAGAATCCAATATCGCTGGCGGATCTCGTTCACCACTCGCTCGTTGTTCGCATGCCCCGCCGCACAGTGTTCCTTGGCGATGAGCAGCCGCGCGAAATGGTGTTTTCCATCCAGGATAACAGGTTTCTTCATATCTGCTGTTGCAGTAGCCGCGTCGATCCTTCTCCGGACGCGTAGTAAGCCGTCTACAAATACAGGGTTGAACTTGTAGAGATGACTCGATTTGGGGATGGGCTTGCCTTTCTGCATCAGCATCAGTTCCACGCTGAAGCTCTCTTCCTGAGCTCGGCGAAGCCACATCTCCTCCGCACGTTGCAAGTGTCGAAACTCCAGTTTCGTGCTTCTGTGACGCCACTTATCCACAGCCAGAAGTACAAATGCAGTGGCACGGATGAGACTGTCGTACTTCGCTATCCGGGCCGCTTCTGGCATGGCGTTCGAAGCGCTGTGGGCCACGGTCGTATCTACATGGGTCACCATTTCTTCCTCCCCCCGTTCTGGAATGTCGTCGTTCCCTGGGGTCGGCCGCCGTTCCTTGGGTCCCCGCAGAAATCTTGGACCCATCAGCCTTCTCTGTGGAACGGAGTTCTCGTTCTTTCTTCTCGTGGCGTCGATTGCCACATTCAGGTCAGCGGGTTTCGACCTCCACTGCCTTGGCTTGCTGATTTCCCTCGCACGATGATCCTTGACTACACTGTTTATACTTCTGGCAGCCTTTTTCGCTCGTGGGTGTCTCTCGGCTACGCTACTTATACTTCTGGTAGCCTTTCCTTCACGTGGTTGGGTCTTGGCTACACTACTTAAACTTCTAGTAGCCTTTCCTTGGCCCCTGTCGATCTGCGTGCGTTTCCTGGCGACAACTGGATCTCGATCCATTTTCTTCCTACGCCCTGGTAGCATGGCGACATCATTTTGGCGCACGGGTAGGTCAACCTCGTTCTTCTGGCCTACGCGGCGTGTCATCTTCTTGATGGTGTCCTCGGCACAAGCATCTTCCGGCTTCGTCTTCTTTCTGAGCGAACCAATCTTGCACGTTCTGAGATTGTCCCGATGCTCGCTCTTAGAGGTGTTGCAGTGATCCTTCATACGCTCGCTCTGAGAGATGCAGTGATCCATATCCTCCTGCATACTCAGGTAGCCTACGACGTCACTATCCTTGTTCGCGGTGATCTTAGGCGCGTTCCCTAGTATCACCCATCCCAGGCTCGTTCTTGCCGCGACTGGTTGCGATCTTTTCCCAGCGCGCACCTGGCGGGTCACGATCAGATGCCAATGATCTGCTCCGATCAGGATCTTTGGCTTCGCCATATCGTAGCAGATTTCTTTAGGATCCATATCCCGCAGGTGGGGATAGTCCAAAATGCCCTCCGGGACTCCTTGACCTCTTACGTTCATCGAAGCCATCGTTCTTGCTTCCAGGTCAAAGTAGCCTGTGTTCACACCTCGTACTTGAAGCCTCACTCGCTTGCTTCCTTCCTCTTTCTTGAATGTGTTCACACCATGCAAGTGGATGCTCTCTGATGGTACATCTGCCCTTAGGCGGTTCGCCACATCTCTGTCGATCAAAGAGATGGTGGACCCTTCATCCAGCAGAGCGTAGGTCTCGATTTCGCCTGCCGGGCCTTTAACTACGACCGGGCACACTTTCAATAGCACTTGCCGGCCTCTTGCTGTCATAGTGGCGGCGGTGGAAGCAACAGTCTCGGCGTCCACCTCCACACCGTGGTTGACGTCTTCTTCGGAGACCGGCGTCGGAGAAGCAACTTCCGTATGCAGTAACGGATGGTGCGGCCGGCGACACTCGTTCTTGCCACACGGCTTGGCTCTGCACGCAGCTCTCCGGTGTTTGCTTCTGATGCACTTGAAGCACATCTTCTTATTTTTCACTAGCTGCCATCTATCGTTCAAACTCATGGCAGCGAAGCGCGAGCACTGCGGTAACTCGTGTTCCTTTTTGCAGCAGCAACATCTCGCCGACTCTTTAACCTCTGCGACGTTATGCACTGCAACTCGACTTGATGGAATCGTGACAGGCTTGCGTTCCTCCCTCCTTGGATAGGTGCACGTTGCTGGAGGAGCATAGGCGTGACGAAGAGCCCTGTCTGCTTCCTGCATTAAAAACTTCGACAGTGTGACTACTTCGGGCTCCGAGTATGAGCCATGTTCCTCAGCGTAATCACACCAGCGAGCAGCGATGTGTGGGCTCAACTTAGCTACCACCTCCCTCGTGAGCATAGGGTTGTTCAGGTACCCGCGTCTGTCCAACTGGCGCAGCACGCAGACGATGTTCTGTAGCTTGACCGCCAGGTTGTTCAAATCAGTGGCGGCAGGGCCTGGCTTGGGCAGTCGTCGGATCTGTTCCAGGGCCTGGTCCACGATGACCTCCGGTCGGCCAAAACACTGCTCGAGGGTCTTCATGATAATGTTCGGATCGGTGGTGGTGGCTAGCAGCGCTGACACGGCTTCCCTTGCCTCCCCTCTGAGGCAATTACGCAGTCGTGCTACATTCTCCGTGGGCGTAAACTTGTACAGCTGCGTCGTCTCGTTCATAGCAGCTTTGAACGGTAACCACTCTGACGCAGCGCCCGTGAAGATTGGCAGTTCAGTAGCCTGTCTTGGGGGCGGACGTGCACGCACCATATCTTGCAATGCGTCCGCCAGTTGCTCGATTCCTCGATGTCTCGCCGGGGTAGGTGAGCGTCTTCGTCTGTCGCGTTCGCGTGAGTCCCTAGTACGCTCACGGTCGTCGCGCTCCCCCCGTGGATGATCCTCGTCACGGGGTAAGACGTCTTCCCTCTTCTTCTTTTCCGCCGCTGATTCCCGCTCAACGGCCGTCGGTAACGCCGAAGAGCTTTGATCAAGCCAGGCCTGCATTCGCTCGTCGTCATTTGCCAGGCTCTCGTTCTCTGACTCTTGAATCACGGCGGTCTCCCAGGCGAGCTTTTTCTTAACCAATTCCGCTTCCATTTGAAGCTCCCTTCGTCTTATCTCGAGAAGGCGTTTCTCTGCTTCATATTCGGCTTGCCTCAGTCGCGCCTCGACGCTGGCGGTCGATCGAACCGATCCAGGCCGTGACACGGTGCGTCGCCTTCCCTGTGGCAACATGGGGTCTTCATCCGCAGCCATCGTCCGATCTGGGCTTTCCCCTTCCCTTATCCCGCTGAAGGGTAAGTTTCCCCCCTCCTCTTGGGTGGTCGGTGCTCCTTCGACCACGGAGGATGACGCTGGCGGCAACTCCCGACGTGCGCGTTCCATGGGATCATCGTTCAGATCTCCCTTCCTAGCGGCGCTCCTAGTCTTTGGCATTTTTCCGAATATTCCACACAATTTCTCGAAGGTTCCAACTGGACTTCGCGAGTGTTGTTGACTCGACGTTCCCGAAGATTCCAATTAGAATTCGCGAGTTTACTATCTCGACGATCTCGAAGATTCCAATTAGAATTCTCGAATATTCTAATTAGAACTAATCACTTCTCGAAGTAATTTTCCGGCTTCTCGAAGTTTCCGGCTTCTTGGTAGAACAGTGAAGCTGTGGAGTCTTCCAATCCTCAGTCTTCTATCCGGCTCGAAGGACCAGCGAAGCTATCGACGACAAATAAAACCCGTTCTGTTTATTTGGCGATAGCCGGCGTTTATTTAAACAAATTACACAATTGGAAAATACTAGAATCCGATCTTCCAGAATCTTCGTTCGTTCTGGGCTCGATGGACTTTCCAGAATCTTCCAGTATCCGATCTTCCAGAATCTTCGGTCGTTCTGGGCTCGATGGATTATCCTTCCAGAATCTTCGATCGTTCTGGGCTCGATGGAATAACTTTCCAGAATCTTCGTTCGTTCTGGGCTCGAAGATACTGACAGAAATTTCCACGTTCCGAAGTCCCTGTACGTTCCCAGTAGCTTCCTGTTATTCCGCGATAGTCGTTCCCAAGTCGCTGTCAGGTCCGATCGCTGAATTCACAACTTGATTGATACTACAACCAAATACTATAGAAACTCTACCGAGTTTGCTACAACTGACTTACGTACGTACGTGCCGACGGCCACGCAGGCCGCGTTTATATACCCGCGCAGGTAGGCGATCCCTTGGCGCAGGTAGCCGTTAGACAAGGACGGCAATATCGCTCGTCTCGCTGGTGTCGGTCCCAAGGACGGAAATATTGCGTCGTGTCTAGAGATCTCTACTCGTATCGATACTCTTCTGGAATCGTCGCGTCTGTCCGTAACAATTGTAGCGTTTGTGTATCTGTTACTATTATAATAATGAACATTATTAACCTAACACCTGAATGGTCTAGTGGTTTAAGCCGAGATCTCGGGATCCTGGGCTCAATTCCCAGGTCGAACAAACATTGTGTCGGTTCGGAGGCAGTTCGGGTTTCTGAACACCAATACGCATTTTGCAAGCGTCGTGATTGAGCCTTTACCTATAATTGTAACGATAACTCGATGATGTATCAAGGATCTTTTGCTTTGCAGTGGAACATTAAAAGGCTTTATCTTACTTTCTTACTTTACCAAGTGCATTTATTCAGCGTTAATGAATCGAATATTTTTATTTATTTATTTATTTATTTATTTTAGGAAGACCAGGATTTACAAAATTTATGTATGTTAAAAAAATGGCAGTTATACAAATCACTACATAATAGTTATATATTATATAATAATTTTGATACAATTTCACCTATTGAATTTTAAAAAAATACTTTAGGCAGTACAGGGGGCCTAGACAAAGTAATATTTTGATAGCGATAGCGAAATTCGCCAACTATAAATTGTATGGATTTGACAGGTGCCTTAGAAAAGTCACGTGATCCATCGATATTGAAAGTACGTATTGACATTCGCTATCACAAATTGAGCGATAACGAACGACTTAGTCGTCAACTCGCGGACGCAAAACTCGCGGACGTCCGCGAGTTGGCACCTTTCGATTTTACCTACTTTTTTTGTCGTCAACTCGCGGGTCTATATAAAGTACAGTCAAATAAAAACAGGTTGAAACCAAAGGATAATTTACAATGTACTAGGGCAACATGATCTTATTGGAGATGTATTAATTTTTTAAGGATTTTTTACGAGTTGATTTCTAAGACGAACCAAGCGTATAGAAGAAAAAAAAAAAAGATTTAAAGCTGCAGTATTTATAACCTTGATGAAAAAAAAAATGCATGACAAATAAATACATCTCC
Organism: Mecyna flavalis; assembly: GCA_949319885.1. NCBI lineage: Eukaryota > Metazoa > Arthropoda > Insecta > Lepidoptera > Crambidae > Mecyna > Mecyna flavalis. The sequence continues at coordinate 13,234,279 of OX439431.1, read as the reverse complement.
AATCAGGTTATGTTGCCCTAGTACAATAATACCAGTATCCGTATTATCAACCTTATTACTAAAGTAATATTACACATTATATACCTACATTAAAAAAAGGTTTATATTACATATTTAGTTGGCCTTATTTTAATAAGGAATTAGTTGTAACGATTTTGTAGCTGACTATACATTAATACGTCAGATTTCATGATTGCGCGAGTTGACGACGAAAAAAATAGGTAAAATCGAAAGGTGCCAACTCGCGGATGTCCGCGAGTTTCGCGTCCGCGAGTTGACGACTAAGTCTAACGAACGTCATAAGTGCCTCTAGGGCCTAGAACAATAGTGGATTAAACCGTTTTATCTTTTCTTTATGTACAAACACACTTCGGTATGTCTTGATAATTTTTCTACAAACTAGTCGATTTTAGTGACGTCACTTCCGTATCTAGATAAGATAAACGGGTGTTGGTTACAAAAGGCCAAGTCTTTTTAACCGACAATTGAATTAAGAATAGATAAATTAATCGAGATAATAATAAAATACATTTTCTTGACTCCATATTTAAAATAGGGAAATATTTTAGTGTATATCCAAAAAATACTAAAATACAATGTGGCAGCACATTGAGCTACGCTTTTTGATCACGCAAGTCTGCTTTCTTGTCTAGTATATAAAAAAACCAAATCCAACTTGCGATGCGATCTGTGATGCCGCTAAGTAATTAGTAGGTAGGTACTTATTTAAGTATGTAGAAATATGTATATTTACGAATTGGATAAGCATGCATTACAGTGACTAGAAGTATTGACACAGGTGAATATTGCAGCTGAAAAAATGTTTCAGTGTTCACAATATTTCATAGACGATGATTCCAGAAGAAGTAAATAGGCTTATAAATATGAAAAGATGTATAATCCTTATTTATTATTACACTTTCTGATATGGTTTTAAAATAAGTCCGAAAACGTTCCAGATTATATTTTAGTATTAGTATAACAATATTGCCCGTTTTCAATAACAATTTTAAAACAGGACCTTTTTCAATAGCTATTTTAAAACAGCAAGTGTCTTAATACTTATAGTTTGATAATTGAATCGGTAATTTATAAAGCCCCACATGTAACACAGACCATATTTTTCAGGAGACAAATAAAACTGCTTATTAATTAATGCAGTGTTTATTTAATATTGTTTTTAGTTTACTTAGAACATAGAGAGGGTAACAAAGTATTAAAGAGTACATAACATACTATAAAATTGCTTTAGGTTGACGTCTACAGATAACGATACCGTTACTAACTTAATTCTGACAAAGATGTAATATTATTATGTGGACCTGGGGTTTTAGAAATCAACGATTAATTATTCTTTATATTTTGATGCAACTAGCACTTGGCGGTATTTTTCAGTAGATGAAATATTATTTTCAGATAAGTGAGCTGTTTGCTATCACTGAACCAGTACAGGAGTCACGCCAAACACTGTGAACGGAAATAAGCCATAATAGATACATTATTTTTGTTACTGCTTAGAAATTACTGACGGTATAATGGAAACAAAAAGTAAATGTAAGTATTATCAATGTTAAATTAGAAATATACTTGATTTAAAAAATAAATGGCGAAACAAAAAAAAATTGTATGCAAAAACAAATGTAAAGCAACTTTACAATAAACAATATAAATGTGACGTCACAGTTAATTATATTATAATAGTTTCGAATTTGACTTCAATTCAAGTATTTTGTTGATTCTGATACTCAGTAAACAAGTGGTTCGCTACCCACGTCGAGTAAAGATTATTGTTTGTTTTCCAATATTTATTAATTTATGTGCGACCACTGTAAAAATGCCAAAATCATCATAAATAAGTACATAAGAGATGAATGACTTTTGATCGTGAGTCACACAAGTACCTACCTATTCTTCTGATAAATTTTATATAGAAAGTAAACAAGATAACTCGTACTTTTTGTATGATAATACTAGATGTTTATCTTAAGCCCATACTGAAAATCCTTTTGTTTTGAAAAATAACGCTCAACTTGACTTACAGGAGGTATAAAAATAATTCTTATAATAATTCGACTGATTAGATATAATTGATGAAATCATAAAGCTTACATGCCTCAAAGGCGTAGAAGCTGATATAAGACTACATATTGATATATCGAGAACTACATTCGGAAAATAGACCTAAACATAGGCTATGGGCGTCAGTGATCACTTACCAAGTGTCACACAAGCTTGAATGCCTCCCTTTTTTATAAAAAAGCCAGCTGATCAATACATTTTCTCATTTCAGCTATGGGACCTTCTCAAGTTGGAGTACATCATGCCGATGCTCCTCCAGCATATTCTGACATACCACAAGGAGTGCCAGAAACCTTCCAAGGAAGCCAGCCGACAGTATCCCCTCTCTTTATGGCTCCTGGCCCACAGCTGGTGGTAGCCCGACCTCCCATGGGTCCACAGCCACAGTCAATAGCGTGTGTTAACTGCCACCAACAGATAGTCACAACACTCAAGTACAAAAACTCGACAAAAACGCATTTGATTGCGTTAGGATTGTGTGGACTTGGGTGAGTATTATCTCTTTTAGCGTATATAGGGTAACTGATTCTATTGTTGGCCCCCCACCAGTTATTGGCACTCTGGGTTTTAAACTTAAATAATGACAAAAACTTGAAAATAAAATTTTAATTACCTATTATCATTACTAAATAGTAATTTTTAAATAAGTACCTACAACTAAAAATTGCCTGAAAAGTGCCAATAATTGTACCTCTTACCCTAAGCGTAGTGGTTAAGCCAGCACCCATCATTACAACGATAATTTGATTGCAAGGATTTATTCTTTATTTATAAATTTAAAATACAGTTTTTTATACTAGGTCAGATGGCAGACAGGCACGTAGCCCACCTGATGGTAAGTGGCCACTGCGGCCATTCATTAAGGGACGCTTCACCTGGAAACGCCCCTTAATGTGCTGCCAGACTGTAGACTCATCTGATCTTCGAGCCTCTGAAAAAAGCTTAAATAACTATGTACTTATAAATAAAAAATTGGCCGAGATCTCCGTTCATTGGAAAGGTTCAAAGGCAGGCTTTAAATAGTTATCTACATCTAGCATTTGTTTATTTTTCAGATGTTGGCTGTGCGTGTGGATTCCTTACTGCGTCGATTCGTGCAAGAATATAGATCATTATTGCCCCAACTGCGAAGCATACATCGGTTCTTATCGTTCTTAATTATCCCTATTTCTTTTAATTAATATTAATTGCGATAGTCTGTAAGATAAATGTATGTTATACTCTTTTATTATAAACTAAATCGTGCATTCATAAAATTTCCTTTCTCTAAAGCAATCTATTTTGTACATAAATGTAACGAAATCGGCTAGTTATGTTCATAATTTATAGTAAAAGTACTGATATAACTGGAACCAAAATTAATTACGATTTTGTAAAGAATAAGTAAACAACAGAATTTGCTGTGTGGTAAACAAGAAAGAAGAAAGGAATGTATAAAATAAAAAAAATCGTCTAAATTTCCCGTACACGGGGCAGGTCCTTTCTTCGTACATTTACCAAGTTTCTAGGTATATCAAGTCAATAGAAAGCAAATGAATGTAAAATAATGACTTAAATTGTTTTATGATCTCTTTAAATATTTTAAATTAATAATAATATGAAAATTAAACTAGATATTAGTATTTATGCCTCGTTCTAGATACTGATGTGAAGTACATCGTTTATTAAAATCTATTTATTAAAATATAATGAGAGTAATTTAGTATTTATTGTATAAACTGGTTAACACCTGTGCTTAAGTAAATTATTTTGACGTCACATCAATGTCATTACCTGCCTGTGGCGCTGTGGTCAACTATATCGAACACATATTTAGATTTCTGTGATATCGAATTATCCAACAGTACAAGTAGGTCAAGCTTTATCATCATCAGCCCAATGTTACCTCTGATGGGGACATAATTGGGACACACACAGACCTTATTTCAATTTGTAGCAAATTAAATCATCGTCACAATAATTGGTACAAATTCACAATAATAAAATTAATGGTGGAAAGCCATTATTGTGACTGTACTTACCAAAGCCAGGCTTATAATTTATTATCAAACGAACTATGTTCAGAAAATCTTACACAAAGGGGTAAAAAGATTTTTGTATGGGCTGGCTTACCTAGTCCCGCAATTTTGACTTTTTTTCAAAACAGCGTTCACTTGACATTCTTTCAAAAACGGATACTTAGTATCAATACAATCATAAAATATTATTAGATGAAAACCCGTTAAATGTCACATTTCCAAGATTTAAGCAACCAAAATTTTGAAAAATAACAATCGCGGGCCAGTAGGCGGGCCAAAATCTTCAATGCCCTTTTGCCCGACCTGGCAAATGAACGCAGGACCCCTAGATCCTGACTAGATACTAAAACCACACTTTAAATAATTACGCAAGTTAAATGAGCAAAACATTAAATTTTTTTCAAAATTACAAACAGACATCTTTATTTTATTTATTTAAACATAGATGTATGATAAGTTACTTGGAAAATCCTGATTACATTTTAGCTTCATTGAATCATTAACTTGATAAGCCGAGGTACCTACTTATAAAACAGTAATCTTATCATTGAATTGATATTTTATTGATTACGGGAATCCCTTAGGAGGTGCAATGCAACCAATTAATATGTTTTATTATATTTCCTAATGAATAAATAAGGCTGTCAATCTACTGATGAGGAACAAGACTGCCAAGCGAAGCTATTTTTTTTAATAATAAACGAGGTAAGCGAACAAATGAATCACCTCATAGTCGAGAAAGGCAATTGGCAAGCGTAGTGATTAGCCATCATTCATGAAAAGTAGGTTGGTATTCATCATTGTAACAAAAATTTGATTTCAATGACGGAGGCCTTTGCCCTTCATTGGGACAATAGTATCTATGCTGATACTAAAAGGAAAATGCCGGGAGAAGCGTGTGCTTAACAGCCCAGCAAGCAAAGGGATATAATTTAAACAACAACATTGGTTAAAGCAACTAATAAAGTAGGAGAACAGGAGATATTTTTAAGCAAACCCATTTTTATATTACTTGCTCCACTCAAGTCCACTCCGTAATGGCGGATAAGCAAACTTTTATTGCAAAAAATAGTAAAAATAACGGAAGTATATCATTATTGTCTTTTTGTCTAAAGATTTGAATGTGGTCATTGTCAAATGTCAAAATTAAATGAAAAGTAAGTTAAAATGGTTTATAAAAAATGTATCAGAATGACCGCAGGATTGGATTAGCTTCCCTTTTGTAAAGTGTAGGTATATAATGAAAAAAAAATTAACCACTCATCGGTACCACGCTTTCCGGTGGTATTTTTAATGCAGTGGTTTATGTCTCTCATGACACCACCACCTGGCAAGGAGGAGCATAGCAGGGATAAAGTGGATAAACACCGCCTTTTATAAGGCGTAAGAGTCCCAGAAACCAGCCACCATAAATAATGAGTATTTTTTATCTCTGGCACCCACGGTAGAAGCAACGTGGTAAGTTTAAAACTAGATGGCGCTGTGTGAATATATTTAAAGGAAATCCATTTATGTAGGTTATTACCTACCTACCTCAAAATTATAGGTCAGATAAAAGATTCGAGGAAGAGTATTTATATAAATCCATTTGCAGATAATGAAATGTAATATCAAATAAAAATAAATATAAGGCTGGACAAAATTAGTACATAGCAATGAGTCATCGGCTCACTCGTGTTTGAGCGACAAAAATATCGGCCATGTTTAGTGTTCTAAGCGGCCATGATTACACGAAGCGTTTCCGTGTTAATAGATCAACAAAGAACGAGCGTGGTTTAGTCGACACTTTATATCGTGTCTGTGCGGTCGTGTGAATAGTGAATTACCGGTGAAATAAAAACAAGGTGGGTGAGCACATACATTACAGGTACATTGTCTTGCCTTGACATAAGTTGATTATACACTCGTATTTTTTCGATTGATTCGTAGTCAACGAAGGTGTCCCAATTAAAATTAAAAGGTGAAAGTGGTTATTGTTCGGTGATCGTTTGTTCATCACCGATGGGTAGTCCCAACGGATTTAAATAAAATTTATCATAACTGTGGTTTGCTCTGCGTTAATATTTAGGCTCATGCATGGTCTTATGTACGAGTAGGTATATCCCGGCAAACCGTAACAAAAATAACTGATGTGTATTTTTTTATTCTTAGAATTTTTGGGTCATTTTGTCTCCACCTTTTGTAAACTGTACCTAAGATTATGTTAGATTAGTTTTATAAAGTATTATTTTTTTTTATACGAACGGAGCCGATTCACTTTGAAAATAGTTATTGTAGAAAAATAATGTGATAATTGGGGGGTCATACAATTATTAACAATTTTTTTCTTGTGTGTCCACTACTGTATATGTGTTGGAATGACAACATTGTGACCCGCAATTGAATATTACGAGTAAGTACCCTTTCCGATGTCTGAATAAAACACCGGAGATAATAGAAAAAATACGTGTAATAGAAGGACAGTTTAATTTAATCGCACGGAAATGAGTCACCAATTAAAAACTATTTAGTTATCGTTAAGTCAATTAGGCAATGTGGTTATTTAGAAACGTCATTATTTTTGAACAAGTTTGCCAAGCGTACCTACGATATATTTTTTTAGATAACATGTAAATTACACCGGTTTTACTCGTATAGGGTAGGAACACCGGTTTGCGACCACTTAAGCGACTTGTTGACTTCAGTGTTGATTTCTATCATGATGCTGTACGTCAAGATTTTCCAAAAAATTAACATTTGATCTTACAATAGTCTAGTTTTATAAAACCTAACGTTTATAAACGTAGCAGTGATACATAATTTTAAAAAATGTATTATTCGTAAAAATAGCAAAAACACCGGTTATCGGCCGTTTGGCCCAGTTATCGACCACCGGTGCACCGGTTATCGACCACCTAATTTACGGTAGAAAAATGAGTCTTATTCAATAGCCATAGGGTATATTATAGTATGAAAGTGAAACAGTTAATGAAATCAAAAAAGCGGTATATTTTTACTCTCTTTTGCGACCTAAAAATACAATTGAGTAACCAAAAGGTCATATTTGTTGATTTCTTTTGATTTGGAACACGATCGAAAAGCCTATCTTATAATAAAGTGGATCTTGGAACTCCGTTCTGCCGGCATGCTTATCTATAGGGCAAAGGCCTCCATCCTTGAAATCAAGTTATCGTTACAATGATGGGTACTGGCTTAATCACCACGCTTGCCAAATGCGGATTGGTGATCACAAACCCGAGCAGTGTCCGAAAAAACCGACACAAAGTTAGCTCGACCCGAGAATTGAACCCAGTTCCCCGCGATCTCGGCCCGGTACTTAAACCATTAGACCATCGAAGCGCGAAAAAACAAAAACACAAACAAAAAATTTAACAAACAGAAATAAATTAAATGTTTAGTATTTATCGGGTGCGTTTAATTTCCTAGTTCAATTAAAGTTTTATTTATTACTAATAATTACGTTTCTCTCTTCTCTTCTATCTTTTTTATATTATCTTACTAGCCTTCCGCCTGCGGTTTCACACGCGCGTAATACCCTTTTTCAAATATCCCCCCCCCCTTCCCCCCACATTTCCGGGATCAATTATAGAACCCTATGTTGACCGGGGATAGTGTAGCTTTCCAACAGTGATAGAATTATTCAAATCGGTTCAGTAGTTTCAAAATTGTTATTCCCGCAGGAATAAGACGTTTCCCGTAGCAATTTTAAAGCCTATGTTCTAATCCAGGTTATAAACTATACGTGTGCCAAATTTCATCTAAATCCGTTCAGCCGTTTAGGTGTGATTGAGTAACAAACATCTAAACATCAAAAGGAGAAGACCGATTTTGGGCCCAACGATACAGACATGAAACATATACTAAAAAAATCTATATTTTTTTTTAGATCAGCCTATTTGCGTTTTACCATCAATTTCAATGGCCAACAGCAAAAAAAATGGATTTTTATGATTTCATTATATTCAACTTGCTTTTTATACGTGAATTTCATTAGACTTATTTTCGACTATCTTTCTAAATGCTCTGATAACAATAAAAAAAACGAGTGAGACAGTTTTAATCGATTTAATCTTAATCGATACTTAAATATATTTTATACGGTGGCTTTTTTTTGGCATAATACTGAATATTTTTTTTCTTATAAGTAAAAACAGTTACTTGATAAATATAATTAGACATTTGCAAATGAGTTTTACTTCTTTAAACGTTGTTACAAAAAAGCGAGTCGAAAATCGATTTATACCAGTTGTGTTTTTAATCGGATATATACGGCACTATTTATTGTCTGTATTGTCAATGTCAGTAATGTCAGTGTCAGATATATTTAATCAGTTATTTTGGATTTTGATTTTATTTCGTTTTTCGTACCTACTCATGCGTTAGTAATAAATGTGTTCCTTTGTATTGCTCCTGATTTTTGAAAGACCTCTGCTTACTTACGGACTCTGAAACCGATCAATTATATTTATTATAAAATCCTTGGACATCGTTTTCTGCAACCCATGAATACCTTTGAGTGAACATCGGATAACCTAATGCCTATTGACGACTACAGCTAAGGGTATAAACACATGTTTGCAAGCACATGCTTGTGCTGTGGAATTGTATCGTGGAATAGCAACGGGTCGTTTCAGCACAACACAATACGAAGACGCATTGGAAGAAGAAGGATGGGCCCGACACCAAGAAAATACAACATCCCTGCCCAGTTTTTGGATACCTACTGCTTATATTAATATTTTGTACTGATGATAAAGAATAAAATATAATTAAAACTTTGTTTTTTATACCCATTTATTTAAGAATAATATTCAGATCCTTTGCATTATTAACATGTGAGGTAGGTATGCATAATAGGTATGTTGTCAATTATTCATAGTGATAGTTTAATCAATGTTGGTTGTACTGCAGACTGCCTTGCTACCTAACAAAAGACCTAAGAATGGAATAAATCAAAACGCATGAAAATCGGTTCATCCGCTTAAGAGCTATGTCGTTGCCATAGGCAAACATACAGGGCACTATTATTCCTCTTTTTGTGTCGGGAGTTAATAAAAGTTCAAAAACTAGCACTTTTCTTACTAAAAATAATCATGGGTTACATAACCTCTAATATTTTCAGTAGATTATTTTACTGACTTGGCCATTGAAATTCGCAGTGAAAATTGGCCTCCTAGGAAGTTTTTAAATGAACAAAATATAGGCCAAGTTACAGCCCTGTATCGCCAGGCCCAAGATTGTATGGGGATCGGTCTTCTCCTTTCCAAACATCCCGACTTTCGCATTTATAATATTATATATACATACATATACATAATACATACATATAATATAATATAGTAGGAAGTAGGATTTTTTTGAACGGCTGGAAACAGGTACAATTTTACCAGTTATCGACCGCCTGTTAAAGACGGCCGTTAACAGGGTTTGTTTTCACCGGTTGTCGGCCGCTAAAATTTTGGTATTTTTAAAGGTCATTATCTTTGAAACTATAAGGTATACTGGCGGTCGGAAACTGGTTGTCAAGTCACAAATTCCTAGCTGTGCACAAATGTAAATGAATCTATGTTGGTGCATTTAAGGTTTCCGCAATGTAGGCAAAGAAAAATGACGTAAATAAACTGGTTTTCCGACCACCCGGTCGGAAACTAGATTTTGATATGAATCGATAACCTATTGCCCGACCACCAAAAATATTACAAATTATGAAATGTTTGGTGAGTTTGGGCACTTGAATATTGAAATTAAACATCTTATCCTACACACAAACCAAATCAAACTCCTATAAAATAATAGTAACACTCAAAATCTTACATTTGAAAATCGATCCACCTGCAATTATTTTTGCTGAATTTGTCACGTGTCAACACACCAAATTTTGAAATGGCGACTGAGGGCTCAGTTCGCAAATTATAAAGTCATGCTGTTGGATTAAGAACCGTGGAGTTTGTCCAGGTCGACTGGCGCGAAATTAGAAATGAGCTGTCTATAGACTATCTATTATTCAAAAAAACGTGTGAAGTGGTCGCAAACTGGTGCTGGCCGGCAAACCGGTGTCACTACCCTATTACAATTGCAGTCGAGATATTTACCTAACAACTAGTTTCTTTTAACTTGATCGTATGGAAACATTTCCAATTGCTGCTAAAATGACTGGTTATTGTAATGTGACATTTGGAATACCTACGCATTTCTCATTCCTTAGAACAAGTAGATATTGCCCATGGTTAAAATATAATGATCTCTTTCATTTTTATTTGTTTAGATTCATATATTATTACATTAAATTGGCCAACTAGTTAATTTACTTCATCGGTTTTTTATTTTATTTTTTATTTGTACTATGCTAGCACTTGACCTTGATTATGCGGTCTACGATGGAGCGCGCTTGCTTAGGAAAAGCTCGTTAATTGTGGCCTTGCTAGCCCTAAGTTAAACTGTGTAGGGAAGACTGATCCCGGCAGAGGAGAGTTCCACTCCCGCGCAGTCCGTATCAAAAAAGATGAAGTGAATCGCTTAGTCCGTAAGCGCGCTGCCGTGTCAAGCGAATGTCAGAGTTACGCGTAACAAGTGCCATTCGTGGTTTTTATGGGTCTCCTATCCCGTGTATAAATATTATTTCATTATCTCTTACCGTTATCTCAGAAAACGCTCTAGAAGAAATTACGATTGACTACGATATTATGGTTAAATACTGTACCTTAAGTTACAGACAACGCTTGACGAGTCGACAAGACGCGATTATGGCAAACTCAGTTAAGTATCTACTAAAATACATGACTTAGCCACGCACGATAGACACGCGAGACAAGCGGCCGTGGTCCTGTTTACTTATATTATTATATATTTTATGTATATTAAATATTATACTCGTACTGTTCTATTTTGTATAGAGTAGTTCAAAAGATTTTTCATCAAAAAATTATTATGTTCATAATTGTACAATAAACAAGAATATTGCTATTGAAACTTAATTTTTTTTATTATAATTAGGCTTTTAAAAATGTTTTTTTATTTTTTTAAACCAAAGCTATTATTATGTTATGATTAATAAATTATTTATGGTAATTAGTAATTACTAAGACTATTTCTACATACTTCTCACTCAAATTGTCACAGCTAAGTCATGTATCTTAAGATACAGCCCGTCGCGTAACAAGATTTGTATGAAATTCCAATCACGCCTATCTCCGTTTTTGGAAAAAACACAGAAAATAAAGATTAAACAAAAAAAAATAATTACATCACAATAACATGTGCATCTTTACAATTCTTATGATATGAAATAAGTTTGGAAAAATCTTTTGAAACATAGATATAATGGCAATAAATGCAAAAAAACTTTAGGAGTCATTTACTCAAAACTAGGTTTTTTGAGATAACGGAGATAGGCCTGACACGGCAGCGCGGTACCTCCAACGGATGGCTTAAGAATTTTTACTCGTAACGTAATAAAATAATTAGTTAGTACCTATTCTATTGTTTTATAATGATCCAATAGCCGATACGTAACGTTTTTCAACGTGTTCAGTGCTAGGATTAAGTTAGAAAGCCCTCATGTTTGGATTTTTTGAACTCTTGTTGCGAATAGTTGTTAAGGGTAGAAGTGTTATTTTGTCGATAACTGAAAAAAACGTGAAAATTTAGAAAAAGTTTAAATTGGCAATATCTTGAAAACTGAACAACTTTTACTGAGGTCATGTTATGCTTGTTCGATGCCTTTGTGCTGGCCTCTAGTGTCACTGTGACGTGTAATTTTTGGGCCACCCTGTATATTACAACTAAACAGTGTAATGTTCGTCGTCAATATGGGAATCGTAACCGCCACCTGTCGTGCATTAAATTCTCAACCATTACACCAGATTGACGGTGAAAGTGCTCAAAAATTCTTTTTGTTTTATTTGAATAAAACATTGACCTATTAATACTCTTGACGTCATGTATTGGGAAGGTCTGCGTTCCATTCCATCGCGTGATTACAACTGTTCAATGTCAAATACACTCTGAAAGCTGTCTGAAATTATACAATTAATGTTATCATAGTATGACTAGACAATCCCATCGATCGATCGCTTGTGTCTGAAAAAATCTCGCTACACGAAAGTCTCCTCTATTAATCGATTCCTGCTTTTGTAAAGGTACTTACCTACACACCCATATTGAGAATGGTAGCTAGCTAGTTGATTTTGAACAAGCCCTACCACTACCAAAATATACGCAATCGATCTTTAGTATTCAATTCTTAAAACTTTAGTGAATAGATAATACTAGGAAATTATGATTCATCGGTTACTGTATCATCCCATATCAGCACGATATCAGTAGATAAATCGATTGATTCAGTGGCGAAACACATAAAACAACTGTAAGTAGGCGTTTAAGGTTTTAAAAATGAAGCAATAGTGAATACCTAAATATAGACAGTAGCTTGTCCTTTAAAGTGCCAAACTGAAACGGGAAAAAATCTTATCAACAATGTTTGTGAAATTATGGAAATTGTATGTTCTTATTTGTATTTTCCCACTTTCACAATGATCCAAAGACAAGTTATTTATTAGTTTTTTGCTATTATTTATTTATTTGGAAAACAGACAGCTTATTATAATGCATATAAATAAACAAAACGATTTAGCCTAATAGTTTCCACTACTAAGTAATATTTTTTTTTATATTTGAGCTACTGCTATCTAAACTTACAAGGGAATTTGACCAACTGGATCACGGATACACAGCCATTCATTTTAAATGGTCATCGAGATAGCGAGCTAGGGTAAATACGTACAAAGACACGTTTAACTGCATTGGACTTAAGTGATGTCGATTCTTTTTGTCCCTGGTTGCTAATGTGACTTTTTGAATTTCACTTAGTACAAACATTAAGGTTGAACAATAGGGTATTATACACCATGAATAAAAAAAACTAAAATTATGATTCTATGATAGATTCATGAAAAAGTAAACAAATAATAACAAATTCCATTCATAAAAGTGAAAAATAAATTTAATATTTCAATTTTAAAATTAATGTTTTTTAATCTGTCCTTCATTTGACGAAAACGCTGTACGCCATGTTGGCTACCGATGTGACGTCACTCGACTTGTAAACAAATAACCTCAGTTTTTGTAAGTACTGTGTTTACTGCATTTACTATTGTTATTTCGATGTTTCTTAGTTATTATTATCACGTTTCTCGATATTCCGGCACTAAAATATAATTACATCATGGAAGACGGTTTTGTAAAAGCAGAAAGCACTAATCTTCCACGGATAGATACATGGATGGTGGCGAAATTTTTCGCTTGCAATCCCGATTTCTGTTCTGCGGAATTGAGAAATGTTAAAACGTCTATGTAAGTAGTGATATATTGCCAATTTTTGTTGTAATATAATTCTCCATGTCGTTTTCCAGCTACACATAAATTTCAAACACTTTAAAACATAACCTATAAAATATTAGTTTTGTAATGTTTGTTATGAATATAATTTTGCATGTTTAAAAGGTCTATTATATTGCATACTTACATCATAATGATATTTTCAGAAATAGTATGTAGTCTTTCTTTGTGGACAATGACTTCGGATCTCTTCATGCTACTTTCAACATCTTATTCTCATTTTTAATTCTGTTGGCACTTGTATCCATAACTTTCCCGGCGTTTTAACACTTGTATTCTTACATTTAGACACAAGACCCCAATGATATGGACTATAATTCTTTATTTATTGGCGAAAATAACTTTATTCCCTCAGTAAAGCGTCATGTTTACACTGCGAGTGACGTCACAGCATGGCGGCCTAGGATTTGAGGCGTTTTCGCGCTAATTTTTAAATTGAAAAATGAAAACTCGTTTTTATAAATTATTAGGCACATAAAAAATATATTTCTATTTTTTCATGCTATTTTATCACTAAAGGATTAATTTAAATTACTTTTTTAATGAGGCTATAATACCCTATTGTGTTTATTCTGCGCCTGAATGTTATTATCTTTTTAAGTAACCATTTCCTTTTTTACGGTTGATTCTGTTACCTGACAAACAAGTGGTCCGGCCACTTACTTTGGGTCAGATCAATGTATGTGCAATATTTATTTTTGTTGGGATTTATTTAAGTTTGTTTATTTAAAAACCCAACAAAGGGATCTTTATCAGCTGTTGTCTAAAAATATCAGTCTATGATCACCTTTTTTTTCTAAAAAAAAGGTGATCTTAGCCTTGTACTGTACACGCCTGCCTGCCTGCGCCTGCGGTTAACCACAAGCTAGTGAGGTATCCCACTTGTGGGATTCGGGACTAAAGACGTTCGTCCAACTACCCACTAAACTCCTCCACAGAAGGGACGACCCAGTGCTTGCCTTATTGCGATTGACTGTGGCACTGTGTGTATAATGTCTGATGATGTTTTAACTGCCTCCATGGTACAATGGTTAGAGCGTTGGGCTCTAATACCCGGAGGTTGTGGGTTCGAATCCCGCGGGGAGCATCACTTTGTGCGAATGTTTCCAGTTTGATTAGGACATTTCCAGGCTTGAATGTCTGAAAAGAATGATGATTCCGTGCTTCGGAAGGCACGTTGAGCCGTTGGTCCTGCGCCTGATCTCTCTTCGGTCGTGTCAGACTGCTGTCCCACCGTGTTATGTTATGAGAGTGAGGGATAGGGAGTGCACCTGTGCTTGCGCACTCACTTGTGCACTATAATATATCCTGCGTAGTTTGCTGATCGTAAGATTGGCCGCCGTAGCCGAAATAGGTATCGGCTGGGAGGAGATTATTAAAATGTCTGAGAATATTCTTTCATTTATTTACAGGTCAAAATGAATATCGCACCAGTTGGTCCCAAGCCTACGCAGATCGTCTGCAGCTCCTGCCATGCCACAGTGGTGACCAGGGTAGACCGCAAGTCTACCACCAAGACACATTTGCTAGCCCTTCTACTTTGCCTGTGCTTGTAAGTGTATATTTTATAGTTTTTTTTATACTACATCAGTTGGCAAACAGATACGCAGCCCACTTGTTGGTAAGCGGCTACTGCGGCCTATTCCACTGAGGGACACTTCGCCTGGAGGAGTCGCTAAATGTGCTGCCAGACTAAAGGCTCATCTGATCTTCGAGCCTTCGATATTTTTGAGAAGAGAGCACAGTGATTCTTTTACTCCAATGAGCCACTGATTCGGGGAATTACCTTCACCTTACAGAAGACCATAGTTATTAAGCACTTCATAACTGTGTGCTACGTTTCTGTCGTTAAGGTCTCTAGAGGTCAATGGGGAGGGCAAGGTGGGGCATTTATTTAAAGTTTTCCAAAAAAGAAGAGACCATCATTGACATCTGACACTTAATTTATTTTGACGAGCCATTTGGTGTAATGGTCGAGAAGTCGGCTATTACACCAGGTCGCAGGTTCGATCCCCGCACGGTATAAACATTTTGTGTGCATAAACATTGTCTGTGTGTATCGGTCTGGATGTTTCTATGTATAATATGTATGTACAAAAAAAAGTATATAAGTAATGTTTATCCGTGTTGTGGCACCCATAGTACAAGCTAATGCTTAGTTTGGGGCTAGATGGCGCTGTGTGAATTATGTCCAGAGATATTTTTTTTTATTTATTTATTAAGATTACCAAATCTATCTAAGAGTAGTGAAATCGGGCCTTAATAAATATATTTCTTAGCAATAGGTACATTTACTTCAAATGAAACCATAGATCGCAACACAAACCGCTAATGATATTATAAAAACTTTTAATGCCTCTGCAGCCTTCAACCTTTTTTTGCCATACCACTGAGGTAACTTACCAGGAAGCATCGCGTTGGCACTACGTCTATTTCATTCAGAGACAATCCACTAGGAAACATCAAATCTGTAATTTTAAGAAAAAAGTACCAATATTGGTTATACGCTTGCAATCACGTAGCAAAAATTGGCTACTTCCCATTTGGTAAACCTCAAACTGTACCTACTAAAAAGTTGCATTTGGTAAACATTTTGTTAAGTTCATTAGGTACAGTTTGAGGTTTACCAAATGGGAAGTAGCCCAAACACCTAATATATGAATAAAAAAAGATGGTTACGATGGTTAATAATTACAATGCAAAAAAATCCATGGATGTTACGTATTCATTGATGTTATCATTCACATGTCACGTGTGTGCAAAGTATCTCTAATGATTAAATAATTTTCTCGAGTTTCAAACATGGCCGCAGGCATCGCTTCCCTGTGTTGGCTACCTTAGATGCATTCGCAAACAAAGGTTTATATGGACACAATTTAATCCGTGGCCTAAAAGTAACATCCAAAATCATTATAGATACGCAGGTAGGTATTTAATATCCAGCCGACTAGGTCAGTCGGAGAGAGGGTGCGGTCAGCAATTACATTACTGCTGACACGAGCATAAATAGAACGAAAATGAGTTTATAAAAACGTGTGGATGGACTATTAGTCGAGTCATTTTAATAGGCCACATTTTGACAGTTCATTTATGCAATGAAAAGTGCTACTTATGTATATAAGGAGTAAAGTCTCATGTTCTATATAAATAATAGTATTGATAAGAACTGATGTTGTTTTCTTGAGTTTTATTCCTTTAGCGTAAGGTATATTTTTCTTTGCATAAATGAACTGTCAAATGTGGCCTATTAAAATGACTCGACTAATAGTCCATCCACACGTTTTTATAAACTCATTTTCGTTCTATTTATGCTCGTGTCAGCAGTATACTCGTAACAGCAGACCTAATTAAATGTCTCGACCATAGAACGAAAATGAGTTTATAAAACCTGTGGACTAATCAGTTTTCGTTGTAAAATGTTGTTGCTACGCGCATTCCATCTGTACTTTGTGCAGTCATTTTCTTAATAATTTTCGGAAGTTATCGCATATCCAAATACAAATAAAGCTTAATGACTGTGTCCATCAATATGAATAATTTTTATCATAAATCAACTGCAACAACCGCAAAGGGCAACTGATACGAGTAGAAATGAGATTGACGAAACTTACGAGTAGTTTTTCTGTACCAAATGTAATTGAAAACAGTTCACTTGTTTTGGCGTGAAAATGTAACAGAAACACAAGCAGAGTAACTTTCACATTTATATTACATACCTATTTATTTACATTTTCATTACTTATGACAGTAAATGTACAACAGCTGTGAGCAGAATAAAATATCATCTCTCTTTTACACAAACAACACCTCTCTTTTAAACAAACAACAACCACATTGTAAAGACCTCTTACATTAAAAACAGGTTATAGTAATAAGTAGATTAAAGTCTGCTTCAATAAAAACTGAGAGCGTTGTTTCGTTTCGACCTTGAGAGCATGTGATTCACTATCTGACAGTTGTGACGTCATGGACGGAGGTTTGCGCATGCGTCAATGCTAGGAGGAAATAGATATAAGTCTGCGAGAATCGCAAGATTATTTGGATGATGTTTTTTATTGACGTGAAATGTCTAAATATTGGATTGATGTAAACAGTTTGTATCGTGTGGGGATCAGACCCGCAACCTCTTGGTGCAACGAATTTAAATTTAATATCGTTGTCTCTCAAGCATTCACTCAAATGGCTCGTGAAAGAACATCATATACCTACCTATATTTATCAAAACGGAATAAGTTGTTTATTTCACTTTTAAACATTGATTAAACATTAAAAGTAACTAAAGTTACGCTAAATAAAGTAAAATTTTATTTTATCACAAATATAAACTTAAATACAATAAATATTAATATTAGAAAAAATCAATTTGTACAGGTATCAGGCGGGACAATTGAATACAATAACCATGCTGGCACAGGACAAACACAAATGTTTACCATAATTATGAACTTTTGGCCTGGATGGGATCCAAACCTACAACCCCTGGTCAAAGGACAGGGCCACTACCCAATACGCCATCGGCCCAAATCGCGCCACATGTTGTTCGTTGAAGAACGATAGTTGTTTTTTTTGTGTCAAGTGCTTGCAAATAATGTGTAGATAATACGTTAATACAATAATTGACCTTCATGGCTAGTATTATCTCTATATCAATATATTTATCATTCGTATTCGTTTGATTACGTAATAAGCCCATATCCTGCATACCTAGTTGTTATCAGAAAAAACGAAACCTTTTCTTTTTGAAATTGAAATTGGTGATTAGAATCTCTCATGCGCATATTTCTTAACCACTTGTTTGCGTAATTTCCTTCTTCAACTATCCCCCCTTCCCTCAAATTTCCGGGATAAAAAGTATCCTATGTTCTAATCCCGGTTATAAACTATACGTGTGCCAAATTTCATCTAAATCCGTTCATCCGTTCTTGAGTTATAATAGCATATTTACAAATAATAGTGAAACTAGTCAAAAACTAGTAGTTTTTAATGATAGGTATCATCATTAGTAGGTACTAGTTCTAGCCTGCGCCCTTAGAACCAGATCTTTTTTTTATGGTCATTATTCACACAGCACCATCTAGCCCCAAACTAAGCATTAGCTGGTGCCAAGGGTGCCAGACAACGGATAAACATTGCATAAATATATTTTTAATTTTGTAAATTCATACTCGTACAGACATGTTCTTCATGCACACAAATGTTTGTACCCTGTGGGGATCGAACCCGCAATTTCTCGACCATTACACCAAATGGCTCGTCAATGTCCGATATTTATATAATAACCTTTTTTTTCTATTTTTCTTTCAGATGCTGGCCTTGCGTCTGTATTCCATATTGCACAGATTCTTGTATGAACGCCGATCACTACTGTCCAAACTGTAACAGCTACTTAGGAACGTATCAAAACTAGCGGGGGATATGCCATTGTTGTTACTTCAAGTTTTAGTGATCAAATAATACTTCTAGACGTTTTCCAGCGTGGCTTTGTGGATTAATGCATGTGCACTTCGGTGAGACTATTATGTTTAAGATATTATATGTATTACACAAAGACAAATGTCACTGTTATTTCTTTTTAATTTAAAACAAATTGCCTTGTTGAAATTAATATTGATACTTTGTTCTTAAACTTTATAGAAAAATGAGAAATGTATCTTATAAGCACCACTGTGTTTTCGGCTATTAAATTTTGAGCCTTTAAAGTGTATAGTGCAACTTGCTAGAAGTTGAAGCCGTTGTTATGAATAATTTCTGTCAAAATTACAAAAAGTAAATTTTACTATTAAAAGGACAAACAAATAAATTATATCATTTGCAGTTGGTACGTTTTGCAAGAGAACAACTAATGGTTACAAAAAGAAGTTATAAATATTTTTGATAAAATGTATTAAGTATTGCTAGCGTAAAAAGCGTAATGTGATACCAAAAGATTAAGTGAAGGTTTAGAAAGGTAAGTGAATTAAAAATAAATGAGCAATTTTAGTTTACTCAACGTATGAAAATCATTGTTTATTATTATTGTAAGTTTTTAAATATGACCAAACGTATAATAGCTACTGTCAAATTTTATTAATTAATTTAGAACTTTATGCCTGCAGCAAAATAAGGTTGTAAATTGATTGACATAAAACAAATACAAATCATTAAGCTATCACAATACTTAGTTATCATATTACACCAATATAGAAAATTGATAATTTGAAATGCAGCCAACTAAATTAATACACGGCGTTTAATAATTGAAATACCTAAATTGCTTTAAAAAAACGCTTTTTTTAACAATCATACCTAGGTACCTATTAGTTTTTCCTCTTAAATAAACTTACTGGTATGCATTTACTATCGTGTGCACTTCCACTGTGCCCTCTGGTAAATCAGAGGGTAACGGTGGTTGTCTGCTATCTAACCTGTTACAGTTATTTAAAATTACTATGCTGTTAGTTTAAACTGTTGCCTGATATTTTAATGCGAGTCACGCATACTTAGGATTCTAAGCAATGCTGATTGTCACAACATTGGAACTAAAGGGTGTTATAAAAAATATATTAATTTAGTTTTCATAAGGTTTTCAATTTTAAATCGCAGTTCACTTATATTTGTCAAGGATACTTTATTAACATTGAATCATAATAAAAGACTAGTAGAATTGAGAATACATATATTTAGCAATTTGATAAAACAATTATGACACTTGAACACAATGTTTTTATCTTTGCAATCAATGGTGTGATATATTATGTAATGAGTCATTATCACCTCATTGATTGTTAAGATAAAAAAAACATTGTGTGAGGTCGTATCATCAGAAATATTATCATTATAAATTGTTATACGCCTTTATAAGGCCTACTTATGATAGCTAATAAGTTCAGTTACTTATGTTTCCGACTGTACCTTGCATTATTAAAATATTTAAAATTAAAAATTCATTTTGTAGTAAATTACTGAAAAGATTTAAATTATGGCATGAACTTAGTTAAGAATCTATGTTTTAAAGTACAGATGACTGGGCTAACGATAAGCCAATATGAATGAACTTCACAGTTTTTTTTTCACTACATGTTTATACCTTAACTATTTTTATGCATTTATGCGGTAAATTCTTAATGAATTTGCCTATAGAATAAGTATTTGAAGCACTATTTGTTATGTAAGATTTGTAAATTGTTTTAGTAAATGTAAAAATAATGCAAATGCTTAAATTATATAAATTTTGATACTGTTTATGTTCTTTAGTTTTTTTTTTTTCAAAACATTTGTACTACCTACTACATCGATACTTATATTATAATTCAAAATTACTCGGAATGCGGATTGGTGATCACAAACCCGAGCAGTGTCCTAAAGAACCGACACAAAGTAAGCTCGATTCGGGAATTAAACCCAGAACCCCGAGATCTCAGAATAGTACTTAAACCACTAGGCCATCGAGGACATATAAATAAAATACCTGCCAATTCTTCTCATTCCGAATCCAATGGTATAATCACCCTGTAACATTGATTGATAAGAACATCTTTGAAGCCTAAGCCTTTTTTTATATTAGGACAGAGGGGCAAACGAGCAAGTGAGTCACCTGATGGTAAGTGATCACCGCCGCCGATAAGCACCCGAGACCCCCGTGAGGTCGCAGGCGCGTTGCCCGCCTTTAAGGGTGGAATGTGCTCGCTTCTTGAAGGTTTTCATTTCGTATTGCTTTGGAAACACCGCTGCCCCTCCCCATCAGAGTAGTAGCCAAAGCTGCCTAAAATACTTTGATTTGATTTGCATGTTGAAGTGACCGGCTCTTCAAATTCGCCTAAGATTGATACCTTCATTGTGTACTATGAACACATAAAGGCAAGCCACCTGCCATATCGCGGTCTAAATGCATTACCCGCCGCAGCAGTGCATCGGACGCATAGGTCCGGATCAGCCGTGATTAGTGAGACTGCGCCTGCAATCACTTGCCATTTGCCGCCAGCGAGTCACGCGCTAGGTATGCCTCTCGATGTACCACCTAGATAGGCTTTGTGTTGCGTTGTGTATTAGTAAGCCTACACGTAAAGCCTAGGTATGGTTAAGTAATCATAATACATATTATGTGTGTACGCCTCGTTGGTGTGACTTAATTACCTGTGGCTGGCTGAGATATCGGTTTAATTCCCCGATTTGGCCAAAAAGATTTGGATGCGTAATAGTTGCGTAAAAATTGACTTACATTTTTATATTTAAATGACCTGTTACTATATTTTTCTCATAGTCGTACTTTTATGTACAGTCTCAAAGCAAAATTAAACGTCATAATAATATGTTATATTATAAAGGACAAGTTTTTACTTATTTCTTTACGTTTTGATTGCTTAACAATACCTACTCGTGGTCTCAAACCGACCAACTTTTTGTTAATTTTAAACCAAACTAACCACTTTTAAGGATAAGGATAGAAAGAAAGAAGAAAAAAAAATAGGTCAAAGACAAACCATTACGCAAAGAAAAACAGTGATACAGGGGAAGATTACATGACAAAGAATAATTAATTAAACAGACAGAGGTCAACCTGGTTTTCGTCTAGGCTTAAGCTGCTGTGACATTTAGATCTCACATATTACCTAGCCAAACAAAGCTAAGTTATTGTCTGATTTCATTGAAAAATCTAACGAAAAATTCATTAGAACTAACAACAATGCGAACAAATGCCGAATACCGACTGGCATTTGATGAACAAGCGGTCGATTTGCCACGCGGAATTTTTGGAGTTATTCGCCTAATAAAATTGAATCCCGCCCGATCTGCGGTATGGATGCATTTTGGTTCACCGAATTAAAGGCAAACACAGCAAGCTAAGTAGATAACTAAACCAGAAGTTACATGCAAGCTAGACTTTTAATTGATGATAGCCCCATTTCACAGTTCCTTGTTCCTTTGCCTTATTATTCCTAAAGGTGAAAGCCTACATGGTTTTGTTTTAGCTCCAGAAATATAAACATAGGAGTTAGTAAGAAGTTATTTGATAGGCACGCAGCCCGCCTCGTAGTAAGCGGTCCTTGCGGCACAATCTATTGAAGGAACTTTAGCCAGAAAGTGTAATTCAATTGCTGCCACATTGGCGCTAAGAGAATAGGGACTGTACCTTTTAATAGCCTTCCGCCCGCGGTTTCACCCGCTCATAATGCTCTTTTTTCAAATATCCCCCTCAAGTAAGATCAAAAGTACTCTATGTCACCCGGGGATAGTGTAGCCTTTCCAACAGTGAAAGAATTATTAAAATTGGTTCAGCAGTTTCGGAGCCTATTCAATACAAACAAACAATCAAATCCTCTTTACAATATTAGTATAGATACGTAGGTTTATTATGTATGTATGAGTACCTACCTAATACCTTGGTGAGATTAGGTGGGCTATTCTAACAGAAATTATATGATACCTACATTCCTAGTTAAAGCAGCAATTTTATCATCATAATACCTAACATAATTGTGTCAAAAAACCCTTGTGAGTTTGTTTGAAAAACGATAAACGGTAATTATTATGTTAAGATTACTTAATTATTATTAGATGAATATAATTCTTGTTTTAGAATGTTATCAAAAATATGCTTTGCTGGTTTGATTGTATCAAAAATATGTGTGTTATATCAGTAGAATTATTACATATGCTGTTGTCTGAATTATTGCTGGTTACATAATGGGATTGTTTTAGAACTACAAAAAGATTCTAGGTTCAGCGAACCCGCTAGGGCACTGATATATGGCCTAGTCAGTCAGCATTTTCTTTGATTCACATAAATGGATTGAGAAATCTACTATCCTTACTTTTCCTGATTATTATGTTGTGATGGATGGAATAAAGAAATATCACGTTGTGATCTTGATAAGATACCTTCCCTATACGTTATGGTATTTCTCCTCTACAACACGTAACGCACGTTCAATATTAGTATATAAGCTGCACTCAGTAATAAAGATGGATCCATTCACTCTACATAAGACTGGTTTCATTCCTCTACCTACTCTACCCATCAGCCTCCATCACATGGGGGCCCTGGAGGCCCAACACCACATGGCGACCGTGACATCGTGACTGTTTCGGACAAATAGTAGTGAACTTCATCGGTGTCAAAGCTACGAGGAGTCGAATTTATCAAGCAACCAGAACCAGAGGAGATCAACTTTTCCTTGCTGCTGTGGCTTCATCTACCAACCATGGAGACGTCGAAAAATTTGTAAGTGTACAAGCCTATTTTTTCAACCTTCTAACCGGGATCACGGGATAACGGACTGATTAGGAGCTGAAGACAAAGAAGATGGCCCTACTAGAAGATAAACTTCTGCAGCCGTTTTACTGCAAGAAGCGCGCTGGAAAGGTGGAGATACAAAATGGAGGCGCCGCCGGGAGTTCTCGGGGGCCTGATGCCGCCATCCAGTGTAAATAATGTATGTGTTTAGTGTAATGTAGGTGGATATAATTTTGTTTTGTTGTAGTTACTGTTGGTTATATATTTACAATATGTAGATTGTTAATTTTCAATTTAATTTTTAAAATTCTTAACCGCTCTGTTAGCAATCCAGGATTTAATTTTATTTAGGTATTATAGTGTGAATTTCTTTTAATATTCGTGTTGCGTTTTGTTTTTCAATGGAATGTACGGTTTGGTTTTACTTAAATAGCATCAATATATTACAATAGACAGCAAGGTCAATAACAAACGACGGTTTTAGCGCGTACAAGCGAAAATTTTGTCACGTCAGCGAAGTTCAGGCACGCGTTATGAACTCAGTAGCGCATAGTAAACATTTTATTAATTGATGATTAAAGTTATATATAATGTTATTACATAACAATAACATTTTCAATGTCACAAAAGTAGTGTTTATTTATAATTTTTTAATTTTTGGTAACGTTTAAAGGAGACTTTGGATAGGAAAATGAATGACAATTTTAGATGAGGAAATAATTTGGCTAATGAAGTAGGAAGTGCAATTGGACTGATCACCCAAAAGTAATATCTTATTTTTATAAGTCAAAATATTCATTAAAGTAGTGAAAGATATAGAATGATATTTAATTTTGTGAATTGAATGACGTGTTATTATAATATTATTATTACGATTTTTTTTTTGTGAAAGATAGAGAGAGATATTTAATTTTGTGAAATGAATGTGTTATTATATTAATATTATTACGGGGTTTTTTTAAAGAAGTATTAAATGTTGTGGTACAAATATGGTACATTAGAGATCAGATCCTTCATAAACGCGATCTGAACGATGTTCATCGCTAAACACTGTTGGAGACAGTATAGTCTTAAAATTGTGATACTCTATTTTGATAATTGAGGTACAAGTGAGGGTCTAATCCTTCCATTCGATCATGGTGAGAACGAAGTTCCTCCGTGAGATGAGTTGGAGTCCAATGAAGACTTAAAATATGAACTCCTCAAGTAAAGGTTGTTGTTGTAATACACAAAATACCTCGATTTATATTTTTGTTTATAAAATAAAGTACCAAAGAAAATTGGCCAAAAGGTGCCAAAATGAGAAATATATGTACCAAGAGTAATATACTCGTATTGTTGAGGGCTCTACATTTTGCATAGATCAGGATTCTCTACTATGGGAGGCGCGCCGAAGACGCAACTATAGGAGATCTGATTAAAATATGTAAACATGTTATTGTAGAAGTCGTAATATGTACCGAGAAATGGTGAAAATAAATTGTATTGAGTAAATTATGTTGCGAAGAATAAGCAAAGGGTTATGCAATGTTAATGTTGATGATTAATACGAAAAACGATTGTGTATAGGAGGAAATAATGAGACAAGTCAAAGTATAAAAGGACACAGGAATGTCTTACTAATATTTTGTGTTATAATATTGTGTAAATGAAATAATGAATAAATGTGTCATAATGTTGAACAAAATACGTACGTTGCCAAGTTATAGATTATGAAAAATAAAAGTTCCCTATAAATTGAAAAAAGGAGTAATTATGATGATTATGAGGGTTATTTATACTTGAACTATTAACTACGTAAATTATGACGTAAAAAATATGATTGTATCGATATATTGTTTAATCTTTTTGTGAAGGAAAATAAATGAGTGTAATGTTAATGATAAAAATATTATGTAAAATTAATTTCATATGAAAGAGGAACTACTCGTAATAGAGAATAATAGAATACTCGTATGTTATGAGAAATTTTATTTTCAGATTTTCTGTATTTTGTATAATAATGGTTTATTAATGTTAATGGTAGGCAAATTATTTTGACCAAATGTTTTTTTTAAAAGTTGAATAACTAGTACTATGTTATTTTTTTTGAGAAGTATGCGATTGCTAACAGAGGCGAAATGTTTTGTATTATTGTTAATTTTGAGAGCTATAGTCAAATTGTTATTTTTTTTAGAGGATATAGAACCTAATCTAAAGATATTAAAAAATAATAAAGCATATATTATACATAAGAATAGAACTAAAAAGTTCATAGATTAAGGGCACTCTTCTCAGGGGAGGGACGCCTAACGTTTCAGGGGAGGTGTGATGGATGGAATAAAGAAATATCACGTTGTGATCTTGATAAGATACCTTCCCTATACGTTATGGTATTTCTCCTCTACAACACGTAACGCACGTTCAATATTAGTATATAAGCTGCACTCAGTAATAAAGATGGATCCATTCACTCTACATAAGACTGGTTTCATTCCTCTACCTACTCTACCCATCAGCCTCCATCACATGGGGGCCCTGGAGGCCCAACACCACAATGTGAACAAAATGTTCATGCATTCTCGGCGCGCCGAATGGAGTTTACTTGCTTACTTACTTCGGCGACAAATCGTTAATATTATAATTAGTAAATATTGGACAACATCACATACATTGATCTGACCCCAAAGTAATTAGCTTAAGCACTTTTGTTATGAGTATCAGAAACAACGAAGGTACCACAAATATTATACTTAAATACAAATATACATCCAGACACAGGACAAACACAAATGTTCATCACATCAGTGTTTGTCCTGGGTGGGATTCGAACCCACGACCCTTAGCGCATAGGGCAGGGTCACTACTAAATGCGCCATCGGGCCAGTCAATATGCTTTACTACTACTATGTAGATGTATTAGGTGGTACTTTGCTTAATCAGCAGTAATTCAACGTTGTCCATAGTCATCAGTCAGTTCAGCGATGCAAGCCGCTTTGAACCGGCAATAATTCGATTGCATCCCCGCCGCGGGGTAAGGGTAAGACTACACATTACATCAAACTCAATTTCTTTTTCGATATGAGTCTGTATATTCAACTGATTATTAATTGAGGTATTTACCAACCCCACAGGAGAAAACAGTCACACTATGAGCTTTGGCTCTATTCCGGCAAAATTAATGTATGTTCCGAACACTTATAGAAGCCAAGGAGTGAAGCTGTAGCGTCCCTCAACGAACTGAACATAATGTGTGGCTTACCATCAGTAGCTAACTTTAATATGCCGACTTAAGTCACTTAAAAATGCAGTCCGCATCGCAAATACTTTGATTGATTGAAGTGAAGATTACTTTCTGAATGGATATGTATGGTGTGACCCTAAGTCCCAAGCTGGCACCGGACAAGTTCTAACGCGGTTTGCGTCTTGGTTTGGGGAAACATCTTATGATGTGCTTTTACTGCTTGCAGGAGCCAAGATATACATCTCTTTAATCGTTAATAATTGCAAAAGCAAAATTTTATAATTTGACTGCAAATTGCCCAAATAGTCGGTTGTAATTCAAATCCGCAAAACAAAGCTCCGATATAGCTTTAAAATATTTGAATGACAACAGTAGTGTACGTAGTTTTAAGGGAAAATTTTTGTATATAACAAATATTATATAAATATTACAACTAAAACTGAATTTGAATTTTTTGCTATTGGAAATGTTTTTATAAGCTTCATTTTTGTGAATTGTATTATTCGTTCAGAATAAAATTCAAAAGGTTTTGTACATTTAAATTTTGCGCACAGACAAACAAAGAATGAAAACTTTACAAC
Organism: Mecyna flavalis; assembly: GCA_949319885.1. Lineage (NCBI taxonomy): Eukaryota > Metazoa > Arthropoda > Insecta > Lepidoptera > Crambidae > Mecyna > Mecyna flavalis. Next base: position 13,206,769 of record OX439431.1, on the reverse strand, counting down.
AGTAGTTTCCACATTTACATAGTAAAATGTTCCGGAGTGAGCTGAGACTGATATTTTTATGTACGGAACCATCCGTCTGGTTTACTGCCGCCGCCCTGCGTGTCGTAAACTACCCGCAAGTACGTACCCTATGGAATGGTAAAGAACGCAAGTAATCTACAATGCCACAACACTCATGCTTAAATATTTACACGGTAGCATCGAATTTTTGCTTCTTGCAACTCCGAGAGTCAAGAAAAGTCTTCTTCCTCCGGGCGTTTTGTATCAATCTAGTCAAGGTATGATTTGGCGAGTCCTGTTATTGCCAGACAGGCACGCAGTCCACCTGATGGTAAACGGTCACTGCGGCCTATTCCATTGAGGGACACTTCACCAACTTTTAACTGTGCAGTTTTCTCACGAAGTTTTCCGTCCGCCTGTAGCAAAATCCCACTTTGAATATTCTGTAGAGCGACTGTGGAGCGACGTATGAAACCACTAAGTTTCCTCTCTATCATCCGATTGAAGGCAAAAGGCGCTGGGTTTACTTCTACGCCTTAAAACTTAACCCCGTGTGCTTTTTTTTGCCGGTGGTATCATGAGTGACGAATGACAACAGGTTTTTAGCCTAGGGGACTCAGGGTTGGTCACAAGAGACATCATCATCATCATCAACAGCCCGTAATAGTCCACTGCTGGACATAGGCCTCTCCAAACGCTCGCCACGCTGATCGATCGGTCACTCGCATCCAGCTCCTGCCAGTCATCTTGCGTAGATCATCGCTCCATCTGACCTGAGGGCGTCCTACACTACGGTCACAAGAGACGGAGCACAAAAATATTGTAGTTTCCCAAAGGGGATATAACTTAAGAGACGGGTCACAGATTCGCATTCGCGTATTCCTCCATTGCTCCACACAAGACAGACTAAGCAACCAACAATAGCATAGACCACCATTGATCTCACCAGGCGAACTCCGGAACTCCTAATCAATTAGTAATCATAGCTGCGTGCCTATTGACTTTATAATAGGTCGTAGCGCACACATAATGAGTCGAATGTTCAGCATTAATTGGTTTGCAAATCCAATTAGGCGGGCTCCTGTACGCATTAGGCACGTGCTGGTCATTATCGGTCGCTAATGACCTGTCGAAGCAGGCGGGTTAAATGAAGTATTGTAATGTAGTTCAATGATTAATACTATAACTTTTTACCTAACCCTTCAACCCTTCTTACTATGGTTTGGTTGGTAGTCACAGGACACTAAGTACTAGCTATCTCAATATCTGACAACACCAACTCGGCATCTAATACCAAATGAAATGGTTAGTAGTAGTGATATAAATAATATTATGTAGTAGTACTTACACTTATGTTATGGTTATCAAAAACAACAAAGGTATCATCTATATACTTAAATAAAAATGAATTGCTGTTCGTTAAGTCTCGCTAATACTCGAGAACGGCTGAACCAATTTATTTAACTAATTTTAGTCTTGAAATATTCGTGGAAGTCCGGGGAAGGTTTAAACGATGAGAAAATATGGGAAAATTGCGAGGAAAATACTAAAGTAAGTGATACGAAGTTCATCGGGTCAGCTAGTCAGTATATTTCGTCTTCATAAACTTATATAAATTTAGTGACAATTTTATTATTATAGACAGATACTTCAGTTAACAATGTTCCTTTCTATAGATAAATACATAGTGTGATTGTTTTTAAAATTAAGTAAACAAGCAAGTTAAATTAATTTTGAAAACAAATCATAATTTCCTCCTCCCTCTAGCGTGGCTGCACACAATGTTTGCGCATCCCAAGTGTTGCTGCGGCCGGCTGCAGGCTGCAGTGTTTGCAACGAAGCTGTGTTTGTTCCATGGTGGAACAAAATCTAGCCGCATTTATTTATTTATAAACATTCCGCGGACATCTGTGCAGTGAGTAAGTTTGTTGTATTTGTGGATTTCTAGTCTGTTTCTTCTTTTTGGGCCGGTTAGTCGTCAAAAAGCGAGCACTGGCTCGTCCCTTTCAAGCGGGAAATCGGAACAATTTGAGGGTATTTAGTAGATAGCTGATGGACAAACGCCTTTAGTGCAAAGTCGTAGATTTTTGACCGCCTCCGTGGAACAGTGGCTAAGTCGCTCGGGTATAGAAACGGAGATCGTGGGTTCGATTCCCATCTTGGGTCTGGTTGGTGGTAGGACTTTTTCAGAGTCCGACTGGCTAGCTACCACCCGCAAAGGTGAAATCTGCCGCCATAACAGTTTAGGCTGTATTCCGACAATATTAATGTGGGAGCCAGTACACTTGAAATCAGAGGCTCGAAGATCAGATGAGCCTACAATCTTGCAGCACATTGAGCGACACTCGCAGGTAAAGCTTCATTTAATGGAATAGGCCGCAGTGGTCGCTTACTATCAGGTGGGCTGCGTGCCTGTCTGCCAACTGACCTAATATAAAATCAAAGTCCCATTATACACAGCCACTGCGGTTATTTTATGAATTCTTCATAACAATGCGTTACCACTTACGCTAATGCAAGACAGCTTTCACTGCGAAACATACAAAAATATTATGTTGTAAGGTAATGTTATGTGTTTTGTATGTCCCTAAAAAAATAAGACATCGCAACTTCAAGATGTATTGTTTTTGGTTGTACATACACCATTATAAACAACTTCCAACATAATTTATTATTTAATAATATAATTATCTACTTTGCCCACTAAATCAAATAGCGCGGGCAAATTGTCATTTAATAATATTGACCATTACCGACACGTTATCAATGCAGCTATTAAAATAAAAATCGATCGATTAGTGGGTCTTGTGACAAAGATTTGTATCATTGTTTGCACCAATCATTTCATTATAGCCATCTTTTTCCCTTGTCTTATGTATCGTATCCTTCGATCTTTATCTTTTATCAATGAAACAGTTTTAATGGCTGCATAAATTTCAGCACAAAACACTATCATCTTAACATATCCTTGAATTTAATGGCTACTTATTGGACCAATTTCATGGACCCTAACATGTACCTATGTTTTAAAACTTTTGTTTCAATGTTTGAATTAATACATAAGCGTATAAGTACTTACCTCTAATACTATCTACAAAATTTACCCATACATGAGATGCTTATAATAAGTTTCTAACTATAAAATCATATACAAGTTTAACGCTGTTGTTTGCCTAACAAATATTGGCAAACCGTAGCCATGTTATTCTCACTACAACCTGCAATGTTTGCGAAGCGTTGTTTGCTTTTCAGCGGTATGTGAAATGAAATCTAGGTTCGTTTATTTAGCTTGTAAAGATATGGTAGTTTCAAATATCCCCACGGTGAAATCTGCCGCTTTGGCTGTGTTCCGGCAATATTAATGTGGGAGCCAGTGCACTTGAAATCAAAGACTCGAAGATCAGATGAACCTACAGTCTGGCAGCTCACTGAGCGACGCTTCCCGGTGAAGTGTCCCTCAATGGAACGCTTACCATCAGGTGGGCTGTGTCTGCCAACTGATCTGGTATAAAAAAAATACCAAGAACTTTTGGACTGGTAGATGATTCCTGTGTGCCAGTGGAAACGGGCCAAAGCAATTTTTCTTAGGGAGTATGCCACAAATACCTTTGTTTATTATGGTACATAGTATCCTCTGTGTGAGCTATACTACCTTTTCCTGCAATAACACGGCATTCTTCGAAATAAAAAGTAATGTTTGTCAATTGAAGCTCCCAAACTATTCCCATACCAAAAATTACGTCGTTCCGTTGACTTTGTTGCCACGTGAAAGAAGGACTACAAAAACACTTCTGTATCTGTTAAACTACAGGAACTGTGCTTTATATTTTAAAGGATAAATAGTCCTTATATTCTAGTCCTGTCCAAATCCGTGAAAGCGTAAAAGTCAGACTTTTCGTGGTACTTTCGAATTGTAAATAAGTATGGATTCTTACTCCATTTTTTAAGTTTTATAAAAAAAGCTCATACCTTATTCTGCCTTAGTGTACTTAATCCTGCCATATTCCTAATTACACCGTAAATATATGACCCAGAAAGCAATCAGCAAGCAAACAACCGTGCCTACTCATTTGAGGCCGATTGCAAGAACAGACATAAACGGAATTAGTACGCATTAAAATTGTCTACGGCCCATAAAGAGCACCAACTAGCTCCGTACAATGTTACTGTACGAAATAAAACTACTAGCCGAGACACCGTTGAGAAACAAAAAGCTTTGGAAATGGGAATTGTTTAAATGAGTATGTGTTGTGATAGAGAATTTTTAAACAAAGACGGAGGCAAACGAGCGTGTAACACCTGATGGCAAGTGAACACTTGCGACTAGGTCTAAAAGACTCAATTGAAATATAAATCTATGCGATATTAAAATGAAAATCGCCTATGGAAATTAGTCAGGTAGGTTGTTGTGCTCCTTAATACTTCCTTAAATCATGTGATATAATCAGATCAGGTTTGTAATCTATCACAAACCCGAGCTGTCGAAGAAAATACAGACCTTAAACGATCCGTTAATAAGTGCTTTAAATATAGGTACGCTTTCTAATTACTTATGTTTAATAAGTCAACGGTTGACCACTATCTCACCCCTAAGACGCTAAACCTAGTTCCCTGCGTGCGGTCAAACTGTCAGAGAGAAAGAATTTCATTATCGTACGGTGGCCATCGCACCCGCGTCACCCCACGTCACACGGACACCCTTGAGGACACCCCTTCGCTACTAAGCTAAAATGAAGAAGAAATGGTGTATTCCACTTGCATGAACCTTGTAGCATCTCATCTTGTTAGTAAACAAAAGTTTTTCCTACAATAACTTTCCTCATGCACTGCGAAGTCGAAACCTACAAACAATATAATATTTGCTTGATTACGAACTCATGAAAAAATTTGGAAAAATAAAACGAAAATTAAACGTCGGGTTTTATGTAAAAAAGATTTTAATAGACCGCCAGTTTATTCGTTTGCGTTAATTTTATTGCCCAATAATTATAATAGTACTAAGAAAGTTGACAAAACAAATCATCTAAATCTTGTACGAAGACATGTATGTACCTACGTAGGCGTACAACTTTAGAACGTCTGCACCAAATAAGATTAGATAATATGTTATTATTTTTATCGTAGGTATGTCATAATCGTAAGATGTGTATCTAAAAAAATACACAGCTGGGACGGGGAGTTTATGTATATTGGAAATTGTTTTCAACTTAAATGACCTAACCCAACATTATTCTACGAGGGCGCACCAGTGGTCATTGCACTCGATCATGCTCGGACGATTATCGGCGGAGCACTACATGCCATGTCAGCGACAAGAGCGCGTGTAGAGGGCACCCTCTGCCCAGTGACGGCTGGAATTAGGACAAGAGGTTAGCATACTACTGCCACGCATTTAGGCAACTGGAACATAGCTCGATTTGAGGCAACGACTAGACTAGGTTAAGAAACTCCGAAAACAATTGTTTTACTTAATGTTTATCTTTAAATACGGCTTTTTATACGTATCTTACCCTTTTATACTTTACTTAATTGGCAAACCCTGAATATCTGCATACAAAGTTGTTTGTATAACATAATATTATAATGTCTGTTATATAGGAGAAAAAATAAGGAAATGCAATGAAAGACCTACCCCAACATGTCCCTAATAGAGCGCCCCAGTGGTCAATGCAAGCACTCGATCATGCTTGGTCGATTATCAGCGGAGCACTACATGCAATGTCAGCGATGAGAGCGCGTGTAGAGGCAGCACCCTCGGCCCAGTGACGGCTTTGAATTAGGACAAGAGGTTATCTTATTGCTGCCATGCGTGTATGCCAGTGTTGGGCAAATTTTAATTGCAAGAACAATTAATGATTAACAATTAATTAATTGTTAATTGTGACCACAACAATTAACAATTAATCAATTGTAATTGTGAAAAACCACAATTAACAATTTATCAATTGTAATTGTGAAAAATGACAATTAACAATTAATCAATTGTTAACTGTATTAGTAGCAATTAACAATTAATTATTTTTTAATTGTTTTTTTAATTGCAATTAAAAATTACATTTAAAAAACACTGCTGTATAATATAAAGCCGGTAATCGGCATATATAAATATACAATATACTGCCTCTGTGGTACAGTGGTTAGAGCGTCGGGCTCTAATACCCGGAGGTCGTGGGTTCGAATTCCGCGGGGAGCATCACTTTGTGTGATTGTTTCCAGTTTGAGTAGGACATTCCAAGTGGGTCTGGTTTCCCTTGTAAGCGGCAGCGCAGACGGCACACTTTTAGTGCGAAAGAGTCTGCGGCGCATAAAAAGTCTGTCGCGGATTTTTCACAGACTCAACGCACACGACGCACACATCTTGATCATCAAGATTGTATACGTGACGTGTGTAAGAGCGAGAGGCGAGAGTAATGTACTCGTGCGGGCCGACAAAATGAACACGTTAAGATTTGAAATGATTTTTTCGTATACCTACGCTGTGGAAATATTTATTACTGCAACATTGTTATACATAAAAATTAATACAAGTTTTTTTTTTATGTAGAAAGAAAGATCTAGAAAAAAAAATAGCTATAGTTACAACCTTTGACCACATTTTGATTCGTCTTAAGTCTAAAATATGTACTTTTAGCTTGATTTTCCTAAATCTTTACTAATTTCATTTTGATACATAAAGTTAATTGTTAGTTTTAATATATATAATAAAAATGATTTATTTTCTCTCACAAAGGTAAATAGGTACAATAATAGTTGGACTTAAATGCTATGTTTTGTCTGTTTTTCCTTGTGTGTGAGAGACTGGTGCCTGAGAGAGGCTTCGTATGAAACCCGTGATACAGGTCACCAGTGCTCCGACCCCCAAGTTGTTCTTAATATAACAGTGGTACAGTAGTTAAAGTGTTTTACATTGTTTTGTAAAACAACTAAAAAAGTTAATTGCAATTAATTTAATTGTGAGTTGCAATTGACACACGTTAACCAAATTAATTTAATTGCAAGGTGCAATTAAAGTTTAATTGCGATTAATTTTAATTGCAATTAATTTAATTGCAATTACTTTTTTAGTCAATTGACAAGATGATTGACAAATTAATTGATTAATGCCCAACACTGGTGTAGGCAAATGCGACATGGCATACATATCTTTATCCTAATCAAGTCATATCATAGGACGAAGAAAGAAGCTTGTTCCAAATTCTTTCGGGGATGTACTACAATCGCGTTATCTTTTTAGAACGCATATTTTGATAAATGTTGATAATTAGTATAATTATTAACTCGTAAATAAGATTGTTATCAACTTAATTTCGCAATCTTTAATCACTCATTCTTCAATGAACCAATTTCGATCAAGGGTATTTACTTTGATATAAAGTGATTCATGAAAATCATGATAAATTATAAGATTAAAAATGATAAACATATACTATAAAATTTATTACATCTAATAAAGTAATCCCTTTTGAATTAGGGACGAAACAGCGAACGAGTCACCTAGAAAAGTATGCAATTCCCCTTCCTAATGTTAGGGAAAAGTGTGCACCACAGTTAATTTTCAAAATGATAATTATGTTTTAATAATGATTTTGATTTTAATCACTAAAATTCAGGATTTGGCATGCCTAGCTATTACGTTATAGATAATGCCGTCTAACCTACTTAAAACTTGATAGGGGAACCAGAGAAATTAGATCCTGGTTAAAGCCATTCAACTGTGAAGGAATCTTTATAATATTTTCAGTCACTGCCGCGGTAGATATATACACTAAAAATCCATAAATGCGCACCGAGGGTAAAACCATGCTTAAAACCAATCTGCTACCATAGCTTTTGGTAACATTAATATTAAACAACTACTACCACAGTCTTACTAAAAAATACACTCAATCAAACCGAAGTAAACTTGAAGATTAAAAATAAACACGAAAGCAAGTGATCCGACAAATAAGTAAACTACATTCAGTCAACATTATCAAAAGGATCAGTAAAACGATGTCCCTCCGCTGCCGGTGACAGATAAAAACCGAAGGTCTGGGCGGTGAGGTGCCATCGTCAGCGTGTTTACTCGCCCCGGAGCTGTTTGTTCCTTTACCCTTAACCTAACCTTTGGTTGTGGTCCATAGATAGAGATTATAGCGTTTTGATAGGCTCACCTTTTGCACACGAAACCACGGTGTTCAGTTACATACTTATACACATATTTAAAATTTAGATACTTTAAGAGAAAAAGATGGTGGATCTTCTACTCGAATGCGCTGATTGTCTGTCGTATAACCTCGATCTTACAAAAGACCACAGTCCATAGAACGAGGGTAACCGATACCGAAAGCCTAAACGCTACCATCTCGCTAGACTCTTCGTTATAATTCTTTTAAAATAATGGCCTCACCAACACTTACATAAATGCATCACTGAAGGTCTGGATTAACTCACCTGAAACAATAAAAAAGGAAGGTAAATAAAAAGGTTTTTACAGAAACAAACATTAAACAAATTCGACTTTTTGTATGAACAAGTCTTCGTGACAAAGTCGCGACCTCTCTTCGCTTAATACCTAGGCCTATATTGATTCCGCTACTCCGTCTCCGACACTTTACATATTGCTTATTTAGCATTATTTCATCTGCATGCCTCTATTTGTCTTTCGTGTTCTGCTGATATTGTTATCGCAATCCGGCGAGGTGGGGCTACGGCGGAATCTTGTGAATTTTGATTTTGAAGACATCATCAAAACTTGCTTCGGTACTGAGTAGGGAAGCGCTTTGTAAGAAGTTTAAGTGTGAATCAGCTAATTTAATGGGGTATTTGATTAGGATTTATACGTTGCCTTCACTTTAGTTAGTAGATAAGACAGTATTATCTAATATTAGACAGTATTATTTAATAATTATATTTCTCATTATAATGATTTAGAATCAGGTGATTACAATAGTGTGTAACTGAATTGGTACTTGATACAGGTGCATAAGATTTCGAGAACGTTCTAGTGGAGTGCTCGGCCTGGCGACACGAGCGGCGGTACGAATTGCAAGTGGCTCTAGGCGGTGCACACCTCTCGTTATTAACTATGGTGAGTGCCATGGTTGTCGACAAGAGAGCATGAGAGGCAGCCGCCTATTCCGGCAAGACAGTTATCTCGCAGAAGAAGGCAGCGGAGAGTGAGCCGGAAGACGATCCCTTGGCAGCTTCCCTCCAGTGTAGACGGCCGGTTCGTCTGACCACGGGTGATCCGCGTACGAAGGTAGTCCTTCAATGCACTCATTACATAAAGTCACCCAGTCACGTCTGAGAATTATCTACATAGTATCTCGCCTGCATGGTGTGTATGTATTGTGCTTAAAAGCATTCTACTCCGCGAAAAAAAGAGTCTTTGCAAATTTTGAAAATTAAAGATGTATCTACATATATTTGAAATATCTATATTTTAAAGTATAGCCAACCAAACCCAGGATGCATTCGAATCCACAGCTCAGGAATAAAATTCGAATCGCGGCAGCACAGTACCACTGGGACTACATAAACATACAAAACATCTTCCGAAACGGAAGAAAAATGCTAATGCTAATAAGAAACCTTTAAAAGTTCTCGGGACAAGCCATCAATCGTAAAAACGCTACGGAGCGCAATCGCTAAAGTAGGAGGGAGTAGGTAGGGGCGACGGAAACGATACGGCCTTCCAGAGAAGGCTCAAGGGATTCGCGGCGTCACCGTCACGAAATCTCACTAAGGATTTCATCTGTCATAATTTTTGGGCTGTAACACAGTTGTGAGAAACAAAAACGCGACGAACACATTATTTTATCGTGACTGTACACACCCAGAATTAGTGTTACCTTCATGTTGATAACGAATACAGACTCGTAATATCATAAAAAATGTCTTTGGTGGTTAGAAAAAGTAGGTGCGAAGAAGTTATTAAGTAGTATTTAGAAAACATTCAATAAGGATCTTCGTTACTTTACGTTGACGTTGTAATTTTTCTAAATGTAAATATCAGTATTTTAGTATTTAATGTTAGAACCGTCACATCCCTTATTAATACTCTTTCATTGTGATTATACTGAATGAGATCAAATATTTCTTAAAAGTGAAAGATCTTCGGGCTAGGTAGTGTATAAAGTCTGATTTCTTGCGACGAAAAGTAGCATCTTATAAATACGATTGAACATCAACCATCGTGAAGGTTTAGTGCCGAATGCTCACGAGTTTACGACGCTTTTTACGTCACCACTGGTTGTGCCGGAATACGTATTTACGAGGTTACACGTTTGATTCCTGTCTTCGATCAGCGCTTGTCAGGTGCTTTTTACAAGCTATATAATGGATTTTGGCGGTTTTATTGTTATACGCTTAAGCGTTCGAGGATATGACACTGGTGAAGTAATAAAGTTGGTTCTACTGCTTCCATATTTGAGTTTTTGTTAAAAACCATGTATTACATATTTTTAATTTTGGTGAAAACCAAAAATTATGGCCTGAAAGATATAATTGAAAAACATCTATGACAATAAAAATAAATATTAGATGGTGGTAGTAAACTTTACAAGGTTTCTACTTCTGAACCGCGCTAGTATTGCTTTTATCGTTCTGTACATATATTAATCGCCCAAGTCTACAGAGAATAATTATACTTATTAATATTATCATGTATAAAATTATAAAACTCGAAAACGAAGTTCTACATACCAACATGTGAGTTTTTATTCACACACAATGGAGCAATATAACAGTTGGAAAATAATTTGACCTTCCAGTTTAAATACACTACCAGCTCTGCTATTTATGAATTAATGCTATACAATTTTATCTTCTCACATCATAGCATAATAACGTCACATTATCTCAGAAATATACAATGACATTACAACCACAGCCAGGATGAGAGGACACATATTAGCAGAGAGAATGCCATCACGACAGGATCACAGAGCCAAGGGTTCCGTCTGACCACCGCCATTTAAAATTCCTTACACGAGGAACGAAGTATTTAATTTTGCACACTCATGTTGCTGAATTTTTAATGGCGCTTCCTACTTTTACGACTTACGAAGGGTTACGCAAGGATTACGCCTCGTTTCGTGAATTTACTCTTAAACGAGTTACTGTGAAATTTATCTTTTGAATAGCCCTTTTCACAAATAACAAAAGCTGTTGTGGAGTATCAAACCGCGTTTTCAGGTTTTCTTTATAATCTTTTAATTCTCAATTGAAATAGAAATATATGCAGTAGATTTAAGGCTGAAAATGTTTGTGAGAATTTGTGATGTTGCCAATAAAATTTTAAGTAACAAGTAACAAGACCAAGTGTTCTTACTATGTATTCAATCAAAATCAAAATCAAAATATTCTTTATTCATGTAAACTTGTATCAATCGTCAATTACAGAGTGACTCTACCACCGGCTTCGGAATGCAGTCATCTGCCGAGAAGAACCGGCAAGAAACTCGACAGTTACTCTTTTTGTTTACAATTTGTTTGTTACAATTACTGATTAGTTTTAGAATACCAAGCCATACAGTATAAAGTATAAGAATGAGACTATAATCGAGAAAAATCCGTGATCCGTACAATGACGTTCAATGTATTCCTTAATTCTTGTAATTTTGGAAGGACAACGAGTTGACATGGTCGAAGAGAGATCAGGCGCAGGACCAACGGCTTTACGTGCTGTCCAAAACATGTAAGGAAATGTTTTTATTTTGTTATTAGTGGGTACTAAGAACAAAAAAAAAAATTCGTCACAAATACTCACTTCTAATAAAAGTAAGTAAGTACTACTAGAGTAAATACCTACTTCTAGAGGTGTTGTCCGTATAACACGTAACGTTCCATGTTTAACCAAAATTAAAAGCAAAAGCATGCTTAGAGAAAACTTTTCTTTAAAATTGTCTGCAATAAATTCATTAGCCCCGTTTGTCAACAGCAAGTACTGGCAATCAAAATATAAACGAATTAACAGCTCACTTTAATGTTGCAATTTCACTGGCAACCTCCCCATAGTAAGACCCTATACCATGCAAATAAGGACTTGTAGGCAGTCTCATAAAACTTTATTGACTGGAGTTAAAAATAACCAGCATATTGTTACATTGATGCAGTTAGTACGAAAATAAAGGCAGCACACACTATGCTTATGGATTTTAAATTCTCAACTTTTTATCATCGTCATCATCATCATCAGCCCGTAACAGTCCACTGCTGAACATAGGCCTCTTCAAATGTTTGCCACGCTGATCAATCCTCCTGCCAGCCATCTTGCGCAGATCATCGCTCTACCTGACCTGAGGGCGTCCTATACTATGTTACATTTACCGTGACGCGGTATCTACTCTAGAACGTTTACCCCAACGGTTATCGGTTCTACGGCTGATATGGCCAGCCCACTGCCACTTCAGCTGGCTAATCTTGCGAGCTATGTCGGTGACTTTGGTTCTCTACCGGATCACCTCATTTTGGATACGATCCGGCTGCTCTGCGGGATCAACTTATTTATAAACAAGATTATTTGGCAAACAGGCACGTAGCCCACCTCATAGTACGAGGGCCACTGAGGTCTATTCCACTGAGGAAGTATTAAACATAAAGCGTGATTAAATGTGCTGCCTCATCGTAGGTTCTTATCATTTCAAATGTCACACAGAGTTGTAATGTCGGCAGATTTCATCTGAAGGAGTTTAATCCAAACCTTTGGTATTCAGAATAGATACCTAAATTTATATTGCTATCATATTTTAGTCAAATCAAATCAAAACAAATTAATTTATTTGCCTTAAATAGTTTAATTTAAGGCATTTAAGGTTTAATTTCAATTAACAGTCAACATAAATCGAAGGGCGACATTCGCAGTCTACGCGACCCCTTACAGCTAAACATGAATTAATATCGAGCAAACTCCGACCGCTCCAACTAGCCTAACAAGCCTGTGAAATGACGAAGCCTGATTGCGCAGTTAACCACTGTTTGCCAAAGAAAATAAACTTCTTTAGTTACTCAATGCAACCGCCTACTTTCTGTATCGGGTCTTTCCACATTGTGCCAACGATTTTTCTAGCGATATTTTTTCCACATTCTACTGATTTTGATTTCATATTCTATCGGCAGGTTTGTTAGTTGCAGTTTCAACCGCCAATTTTCTTTATCAACCATTAAAAAAAAAGTTAGGTATAGTAATCCTTGAACCAGCCATGGGCGCCAGAGCTCCGTTCGTTGGTCAGCGTGATGACCGTGGCAAGTGAAGTTGACTTAGAGCCAATGATATTAGGAGGCCCCCTTCACCTCGTAAAAAGGTAATGCATATATTATGATAATCAACTAATTAAATATTTATAAAACGGTCTATTTATTTTTTAATAGATACATCTATATCCAGTGCATTTTTACCACACTAGAGTTACAGGTTGAACGTGGACTGGTTTTTACTGACCAAAGTGGAAAAAATATACACTGGTTGAAAAATCGCCGGTTTAATGTGAAAGGACCCTCTTTTTCTTTGCCAACTTCGCGTGGTTATTAAATATTCAAACGGGAAATTTTCCTTCGTTTTTATGTGTCCTCGTTATGGTTTGTCCATCTTTGCTTGCGTTCGGAAGTGTAATGATGATTGGAGTTGATGAAATACTTTTTTTATGAAAGAGAAAGGAAAATGGACGAGTTCGACACCTGATGGTAAGTGAACACCTACAAGTGGGTCTAAGATGATGGAAAGAGGAGGATCGAAACTATATGGAAGGAGGTTGGCATGGGCACTATAATATATTTTACTCTCTCACTCATCAATCGGAGCGCAATACTAAAGCACCTACTCATACGTCGATTGTAGGTACCTATTAATTATTTGTTACATATCTGCTATCGTCGTATATTTTTTCAAGGTATATTTTATTTCGTCCTGTTATACTATTGGGCAAACGCCTCCCCCAAATTCCTCTAATTTCTTCTGCACATGACTGTGCTTCAACATTTAAAATTATTCCTTACTTTTCCATTTGTAACCCATGCTAAATCCTCTTACCAAACACTTCAAGATCAAGCCTCCTCCCTCTAAAGACGTCAATCGCACATGTTAACAACACATTAACATGCATATGAAAATTAAATCCAACGTCAGTGAGCTGTTGGCGCTGTAAATAAGATCCGGATCAAATATCCGGTGCAAACTAACATGTTGCGAATGCTGTCTCCTTCTTACGCGTATGGAGGGAGAGAGAGGAGAGACGCTAGCGTTGATGACGAATCGTGATAGTCCCTACGGCTTGCTGTGAGGTGATTGACAGTGCAATCGGCGGATCTACGCACTGTGGGCCTGGTATAATAAATTATGGGACAAAAATGTTTGTTGATTTGTTGTACTTTAGGACAAATGCAATTAAAATAGAGAAAAAGTAAGTGGATTATGGAACATACACTATGAAGATTGTTAAAAGCTGTTAATTTTTTTTGTTAAAAGCTGTTAATTTTTTTACATATCTATCTGGCTTCTATGGATTATTATCATATTATTATATATTTTGACGAGCCGTTTGGTGTAATGGTCGAGAAGTCGGCTATTACACCAGAGGTCGCGGGTTCGATCCCCGCACGGTACAAACATTTGTGTGCATGAACATGTCTGTTTGTATCGGTCTGGGTGTTTCTATGTATTATATGTATGTATTTACAAAAAAAAAGTATATAAGTATGTTTATCCGTTGTCTGGCACCCATAGCACAAGCTAATGCTTAGTTTGGGGCTAGATGGCGCTGTGTGAATAATGTCCAGAAATATTTATTTATTTATTTATTTATTATGTAATTGCCTTATAGTATTGACGGTAATTTTTTTTGAATGAATTGCAGTGTTTCAAGATTATATTTATTTATTTATTAAAACTTATTGACCATAAATTAGGCTAAAAGCATTTTCTGCCAGTCAACCTTTGGGAAAACGAAATGCATGAATGCCAATCCATCCATCCATCATACCAAAACGTAAGATGAACATACACAAATACTAACTTAACATACATACTCCTAATGTTGATGATGATGTCCTCCTAAATAATGATTAAAAGTTTGTTGGACGAGCCATTTGGCGTCCTTCAATAGAATACACAGTTGCCGCTTACCATCAGGTGGGCTGCGTGCCTGTCTGTCAACTGAACTAGTATAAAAAAAAACATTTGCACGTGATTCTTAATCTGTCCCACAGTGCACTCAGCGGAAATAGAAACGTTTGTTTGGTGCTATTTTATACTAAGCTGGGATTTTAAAAGCTTGACATTTCTAGTAAAAAAAATTGTAGAGCTGTTAAAATCTATATGAATAAAAATTAATTGCAGTTGGTAAGTTTCGCTAAAATTACAGAAGTTAACCAATTAATATGGTACTAACACAGTATATGTAGCAAAAACATACTCTGGCTAGAGTTGCAACAAGGTCGACCTGAACTGCCGACTTGCACGGTGCACCCGAGGCGGAGGTGTTTGGTGTTCCGCACCTCGGCGCTAATAAAGTGCATTAGTTCAAGATAACACCCGCGCGAGCTCCCGAGTATCTTTTACGTTCGGAGCAGGCGCTAACTAGATATTAATTATTATTGGCCGTAGTTACAATATTCCATCCTTATCGTTATCGATCTTTCTATGAACTATAAGGTTGCTGTTGGTTTTTATCGAGTTGGTGTTACCTTTTTGCCACAATCGTGATAAAGTGTTCGGGCCGACTAATTAATTAATAATCAGTCTTGAACAAACAATTATTCAGAGGCTTAAAAAAATAGAAGGTCGTTAACACTATGATAATACAGTATAGTAGGCATAGGTATGCCACACTAACATAGCTATAGTTGCAACAAGCCGACAGGTCGATGTAAACTGGCTACTTGCACCCGAGGCGGAGGTGTTCCGCACCATTTTTTTTATTGCAATGTGTAACAAGACGAGCAGATCGTACACTTCGGCACTAATAAAGTGAATAAGTTCAAGATAACACCCGAGCAAGCTCCCGAGTATCTTTTAAGTTCGGAGCAGGCGCTAACTAGACATTAATTATATTATTGGCCGTAGTTACAATATTACATCGTTTTATCTGTTGGTCTATCTATGAACTAGAAAGTTCCGGTTCGTTTTCATCGAGTTGGCGTTACCAATGTGTAGAAAAGTATTCAGTTAGACAATTTATAATCACCATTTTATGATAAAAGGACTCTCTGCTTTTCTTTGCCAATAGGTTAGTCATGCATAAAAAAAAGAAAAATGCTGTCTAATTTTTGAAAATTTAAAATATAGACAACAACTATTTAGTATGTTATCTGACAGATACATGGGCGGTAAAACAGGCCCAAAAATACATTACAACATGCAAATAGAAATAATCTTAACTAGGAGACTTTCCTCCGAGCGTTTTGTTCCAATGTAGTTAAGCAACTGCCATCTCCTTCTCGTCCTCTTTACAGGAAAACCGGACCAATTGGATTATGCCTACACAACCATTCCGATGCAGGTTCTACTATAATGTTTTCCGTCGCCGCCGAGCTGGTGGTAAAAACGCACATGGAAAATTCCATATCCATTTATTGACCTCACGCTTGTGAAGCCACGCTTGAAATCACTCGACTACTACAGCTCTTATTAAGAAATATACTTAAATGTTCTAAATCAAAGAGTAATGAATGTCAGAAGCGACTGAGACACCCCACGTCTCTTCCTACTCTGGTCCAATATTACCAGTTGACACACAGTGATTTAATGTGCGCCCATAAATCTCAATAGTTAATTTATTATTCGCAATCGTATAGATAATCGTTTCAGTAATTTGTCAGAGCAAGCCGACCGAGTTTAAATTAATTATCAATTTCATGATTTGATATCACAAAATTATGTATGCACGTTGAAATTTAATGAAGTAGTTATCAATTATGTACAAAATATTAATAATGGTACTGATATTTTAGGTCATTAAGCTTTAGGGGAAAACACAATTATTCATCGGAAATTATTATTTGTTTTTGTGATAGCAGTTTTTTTTTATATCAACACCTGTTGTCAAGCACGTACCCAGAATTTTTTGTCGGGGGGGGGGGGGGGTCCAGGTCGGGCGGCCCGGTCACCGTGGCCGGCCGAGGCGGAAGTTATTAATACTTGCTCCAATGACCGTTGAGGTGCCCCGCCACCACCCGCCCGCCCCGCAGATCAAAACTGAGAGTCATATTTGGCACTGTACTTACTACTGAGGGATTTATTTTATGGGTTGCATCTATTTTCGGGAGGGGTCCGAACCCCTTGGACCCCCCCCCCCCTGGGTACGTCCTTGCCTGTTGTCTCTGTAAGGCAAAGGCCTCTATTATTGAAATAAAGTTATCTCTACAATGATAGGTAGTGGCTTAATCACCACGCTTGCCAAATGTGGATTGGTGATCACAAACCCGAGCTATGTCGGAAAAGGCGACACGAATGCTCGACCCGGGAAGTGAACCCAGGCCCCGAGATAACGGCTGGTACATAAAGCACTAGATCATCGAGGCGTTAAACTAGCTTAAGGTTAAAAAAAGTCTATTTAACATTTTGGATATTTTAAATGTTTAGGTCTTTCACCGTAATGTAATAAAGCATCTATTAGTAATTTTCAAGGCATGTAGGTACTCGTATTATAAAATATGAAAAAAATTACACAATATAACCCTTGGCATCCTCATGAGCCCTTAGCATTCGGAAGTCATTTTTCACCGAGTGAAAAGTCGCCGGGCTGTATCATTACGTGAAAAGAGGGTCAGGAAATTGCACTTGCATTTGCTACACACTTTTTCACATGAAGCTAAAAATATTATATATAGGATATGCATAATTATATTATTATGCTTCGGTCCTGGGTTCCATTTCGGGTCGGGAATTTGTGTAATTTTTTTTGGACACAGTTCAAGTTTGCCGGTATTGTAATTATATTTAGAATGACTGCCATCTGCCCTTCATAACCTTTTACAAGGAAACTGGACCAATTGGGTCTTGGCTTCACAGCCATTTGACTGCGCAAAATTCCTCACAATTTTTTTAAAATTATGTATTAATTGTATTATTCTTAAAAAACTATGATTTTAATTGGGACAATGAAACGATGAATTTTAATGAAATAAAGTTTGGTAAAGTGACTGGATATCTCTTATAACGTTATTATATGAAAATTCGTTTTTCTTTCTTTCAATTTGAACAATACACAACTCGTTTATAACACCTACTCACAAAACAAGCACACACACGTCTCTATTATTAAAAATCGCGTGATGAATGACGAAACTTAATATCATCCCTGAACGATAACACAGAAATGATTCAAACAGAATTACGGTAAAAACGAGCCTTAGTACCTCGACACATCTTGCAAACACCAGGTGGCGTCCCCTAAGTGTAGGGGAAACTCCACTTGGGCGAGGATTTTTTGTCGATTTAGACGTAAACGCCCTATAATATCATTTTCAGTGGTGTGAATGTGACGCTGTAATAGAAGAGATTTAGAAGAATACAACTATCAGATAAACAGTTGGCATCGTTGCATTTAGAGTAAGTGGACATAATTTGCTGAAAAAAAATTACGTAGTTGTTAATTAAAATATTAGCGGTCGCCCTCGCGGTTTCACCAGCGCGTGATTTCGCTATTTAACTATGCCCCTTCCTCCATCCTATCCCCCCTTCCCCCATCAAAGTATCCTATGTCTGTCTCCTCATCTCCTGTCTAAGCTACCTCCCCACCAATTTTCAGCCAAATCGGTTCATCCGTTCTTGCGTTATAAATAGTGTAACTAACACCACTTCTAATATACATATAGATTTTAGAACGCGTCAATGGTTTCATTCCGGGTCGGAATAATGTGTGTCGAATTTTTAAACACAACTCGGGTTTATGGTCACTATTACACGTGTAACATTTGGCAAGCAAGGTCATTGCAGTGTGCATTATTTTGACGATGACTTGATTACAATTATGGAGGCCTTTGCTATACAGTGGAAAGTTAAAAAGACTAAAAATTACTTTATTCACTTTTCATATAATTAAGTAAATAAATATTATATTGGGCAACATTACATGCTGATCTGTAAAACGTATCAACAAAGTTACCACATCCAGAAACAGGATAAACACAAATGTTTATCACACGAACTTCTGTCCAGGGTGGATTTTTAACCCACGACCCGTGCCATTGGTCCAGTCAAAGTACACGTACCTTAAAGGCTCTGTAGCCTGAAACTTATTAACATACTGTCAACTGTGCCGTAAGCTCGGCTTGAGGTCAAACAACTTGCCTTTTTGCCTTCATTAAAGATGCTTAGCTGTTCCCTTGCTTTGTTTAATTTGCAAGTTAGGAACCTTATTTAGTTATGACTTAATTGTGTACTACATAAAACTTACTTCACTTTCATTAATTGAAAATACTATCTCAAAATTAACATTAAAAATATGAAGGTAAATTGATTGGCCGATGCTTTTAAAGCTAAAATACTAAATCAAATTCAATAAAACGGAATTCATAATGAAAATCAAAGGGGAATCGTAATTTTGTTTTGTTTAGAAACAAAACAAGGTATTTATTTAACTTTGTATTAAAAAAATTTAAAAAAAGTTAAAAAAAATCAAAAAAATAATCAAAAAATAAAATAAAATACTTGCGTAAATCGAAAGTACATACTACTGAAGGTGAAGCGTTCTGCTGCGGTAAAACAACGACTCAAAAAACACGCTGTATATTCTGGGGCAGGTGGTGAAATTTTTCGTAGCGCGTAGCTTGTCTACGGCGTAGATTATTCTCGCCTTAGGTTTGGTTGGTGATGTAACTTTTTAAAGGCTAAACAGCAGTCTGACTTAGAACATTGGTTGTCTTAATTTGAGAACCAACGCACATAAAATTAAAGTCTCAAAGATTAGCGGTACCTACAGTGTAACCTAAATTTGCAAATAAATGATTTGATTTGATCTGATTTGAACATCATCTTTGGGAGATTCTCCCTAAAAGTGTTCTACTATTACTATTGTTTTGAATTGTAAAAACTACAATTTAAAACAATGGTATTTTTTTCAGTCTGTTGCCCATTATTTATCTTGAAGTACAGTTATGGTTAAATAGATCTTGTTCCCGTCACGCCCTCCAAATGCCTCCGTCCACTTGGCTCCCAACACACGATACTTCACCAAGTTTGACACCAAATCCTGGATCATGGTTGAAGCACACCCCAAATAAGCCCGAACAAAGCTCAGAATGATAGCGATGTAGTGCCTCGTCTCGCTATGGTCACGTGCAAGATTTACGCGCCCGCTCAAATTACGACAGGCTACCTTCGGCGCGCGCGGCGCTCGGCGTATAAATCAGTCGTGCTACCCCATAGCTACGTGACGGGTGCAGTTGTCAACTGAATTATCCATGTGTGTGCGAAGCAATTTTTGGCTCAAATAGGTGACAAGTGTTGCCTTCTTTCATTAAAAAATGCACTAGGATTAGTAAAAAGAAAATTTATTTAATGTTCAAGTTATGTTATTTTTGGAGTCGGTGTCGGTTACATTTTGTTTGTTATACCGGTGATGTTAACCTAGCCTGTAGTAGCACGGATCGGTGCTGCCATTGTACTCCTCGGGCGAATCACTTCGTTTAATAGATGTTGAACATCACGGTAAGTTCTTTTGACATACAATATTCATTTACAAGAATCATTATAGCATGTCATTGATTAATTTGTCATAATGAGGTGGGTAAAGAAATTGGCTTCAGTTTCATGGCTACCATCGCTCCATGGCAAAAATTAGACCTGTTGATAGTTAAACACCCTGAGTAGGATTAGAACCCACGTTTAGCTCATAGGGTAGGGTTACTACCAAATGCGAAACGGGCCAGTAAATTATTTAAAAATACATTATAATACGCGTACCCATTATTGTAACGATAACTTGATTTCAACGATGAAGGCCTTTGCCCTACAGAGGGACAGGCAGGCACTTTATTTATTTTTTTATAATATGCGAATTCCTCGAAGGCAATGAAAACCCAGTACTTAATCTTAAACTATCCCCATTTAGTAGGCGTTTAACTTTGCACCGACTTCCAATTATCTAGTTAATAATGAAGTGAAGTCGGACCCTTGTAATTGAGCTATGAACATTCATGAACTTAGCCGGGAATAAAACTCTTTAGACGCACACAGAAAATGTTCTACAAAGCGAATTGTAAAAAATGGTTTTCTTAAAAAAATAATACCTACATGTTTCTTTAAGTTTTTACATTTATTTCAAGAGGTTTCTTTTTATAGTGATTTCTGAACGTGCTTAAAATTGATCGCTTCATATTTTTACGCAAGTTTCATTAATGCTATTTATGTACAGTCAAAAGCACGTCAGACGTAACACTTTAAAGAGTATAAAGAGTATAACTGCAATTGTTAACCGTGATGTGCTGTTGACCGTACCATTACACATGACATTATTACATTTATATACATATAAGACCTTATTTTGTACCTGAGATTAAAATAAATAATTTGTTTAATTTGAAATCAACTTGTCAACAATACATTACGCTGAATGCTGCATGAAGTGGGACATTATAAGCTGATACTAAATTCAGGGACCACGAGGAAAATTATTCCCCGTGGTACCTTCCAGGGACTATCACAGAGACCACGGGGAATAAAGGGTTATTTTATTATTAGAGCAATTTTTATATGTATTATCAGAGGAAAAGGTTTTTTACCGTGGTTAAATACGGCATTGAGATAACTATTACAAGATTGTAGGTAAAGTCATATAAACCCTATAAGTCTTCATTTTCATGAGGTAAATTCACTAGTTAGCGTCCATACAGTCCAGTTCAAAATGAGTTTTCATTAGTCTTGTTGGCCATTCCGACGTACACTTTAGAAAAAACTTGAAAAGAGCGCGTCACTACCAACTTTGTTAGTATACTTACTCACGTTGAATGAACGCCGACTGGCCAACTTACCCTATTTACAGGATTATGAGAGTACTCGTAGTTCAGTTGGTTTATCGTTGAGAATAGCAACCGTTCCAGAAATTAGCTCCGATCCGTTTTTATTATTATATTCGTTGGAATAATTCATATTACTATTCACGTTTAGTTTAGACCGATTAGTCTTAGAGATATAACGACAATGCTGCTGTAATAAGAAGGTCAAAACCTCGCTCAATTAAAATTACATCTTCTCTATTCAAGTCGTTTTCAAAGTTTTAGGATGATGAAAATAATATCTTTGGACATTATTCACACAGCGCCATCTAGCCCCAAACATTATATTATCTGTGCCCAAACTAAGCATTAGCTTGAGGCCTTGTGCTATGGGTGCTAGACAACGGATAAACATTACTTATATACTTTTTTTTTGTAAATACATATATACTGCTACGCCCAATGGTTGACTGGTAGAGAATGCCTTTCGGCATTAAGTCCGCCAATTGTAGGTACCTACTTATTTTGTGCAATAAAGTGTAATTAAATAAAAATAAATAAATATAAATTATACATGAAACATCAGACCGATTCAAACAGACTTATTCATGCACACAAATGTTTGTACCGTGAGGGATCGAACCCGCGACCTCTAGTCTGGTGTAATAGCCGACTTCTCGACCATTACACCAAATGGCTCGTCAAAAATAATATTAAAATATAATAATAATTAAATAATATTAGTATAGCTTTTTAGCATAATTAGTCACTCTATAGATTCGCAAGCAAACCGAAACAGACAACATGGCTTATCAAAACAGTCTGAGCCTTAAGGATGTTGTTCATTATTCAGCGGCTGATAATCTGGCTTTCTGCATAAACTGCAGCACCAACTTCTACCTGTCCGAGCTTCCGAATTTTCCGGTTGTCGGAGCCGGGAACATTATTTAGACGAACCCCGTAAATAAAGGATTAAGAGAGAACGTTGAGTACACGCGTATATTAAAGCAGACGAACGCCAAGTGCTTTTTGATACCGGTTTGATCGAGCCGCCAAGTTATGCACGCATTGGTATTATTATATTTAAACCACGAGTGTGGCGCTCAATACTACGGCACGTTTGATAATAAGCGGTTAGGCCTCGGCCTCGAATTTCGCGAGCTGCGGGGCGGCAGCGGCAGCGGCGAGATGTTTTGTATGGAATCCCATAGACCCATTCTCGAATATAGCGGGGCGGGAGCGGTTGCCGTGAAATTCTAGGCCGAGGCTTTATTGTCGCCTATTGACGCTTGTCACACCAGAGACGCCTCGCAATTTAAAAAAGAGCTTATATGACGTTGACAGCAAAATATTGAAATACACTGATACCAATTATTTTGATCTTTTGCAAAAGCTACTTAAATCTTGACTTTCGTTATCGCTGACGAACCACTGTCACAGATGCGCCACGAGCGCCACAGGTACGTACATACCCAGACGATTAAAAATACGTGAATCATAATATATAGCTTTATCTAAATATTCTTCTTATATCCGCGCTCCAGATCTTAATTACATTTTTTAAATTCACCTGTTATAATTACCTGCAAAGGTGCGTATTGAAAAGTCGAACACCCGAAGAACTTGCCTTATATTTTGTCCGTGCTTCGGATCTAAATACTGTATTCAAAATTAATCTTTATAACCAGTTGCAAAAGTGCGTATTGAATCGTACCCTTGCGCGCGTGCCCCGGGTTTGCTCTCAACCCCTCTATTTGCTCATGTAGACGTTTTGGGTGCGAGCCCAAAACGATATTTTTGCATTTAGGAACAATAAAATAGGGCTGATTAAACTCTGAGGACCAGAGTTTGTACGAGGATTAAATGCTGGTATTTGTTTATTGGCGTTTTTGTTCCCGTTGGAGTCAAGGTTAGTGACCTTTGGGTCTGTTTTCAGGTAAATCATTGGACTGTTTGAATTGCCCCTCTCTTTTACTCTTGTTCCACCAGCCTGTAATTAATTATCACGGTGGTATAAACAAACACGTTAAGATTATGTGCATAGTGACTTTGGATGTTGTGTAAGAAACCTAGGAATACTACTTAACTACATAATTTAGATATAGTGACGTGTCTTAATCGTCATTACAAAATAATAATATATTATGTTATGTTGTCAAAAGAAAATGAAACAATAACGTGAGGATTTATCTCAATTACTTGGACCTTGCAAAACGTCAAGAAACTCTATTAAGGTCATTGAGCAATTTTTTAATTCTAGTACCTACCTATTGCTATTGTGCTAATGGCGATTTATACACAGGAAAACGTGGGCTTTAATTATTTTTTTATATTGGTATAAGTGATTCGCGCATGGTTGTGGCGAGAGTTAAAGAGAGTCGGACGGGTACCTAAAACATACTTAAAAGGTCACGAATCTTGTAATCAATTAATTCAGTAGTGTATTCTATGATTTGATGTTAGACTTGCAGCCTGCAGGTATGTAATTAACTCCTTGACAGTTATCAAACGCAAGCCTATTTTGAATGCAAAATGACTGTCCATTTATATGGAACATCTCTTAGCGTCAAAACCTTTTCCATATTAAAACGTCCGCTGTACAAGTTGTCGAAAGTTAATAATTTCGCATCTCCTGTCGAGTGAATAAACTAAAATGAGATATTACCCATCGTGACACCTGCATCGCTTATTTATTGGTGCATTACGTTCATTCCGCAGTCGCTCCCGTTATAAATGGGGGTACTTTTCAATATGTCATTTAAAATTGCAAACTCAATTATTTTGATTTTCGATTTATATTTAAGCTGCGTTTGTTTCCTTACAAATTGAGTGGGTGCTGTGTGAGCAATTATCGCATGTTTGTTTTTTATATTCAAGTATATTGGCTACTAAAAATAAGCACAGTGTAGATGAGATATTTTTGAAATGGATAGTGGAAACATTTTTTGCACACATAGTCATGGGTTTTGTGAATTTTTTGTTTTTAATGGTAATAAGGATTTTTGTAGGTAAATAAGTAGCCCCTATAGGTAAGGCCTGTGATGGCCAAATCTATGGATAGACACTAGGAAGAATTAGGTATTTATAGAAATAGTATCTTTAGTGATTTACAGAAGACATTAGGTTTTCGTCCGCAAAAGACCAATTGGCTGCTGATTGTTTAAAAATAATATTTAAATTATTTTTCTATGCCCTTTATTTTTATAGCGAAGAACTCTTTATTTCAACTCGATACAACCTTAACACTTATAAACGTGAATACTTTTGTATCCGTCCTGAGATCGAATACTAAGTCAAAAGAGCATTTATCAAAACATTCCCGCCGGATCTCGATCCCGCAAATGCGACTTTGAGAAGAATAACACCATTCATCAACCCGCGGCCGGCTCAAGGGATCGCATCATTCAAGACGGAACCAAAACTTTTTTCTTGGTTATCTTTGACAATGTTATTATGAGTGATCCCGGGAATATTGTGAAAGAAGAGGAGCATTATATTTATAATACAATGTTGTGTAAAGTTTTTTTATAGCTGTGATATTCTGGGTTCAGACCCCGAAGGCAACACTCACAGTCCGGTGTCAAGAAGTCTTTTGTTTTAGTGTTTAGTCTAAAAACGGGCACGTAACCCACCTAATAGCAATAGACCCGTTATGGACCTCTTTACACAACCAAGAAGCGTCAATCAAGGATTTACACTGTAAGCTCCACAGAGTTATCTCTGTGGTAAGCTCCAAGGGCGTAGTCAATCTTGTTGGTTAAGCCTGAGCGCAATGAGCCCACGTGAGTTTATCTCGCAGATTTAGGCTGTGTCCCCAGTAGGAAAACTGATAGACTGACGACCGGTTGACTGTAATAGGCCGCAAACTCAGTCTGCAGCTAACAGTTTGCCTGCTGGGGACACCTTAAACACGAAAACACAACAAAACAAGATACTCCAAATATTTTAAAGGCATTAATGCTTTGGTTTGAAATTTTTAAACAAAGAAAGCATAAAAACAATGATTATATTTTTACTTCAAACTCAGAAAAAACACAATTCAGGCCTCTACAATGATTTGAATATTTCTTTTGTTGCTCAGCGCCATTTGTTATCTCATTTTTTTCCTAGGCTCGTAACGAATTAATCGATAGGATATACGAACAGCGAGATAATAATCTTACCTCATCTTATCTTGCCGCTAGCGTAATTCATACGCCACTGTAGCCCATCACATTATTATTGCCTTCAGCGCAATACATACGCTCGAATCAGTATACCATCTGCATTAGGCAAAGTGGTAATTACTCAAATGCAAGTTGCTGAAGTGCTTAACCGCTGACCCGGATAATGAGCTAACTAACTAATTACTCATTACTTCATTGTTATTTCCACAATATTCGGATTTGAACTTGATCTGTTTGAAACCTGATATTAATGCTTTAAAAAAAGTTCTATAAAAACACCCTCCGTGTTTTTAGTTACACATGATATTTTGATGTTAATAAATTACGAATGTAATTTGAAATAAAATGAAAATAACTGGGCTTGGCACTTTACCTGATAAGCGCTCCATGAAACAAAAAGCAAATCGAAACTGCACGTACAAATAGTCGCAGAGACAATAATGCGCTGAGAAAAGC
This sequence comes from Mecyna flavalis, assembly GCA_949319885.1. Taxonomy (NCBI): domain Eukaryota; kingdom Metazoa; phylum Arthropoda; class Insecta; order Lepidoptera; family Crambidae; genus Mecyna; species Mecyna flavalis. The sequence goes on along the minus strand of OX439431.1, from coordinate 13,180,232 downwards.
ATTTAAAAGCTTTTGCCTATTTTAACAAAACGAGGAACGCCTAATTGCGGCGTCCTGCTCGACAGTCCAGCGATAAACATGAAATATGCTGCCCGATGTTCAAGACTGGACACTAGTTTATTTATTTCTTTTGTCATTGTGAATTGCTAGACTAAGCTAAATGTGTTCTTTTCGTAGTGGGAGATAACGCCGCAGGGTTTTATAAAAATTGGGTATTTTTTTGATAGACACGTTTCTGGGAGCTGGCAAAACGTACTCGTACCTCTTGGGTGTTAAAAAGAAACCGGAGTAGTTTGGTACGTAGAGACAAACGTTTTGGTCTGGAGTCACAGTTTTCGCTAGCTTGCGTTTTTAGTGCTCAAAATAATTCCCCTCTGATAAAAAATACAGGACATTTTCAAGGTGTGACTGGCTAGTCTTATGGCCTTTGCTCTGCTTAAACAAAATCTTAATTTGAAAACTACTTATATTATACTCGTACACTTAAAATCAAAGGCTTGAAATTCAGAAGACCCTAGGATCAATTCTTGCAATTGACCTAAAATACTGACAGTGAAGTAATTTATTTAATTTATCTTTATTAGGAGATAATCAATTAAAGTTGTAATGTAATCAACTGAAGTTGTATGAAAAGCCCGATAGTCGTTTAGAGAGACAATAGCACGAGTTCTATTAGGAAAGTTAACTAACGGTCCACATACATACACAAATGTTCGCACAGCATCCTCCAAATTAACCTCGCACAACCCGAAGAGCCTCAAACACGGCAGTAATTAAAACAAAAATACAATCGCAACCCCAAACAAAACACATTCGACATAGTTAGAATATTAATGCACCTCTATCCGCAGTCCAAGAATGGGCCGTATTTAGGAAATCTTTTTTTCAATGAATTAGTAAACCAATATCAAGTATAATTACTTAAGCTTTTTTATAAACTGCATCCCAAAATATTAATTAAATCAATTACAAATTAATTAATTATTATAATTTAATTTGTATGTTTTTCTTTCTTTCTTCTGATAAGGAAAGTCCTCCATGGTTAAATACAAATCTCTGTTATAATAATAGGTTAAGACCTATAAATGGTGGAATAGGTTCCAGATCATAGCTTTATGATTATTATTAATGCCTATACTAAGCTATGGCTTCCTTAATGAAGTACTACAATACAACAACTTTAATGTTGATAAAAAAATACACAAGAGACATTGCTCTTATTCGATTAGTCAATAACCGCATACTATTAAAGGCCACCAGATTAAGTCCAGCTTACCTTCCTAAGGCTGCCCGTCCACCGCGCACCCGGCACGGAGCAAGGCAGTATAGCGGAGCGGAGTCACTGAGAAATATTGTGATTGCAACTCCCTGTCTGAGCGGAGGTGTTTTTCAATCCTATTGGTTAATATTTATCAGTTTCTCCGCTCCGTTGCCTCGCTCCGCATCTTCGGACAGGCTCCCTAAGTCCGCCCCTGTGCCAGCACTCGTCGGACCTCGCTAATACGGAGTGATCCCTCGCCGAGGTATAGTAAGCTCGCGGACAAAGCCCGAGCACCTCTAACGGGATTATGCGACTTTGTTTTTGCTTCCCATGAATTGTTAATTAAAGGATCAGTAGATAAATTATTTAGTTAAAAACTACCGACGTGGTTTCAAGCAGGATCGGTTAGTTTACTACGATGTTTAGGTTAAATTCAATAGTTGAACCAATCAGCAGGAGGAATTAAATTCTGAGCTACTAGTTATGGCTTATTCCACAAATCCCCTTAGATGATCCCCTTCGCAGTTACCCTTAGAGAAAATGTAAGGTTTTTCTATCGAATGGAAATTTCCTTTTTTACTATGACGCGCTGTGGGCTGGTCCCGGTCTTTTAAACAAATTAAATACAACTCAGGATGCCCTATATCGTTTACAATGAGTTTGTATTGAGTTACATGTAAACAAATGAAAATATTTCTTATAGTGCTATGTAGTAGTATGTAAAGCAGATTGCCTGATGATGTTGTCTGTCATCACGGAGCTAATGGTAAATATGCATAGAAATAAATTATTATACAACTACATATATTTTATGCAGTGTCGTTTGAAAACACTTGACTCCCACCAGGAAAGTTTCATAAGCTGAAATATAAAATTAAAAAATAATATCAATAACTTGGGTTTACTGCATCAAAAAAAATAACAAATGGCCCGTCACTCTGTCCAATTTGTCAGCATCGTTTCAAATCTCTTCATTATTCACACAAATACCGATAGGCATTACTTATTCACTTCCATTCGAACAACTTGATTGAAAGATCACAAAATCGTTTAATCTTTCCTACCTTTTTGCAGAAACATTATCCATATAATTTTAAAGGCAATAGTGCGTATTTCCATTCTATACAAGGCCAGAAAGAATGCAATGTTTCATTATACAAGAATTACTATGAAATAAAAAGAAGTCAATAGAAAAATTGCTAGCCCGCGTGATTGTATTCTAGAGTTTCGCGCGCTCATTTTGATACATACATGATTAGTCCTTCTGTGCTGTACATTATGAAACGAGGTACTAATCTTCGTCTTTACGAAGTATACGCGAGTATTAAAGTAGGTGCTCTTGTATGTATTTGAAGAACTTAGGAAAAAAGAGATTTCCAATCTTACTTACACACTTAAGTTCTGGCTTTGTATAGAATGGAAAGACGCGGCGTTGGTTAAGCGTCGAGTTCCCTATTTTTACATGGATTAACAGTCACAGGTACTGCTTTGGGGTAAGATAATATAATTACTGACAATCGATGGGCTCTCCCTCAAGGAGGGGCCGAAGGAGTCTTGCTGTGATATTTATTGGTATATTTTACAAGTCACGCCGTTTTGTGATGAGTATGGATTTTTCTCATAGGAATTACGCTTGTGACTGTGACTCAAAACTTTTTCGTCTTTGAAACATTTTTTTTGTCTGTTCTTTTGATATTTTGACAAGTATGTAGGTAGAATAACTAAAAATTATTTATAGAATACTCATCGAATACAAAAATAGGATGATTAATTTGGAAAAAAACTGTTTATAGTAAATCAGTTTTGGCACATAATTTTTTGTATGTGTTATGATTTAATACTACTGTTATAACGTACACTCTCTTATTATGTTAATACGTACCTATATTTTCTTTGGTATTATACTCGTATTCACTTATTTCCTTTACCACAAACTTACTAAAATCAAATTCAATAAATCGAATTGGCTTTTCAAGCATCCTTTGCTAATACAGCCGTAACACATGAATAATCCTAGACTTAGCTACTGCACCGCAAAGGTAGATAAGTGCTAGAGATGGGCCGAGTACTCGGTTATTACTCGGTACTCGGCGTACTTGGCGGGTTTTTTATACAACTATTATTTAATATTGATTTGAGAACTCTAGTCAAAGCATTGACTATTTCAATTATGATATTGAGTAGTATTAAGATAAAAACAGGAAAACGTTTATGAAATGAAAAAATAACTATGTTAAAAACGAAGGTAACAAGGATCTTTGCTGGTAAGAACCTATTCCTTTTTGCCTCATCGTAGACGTTACCAGCCTTCGAAAATAATCACTTGAAAAAGAAAATTAATTGAACCGAGTCACTTAACCGAGTACTAGGTCGGAAAAAAATTAAACCGAGTTAAAATCGGTACTCGTTATTCGGCAAAAGTGCTACTCGGCACATCTCTAATAAATACCAAGATTACAAAAACCCCGTTCCGTACGCGGCTTTGCCAAGCGCTTTATCTCTTCTAAACCTTAGTAAGAGATACGCTATTACACGACAAATCCCATGATAGTTCAGACTAGTTGCATTGTCAACTTTCACATTTTACAACCGCCACTTTACTGCTCATTTACTCCCTTAATAAACGAATGTAGTTCTTAGGATGTAGTTGTTAAGAGTTAGTTTGTGTTTGACAGTTGGTGTTGTTATGTTGGTGTACTGGAGTGTTGGTAACACGCCACGTGGCGCAAACGCAGCCTTGTTTAATCTTCATCCCCGCCTTTGATGTGCGCGGCGTCCCCATGTTTGTCCTAAACGTACACTTTAATTACAAGCTCATTAATTTTGGATTATTTACCGACGGTGGATATCGGAGTCTAGTTGGGACGCGTGCACTATCTGATCTTGTCGGATGTTTAGGTGTTAGCATTTTTTCTTGAGAGGATTAATGTTCTTATGTATTTCTTGGAAAAAGAAGGCAATTAGTGAGTAAGCTTTCATCAAATAAATAAAAAAAATATCCACGATATAAAACTGGGGAAGAGAGACAAGAAAACATTTCCTAACCGGTGATAAAAAAACGCGAGTCGACGCTAGGGCTATTAATGGCAATATATAAATTGCAAACACTTTTATTTATCAACGAATATAAACTAATACATTTTATGCAAGCTACCATGTCTTAATATATCTCCGCATGTATTAATCTTAATAAAAGCAAGAAAAAGTAATACGTACTTACTATCTAATAGTAAATAGAATAACAAAAAACAAAGCTGTTACCATAAACATGTTACCATAACCCTAAACCACCGTAGCAAGATTGACAAAAGTCGCAACAAACAAATTCTGTTAATTACATGTAAAGACAGAGGGTTAATAGCGACAAATCGCTGCAATTACTCGGAATAGCTGTAAGTGATGCTAATGCCAGCTGCTCTGTATGCAGTCCGCGATCACTGGGATTATGCACGAGACGGAACCCATTATGAACGCAGCTTCCTTACGCTTTTGGGGACCCACCCTTAAACGACTTTTTGAATACTTGTCGCCTTGTCCTTGGGACTGATATTTGCTTTAAAATATCGATCTACATACATAGTTTCGGTTTCAAGAGAAGTGATGTATATGTATGTTTTATTTAATTACAAATGGTTTGTTGCTCTGAATATATGTACTACATATAGCTGAAGTATGTACATATGTACAGTACATATTACTGCCGAGAGCATAAGATAACTTCACTCCGTGATAATAGCTACTAATAGCCATAGCCATAGGTTTTTTCGGCGGTAGGAGTGAAACAAGTAACAACTAGTTCCCAAGAAAAATTTATTTAAAAATACTTACAGCTCTTTTAAACACTTAAATTTAGTATTTCCTGGTTGTAATATACCCAATAATCCCACACTAGTGTTTTCCAAGCTGTATATGCACAATTAAGTGTGTTTCACTGCACTGTCCTGCCGGTCACTAATATCTCTCACATTATATTCGTATCCATCACATCCACGCTATGGCGAACATCGGTACAGTCCTCGAGACGCAGCACGCACTAGAAACCACGCTGTTGAGGAAGATGAGCGAAATGGAGGCTCGTTTCCAGTCCGCCCCACAGACTGAGAACACTTTGGCTCATCTGCGAGAGGAGTTCAGCGAGTTTAAGTCCAATGTCCTGTCTATCCTGCAGGCACTAAGACAACAGATCTCTCACCTCTGCAGGTCAGTTGATGAGATTGAGATGAGGCATCGCAGAAAGTTCCTGCTCATCGCTGGCTTCCCTGAGGACATTGGTGTGGACCTTTCGGTGTTTGTCTGCTCCATATTTAATGAGAAGCTGGGTCTGGACCTGACACAGCAAGCGTTGACTGCTTGCCATCGACTTGGGAGTGTCTCTCAAGGCAAATGTCGTCCTGTCTTGGTGCGGTTTGCTGAGGCCTCTACTAAGGCTGAGGTGTGGAAACGGAAGACTGCTTTAAAGGGGACGCCGCATACTGTCTCCGAGTTCCTCACTCGACAACGCCAAGCAGTTTTTGTTGGGGCCCGCAAGCGTTTCGGCATCAGGAGGTGCTGGACAATGGACGGCAACGTGATTGTGAAGCTTCGTGACGGTGCGAAGCAGCGGCTGTACACCGAGGCTGATCTTCTGGGCCTCGCGGCGACGGAGGATGAGCCAATGCAGACATCGGCACCGGCACCGGCATCGGCTTCAACAATCCCAGATTCCCGGTCGCGTCCTAGGCGAGCAGCCAGGGCGAAAAAGTAAATACCTAAGTACCTATATTTATTTGTTTTAACTTTTAATGTTCATTGTTTTTATTAATGGTTGTGTTGAATAATTTTATTAGTTTTTTTTGCTATTCTGTTCATATGGTTTATCACAGTTATTGTTTATTTTACTACCCACAGTCTTTTATAAAATTTGTGTATATAATGCAACTCATTACCTACTACTTGTCATAATGACGTTTGACATTTTTTTTTTCTTTTCTCGGTATTCTTCGCCCTGGCATGCGCTTGCGTTTCGTTTGTTCAGTCATCAGTGTTAAAATTATATGTATTTTTTTTCTCAATGTCAGCCGGCAGGACAGATAACACTTAAATTATTAAGCTCTTGTTTTAAATATTTTTTTTTTTTTGTATATTTAGTCTTATTTTATATTTATTTACTCTATATTTATATATCAATGTCTGATGATGATTCATTTTACTCTGCTTGTGATTCAAGTTTTCCATCTACGTCTGACTCGCTTTCAGATCCAGAAACATTAGGAATTCAATTAAGTAATGTCTTGCGCGATTTACCTAACTCTTTGAACGTTTGTCACATTAACGCTCAAAGCATACCTTCTCACTATACTGATCTGCTTGAAACCTTTTCTCCCACCCCCGCACATGCGATCCTAGTCTCTGAAAGCTGGCTTAAGCCGTGCCTTTCGTCTTCCACTTACTCCCTTCCAGGGTTTACTTTGCTGCGGAATGATCGTATTGGGAAGGGTGGTGGGGGCGTAGCTATTTACCTGCGTTGTGACATACCGTATAAGGTGTTGTCAGTATCGCCCTCTGTTTATTCTGCATCTGCTGAGTATTTATTTCTGGAAATAACTGTCAAGGGGGTTAAGGCTATTCTTGGAGTTGTTTATTGTCCACCTTCCATTGATTACTTCGCTCAACTTGAGACTGTTCTTGAACCGCTGTGCGCGGACTACAGGCATCACATTATTATGGGAGATTTCAATACAGATATTATATCCTCTAGCACAGCTCGATCCCTTAGATTACTAAATATTGTCAAGTCTGTAAACTTATCCGTTTTGCCACTAGCGCCTACTCATCGCAACCCTGCTTCTCAGGACACATGTCTGGATTTAATTATTACTTCTCCTGATCACGTCACCAACCATGGTCAGTTCCTTGCTCCTGGCTTCTCTAAACATGACCTGATTTTCCTCCAGTACAGACTGAAGCCTCCAAGAGACAAACCTGCTGTGGTATGGATGCGAAATTTTGCGCGCCTAAACATGGACCGGCTTAAGGAGGATGCTGCTGAAATTGATTTTTCTGCGGTGTTTGATGCATCTACAGTGGATGATAAAGTCTCCTATTTCAATTCATATTTACTGAAACTGTATGATGTTCATGCACCGTTGAAGGCTGTCAGAGTGAAGCGCCCTCCTGCACCTTGGATCAGCAGAGGCATCCGTATGGCCATGACTCGTCGGGATCGGGCTTTTCGTGTTTTCAAGCGTGACAGGTCAGATGCGAACTGGAATTTGTACAAGATTTCACGTAACAGATGTAATCGGATGGTAAGGACTGCCAAGCGACAGTATTTTCATAATAATGTTTCGAATTGCTCTTCGGCTAATATATGGAAGTTTCTTCGCTCACTTGGTTTGGGCAAGGGTTCTGCTCAGCCACACTCGTATTCTTTCACTCTTGATGATCTAAACAATCACTTTTCCGCCACTTCCCCTATGGTCTCTGCCACCAAGTCTGAGACTATTAGATATATAGCTTCCAAAGGCCTTCCTTCTTCTGGTACATTTACATTTTCTCCTGTGACGTGTGACGAGATACTGCAGATTATACATTCTATTAAATCCAGAGCTGTTGGCTGTGACGATGTTAGTAGAGAAATGATTGTTAACGTAATCGACTATGTCCTGCCTGTTATCCTACACATTGTTAACTTTTCCCTGCTTGTTGGTGATTTTCCTGATTGTTGGCGAAAAGCTTTTGTTATTCCCTTGCCAAAAATTTCCTCTCCCAAGGAGCTTAAAAACTTCAGACCTATTTCCATTCTTCCCTTCCTATCCAAAGTCCTTGAAGCTGTCGCACATAAACAAGTATCCTCTTTTATTTACTCCCATTCCCTTGTTACTCCTTATCAGTCAGGGTTCCGCCCGGGACATAGTACATCTACTGCTCTGCTCAAGGTCACAGAGGATATTAGGCTTGGCATGGAGAGTCAACTGGTCACCATAATAGTTCTTATTGATTTCTCCAACGCTTTTAATATGGTTGATCATGACATTTTACTTGCCATCCTTAAGTCTTTGCAGTTCTCGTCATCTTCGCAGGATTGGTTTTCCTCTTATCTGCGTGGCCGTCAGCAAGCAGTTCGTGCTGGACACAATGTGTCTCAATGGAATGCTTTATCTGCTGGTGTTCCGCAGGGTGGAATCTTATCTCCACTATTATTTTCTATTTTTATTAATTACCTTTCTTTCTCGCTTGGCTGTTCTTACCATTTCTACGCGGATGATTTGCAAATTTACACGCAGTCGTCAGCTGAGAATGCCAATTCGGCAATTGCGTTGCTCAATCGGGATCTGCAGAGCATCAGCGAATGGTCTGCCAATTTTGGGATACCTGTCAATCCTACTAAATGTCAAGCAATTGTTGTGGGTAGTGCTAAGCAGATTGCCAAAATTGCGGTTGGTTCGCTCTCACCTGTCATGTTTGAGAACTCTCTTATCCCATTTAGCCTTAGCGTTAAAAACCTTGGGCTCATCATTGACTCAACTCTTAGCTGGACCTCACAGGTCGCTGAGGTTAGTCGACGTGTCATATTTTCTTTACGATTATTAAATCGATTTAGGAATTTCCTACCCATCAATACTAAAGTGTTACTTGTCACTTCCCTTATTTTTCCTCTCATCGATTATGCTGATGTCTGTTATCCAGATCTAAATGAAGACCTTTTGAATAAGTTGGACCGTCTCTTAAATAATTGTATTCGTTTCATTTTCTGTCTCCGTAAATTTGATCACGTCTCTTCTTACCGGTCTCAACTTAACTGGCTCACAATACGTCAGCGCAGACAGCTTAGATTGCTCTGCTCACTCTTTTCCATTCTATTCAATCCTAAATCTCCTGATTATTTAAAAAGTAAGTTTAAATTTCTCTGTGATTCTCATGACCGTCAACTTCGATCCGCTAGCTCATTGGCGCTCACTGTCCCCCTCTTTCATACGGGCTTCATGTCTGACTCCTTTACTCTTAACGCTACACGTCTCTGGAATAGCCTCCCGGACAGTATTCGAAAAGCTACAAATAAGTTTGCGTTTAGAAGGCAGGTTCGTGAATTCCTGTTAAAAGCCTGACGTGGAATTGTTCTTCATCTAGGTTTTCACTTCCCATAATTTGAATCATCATTCTGGACATCATCATTAATATTATGTGTATGTAAATGTATGTATGTATATATATTATAATATATGTTAGTATTTGTGTATGTTTATTATCAGATTATCTTATGTTTTGGTAAGATTATATACGTATCTTTTAAAGCTATTTTTCTTTAGTTTGCTCTTTGCCGCATTCAAACATTTCGTTTTTCCTAAAGGTTGACTGGTAGAGAATGCTTTTAGCGTTAAGTCCGCCTTTTGTACCTAACTTGTGTGGTCAATAAAGTTTTTATAAATATAAATAAATAAATAGCCTCTAATTTTAATGACGTAATCATCGACTAAGATACGAGTATGTTTTAAATATTTCGTGATCATTTGCACATTAAATTGATCGAATCTCTAAATTGAACGGCTGAAGAATAAGGCATTTTAAATCAAATGTTTAAACGCAAAACGAATCCAACTTCTTTTCACATTGAATGATTATATTTACTCTTCTCCCTGCCGTAACCACTTTCATTCATTCCAATTCGAAACATAGCATCCGGTAAAACATTAAATTTTTACGACCATATTTTATTTCAAAACTTTATTTGGCAACGTTGTTGTTTCGCCCGCAAAGCCAGATTTCCATTTACGCAATCTACGGTAAAAGCCGGTGATATTCGATATCGTCCTATCGATTTCAATTCTGTTATGGCACAATATCTAGATGCGTAAGCACTTAGGGATGTGTCGGTCGTGGAAGTAGGTCAGCTCCGAAGGTAGTCTTCGGATAATGCTCTGGAGACACGCGAACAATAGGTGCATGCTTATTGTCTCACGCCCGTCTATGGATTGCGGAGGAAAAATGCGGCACTTTTACAATCCGTTGTTTTTTGGTTTTAGTATTTTTATTAGCAGTGAGACTTCCACACATATATATTACTCTGATGATACAAAGAACAATGGCAAAGTCCCATAATACGTTTTACCTGGATAAAAATTGGGGTGTCTATGATTTAAAAAATGCTTATACACTAGCAATTGCAGTACATAAACATTTCCAAAAAGAAATTTTAACAAACGGTGGTTGCAAAAAAAAGTTATAAGTATTTTTGTACTTTGAGGTTATGTTGGTAATGAAACCAATCCTTTTTTATTTTCTTCTTTCAGTAATTATTAAAATATATGTTTTAATAATAGTCATCTTAGAATCTGTCAGGGTAACAATAAACAGTCTCCTAAAACATTTATGAGAATACTGGACCTTTTAAATATCGTTGTTAAATATTGATATCGAAATAATATTTAATAATGTTTTTGCCATAGTATCTATTACTTTAAAAGTATAAAACCTTGTTGTCTTTGTACATTATCTATATTATTTTTGTCTATGTTTTCTTTCTGCCTTGTGGAGAGAATAAAGTTGCACGTACGCTCTGATAAAATAACTTGTTTTATTTAGTAATAATAATCGTCAGTGGCTAAAGTAAAAACCGTACAAAGCCAAAACATATTATAAAAAAATAGACTGTCAAACAAATTGCTTTGCAGTTTCCTGTTGTGTCAGTCAAAATAACGTTGGTAGCAGTGTTGCAATTAGCAGATACCTTGTTAAATATAACACGAGACAGCTTTAAAAATTACATTTTTACCAATAAAGAAACATTACGCTATTTTATGTACGAAGGGAACTTCCACTGTAGTATATATTCTGTGACTGTGCTATTTTTAATGATATATAATTCTAAGTTACACATTGCATTGAAATAAATTATTTATATTTAACCTTTTTCTTAATATTGAAAAAAATATAAATGTGTAATTTTTCTAAAGCGGCAACACAAACGCGTCATCATTTCAGCCAAATGACGTCCACTGCTGGACATAGGCCTCCCCCAAGGATCTCCAAACCGATCGGTCCTGCGCCACCCGCATCCAGTGGATTCCGGCGATCTTTATGAGATCATCGGTCCACCTTGTGGGAGGCCTGCCACGGCTGCGTTTCCCGGTACGTGGCCACCACTCGAGGACCTTTCCGCCCCAACGGCCGTCAGTCCTCCTTGCAATGTGTCCTGCCCACTGCCACTTAAGGCTCGCAATTCTTCGGGCAATGTCGGTGACCTTGGTCCTTCTGCGGATCATCATTTCTGATGCGATCACGCAGGGAGACTCCAAGCATCGCCCTCTCCATTGCCATTTGCGCGATTTTGAGCCTTTTTATGCGGCACATTGTAAGCGGCCATAAACGCGTAAGTTATTAATATTATTAAAAAAATACTAAATCTATGATTAATATTGTAATCAACTGAGAGGTTTTATAAATCATGATTTAATATCGGCCTATAAATAAAAATGTGATAATATGTAAAAATCTTGCTAATTCAAATAGTCATTTTTGTATTAGTCAAGTTTGAAGACACCTTAAAACATGCATGTAAAAAATTGTCATTGTTCTTTGATTGCCTCCGTGGTTTGTCACACTTTAATGCGTTTGCGATATTCATCACAGTCCGGGTTCTGGATATTGACGGGGCAAAACATTGCTGTTGGTTTTGTGCTGGACAGACCGCTGGCGAGTAACCTTTAAGAGCTAGAAAACAAGAAGTGCAACTGTGCTTGTGCACTCACTGTTTTGTGCACAATAATACTGCGTCTTTGGTTGATCGAGATGAGCCTCTGATAAAACTGTCCTCGCTTTTTAAACGTCTGCTGGAAGCGCCTAAAAAAGTTTAAGGAAGAATTAGAGTCAAAATTTCAGACACCCAACCGCTCGATAATCTGACCGAATAAAGTTTCTTAGCTTTTGCGATCGTTGCTATACCTACGTCGTTGTTGGTTGTTTGCAATATCCATTCTACTAAGTTCAAAGCCGTAACACTGTACTTATAATAACTCATGAAGCTAAAACCTTTGTGAACACTGAGGTTATACAATAAATGTCAGGTGGCCAAATATATACACCGCTCCGGCAAGATTATTAACCCTCAACCGCTCACGTACACGTGTGCGGTGCGACCATTTTTATCGGTCTCAATACTCTGTACTGGGGTTGGATTTTGTAAAATTAGTATTCAGTACTGGTCATTGCGTCGGCTGTCTGGGCCTGACCGACCGATTATACCGTGCATCCCGAAATTGCTCTGTTAGGCTGCGGTTCATTTGAATAACGGTTTTTGCGTTTGAGGGTTAACTTTGCAATTAATTAGACTGCCATTTTGTAGTTGCGCTCGCCAACTTTGATTGTGGATTAAATCTGTCACGTTTTGCTTGACAGGCGGGGTTAGACGGAATGTTTGGGCATTGCAAACAAAGGATTGATGTACGTGCACATTTGCACAATGTGCCTGTTTATTGTGACCGCAGTTTTTGTAGTAGCAAAGAATTTTGGGTATTGGACCAAAATGAATGTCCCGCAATCTTTTTGTATAATTTCATGTATTTTTATTTCGTTTGGTAACATTTCGTTTAGTTTCGTATTGTTTTGATTCGTATAGAATGTTCCGTTTTGTAACGTTTCGGTTCGTATCGCTTCGTTCATATTATTGTCTTATATTTAAGTTAGTGGACCTAGTCGTGTCTTTGGTATGAAAGAAAAATACACTATAGTAGTATGCTATTGAATTTATTATATCGGATATTGTGAAAGAAATCGTTTTATGGTACTAAAGTAATTAACTTATCAAATAAGCTTCATTTACTAATTTATACAAGTAAAGTAAATACTTGAAACACTTCGAATCTTAAAAGCCAGATTAATAAATCAGCCTAAGTGACTCCCAACAGTTTTAATCGCCACATTATGGCAATGATTGAAAATAAATTAAGAGTTCTGTAAAATCTTGAGTAAATCGTACTGCAACAAATTAAAATTATTTCCACTTCAGTCGGGGAAATAATTTCTCTTGTACATTCCGATTCAATTGAATAAAAAAGTAATGACTATCAGGCTATTTGAAAAGTTTCCATTCATAGGAGTTAACGTTCAACTGGTTTTCATTCGAGTCTTTTTACCGACCCGGTCGAATTTGCAAATGCTTCATTTCCGTGCATTTTTTTTTATCCGGCAGACATCCAATTTATCTAGACCTCTGCTAAGTTGCTACGGCCTATTCCATTCAGCGACGCTTCGATAGCATTACTCAATGTGCTGCCATGCTGTATGCGCATTCCAATCTTTAATTAAAAGTAGTGTATTCAGTATGTGGCGATTTCTAAAGTCGGCTTTTGTCTAAGTGAACGATGCTAGAATAGTTCTTCTTCTTTTTTATGTGGTGCTGTAAAACCATGTATTTTGAATAAGTAGTAGTAGTAAAGTTTGGCCGCTTTTTGGGTTTCTTTCAGCATTGGTTGTGTTATAGATATTCGTAAAACATAGTCTACGGGCCATTTTGTAATGCTTGAGAAGTCAGCTGTTCCGCCAAGATGTAGCTAGTAATCTTTATCTGTTTTCTGGCACCCATAGAACAAGGTATGCTTAATTTGGGGCTGAATAGCGCTATGTGAATAGTATCCAGGCGATGTTATTATTATAGTCAGAATACGAAATAAAAATACAGAAGGATCGCTCCCGCCATCATCAAAAATAATTGCCAAAACTTGCTTGGTGGTTTGAATATCTATTTGCCTATTAAAAGCTTAAAAATGAATTGAAAAACATTTGAGACAATAACCTGACGAAAGTGCCGAGCATATCCGGTCGGGATAGTGTATCCGAGTATTCCTGAAGCCGACAATATGTATAAACAGGCAATCCCGATTGCGATCACGTCGCTCTAACGAGCAGTCGCGACTATGCGATCGATCGCTTGACGGAATTCACTGACGGATCCTATACGATACCATGTGTAAGGATTTCAATTTTGAAAGATTTTGGGTAAGTATTTTTCCTTCTTTTTCCGAACTTTTTGTAGGGTAAGCTTGCACTATGTCAAGTCCAGTTATAACAGTACACACACAGATAAATTGTTTATCTATCTATCAGCAGGATTTAGGTTACCCACTAATCTCACTTTCCTTGAAATTGTTATGATTGATATTAAGTTACATAACTTGTATACAGTCTAAGTATGTGCAGGTTTATTTTATCATTACATTTACCTCATTTCCTTTTTATTAAAAGCAAACATTTTCTTTTGCTGAATGGAATAATAATGATTTTATTGTTGTACAATTTTGCCGGTGAATGTTTTCTTTCCTAAAATTATACATACCTTTATTTTCTGTCATATAAGTCATATTTTAGGTAGAATAAAGGTACTTATTAGTTTCAAACACGTTTAGCCAAGTCACAAAATAACTTTTAAGGGTAAAACACTGAAACTTTTGGGGTAAAAAACCAGAACGTGGGGAGATTTCTCAACTGATCTGGGCACACTGACCCTCAGCTGGCTGATAGCAAAATAAGCTACGTAAGCTGTCTGCATAACAAGAGCTTAGGATGTTTTCGACGACGTGATGCCACGCGAACGTTCCGAATTCGAATGTTTTCGTTCGGCACTGAATAAAATTGTGGCACCGGAATATTCAATGCGAAGTTCTATAGAGAGCATTTAAAATGAACTCTTTTGTGTTCTGCACATTATACAAGCTACAACTTGGTTTGGTGTGTTTACAAAAACATGTTGTTGTGTTTACTTCGTAGTCATAACCACACCCAGAGAACGATTATGGCCATAGAATTCACCAGGGCATAAGAATAACCCTACCACCAACTTACTTTAATGGTAACCAATCGAATGTCGGCCACTTTCACATAATAATATTAAAATACGTTTTGTCTGTCAGTGTAAAAAATATATAGGTAAAAAAGAAAAAACAAATGAAGTTTCTAGACATAATATTACAACGCTTGTTCGTAGATTTTCTTGAAGGTGTCGCTTCTCATATTATTTTTACCTTAAACCAACATGATTTTTAGGAGCAGAAAAACATTCTTTTCAAGGTAAAATCCAACTGATCAATTTGGGAAAAAAGGGAAAATACGACCACACACGGGACCTGCTAAACTAAAACATAATAATTACACCCAGCGGTATTCCCCTTTGCATCGCCATATGAATCTACATGGAACCACTTAACGTTGACCCGTGTACCCATTCTCATCGTCTCTCGTCTCGGTATACTAAGGGCATCTGTATGAGACTTCAAGGGTCAAGTTATGTTAGCCACCAAGTATTGGAGGTTTTTCATCCTTTAACCATAATAAATGTTCGGCTACTTTCAGCACAACATTGATTTATAGTGAATCGTCCGTCTGTTTTAAATTATGTTGTAGATTTACGTACAGAGTAGGGAATGAGTACATAATCACCATGTAAAATGGTTTGATGAGATAATTTATTACGTAGTTCAAAATGGAGAGCATATTTCGGATTGTAGCGAGCGTAGCAAAGAGGTCGTAGATAGTGCCGTAGCACAATGTCTCGTCTACGTCGTAGCATTGCGTGGACAAGTAAACGCATAGAGTATTTGGAATTGTACTAGAATAATATTATATGAAAAAAAGATTGTAATTAATGAAACAAGTAATGCTTAACAAACTTGTGATGCAACTTATAAAATAATTGAGGGGAATGATGGATGTACAAGTAACGCAAGAACTTACAAATTTTCTACAATTAACATAATCTTTTTTTCAACGTCAATGTGTAAAAGACAGAATTTAATTATCTAACAGATAAATGATAACAAACTTACCTGCTAGGTGTTGTGCTGACCTAAGGGCCTAGGCAAAGTAAAAATTTGACTGTCTTAGGCCGTATACAGAAAGAAAGCTGGAAACTTATAAGCGCTTACCGGCGCTTGCCAGCGCTGGTAACCCGCGCAGAAAATATATGAACACGCGCCGATAAGCACTGATCGGCGCTGACAAGTTCCGACAAGCTTCAACACGCGCTGGTCAGCGCTGGGCGCTTCCATTTAAAATTAATATAAAACTGCACGACATTTTGCTTGGTCTGCTTCAACCTGCTTCCTTTGTGTGGAACGGACCAGCGCTGGCAAGCGCCGGTAAGCGCTTATAAGTTTCCAGCTTTCTTTCTGTATACGGCCTTAGAGAAGTCACGTGGTCAATTGATATTGAAAGTCTTGAAAGTACGGAATTAGACATTCGCTATCGCAAATTGAGCAATAAGGAACGTAATGCCGCCTGTCCAGGGCTTCAGAATGTTATAAATGACTATCAACACGAAAGTCTTACACACTTGTAATAAAAATATAGTAAGTATTTGTTGTGAATTCACCTGTACAGGAGTCTCGTATGTTGCTCTATATTTTCCTGTCCTGTGGTAGCACTGTGTGCACAGTCGAGGAATGTTGTTTTACTGGTGCAATTGTATTATTTTGTTGGCTGTGCGATGGTTCTTTTATTTGTGAAGTGCAGATCGATGACTTTCCGTTTGTTTTAAATTACGTATGCATGTAACTGGTTGTATTGACAGTCGCGGCCATACTGTAATGTTGGAGTTTGTTTACAGGTCTGTATTTTTTTGTGAATGCGGAAATTATAGTTAATAGCCTCCCGCCCGCGGTTTCACTCACGCGTATTTTATTTTTGTCAATTATCCCCCCCCTTTCTCCCACATTTCCGGGATCAGAAGTAACCTATGTCACCTGGGATAGTGTAGCTTTCCAACAGTAAAAGAATTATCCAAATCAGTTCAGTAGTTTCCGAGACTATTTAATACAAACAAACAAATCTTTCCTCTTTATTAGTATTGACTAAGAAAAAAAAATGTATGCTTATTACTGGGTGTTCATGAATATTTAACTTTGTGTATCAATAACGGCAACTTTATACCTCTAAAGGAAGTTTACGAAAAACTAGTTATTTGATTGAACTGTTAAATGATTATATTATAAAACATTAGGTACCCCTCAGGTAAGTGTTATTTTTCCGGGGTAAAAAGTAGCCTGTAATGAAGTCTCAAACTATCTTACTTCATAATACCAGAAGAAGTTGTCAGTTCGAATAGATCGTATACAAGTCTCTTTAAAAGTACGTAAATAACGAAATAAAATAATTTATATTCTGCAAATGGGTATTTTTACTACTTTTGCACGTAGTTATTTTCTTTCCTACCTGCTTTTTGACGTCAATGACCTATTGAGAAAATGTGCAGTAACAAGGTCAACAGTTAGCCTTTTTCTTTAAATTTTAGTAATAATAAAAAATATTTTACATGATGAGTTTCTTTACTGAAACGATATAACTTCACCGACACCAGTACTATTTACTGCACAATCACGGTACATTTTTATCCCGTGTGTACGGTACGTGATCTGCGTTTTAAGTTTATCCGATTTATAAATCAAATTTTGTAATGAAACCCGCTGTTGGACGCATCCTGGATACGTTGTTGCGAAGTCTGCCCACAATAGTATTAAATCATGCACGCAGCCATTGTGAATGCAGTATGCGCGAATCTCCTAACTTTCAGTGTGATTTCCTGGTGTCAAAAATAATGTATTATGTGTAGAGTTTGTTGGGCATGGCACCCTCTATGCTTATGCTTAGTGTCTTTTAAGGACTTGTTCTAAATCACCATAATATTATGAAACTCTTTTGGGTGTAAAGAAAAAACCGAAGGAGTTTAGTGAACTTTAGTTTCAAACTCAACCGCAGGACTGCTCTGCACTTTCCTGCACAAAACAAGTGATTGTGTTTTAATAATAAAATCTACTAGGGAGCTACAATTTTTTAATATTTGTCCTGGATGTGATTAAATCGGCACCAATCACCGATTATCGCACCTTACATTTAACCAGTCATATTGATTTATCATTATTTGAAAAAAAGTAACACAAGTTACCACAGAGCATACAACGTTTAAACCCAATTCTCGTCGACCGTTCTCCACCGATTGCTATAAATTGAAAGAAATTATTAACAGGCAATAAATAAGGAGGAAAGAGTATCGCCCGATCACTGGCTTGCGTCCAGCGAACGCTTGGATAGGTAAATTCTCGTAGGAGAAACAAAAACTACGGAACGGAGCATTCGGACGTGAAATTATTGGCGCAGCACTTACATGGGGATGTGGCTTTACAATTCATGCGGACTGCCAAAACGTTATGCTTGACCATTATGGAGATGAGTTAATCTCGATGCTTCAATAACTGTCACCTTGGTTTATTGAACTAGACTATATACATGCTTGCCGTAAAAAGTATTTTCATTAATGTGCGACGACGAACGAGTCTTTACCTTGCACGCAGAGACGTTACTAAAT
Source organism: Mecyna flavalis (assembly GCA_949319885.1). Lineage (NCBI taxonomy): Eukaryota > Metazoa > Arthropoda > Insecta > Lepidoptera > Crambidae > Mecyna > Mecyna flavalis. The sequence continues at coordinate 13,161,642 of OX439431.1, read as the reverse complement.
ATATTGGAAATAATTGGTAAACTCATATGTCCAAACGCTAGCTTCAAAAGGATATTTTTCTTTGAAATCCGTTATAAGTACTTATACAGTGGACTTACCACTATGCAGGATATTTATAGTGCATAAAGGAGTGCGCAAGCACAATGCATATTGTAATTTGTGTGTAGCGTAATAAGGAGTGCACTCTATATTCCCTCACACTAATAACACATTGGAACTGCAGTAGGATACAAGCGAAGACATCGTTTTATTAAAAACCACATTTAAAATAATATCTACGTGACCCCTCATTTTGAACTTTACTTTCCATTAAGATTTTTACTTTCACTTTTATCGTCGCTTCAGGTGTCAAAATATAATCCATAAACGCGGACGAGTCGAAAGTCGGAGGACTATCGGAGGGTTTTCCGCGCCATTGAGGAGGGCTGACGCGGCAGTGACGTGTGCAAAACGTCAAACGCCCCTCTCAGTCTGCTGAGGCATCTATTGCTTTATTAGCTTCGAGGCGCTTTGAAGAGCTAAAATGATGTTTGAGGACGTTAACTATCTGTTTTTAATACAAATGAAATGTATTTTTTACATTATAAAGAATCTGTTCCGGCAATAATGATGCTCATAGTTTTACAAATCGGTAGATTCATTAAAAACTAAGGTAGAAAGTGGCGAGCGTTTGAAGATACCTATGTCTAGCAGTTGCTGCGATAGGCTGACGATGATGATTATGATAACGAGTCAATTTAGTTTTTAATGATATACAATTGTACGATCATTATATTTACATAGAATGTATTTATTACAGTGCACAAATGATTGTACAATCACAGGAGTGACAGTGGATCCAATTTTAAACTTGGTTACACAGCCAAAGTTATCTGATGCTGCAGGTTTCTACATGAAATGTTATACCACTCTTATAGCCCGGAAAAGTCGCTTAATGTGCTGACACTCTGTAGGCTACTCTCACCATCAAGTCTTTGTAATCAAGTGTTCTGTGGATGTAGTAAATATCATTTAAACCGTCAACTGTAACATCGGCATTTGTATTCAATCGGATTTTTCAAGCAACATAAAATCGATAGTTGCCAACATGTTAGGTGCCAGAACAGGAAAGCGGCAATGGCCATTTTTCTCAAGCCGTAACAAAGACGTAGAGGCATAATTATTCTGCCCGCATCGGCCCGACGACAGTCTTATGGTTCGGAAAAACGTAAGAAGATTATGCTGGACTGTAATGAGATGACATACATATATACATACATACATGTAGGACAATAGCAACTAATTACAACGTTTCCTCAGAACCGGTATTGTTATGGTTCGTATAGACGATCGATTTAGGGCAATGGATGAGAAGTTGGCTATTACTCCAGCGGTCCCGGATTTAATCCTTACACGGTACAAAAATGTATAGACATGAACCTGTACATTGTATCAGTCTGTTTGTATGTATTTATTGAAGTAATGTTTATACGTGGTATTGCTATTGGCAAACTTATCGGATTTGTTGAATTGTGATTCTCAATAATCTTGTTGTTGAAGTTTCGGCCTGGGTTGAGGGTTCTGGTTCTGGGTTCAGTTCTTGGGTTGAGAACAATCTGTGTCGGATTTGTTGAATACAGCTCTGGGTATGTGACCCGGCGAAGCCAGGTTATTACTTAAAAAATGATAATAATAAAGTGAAGCTGAAGATGACATACTGAGATAGATTAACAAAAAAGAACAAAAAAAAAAAAGGAAAAGAGCGCACTTTTGTTCACAAAACTGAAAATCGTCGTTTCGTCAGTCTGTTTAAATTTCCTTTAACAAATTGATTACATGAAAGCCCTTAAAAGCACCTATTACCCATACATCGGCCAGTACCTGGCCAATAATTTTTAACTAAACTTGGCACGGAGGGCGCGGGTAAGTAAGATTAACAGCCGAAAGCGGGAGAGCAGTAATTACTAGCATTATTGCCAGTCGATAGGGATTCAAACAGATTTAGTGCTCCGACTTACGGAGATTCGGCCAACCTGGATTCGTGAGCAATACTCACTTCTTACTTATCCTCTAAGGCTACTCGTTGCATCAGGTGAGTTTTTTTTTCTTTAGTTTGCTCTTTGCCGCATTCAATCATTTCGTTTTTCCTAAAGGTTGCCTGGTAAAGAATGCTTTTAGCGTTAAGTCCACCTTTTGTACCTAACTTGTGTGGTCAATAAAGTTTTTATAAACAAATAAATTTATTCACTAAATGCAGTTTATTATACCAGAATTATTCTATTTGTGCAAAAGTTCGTGCGTGCCTGTTTGACACTCATTTGCCTATAGGTATAAAAAAAATATTTTGCTGAGAAAACTCGTAACTTTACAGACGTTTATTTCCAGTTTACACATTCCAACCTCACCAAGCAAGATGACCTGCAGAAGAATCGCAAGAGTTCCCGCGGGTTAGTTGCTAAGGCCGGTCACGTGACGCCGTTCAGTTATACCCGCTCTGCCCCAGGCTGCGGTTTGATACGGTGCGGTGGAGCGGCGGCTCACACTGAGCCTCACTCAACGCAAAATGACCGGGAGAAGAATCGCCAGAGTTCCCGCGTGTTAGTTGCGGAGGCCGGTCACGTGACGCCGTTCAGTTATACCCGCGCTGCCCCAGGCTGCGGTTTGATACGGTGCGGTGGAGCGGCGACTCACACTGAGCCTCACTCGACGCAAGATGACCGGGAGAAGAATCGCCAGAGTTCCCGCGGGTTAGTTGCGGAGGCCGGTCACGTGATGCCATTCAGTTATACTCGCGCTGCCCCAGGCTGCGGTTTGATACGGTGCGGTGGAGCGGCGGCTTACACTGACGTCACATGATTATGAGACACCAAAAATCTTTTTAAAACGCATCTGACCAGTAGTAGAACAATGCTATTTTCCCAAATGGCATTCACTCCAGAACATTTTGACAAAACTAAAAAGTCGTTCTCTGTTGAAAAGCTATGAAAGCTCTGGCTACGTTGAAATAACAGGCTCGAATATCAGAGCTTACAGTGTGGAAAATTCAGCAATGTCAATATCAAAAAGTTTCATAATTAAATATGCCACAATGGTACCTTACCACCAAGTGGGCAACATGTCCATGTGCCAACTGAAGTTACATAAAAAAAAACTTTTGCATCATAGAGAAACAAAATTATCTTCGTAGCTAAGTGTCCGGCGCGCCTTAACCCGTTCGTTACGTAGTCAAGTAGAAAGCAGATATAAATGTAGGGGCTAGGAGCATTAGTAGTCAGGGAGAAGTGCGCTCCGTCACACCGTTCAAACGCTCGCCCATTGTACTGCGATCTGCTTCGAGCCAGATGGCCCTTGCGAATAGTGAGGTCAGGAGCATTGATGTGAAAAAGACGCCTGGTTTAAGAAAGTACTTTCAAAAACTGGTAAACTAAAATTCTGCATGGCGCAAGCAATTGTCACTCGCTAGCATGATGGTCTCAGGGCATAGTCAATCTATTTTGGAAGATGATCCTCAACTTTTTCTTCTGATCCATTCATCAGACTTCGTTTAAACTGCTTCCAGAAAATAGTGGTCCTTTTTATGTTTTGACCTTGACCTTGTAGGCAACGAGCTCTATGTTAGGTATATATCATAAAACCATGGGGAAATGTAAAACGAAATTTGAGAAAAAAATATAAAATGATGCATATTTACTTCTATTGAACATTTGTCTTTAAAATGACAACAAATCAATGGTGATTTAAGAATGAAAAAAAAAAACAAAGAACAAGATTACTAAAATCAAATCAATAAAATATTCACACACGTCCATTGTTTCGTCCATTACAATAAATATTGGCATTTATTTACCCTAATAGACAGACATGTGACAGTCAATGTGGCACAAGACACCCTGCTCCGTTTCACCCCAGTGAAATCAAATAAAAGCATTATGCGAACGATATACGTTGTGTCCGGCGTCTTATAGAAGGGGGTCTAAGGGGATCACTTGCCACAAATTTGCAAATATGTAAACAAGATTATCTTTTAAAAGGGGATGGTTAAGTTGATGACTTCATTATGCTAATCTATACTAATGTTATAAATTCGAAAGTAAGTCTATCTGTGCGTCTACCTGTTACGTTTTCGCGTCTTGAAATAATTTTGATTTTTGGTACAAATCTAGACTGAAACTTGGGAAAATTAATACGAGTATTCGAACATAATGCTCAGTTCATAATGGATAACAAAAATGTTTTTGTTCAATTCTTTTACGACGTAATGAAGTAAATAATCGACGTGATTTTTCGTATTTAATTGGGGATGGCTTTGGGATTGAGAGATTAACAAAGGATACTTATCCAAGAAAATTATCATATTCCTGCGGAGATACGTCGTATGTTTTTAGCGGGCGGCTTATTAGATACAATCGTTATATTACTATCTTGAACAGAGTATAAGCAACAGATGTTTGCAAGCATGAAAAGAAGATTATCTTTTATTGAGTCGTAAAGATCTACACGATATAATTTTCCTAATTAGCTTTACTCATAACCATAACATTTAAAACATTTGCTGCAGGTGCCATTTTAGGCTGTTTATCTGCCGGAGTGTATATTAGATTTGTATCAGATTTTTCGAACACAGCCTGAATTTGTGATCATCAACCGTGACGATTACATTCGTCCGCGTCCGTTATTATTCTAACGACTACTGAATTTTCTCTACAATGGGACATAAAATAATCTCATTGTGACTTTTATAAGGATAATTATCCACAATTTAATTGTGTTTATAAGTATTGATTAATCATGTAAAGTCAGCCTTCAAACGCCTAACATCATAATAGTCAGACCATTTACACGATACTTACAAATAAAGTTGTTTCATTCACAAATCTTCGTGTGAACAGTCATAAGCCATCGATAAACAAATAACAATAGTTCCTAACCAAATCACACTAGTCTCACAGCAGGGATACATAAAAAGAAGTATTAAACCGCCGCCATTGTATAACATCAAAGAGTTTGTAGGGTGATAGATTAAGCCGGTATCGGGGCACGTGCCATCCAAGATACAGCGGAGATAGTCGTGTAATGCTAAACGATAGTTTAACCCAAGGGACGTTGCGTATTCTTTATTGTCCCATAGATTTGTAATCAGAGATCTCGTATTGCCACAGGATTACAGCATCGACATGGGGTACGAAATTAAGTTGTAGTTTTTTTGTATGATAAAAAGTAGTTCCATAAAATGATAATGAAATGAAAATATTTATTTACATACCTACGTTAGACAAAAAATTATAAAATACAGTACTCTCACAATTTAAGGATGTTTATTTATATCAAAGTGTATATTTGTGGTACCTTCATTGTTTCTGATATGGGTATCAGAACCACACAAGTGCTTACGCTAGGTACTTGCTTTGGGATCACATCAATGGTGTCCATTACAGTTTTTTTTTGTATAATCTGTGAATCACCATAACAATGAATATAAGCGGTAGTTTATGACGATCTATGGAATAATGGAATAAGTAGAAAGAATATACTTGTTACTCTTTCAATCAAAATCTACCGAAGGGACTTTATGCTTATAACAAACCTTACCTTCTAATATAAAGTGTCTTTAAGAATATAAATCTATTTAAATAAAAATGAATTGCTGTTCCTTAGTTCGCTAAAACTTAAGAACGGCTGAACCGAATTGACTAATTTTAGTCTTGAAAAATTCATTTAGGTAAGGTTTAAACGATGAGAAAGTATGAAAAAAATTACGAGAAAAATACTGAAGGAAGTGATAAGAAATTCACCGGGTCATAGTAAAATATTACCTTATTTACTTATAATGATTATCCAACAAATTTTGACAGAATGACCTAAAAGCAATGTTTTAATTTCAACCGAAAATAATAAACACACCGCCAAAAAAAACATGAAAACAAAAAGCGACACATCCAAACGACATGCAAACAACAAAAGAAATGAAAACGCACAGTCGTATTAGATCCTATGTAACCCAATCGTGCTTGATACTTCAAAGGGAATGAATCAAAACTGCTCATATTCCGTCGGTCATTAATATTGATGCTCCTATTGATTGTTTGGCAGAAATTAATTCAATTTTTTGGGGGAAATGGCTCGGAGTAGGCACGGAGGGGAGCATTTTATCATGTTACCGATTACGTCTTGCAGTTACCCTCGCTTGTATTAATAGCTCGCAAAGCAATTCCGCCGAATTATAAATAAAATGAAATCGCTTTAACAGATCGCTTGATATTATTTATTTTGAAAATCAAACCATTTTGTTAGGATTGAAGGAAAATTACTCGATGTAACGATAGCATATTGGGACAATTTATTCGATACCTACAAACTGTGGGTCGACGAAAATATTTTATCAAACGGATTTCATCGTAATCATGTCAGACTTGCTACTTTTGTTTTATACAATTCAAGCAGCTAATACCCTTTTGTTATGTTACTTCAGTTGGAAGATAAATAAATATGGGACAACATCACATACATTGCTCTGAACCCAAAGTAAGTAGCGTAAGCACTTGTGTTATGAGTATCAGAAACAACGAAGGTACCACACATATAAATAAACATCCAGACACAGAACAAACGCAAATGTTGACCACATAAGTGTGTCCTGAGTGGGATCCGAACTAGTGTTGCCCAAATTCAGTCTTGGTCTTGCAGTCTTGGTCTTGTTCTTGCGTTTTTGCAAGACCAAGACCAAGAACAAGACCGCGTATTTTTAGCAAGACCAAGACCAAGACTGACCGTGCAAGACTTGAGCAAGAACAAGACATAGCCTGCAAGACTCTTGCGTCTTGCAGCTAGGACTTAGCGCTATTTCACTGAGTAGTTAGGTGTAACAGTTCGGTGTATAGGTAGGTACGCTTAGGAATTCTATGAGACGCAAAAAACTGTATCAAAGAATATGAAAAACTGGACCTATGCGCATTACGACTAATACCATAAACATAGCGAATAAAAAAATATCTATTAAAATCAAACTGAGTGCATGCATAGTTATGTTTTAACCATCGGCACTTTGATAATGCAGCATCAAAGGTTTTGTACTTACTTCTCAAAGTAATTTGCCGCTTTTCGGAAGTACATGGTTATGATACACGCGCCGGCGGCTTCTTTTGAAATCTAAAACAATCGTTGCCGCCACGCCGAAATCATAACATTTGACACTATTTGATTGCCGCCATAGGGCGTAGGTATACTCATGCAAAATAATTTCGAATTTTAAGAGTACCTACAGGTGTTCCAAAGAATAAATAAGTTTCAGAGTGCTTAGAATGAAAATGAATACATTATACTGATCACGCAAGTAGTATTATGATTAGGATTAAATGGTAAGGATAGGTAGTAGATGTCATATTAATTCATTCTAGTAAGTATATATTATAATATTGATTACTTATATGGTTTTAAACTAATTAGGTACTTAGGTACTATTATTGTACATTTAGTCATTATATTTCTTAAGTTTTTACAAGAAAAAATAGCAAAAAAGTGTTCAAATATCACCCGTTTCATAAATATTGTAGCCACTTTTAAATATACTTGAAACGTGTAAAAAAATTCTACAAAACTAATAAAATATTTGTTTTTTTACATGTTTTAGCAAATGTAAGCTTATAAATCATAAATGTTTATTAAGAAACAGTTACTTCCATGGAAAACGACATATATGTAGGTCAGTTGATTTTTCGAATTTCTTATCAAATCTTCAGTTATTTATTAATCTGCTTGATCTTTACTATGGCTATGTTAATTCAAGCTCACAATGTTCCAATTCTAATACGTTTTTCTAAGATTTAAAGTAAACTTTAATAAATAGTAATAGACTAATAGGTAATTGCAAGACTTGCAAGACTCTTGCTGCAAGACCAAGACCAAGACCAAGACTGGGAGCGCAAGACCAAGACCAAGACCAAGACCAGGTGTATTGGCGCAAGACCAAGACCAAGACTGGCTAAGTCTCGTCTTGTTCTTGCATTTGGGCAACACTAATCCGAACCCACGACCCCTGGCGCATGGGGTAGGGTCACTACTAAGATAGCGACGCAGCAGGACTTACCTGACAGTAAGCGGCTTATTTTCTATTCTACCAATTTTAATTATTGTTTGGAGAAATATTTTATGTTAATGTGTAAGAAAGTATACGCATACACTGTTATGTAAAAAAACAATGTATAAAAACTTTAATATTGCTGAAAGGGTTGGGGAAGACGCTACCGCTGACTGATGTGTTTTCTTTGCATAATGGAGTAGCTTCTTAAAGTTCCTCTCTTTTGTTTGAAGGAGGCAGGTACATTTAGAAATAATGAATTCGGCAGTTTTGTATTCATGTTTAAACTTTGTTGTCGATAATAGCATTTTAATCCAGCGCGGCCCGGGGGCATCTGCACCTGCGGCAGCAATTGCTGAACCTCTGCCTTTTGCCTTTACTGTGTGTTATTTAACCTTATTATTAGTAAGATGATATTTGTATGTATTGTAATTGTTAAAAAGGCAATAAACTATTTTTCTTTCTTTCTTTCTTCTTTAATCACTGGTTGACATCATGATCAATACTGTTATGTAATAATCCAGTCAACAGACTGGCATGCAGCTCATCTAATGTCCATTAAACGAAATCGCATCAGAAAATGTCTTTCCATGAACTGTTACACATGTCATAAGCATTGTTTACTGTCTCTCAAATTATATTTCTACCAAAAAAAAGTATCAGCCTATTAATGTCCCACTGCAGGGCAAAGGCCTCCATACTTGAAATCAAATTATCGTAACAATGATTGGTGCTGGCTTAATCACCACGCTTGCCAAATGCTGATTGGTGATCACAAACCCGAGCTATGTCCGAAAAAACCGACACAAAGTTAGCTCGACCCGGGAATTGAACCCAGGACCCCGAGATCTCGGCCCGGTACTAAAACCACACGAGGCGTTTCACCATTCTACCAAATCCAAAGTCAATATTAAAATGTATAAAACCATTTGCTCACTTCATTTTATATTTTCAGCGACGTCCAAAATGCTCCAAAGGATCATTCGCGCATTCAACGGCCATTCCATAACTTTTCCAACGTCCCATTGATAATGCCTACTTAAAAACCCTCAGAAGTTCCATTCAAATCGCGTTAAGCCTCCCTCATAATGAACTCGCATCAATCAAAACACGAGAACTGCTCTAATGAGATTATTTCCTAATACCGAGGACAATTTCCCGACTAACGCCATTATGTAGGCGCATATTGAGGATTTTCGATCGCGATGGCTCGGCCCAGCGATGGGATTAATTCTCGAAACGAAGTTACTGAGGAGACAGGTGACGTTGAAGGATTGTGCGTGCGCTCAATGTTTACGATTATCAATAATAACGTCACGATCTTGAATAAAAAAATATACGAATAAAAAATACTGAACATTTGATTCATTTAACTTTCGTATTTTTGAAGACAATGGTGAACTTTTACCAAATTGCTTCGGTGTACCGATCATGATACGACTGGGATATTTTGATTTAAGAAGGTTTATATCGGGATGCCCACGCCCTTGCTGTAGTTATAGGAGAGAATTTTGTAATTTCATTGATGCATCTAATACGTCTCTCTGTTAAAAAGAAATATCATAAAGTACCTAAAGTAACGAGTTTTTTTAAACATACATTTTAGCTGGATTCGTTAAATTATTCATACGAAAACTGCTTTAATAATTGATAAGCCTCGAGTAGAATTTTAAAGATGTGCGCAAAACATTTTCCGTACAAATGGAATTACGGGAACCCCCTCAATATGCAGTCGAGAGAAAAATTATGCACCGGAAATCTGTGAGGCTTCATACTTGCGGGCGGTGGAGAAGTTTAGAGATCCGTAGAAAACGAAGGGAACTTCTGACTTTAAAAATATGAATGTAGATTTTCACCCAGGACAAAACATTCACGTGATAAACGTTCCTGTAGAGGTTAGTTATCTGATCCGTAAATGCATTGTTTTGTTAGTTATCTTTCCATCCTGAAAAGGTGCAAATTCCTAAAGTTTACGTTATACAGAACAGTTATGTTTGATGAAAGCAGATTGCATGTGTCCGCCATTCCTTAATGGATTTTCAGACACGCATTAGTTCTAAAAAATCCACTTTGCGGAGAATTCTGAATCAAGGATTAAAGTGGACATGAAAGTGCACAAAGATCCATCAATGGATCTTTGCAATGGATTTTAGTGGACTAAGGGCTCAAAAGCAGGGTCATTATTATTATTACCAAATGGTAATAATAATAATGACCCTGCTTTTAAGCCCTTAGTCCACTAAAACCACCATCGGGTTAGGCAAACAAACTATATATTATACATAAGTATTAAATATGTTTTAATAGTGTCTCTGTTTTGTGAACATTGTAACATATTTTTTTAAATTAAGTCTCTAAAGCGGCACGGAACCTGAGTGTAGGAAGTCAAGTTTTAAAAACTTTTATACGGATGCAGATGGAAGTGCTTATAAAGTTGCGCGAATATTCCGCGCGTTGTGATAGTGCGCTTGTTTTGTTTCACTTATGTTCATGTACGCGGAATTTCAAGCATGTATGATACGGCCATTTTGGAAATAATAGATAGGTTAAAATAAGAAGTGTTTTACATGTGTATTAAACAAAATTCACCGATTAAAACTTATAAATAGTATACTTTACAATAACATAATCGAAATAATAAATACATATTTCTGGTACTGGTAACTTATTGTAAAACCGACTTCTCTGATCGATCTTACTTTCAAAGAAGCTATAAAGATAAAATAATGTTAACCCTTACTGCCAAGATTTTGTTAATTTCTCAGTTACCTACTCACGTCAGCGAGCACCGTGTTTGCCGAGAGCTTACACATCTTTCACGTACATTGCATTAAGGCATCTCGGAGAGCAGCTAAAGACTTGTTGTTCTGTCTACTGCAATTTGTTGCACTTCGGCGCTCGAGTAGAATGCCTCGCTAGCTTATTCATTGGGACAGGTTAGGGGTGAACATTGGGGGTAGTTACGATCCAATAAAATACTTTAGAATCGTGAAATGTTTTAAATATTTGGATTTAATGTGTGAATAAAATATTATGTATTTTTTATAGATCAATAAATCGAAGAGCATTCTGGCGTTTCTAAAAAACAGTCCGTTTTGGTGTGTAGTATATTTAGAGTCTCTCTATAATTAGAGTTCAAAAAGTTTTATAGAGTTTGTGATAATATATTGAAGGATACGTAAGAGACAGAACGCGTTTTTCACTGCAGCTGTTTTTGCAATAAAGTGCATAATATTAATGTCCCACTATGTTGGGCCCTTTACCCCCTTCCGTTTCCCATTATCCTATCTATCTGCATTCTGCATTATCCCCATAGCCTCTCACTCTAATTTCTTTCTAAAACTTATTTTGCCTAAGTCAGAGTTTGTGATGTTGACCTTGTAGAGTTAAGGCGCGTAGAGTTAGAAGCTTGGCTCTACATGAGATCTGTTACTTTTTGATAGTGCAAGTCATATGGTCATGTCTTGGCAACATTTTACATGAAAATGTTTTGATGGGATCACATATTTTACTAATATTCTGAGGCGTTAGTCGCAGGTGTTCATGTGGAAGTGGTATCTTGCCTTGCCTTGCCTTGCCTTTATCAGTTACTACACTTGTTTGCCTCCCTCTCCCATACAAACAAAAACAGCCGGCATAGAATGTGTAACGCAAATATGGTGGTAATGAAGAGACAGTGAATCCAGTCCCGTGTAAGCCGCAACACGTACCTAAACTGCGGAGAACCAAGTACACGCACACAACATGTCTGCACATTAAGAACAGGGAACATTAATTAAGTTCATTATCACTACGTCTTCCTGCTACGTGCACCGTGAGGTATTAGCTTCCGTGTAAACAATTATCAACTTTATGTGGACACGGTAAGGTCTATGTTCGAGGAACGGAGGTGATGTTGTAAGGAATAGAGCTTGATGTTTAGGTAACCGAGATCACATTATAAGATATTGTCTTTAATTATAGTTTTATATTTTTTGTAATATTTAATTATATGCTTTGCAATTTTCCGTATAAGAGCCAAAAACTACTTACAGTACTATTAGCTACAGAGACGTCATACCAGATATCGTATTAATATCTGCAAGGCAAAACTAGACTAAAAGTAAGTCGTATTTATTAATCTATTCTTCTTCCCCTCAATTGATGGCCTGCCTTCTAAAGGCAGCGCCATGATGGTCGACGTTTGATGGGCTGCCTTTAGAAGGCAATTCCTTATCGCCCGTATTTAAAGTCTGTTTTCGTTTGTTTGACGATTCGTTGTGTTTTATTAGTTTGTTAGGTTGGTAGAACAAACCAGCGACTAGCAAATGACAGCGCCCGGCGCGCGAACATTTGAAACCGATGGGAGTTTTGTCAATCTTTTTAAAATGTTCGCGCGCCGGGCGCTGTGACTGTATGCAGAAATTGTTGATTTACTTGATATTTTATTATGTAAAGGTGTGAATGTTATTTAATGTGTTTATTGCTTAATAGTAACAGGTTAATTTAAAGTGGACAACTAAAGCAACAAGTTGTTTATTTTTTTTAATTTGATTTTTTAGTTTTAATTACCCAATTTCATTCCACTTGTATTTTCCCTCGCATACAGTTCGAACACAGTAGAATATAATTTAAATTATATAATTTTAACTTTACTGACCATTTAATAATGACTTTATTGATACCAAATGACTGGTATTTGCATACAGGAAGGATTTAAAATAATTTTTTTTAAAAATTAAAAATCAAAAAATAATCAAAATGGCGGCCATTTTGTTTTTCCTAATCAAAATAAAGGAAAATGGTCGCCATGATGTCATCAATTGAGGGGATAATCTATACTAATATTATGAAGAGGAAAGATTTGATTGTTTGTTTGTTTGTATTGAATAGGTTCCGAAACTACTGAACCGATTTGAATAATTCTTTCCTTGTTGGAGAGCTACACTATCCTCGATGAACATAGGGTACTTTTGATCCCGGAAATGTGGGGGGACGAGGGGAATTTTAGAAAAAAGAAATTACGCGCTGGTGAAACCGCGGAGGCGGCCGCTAGTTGTAAAATATATTTTATAAGGACCTTTCAACTCGAGTTTTGCTGTTAACCCACGATACGGGTTACGTTAGTAACTATATAATAATCTGTGGTACGGGTCTCGTGATGGATTCGTCTTTAATGTCAAAAGAGCAAAGGTAGTTCCTGTGACACTGCCACCAATTGGGCAATGTGTGGTTTACTGGGTATACTTACCTGCCCTCTGGGTAGGTGAGTCCGACATAATCCTCGGCATAATAGGAGGTGTTGATGACAATACCACCCGTCCTAAAATTATTTGGAAAATATGAATCAAAAGAGATAAGGGTGGTAGCTTGCTAGTACTGTCTTCAATTACAATATCAAATGCACGCACACAAATAAGTATATGAACAGATTTTATTACGCGTTGTATAAACCTGCGCTCTCCTGCCAACATACATATTTTATCTGGAACAAGTGTTTCTCTAGTGAACGAGTAGATCTGTCCTCATGAAAGTCATGTTACAAGATATCTTCGGACGTAATGACACGCGATTTCGCTTCGTTCAACAAATGGCTGCATTCAGCTCAAGGTTTTGTGCGATCTTGGGAAAAAGGTGCCGTTTGTCTTTGTAAATGTATGGGTTTTAAGATACGTCCTAAGAGAGTTTATAAAAATACTCTTTTGCTACGGGGTAGATAATTATAGTAAATAAATGTATAACAAACTCATATCATAAATGTATATGTACATATGAAAGGTTAAAATACATATAATCAGTGTTATTAATTTTACATGTCTGCTAACGGATCTAATATAAAAAACAGCGATTATAAAACAAAAGTCATCTTTCAAAATATATATTTTTATGAACATGACGTATGTTAATGTTTTTCCATAATGAAAACGTTACTTTATAAATAACTCATTATCGGAAAAAATACTATCATATCAAAAATCTTACCTAAATCGCGCAAAGATATATTTTGGCGAAATAAATTGTATAATTAGTAAACAGAAGAACAAATACCTACCTACTTTTCCTATAAAATTCAATCACCACTGCATTCGCAGTGAGATACGTTACCCGTATCAAAAACCATCGAACGAGAGATCACTTATACTCAACGAGTAACATAGCGTTTTAATTGAGATCGGAGCTCAATTGGGTTCGTTAAGTCTCAGCTCGGAATTAAATTAGTGTCGTTATCTCGAAGCAGGTTATCGGTTCGATTCTTGGGTAGGGACGCCTTGTTCCCCTCGAGTATCTTGTACGTGAACTGTTTTATAAAGTGGAGGAATTTCGCGGGCTGAAAAACTGTCATGTCTCCTCTTAAAGGTTAAAGGTCACGGCGTTTCTCATCAATATTGTTAAATATAGAGATTTTGAACGAAAGGTTGTAGACACAGATTAATATGTTGTAGATAATTATAATTATAGCTTTACACAGCGCCATCTAGCTCCAATCTAAAATCTAGTTCCAGATAACGGATAAACATTTTAGTAAATACATATTATTATACCCAGACCAATTAAACAAACATGTTCATGCAGATAAATGTATGAACCGTGCGGGGATCGAACCCACGGTCTCAGGTGTTAGGGTGTAAGCCGACTTTTTCCAAACGATTTTTCAGGAATCCATTAGGTACTTAATAACTTCATTAATTCAATAACAAGCGCTTAATCATTTTGTGCTATAATAATAAACGATACCTGTAATAGGATATCTCATAAAAACACGCCCAGTTGCACCTTAGCACTAATGAAGCAACGTTACCAGAGGCATGCATGATTCAATTAAAAACGCTCGCATGCATTAAACGAACGCGCGTAAATCATGCTTGCAATTAAACTGCGCGGAGATAGCGGCGGGATGTTTCAATTTAACTTTTTGCGGGACCCGGGAGCTGCGGCTTTTTACTTGATGTACTGTTTTTGTCTTAAATTTATTAATAGGCCAAAATTATAAACGAAGTGTTAAATGTAACAGTTTGTGCTGTAACGAGCACTTCCGAAACGAGTAGGTGGAATCTCTATATAGGGTCTCAAATACATACATCAAAGTTATAAAATCAAATTCATATTCGACGAGCCATTTGGTGTAATGGTCGAGAAGTCGGTTATTACACCAGAGGTCGCGGGTTCGATTCCCGCACGGTACAAACATTTGTGTGCATGAACATGTCTGTTTGTATCGGTCTGGGTGTTTGTATGTATAATATGTATGTATTTACAAAAAAAATATAAAAGTATTTAAGTAATGTTTATCCGTTGTCTGGCACCCATAGCACAAGCTAATGCTTAGTTTGGGGCCAGATGGCGCTGTGTGAATAATGTCCAGAGAGATATTTTATTTATTTATACTTATCAGCCTTTTTTTTTTTTTTTTTCTCGGAGGAGAATGCGTTTATGCACCATAACCGCAGGCTAGCTAGACCCGCGGCCGTGTGTGGGACTCGACACTGAAGCGTCCACTACCCACTAAACTCCCCCGGTTTCTCCTTCACACCCGATTAGGACGAGCCGGTGCTAGCCTTATGGCTATTGACCAGCCCATCCCTATACTTATCAGCCTACTTGTATGGATAATATAGTGAGACGTAATTAGTTAAAAATTTGGGACAAATTATAATTAAGTATGAGGATACTCATAACTGTTACGAGAGAACCCTGCCAGAGGAGCCCGTGGCATCACTCTGGATCATAACTTTCGTACTGCCAAAGAAAACGATTTGCGTTTTGACCTAGGCTAGCACTTACCGGTGATAGTAGACTTACACCATGTGAATGAAATGACTCCTGATAGGTCCTGGTTACTGGGTGCGAAGATAGCGTCACACGATCACCATCCAACTATCTAACTGGCTAATATTACAAAACTTGCAAGATCCACAATATCCACAAAATCGTACACACAAGTTAAAGAGTTTTCACCAAATTAAATGGGAAATAACAGTGCACAAACTGAAGTTTTTTGCCAGTTTGATTATAACGTACTTTTCGCGGTCCGAGCCCAATCGCACTGTCCGGATAGCCAATAGTGATTGGTTACCGGTAGGCCCAGTGAAAGGGGCGTCCCCATTGGTCGAACCGATCGCGAAGCCAACGTTGGCGGTAGTTTTGAACAAATAGATGCATGGCAAAGACCTCCATTATGATTTAGGTAACAATCACAATTTATGTTTTAACATCATGCTTGTTAAAATGCAGAACGAGTTTTTCTCAATCCGGGAATTGAATCCAGGACCTTAATATCACTGCCTGATGTAAAATTAGCCTCCTATAATTAACATTATTTTTATAACTAGCGGCCGCCCGCGGTTTCACCCGCGTGGTTCCCGTTCCCGTGGGAATTGATCCAAATCCTTTCTTAGCGGATGCCTACGTCATAACATCTACCTGCATGCCAAATTTTAGCTCGATCCGTCCAGTGGTTTGGGCTGTGCGTTTATAGATATCTATGTCAGCCAGTCAGTCAGTCACCTTTGAGTTTTATATTTATAGATAATAATTTACTATTTTTAAGAAAGATAAGTAACTTTTTAATCCAGTTCTCATCAATGCGAAAAAAAAACTTGAAACAAGTAGGCCTTTACCCTGCATCGAGTGATTAATAGTGTAACGAGGAATTCTTGTTACAAAAATTAGAAATGAAAGGTGTATGTCACCTTTAGCCGCTCGACGGTGATGGGTGTGCCGTCGAACCACCAAAGGGACTATGGTGACAAATCAAAGAAAGTTTTCTTATCATGCAATTTATTTTCATTGAACTAATACAAGTTATTTTCTTATTTATATTGAGGTAGGAAACCCGTACCTCGCTTACTCAAACACGGACTCTTAATACACACAGGGCGTGTTATCGATTCGTCAGACATCAAATGCTCAAATGATTCTACTCAATTACTTTAGGCACTAAAATTACAACCTTGACATCCCGGCAGGAAGGATCCTAACCAGACGAGTGGAGACTCGGTCTACGGCTAAAAGAACATGGATGTTACCTCGAGGTGGCTTCGGTTACCGACCCATGAAGCTACGCTGTCCTTAGTGTTTAAGCAACCACGCTCCTCATTCCGGGATGGGTTCAGCTACTTCAGTCTGCCCAGATCCTCCAGCGGGATATATCCGAGTCGCCAGCGACCGGAGACGTAGATGAATGATAAACGTGGAACGTTTATAAAAATATAAATTATTTCATTTCAGAATGAAATAACAATTACAAGATTACAATCGATGAAACGATGATTATTTAAACGATGATTAATTACGATGAATGAATAAAGATCAATGAATAAATAAATTAATGATGAATGATTAAAGATGAATGAATGAATAAATTAATGATGAATGATTAAACCCTGAAACAAAAGACTTTTATTAGTTACTTGATCGTACACGACCACGAGGCGTTTCGGAATTCCTCTCCGGATATTTCCACTGGTTTTTCGGCTTACCTAGGAAATCCATGATCAGCTCCTTGCTGGATCATTGCCGGATTCCACCCACCAAACCCAGGGGTACAAATCAGCGTGCTGGAAAGACAATACCATGGTAAGCACGTTTCGACATAAAACCAAAACTCGAAATTCTCGGAAATGAACTTACCAGGGTACTTTACGGATGATCATCACTTGATCACTCCATGAATTAGGCCACACATGGCCGAGTTTCCTGAGGGAAACTCCACTCCTCAGAGGGAGTCCCTCCTGGATGCGCCCACGCGCTCGAACGGAAGAACGGAAGTCACCAACCCTCTAATGTCAAAACTGACAGGAGGTGAAACGAAGACAATTATTTTATATCGAGGCAAAGACAACGCACCGTCGATGCCAATCGTTGAAACGATACGTGACGATCAATGTTGAAAACAACTAAACAAATGTTTACGAAATAAATATGTATAAATAAAGAAATAATTTAAGATTTCTAATTTGATTATTTTAAGTTTTACAAATCTGGCCGCTACACTGCTGCCATCTATTCAATCAATCGATTTATATCGAGAATAGGTTAACTCTGTCGGTGATAAAAAATTGATGACTCATCTGCTAGGTGGCGCTACAAGACCATTTATTTTTTAATGAGAACGGAGCAAAATTTGTTCCGTTACAATTCCCCCCTTCCCGCGAAAAACACCGCCCCGGTGTTTAAACCATCGGTAGTACAACACTATTACTGTTGAAGAAGGAAACTACTTAAAAAAATGACTAATATATAAAAAAAAACCTGTCCACCATAAAGACGAAGTTCTAAATAGCAACACCTTAAAAGGAAACTAAAACAATATAATTGTTTACAAAAAAAAAACAGCCTCATCATTCCAATAAAATCCAACTGTCAGGAAATCCAAACCAACTTAACTTCCAACATTCCAGACTTAATACCCACACTTGCATGCATCATCATTCAAATCTAGAGCTTGACCTTTCATAATCACCTTCCATACCACTGTAGTATCAAGCTTATAGCTTCAAACCACCCCATTCATACAGACCCATTTGAGATTCCTCCTGTGAACCAGTGGAACTCGCACTACCTCTTGAGATTCCTCCTGTATACCAGTGGAACTCATATTAGTTTCTTTTCCCATGTCAATCGTTCAGCGGGGAAATCTTATCCCATGACGTTGTTCAGAGGGGAAGTCTTTTCTCATGACGTCGTTCAGCGGGGAAATCTTTTCCCATGACGAACGTTCAGCGGAGAAATTCTTTCTCATGACGTCGTTCAGCGGGGAAATCTTTTCCCATGACGATCGTTCAGCGGAGAAATCCTTTCCCATGACGATCGTTCAGCGGAGAAATGTTTTCTCATGACGTCGTTCAGCGGGGAAAACGTGCTATACAGTTATATGGCTTATTTAGCGAGTTACTATCCGCTCGATGTACAGCACAAAACGGCGAATGCCTAAAGTTTCCATCAGGAAAACCGTGTTAACTGGTGTGTAAGGCTTATTTAACGAGTTACCATCCGCTCGATTCACAAAACGGCTAATGCCTAAACATAAGTGATGTTTCACACTACTAACATTTGCTTGGCCAGAGCAAAATGAACTTATCACAATATGTGAACTAAAGATGACCCTTTAAAACTAATAAGGTGTCTATCCTAAAAAAAAAACTTATTACCTGTACAGGATTTTCATAACAATAATGTTAATAAACATATACTATAGGCTAAACCTAACTGTAACCTAAGTTATACTTAAGACCTAAGTCTAATAAAACGTTAAACGCTAGCACATAATTGTGTGTCTCGTCATCGTAGGAGAGGTGATCCGTCTCTCTACGCGTCATAAACGGACTGCGACACAACAACAAAAGAAAATCATCCATTAAATGGAAAGAAAACGACGTGCCTTGTTAAAACGCTACGAAACTCTGATCCCGTGGATTGAACCTAATTTCGGTAATTACGGTTTCCGAAATTCCGTGCCTAAGAACATAACTGCAAAGTGAAATTGTTTTGGTTCTTATTTGTGTTGTGTGTTTGAACAAATTTCCCGCCTAACAAACGATACTCAAAATCTACTGGATCGAAACTCCTCTAATAACAGTCCACTTAAGTCCTTCCAGAAAGAAACTACTTCCTTGACCACTACGTACCATAACAATGCTTGAACCAAACAAGGTGATAACGGTGTCACTTACCTTACCTTGTAAGCTGTTGTCTCCGGTATTTCTGAATGTGTGGTCACCTCATAAATCAACTCATCCCGGAGCAAGGAGTGATAATAAACTGTGTCAATATCCATTTTTGCACTTAATTATTTATGCAATAAATATTTGAAAAAAAAACTATAAGTATTTTGATTTAAGCATTTGACCTCCGATCACAAAATTGTATTTTCAATTTATAAACTAACAGTTTATAATTACTTATTTAAAACTATTGTTAGGCAATATTGTTTTATCACTTATTATATTATGTAATATTTTTGTATTATTTTTATTACTTTTATTACACACAACACTATTTATGACCTTTTGTAAACATACAATTCAAAATATCAATGATTGTAACATAGGAAACCAATATTATTATTATGTATGCTTCCTATGTACAATGGCACTGTATTAAATATGCAAATATACTGCAACAACAACAATACTTGTTGATATTCACTTTCTTAAAACAAGGTAATATTATTCCTATTTATAAATGCTTACTGCGTGTTTGTATGAACAAGCTTATGAATAACCTAACTAAAGGTATAACCTTAAACCTTAGTACACAACAAAAGATACTTAATATAAAACAGTGTTTTCCAAAATAAATATTTGGTAACCTGTTACCAAATAAACAAAACAAGTGCTATAAATTAATAAGTAGGCATTTCCAGACAAACTCCTCCAGAGATTTGATCTGTTTTTTATAAAAACATAACCTAACTTATACAGGAAACTTAAATAAGTTTATTTAATTTTTACACAAAATTGTAACCACTGCACGCTGTTACTGTAGTATAAATATAAATATGTAATAAAATATAATTGTACCCCCACAAATAAAATATTTAATTTAAAATTGATTTTAAAATCATTTGAGCAAGATCCGTCACAATTTCAGTTCTTATTTACTGAAATTTCCTTATGGGCGCCATTTGTAACGAGGTCTACCCAGGCAGTCACGGGGACTATGACTTGATAAATCAAAGAAACAAACTTAAATTGAATTTTAGGGTTATGGGTACGTTACATTACTATATTACTCAAATGATTTTATTAATACTACTTTAATTTAACCAAATTAAACTACTAAAATTACTGGCATCCCGAAGGGAATTGGTGCTAACCCGACAAGTGGGGTTAAAGCGCTAGGACTAAAAGAACATGGATGTTACCTCGAGGTGGCTTCGGTTACCGACCCATGAAGCTACGCTGTCCTTAGTGTTTAAGCAACCACGCTCCTCATTCCGGGATGGGTTCAGCTACTTCAGTCTGCCCAGATCCTCCAGCGGGATATATCCGAGTCGCCAGCGACCGGAGACGTAGATGAATGATAAACGTGGAACGTTTATAAAAATATAAATTATTTCATTTCAGAATGAAATAACAATTACAAGATTACAATCGATGAAACGATGATTATTTAAACAATGATTAATTACGATGAATGAATAAAGATCAATGAATAAATAAATTAATGATGAATGATTAAAGATGAATGAATGAATAAATTAATGATGAATGATTAAACCCTGAAACAAAAGACTTTTATTAGTTACTTGATCGTACACGACCACGAGGCGTTTCGGAATTCCTCTCCGGATATTTCCACTGGTTTTTCGGCTTACCTAGGAAATCCATGATCAGCTCCTTGCTGGATCATTGCCGGATTCCACCCACCAAACCCAGGGGTACAAATCAGCGTGCTGGAAAGACAATACCATGGTAAGCACGTTTCGACATAAAACCAAAACTCGAAATTCTCGGAAATGAACTTACCAGGGTACTTTACGGATGATCATCACTTGATCACTCCATGAATTAGGCCACACATGGCCGAGTTTCCTGAGGGAAACTCCACTCCTCAGAGGGAGTCCCTCCTGGATGCGCCCACGCGCTCGAACGGAAGAACGGAAGTCACCAACCCTCTAATGTCAAAACTGACAGGAGGTGAAACGAAGACAATTATTTTATATCGAGGCAAAGACAACGCACCGTCGATGCCAATCGTTGAAACGATACGTGACGATCAATGTTGAAAACAACTAAACAAATGTTTACGAAATAAATATGTATAAATAAAGAAATAATTTAAGATTTCTAATTTGATTATTTTAAGTTTTACAAATCTGGCCGCTACACTGCTGCCATCTATTCAATCAATCGATTTATATCGAGAATAGGTTAACTCTGTCGGTGATAAAAAATTGATGACTCATCTGCTAGGTGGCGCTACAAGACCATTTATTTTTTAATGAGAACGGAGCAAAATTTGTTCCGTTACAATAGGCCAATACTTCCACAGCATCCTAAGCACACCGAACCGAAACCCAACTTCCCCACTTACCCGAGTACATAAACAGAAAGAAGTCTCAAAATTGTAACAAGATGGGGACAATTAAAGTTCGCCAGGGAAAGGAGATCGGCTGGAGTGGTTCGGTTGATTTGTTTGACTTTCTCTGTTCGAGTTGGGAGATAGATGGAAGCCATTTGATTAGAAACGGGCACGAGGGTCATGTATTTGTGGCGGATATGAAATTGGTTTTTGTCCAAAGTTTAAAGCACCTTTTTACAGAAGGGGGGAAATTTTTACGTGTTTCTGTTCGGGGTTAAGCGGATCTAATCAATGTTACTGAGGTATTTTAGCTGTTTTTTCAATTGTGCTTTGGGAAATATGACGTTTTTTATTAAGTTTTCTTTGGGTAAGGAAGGCTGGTGCTTCAAAAGCAGGGTGTTTGAATATTGAATAAGTTTCTTAAGTAACTTTTTGCACAGTCAGAACCATAATGGATGCCAAAATATATTTTCCGTGTTTTAATAGGCCTGTAAAAATTAATAGTGATAGGTCTCTGAACCCAAAGTTATTTACTGACTGCCTCGATAGGGAATTTGGTAGAAACAGTCAAATTATTTAAGCGGTATTAGCCTACATGAGGGAGTGTATTCATACCTTCTCAGATCTGATTCACATTCAACGATACTTAAGCCATTTACAAAAACAATAATTACATATAATACGAATAAAAATAATGTTATTTTTATTCCAATTTTAAGGGTCATCCTGCTTCAGATAGCGGCGAAATATTCACAAAGTTTTCGACTGAAATGAATTACTCTTTTATGACTTCGTGACAAATAGCAGAAAGATTTTTTAAAAAGGCTTTTCTTCTTTTTTTTCCTAAGACATTTGGGTATTTTTTAAAGAAGTAATAATATTATATATTATATTATGTATTACGAGTATATATTCTTTTGCCCGTTGCACTGCCCATTATTTCTTTCTGCTTTGCTCAAAGGTGAGGCGAGATGACTGGCAGAGAATGCTATGAGGCGTTTAGTCTCCCTTATGTAGATACCATTGATTGTGCATTAAAGTTTAAATAAATAAATAAATAATATAAAAAAGTATCTTGATCACATCGATGGTCCAGTGATTTGGATTGGATTAAGGTACTGGGCCGTGATCTCTAAGTCCTGAATTTAATTCCCTGGGTGGGCACAATTTGTGTTGGATTTTTCGAATATTGCTCCGGTTAGTTTCAGCATGGTGTTTATTCGAGTAGGTACTCATCATTGTGACGATGCCTTAGTGCTTTAGTAGGTACCTAATTAAAATGCAGTCACTTCACTTTATCAATTAACATAGTGCATTTACGTCAATTAATCAAATTAATTATTGCGGTAACACATTTTATTTTATAATGGTACCTATTACATCGCAGTGCACTGGAGTGATTTCAACCACGCTTGACCTGAATAACGTGTCAATGATTTGAATTTGAATCTTGACGATGACATATTATACATACAATAGATAATTTTATGAACAACTACATTTATGTAGTACTGCGAGGAGATAACAATGTTGATGTTCAACTTTTAATACACATGTAAGTGTGCAAGCACAGGTGCGCTCCCTTTTCGTCTCAATCTTAAAACACGGTGGGATAGCAGTCTGATACGACCTTTGAGAAATCAGGCGCAAGACCAATAACTGCTTCACGTTCTTTCCGAGACACCATGACTACGGACTGCAAAAACTGCAGCAAATAAATGCTTTGACTTGACTTTGACTTGACTTGACTGTGTAATCAAAACCGCAGGCGGATAACCTATTAATAATTTTCATTGGCTTTGTAGCTGATGCTAAATAAAAAACTATAAACTTGTGCGTAGATATAAAAGACCCCATATTATATTAGAGGCAATATTTAAAACTATCAACTAAAGCACACCAATTAAGACTAACCTAATTAAACATAGCGAAACCAATAAAAACTAAAGTAAAGTCGCATCAATAACTTTCCCCTTTACAAGTTAATTAGCCGTTCCCGAGGACAATGTATCTCAAGAAACATTAGTCAGGAGTAATAGCGACCCCGTAATCCACAAGTTTAAGTGTTCTGCGGCTTTCGTCTCTATAAATTAAGGTGATTTATAGGCAAAACTGGAAAAGCCCAACTTTTGTCGTTTGTAAAAAGAAACAGATTCGTCGAGGGGACTAATGAAGAAACCTTTTTGTCTCGTCTGGCACTTACTAGTGATGGGGTGAAGTCACGGTCTGTTATTTTATCTGTTTTACTAAAATACAAGTTTAAGCCACTAAAGTGGCAGTGTATGTCACGTTCCCGTAGGTCTTTCCAAAGTGAAAAGCGCACATAATCTATCATCAATCACAAAAAAAAAAACATCATCAGCCTGTGACAGTCCACTGCTGGACATAGGCTAATTAAAGTATGCTGTTTTATTAGGTACAACTAATTAAAGATCATTTTCAGAAAGGTTAAACCTTTACAATAATTAACATAGTATTTGAAGCGTAATTTTTCCATTAAGGTTAACTTAAATTTAGGTTTTCAACTGACATTACTTGTGTAACCAGTTCACCATCCTTCCAAGATATAATTTGAATTTACAGACTGTTGTTTGCGTAATAAAACAGAAAATTATTCCTGGTAAAAAAGAAGACAAAACATCAGAAACATTAGATTCTTATCATACAAACTTTCTTTATGATTATTAAAAACACGACGTCCTCATATTATTCTGGTTCTTCTATGCACAATTCTAACGCTTATGTACTTATTTAATAAATAAATAAATATCTCTGGACATCATCCACACAGCGCCATCTAGCCCCAAACTAAGCATTAGCTTGTGCTATGGGTGCCAGACAACGGATAAACATTACTTATATACATTTTTTTTGTAAATACATACATATTATACATAGAAACACCCATGACCGATACAAACAGACATGTTCATGCACACAAATGTTTGTACCGTGCGGGGATCGAACCCGCGACCTCTGGTGTAATAGCCGACTTCTCGACCATTACACCAAAAAGCTCGTCGAAACTATACTACTACTATTTAAAGTAGTAAAAGCTTTACTCCTATGCTGTAACAGTAATTCAACTAATATTTTTCTTATTGTCACTCGGAGTGACAACGTAGCGGCCCGTCACTAAAACTCTTTCAGTGGGAGATTATTTTTCGCCTTCTAAGTGGAAACAGAGAAAGAAATGAATTTTATTTGCTTTTTCCGGATTAGTGAAAGCTGTTTTCCGCGTTTTATGCTTTACTTAACATTGAAAGCTTATTGTTTGCAAGTATAATTTGATGTACGTCCTTTTAAAGTTTGAACATCAACCATAAAAAATGTAGACTTCATTGGATATAATTTTTGACCTTGAAAGTCAATAATGTCTTGCTGGTGTCGTGATTTGAGTCATGACCATAAACGTAATATAACTAACATTATTTCCATGGTCATGACATGGACGAAACCTCGAGGTTCAAAGTTCATTTTCTCTGGTCTTATTTTTTTTTCCGGCACATAAGACACTTTCATTTGACAAGCCAATGCCTGTCAAATGTGGAGTCGAAGCCAAGATCTCATTTCATAGCCGAAAGAAAATTTAGCTTTTATAAAACAAAAGTAGACTGGAAATTGAAACTTTTATTTTATTACTAGCCTTCCGCGGTTTCAGCCGAGCGTAATTTCTTTTTTCTAATATCCCCCTCTTCCCCCCATATTTTCGGGATCAAAAGTACCCTTAGTTCACCGAGGATATTGTAGCTTTCCAACAGTGAAAGAGATCAAATCAGTTCAGAAGTTTCGGAGCCTATTCAATACAAAAAAAAAGAACAATCAAATCTTTCCTCTTTATAATATTAGTATAGATTTTATTTTATCTGAGCTCTAGTTGCCTATTAAAACTGCTGAAGATGAAGGAGTACTTCAATAACTATATTCCAATCATATTAAAGCCTACGCTTAAGCCTTACAATGTAATACCCACCCGAACAGTAAGTCAGTAGGTACTCGTACAATGGCTCCCAGTCATAAATCTTGTTGAGAATAATGAATCGACCGCGTGATCCGAGCCTTAGGATC
Organism: Mecyna flavalis; assembly: GCA_949319885.1. NCBI lineage: Eukaryota > Metazoa > Arthropoda > Insecta > Lepidoptera > Crambidae > Mecyna > Mecyna flavalis. The sequence goes on along the minus strand of OX439431.1, from coordinate 13,135,517 downwards.
AAGTACTTATGAACTTGAGTCGAGCCTGCCGAGTGACATTTATTTGATATCTCCAGAGGTAATAATGCTTGTGCTAAATGGAATACAGAGTAAATCTATGTACTTGCAGACTCTTATACAGTGACGTCTTACCACTTTAATACTCTTTGGTGTAAATTGTGATATATATTTTTTCCCGATCGACGGCATTTTCAGTCTGCTTTGTTTGTTGTGCTTTTTTCTGTTGGATGTATTTAACTGCAAATATTTTTACTATCTTCCGGTATCTCGTTCGCCACTATAACAGTCTCTTCTTCTTTTTTATAATCGTACAGCTAATGGAATAATTTCACGTGTAGTACTTAAGTAACTAACGAAAATCGAAACTGCCGAAATAAATCCCTAGTCAAAGATCAGAAGAGCTTCAGTGTTGCGCGATTGAGCAATAATGGTGTCTCATGAAATAGGGCGCAGTATACGTGCCGGCAAACTTCTTGACTATAGGCCGACGAAGTGGTGAAAAGTTCGTGTGTGCACTTGCGCATGACATATAGCGCGCGTGAATCTCCCGATGCCCGCGTGCGCTATTGTTTAGAAGTATGCTTCAGACCAACAGCGCGCGGGTTAGTAGTCGATTCGCACGAAAATAATTCGCACGAAAGTGCGAATCGACAACTTTCAAAAATAACATTATTTTTAGTAGTCGATTCGCCCGAACGAATTTTAATCGCGTGCGAGTCGACCCCTTTAAGAATTGATAGTAGGCGATTCGCACTTTTGCAGTATGTGGATAAAAAACAATCAAAGTACAGTCGTGTACAGGAAATCTTTATAATATTTATAATATAATTAACATATTCCTTGTCTATATATCTTACAGCATACAGAATCAATTAAGTTTCAAATGTTATATTTTTTTCGGACAGGAAACATGTTAAATTATAAACTAATATCATTAAGCGTTAAATTATATTTGAACACTTTAATATTAAAGTGACACCAAAAATTAGAAACGTGTTAAGGACAGCGGAGACAAAATCTCAATTTATGCTTATACTAGGTTAAATTTTATTTTGTTACGTAGGATTTATTGTAAATAAGTGAAATAAATATATATCCAATTAGTTACGTAAGAACTGTAATAAGTATTAAGCATAGAATGTGTAAGAATCATAGTTTTGTAAGAAGAACTTTTTACGTAGAGATAAGATTCTAATAAGAAAAATTGTTGTAATCAATATGTAAGTTATGTTTTCTAATTAGAATTAACGCGAGCTTTAGAACGATGTAAGATACATGTATATTCTAATTGGAAAAATTATAGTAATAAGCAAATAATGTCAACATGCATAGTGAAAATGCAAGCGAAATTGTGTAAGTTTAACGGGGCTCTCTTTAAGGTATTGCTCCGAGGTACTTAAGCGATATGGGTTGGTCAAAAAATCATTCCTTAGTGTACGACCATCAAGATAGGATTAAGAAGAAGAATAAAGGAACCTTCTTGGAAAAAACCCGTTTCCTTTAGTCCCCAACAAAACAAATATGTATTGCTTGTCTGTTTTTTTACAACTTATACGAATACTTTGATAACTTTATCATAACATTTTATTTATTCACGCGTAGGTACAATTTCTTTTTTTAATATTCGCGCCAGCGAGTGAGATAATTACTTTGTTTGTAAGAGAGGTACATTGTTTTGATCAGAGCTCTCGCCCCGGATATACTTATTTGATGAGTCATAGAAACCAAAGGATACCGACTTGACGCCGTGCTTCTAGCTAACAGCTAGGGGGGTGAGGAGCAGGGTATTTCGTCGCACCCCGCACCCTGCAGTGTAATAAGCGTGAGAGCGCTATTTATTACACGCTTTACGTAATACGTTTATACATATTCGTTTCTAATTTTTGGTGTCATTTTAATATTAAAGTTACAAATATAATTTAACGCTTAATGATATTAGTTTATAATTTAACATGTTTCCTGTCCGAAAAAATATAACATTTGAAATTTAATTGATTCTGCATGCTGTAAGGTATGTAGACAGCGAATAGGTTAATATTATTATAAAGATTTCCTGTACACGACTGTACTTTGTTTTTTTTTATGCACATAATATTGCAAAAGTGCGAATCGCCTACTATCAATTCTTAAAGGGGTCGACTCGCACGCGATCAAAATTCATTCGGGCGAATCGACTACTAAAAATAATGTTATTTTTGAAAGTTGTCGATTCGCACTTTCGTGCGAATTATTTTCGTGCGAATCGACTACTAACCCCAGCGCGCAGGCAGCTTAAAATTCGTGTTCTGCGTATTGCCGGCACCTGAAGTAGCTGCTAACCATGACGCGGGCGAGCCTGCTTCCTAACTGAAACAATAGAAAAAACATCATAAAAGTCTATAAATAATAGAAATAAGAAATAATTTCAATTCTTTGTCTGTTCTGCATTTCTTAGAGCCTTAATGGGCACTTATCTGCCTGATGCAGGTGCTGTGTATTTATTTATACAGATTTAACCGTATCCCACGTGCGCGCAGTTGGCGTAACGGAGGACTCCTTTTATTAATTCTTATGTAAGGTACATACTATGCTTGCATAATATTTTCTAGGAAGCGCAAATACTAGTGCAGGTGCAATATTTTAAAAGTGGGCGCTAATTGGAGCGTAATGAAATTTGTTTTCCTTTCTTGGTAGCAAGCAGTAATAAAAAACAAAAAAGCTTTACAAAATGTAGTACATTACTTTTTCAAAGTTAGAATCTGTTCAACTAACTGCATATCCAATTAATTCTCATTAGTTACTATAGCTCCCAAAAAATAGTTACCTAAGTAAACGCTCAAAAATTGCTTTAACAAAAAACATTGCCATACATAAGTGCACCTGTACCGAGCCTTAATGGGCCCTCTGGCGTTCCTGCTTTCCAATAGAGTAGTGTTCCATGTTCCAGCCTCAGATGCATGAAGCGATCAGCAAAACAAGCAAGTGTTACATGATAACACCCACGAGGCGTGCCTGTGTTGCCATGATAAGAATTAGGTGGAATTTCAAAATTAAACGGTGCCACAAATAATGGCGACGTGAAAAGCTTTTGTGAGCAGGTTTGCTACAGTTTAAATATAGTGCATATTTGTAATTTAAGCAGCCTGGTTGCAGCGGTTCGATGTCCTTTATAGTCTCGAAAAGTTAAATACGCGTCTTATTGTTAAATACAAAATGTCACTGAAACAGTGGATTAGAATGACGAATAACTGATGAATTAATTTTTGTCCTTTGCCATCAGGAAGAAATATAGGTATTACGAAGAGGCACTAACATTATTTAAATATCTGATCACCAATCTGCATTTACCAAAGGTGGCGATTAATCTAGAAACACGTTATTGCAACGATGATTTCAATGATAGAGGCTTCTGTCCTGCAGTGAGACATAATGTTATTTACGCCACTCTTAGGGTTCTGCCAGAGAACTAGTGCTGTTGTGCCGTTATTAAACGTCGCAGCAGTTTATGCTGAGGTATGAACGCTATTGGCCATACCATCCATTTGTGTTTTCTTTTTTACTTTTCTTTTTGTTTCACGTAATTATTTTCCATATTTTTCTTTAATTTTGTTATTTTCTTTATGTAATCAAATTTTTGTATTCTTCCTTCTGTATTTTTATTTTTGTGTATGGTCAATAAATATTTTTTCTTTATTTCTTAAAATTGTTATTTGATAGACATCAAATTCCTTTTTTCTTTTTGGCATATTATTATATCCATAAGAAATATCATCTTCAAAACAAAAGTCCTAAAAAGGACCCATATTTTTTTTTCGGAGGAGGCTAGCTAGACCTTCGGCCGTGTGTGGGACTCGAGACTAAAGTGTCTCACTACCCACTAAACACCCTTGTTTCCCCTTTCCACCCGATTGGGACGAGCTGGTTTCAGACTTGTGGCTATTAACCAGCCCATAAAAAAAACCACAAGCAAAATTACGAACTCCTAGCAGTCTGTTGTAGTTTCTGAAATTTCGTAATGAGTTAGTAATAGAAGATTAGTTCTAAAACATTGCTACGTTAAAACTGCACGGATGCAACAATTTTTCCCATATTTCGCCAAATTTCGGTTGCTTATACACCGCTGAGAGCCAGAGTCGGATGTCCTTTGTGCCTTAATGCTATCAGCGTATTATGCTAAGCAACTCGAGGCAATTGCACCGCTCCCTGCATTCAAGGAGTATTTTCGCTTTAAAGGAAAATTACTCCAGCGTTCTTGACTCTAATTCAAACGATGAACTGGGACATTATGGTAATGCCCAGGGATTTCGTAACTACGAATCAATTTTATTGCATGAAATAGTTCAACTTTGGATATACCTACCTGATTTGACGATCAATACCAATAAGAGCTCTTAGTCTAGTGTTTTAGGTAGCTGGACGTGATCCCGAGGTTCTGGGTTCAACTTTGTCGGGTCGAGAAAAAATTGTGGCTGTTTTTTCAAACACATACGGTTCCAATTAGTGATCACCAATCCACACTCGACACACGCAGTGATTAAGGCAGTTCATATAATTCTACGCCTTTGCCCATTACAGGCTGATACTTTACTTTTTAGTACACTTACTATGAAACTTGGTGTCCATCAAAACGGACCATTATCTCGACAACCATACAATTTAAATGTTCAAAAAAATATCTGTTTGAAAAAATTAAACAAGTCTGACAATAAAATTCACTTACGTTCAATGTAATTTACTGCAGAACGATAAATACTAATCTTAAGAGATAAAAGCATATCAAGATAAAGAATTATATCTCTGCATCAGATAACTAATTGAGTAGGTATGCTAGAGCGTGGGCGGACGAAACACGAAAGATAAGGTGTTACGTGGGAATGGAATAAAGTTTATTTTATTTCTACATTTACTTGTTTCTGGTTCCTCATGATTCATAAGCGTGAATAGTAACTTTATCTACTTAATTCGTATGTTTAAATTCAAAATGAATGAACTATGTGAATTTAGCATTTTAGTTGCACATTATGATTGTGATTTACAACTTACTTCACGCATGTTTAGATACGAGTAATATCAAACCAAATCTTTCAATTCAATTTTGACAATTTTGTTTTTAAGAGTACCAAATCACGTGACTAGAAACGTAAGCACCCATACACAAAAAATAGTAGGCTAGCACCCAGCTAGTTACTACTTAGTTTAGGTGCTAACTTAGTATTTTAGGTGCTTACTTAGTATTTTTGTGGGTAAGGTTAGGTTGGATTGGTGATCGATTAATTACAACCAATTTAAAATTATGAATAAAAACTGTTAAATATTTATTTGTATTTTCCTGTACGATGCAAACATTCAATTTAATGTATGTTTTCTTATTGTGACTTTTCGGCAAGAAAAACAGTTTTGTATGTTGACCAACGTCACATCAGTAGAACAATCAGAACATGCAAAACATAACCGAACATCAGACAGATAAAATACAGTTGTCGAGTATGTTAATTTAAACGTAATCCGAGATTCGCGAAGAGTTATCGTCGTCATTACCAAAACAAAGACACATTCAGTCTCATCCCGTAGCATGTGACCCGGTTAGATTTAACGCTACGTTTAACATGCGGTTAAACAATGCAACTTAACGTTTTAATTACACGGCTCTCGATTTATTCTCGCCGGGGTCATCCAAGAAAATGGAAATGCGAGCCAAGACGTTGGCATGTTGGTGAAATTTACAATTCCTATTTCAGACTATGCCAACACCATGAAGCAATTTGGTAAAACTCGAGTTGATATTATGTTTGGATTTCGAAACCAGCCGCATATTATATTGGATGGATGCTTCTGTAGCTTTTATAATCTTTGGGGTTTACGGGTTTTAAAATATACTCAATACGGAAAAGATGGTCCAAACTGTACTTTAAATGCTAAAAATCTATTATAAAAAAACTCTGTTGAAGTGAAATTTCTTTATTTATAAAGGCTACAAATAACAATAGGTATATCTATATGATAGTTATGAATTGTGGACTTATGACATCAGGTGGGATACATTCCTTAAATTAACTATTGTCTGTACCAAAAAAAGTGTAATTTACATTGTAACAGTTTTTTAATAATGTCAAAAATATTTTATTGCTAAGCAATAATGTTCATATCGCTTTTATATCTATTTTGTTATATTATTTTGTCATAAAGGTTTAATCGGACCCGAAAACCCTAACGACATGATTGCAGAAAGGTATTGAAGGAAATCAGTTTCTTTCCTGGACTTCTTCCGAATAACGATATTATGACAATGAAAGCGAGCAGACATCGATAGCGGCTCTTACGCTAAAGGAACATTCGTTCGTGTAGTTGGCTCGTGCCAAATTGCACGGATTGGTTTTGTTTGTAGACGAAATAGGTACATACAATTGTTACAAGTTGACATAGACGCGTGTTTATGTAAACTTGAACCGATTGGGTTATTGTAAAGAACTATACTAAATGTTGATTTATTGGCAATTACCAAAATGACGTATTCGGAAGGAAGTCTTGCCCTGCACGCTAAGTCGTTGGGTTGGGTTCGAGTCTCATCCGAGACAAACTACGATGAACATGTTTTATATGTACTTTAAGCCTGTACAACTTGTGCTTACGTCATTTACTTAATTGAGATCAATGTAGGTTTTCTGATAATTTGGACAAACGTCACGAGATAGGCTCCGGCTCGTCCCATTCAGGTGTGAAGGGTAAACCGAAAAAAACTAATTTATTCATAAAAAACAAATGATCTGCATCTTTATCGAGCATTTTTATTTCAATTTAATTTAAAACAAAATCTTTGAAGAAAATTCAACGGCTCGGTTGCTAGCGAACTGTCACCAGTTGTCTTCCCAACTTATTCGACCCAAACAGAGGGTGACTTGAACACACCACTTAGACACCAAACAAGGGTGTATTAAGTACGAGTTAAAATTTAAATTGATTCCACCCTCCCTTAGAAATTCAAATAGTGCACGGTGTGATCTCAAGCGCATAATACTATCATAGTAAAAAAAGTACACAGTACGTTAACTATGTACAAATGCATTGCGCGCATCTATTGTATGTGTGCCCTATCCATAGATTTCGTGCGACGCCCCACGTACACTCAAAAAAAATATTTTTTAATACTACTTACATCAGTTGACAGACAGACACGCATCCCACCTGATGGTAAGCGGTCATTGCGGGACTATTTATATATTATTGAGGGACCCTTCACCAAGAGGTGCCGCTCAATATGCTGCTTCACTGTAGACTCATCTGATTATCGAGTCTTTGGTTTCAAGTGTACAGGATCACACATTTATACTGCCATAAACCTCTTTGTTTGCATTGAGAAACAGGTCAAGATTTTGTTTAAGTGTGCGTGCGGCGACACATCGTTACTAGGTCCATACATACAAGCCGCGCGCAGTGTGGTATGAAGATACCGTACTGTGTATTTTTTCTACTATGACACTGTGTTTGTAGAATTCTTTTTCTGTAAATTGGACGCCTCAGGCGCTAGTCACAAAAAGAACTGACTTGGACTAAGGCTGTGACAGAGTATGACGCGTGTGATTACTCGCTTCATTTGGAAAGGGGAAGAAAAATCAATGGTCTGCATTTTCGCGATGTAAAGGTGCGGTGTCTTGTACATAATGTTAATATTGTGGGAGTTTGACAGATTTATGGCATCAAACAATATAATATTTATTTGCTGAAATAATTTAAAGTTGATTATTCTTTCATTATTCTTTGATTATTCGTTTGTATTGAAAAATACAATCGAAAAAGATAAGAAATATACAATTTAAATTATTCAGATTATTGTTGTTGATTATACCAACGGATCTTATAATAATAATTGAAGATAAAATATTTGATTATAATAACAATCGTTTATGACTTTTTTGAGTATTTTGAAACTAATATTTATTTATTTCAAGGACCACCAACATAAGACACAGCAACAAAATATAATTTAAAGGTAGATTTATAAACAATTCTTGGCTAAATGCTCTTACAATAAAAGGTAGCCACAGCATGAATTGTAGCTTAAATTGCAAAAATATTGTAAAAGAAATCTGTATTATAATATAATCTCAAAAGAAAATCACAAAAACAACCTGGCAACATCGAACACAATACGATATCTCTTCCTAATTAGTAATTTCAGTAATTTGTAAGAAAAATTCAAATTTCTGTTGCGGATCGTTTACGATTGTACACAAAACTGGGGGATGAGCCGTAATATCATGCAAATTTCCCAAGGTTTAAGTATGAAATTCGTTTTATTTTTTCCGTTCATTTTCTTTGGGTTTTGGGTCGTCTCGTAAAAAAGCTTTTATATTCGTCTCGCTTACAAAGTTAACAAAGGCGCGACTATTTTCACAAGTAGGTGTAATTGAGTGTTTTCCGATCTATCTGTTACTGTGGCGTAATATTTCGGCAGGAAGTAACAGCCAAAGTGTTTATCAAATTTCTTGGATCTATAAAGGAAGAAAATAAGTGTAGCTTTTAAAAAAACTCCAAATATTTTTAGTTAGGCGTTTTTGAACGCGAAACTAATAGGCTTATAGTAATTAAGTAACATATTTGTATTAGAAAGGCCAACATCTTGGATTTACTCTATCGAATATTTTGATTGGCCTGTCCCATGCGCTAGGTCAGGTAAATATCCTAACCAAAGCACACTATTATATTGAACCATTAAGAAAACATGGATCCTTTTAGGATATATAAGCATTACACTTCTACGGTGAATATTGAATCAGCAAAAATATAAAAGAATTCGAGTTTGAGACACAACATGTAAAAAGTAAACTGTTCGTTTTAAGTGTAAAAACGAATCATCTTCACTATTTTTATCTTACGCCAGAAAAAAGAGTCAGCCTTATAAAGTTCTAACATCTTTTCTATTTCTGATCATACCACATATGTATGAGTATAATGCCATACAGAGCCGTTAGCCCTTTTCGCGGGGAGTCGAGATGCCCTTCAAACATCTGCCAAAATCAATCTTAAATATTGAATTTGCGTCGTAATCTGATGGAAACTTTTACTGGAAACGAGTTTCTATTACGTTTTAACACAATTTGTTTGGAGTTTTCACCTTCCTCCGTTGTAGATGGTGCTTAAAACTTGTAAGCCGAGTCGAAATTTCAAATTTTAATTGCAGACGTGAGCACGAATATTATGATTCTGTCTGAATGTGTATTGTTGAGGGTTGAGGGATGTTGTTTTTAATTTTAAAATAACTTGACTCCGTAACTTGATTTAAAGTTAGTCGGAACTAAACTTGCTTTAGTTACGTACTGCCTTGGTTTGTTTTTTTTTTTAAAGAGTATTGTAGTTGCACTACTTCAGCTAATTTCTTTTTCTATCTAGTTGGATAGAGCTAAATGCTCTCTTAATAATCGAACATTGTCAGAGGTCGAAATGTCCAGGATTTTAGTTAAAATTTCCAAAAAGTTTAAAAGTTGCCGATTCCCCACCACTCTGTTTATTAATCAACATGACGTTGACCAATCTTTAAAATTAATCTCTATTCAAATGTGTGCGATTTTCAGCTCCGAAAATAAAATCTCTCGACTATAGATGTAATATCTACTGTTTGAAATATCACTGCATTACCCATTACTATGGGTACTTACTACGAAAGAGCTTTTTTTCATACGCATACATTATTATATCAATTTTTATAAATTTATTTATGTGCAATAATCACAGATCTCAAAGGCCTTTATGCCCTCGCGATCATTGTAAACCAGACGAGGCTGGCCCTTTATATAAATAAACAATCAGTTACAACGGGTTTTTGTGCCCCATGCATTATTTAAGCCGCTGGCAATAAAAATCGACGCATCATCGGTGCTCGCTAGAATTATTCCCGGATTACCGCTGTTATCTGTATTTTCGGTCCATACTGTTTTTAGGGTACCGAACATGCAGTTGAAAAGCTTTTTATTCATATACATAAATGTCGATTCCGATCCGGCTCGAAGGAACAAAATAAAGTAAATTTTTGTCGTTTTCGTTTTAAGATAGAATGAGGCAAACGACCAAATGACTGTGAAACTCATGCCTGCCATGGATACTTCCGACTACATTTTAAGACGCGTTACCTGCCTGTGAAACAATATAAAAGGAGACGGAAGGTGGTCACTGGAGAGGGAATGAAGAGGTGAAAATAAAAGTAAGAATTCAGGCTTTAGGTATTCTTACTCACCAAACAAAGCGCAATATCAAAGCTATTACGAAAAATGTTTGTTCTCTTACTCATACGTCGATCTTCTATGAGAAGGTGATACTTTCCCGGCCGAGTCAGCCCAAACCAACTGATAGACAAAAACTGTCAGGAGCATGGCTCTACCACACTTATACCACATAGGTATGTGTAATATGAAGCACCTTGAGTCATTGTTCTCTGCAAAATATCCCTCAATGGAATAGGCCGCATTGGCCGCTTACCCTCAGAAAGGTTTCGTGTCTGCCAACCAATGACGTTCAATATACAACTAGACACCCAATCTCTAAGAAAAATTCCTCAAAAAACGTCCGAGCGGCGTTGACACAAATGACATTAACACATTCGTTCAAATTAACACCTTATCTTGTGGCACTTAGTGTTTAATGTCAATTGTATACAACTAAACGAAAACTCTGCCGGGTCTCAGTCGGGTGGGCAGACTTTTGCTTCGGACCATATTTGAGCGTGATTGGGAGTCTAGTTTTTTAATTGAACGTCATTGCTGCCAACTATAAAAAAGTGATAAATACTTACATACACTTGAAAATTGTGGTTATTCCTTTTTTGAATTTACGGAACCATGAAAATGCAACAGATTCGCTCTTGTCAGTTTTTCCGCTGTCCGACGCTCCGGCATTAAGGGCACGTCGATGGGCCTCTGCTAAAACTTCGTTGTTAAGCCTTCCTGTTTTAAGCACCACCTTATTAATTAATTAATTCGCGAGCTGTAATCAGAAGTTTTAAAAGCCAACTTCGTAATTAACAGTAACGAGACTGTTGTCTGAAAGTGTTTACTATTTAAAATTTCGTATTGATCTGAGTTGAATTTGAAGGGCTGTTTCTTCGTGTAATTAGAAATTGAAAGGTGAGGGTCTTGTTAGTGCCCCTTTTTGAGCCTCAGTAATTGCTAATAGCCCTTTTCTTAATATTATTTGATTTCAATGTTTCTACGCAAAGGCAAATACAAGTAGTTATAGTATCAATAAAAAGATTAAAATGTTTATTAGATTTGCTTTAATAAATTAAAAATAAAGTGTTAGTATTTCAAAATTCACATTAGAACAGAGCAATTTAAAAGAGCAGGTGATATTTTTGCTCCACGTGGTAACCTACAACGCTTATTTACTTCTTTGCGCTTAAATTTATTAAGCACTTGTTTAACCTGTAAGACTTCGTAAAACCCAAACAAAGTAAGAGACGACAACAAATTACAGCCAGATATAATAAAACTGTACACCGTTATATCTTTCCTGTAATAAAAACTCGCGCCTGAGCTTAAAATTTCGTATTGCAAAACAAACAGATTTTCCTATGCAGAAAATTAAATTCCAGCACGAACTAAATGTATTCTCACTCGCACTACGGCCTTGTCATTCTTATTTTTCCAGTTTGCCTTTCATAAATCTCATGTTATCTCTACAGTTTTCCATTAACATTTCCTATTGTTTTTGCGATACTGCCGAATTTTACGTTGTTTTGAATTTTAGGCGAATCGATTTCGCGCTACGAGTACGCTTGGGTATTCCGACTGTGAAATGTTTGGCTTGTATTTTCTATGAATGCTACATATATATTTAAATTCCATAGTTTTAACAGAAGATATTAATCATTAACTTGCCTTCCAGAGCCTCAAACTAAGTAAAACGTAAGTATTGTTGAATTGTTTATTGACTAGGCTATATATTATACATTTTAATTAAAATTAAAAGATTTCTTAATAATTATGGACAAATAAGGGATAATATAATAATAATAATAATAAATATCTCTGGACATTATTCACACAGCGCCATCTAACCCCAAACTAAGCATTAGCTTGTGCTATGGGTGCCAGACAACGGATAAACATTACTTATATACTTTTTTTTTTTTGTAAATACATACATATAATACATAGAAACACCCAGACCGATACAAACAGACATGTTCATGCACACAAATGTTTGTACCGTGCGGGGATCGAACCCGCGACCTCTGGTGTAATAGCCGACTTCTCGACCATTACACCAATTGGCTCGTCATATGTCGGTATAAAATAGAAAATTATTTTAATAATAGATTGGTTCTCTATTATCCATGATACATGAATATCAAAATTATCACCAATTGCATTTTATATTTCGATATTTGATTTTTAAGAAGTCAGACTGTCAAGTTAGTTTACAGTATAGTTAAAATACTGGTCGATTAAAAAAGACTTCATTGTTGAGTCCAAAAGTATTTTTACGACTTAACATTTAGCAGAAAAGTGAAAAAAAAATTGGAGTCCTTATTATGTTTTTGTTCTCTTAAGTCAATGTTGTCTAATTGTCTTGCTTCTCATAATTGTAATATTAATAAATATTTAAAACAATACAACAAAAATGTGTACTTAACGTTTGAAATAAAGCAAAAAATTATTATCTCGTATAAACCACACAAAAAGTACATAGAAAACACTCAAATAATATAACAGGAAACCCAATGCACTGTATCTGTCCTCCATAGAAACGTGTGCTGTTAATTTTTTGTAGCTGAGAGAGGCTTTTAGGGGACAATGATTAATAGCTCAGCGAGAAACACGTATCTCTCTTTTTTCACTACAACCATTAATACTTGGTCTTCCCTGCCTCTCTTGTACTTTAAAAATAACTGGAGAAAAAATGACGGAGTACTGAAGCAGGAGGGCCAGATATTTTGGTCGCGCCGAATGTTTTGAAAGTGCGTTCAGAACAGAAAGATCGTGAAAGGAAATCGTTCGTGTCATTGCCTTGGTATTAGCATTGAGGACAGTTGGATTCAATTTATTCGGTTTCGAGAATGCTCAACGAGGGATTGAAAAATCTTTTAGCTTTTTCTAAAGGGCTACGAATTTAATTTGGGAATGCCTAAGATAGTAGTCGCTGAGATCAGTCCGGATGTTTTATTAAAACAATTTTATTTATTTAATTAGGAGCTGTGAAATGTTGGGAAAGGCATTGAAAGGATAAAGATGAGATAAAGATGATTGCAGAAAGGATGGACTCTGCTATCCTAGGTAGGTTTACAGATCTGCATGTCTGGGTCCTAAAGCCTGAAATAAACATATTTTATTTTATTTTTATTTTATTTTATTTTATTTATTCATTGAAGAGTGGACAGAACATTACAGTTATTATGTTTGATAAACTTAATATTGTATTGGTTATTCGAAAAATTTAGTAATGGAATTGTCGATAATTTGAGTTTGACCTTGGAGGTGGTTGTTTTGTCTTTAAAAGAAGTGTAATAAATGCAACTATTCGTATTAACGCCTAAAACACCCTGTTTTTTCTCACCTAATATCAATAGGAGAAAGTGAGGCTTATAATGGATATTATTATCGTGATATTCATAACCAAAAGCGCTTATAACTGATTGTATGCATAATTATATTCCGGAATAAGGGATTCTCGAAAGAAACATGATTTCCGATTTTCTGCGAGACCGATTTCAACTCAGACGAAACACATGTATTTACGAAACAGAGTTTTCTAACCATTTATAAGAAAGATGCTTGCTGAAATATGTATAGGACACGACAAGCATAATTTCAAACTCCATACTGTTAAACTGTACGATACAAGAAGCAAAACAAAGATTCTCGGGAAAAAATATTTAAACAAAACAACAACTCGCTTAATGTTCCCTAATAAAAAGGGGAAAACAGCCCTACTTCCCTGCCATTAAAACTGGAAGATAAGCTTAGATGCTGTCAACTCATACATCGTTAATTTCGGGGAAAAAGTCGAGTTTTTATTATGTGTAATTTTTCCTTGGCAAAATGTATTGTCCTGTTCGTCGACGTGTGACACAATTAATGCATTTATCTACGGAACAGCAACAATGTAGAGTTGGGTCTTTTATTATGGACTCTGTACTCACATCTTTCTCCGATCGTTTTGTTTTAATTTAGGCAGGGTACGCTTACACCATTATTCAGGACTTGACAAGTTCAGTATTAAACCGCGTGTTTTTTAGTCGTTGTTTTTCCGCAGCAGAACGCATCACCTACTTATCAAATTATGCAAGTATTTTTATTTTTATTTTTCGAAAATCGATACTTAAGCAATGTGTGTGTATTTTTCACTATTGTTCTACTAAAAAATACCTTTCCAACGATGTTTACCTCATCGCTATTGGAAATTGAACCAATCTGCCCATTGTCCTCTCCCCGGTTTTCCCTTTAGATCTGAAAGGTGTGAGTCGGTGCCCGTCTTGTGGCTATTGACTGGCATATTCCCGGGTACCCTGGCCTGGAGTCTGATTAATTTCATTACGATAGAAGAACTGTCATATTTACAAATAAATGTCATTCGTTTTTCCCAAAGGTTGACTGGCAGAGAATGCTTTTAGCGTTTAGTCCGCCTTTTGCACCCAATTTGTGTGGTCAATAAAGTTTTTATAAATAAATAACTACCCAACGAAATTTGGCTCACTCACGGATCCCTAAATAATAGTCCCATTTGTGATGCTTTATCACCTCTGTGGCTTTTTGTTCGCGGTAATTGATTGAACAAGAGTATAAGTCACTGTTACTGTAACAATAGACTATCCGGCGTGCTACATACCCACTAGATAGTTAACGACTCGTACGTTTAATTGGTACTTTTGTCAGCAGATAAATGAATGTGGAAGAATAAACGATTTTACCTTCATTTGTATTCTTGCAAGTTGCGGCAGTGCTGTGGAGGTAGTTTCTTATTTTTGTTAAAAAACGATTTTAGTTTTTATAGTTTCTATATAAGCATCTTACATGCACATACACATATGTATTAAAATTGGACTTTTTTGATGACAGTCGTTCTGATGACACATCCAGATACATCAAACACAACCGCTCATCACATGGATGTTTCTCCTGGGTGGAATCTGAACTCATAAGTTTTAGTACATAGAACAGGGGCCAGCTAATAAATGTCATCACGTACCATTTATTTATCTCTCTTTGAGGTAATTTTTTTCCTGAACACAATAGATAGGAAAATATCCCTGATGGATATGGGAATATTGTGTAAATTTTGCGTAAGTAGGCGATAAATTTGCCAAAATTATGGCAATGGGAAATTCGTAATCCATCTAAGAAACTGGCACAATTTCACTTATGTTTGTAAAACTTCACATATAATATTTCCTCGCCCGAGCGTAACGGCCCACCTAATCTCTGTAATAAATAACCAAATATTCATATCACTTGTAAACGATTCCATTACCACAAGTGCCTGAAAACAGCTGGCCTAAGTTTTATTGCGTGTCATTATACCCTCCTTAGCCGAAGCGATGTGAAACATTTCTTACCTGCTTTCGATATTGCATCCGTAACGTATGAAGGTAGGTTACGCATGTATATCGTATGCTTAAGTTTCCCCTGAAGGTAAAGGTTAGGTGCAACTTTGATTCTTATTTCTTGTGGTTTAGGGTTGAAATGGGTGGAATATGGTGTGGAGAGATGCGCGCGTCCGTACAAAGCCTTCAGAATTCACCCCCCTCAGTGTGATTCAGGCTGTGGGGAAGGGCTGTCGTGTGAAGGCGCCCTAGGCTTTTAGTTCGACGTAAGATAAAACGTTTGGTTAAGCCGGTGTTTCGAGTGTTGTGTATTAACTGTTTGTGTGGACTTAGTTACTTATGGATTTTTGAGGTAGGTGATATTTAGTGTATTGTAACTCTTACAAGGTTAATTTTTGGAAAAACATTTTCTTATTGGAATCAGATGTTCCAATTAGTTAGTTGGTTGAGAATTGGTACTGTTTAGGTATGGAGTTAATTAACTATTAAGATTAATAGTTTGATACAGTTCTGCGACAAAACGGATTTGTGAAACGGGTTATATGAGCTTTTAAATGGATATTTGATACTTTTTAATGCATAAACTACTGAATGAATTTCCATGAAACTTTACAGCAAAATAATTCTAAAAAAATTAGGCTGCAATATTTTATTTATATTAATTCTATCTATATTTGATTCTATTTATATTTATATTATATATATTAGGCTTCCGCAGGTGAAGGCTAATTAAATAAATATACAGACATTAATTTGATAACTTCATACGTTGTTATAAAAAAATGTTTAAGCATGTAAAAATAATGGTTGTAATCAAGCGCTATTATTTTAAGTAAAACAGTTGATGCTAATTATTAGCATGTTCGTTGCAATTAATAATAATTTGGCAAAAATAGCAAACGGATTCTATCAAACATAACACAAATGTTTGATAGAACTCGATCTTAAACGATCACTTTTTGTAGTCAATAAAAAATACAAAATGTATCTACATTTTAATTTTTTTTTTAACTTGTTTTGTACTGCTTAGAATAGGTTCAATCAACAAATGCTTTGTCGTTTATGGTTATTGAGGAGGTTTTACTGAATACGTTTCAAACCTTCTAAGCCCGGAAATCGTTGGTTCGATTCCCACCTTGGGTTCGTTGGGTGGTAGGACTTATTCTGAGTTCCGACGATGTTTCCTGTACATTGAATATTATAATAACGTCGTATTATTTTACACAGTAATTTGCGTAAACTTATTTACGGAGAGTTTTAAGAAAATAAGAGCGATGACATTTTTCCCGTTTATTTTAGAACATAATACCAAATTGATAAAATGTTAATATTAACATTTTTTTAAATGTTCAAGGAATTTAGAGAGAAACAATCTTAAACTTATAATACGTTTAATATAACCTTTCAGTTTTATTTTTCTACTAGCTTTAATCCCGCGGTTTCACCCGCGCGTAATTTCTTTTTTCAAATATCCCGCGGGAATGAGACGTTTCCCGTAGGAATTTTATAGCCTATGTCTTAATCCTATTAAAAGTTAATTTATTTATACTAGAAAAAAATGTTACCTTACGACAAATTCATGCCAAGGAGTTAACCACTGAGAGTATCTTCTTCAGTTATTGCGATGGAGGATTGATATGTCTGAGACATTATCATGAATATGATGATCACGGAACATTATATTGTGCTTTTGACACAAATTTTTCGTAACTTCAAAATAAAGTAAATTACGGTATCACCACTACCACAGAATATATACTAAAGTCACTACCGCCCCTTTCACACGGGCAGTCCAGTTTTTTGCAGGATCCCGTTTTCTGCAGGATCCCGTTTGATGGCGAATGTGTTTATTTGGTAGCGTTCACACGAGCATCCTGCATGCGGGATACTGCAAAAACCCGATCCGGCATTCGGTTTTGTCACTAGAAACTGGATCCGCCGTCCAGTAAAAAGCGGGATCCCGTTTAGTCGCACAAATATTTATATAGCAGTGTTCACACGGCTTCCCGCGTGCGGTTTTTTGCGGGACACTGTTTTTTGCGGGATAGTGAAGTGGTGGCAGCCCCCGCCACGCGCTCGTGTTCACACGGCAGTCCAGTTTTGCAGGACCGGCTTTTTACTGGATCCCGCAAAACTGAACTACCATGTGAACACACCGTCCAGTTTTGCAGGATACAGTAAAAAGCCGGTCCCGCAAAACTGGATGCCGTGTGAAAAGGGCGATCACTGCGCTTGCCAAAGACGGGTTGTGGTTGGTGATTATTACAAACCCGAGCTGTGTCCAAAAATTTGCTCGACCCGGGAATTGAACTTAGGACCCAGAGATCTCGCCCCGGTACTTAGACAACTAGACCGTCGAGGCGTTACCTGGAATATAATATTTTTATTAAAAAGCATTTAATTCACCTATAGTATTTTCTTGGAATGATAGAATTTCCCACAGGATTATGTATTAGCAAGGATTATTAAAAGTTAACCCTTAGAGGATTGGAATGAAGGTTTGACGGTGGTGAGGAAGTCCGCCATTAATGAAGTTAAACCCGTGAAATTGTAGATTTAGGTTAACTTGGTTAAAATAAAATTGGTATATACAATGGTTTTCTGAAGTTAATACTGGAAGAAACTAGCTTTCCGCCCGCGGTTTCACCCGCGCGTAATTTCTTTTTTCAAATATCCCGCGGAAATGAGACTTTTCCCGTAGGAATTTTATAGCCTATATCCTAATTCGGGTTATAAACGGGAATTTCACCTGAATCCGTTCAGCCGTTTAGGCATGATTGAGTAACAAACATCCAAACAACCAGACTTTGACATTTATAATATTAGTAGGATTTACATGTAACTGTTATATATAATTAAATGTATACTTTAATACGTATAGGTATCAAAATCAACAAAAAAAGTATACAAAATATCCTTGGACACAATTTACCCAGCGCGAGCCAAGGAATAATTTTATAGTACAATTGAATTTTTTGCAAGTATACATTTGTATTTAAAATTACCCGCTCCGATACATAGAAATATTCATTCATAACTTAATCAATGCACCAAACCTCTACGTACAAATTACTTATTGTCAAATACAAATGGACATTTAAATAGAACAAACACTAAGTCATATTTTTCCTGGTTCACAAAACTAGCCCTGACGCAATCTTTATTTATCATCATAAAACCTTTCTTACTTTTTAACCGACTTCAAAAAAGGAGGAGGTTCTATGTTCGACTGTATGTATTTTTTTTTTTTTTTTTTTTTTTTTTTTTTTTTTATGTATGTCCGTCGATTTCTCCGTCAATTGTGGACCGATTTAAATAATTCTTTTTTTATTTGAAAGTGCATAGTTCCGAGGTGGTCCCATTGTCACCATGTCAGGATCTGATGATGGGATCCCGGGAAAATCAAGGGCAAACCTCAAATTTTATAGGCGCACACTACGCGTTACTTGTTTTTTTCTGAAGCCATTTAAGTTTTTGCGTCCTATAGACATCACTTTATGTTGATTAGCTGATGATGGAAGGTACAACTCCTTAACGGTTAGGAGTTAGGGGATAATTCTTTCAGTATTGTAAGAATATGTGGACCGTTATTTGTATTTCATGTACTTTTGCAGCTAAGCTGATGATGGAAGGTACAACTCCTTAACGGTTAGGAGTTAGGAGATAATTATTTCAGTGTTGTAGGAATATGTGGACCGTTAGTTGTATTTCATGTACTTTTGCAGCTAAGCTGATGATGGAAGGTACAACTATGATGGAAGCTAAAGGGTACGTCTTCTTAATTCTTATGTCCCTCCTGCGGGCTGCATCTTTAGTTGGTCTACTGAATGGTGCTGAACACTTAATGAATACCTAATATTGTCAAATAATACAATTCTACTATTTTACTCGTATTTTCGTTATCAATATTATGAGAGAGTTTTACTCACTCCTACGTATTATTCACACTAAAAATAGAAAAATAAACAAACTTTTTAAAAAAAAAATTAAACCGACTTCAAAAAAAAAACAAAAAAAAAACTACCTAAAAACACTGAAAAGCAAAAAATAATTTTAATAAGACATTCATCAAATGCGCTTATTGTCTAAGCCTATTAATAACATTAAATTGTATTTACGTGCTAGGTAGGTACCTACTAATCTGTTTGAAGTCGGTGCCAAGCCAAAGGTAATGAAAAATGATACATACCTAATAATTTATGTATTATACAGGGTTACAAATAATCCGCGGACGTAGGTACGTAGTCTGGGTACCTACTATTTGGCTTGGCACCGACTTCAAACAGATTAGTAGGTACCTACCTAGCACGTAAATACAATTTAATGTTATTAATAGGCTTAGACAATAAGCGCATTTGATGAATGTCTTATTAAAATTATTTTTTGCTTTTCAGTGTTTTTAGGTAGTTTTTTTTTTGTTTTTTTTTTGAAGTCGGTTTAATTTTTTTTTTAAAAAGTTTTATTTTATGTTACCGTTAGAGTGTGGAATCCATTAATGTGCACATTAACTAGGTAATATACCTACTGAATTCTGAATACGATCCGTTAAAGTGTAAAATTTTAATTAAAAAAGGTCATTATTGCACTTTACTTAATTAGTCTGCACAGCAACAATTGCTAAATCGCTAAATTGGGGAATGGGTGTTAAAGATAACCACGAAGGCTAATGCGGGAGCAAGTATTCTAAGTCTAACCTATACCCATGCGAGTCGATTTCCGTCTTCGCTTGTTCTTGTTTTCTTTTCTTTCTTAATGAAACATGAACCTGTTTTGACGTCAGTCTGCAGATTACCTAGGAAGTCGATAAATTATCTAGCATTTGTAAGAAAAGAACTCAATCAATTTTTTCCACTTTAACTGAATCAGCCCGGTAATCTGCAGAATACCTAGTTAGTTTGCACTCTAACGGACTTTCGCAAATTAACGGAACAACGGATATATACGAAGCCACGACGTTCGTCTAGAAAACAAAGTTTTGAAATTCAAAAGAGATAAAACAAATCCCTTACAAATGTATTATTCCTGGGTCATTTGTAATATGTCAAGGGAAAGACTTTTGCATTGAAATAGAATAGTTGGACGTTTGACAGAAAAATAAGTAATGCGATGTCACAGACAAAAAAAAAAATATGGTCGGATCATAGTGCAGTTTTCTTGTTATACCTAGTAGATTTTGGTACCTACTGATTGTGGCGACGTCGGAAAGGTTAGCTCCCGGCTCCCGGTTCATTAAACAAGTTAAATTATAACATTTTAGTTAAGATATGCTGTCCTTTAGACTATACCTTTTTTTTAAAAAAAAAAAAAGAGCTTAATTTTTGCTTATGTTTAGTTTATGTAATATGTATGTCAAAACTGCAAGGTATTTTTTCATTGATATGAACAAATTTTGAAGTCCGTAGTTTTAATTCTCATTACAGGAATGAGTGGCTTTAATTTCTTTATTTTGATAAGCTTTTAATTTTTTATTTAAAAAATTCCATCATAAAAAAATTACACGCATCATCGCTGCACAAAACGAAACAGATGGCATTCTAGTAATCCCTCTCTGGTTACTTTACCTCCCTAGTAGTGCAGTCATTGAAGCGAAAAATACGGTCTTACCTCCGAATTTTTTTACTGTGAACCGATTTGCATGAAATTTTGGAATTAGGCTCATCTTACCCTTAACTTCAAAAGTGAAAATGATCTGAACTCCGCCTATTATTTTTAAGGGGTGTAAACAACCCCTTAATGGAAAAATTTACATTGAGCCATTTTATCGCTAGAAAACATGTCTAATCGTAAGTGGTGAAATTGTAAAGTATTTTCTAACATAATTACCCCATATTAAAATAATTTTCAACCCCTTGAAAATCTTACATCCTTTGCAAACAACCCCTAAATTGAAAAAATCACAAAAAAATACTTTGGTATGACATAAAAAGATGTAAGTATAGAGTAAGTAATATTTTATATTCTCTATAATAATTATCAAATATTAGGGGGTGAATCCCTTTCAACCCTTGAAAAATACCCCTTGATAAAAAAAAATTAAATTTTTTTTTTGATAAAATGAAAAGGATTTCAATATTATTCCACACTCTTGAAAATGATTATCATATTCTTTAGCTTTTCTACCCTTAAAACTACCCCTTAGTTACTAAGTAGAACAAAATATGATAAGTTTTTGGACCATAACTACTTCAATTTTCATGCTATCACAATTTATAAAAAACCATTGTAAAGGTAATTAAGAGAGCTACAACATCCTATATTGCAATATATAGTAAAAAACCTTTTTCTAAAACGGTGAAGGGTTAAAGGGCTTAAGAGAGGCTGTGATTGCGCTGCCACGCGCTCTTTAAACAATCATATCTCCGTCAATTTTTGTTTCACAGAAAAAACAAAAAAACCAAATTGTTCGTCAGAAAAATACCTAAATTTTTAATCCGTTCACTTTTATACGTATCTGTCGTCATTTTTGAGATATTATGAAAAGAAAGTGGGTTTTTTAAAAATTTTAAATTTTGATTTTTTATTTAATCGTGACTTTTTTGAAAAATATGTGTCCTGAAGCAGCCAAACTGATACTATCTATCAAACTCTTCATAATAAAGTTATTTCTAGGCGGAATACGATTAATTTTAATTTTGGTGGAAATGGCACTTGTGAAACCCATTTATTTTATAGAAAAAAACATTAGATGCTCCCCTTATTTGCAATACAGCTCACTTATTTTACGCGCAAAAGACTTTTAATAGTGCTCATTTTAAAGCTTATTTCAAGCACTACAAAACCCTTTTGTTTTAGAATGCATAAAATGCATCTGTTCGCCGCTAGATGGCATTGACCACATCGATTAAATTTCAGACAGAATAAAAACGGCTTTAATATTGCACTTAGAATACTTTATAAAAATTCAAATTGTTCATTGTTTTACCTGCTACAATTTTGGTCTTTATAAAATTTTCGATAAAACGTATATTTTTGGAGATATTTG
This sequence comes from Mecyna flavalis, assembly GCA_949319885.1. Taxonomy (NCBI): domain Eukaryota; kingdom Metazoa; phylum Arthropoda; class Insecta; order Lepidoptera; family Crambidae; genus Mecyna; species Mecyna flavalis. The sequence continues at coordinate 13,113,024 of OX439431.1, read as the reverse complement.
CTAAAAACCGATGAAATACGTGAAAAAATTGCGAATTTTCAATTGCCAATAACTTGAAAAGTATTGAATTTTTTGAAAAACTGTATAGATGATTTTTTGCTTAAAATTAGGCCTTCTATCGATATCCGAGGTTATTTTGATAAAAAAATAATTCACCCCCGAGAAGGGGTGGCAACCACTCCCATGGTGGTTGCGGAGTTCAAATCATTTTCACTTTTGAAGTTAAGGGTAAGATGAACCTAATTCCAAAATTGTATGCAATTCGGTTCACAGTAAAAAAATTCGGAGCTATAATGCTTCAATGACTGCACTATAGTGACAGCTTCCCCGAACTCAAACATCCTAATCAAATAGATCCGTAGATTTCAATAACTATCCTCATTCGATATGTATCCGGCTTGTTATTTCTATCGGACCAAACAAAACAGGTCATCCTCAAAGGGAATATTTTTTTAACATCCTATTCACGATTCCCCTACCCTGTACCACTTGTATCAACACACGAAAACACGGAATTTAAAAAAGGAAAATAAATTACACCGACGCTTGTTACAAATCAGACACACGTCAGAAATAAAGTCATTTAAAACTATTGTCATCTATCGGATAACACTGGCAACTTCGAAAGAACACTAGTCATTTTCAAAATTATTTTTAAGAATTTTCGACTCTACACTGTCTGTGTAAAGATTGAATTAGAAAAAGATTAATGTCCGTTCCGAATACAAAGCACGGGCGATAAAACAGATAGGAGCGTTACAAAGGTTGTACACAAAAGGAATAATACCATGTAAATAGTCGGTCAATGTTTGTCTCGTAGTTCTTTTCTTACATAATAGTGTTTTTTTTCTGGTAAAATAACTCTTATAAAATATACGTAAATAATAATAATGCTTATAATGCTGTGTTCTGAACTTGAGTAAAATGGATGAACCTCACAAGGGACTGACTTTGAATTGATGCTTTGTTATGTAAGTTTTTCTGGAGAGTTGAAGTGCTGGGAGTTCCATCTCCTATCCCATCTAAACCAGCTGGCCATGAATCTGAGACTAGTGTTTCCAAGCTATCGATAGTTTTCATCTGGAAAAGTCGACCATATCTCTATAGATAAACTATCTATAGTCGGATTATCGATTGACAACACTATCTGAGACCCTAGCTGGCAGGTGTCTATGGGCGATAGTGACCACTTACCAAAGGATTTCACACTTACCATTTTGCCTCCGTCTTACATAAAAAAAGTTGATACAAAGGTTTTGTATAAGAGTATTGTCATAAGCAACTTAAACCATGTCCATCATCATGTACATATATTTTCAATGTTATATAACCTGATTACCAAATTGTAAATAGAAAACTCGGCATACGCCTATATGTACTCTATTCCTAAATCTACAATCATTAGTATGCATAAAAGCTCATTATGATGTCATTCTAATTGCACAATAAATATTAAGAAATAAAGTAAAGAAGTTTTATCGATTTATCCGGTTCCCATAGCACAATTTTCGCTTTATTTGTGGCTAGAAAGCGCTGTGAGAAAAATGTTCAAACATTATTATTGATATCACAAAACACAACCAACCATCCTATTGTCCGCGAGACTTTCAATTTCGTTTGTATAATCTGAACAATTTATACAATTTATCTACCGTCACATCAAGCGGGTATCTATTACGAAATTGCAATTTGATAAATCGCCAAACATTATTATGGGCGGCGAAAGAAATGGACGTACTCAACTTGAAACGATACTTTGACTAAACCAGATGGTAGAGGAAAATCTACTGTATTCTTTGTCGTTTACAGTCTATTCTTGTAAGGAGGATCGATACAACCGTAAAATAAGTATTATTAACCTATAAGGAAACCATAACGATACGGACACTATGATGAAAGCGAGTCTTTTAGTAAATTGGCCAGACGTTGAATAACATTATTTTTAGGGAAATTTATTACCTCAATGGATGATGATGTATTTAAAATTGCTCTATTTATATCGCTTGAGTTATTAGATCGTTTTAAACAGCGGTTCTCGTTTTTAAATTTTATAGGAACATTGTGGCATTATATTTTTAAAAGTTAAGGTAGTTAGGAAAGTGCTTATTTCAATCATTGGTAAGCTGTTTATCACTAAGTATAAATAAACATACTTAAATATAATAAATATTCGGTATAGGCTTCCGCCTGCGGTTTCATCCGCGCGTAATTTCTTTATATCCCCCCCTTCCCTGCACATTTCCGGGATCAAAAGTACTCTATGTCACCCCAGGATAGTGTAGCTTTCCAGCAGGAAAGAATTTTTCAAATCAGTTCAGTAGTTTCGAAGCCTATTCAATAAGTACAAACAAACTCGTGTCACATTTACAAACCTATTGAACGTACTCGCGCTCAAAAGTTCCGGAACATAACCAAAGCCACTGCTTGCGGCAGATATTATTTTATTAAGTACATCTGTAGATATTTCCAATTGGTGATTCTTTATCAGTTAAATAATTAAAAATTATAGTAAACCAAAAATTGGCGTCCTAAAAGAACGTTACGAAAACAAAACCTACAAATAAATACCGTGCCATTCTTACATCGAAGCGTGCCACTAAATTACAAGGTTTGATTTTCTCCATTTCGCCACGAAGCATCGCGTGTATGTCTGTTCTGCCCTTCGCACGCTATCCAAAAATTTCCTAATATACTTGGCAGATTACGTGGCAATTCTCAGTCTCACGAAATCTCATCGTCAGGGGGTACAAGTCGGCGAAGACAGATTAGCACGAATGTGGAGACTCACACGTGCGACGCGACACGTAGTCCATTTTGTAGTTTCTTTTTTATAAAATTCCGTGCGTGAAACTTGAAAATCAAAGGCTCGAAGATCTGATGTGCCTACAGTCTGGCAGCACATTGAGATTTAAGCGACGCTTCTTTGTGAAGTTTTCCTCAATGACCGTAGTATAAATAGGCCGTAGTGACCGCTTACCATCAGGTGGGCTGCGTGTCTGTCTGCCAACTGAAGTAGTATAAAAAAAAGAACTAAAAATATCAATCCCATCCTTAGCAATATTACAAATAGCAAAACCTGATTCAGAAGATTAGGGAAACGCGATTATGGCTCCCAACTAAATCTACTTATCTATGTATATCTAGATGATAACTTTCCTCCGAGGGTTACGCAGATAATGATTCACGTAGAATATTCATACGAAGTTATGAATCAGACTTCCAATCTCCGTTCCGACTTTATGCAATTACGTTCATCCGCGAAATGTGGAGTGTGGTATGTTTTGTAGGTATAGGGAATAGGGGTAATTAAGACAAGATCATACATAAGATAATAATGATGGGGTGATAAAAATATAGTTTATTATCCTAATCTATACTTCTGTACTAATATACTAATAATTTATAAAGAGGAAAGATTTCATTGTTTATTTGTTTGTATTAAATAGGCCCCGAAACTACACTTCTTTCACTTTTGGAAAGCTACATTCTTCCCGGGTGACACAAGGTACTTTTGATCCCGAAAATGTGGTTGGAAAGGGGGGATAATTGATAAAAGAAATTGCGCGCGGGTAAAATCGCGTAGGCTACCTCAAGTAACATTATACATAAATGCAATATTGTGAGGAAGTATATGTTTGTTACTCTTTCAAAATTCTAAACGAACTTAGCTGGAACTTTACATTTACAAAGCCTATACAAATAACTCATGTTACAATTTAAATTTCGGGAGAAGCCGCTGGCTGATGTTAGTTAATGATATTTGTAGCATGTATAAAGAAGAGCGGACTATGCTTGTATGTCCAAATAAATGCGGTAGCTCTTGAAATTAAAAGCATAAAGATTAAGAGTTTCGCAGAACATTAATTTAGCGATGCCTGATGATATGTCCCTCAATGAAATGGCCTGTAGGCCTTACTATCAAGGAACTACGTGTTTGTTTGTCAACTAAACATACATTAAGAAAACGGCTATATCTTGCTTCAAGGGAAGGGTCTGTGCTAATGTGTGGGTCCTGACATACTGTCGCCTGCCCGGTCGGTAAATGACTTAACTTCAACTATGTAATGCACAGGAAAGGACACGACGATTACGAAAACGTGAGTCCATTTCTAAGACGAAAACGGAAAGATTTTTCGTCAGTTCTGTACCTCAGAGATAATAACACATTTTTGTCCAGTGGGAAAACTTCATTTGTAGTTTTATTGCAGAAACGTGTCTTAGGTAAGGGAGGCGGGATCAGACAATGTGTTAATTTGGGCTGTCATGCGATGACTAACTATGCTGCGATTGCGGTGGGGCAGGCTTGGAAGACTTGAGGTACATCAGGCGCAAGATAATGATACTTACGCACACACACTTTTAAGAAAATTGCTTTTCTTTCACAGTGCTGTGCTGTTGATTTATGAAAAAATCGTTAACAGTCTAAGAAGGCCAAGGGTGAGTAAATATTATGTAGGAAGTGTATTTTTTGTTAATTCTTTGCAAAAGAAGAGGTCTTGATATTTGCGTTTGTTATAAATTTTGAAATAATTATTATGTTTTCGTATCTACTTTTACTAGAGCTACCTTTTTGTTACAAACATTTGTATGATGGGTCTGCCGTTGCCAATGTTCGAGATCAACTATGATCATTTTAATTAACATCAGGTGATCCGTATGCTCGCCTCCTTTTTTATACATATAAAAAATATATGTTCAAACTGTCTTTTTATAGTGTTAATAAATGTCGTAAGAAAAGAAAAAATACCCAGACTCAAACGAATTTGGAAAAATATTATAACTAGTAAAAAAATTATTGTGGTTCTCCGTGTCTTGGTGCTTTTATTTGACCATCATTACCAGAATTCAAAGTCAAAGTATTTATTTTGCAATTTGATTTACCATGAAATTAAAAATATTCTTCGTGTCTCCCACCACAAGAGATCGTGGGTGAGTGGTGCGTGTAACAACAGGGGATCCAACGTGTTAATTCAACCTGTCATGCGATGTTACACGTTACAATCATGTTTGTTTTGGGGTACACGCGACAAATGCTTATGTACGATGTTTATTTACTGGAAGACAAATGGCTGTGTACAATTAGCGAGGAGTTTGATCAAAATTGTGTATGGAAAAGCTGGTTTGCTGATTTTTAGTTCTAATTAATGGTAGGTAGTACATATTCATATTCCCACTAAATAAAAAACAACTTGTTCATTTAAGGGTAAAAAATGCTGCTATTTATATGCTGTCACTTTTGTTGTTTTTATTGAAAGTTTACAGCTATAAAATATATTCAGATTAAATTAATTTTTAAAAATTATTTTGTAAGTGCCGTGTAAGTGCAATAAAATGTAGACTTGTACAAGGCACTACCAAGTCTTGCCAAAGGTGTCAGGACTTTGAACCCAAGTTCGTCCTAAGCAATAGAGACAGTTTAAGTACTCAGTCAAACTTGGACGTTCGATGATTGTTTAAAGTTAAATCCTAAGACAAGCTGGTAACATGCAAAATGCATTTACGAAGGTCAAGGCGACCAACTTAACTTGAAAGCGGCTATTAGATTAACAGTCGAGCTTCCAGTAAATTGTCCAGAAGGGGTGACAGCTCACCCCTCTTTGCGTAGGGTTGTTTGATAGAATTGGTAGGAAAATCCCTACGTTACAAGTTTTAGTGTGGCTCTCCTGGGAATGACAGAGGTTAGAAAGAGAACCTTTTAGGAAAAACACAGCCTATTATGTATCTATGTGAAGCAAAGCCGCCATTTTTGATGTCAAGTCTTAATGATACTTAAGTGCTACTGTAATTATTATTTTTTATGTTACTTCATTTGGCACACAGCCCACAGTTGCGGCCTGTTTTATTGAAGAACTGGTTACACACTGTAGGCTACGAATATTTCGATCTTCGCAAATATGTCTAAGTGTAATGGCTTCCCAAATAATATTGGCGGAGCACAACCAAGCTTATAGCGTGCGGCAAAATTCATGGGTTTTACGGGTGGAAGCTACCAAGTCGGACTCTAAAAAAGCGACGAAGTCGCTGGCCAGTGGCCAGAACTTATTATTAAAATATTAGTAGAATAGTGTTCCTAATTGAAATATTACACATTTTAATGATCAGCAACCCTAATGTGAATGATACGGATGAAGTAATTAGGTGAATGTGGTCATGTTTACGGTGCTCCTACAGGATCGCGCACAAGCGTTACACTTAATTGCTATAATGTTGCTTTGTGAGCGCTGAATTTCTAGTGCTATGTGGTTTGATTATAACTGGCAACGTGCTCGTATTATTTAGTGATAGTAATAAAGCTGTTTTAAACTGAGATTGATATTTTTTTAATAATTTTATTTTATTGTTATCTTAACGCCTCGGCGGTCTAGTTTAGGTACACCAGGTCGAAATCTCGGGGTCCTGAGTTCAATTCCCTGGTCGAGCTTTGTGTCGGTTTTTTCGGACACAGCTCGGATTTTTTGATCAAATTTGGCAAGCATGGTGATTAAGCCATTACCCATAATTGTAACGATAACTTGATTTTAAGGATGGAGGCCTTTGCCCTGCAGTGGGACAGTAAATAGGCTGATATTTTTTTTTACTTTTAGCGGCTTGTTTGTCTAGTGGTTTAAGTACCTGGGCGTGATCTCCGAGACCTGGGTTCAGTTCAAAGGTCGTTCAAAATTCAGTTTTTCGGACACAGCTCGGTTTCGTGAACACCAATCCGCATTTGACGAGCGTGAAGATATAACCAATACCTATCATTTAAAGAATGACTTGATTTAAATGCAAAAATGAATATTGATCCAGAACAAACATTTATGCTAGGAAAATTTGTGTTCTGTGTCTAGTTGTTGTTGTTGCACCACGCACACAAGTGCTTACGCTACTTTGGGCTCAGATCAATGTATGTGATGTTGTCTAATATTAATTTCAAGAGATTATTAACGAAATATTCCTCAACGTTAATTGTACGAATCCTGGCTTGAAACGATAACCTCTTAGGACGTGGCCCCATGTCTACGGTGCGGCGCCGTCCACCGTGCACGGCGCGTACGGCATCGGTACGGCGTTATTTTGGAATGATGTTTGCTGGTCGTGATGCGCCGCGCACGAAACCGCACCGCGTAGGTACCTACCTACCGATACGCCATACGGCGGCCGGTGCCGTGACGACTCTTGGCGTAGGTACGGGGCGCCGCGTGCCGTAGACATGGGGCCACGGCCTTAGAGCTAAGTGGCTTCACTACTTTACGGTCCTAATTGCATATACGGATTGCGCATGCATTGCCGTATCTGACAATGGATGTGGTGGCTGACTGTTATTAGACCTGACTTGGTATTGAGTCCATTTGCCAGCAAATGGCTCTAGCTGTGGTTCGATATTACAGGATTTCAGTCCGAATTGATTATCCGAATTATTCGATTCTCTCGGGTTATCCATTTTGACCGAACCTATTTTACACTGGGAGGATAATTAGGTCTGATTTGCTATTAAATGATATGATATGAAAGCCAGTATTGTAAATAGCGTCTACATCGATAGCTACATGTGTAGTTAGCATTGAAAGTGATAGTAGTTTGGGGAGTCACGGGTGCGTTGAAAATTGCTAATAGGTTTTTCTCTTCGGCAAAACTAAATCTAGAAGATGGTTACTATTGTGGCGGCCTCTCACTTGATCGCATCGTTTCAGTTTAAAGACGTCCACTGCTGCAAATAGACCTCCCCGAACGAAGTATGTTAAAAATGATGCAGTAACGGTAATTCCTTTTCCTTACAATGTGCCCTGCCCACTGCCACTTAATGCTCGCAAATCTTTGGGCATCATCGGTGACCGTAATCCTACAGCAGATCTCATCATTTCTGATGCATCACTGAACGAGACTTCAAGCATTGCTCTCTCTATTGCCCTTTGAGCAATCGCAAACCTCCTATGTAGCACATTGTATGCGGCCATGTTTCGGTTTCGTGTACGTTGATTCATTGTGATTTAATTTGCACATAGCCGTATTACTGACAATGTATGTGGTCGTTGATTGTTATTAGGTCTGACTTGGTATTTAGTCAATTTGCCGGTCTAATGGCGCTCGCTGAGGTTTGGCATTGCGGGATTTCAGTTCGGATTGTTTATTTGCATTATTCGTTACCTCGCATTCTCCATTTCGAATGAGCTGAGTTTACACTGGGAGGTTTTGGAGATCTGATTAAAATCATTTGAGTAAGTGTAAACCAAATCATGCAAGACTAAGCCATTCTGGAGATTTAGAAAATTAGCACCAATTGTATAAATAAGCACAGAAGAAAATTTTATTTACCTAAGTATTATTTTGATTTTGACACATGATACAATATATTTTAGATTTTAAAAGGTACGTTTGATGAAACCAATTTAGAATTACCTAAGTGCAAACTACCTGGCTTACACAATGATTTACAAGCACAATGACAAAGAACCTTTTACACATAATGTGGCAAAAACTACCTTTTGTAGTTGACACAAGCGTTCGAACAATCAATTCGTCTCGTGTCGCGGTAAAAATATTGTGTCCTTTCGCGTCAAGCCCGGAATAATTGTGGTCGTTTAACACCCATGATGCAGTTTTAAGAACTGTGCACCCAACAATGGACCAATGATTATGTTACGGCATCCATAAAGTAATATTGTTATCATTGTATTACCAGCCATTGTTTACTTGGAAGTGGTTAGTGCTTAGCATAACAATCGATGCAATCGGCAGTACAGTCTTATTGCAACGGAATAAAGTTTAAAATTAACTGGCAAAAGAGGTTTGGTGATAGAGGCGTTTGAAATTGGACTGAGGGTACGGAGTTAGTGATTTATATTCGTCTTTTGTTTTTGGCTGTTTAGCCAGTAACAGTATCAATGGCACATGCTCTCGGAAGGTCGTTATTCTTGCATTGTGCTTGTAGTATTGTCTACGAGACGACATCGTTAGTAAGCAAGCGGGTGGTCACGCGCATTGAAATTCTATTGGTGACATGATAAATCCTCACCGTTCACACTATTACAAGAACCTATTCGAATAATTGTTTCCATCAAACGTTTTTTATGTAAATTTCTTATTGTCATTCAACATATTCCTAACTCAGTAGCGATAAAAAGAAAAAGTGATATTGAAAAATACGACTACCATGTACCCGTCTACGTTTTTTACTTTTATTGAGCACTGTCGATACAAATCGTAAAAAAAAATGTTATTCAGATTTTAAATCTTTTTTCTTTTTCTGTTACAAAAATCCTGTGTCAACGTTGATATATTGCATAGAAAACAACAAAGGGAATACCCGTGCGTTTGTCAAAATAAAACGCTATCAACCCACGCGTAACATGGGATATCGTTTTAACACCATCCAGCAAAAACATTCGGTGACAATTGAGTTAGAAGCGGCAGTATCTCTCGTTTCTGGTATGGAGAGTTTTTACACTGTGTCCCTGGAATTTTGTACGCGGTGTGAAGGTTTAAAATATGTTCATTGTTAGTCCCGGGGCTATAGCTTATTACAAAACCGACTATTGTTGTTGAGAGACGGCTGATCGGAGCTGTCCTCCATTGTAATGCTAGTATTGAACAATGAATGACCATTAGAAATAAAGTCTTTGTTCCGGCAGCTGATGTTCCATAGGATTTCTGTCGAAGCGAGAGGTCCATTTTATTTATAAAGAGGAGTAATAGAGATAAGGATGTTTTATAAGTAAAAATGTTAGTTTGAATTTATTACTTCTACTTGAAACATCAGAGTGATCTTTATAGTTCTGTCAATCTGTTTTCTTCTTGGCCGCCAGTAGTAAAGTACCATGATATAGATTTTGGGGTTCGGGATTTAAATTCTGGGTTGTGTAAAGTGTGTCTCTGACTTTTCGAACATTTTCACTTTGTAACATTTTCACACTTGAAGAAAATTACATCGCGGATCTTTCGCGACGGAACGCCAATACATGTAATTGCATATTAATTACAAAATTAAATAGCGGGCACACTACGCGAAAGATCGGTCGCTCCGTAGCGGACAACATTTATTGGCGTTCCGTATATGTTCTATGGTTCCGTCGCGAAAGATCCGCGACGTAAATTCCGTCAAGTTTGGCGATGTACCAAAAATCGTAATGAAAACCATTTGCCTTGATAAAAATGGAATAAAATATAAGCCTTTTTATTATTACTTTTAAAGAAGACTTTTTTACTATTGCATTAATAGCGGCGTTTCCCTTGTCAACATTGTTATTCACGTCAAAATGCTAGTAAAAAGAGTGGCATACAAAAGAATTATTATCAGTATATCAAGTTGCGAAACGAAGGCTTTGAATGTTTTGAATCTTTGAATTTAGTTTTTGATAAATGGTTCACGAAGTATTTCTGTACGTCTATACGATTTTTTTTATAAAAAAACTCTTTTATTGTGCTTGGTGTTGTTAATTCCGTTTGATTGGCTAGGTAGTAGATTTAATTTTGCCACTTATTATATGTCACAAATATAATTTGTTTTGTCTTCACATTAGACAGGTACCTACCTACAGCAGAGTTTTTCAAAAGTACTCAAGTCCGGTCGGGTCTTAAACTATGCTGTATCCGATTCAAAAAGCTACCGCAAGAACGGTCGACAGCAAATCACAGTAAACACTTGCAGTTTGATAATAGCACTTATGCCCCCGACACAAGAGTGGTACAAAGTCCAAAGTGTATAGTCTGACGTGCTTTTGACGTGTTGATAAGTAAACACAAGTTCATCATAATTATAGTGATTTGAACCTATTATTACACCTGCTTGACGCATTAGGCAATGTCGCTAACAAATGCACCACCGACCCTGTCTCATTAACTACAATATCCTCTTCATAAGTTCCAATTACGCAACAAAAGCAAACCCAAACAAGCACTCAACTCTCCAAAAATACAAAAAAGATTGCAAAAACACTCACACACGCTCCCAATTTGCTTATCCCAATCGCACAGAGACAATGCGAGGCGAAATGAAATAAAGAACGCAGTCCAGACTGCAGCCAATACAAATTACTCCACAGCCGACCAGTTAACGAAGGACAAAATAAAGGCAGGGCAAAAAGGCAAGCATCATCCAGTTCAGGGACACATTAGCACCGGCCGTAATGAGGCAAACGAGAACGAAACCTTGGAAGTTGGAACCAGTCCAGGCGTAAACAGAGAAATTAAAAGTGAAGCGGGAACGCTCCGCATAGTTTTGGGAATTTTAATTAACTCCCACTTCTAGGTGTTGGAAGCCGTCGCAAATCTGAGTAGTACTCTTGTACTTTCGCTTGTTGTTGCGAATTAATGGGTTTGATGAATAGTTTCGTCTATCCGATTACAGTCAGTTACATAATATTTATACGAGTAATTTAAAGTAAAAAAAAATTACTGGACCGTGATTTATAATTACCTAGCTTAAGTGCCCATGATGGTTTACTTATTGGTTACATCTATTTCAATCTTAACACATTTTTTCATTAAATAAAATTTTCCGCTGCAGGGCCTGGCCTGCAGGATTGATTTGGCTTAATTACTAATTTGCCAAATAGTAGGTTATCACAATAATTCTCAATTGTATTCGAAATAACCAATACTACTCCTGGGAATTAAATTTAGGACGGAGAAATCATGGCTAGGTAAATATACTACTATACCAATGAGGCATTAGCTCCCACAGTCTCACCAAAATGATTATTCACAATTCCTTTATTATAGCACATGTGTACACAACCTCATTTCCATGAAGCAGGTTATTGTTTTATAATAACTTCCGTTAAATAAATATTATTATTTATATGGGAGCGTGAAGTTAATCATTATTAAATCACATGCGAAAGCTTAATTTAACGTAAGAACAACACCCTGCTACACGAGTCTGGTTGATTTTAGACATGCGACATTCCAGAAACTGTTGCTGTTAGAAATGAGGCCCTACCACTGGAACTCGAAGGAATCATTTATGTTATTAATATAAGATAATGTATCGTTTTATATTTTAACTACCTCTGTGGAACAGAGGACTGCTAGCCCGAAGGCCATGGTTTCGATTTCCGTCATTGGTCATGGTCGGTAAGACTTCGTTTGAGTTTGATTGGCTAACTACTAGTCTAAGATCCCACTGCTCGATTCTGCAGGTATCTGTTTTTTTGATACAACTAATTTTAAATGAATGTTAAGGAAGTATACAATGAAATAGGGAATGGTTGCCTAAAAAATATTAGCCGCAATTACCTGTAATTAATTTTTGTATAATTCATTCGCTACACTAAATTGCAACTATATGTTTTTTTAATGAATTTTACGACATTTGAAAGATAATAATGTCACAAATTGAAAAAACAATGGTTGCCAGCTCTCAGTCGGCCGCATCATTAGGGTTGCCAGCTGTAAACAGGTACGTCAGTGTTCATTTTTTGCAGTCACCTGTTTTTTTAAAAATTTCAATTCAAAATTAAAGTTTTATGTATACTAATTCCAAAAATCCATGGTTGCCAGTTGGGAAATGGCCGCAAACAGAGGTTGCCATGATTTCAAATTTCCATGAACGATTCTCGCTCCAAGTAAGGGGACGCGCAAGAGAGAAGATGTACGCATTGTTATGTGCTGCAAACAAGATAATAATGTAGTGTCGATGTAGTTCTAGTATTTTTTACTTTTTTTTATCCTACTAAATTATACATTCGAAAGTCTGGATGTTTGGATGTTTGTTCGTTACTTAATCACGCCTAAACGGCAGAAATTTACATGAAATTTGGCACACGTATAGTTTATAACCCGGATATTATAGCCTATGTCCTAACATAGGCTATTAAATTCCTACAGAAAACGTTTCATTCCCAGGGAATAACAATTTTTAAACTTCTGAACCGATTTTAATAATTCTTTCACTGTTGCAAAGCTATCCCCGGTGAACAAAGGGTACTTAATCTCATAAATGTGGGGGGAAGGAACCTATATTTTCTTTCACTTGTAATTTTTACTTGAAAAGTTGTCTACAGAACTAATCTTTAAAGGAAATCGAACTTTTTTCATTTATTCATTTAATGTCATACTTGACATACTTTTTTTTTAATTATAAATTTTATTAATTTGTGATAATTACTCTACGCCATTCTATTAACACTATTGCATTTTTTCGCCATTTTTTACGCCATAAATAAATACGGTAAATTTCTAGACAACAGAATTTTATTCATCATTAAAACGTCATTTTAGTCTGTTAACGACGCGATAATTGTTTGAAATTTAAAAAGATTTTATTCATGACAGCTGTCGTACGTTTAGATAATATATTCCCAAATAGTTCAATAACTATTTGGGAATCTTACATTATCTAAAAGTATTTTTTGTGCCACGAGGGTGGAAAATTGACTGATTTTAATAGTGAATCTTTTAAAAAGTGTGAACTTATATCAAAGTTTCGTAAAAAGAAAAAAATTAACAATGGCAAACATGGTTATCATCTAACATGTTACAAAAAGTTCACTGTTTTAAAACAAAAAGACAGAAATGAATCCTACATTGGTTATTTGCTTTTAGCTGATACCAAATTTTGTAATGAAAAAAGTTCGATTTTCTTTAAAGATTCTGTAAACAACTTTTCAAGTAAAAAATACAAGTGAAAGAAAATATAGGTTTTTATCTCACGCAAAAAAAACTAGTCATCATGCTCTAATATTTATGTTTTAATAAAAAAAAAGTATAAAAAATACTAGAACTATATCGACACTACATTATAATCTTGTTTGCAGCACATAACAATGCGTACATCTTCTCTCTTGCGCGTCCACTTACTTGGAGCGAGAATCGTTCATGAAAATTTGAAATCATGGCAACCTCTGTTTGCGGCCATTTCCCAACTGGCAACCATAGATTTTTGGAATTAGTATACATAAAACTTTAATTTTGAATTAAATTTTTTAAAAAAACAGGTTACTGCAAAAAATGAACACTGACGTACCTGTTTACAGCTGGCAACCCTAATGATGCGGCCGACTGAGAGCTGGCAACCATTGTTTTTTCAATTTGTGACATTATTATCTTTCAAATGTCGTAAAATTCATTAAAAAAACATATAGTTGCAATTAAGTGTAGCGAATGAATTATACAAAAATTAATTACAGGTAATTGCGGCTAATATTTTTTAGGCAACCATTCCCTATTTCATTGCATACTTCCTTAACATTCATTTAAAATTAGTTGTATCAAAAAAACAGATACCTGCAGAATCGAGCAGTGGGATCTCGTACTATACCTACCACCTCCACATGTGAAGTCTTAAGCCATAACAGCTTTGGCTGTGTTTCAATACATTTAAAAGGATCCAAAATCAGGAAACAGAGTTGGTGCTGCTTCACTGTAATCTATAGTGTAGCAGCACATTGAGCGGTGCTTTTTGATTATATATCATAATATTTCATTTAAAATATGTAACGTGAATTCTAAGCTCGCATACACGTAACGACAATAATAATGTCCAGTAACTGTTAGTCACACGTGACTTTTATCACCTCTATATCTACTCGACGTGAGAATAAAGTGCGTTAGTGTCACCTAGTAGTGTAAATTGTGTGAAATTCTCTGCGCTTTAGTGTTGAATTAACAGCGCGCGAGGTGAATTACAGCGCG